>JABSTQ010009045.1:0-1390193 GCA_013358835.2 Ixodes persulcatus | reverse complement strand
GGGACTGTAGCTGAGCCAAGCCGAGCTGTAGCCGTCGCCTGCACCAGCTGCCGCAGCCGCAGCTGTGGCAGCGAATCAAGGTCGTGTTGTTTGCATCTCGACCTTGTGGGGTTTTTGCTACCAACACAGGTACCGATAGAATAACCAAAGGGTTGTCTCAACAGCGGCGATAGCTCAAAGGAGACGTCAAACCTAGTAGCGCGGTCCCCACATCTCCGCGGCAATGTAGACGACGTTTAGGGCTACATTACCGCGGGTCGGTTCGATAAATTACCTCCGTCGGTGCCAATGATCGTCTAACTTGTCTCACTCTCTTGAATATAGCGGAAGAGAAGACACACGTACCAGAGTAAGGACAGAGTCCAAGAGCATTTATTATAATACTCCTCTAAAAGAACTACTATGTCCACACCCAAAATGCCCCCCGCGCCGGCAAGGTAAGAAAAGGTCCTTACCTGCCAGACGCGGGGTTCCGGAGAGCCAAGACCGGGGAAGCATCCGAGAAGTCGCCGACACACGTCCTATCTCTTTCGCGGTCACCCGGACGAGTCCCTTTCCCGAAAACGGGAAAACCAGAGGCGAAACCTCCTCGCCTGTCAACAGTGATCCGCAGCCGAGCGGGGGAACGGAAATCGGTCCCCCCGAGAGAGAGTGAGAGGAGAGCCCCCCAAGCCAGGCGGCCCTCCGCCTCACGAACAGGTCAGAGCTCACGGCGAAGGAGGCCGAGTGTTCCGACCTGCGGCCATTATCGCAGCCATCGGGGAAGGGAGACCTTAGGAATCCCCACATCCCCCCCTCCTTAAAACGGTAGGTGGGTCTCAAGAAAGAATAAAGGAGGCCCACCTGCTCTCATAAAATAATATATAACTCTGCGCACCCCTAACAAATACACGCGACACCCAGCGCGCGTCTTCACAGTGTCCGCCGTCAACAGCTGGCCCGCAGGACCGAAGACCCGGAAAGTTCAAGTCCAGGTGCACGAACGCGGCCATCACAACCTTGCACAGCATCACAGGCGCCGTGCTGATACAGCTGGACACAGGTGTCACGGTACGAGCTGGCCTGCAGTGGGGGGCAGTCAGGCGGGCGTGAAGGCGGAAGCACCAAAAAGACCAACGACCGCCGCCCACCAGCGGAGACCAGCTGGGGAAGTCCCAGACACGCTGCCCGGGGGGCTCGGCGCCATCTCGGCCGCAGTGGGCTGGTGAAGGGTAGAGTCACTAAATAAAGCTACGCTTTCAGAGTACCGCATTCCTTTTCTTTGGCATTTTGCCGACAATACAGTCGCTCTATCCAACAATATTCTGGTTCGCTGCGGCATCATTGGGCAGCGGCAGTCACGTGCGTCGCTATCATCATCATCGCGTTTTTTCAGCGCCACCATCTTGGGTCCAGCGATCATCTGCGTGCTGCTGTTTGCTGTTTACTGCGCGAACACGCTGAAGTCCGTCGCTCAGCACGCGCTTTTTTCGTGTTACGTCGAGATACGAACAACACGACTTCGATTCGCTGCCACAGCTGCGGCCGCGGCAGCTCGCGTAGGCGACGGCTACAGCTCGGCTTGGCTCAGCTACATACACCTCTCCATTTCCGCGCGGACCCAAGATGGCGGCGCCTGACGCGCTTCAGACGCGTAGTTCGGGAGTTTCGGTACTCTGAAAGCGTAGCTTTATTTAGTGACTCTAGTGAAGGGCGGTGGACGACCTCGGAGCAGACCTGCGAAGTCGTAATGCGCCAGCAGCCAACACGCCCAGAGCCGGCCGTAGACCTCCCCAAAGGGAAGAAAGGGCGCCGCTGCCCCAAACGAGGGGGCGCGCGTAACCGTCGCTCGCCTGCCGGGCCGCAAAAGCGGCAGAAACGGGCAGGAGCAGACGACAAACAAGACCACAAGAAAAAGGTGGCCAGTTTGTCAACGGTGACAGGAACATGCCAGAGTGACCCGCTTCGACACTGGAAGAAGAAGCCATAAAAGAAGGGGGCCCCTCGGTTCGAAACGCGTCCACATACCAAGCAAACTAATTGAGTTCGCTTAATGTGGACACCGGGGAGAGAGCTTCTAGGAAAAACGCCGTGTTCTCAATCCTTTGCGCAGGCAGCTAACACAGAGGCTGCCTACAATACCCGGTTTTATAGTTACCGGAAGAGTCCGTTCACTATAAGTGGCCAAAAACAGATAACAGTCTGCAGCTGGCCCGTCTTCGGAAGTCGAGGTAAACGGATACGGAGACTTCGAAGGGGCGGATAGAAACAAACCACCATGCATGCGCGTCTGCGAGCGGGGAAGATGTAAGTTCCCGCGCAAAATAGCCGCCATCTTGCTCCCCACGGAGGAAGACAAAAGGGGCCGCAGCTCACACGCTCAAACCTGCCAGCTTCGCCAAATATTTGAGCTAGCTAGCTTACCGAGGCTAGAAAAACATGACTTGCACTCGATACGGCTCGATCAAGGGCTCACAACGGTGTGGACCCTTCTTTTGAGGCAAGGCCAGGTTTCAGAGCAACGTAACTGCTGACAGTCTTAGAGTCACCCTTCCACCTAGATCACGCGAGTCTGACAGATATCGCCAAAGGACGCTCTGGCTACATGGCGCCCGGGTTTCAGAGCAACATAACCTCCTAAAGTCTTAGAGTCACTCGTCCACCCAGATACTGTAACAGTGCGCCTCAGACTGCGTAGCGCCACCACCATGAACGCAAATCTAGTGTCGTTCTTGGAAAACAACAACAGGCTGCAGGAGTACGTTGGCATCAAGCAGAAACAAATCTTTCCCGAAGAAAACCCTCCGCGCCCACTGCAATACCAGCAGTGAATACAGCGCGCGCGTCAACAGTATGCAAACTGCTTCTCGACGCCGACGGTTACGCGACCCGGCTCCCGGAGCCCGTCAGTAGCAGTACCAGCTACTTATCGACGTTATTGGCAGGCGTACCGTCCGACTCTAATGAGTGTCCGCGACTACTCAGAGTCAAAGAAAACGCGAATATTTACACTCCCAGATTGCACTGCTGATCCATCGCTACTCTTTTCTGCCAAGCCTCGCTCCCCGTCGGACATAAAAGTCCACCCGGTTCTCAAAAACATCATCAAAACTTCTATATACATTTTCCCTTCAGGACAAGTTGTTGGTGGCGCGCTAGGAACCCAAGTACACACAGGTGAAGGGTTCGCCTCAAGCATGGAGAACAGAGGGCCTCCCGCAACAACGAATGTTGCTTGACGCACGCCAATTCAAAACAGGAACACGCGTACGAATCACACTGCGCTCGCTCAAAGGAGTGGCACTGCGGATTGCCGACTCGACATTAATCGCTCAGCAATAAGTGGCGAGATCAGGACGCTCGTGGTACGGGGCGATCAAAGGCAAGAATGCTGGCAAAGGCCGGACAAGGGGACGGAGGCCAGGAGCCACGACCACGATAAAGGAAGCCGTGGCCCCACGTTGGGCGCCAGTTTATATGTGGGGTTTTTGCTACCAACACAGGTACCAATAGAGTAACCAAAGGGTTGTCCCAACAGCGGCGATAGCTCAAAGGAGCCGTCAAACCTAGTAGCACGGTCCCCACATCTCCGCGGCAATATAGACGACGTTTAGGGCTGCATTACCGCGGGTCGGTTCGATTAATTACCTCCGTCGGTGCCAATGATCGTCTACCTTGTCTCTCTCTCTCGAATATAGCGGAAGAGTAAGACACACATACCAGAGTAAGGACAGAGTCCAAGAGCATTTATTAGAACACTCTTAAAATGAACTACGATGTCCCCATCCAAAATGCCCCCCGCGCCGGCAAGGTAAGAAAAGGTCCTTACCTGCCAGACGCGGGGTTCCGGAGAGCCAAGACCGGGGAAGCATCGGAGAAGTCGCCGACACACGTCCTATCTCTTTCGCGGTCACCCGGATGAGTCCCTTTCCCGAAAACGGGAAAACCAGAGGCGAAACCTCCTCGCCTGTCAACAGTGATCCGCAGCCGAGCGGGGGAACGGAAATCGGTCCCCCCGAGAGAGAGTGAGAGGAGAGCCCCCCAAGCCAGGCGGCCCTCCGCCTCACGAACAGGTCAGAGCTCACGGCGAAGGAGGCCGAGTGTTCCGACCTGCGGCCATTATCGCAGCCATCGGGGAAGGGAGACCTTAGGAATCCCCACAACCTAAGAAGGAAAATGCGCGTGCTGAGCGACGGACAATTCAGCGCGCGCGCGCAGTAAACAGTAAAACACCAGCAGGCAGCGGATCGCTGGACCCAAGATGGTGGCGTTGAAAAAAAGCGATGATGATGATAGCTACTCACGTGACTGCCGTTGTCCAATGATGCCGCAGCGAACCAGAATATTGTTGAACAGAGCGACTGTATTGTCGGCAAAATGCCAAAGAAAAGGAATGCGGTACTCTGAAAGCGTAGCTTATTTAGTGACTCTAGTCACTACCGGTGTCATTACTGGAGTTATCGTGTTCTGTACGCAGTTTGAAGTCAATATTTTGGGGCGAGCAAACATAATGCCCCAGCTTCTCCTGCTATATACGTTCCGTGACAAATTTTGTTGGCTGATTGAAATCTACATAAACTTATGTCCATCTCGTCCCTCCAACACGGTGTTCGACATCATAATTCAACTTGATTTTTTTATTTGTGAAGACATGCAATTGCTTAATCAATCAGTGGATATTTGTTTTCGGTTTTTATTTTTTTTATTATTTTTTTTTTTTTCGGGGGTTTGAATTACAGGCCGTGTTTCGCGGCTCAGTAAAACAGGTTGTTTTGAGATTTTCAAAATCACGTACAGCCGACAATGCACCAGTGACGTAAGTAGAGGGGTGGCGGGAAAAGCTTTCAGGGTCGCCCCCCCCCCCCCCCCCCCCCCCCCCTTCCCTAGAAAATATTCCTGGCTGCGTCGCTAAATGTGCAAAAGAGAAAAAGAAGCACTACGTTTTTATGCCTCATAAACATACACACAAATCGAAAGAAGCGTGCATTTCGTGCATCGCGTGGGATTTTCTGAGCATGAATCTCAGTTTTGAGATGAAGTGCGTTAATTATAGTCAGTGGCAGGTAGTGAAAGCTCCTCCCATCTCTTTCCCCTTTTGCAGAGCGAACGCTCGAGAGGAGGCGACCCCCTTCCCCAGCGTTTACTTTTAACCTGTCACCGAGTATGGCGTTTTTTTTCGTGGACCTTCCAAATCGCTACAGCTCGCAGTGCATACAGCGGTGTAATCAGGGGCGGATTTAGAGGGGGGGTCCGGATGTCCTGACCCCCCTCTTGATTTCTGCATGTGTAAAATTTAGGGCGTGAAACGAGGGAGAGGGGGATGGGGTTCCTAAACAAATGGTACGCTGACCAACACCTAACCCCCCCCCCCCCCTCAGGAAATTCCTGCATCCGCCCCTGGGTGTAATCCAGTTGCTAACTTGCTGTACGTGTCTAAACAGAAGATATGTGGTTCCCTCCGGAGCCATAGGGGGGATCGGAAGCCGAGTGGCCTAGAGCACACCAGCTCGGAGCACGTGGAGCGAAAGCTCGCGCAAAAGGAACCAGCGATTCTGGGTTCAATCCGAACCCCTTCTCGTTTCGATCTGGATGAACATCGTATCGGCGTGCGGTCGTGTGTCACTACTACGTGATGCACGTTAAAGACCCCGCGCTAGCGGTTGTACTGCACTGGCTAAATTTCTCCTCTACAGCTGGGAGACTCGTCGGCCGTTGAGGCAGACCAAATTCTAGGCTGTATAAAAATACACACACCCCAATTTTTCTCCGGAGCCACAGCTACAGGCTGTTCTCAGCGCACGCGATCAGCCTATTCAGAAAACTCAGAACAAGAGCACGCCCACGAGGCCTCGTGGTGCTTCTCATTTGCACGCGCTCACCCCAGCTTTGACAAAGTTGGAGCCCTGCAGAAGTTACGCTAACCTTGACAACACAGAACAAATTAGTTCTGAGCACGTCGACGCGTGCACCGTCGAAACGTGCCCCACATGTCCTACACATCGTTTCACGATCAGTGCGAGCGAAATCAATGTGACGTCGATGTTGACACCTCACGAGCTCTCCTTCGCGCGCATTTATGGTAAAAGAGAGAATAAAGAGTCATAGAACAAAGGAATTATGGCCACACATTTTCTGTTGTGTAATAGATGGCAGGGTAGATCTATGCTTTAATTGACCGCCTACGCTAAGCCTATTTCGTATTTACAAATTCTGATTAGCGTGAGTCCACGTGGAACATATCCAAACGCGGATTAAAATCCGGCTTGCTTAATTTTAAAACTAAAATAAAAATATAAATAATTATTTAAATTCGCGGTATCCCTTATTTTGTTTAGATTCCTTACGTTTTACGCATCAGTGGCATTAATGCAATCACTGATCAGTGAATGCGATGCTCCGTGGAATAAACTTTTTTATGTATGTGATCACTAGCGCCACCTGGTCAGAAACCGTTTTTGCTTTACGCGACGCGTGGCCAAGGCTTTCGTAACTTTGTGGTTCAGACCGCATTCCACGTGTGGCGGCGGTGTCAGGTGAGTCGGATGCAGGGTGTAAGATAGACAGGTGGGGAAACGAGAGCCAAATGAGCGACCGGATTGTGTCCCCCTCGGTTTTCTCTTTTTCTGTGGCGCCAGCTATGTGGAGCACCGCGAACTCTCACCCCGGGTGGGCGACCGGTGGCGACCGGCTAAACTGACGGAGATGGTTTCTCGTGGATTTTCAGTGCAGGACTTTCGTGCTCTCGGTTTATTTTGCGCACTCTCCCATAGAGTTCCATGCAAATCCGATTCCGATTTTTTTCTTCTCGCCGCAGCGCCATCTGTCGCAAATTGGGGGTACCCGCAAGCAGACGAGTACACAATCCGGTCACGGCGCTGCGGTAGGCTTCTATGGGCCGTTTCCCCACCTGTCTATCTTACACCCTGGTCAGATGGATCGTTCCCACTTTTATGAATACTAAAAATCAGTTTCTCATACTGCGACACTAAGTTTTGACGTAGGTGCAGCTAGAGCAGTCTTGCCTCTTCTTGAAGTTAGATATACAACTGAGACTTTCTATGACCAGCCAACATCTAAGCCTTTCTCGTGTCGAAGTTTCGCGTGTCGAGTTTCATTTGACAGATAAAGGCTTAGCACGTGTCGGTTTTAGAAAGCAATTTTTGCTTGAAGCTTCTGAGGCAAGTTCGCTTTCGCGAATGAAACGCACCACCAGGCTGCAATTACGTAGCATGTGAAACTGATTTTTGTTATTTATTTAAAGTTAGGACGATCAGTTTGACTCAAGCACCCGGTCATTCTTTTCAGTCTGGAAAAAACGCGGGGTCTGACTCTGAGCGAACGGATAATTGAACACGCGTGTTCAACGCCGCTGCAAAGTATGCAGATTTAGTTGAGCAACATGTGTTTCACGTTACTTTTCTTGAAGCGCCGACTGATTTGCGATTAGTTACTTCGTTCTGGACTAAACACCGGCCTCTGGAATCCTTAAATGCGTTCTATTGTCTTTTCTAATTTACACATGCAGTGCAACAGTTTCTTGTTTTTGGCGTTTTTGTGAAATCAGACATGGTGCTGTTTTACGAACCCTGCTTGCGGTTGCGATGTACTGTCGGCACGGCCGTGTCAATAAAGCTCGACGATCGCGTCACGCCGACAAGCGCAATATTCTTAAAAAGGAGGAAACTGGTCCTGGCCCAAGGTCTAAGCGCAGAAACTCATGGACGAAGCTATGTCACGGGCTATGTGATAATGAATGAAATTAAATGAATTTAAGCGCAAGGTGAAAACACATTTTAAGTTTATGTAAGTAAAAGTGGCCGTATCGAGTAGGTCCGATAAAAGGCAAGCTACAGCCAAAAAAAAAAAATGAACGACGGTAATTATCCGTCGTTCCTTGGCGCGCTGAATCTCGCAAAAATAAACGACACCCGAACCCACTCCCCCGCAGTTCCGTGGAATCCTGGGGCCTGTGAATACGGTGAAGCGCCACAAAATCCTTAAATGTTGGTAGCCGCCTGTCTACCCTGGCAGTTACATGAAATCCCGGGGCCAATGAACACACTGAAGCGCCACTAAGACTTCAATGTTAATGGCCGCCTGTCTATACTGGTCGGCTCGGACCAACAAAATACAAGGAACGCCAAGGAAATCACTTCCCTGGCAGTTCCGTAGAATCCTGGGGCCAATGAACACACTGAAGCGCCAATGTTGGCGGCCGCCTGTCTACACTGGTCGGCTCGGACCAACAAAATACAAGGAACGCCAAGGAAATCCCTTCCCTGGCAGTTCTGTGGCATGCCGGTGCCCGGGAAATACGGTGAGACGCCAGGCTTGTAGTTCACCGAATTCCCTGGGCCGTCCCGGTCCGGTCTACTACGGCCAAGGCCCAATCCTGGCTCCAGCTAGCCCAAGCAAGTGTGCTGCCTGGGTCGTTACCAAATAAACTCCATATATGCAGTTTGTTTACCAGGAACTGGAGAACCATAGTTCTCAGGTTCCTGGTATACGACAGGCAGTACCGTTTTCCACCAACCTCGATAAGAAATACGTTTATATAGTCAACATTCTACCAGGTTCGATCGTGAGAATAAAACCCGGTTTTTAGACCAGTTGAGGTAGACTACGCATCGCAGAAAGCTGAAGCTCTTGACAACGTGACTCTTGCGGAGGTGATCATACTTGAAATTTTGAGCACATGATTTAACATGTCATAACTTCAACGTAACGAAGAGATACAAAAATAAAAGCAAAATGCATCTATGGACTGTCGTCCACCGGACTCTAATAGCTTCCAACGGAGGAGTGAGCCTCCAACGGAGGCTCACGCCTCGTTTGTGTTTAAATCGGCTTTGAAACGGCAAATTCTTGCGTCGCTGAATAGTTCCGCTTTTAACCGCAGTATTCGTGACGGCTAAATTTTGCGGCGATATTCTCGCGTTTCCCTTTTAGCAGAAGTCCACGTCAGCTGATGCCGCTCGTCGATTAGGCATCGCGTTTCGGAGTGTGAGGAGCCGCCCTCGGATGCAAAGGGCACAACGGGCCTGTTATGGCTATGCACTGGCGGCACCTCCGATTATCAACACGATGCCCGCCGTTTCTTCGCTTGCAGCTGAAAAGACGGACAAGGGGGAGCGGCAGTAAACTCCGCTCTTTCTTTGGACCTAATCGTGTCAGCTATCGTCGCAGGTGGCGTGCTGTGCGGCGAAGATGCGTTAAGAAGCGACACCGGGTTGTGGTGTGAGAGTTCAACTTCAAAAATTGTTTTCTCGCTTTAAACAAAAATTACTTTGAACCAACTTTCAGAATAAGAAGACAATCGATTGTTTTTCCAAACCCACCATGTTTTGTATTTTTATTTGGACCGCCTCAGGGTAAAATAAACGGCTGTTTTTTTGACAAAACGCACTTTTTGGCAACTTCAGGATATTTTGTTTTACTGCGAGATATGTAACTGAGCGGTTTAAACATTTTTATAGATTAAACATCTGAAGGGCAGCCGGTAACAAGCTCTACTAAGTCCCGGAGCAATTAGATAATTTTTAATAAAATAACAAAATTGCAAAAACTTTAAAAAATTATTTACGTTTTTAAAAAAAATATTTAAATTAAACAAAACTGCACAAACCCAACCACATTGCAAGTCGAAAGCCGTGCTGATTTAAGAAAAAAATATTGTTGGGTGTTTCATAAAAACGCTGATTTTTCATAAATTATGAAGTGATACCTAGTTTCGCGCTATTTTTAAAACTTAAAACCGCGCTCACGCCATCAAAAATTTTTTTTCGTCAAAACTCTTTTAGGGCATGGCTACGGTATAATTTATATATTATATGTATAATTTATTGACACGATATAGACCTGCCCTTCGTTCGAACGAGCCTTTCGATCCTTGGACATATTCAAACCTAACGCCAAATATAAGGGTATACAACGTTCGTGAGGGGGAGCATTGGAAAATACCAACAAATCGTACAAACTACGGGTTCCAAATGCTAAGGTATAATCTCACATTTGTTATAAATAAACTTGAGAAGCATAATTTAACAAATATCGAGAGGCTGAATCTCAGTACAATTAGAATTTTTTTTCTGCATTAAAACTTCGCTTGTAATCTGGAGTCGTATATTCTGTATATTTCTGTTATCCTTGAGGTAATACGACTATTATCTTTACATTTCTCTTATGTACCTAAATATGTCGTCATGTGCCTAATATTATAATTTATTTGATATCTTTGATAGTGTGATTAACTGATGCAGTTCGTTTCGTCTTATTTTTTTTTTGCTTTATGTTAAAAATCTGAAAACTAAATATTAATACTTGTTGTGTAGTATGTCGCCGTGAGCCACTAGACCTCATTCATTATTAGTGCCATCTCTCGGCGGCCACGGGTACTATCAGAGGCTCGGCGCCATCTTAGAGGCTTCGTCACTGACCCCGTCGCCCGCCGCAGTACGAACCCCTTTACCCGCGTTGCGTTCGTGCATGCCCTTGCGGGTTTTTTTTTTTTTTTGTATATTGATGGTGTCAGTTGCTCGAGAATAGGTCACGAATATTAAGCTCAAGTTTGTTTTCAGCGGTTTCACTAAAAAATTATTTTTATAAAAATGAGCTTTATTCCTGCACCAGAGCCGGCCGACTCACGCACTTGTTATAGGATCGTGAGTTAACTTGACTGATCAGCTGATTATGCATGTTTGCAAAAGCACGATTTGTACGATATATTTAGCAGGGCCGTCATGCCTTGTGTGACAGTTTGTTTTTATTTAACATTCGCGGCTGCGGGTGTAAATAATGTGAACAGTTCTTCACCCAGTGCGCCTTGACCCAGCATGTGCAGACCCGAATCGAGCTCTATGATGGCGGCGTTGAACGTTTAATCGTGGTTCCCTGTTGTCTTAACCTTAGAAATATTGCAGATTTGATTAGATAACACACAAAAAACACACTTGAAATTAAATTTATGATAAATTTTTATTTGTTCCTTGGGGAGATCGCCGAATGGTAGCTCAATACAGCATTATAAGAAGTGCTTGTGATACAACACGAATTTACGATAGTAGTATTTTTTATTGCACGTAAAAAATAAACTACACCGAAGATCTACACTAGCAAACTCACACAAGCGTATGCGAGGCACACAAGCGTAAAAGGAAATGATGTCGTGTCGCCGCGGGGCAAGTACGCGGAGTAGAACGTCTTAAGAAAGAAAAAAACTATTTTACGGAATGCCAGAACATTTTGCTTTTATAATCATAATAATAATACTAACAAATAAATTCAGCGCTTGCGCATATATACTCTTTGGCCCCTTGAAAGAAAATGCATCATATATATGTCAAAGACACTTTTTGGGCTCCTCCTGGTAGCGCGGTCACGTGTAGTTAAATTTCGTGCTTACTCGCAATAGATAATGACCAGTGCTCATATAAGTGGCTACTTGCAGTATTAGCTACAAATAAAAAACGCTTCTCCCGCAGCACGAACCCGATCTGTTGGGAAGCGAGCAAGCGCGACTGTCAAACTCGGCAGCAGGACCGGGTTAGCAGTCAAGAGCCCGCTTTTATGCTTTCGTCTACATCTCGAAAATGTTTCTCGAAATGTGAGAGTCACGTGATAATAATGATATAGCGAAACGTAAGTGGGCGTTCACCTTTGCTTTTTAGCACCGTCGTCTTTATCATTCAATTGCAAAACGAAGTTGTTGCGTTGTCTAGCTCTTCTGCCCTTTGCATCAGCCTTCATTCGTGTGTAAAGACCTACGTGAGCGAAAAAAAAAGCGCAAAACAGTGTATTTGAGTGATGTTGACTGGACCTCGCCGTTCCTCTGCGCGAGCGAAGCTACGATGCTAGCCAACATCGAGCTCCCCAAAAAAATCCCATCAAATAATAGATGCTCCCTGATGTTACATGCAAATATCAAGAGCCCTTCATGCCATTGTGGAAAGTGTCATATATTAAGAAAGGTTTAAGAGCCCTGTAAAAGCACAGAACACAAACGCGCGGGTGCTCTTTTTAGGAGCATGAATAGTACAGGAAGGCGCTACTGCTATTCAAACGTTGGCTATAATATCTTTAACTTGAAAAGAAAACAATACGATCCGAATGTTTAGATCGGTTGTTTTTCATTTTATTTCCTCGTTGAATACGTAGCGGAACAACAGAGCAGTCGTGTGGACGCTGCGCGTCGCTTTCACACGCGGACCAGTCTTGTACACGTTACTAAAAAAAAGTAATCGATTACAATTACTATTACTTTTGGCTAAAAAGTATTCGATTAGATTACTTGATTACTCGACAGCAAAAGTAATTGGATATTACTTTAAGAAGTAACCGTTACTTTTTCGATTACTTTATTGTGTGAAGACTTACATCTTTAGCACTCATAACAATGAACTACTTCCAACATATATTTCACATTTTCACAAGCTATTGAAGAAGAAAAAACGGGTTCCCTCTACAGCATCAGCCATCTCTGTGCGCTTCATCATGGGATCATCATTTTTTCTAGCTGAAAAATTTCTAGCAGAGTCGCAATCGCTATTTCACCCGAAACATCTCCACTGGTCTTTGATGAATAGAAACTTAGAGTGCTTTTTGGAATCTCTGGTTCCAAATGAAAGGTATTTTGTTTTTATGCTCTATATATTTTCTTGTACTAGCAACCAAGAGGCCCTTACTCTTTTTCGCACACACACGCGCTTCTCCAGATATTATTCACATGTGGATGAACTCGCATGTTATACAAAAGAGCAGCAGCTCCAGGATTTGTAACGGATCATGCGTAGTATTCATTAGCGGAAGTGATCGCCCCGACCACTTCTCAAATCGAAACCTTGTTTGTCACAAAGACCACGTAGGGGAAATACAGGATCTTGACGTGTATTTGAACTGGCTTTGTTATATTTTGCATCCGCTTTAGACATTCTTCGGTTCTGGTTCTCCCACGGGCTGCGAGTAGGTACCGTAAGCAGGATTGTTTTATTTTCTATTTGTGTGTGTGTGCGTGAGGGGGCTAGTTTGAACGAAGGACTTACAAAGTTACAATCTGCGCCCTCAAACTTCGCCCTGAATAGCCTTTGTGACGCACTGGGGCTTTCCTGGGGCTTCCCACTCCCAGTCCCAGCTCGAAAAAAAAAAAACGGGCATTCTACAGAAACCGTACATAGAAGGGGTTGACCTCCTTTCCTACAGCTCCGCAAAAATCCCTTTTTTCCGTTCGAAACAAAAAGCAAATTTTATTTTTGTCATTTCAGAAAAAAAAAAGGTGTGTGTGTGTGGGGGGGGGGGGGGGGTGAGGGGGGAGGTCTTGTGGAAAATTAGTAACGGTTAGAACTAATTTACATTACTTCAAAAAGTAATCACATTACTCTTTTGATTACTGCCTAATAAAGTAATCTGCTGATTACAAAATTACTCCAAAAAGTAATCGATTACAAGTAATTTGATTACTTGTAATGCGTACGGTACAAGTCTGCACACGCCGCACGCGGCCACAGCGGTTTGCCAGTCGCCTCAAGATGGCGTCGGAAGGAAGATTGGTGCCACGTCCGATAGATGGCGGGCGAATCTGATAAGGTCTATTGTAAGGCTGCAGAGGCCTTGTCAAGTCGAACTTTGACTTTTTGCCCCTGCAGCGTACATCGATTCTGGAGTGAAATAAATGATGATTGATTGATTGATATGATTGATTGATTGATTTGATTGATTTGATTGATTGATTGATTGATTGATTGCATGTGCTACGCGCAAACAATAGTGCTCACATCGAGGTTTGCTAATTAGCGTAAAACAAGACTTTAGTCATTGCTCTTAGGGAGTTGCTCAACAACAATATTTTTTGTATCATGAAGTGTCCACAATAAATGGGCGAAGGTGCGAAAGAATTTGATCTACACCTTGTATATTAAACTGTCCAATCTGCGAAACACGCTAAAGCGCAGGAGAATCCGAAAAACATTACTGTCAGCACGCCATTCGCCATTTCCGTTGTTATGTAGAAGCAATCATAATGGCGTCTCTCGTCGAGCAGTCTTCAGAGATCAACCGAGATGAACGAGTGCTTCAAACAAAGGTATAGGATAAAAGAGCACCTGTTTTACGCACACCTTTCATATTGTTCGTATATAAAATATTAAACCAAATATCAAAATTTGAAGAATAGTGAACAAAAACAAAAATTGGAAAGACGAATTGCTTTAGAAGAAACAAATCTTCATCTAAACTTGTCTTCGTTTCAGTTCCTTGCATAATGTGTAAGCCTAAATAAACTTTGTCAACCGGATCACCATAGACTTCTTTTTGTTTTTAAGAATCTCGCCGTAACTTTTATGCTTGAATTTGTAGCACGAAACTCATAATTAAATTCAAGGAAGCTATCCTACATCTCTCAAACAGGCAAAGCGATATTAAATGCTACATGAGCTCTTCAAGATATTTATTTTCATGCGCACTTTTTCAAGGAAATCGCTTTTATAATGATATAAACAGAACTCCATGCATAGGAGCAACAAATATATATACTCCATGCAACTAATTTAGCTGTAATTATAGACATTATTCAGATATGAAATAATCCAGCCACACACACAAAAAGAGTTATTATGTAGACGCAACGTTCACCAGCTGTTTTTTTTTTTTCCTTCTTTGCTATGACAGTTTGGAACTCGAAACTCTGGCACGTGTTCCTCGCTGTCAAAATTACCATGTCTGCTGGTAGGCCGAGAGGCTCCCCTGTATCAATTAGTCTAGAGGCAACGTAATTGCGAAAAAAAACTTGGGCAGCATTCTCGGTAACGAAGCATTGCTCGTGCCTCTTTAATTGGCACCGAACGGGAGATCCCGTTTCAATGTTTGACCCAGATCCGCGCTTGGCAAATTACGCGCGTTAATCAAAGCCGTCACTCGGGCCCACCACCGGCAATAGCATAACGTTTACCCCTGCTCAGAGACCAGGCAAACGAGGAAGAGAAGACTCATATGCCTCCTAACGTGTAGGTCACCATGCATGCTTGATAGTCGTATAAACCAGTTTTAGAATTGCAACAGTCCCAGCGTCGTAATGCCACGCAAAACATTTTGGGGACTGGCAGGAAAATAAGTTTCGGTTTTGATTAGACACCCTCACTTCACGACATCACGTCAATATAAAATACAGTGATAGTATTTTCAAATTAGTGATTTCCCTTACATTTATTATACTGTACGTGTTACCTACCGATAGGGATGGAATGCTGGGGCACATTTTTTTCGGGCTCACGGCGGGCAGTAGTTTCTGCCCAGGTAAACACACGACTACGACAGTAAAGAGAATAAGTATACTGGACCGGTCATCCTTTTTTATAGTCCTGAATGTCCCAGGATTTTTAATTAATCCTTGAGCTGGGAGACTCGTGCTGCACTCTGGAGTGGTGACTGACCGCCAGAGAGTCATCGCTAAGCCTTGGCCACCTATAAGTAGGCCCTCACGACAGGTTGAGATCTGTGTTCGGAGGGGGCTCACATGAAAATGAGCGGCTCTGAAGCAGGCCCTTACGGCCGGTGACTTTATTTTCATGCAGTACTAAAATTCCCTACTTCGCCAACGGGACGATAACTATCAAAACCATACCACGCTTCTTCATGGCCAACCCGCTCCCAAAGTGCAACGCGTGCAGTATTGCGCTTGCACAGATTTTTAGAAATAGTTAATTTGTTTAGCCTAAGTATTCACAGCTTCACGTAGCCTTTCTCATGTGCAGTTGAACAAAGAGAATCCATACTACTGCTATGGGATACGCTGGGTTTGGGAGCCGAAAACAACATACGAGCTCACACTGAGGATTGGCGCTTTCCAAGGTTTTGACCTCACACCCGTAGCTTTCACCGATTACAAAGCCGAGGCATAGAACGTAGCGGTCAGATATCGAGGCCGTTAGAACTAAGAATCTGAATCGCTGGTTAATATTGGTCTCATTGCGGCACACACGACACGGAAACTGGAGTTTGTAATGTTGTTTCAAATTGAAGAATACGTAAATGCATGTCGCAGTGTGGAGAATCAAAAAAGAAAATAATTAATTATATATATGTCACCAGTGAGAGTGATCCGCAGAATTTTGGACACCTGAAAATCGCGAGCAGCCTTTAAACATGATTAGGCAGTCGAGAAATTGATTTATAACGATAACCCGATACTTAGAATCCAAGAAGAAAAAAGGGCGGTCAAGAAAGGCGTCTCAATCCGTTTCAGGGCATTTCACTTCCCGGATCTGAAGTTGAGACTCCAGGGCGCCTCTATTGCTTCGACAGTGTCGGGCACCCGGCATTCCCTTTTATACCTAATTTATTATTTTTGTTTGCTGCACAATCTTTAAGGCGGTGGCGTAATCACAAACCATATACGGTTTCTGCGGTATGAGTTACGTAGAGGTGACATTTCCTACAAAAACAAAAAAAAAAACGAACTGTTTTTCGGTGCTTTGTTGCAGGCTACGTCCAAATGCGACAGGATTTCGGCGTTCCTTTTATGCACGCCATAATTCACTGAATGGTTTGAGGAGCCTCGTTCTCTCATTGGTACATTTGTCGAATTCCTAAACAAACCTACCTTGCTTCAGTGTGTCTAGGCAAGCACAGTCCTCTTTTTCCGGCATCTAATATAGGCCGACGATCACGCTTCGTTTTAGAGGGCCATCATTTCTGTTCTACGATGTCCTCTTTATAGTGCGCTCAGTTTACTTGCGAGGCAATTGTGAAGACGACAGAGCGTATCTTCTATTGTAGGCCGGATGAATAAATGGATGGTATTAACTATGCCTTTTTTACCGGGTGGTAGTTGAGCCACCAGGCCTAAAAATATACACACCCTCCCTTTAAAACTTTTTTTTTGTACATTCCGTTTCTCGTTAAATTATCTACCCCATCAATTTTGTGTATTATCATGGTTCTCTAGACATTCTCTACTAATCTTGTAACCCCATTTTTGTGACCATAATCCTTTGTTTCTCAGTTCTTCCATTTTCACCAGCAAAACCCAGCGCTTATGTCAAATTCGTTACCTGTTTAAGGAGAGCGGAACGAAACCCCGTACACTTCAATACAAACCACAAGTTGCTGCGTCTCACTATTGGTTTAACAAACGGAACACATCTGTCTATCTTTGGAAATTTAGCCAAATATATCTTTGTCCTTAAGAGTCCCGTTCTCGCCTCAAACATTGAAGAGCTTCCCCGTGCGTTATTGAACAATTGTTCGTTCCTCATATCCTCTGTAGGTGACCTTTGCAATGCTAAAGCTCACTGATATTGCATTCTATCCCCCGAAAAAACGCTGTTCCATTTAAACCTTCTGCTGAGCTAGAGCTTTGTAAGTTATCTCCGCTGCCTCCCTCCGCCTTGTTTCTTTATCTTGCGAAATTATGATTTGCATATATCATGAGCACTAGAAGAATTTTGAGCATCAAAGACTGGTCTCCATTTCGGAATAGTCTGTACACTTAATATATATGCATGCTTCCCGGTACATCAAAGACACTTTACATGACTTTGACCCTACCAGAAAACGAATAGAATATTTACTCCCTAAAAGCGACAACTGTTTGCACTATGAGCGCTATAAGCGCATTGCGAATTTGAGTAAATACTAATGGATTTCTCATGTCGCAGCAAGCTGCCGAGCATTAGAAACACATAGAGGACAAATCTCCACATAACCTAAGTTGGCAAAAATATTAAAGTGGTGAATAAAGTGTAAAAAACCTCTCCTGTCTTTGTATTGTTAATCAATTGGAGGTAGCGTCAATAATCCAAAATTAAAAATTAGTTAGGTCTGCATTCAGGCATCGCTGCCTAAATAGTCAAAGTTAGGGCCACTACATAATTTCCCTTTAAAAGTAACGACACATTAGGCAGCTCGGTGCACGCCATTAGTGTCCAAAGCTTTATCTGAAATTGCAGGAAACGTCTTTCCGCTTTCAGAAATGAAAAAAAAAACAGTCCACAGCAAGACGATTTTGCCTGATCTTCCTTACGCTGTGTCTAAAGAAAGAGAAGGCGCATTTTTAAATCCTGGCGATTGTCATTTGCCCACTCCGTCCGCAGAATACGAACCGAAATGGGGGAACACCGGATAAAATAAGACATTCAGTGTCGTTTCTGTAAGCGGAGTTTATTAGTAGCTCCTCTCAAGGGTATGGTCGCCGGTGCGCTCGCGCCTTGAATATTTACGATGGTGAGCAACGGTCAAAGCGACAAACGCCCAATTTTCGCGGCTTTTGAATTGCCACATGAAGCAGAAAAATTGCCACAGAATGAAAGCCATAGTTTGCTCGGATTGCATATTTCACGCGCGTACGGCAACTGGAACGCGACTCCGACTGGCGTATACACCGGGTCCTAAAAAATGTTCCTTTCGATTTGCGCCATATGAGATGATTGGGATGTCTCGTTATGGAGCCCACATGGCAGAGAGTGTCCAACTACTCGATCGGGGTCATGTGGGTTTGAGTTAGACCCTCTCTACAATCTAAGCTTTCTATGTCATGTTGCCACCGGCCGCCATCCTGGCGGTGTCATAGTACACTCTTAGAAAAAAGGGTATAGATAGTCCTCCCTAAGGGGAGCAAAGGTCTTGTAACTTATGTTCCTTTAGAAAATGAGAAACTTTCATCCCTGAAGCAGGGGAGCAAAGTTTCTCCGTTGCCTGCATCTCATTATGGCGGCCCCGAATCGAGCAAATCGAGCTCAATAAGGCTTAACGAAGGCGCTACGTCTTTTGTACGGGACGAGAGGAGCAGCAAATAAAAGCGTACCACGAGCTTTCCGCGAACTGTGTTTATTTCCGAAGCCAGATTTCCCCGCAGGTAAAGAAACTTGCGTTTCAAAAGAAGTTACATATAGCGAATTCGCGTGGTTCTTTCTGCGCGCTCTCGAGCGCTCTTTCCAGAGCGCGCGAGATCGGGTGGTTGAAAGAGAGCGCTGTGGCCTAATCGGCTGGTTCATTCCGAGGGCGCCTCTCCCTCTCAGATCGCTCTCTAGCGCAGCGCTAGAGAGCCGTCGGAGTGCGGAGCGGCGCACACCGCCACACCACCACCGGAGAGGGTAAAAACATAAATTAAAGCTATAAACACGCGCGCGAGAGCAGCTTCGCGACAATATTTTATACTGTTTGAATCTACGTCTGCCTGCCACAGTCCTTCGGACTTTTTATTTTCTTTTTTTTTTTTTAGTAGCCGTCGGAGTGCGGAGCGGCGCAGGTGTCACGTGGTACTTGGACGGGAATCGCGTGGTTTTGTTGACTATGGCCAGCAGTGGTCTGTGGTGGTGTGCGGGGTACGGCATGACGGCGATTGATATATGGTTCTACAAAGTGATTGTGCATTTGACGGTGCGAAGATTGCAAAGGGCGGGACGACATTCGTTTGCGCCCATAACAGGAAAAGTCGACGTGTGAAGTATTCCCAGTGCTTTCACGTGATCGTTCATCTCACGGCGGTGAATCCGCTAAGCCTAACCGACGAAGAAACAGCTCGCCGAGCTAACCTAGTGGCTTTGTTCTGAATTCTTTCTAGTTTTGTCAAATTTAATTGTGTAAATGGGTCCCATATGACATTACCGTATTCTAACATAGGCCGAATGATAGTTTTATAAGCTAGTAATCTCGTGTTGGAGGTGGAGTATTTTAGAGTTCTTTTCAAAAAGAAGAGTTTACGAAGAGTATTCGAAGTAACATAATCAATATGCTTATTCCAGCTGAGACGTTTGGTTATCCAAATGCCTAGATACTTATATTCTGAAACCTCTACTAGGCTGTGGTTTCCTACATTATATTTAAACTGGAGGGGCTTCTTTTTGTGATTTACTGACAAAAAAACACTTTTCTCATAATTTATGCACATCTGCCAAGAGCTACACCATTTATCAATCAAATCTAAGTCTTTGTTTAACCTATATTGATCACTAGAATCATTTACTTCGTAATAAACTACACAATCATCAGCATACAATCTCAGTTTAACAGAAATATTATTCACAATGTCATTAATGAATAAAGAAAATAAAAGAGGTCCCAGAACTGATCCTTGTGGAACCCCCGAGTCTACAGTCACCTTATACGACGAAGTATTGTTAAAATCTACGTATTGCTGTCTATAAGAAAGGTATTCCACGATCCAATTTACAAGTTGATCATTTTTAAAAATTTCGCGTAATTTGGTTGCTAACTTGTTATGCGAGACCTTATCAAAGGCCTTCGCAAAATCTAAAAAAATAACATCAATCTGATTTCCTTTATTTATGGAGGATGCAAAGTCATGTGTCATTTCTACTAACTGTGTGGTTGTGGAATAACCACGCCTGAAACCATGCTGTTTTTGTGTAAGAACGGCATTCTCTTCAAGAAATTCAAAAATATGGTTATGAATAATATGTTCGAGTAGCTTACAGGACGTACAAGTAAGCGAAATTGGTCTATAGTTGGCGACGAGTTGCTTGTTCCCAGTTTTATGTAATGGTCTAATTTTGGCCGTTTTCCAGTCCTTTGGGAGTGAGCCTTCAGACAAAGATTTTTTTATAAATGATAAATAAATACTTAGATATCCACTCAGCCTACCGCCTAAAAATGCATTTGGCAAGCAATCGGGTCCCATAGACTTCTTTTCGTTTAGGTTCAGTAACGTATTCAAAATCCCACTCTCACTTAAAACTAAACCTGAAATACTAGGCAAACGTTCATGCTTTATACAGCTTGGCATGCTTCCATTATCATCTGTAAAAACGGACTTAAACTGATCATTAAATGAGTTGGCAATTGCGGTATTATCATTCATAACCAGACCGTCACTAATAAACATATTAGTGATAAGGGAGGACGGCTTAATGTGTCTCCAAAACTTTTCCGGAGAAGTTCTAATAAATTGACTAAGTGTAACGTTAAAGTATTTGTACTTGTCTGAATACATTTGAGTTTTTAATTTGTTCGACAACATTGATATTTTGTTCTTGATCGCAAAGAAGCCATTCTTTCTATACGATTTTCTTGCTCGACTGATTTGGCGCTTTAAATGTATCGAGTCGCGCGATATCCATGGATTATGAGGGTCAATCTTCTTAGTTTTACTAGGAACAAAACGTGATATACAGCTCTGAACAAGGTTTTTAAAATACAACCACAGTGAATTGGTACTACAACCACTAGACAGAGAAAAGCTGTGAAATTTATCAAACTCAAAGTCCAACAAGTCAAGAACGGAAACGTCATTCGCTTGTGCAAACTTTAGAACAGTAGACTCCTTCACTTTTGTGAGCATATTTATATTAGATAACGAAAAAGGCACGGCCCTGTGGTCTGAGATACCATCAACAACTTCATACTCATAATTATTTCCAACTTCGCCATTTACAAACACAAGATCTAAAATTGATTTCGAGTCACCTTGTACTCTAGTAAATTCATTTACAACTTGACAAAAATCAAAAGTAAAGGCAATGTCCAGAAGTTCGTGGTTGTGCATACTGTGAACAGCACCGGCCGAAAAATTAGGCCAATCAATATTAGGTAGGTTAAAATCTCCGCACATTATTACTTTTGTATTCGACTGGACATGTTTTGCTAAATAGTCTCTAACATTATGTAAGACAGAGAGAGGTGCATTTGGAGGTCTGTATACCGCCCCAAACATATATGAATTGTTATGAAAATGTGCTTTACAAAAGATTCCTTCCACATAAGGAATATCCTCCATTCTCAAAAGCTTAATAGATTTGTCATAAAGGACTGCAACACCCCCTCCTCTCCAGTCTCCATCTTCGCGAAAAACATTATAATTCGGCGGAAGAAAATCACTGTCAAAAATATTTTCATTCAGCCATGTTTCAGCTAAAACTACAATTTTTGGACAATATAAGGAAATTAAATGCTCAAGCTCTAACACCTTATTTACAACACTCCGACAGTTGACATTTATAATTCCGAGAACCTCCGGCGTAGGGCCACGACGTCAATCTCTGATTTCGTTTTGTTGTTCTAGCACTCTTTTAGTTGACTCATCCCATGTATACACCTTTCCGTTTACAACTGCCTTATCGTAGATCAGTTTAACTTTTTCTTTATTTGCTCTGTTTACAGCAGTACTCTCCCAAAGATGCCTACGAATTTCACGAACCCTAAGCGAAAAGTCCTCGGTCACAAATATTTCTGAACCCTTCAGTTTATGGCAGTTTTTTAATACAGATAACTTTTCTCGGAAATCGATCAGTTTCAAGATGACAGGCCGGGTCTTATCTGCTACCTTCCTTCCTAATCTGTGGCATCGTTCAACCCCTGTTATCGAAATTCCAAGCCTATCTCGAAACACACCATTAATCAGTTGGTCATGCAAGCTCTCTGTAGATTCATCTGGCAGTTCTTCCATGCCATGAATAATGAGGTTGTTTATACGGCCTCGGTTCTCTAGGTCGTCTATTTTACCTTGCAGAAAAATAACATGCCTTTCCAACTGAGAAGTTTGTGTCTCGCACCTAACCATCTTCTCTTTTAACTCTTTGAATGTTCCCAGAGTTGTTTCAAATGTTTCTAGACGCTTTTCGAAAGATGACATTTTTTGTTCCATGCTTGTCTGAGCAACCTTAACTTCCTGTATTCCTTTCGCAATTTCTTTCTGACCTGTAATAAGCTGTAAAACTAGCTGTGTGTCTGATGGATCAGGGTTTGTGTCAGTTGGGCCAGGGTTTGTTTCCACATCACCACAAAGTTCTAATAGGTTTACAACAGCGTGAACACAATCTATTAACAACTGTTTACATCTCTGCGGGCAAGGCAGCAGCACAAGAAATGGATCATTGCTACGATAATTCCAAGCAGCATACGCAGGACTAACCTGTATAGCAAAGAAGACGTGCGTGCTTAGCATCGTTGACGGTGTACTGCCACCTTGCCCACTGACGAACCAGGACGATGTGCCGCCTTTAGTAGATTCTTGATCCGGATATGACATCACCATAGTCGAGCGGCGCTGTTGGGTGTCGAAGAAAAGGCTTCCGTCGACAACTTGATCCGTGATAATCGGCTGTTCCGCAGTATCATTCCGAAGAGCGACGGTCGAAAGCAGCGATTCAGATGCAGCGAAGCAGGTTTTGTTGTCCGCAGCATGTGCTTCGATAACACAGCTCAGGATCTGTATAGCAAAGAAGACGTGCGTGCTTAGCATCGTTGACGGTGTACTGCCACCTTGCCCACTGACGAACCAGGACGATGTGCCGCCTTTAGTAGATTCTTGATCCGGATATGACATCACCATAGTCGAGCGGCGCTGTTGGGTGTCGAAGAAAAGGCTTCCGTCGACAACTTGATCCGTGATAATCGGCTGTTCCGCAGTATCATTCCGAAGAGCGACGGTCGAAAGCAGCGATTCAGATGCAGCGAAGCAGGTTTTGTTGTCCGCAGCATGCGCTCCGATAACACAGCTCAGGATCTGTAGAGCAAAGAAGACGTGCGTGCTTAGCATCGTTGACGGTGTACTGCCACCTTGCCCACTGACGAACCAGGACGATGTGCCGCCTTTAGTAAATTCTTGATCCGGATATGACATCACCATAGTCGAGCGGCGCTGTTGGGTGTCGAAGAAAAGGCTTCCGTCGACAACTTGATCCGTGATAATCGGCTGTTCCGCAGTATCATTCCGAAGAGCGACGGTCGAAAGCAGCGATTCAGATGCAGCGAAGCAGGTTTTGTTGTCCGCAGCATGCGCTCCGATAACACAGCTCAGGATCTGTATACCAAAGAAGACGTGCGTGCTTAACATCGTTGACGGTGTACTGCCACCTTGCCCACTTTTTTTTTTTTACATGCCGATGCGGAAAACAATTTACGTCAAACCGTTATTTCATCACGTTGCGAGCGTAAATTTTGCTCAATCGTCCACCGTACGCTGTAAAATCTTTTTGTTTTTAATGCATTACCAATGTCAAGAAATTTTAATTCCGTGAGTAGTGTGAGAATCTCGGAGCGCTCTGAAGCCAGCAGTTGTGATCGGCTGAAAAGGATTCCGAGTAGCTCTGGCGGCGAGGAGGAGGGGCTCTGCTGAATCAAGGTAAGAGGAGAGAGGCGACCGACCCGAATTCGCCATCAGTCTTCTCGTCGTCAGCACAGCGATGTTAAACAAAGACAACTGATACCCAGTTACCTCGCGCACTTTACGTCTTACCTTTGGTGTTCCTCGAGTCACAATTCCTTCGTCAACCGCACATCACGGAGGAATGGTAAACCAATTCGCGAAACCAAAAGTCGCTCTCGAAAGAACAAAATCGAAGCCGCTGTTTTTCGCGTAGCGTGAAAGAAGGTTAAATCGCTTGCCACCAGATGGCAGGGTCAAGCAGAGTAATTGCAAGTAGCAAGGCTAGGTGGCGCTAGGTACCGCCCAATTCATGTTCTACAAAAAGTATTAATTTCCTCATACCACCATTGCGCTTCGGGATCCTTCGGGAACCTTTATTATACACAAATTTAGACACATTACGCATACTACAAACATGAGCTGAACGTACACAGTCAGCGCATACAGATACGCGACACATACAAACATCAATACAACAGCATAAGAGCCCGATCACTACTTGCGAGCTCTGCGTTTCCGTCTTTTACACTGGTCGTTTTGAACGTACGGAATTTCTCAGGGAATGAATCTCTTAGTTAAAAGTAAACGCTCATGCCGTAATTATTTGAAAGCCAATAAATCAAGCCACTCCAATTCGGTTCCAAGCCATGAGTTTGTTTCCCCGCACGGCAAGTCGTAGCCAGTATTCTTTATTATAGTGCTTGTTTTTATATTTGTGCTGTTCGCGCAAGGCTGCAATTGCCGTTTTGATTTAATCTCTGTAGAGGGGATATTCACTCAGGTGGAAGCGAAGCTTCGCGGGAAGAGAAATCGCTTTTCGATCAGCTTGAATGCAGTCAAAGCCTCGACTTGCGGCAGGTGTTAAGTGTACGGAGCTACGCCGTGGCAAGCTCGAAAACTTCTAGCGCTCATCCCAGCGCGCCACTAGGAGGGCAGTTTCTCCAGGAACCGTAGTATATTTAAACAGCAAGAAAAAGGGTAGCTTTTTTTTTCTCGATTTTACCTACTATTCTTTTTTAATGCTAAAACTCCACACTGTAAATATACCTAATATCCGTCATAATTTCGTACTGTTCAGTTCTTTCCCCAGAGCGCAATCGCTCTCGGGGAGGAGGCAACCGACAGCCACATTGGCCACTCAACGATAGGAGCTTACGGTTCAGAGCAGCATTCCAACATGACTCAATTACTCAATTTCTCAGTGAGAGCTAAAAAAAAGGAAATAAACTGTTTCTCTCTACCTGCACCGCCTGACGGTATAGCAGGTCTAATCCAATATAATATAAAAAATGAGGGCCGTAACTGGCCAAACGTTTCTTTAGTTCTTAAAGCCAATTGAAAAGAAAAACAAGGAGGCAGCTGAACCTTGGCATTGGAACGAATTGAAGAATCTTGCGGGCAATTAGGATTATTTGTGTTTCGTTTTTTTTTTTTTTCTTTGGCATTAAGTTATTAATTGTTGTTCCGCTTGGTCCTGCCTCTTGTCTTCTTTGTTCTTGACGCAGAGGAAGTTGTCTTCTTCTTGTTTAAAATTTTCGTACTGGAATATATAAGAAAATGTATTGGAAACAATTTAAAAATCTGATTATCTTTTAATCATTTTCTTTTTAAAATAGTTATGTATATCTGCGTATCTTGGTATTCGCATTATGTTTTCAATTTATTTATTATTTGTCTTTCTCCTTAATTGTTTTTTTTTTTTGGGGGGGGGAGGAAGCAGAGATCATTTTAATTCTTTGTTGTTTTTAATTTTTTTTAATGATCTTTTTTTACATCAAGAGATAATTATTATAGCTATACATACCTCGGTATTTACATATTTACATATTTACATTTTCTCCCGAAGAAGAAGGATCACACTTATAAAACTTAATGTTTGCGTCCTGTATTCGTATCATGTGTTTCTATTAATCTTTTTTTATTAGATTGGAAGGAATGAGGTTATGTCTTGAAACCGACACTAAATATATAGTCGTTTTTATCAGCATTACTTTTTTTTTCTTACGTTGTTAGTTGTTGGTGATCGGTCTTGAGGTGCTGCAAGGAGAGATCAACCTCTTTCATTTTTCACTGTCTGTCTTGGGTGTCCATTCCTGAACACAGTTGATTTGAGAGTAGATGATTTTTCGTTCCAGTTTTATTATAGATACTCTCATTACTTTTGGTGAGAAGCCCAGAACCTGGAACTGGTCTTAGGTCCTCCTAACCTGTTGTTTGGGGTCTTCTCTGTGGATGGCTGTTTGTCGCGAGTGGTTAATGGAAGCCCAGGGAAGGAAACTGGCTCACTCCCCCTGATCTTGTTGTGGGTTTTCCAATTTCCATTGATTGTGGTGTTGGTTTTGGATGGAAAGTTAAGAGAAGCTCCGAACCAGGTACTAGTCCACGGCTCTCCTAACCAAAGATGGAGTCTTCTCATGAGATGGCGTTTTTTTAGTTTTGATCTAAGAAGCTAAGGAAGCCCGGAGAATGGAGCTGGTCCAAACCCCCCTATCCACCACTTTTGGGCCTTCAAAGGCCATCGACAGTGTACATATTTGCCGTTTGGTGTTTAAAGATGACTGTTGGATGTCTTTTTCTTGGATTCCGTTCTTGTTTGGGTTAAAAGTTAGTTTGTAAGAAATGTTCTTTACAGTAGTTTTTGATTCTCTCTTGAGTTTGATATCTACCATTCTCAAGTTTGTTACAAATACATATAATCATATATATATATATATATATATATATATATATATATATATATATATATATATATATATATATATATATATATACCTACGGACACGTATACGCACACACACATACATAAACACACATACTTATATATATATATATATACTATGGAATGCTGTCTGAAATATGTTTAACTAACGCCTCCAGAGTATTTATATTAGTTTTAGAGTTGAGTAGCTTTTGACGAATATTCAAGTTTATGTGTGAAATTGAAAGTTTTTGAATATATGGCTTTGTTAGATGGCATGTAGTACAGTAATGATCCATACTAGTACACGTTTGTCCACAGGGACAAGTACTGTTATTAAGTATATCAAAATCTATAGAAATAAAAGGGAAATCTGCCGTGCGCAGTAATAATTTGTGTGATGTTACTAGAAGGAGGAAAGCTAATGGATATATGATTTGTTGATGGTATCCATTTAATAATTCCTGTGTTTTTCCATCGTTTTGCCAAGAGTGATCCCATCTCCTACGTGATAATCCCATTATTGTATGTTTTATATTTTGTTTTGATTTTGGTAGGTGTCATGTACTGGCCATGATAACGTGCCGAGTCTGCAAATTGGTCGGCTTGATCGTCCCCTAATATATTAGAATGGCTTTTGACGTGAAAAAAAGCCGTTGTATTAAATGTGTTGACTGATCGGATTATATGTTTTATTTTGTTAATTAAAGGAATTTCATTATTTTGATTTGCAAATGCTTGTAGGACTGATAGGCTGTCCGTGTATATGTTACAATCGGCGTTCATCTCTTGTTGCAAGATTATATTCAAGGGCTTTTAATATGGCAATAGCCTCTGCGTCGAATATTGTACGGTGTTTTGGTAAGCGATATTTTCTTATTTTTATAATTCCTCCATTGTTTTTCAGAATAATGAATACTGCTCCCACCTGATCTAAGTACACTGAACCATCTGTATATTGTGATATGACGTTGGTCATTTGAGATAGAGTAATGGAATTCATTCTTTGGAATGATATATTAAATCTCTTTGTTGGATGAGTTTTCCAAAGATCTATAGGATATGATACCTCTGTGGGGAAAATACAAAAGCCATCGAATCGGGCGAGTATTTTAAGTTGGAAGACATTAAACATAAATGATTCTACGTCAAGAGTAATGTTGATTGGGATGATATTACATAGTATAGGTAGGCTTACGTTAGAAACTGTGCGAAACGCTCATGCTATTTTAAATAATGGTAACCTTTGTATGGACTGCAGTTGTCTTAACATATGTGAATTTCCTGATGGTCTCCACCACGCGGTTGATCCATACACTATATATCTTTCTATGCTGCGTAAGTATATTTCCCGTAGTTGGCTTGATGTAATACCCGAATTTGTTGAGTATATTTTTGAGATGTTGGCTCTGTGGATTTGGACTTTCTGTTTAATATATTGAAGGTGTGGGAAGAAGTTTAAATGTGAGTCATAAATGACTCGTAAAATTTTAAGTTGTTTCACAATTTCTAGCTTATGATCGTGAAAGTTTATTATGGGGGGTCTTTTTTTTATATAGTTCTCCTCTAGTTATTATGAGACATTTACATTTCGAGTAGTTAAAATATAATTTACGTTCGGATGTAAACTGTCCTATTTCTTGCAGTATTTCAATAGTTCTTTCTTCTAATTCTCTTCTTGAGTTTTCTTCTATGACAACTACGATGTCATCTGCAAATGCTTGTAGATATATGTGATTTGGAAAGGTTCTTTCTAGTAATCCTGATAGTAACATATTCCAAAGTAAGGGGCTTAGTGCAGAGCCCTGGGGGCATCCCATATTAATTGATTTGTTTATTTCGTGTTTCTCTGGAGTGATATATGTGATGGTTCTATCGTGGAAGATTGAATAGAGCAGATTGTATAGATTGCTTGGGCAAGAATGGTGTTTTAAATAGGCCAAAACTACCGCATAACATAGTGTGTTAAATGCTCCTGTGAAGTCTAGAGACACCATAGCTACAGCTGTTGATTTATTTTTTAGTTTTTGTAGATGTGCAGTAAATGTGAACAGAGCTTGTGTAGATGATTTAAGATGTCTGAACCAAAATTGTCGTGAGTGTAAGAGGTTTTATTTTTTTTAGTTAAGAAAGAAATATAATCTGCAATAGAGTGCACGTTCTAAAACTTTTCCGAGTATGGAATTTAGGCAAATTGGGTGATAGGCGTTGGGTGTTGCTTTGTCTTTATCTTTTTTATTTAGTATTATTAATTTCCCTTTCTTCCAAATTTTTGGAAAATATCCAGATGTTAGACATGAGTTCAATAGAGCCAAGAAAAATTCGTGATGGTTATGCCAAAAATATTTAGGAAAAGTAACATTAATTTTGTCTAATCCGGGGGTGGTTTTAAGTCGTTGTTTAGTTATTATGTTTGATATTTCTTGAAATGTTAGTTCAACATCTGGAGAGAAGAATGAGGGAGTGCATACATATTGTCGAAAGTTAGTTATATATGGTGAGTCTTTTGTAATGTCGTCTGTTGGGAACACCGTGTCTAAAATATATTGAACTGATTCATTAAATGAATACGTTAATGCATTGCTCTCAATATCGGTGGAAGAATTAGGAGTGACTGAAACTTATTACATGCAAGTTTGTATGGGATTCCGAAGAGAGTCTTTTTTGTGGTAGCCGAACATGATTCTTGCCAGCTGAAATTTTAGCATGAAGGATGGCTTCTTTGTATGTAGTTCGATAATCGTAATAAATTCGTTTTTGCAGTGATCTAATTTCTGTGTTATATGATCTTTGGTACCTTCTTCTTAGTGCGTTAGATTTAGATCTCATGATTTGTAGATGATCTGACCATCAAGGGACCGTGCGATTTCCGGAACGAACATTTCGTTCACACTTTTTTATCCGAATTAAAAAAAATTTTGTATAGTATATCTAATATGTGATCTATCCATTCTGGTGAGTAGTGTTTAGGTACCCAGGTCTTAAACCAATCATGTTGTTTTATAAGTAATGATATTTTTAGTACCTTTTTAAGGTTAATCTTTATTGTGTGGTTTGTTTTTGATTGAAGAATCCAAAGCCAATAAAGTTATGATCACTTAAAATATCAGTTTCTAATACTTTCCAATGTGTATCGTTATGGGCTAGAGAAGGGGTTATGATTACAATGTCTATCCAACTTTCTCTATTTACAGTAAAGAATGTAGGAATAGAGTGTGGGTCGTTTAATATGATAAGATCATATGTTAGTACAAAATTATTTAATTGTTCCCTCGATCATCATCTATTTTGTCCCTCCAATTGGTGTGTTTTGCACTGAAATCTCCGGCTATGATTATGCCGTTTTTATCTATTGTTATGATTGACTCAAGACGTGTTAGGAATGTATTAAATGAAGCTGTAGGAGATATGTAGACATTTATTATTGTTACAGTTTTGTTTGAGTATGTACATTGTAAGACTATTAGATCTTTTTCAAGTATTTTTGGAAAGATTGAACAAGATTGGTCTCTAGCTATAGTGGCGCATTTGGGATCAATGGGCCAGTGAAAAAACGGTTCCGAGTTTGGAATACTTGTAATGTGGTTATTGTAATGTGGTGATCGGAGGGGGCCCGCCCCCTCCGATCACGGCCCAACCAGCGGCATCAATGCCCGACAGTTTGCGTCATCTCATCGTGTTGTTACACCACTGATACGCGAACACACGGTCACATCGGCAATAATTCCAGTCTTCTGTTCACAACGCACAACACTGCCATCACGATGTTGCTGCTATGTTGCTGACACGCAAAAATACAGAACCACGTTGATTGCCGGTTGGCACTCGGCATCGGAAAACAGAACCGAACTCAGCACAGAAGGCACCCAGGCAGCCGGCAGGAAAACCTGCCTGTCCTGGACGCAGTTCCTGCATTCGATTTCCATAACGTGGAAAACGTCGACACAGTTCCTCGTGGTTCCGCTACTGTAGTCCCGCGTGCGTCCCGCAATCAGCAGACGATCATCTTACCCAGTGTACGTAGCGCTGCTGGCACTGCTCCGGAACTTCGCCGTTTCTAGCGGCTTCGTTTGCTCGTTTGATAAATTTAGTGGTAAAAACGCCAATGCAACCGAAATGTTCTGCACGTTTGGACTAGAAGACGGAATTACAGGCGGCCTTCGCTGCCGCTAAAGCTCAATCAACTCAACAACATTTATTAAACAACGTGCGCGACGTGCTCGAAAAATGAAACCGAAAGGAGATGAGTCGGCAGGGCGAAAGCTTTGTCCCGTCTGCCTGGAGAGGAGAAAAACATCTCGTTCCTCCCTTCTTCTCGTGTCCGCTTGGGGACGCGTCATTAGAAGGAAAGAAGACGCGCCGTTGCTGCCCCTTTTCGTCCATTTTTTCTTAGAGTGCAGCTGCGTTGGATGCGGTAGGCACCTGTTCTGTCAGAGGGCGCCCTCCAGCTTGACAATTCATGGAAGCTTCGGCAGCCGGGTGTTGACACTTCGTGACGACAGCGACACTCCCGTTCGCTCGTATTTTTGCCGAACGTTTACCTCCAACCGCCAGGATCACGAAGTCTGACACTGTGCACGCCGGTGTCTGTGACGTCATTTGTTCGCCAGTTCGGGACCACTTTTGACGAATGCATGCAGGATAGGACGCCAAACTTACCAGTCGAAGACGCGTTACAGGCGTTCGGAATCGAGCTTTGTTGTGCCCTCAGTGACGGTATTTAGGTCGGGCTCCTATAAGGTGGACCCGAGCACCGCTTCAGCATTCGATTTGCTCGCGAGACATTAAATGCCACGACATGCATCGGGCAGATGGCTCGTGCCCAAGAACTGCGATGACGGGAATAGCCGAACATTAACAATGTGTGGGACTCAGTGCGTGGCTGTGATTAACATTAGTGGCACATAATCGGCTCCAGGTCACATGGCCGCTTGCTATGGCTGCGGGTTGAGGGCGGCAAGAATGCTCGTTTTTCTCGAAAATTTTCAGCGACTGCCTTTGAATGTGCGCAAAATAAAACTAACACGTGTTTCCTGTGTTATGAATGTAAAATCTTTTACCGGTATTTACCGAAAGTATAATAATTGTTGCATCTTTCCTTAAAATTGCTTAGAGGGACGCAAGAAAACTTACACATGAAAAAAGGAAGCCAGAAGCCGTTTTTGGTCGTTTTTTCCCCAGCGAAACTTTGGAATGTGGGGCAAACTGTTTTTTCTCCCTTAAAAAGTAAAGCTCTTTGGGATCTTATTATGATCCTTCCGTTTCCAGATAAGGCCGGGTGTGCCAACATTGCATGTTTCACAGATTTGTCTTGAGCACATATTACTAGTCGGCTTCCACTCGGTTTCAAGTAAGGATGTCGCAAACCTGCAAATATATATATATATATATATATATATATATATATATATATATATATATATATATATATATATATATATATATATATATATATTTTAGGCTGCGTTAAATCTTTGTAAGGTTCGAATCCGAAACATTCCAAATTTCGTAGCCAGATGATGTTAGAGTTCGAGGAGTTCAAATATGTCAAGATTTCTGAAAGTCCGGGTTCAAGGATTTTGCATGTCTTACAGATGAGCTAAGCAAATTCAACGAATTCTACTTTTTTATGTTTAAGTGTACAACGTTAAAGCGTAGCACATTTCATTTATGCCGTAAAGACTGCTTCCCTCTCACTGCGGTGGTACTTATGGTACTACGCGTTATTTTTTTCAATTCATGACAGCAAGTGTTTAACTGGTTGATAAACCTGATCTCCACACTGGAAAAAAAAGAAAATAGAAGGGAGGTGGATTGGCCCTTACAAAAACAGGTCTAAACATTATTTCTAAATTTTTTAGACTTTTTACTGACTTTCCGGGATCCTACTGAATTTCTTTATAAACACACTTTGTTTTGATTATTGTCAAAAAACTTTCAAAATAAAAATAAATATGTTTTGTAGACTTCTTTATAAAAAAATAAAAAGTAGTTGTAATGACGTTCTTCTGTAGGTTATTTTTTTTTTAAATTCAAAAGGGACAAATAATGGATTTCTTTTTGTTAACTTATTTATATAAAAAATAAAAAATAAGTTGTAATGACATTTCTTTGCAGGTTATTTCCTAAAAAACAACTTATTTGCATTGTTTTTTATATTATTTCATAAAAAGCTACAAAATTATTTTTTATTATTTTTTTTAAAAATATTGAGCTTGTTTTTAATTTGGAAGGGAGTTTTAAAGAATAACAGCTCACTTATTTCAAGTATTGAAAAGGAAAATACATTTTTTACAGATTTTTCCTGTTGACGTATTTGGACGAGTTCTAAAAATGATAGTAGGTTGCTTTGTACTTCTTTTTCTTTTAATTTAGGATACTTTTTTTTAACCAGAGGACAAAGGAAAATTACCTTTTTCATTCGCTTTCCTGTTTCTGTTTAATCAAACATTCTGATAACACGACCGACATTGCAAAAATAAAATTAAAGTTACGTCCCACGTAACATAAAAGTTCGCTGTGCCTAGCGTTACGTCCGGACGGACCGCTGAAATGCGTTAACCTAACCCCCTCCCCCTCTCTTTATCTACCGTAAACACTGAAAAGCCATTACATTTCCTCTAGGAGCTGTTTTTGTAGATTTTGTTCTAGTGACTGCGCCGAATTATTATTAGTTGTACCAATGCCCTTTAGTAAGAGATGGAGTCTATGAACTTCGAAACACTGCTTTCGCCATGACAGACTTCCGAGAAGGAGATCGGACACTTGGAACATTAATAAGTGCTGAGGTGGTCACCGGCCAAATGATTACCTTCAATATGTACGCTATATAAGGCTCTGGAGCAGTTAACGGGACTGTGATTCTGGTGTTGAGTGCTTCATGATGTTTGCGTTTGAGTTCGTTTCTGATGCGTATTTGTGGGATGTGTATGTACCACAGGGATACTATTTCCAAACAAAATCCAATATATATACTTTAAAAAATTCGATTGTCTTTGTCTTTAAAGATAATCTACAATTTCGTCAAAAGGAATTCAACAAAATTTATGTTAGAGAAAATTCTAAAAACTTTAGGTGGCCAATTTTAACTAGACGTTAAGTAAGTTTTGAAAATAAACTCTAAAAAAACCTCGAAAAGGTTTTTTTTTTTTTAAATGCCAATACATTTCCAGAACTTTTTTAACAGAAATTCAAGAGAATCTGACTTCAGATTTTTGTAAGGGTTGTTAATTGCTTGTCAGTTATGTGCTCCACTATTTTGAGCGTATACAAGCCATTGGAAATGAAGCGTAACTATACACGATAACTTGACGAACTGTGGAGGCTACGGCACCCGCGACCCGATAAAAGTGTTGGAGCGAGGCTTGTGACACCACGTCACTGGGGCATTCATGTCACTGCGCCAAATGCGAGGCCTTGAGTAACCGGCTTTCGTCTGATGGCCAAGAGTCGTCTGCTGCGAAACCAACCTATTACGGATTCATAACGTTCACCGCCTCAACATTGCCGTCAGGTAGAGTGGCAAGCTCTTCGGCAAGAGTTCATGAGACAACCATGCGCTCAATTTACCCTCGAATCTGTGGCGGGTTCTAAGGCCCGGGCGATGTTTTGAGCGGAAGCGGCCGATTACACGGCCGCGATCGTTCAAACATCGTTCAAAGGCCATTTTGGTGTCGGAAAAGTGTCGCTCGGTATTAAGTATCGTTGAGACGTAACATGTCATCGTCTTTCTTCCGTGTTGTGTAGCGTTTCGGTCAGACTCATCCAACAGCAACACGACACGGAGGAAAGAACGATTACATAACGTGGCGAACTGTGAAGGCTGCGGCCCTTCGTCCCAATAAGTGAGTCGGAGCAGGTCACGTGACAATACCCCACGGTCAAGTCCACAGGGGCCTCGTTACAGCCACAGCAATAACGCCGTCCGCGACAAAAAGTAGTTATAGGCTTCTTTTTTCTTTAGTAGTGCTCTACTAAAAGACAGAAAAAAAGCCTAGAACTCTACTAAAAAAAGAAAAAAAAAAGCCTAGAACTATATATATTTCTCTTTTTTTTTTCTTTTTTGCGGGCGGCGCTTTTGTTGTGGCGGGAAGGAGGCCTTTGTGGCCTCGACCATGGGGTGTTGTCACGTGCCTTGCTCCGACGCTCTTATTGGGTCAGAGCGCCCCCCCCCCCCCTTCCCCCATCCTCCCGGCAAAGAAAATCTCTAAATGAATGAGGGGTTTTTTTGTGTGTTACACTCCGCTCTCTTTGCTCCGCTCGAAGTTAAAATATTACTGTGTATGCCGGAACAACTGCCGATCAGTGCCTATCGTAAAACGCTTGAACGCATTTCTGTGAAGAATACTGATATTGACCCTCGTTCTGTTCTTCTTGAAGGAATATTTGACACACTCATCCAAAGACAGTTAAAAGACATATGCAAAGAAAAAACAAGATTTTTTTTTTTTTTTTTTTTTTCTTAAACAGCTTGGATGGGAAAAGGACGTCATAAAACAAATTTGCCGCGGAAAAACAGTTTGGAGCTATATTTACGGGGCGATACGAATTATTCTTTGGCACCCGCTGGAACCCGCGGAAAAATGGCCGCTATAGTCACGTGACTGGCCCCAATAGTCACGTAATGCTTGCGCTCTTTCGTGAGCGTCATATGGGCTCTCGAATTTACTTATAAATCTTCGTTTTAAGTTCAAAACGAAAAAAATACAAAGAGTAATAGGTAACTCTTGGAGCCCTCAGGAAATTCCCGAAAGAGCGCAAGCACCACGTAATCAACCTGTGCACCGGTCAGAAAATGGCGTAGGCGGTGGCGCGCCCGGAAGTTCCCTTCAGGCGGCGGCGTGGAAAAACGCGCGCGTTCCGCTAGCGGTGCGCCATGCTCAGCGTGAGGCGGCGGCTTGAGGGTTCTGGGGACCTCAGCAGCGGCGCTCAACGGCTCCGGCATAACTTGAGGAGGCGGCGGCGGCACGCAGGTCCACAGCATGACTAGTGGAGGCTCCCGGGTGCGCCAACTACAAATTCGTTTCGCGCCTTAAATGTAGCTCTCATATTTTTTTCGTTTGTTGTAAATTAATTTTATGACATTCTTTTCCCATCCCGGCTTTAAAAAAAAAAAGGATATGCTTTGCATCATTTTTTTTTCTTTTCTTTTTTTCGTGCCCTTTGGGCGGCAGCTGGGCTAGATTTTGTGCAAATCTGATTTGTCTAATTAGCCGTGCGTACACGAGGGCGAGCCGTATTTGGTTGGGCGTGCGGTTAAATTTGCGAGCATGCTTACTTTTTTCAGTAAACTGGAAAACCATTTGAGAATGAATGTATCAACAAACATTGGCGAAAATATATACTCCATAGAAATGTATGCACAACACCTCGCGGCAGTGCGCGCTCTATTCCTCTCGAAGCTATATTATCCGTAAAGTCTCGGACCCGGAAATATTCCTTCGAACATGCAACCAAGCTAAATTCTGGGCACCGCTCGGTAAAGCAAGTGATACAAAGCAAAATAAAACTGCAAAAAACAGTATAGTCTCATGAAAAGTCCAGTCAGTGGACATTTAAACGTCTATAGCTCACGGGCAATTTTTTTATGGATCAGACGCGTTACACCGAAGCTTATCTCGCAGCATAAAAACCGTGTTATCCCTGCTATAAGAAACCCCGCTTCGTAACCCTACCGCTGGAAAGCCCTCCTAGTGATCGACATTACGTCCTACGTAAAATGAGAGCTCGGGCCGCTTCGCAAGACGCAAGGTCGTAAATGTTTGTACATAACCGGTGTTAGCGTAACAAAATCTCGCTTTAGTAATATATTTTTCGGCCGGCTCGACTTCTTTAAGCGCACGTATACTTTAGAAGTAGACTTTAAAAAACACTCTCACGACGTTTTACAATTACGGCAGCTCTATCAATGAAATGCAGAGAAGAAGCGGTGAGTAGTGCGACCGTGTGCCTACGCACAGTCACCTTATGGATGTCGGACGTGAGATGAGAGGGTTCGCTCAATCCACGTTCGAAAGGGCATTCAGCCATAATACTTTGTATACAATCTCAAGAAACCTTTGACGCCTTTTCTTTTAAACTTTCGGATGCACATTATGTATTCCTTCAGCGTAACTGTGACTGTTAAGCCTTAGTTCCACTGCTCATACATCATGCAAAAGACACGGTTTTCACTGAATACATGACGACATAAATATCTGCGTACCCGCCTCAAACGTGTTCAAAGCACGCTTGCATCGGTATCTATGTATGCTCCGAACGTGTCTGCAGATGCTTTGTTTTGTGACTAATGTTACCTCGGACAATCATAGGAGGAAAAAAGACGCCTCAGATACTATCGGCAGCCTGTGTTTTTTTTATGATATCCTATGCGGAGGGCAAGTTCGTCTGCTTCTTCAGCAGGGGTCGCGGTGACGTCAAAACGCCGGGATCTGATTGGCTCTGATTGGAAGGATAGTGGGCAGACTTCAAGGCAGCTAGCATTGAGGTCTACCCACCATCCCTCCATCAGAGCCAATCAGAGCCCGGCGTTCTGACGTCAGTACAACCCCTAGCTGCGCAGGAAGCAGACGAACTTGCGCTCCGCATAGCGGTGTGACCGCGCTTTTTAGGGTTTGCGGCGGGACAAAATTCTTTCGATCAAAGCAAACGAAATCCCTTGAATCTTTCTCTCGATATTTTTGTGAGAACTTGAAGTAACGAGCTTGCACTTTCACTGAGGACATTCCAACTTTGGATTCTTAGAACTAATATTTTAATCGAACCAAACCGTCCTTAGAGTTTTGGAAGACCGAAAAGCATCGACAAATCTTCGGAACAAAAAAAAAAAAAAAAAAAAAAAAAAACGTTTCAAACTTGGCAAGTTTTTCTCCGTTCCTCTTTTTTTTTAACGATATAACTTATTTGTATATATATATATATATATATATATATATATATATATATATATATATATAGATATATATATATAGGAAAGTAAACGTACCTCGAACTCTTTTCGTGAGTTTTATTACTATAGGTCGAGTTTCGGCCTGAGCCAGACCTTTTTTCGAGTCTCGAAGTCTCGAAAAAGGTCTGGCTTAGGCCGAAACGTCGACCTATATGTAATAAAACTCCACGAAAAGCTTCGAGGTACGTTTACTTTCCTATGCACTTTTCGTCGTCCTACGCACAGTATTTTTTCTATATATAAATATATAGATATATATATATATATATATATAACTCTAATATATATATATATATATATATTATATACCAGGTGTTTTTTTTTTTTATTCTTACAGATTTGTTTTAAAAAAGCCATAAAAGCTACACTTATGCGGTTTGTTCGAATGAGTTATATAGGGGGGACATTATGTGGGTGGCTAATCTTTGCGATAAGTTGGCTAATTAATTAAAATTCACTAATTAACTTTTTAATTAGTGAAAATGAACATATGGTTCCAATTAGGAACTTGCTGAGCGACATCCAAAACCACTAAAGCAATAATGTTTAGAAAGAATTTGAGCGCGTGAGAAGCGCAGTTACCACTCGTGGAGCAGGTACAAGGCTGGGGCTAAATAAGAGACGGAAAAATTCCGCGGGCGCCTTGCCGGAACCCCTAGCCTTGTACCTGCTCCACGAGTGGTAACTTTAGTGCACTACTATGCTTCTCACGCGCTGAAAGGTTTTCTGAAAATGACTGATTTAGGGGTTTTGGACGACGCTCAGAAAGTTTCTAATTGCAAGCATATATCTATTTTCACTAATTAAAAAGTTAATTAGTGAATTTTAATTGTTTAGCCGACTTATCGCAAAGATTAGCCACCCGCTTAATGCCCCCTGGGCGTATAACTCACTCGCACAAAGCAGCATAAGTGTAGCTTTAATGGTTTTTTTTTTTAAACAAACCTGCAAGATTAAAAACACCCTATATATATATATATATATATAATATATATATATATATAATATATATATATATATATATTATATATATATATATATATATATATATAATAAAGAGTGGCTTCAAAAACCTAACTCCTTTACTTAGGCGTTTCGACCCGAGACGGGTCTTATATATATATATTTATTTATTTATGACCTCGCGCATTGTAGATTTGTTATTCATTTAGTAAGCTTGTGCAAACAATAATTTATTTCTTGTGTTTCTCATCTGTAACGACCTTGTGCAACCGAAATGTAAACCACGGTCAGGACAAGACCGTGCCTTGATATAGTATGAGAAGAGCTTGCTGTGCTGTAGCGTGTGGAAGGTGCTGAACAGACTGTACAACCCTCTTCTTTTTTTCTTTTTTGTTTGGTGATGTGATTACAGGTTTGTAAAAGCCACTTTTACTTTCACATAGATTATTATGGTCTCCCAAAAAGCATGGTTCTTTGAAACCCCAAAAAAGCCCCAAGCAATTTAGGGTATACCCAAACTCGATAATATTTGGCGATACTCCGTATTTTGACTAAAATTTGCCAATGAAGAGACATAGTTAAGGCCCGTACACAGTCTTGCGACTGAGTAAGACCGAGTGAGATCAGACCGGTTTTTAAGCCTCTTGCGATCTTTTAGGACCAGCTCCGCGTCAGAGCATCCGGTCCTAAGAAGTCGCAAAAGGCTTAAAAACCGGTCTTGTCTCTCTCGGTCTTACTCGGTCGCAAGAGTGTGAACGGCGCTTTAGGTTTCACAGCCTGATTTATTTGGTTATCTCTTGGCTTCTTTGAATTTGAATTCCCGAGGACATGCCAGAATTAAGCGTCACTTCTGGTTCTTCGATTGATAAATGATGTCTTATGCCTGGCACCTAGTCCATTATGTGGCGAACCAGACAGAAGCCACAAAAAGCAGAAAAAAAGTAATTTGGCACTAACTATCCCCTTCGAACAAAAATGTGGTCCCTAGGTTTGCCAAACTTGGGTCTAGTTAGGCGTTTCGTTGGTGTGGCGCATAAGGTAAGGAGGAGAAAGAAAAACCATTGAAACCGCCTCACATAGTTGCTCTCTCTCCTAACAAAAAAGGACTCACCAAAGAATAAAGTATGAAAGCAAAACCGCAATCAAACCACTAGCACACATATACTAATTTAAGTAGTAAATTGACCTTCGCACAAAATTTATAAAGCGCTGAGAACCTAGCGTAGTTTATTTTTGATGAAGCACCAACATGACCAATGATAAACGAAGTATTAATTAATTAGAGAGAAAAAAGAAGAAACGACTATCTTGATTGTTGAACGCTTTTGTAAATGAAATAAAAAATTAATATTCACAAAAGTTTACGCTTTTGCATCCTAGCTAATTTTGTTTACACATACCTCTACGGTGTATCTCTCTCGTAGCCGAATTCATGGTTCGAATTAACTTTCTCTGTAACACATGATGCACGTTAAAACCCGAAATGGTGTTATTTCCGCAAAACCTAATGGCGTACTTTAAAAAAAAGCGTTAGTAAAACGATGTGGGCACTCCCATGAATTATTGTCAATAATCCCCTAAATATTCGAAAGCTTTGTCGCTGCATTTCGACATCTTTACAATGTTTTTAGTCAGTAGTATAAGACAAAATCAATTTTATATTTGTAATATACTTATACCAGAGATGCCTAGGGGGAACTCATTCTCATAGAATTTTATTTATTTTGACCTGAACACAACATCCTTTATTTAAATTATTGTGTTACTCTTATCACCTCAATTTGTTTATGGTTATTCCCCTAGTTTTATAGAGTCTATGCGGTTATAAGTAACATCGCTGCGGTAAACTTTGTCAAACCCCTTCAACAAGTCAATAACAATTCCTTACGTAGGAATCTAATTCTCATCACTGTTTAGATTTAATTGTTCTTGATTTAACGGAGGTTCCTAAGGCACGTTACCATTCCGAAACCCGCACTCATGAAGAGTGAGAACGTCATATTTTTCGCAAAAGCGATCGCGTTTTCTGTACATATTTTTTTCACAATTCATCTTAAAAAAACAGAGATCGACCTTTAATTATCAAAATTCCTATAATGTTTTACATATATTAAAAAAACTAAAACCAGCGTTTCCCTCGTCTATAGAAACTAGACTTTTAGAAACGGCATTTGAATACTTTGAAGTTCGTGCTATCTATAGAATATTTTGTAAATCAGGCAAATAGTCGTTAAACGGATTTAATAGGGGTAGAGAGATTTTATTTTTCACCCTCATTTTCAGGTTTAGTGAGTTGGTCTAATTCCTGGCCCTCAATCGCCATTAAGTTTAAACTCTTCAACGAAACCTCTTTACACTTCGCATTTAAAAACTTAAAGTTATATTATGCTCGGTACGCCTAATGTAGCTGGTGTTATACTATATTTCATTCTTTATTGGCTATCCTGCAAGGATAGTCGCACGTAACCCGGAAATATAAAATCAAAAGGCATTATTTTTTTTTTGCTTTAAAATGTAGCATTATTAATATTTTAAAACTTTTACAAAACACTCATGTGCCTCGTCAGCCGCTACTTGGAAAACCTTCATGTGTTGATATGGTCATAAAAAATGTGCCATGCATTTTTTTCACTCCGTGCACAGTAACAACGTTTATGCATACTTTGTATCGTGGATATCATCTTACAAGAAACAATCATAATATAATCAGAAAGCTGGCTATTTAGCGTAACAACGATTAAAACTCAATGTGTGTGTGTGCCTTTGGTACGTTCCTCAAAAGATATCTGAATGGGTCTTTTCCATGTTATTGAAGAAAGTATTCAGGTGGAGAAATAACGCAATTTTAGCCATACAATTGCGTTATGCGACTGGTGTGGTGATGACAAAAGCATTTGTGTATTTTATTTACAAATACTGCTGACCTCTTTTTGGAAGTTGTCGCAGGGGTGCCGGGTGGGAGAGGGGTTAGTGCGTTTTACCGCACAAGAAGTTAAACAAAAGTATAACGAAATGTAATGCAAGAACAATAGAAATATAGAAATGCAACAAAAACGTCAACACGTCGTCAACGTTTTACGGTCAGCCTTCTAATGTTTGTTTTTTTTAGAACAATTTGACTGAAGATCAATCAACATATATTTCAGGAGGACGGTTCCATTCTGTTGTTGTTCATGGAAAAAATGTTTTTTCAGGAGTCACTGAGACAATGATCTCATTACTTTTTCTTAATATTATCGTGACTTAATATTATCGTCATATTATCTTAATATTATTTATTAATATTAATATTAATATTAATATTAATATTATCTTAATATTATCGTAACTTAATATTATCGTCATTTCTGTTCCATACAGGCTTGTCTGTATTACACATACTTACCTGTAGCGTACTCAACGTTTTTTTTTTATAAAGAAGAAACACGTTTGTTGCGTTGTATAATTGTTCAGAAATATTACGTTTTGGACAAAGAGCGCCCTCACTTTCTGTTTGGTTAGCCTAGCAACCGATTCGTCTCTGTCTGTGGTCCTTTGGTACGTCTTTCTAGAATACATGTAAATGAGTTCCTTTTATGTTATTACAAGGAGTATATAATTGCACATATAGTACAATTATAGCCAAGCAATTTTAATAACGTTCAAAGTTTTTTTGTTTTCGTATTTTGTATAAAAAAGGCACAGGTTATAAGAGTTTGAAATACGCTGTTTTGCAAACACGTTCCTTTTCTCTGGGGGGATTTCCTACGATTGAGCAAGCGTTTCCAATTTTGCGAGATCCTTGGAATGAAGTATTACAAAGCGGCAAACATTGAACTAAAAATATACCGGGAATCTAATTGAGTTACTAAATATGAAACGGTGCGATGATGAAAAACCTATATGACTATACTAGAAAAGTATAACTACGAAACAAGGAATGGAGGCCTAATCTTATTTCGGAATGGTACAGCATATCCTTTTTGCTCTTTTTTTTTTTTTTTGTTTGCAGTGATTTAAGAAACCAATTTCTTGTCGTCGTCAAATTGCCTCCATTCCCAAATATCTTCTACGTTTCTTTTTTTTTTTTTAGCTAAGAAAGTTAGACGAGGAGAGTACTTATCTCGTACGTAAGACGTTTCTCCGAAAAAATAAAAACAAAAACATTTGTTTCAGAAACAGCATATGATAGTGGCATGCATAAGAATGCCAGCTCACATGAAGAAGACAAATTGATAATGACGTTAGTTACTTTTCTCTCAAAAGCTACGCCACATAACTTTTGCAATCGGATTAAGTAAACCAGTAATTATTTGCAATCTATTACACGTAATATTAAATGACTATTTCTTCTTGAGAACGGCGGATATGTCTGCCGTCCTCCTTTATGATTATTTTTAATATTAGATATATGAGCATTATCTGCTCATTTCCTCTTTTTTTCATTTGATGTTTTGTTATTGATTTGTTTTCTGCTTCGAAACTTCGCCGGCACGTTTAATTTCCGGTTTTTCTTTTTTTTTTCGTAAAAGGCATTACAGTAATATTTCCTTCCGGTTAGAAGTTTAGCGAGGGGAGAAATACACAAATCACGACAATTTCACTTCTGTTGTATTCAAGAAACGCTCTTTTACGTTGTTTGTTAGATAGTGGAGTGCTATTTGACTTTTAAAAAATGGCACCATTCCTATTCTTATTCAGGAGTTGTCCCATTCTAATTCCTCCTGATCTTTCGCATACTTTCGTTTTTGTGTCGTCGGATTTTGAGACGCGATCCCGGTCCCTGTCGCCAAACGCAACGTAATGCGTCAAGAAAATCCATGAATACAGCATATCATAACATATTTCGCAACCAAAGACATAAAGAAAGAATATAACGTGACGCCTATTACGTTAGCGTGGAAACTTCGCCTCTGTTGGCTGCTTTTAAACACTAACGCACACCTAACACTACTCCTAAATCGTAAAAACTATTGACTACTATTACACTTAGCTGACCGTAACTAGCTTGAATTTTTCTCGCATTTTACTACTATTAACGTAGAAAAGACACGCGAAAAAAGTTGCTTAACGTAGCATTTTAGATGGTAAACGTAAATCCGAGTGAGCACAGTTGGTTCATTATCAGCCATTGTTAGGTATAGGTCACGGTTCTCGCGAATGGCTTGCACATTGACCAACATGCTGTTGACACAACCAAGTCAGTGTTAGCCCGTACCAGGTATGGCACTAAGCGCGCAGAAACATGATTCGCCTGAACCTTCTACGCATGCGCTGCGCCACTACCATGCGCCACCGCAGTTGCGTTTACGGCTGAGCGGCGTGTTGGTGTATATACATCCTGGGGCCTAATCTGGACTGTTCATAGACTCGTTTAATAAGCACGAAGCGAAACATTGAGATTGACTTTGCCTCTAAAGAAAAAAATCTATATATATATATATATATATATATATATATATATATGCGTATATCGCACCAACTTGCACCAATCGTAATCAGCAGATCGCATCGTAGATAGGGAACGAAGCCATAACGTCCGAAAATGGACAACTTCGTATACTCGGGGTGCAACTAGCAAGTTGTAACAGCCCGCGAACGTGGATCCGACAACTCAGACAACAATGGAGCCCACTACTACATGATATACGACGAATGTCTAACAAATACGCGGGTGCGCGACAAAAGGCCTGTCAGACATTGGCCCGGGCAGTTGCAGTCGGAAAACGTCTATATGGATTTCCAATTTACGTCCTTTCGAAGAAACATATGGGAGGATGTGGAGCTACTGCATCGTGCGACTCTCCGCACCATCACTGGGCTGACACGGATAGACCGGCTCATCGAATTAGTGGCTCTACCTCCTATAAGGGCGACATACGCTGATGCTCAACAAGCCCTTACAGATAGACTCGGAAACACGGTGCAAGCGCGCAGCACTTCAGCGTGGGACCAACTGAGTCACGTAGACAACCGGGCCCCCAGTCTGAGTCCCCCATGGGACAGTCCTGTTATTCCAATGAGACAACAGGCAATACCGCCCCGAGAACAAGAGGCCTTTCGAATTCGTATTGCCAATCAGCACCAACAGTTCGAACAAGATCACATGGTCATCTACACAGAAGCCAGTTTAACGACGGCAAGGTGGTCATGGCCTGGTACTGCCCCACACGACCAGAACTAAATGGCGCCCATAGCTGTCACCTCCTCTATTGGGACGCCCAGCAGGCTGAACTCCTGGCAATATGGGAAGCCCTTTAGTCAATCCCCGGCCCCCTACCACAGCATGACTCCATAAGAATACTAACGGACGCCAAGGAAGCGCTCGAAGAAATGGAGAACATTAACACGGATGACGCCACGGCTCAGGACATAAGGAAACGAGTGCACGACTTACAAGAAGTGGGCCTCGAACTACGTAATCAGTGGACACCAGCACACACCGTATTGACAGGAGGGAATGCAGTGGCACATAACACAGCCACGGCAGCCCGAGGTAGTATTGACTCAGTCGCCCCTCACCCTCCTTTCAACCCACCACTTAATTCCAACGCATGAATCACAGACTCATCCAGAACGTCATATCGAGGGTACCTCTCCTTTATCAGAGCCGAACACCGCAGGGAACGTAACCAATTTCTTACAACAATAACACCTCCACCCCAAGTCGATCCGCAACTACGACTCTCGTGCTCCCAAGAAGTATTCTTAAACAAAGTATTCGCAGACGCAGCCTTCACACCGCATATCATCAGGAAATGGTACCCCCCAGCCGCAGAGCTAATCTCCTGCACCTTATCTGGGACTGCCCACGCTTCTCCACCGGCAGGACAGATATTCAGGATATACCACATGCCGATAATGACACATTACTTGCACACCTCCGAAACATACCCTCCTAGCCAAACAAGCTAGCCCAATATGGTAGTAAGAGTGGCCTTGCGAGAGAAGTGTGAGGTGACTCCCAGTACTTGACCGGCAGATTCCCATACCGGCAGGAGGATTGAGAAGCAGAACGACCACCAAGATGCCTTCTGCACCCCAGAGAGATTGTCAAGCGTGCACAACTCCTCGCAGATACCTTCTATCCCCCTCCTCAAACCCTAATGCCACACCACGGCTTTAGCCATCCCTTTCCCATGTGGTTCAATAAATAAATAGTAGTTTTTTTTTCTAATGAAGCTACTAAACAGTTGCGGACACATATACTGTTGGCACCACTAAGATTCGCCTCCACGTGTCTAGACTGCATGTATACAATAATCTGCCCCTTTGAGTAAAAAGCAACGACGACTGTTGTTGTTCTTACACTTTGATTGGGAAGGGTGGGCGGGGGGTGGGCGGGGAGGTGGGTCGGGGGGGGGGGGGGGGGGGGCGCAAGGGTGCATATTAACCTGTCTCAACAAAACTTTTCAGCTGGTCACTTGCATTCTACCAATGCTGATGGACATTATGTGAATAATTTTTAATTTGAGCTGCTGAGGTGCCAAAGGGCATACAAGCATATCCCCATTTTCAGTTCAAAAATTATAGACGGTGAACATTCGTGACGCCGACACAGCGGGACTAACCCGTCAATGACACGGGCGTCGCCTCCCTGAACCGCATAAGATTTGACTTGACCTCAGGAGAAGTGCATGTGGGCCTCTAGTGTTGCCGAATTTACGGCAAAAATGTTATGCCATAACAAAAAATGTTATGGTGTTTGACGTACGAGACCTAATATCTCCATCGCCTTGGTATTTCTAAGAAATGGGAGGGGTGTATTCATAAGGTCGGAACGCATGCGCAGAAAGCGAACCCAAATGTCTCGAAACTCAACTTGGAAACTAATACCACACTCGTTTTCATAAAGAATTAACCTCAGGTGTGTATGCGTGATACGGATGTTACGAATGTGGTGTTGAGACGGCCATAGTTACACTTAAGTGCAAGAAATCTGTCTGTTTTTCTAAGCTTACGTATATAAGATTTTATCACGTTGTTTTTTTTTATTCGCAAATGTATTTTAAACCTGTCTCTACTTGACTTATGTTCTTTTTCTTTTTTTTACGGTCGATGCGCTGGGTTGATTCTAAATTCCACATTTCCTCTTAGTACTTTCAGCGAATATTATGCAGAGCCGTCAATAATTTGGGAATATAAAACAAGCACCGACCGGCTGGAACGGGAGCGATGCCTCGGCGATGCCATTTTATATATTGCCTGAAAAATAATCACAAACCAAAAACGTATTGCAGTCGAATTTTTTCTGACCCTTCAGAATGAATCCGAGAAATGAAGCTGAATCCGACACAATGCTTTTCTGTGCTTTATTTTTTTTTTAAATTCTGAATGTCTGAAGCGCTGCGCACATTTCATATGCTATGGCAATGCAACTTCGCACGTTGCCTTTCCGAACTTCGGTCTGGTACTTTCCATGACTACAATCATCTGAGTGTATGACATCTGCCGCACGCTAATAGCGGCCTTCTGGTGGCTGATGAAGGAAGAAGTTAAAAACATGCAAAAAATGGGATAACGCAAAACCTTGGCTTGTTAGACGTTATCCCAATGCGACAAATAAATTAGATTAACTCGCTTTCAATAAATAGGTTGTTTTACGACTGAACCACAAGCCCGTGATGTGGTGACTTTTATTGCGAGCTTTACTCAGGTCAGTGCTTGGGTAGTTCCTATTATCACCATGAAGGCGTGAATTATTTGTAAACAAAATAGTACGGTGAAAAACAAGTTCCCGTTTGCCGTTGACGCTCGGAAGTTGTCATTATCATGAAAATATTGAACTAATATGTGAGCCAATAGATGACACTGTATTTTGGAAAACGTCTTTTTTTCCAGCTTGGTGTAGAGGCCACGCAGAAACCAAGAATGTGCTTCCAGCATTGCCATGAGTCTTATTTTATTTAAAATGAACACACTTCTTGGTTGTTCGATGCGTGCACATAATCTTGTGGCAAAAGCTTCGGCGGAGACCGTAAAGTATCACACCTGTTTTCAAATTTTTTTGTTTTAGTTTTTTGTCGCGCAGTTGTCGTTTTAGTTACTGTTTATATTTTAAGAAACTATAAATTATGGACGCAGTGTTCAATAAATATTCAAACTTTCAAACCTGAACCAGCTGTAAGACAGGATCGGTTTCTCAACACATCTGAATGAAACATCGGCGAGTTCTTTAATATATCAAAATGTGGTGGTGTGAACCGCACTAAAGATTCTATTAAGCGCAATTTTTGCTGCCTTCGTTGCGCTAGAGCACAAATAGAAACTCTAGGAGTAAAAATAGATATGCTTTATAGGCACGCAATTTGTGCCAGCAGCTAGATAGGTGCAAACAAGACATGCCGTCACGATTTTAACGGCGAAGGCCAAAAAAATATGATCGATATAACTTTATTGCTTAAATATACATACCTTCTCTAATATAGATTAACATTTGTGAATTCTCAAGAATGTAAAAAGCATGTTTTAACAAACGGTGCATATGACCACAATGTTCGCAGTGCCCGGGTGATAATGGGCCTATATCACTCAGGCATAAGCGATATACCAACAAAACTGTAATCGGAAATACAGTAGTACTATTAAAATCTAGAAAATATTAAAATCACACGAACATATCAGCAAAACTTGTGGTTGGTAGATGTGCACCAGTTAATTGGTAGCACACGAGCTTTGGTTTTCTCCCAAGAATCGTCCAAAACGATTATGATCAGACCTGCAGCGCACAATCAATTTCAGTCAAACAGATATACATTATACTCTATGAGAAATACGTCAGTTTTGTGACGCTAGCTGTGTATATTAGCCTGATAGCATACCTATGAAAAAAACAAAAATCTCCCTAGAGCTCTAGAGCTGGAGCTGGTCAGCGTCCTTCTTCAAGTGAGTACCAGCATATAACTTATTACACTTGTCCCCCAAAGAAGTAATTTTTTCACAATCCTCATTTTCAGCTTTGGCATTAGTAAACATATATTCCTAACAAAAAATGTATAAATCTCAACTTAGGATGAGAAGATGTTAAACTCAGTACACATGAATTCCCAATCAGAATAACGTTTGCGTTTTACAACTTATATCGACTCGTATAATCTTCACTGATGTTCGAAAATATGGTATGCACTTAGACGCAAACAAAAACAAATCATTTCAGAAATATATATTTCAGGATCCTGTGTATACTTATTAAGGTAAACAACGACAGGTGCTCTGCACATGTGTCGATGGAGCACATAGAGGCTTGCTTAGTGTGCACACAAAGTAGCACGTTCAAAAAACTTTTCTCACTCACTAATTTCTCAAACCTGTCACAAAAACAACGGAACCCTAGTTTTCCTTCTCCCTTACCTCTTATAAGCTCGAGTTAAAGCAAGTCAACCCTGTGTACTTCACATCTACACATCCACATGACAATGGTCTAAAACCGCTTCAACATGCTGAAACTTGAGTTATATGCCTGGAGACCATTCTCACGCATCCATGGAAACAATATGCGCCAGAAACACAACAACACCAGACTTCTCGTGGCGGATGAACGCTAAGAAAGGGTGATCGACCGTGAACTGTGTAAACTGCACCAGCGACTTGGAAACAAACTGTGCTTGTGTGGCGGCCACAGCCCGAGTACCTTCCTCGTCGACATCCAGCGCGGCCTTGTGCATCACTTCGTTCAGTCTCAAATCCAATTTTTCACTGATTCCGCTGAAATTCGCCGACTCAGAGAACGGCACCTTAAGGCCCAGTTGCTCTAAAGATCCGCGCAGTTTAAGCAACTGGTGAACGTTCAGCTTAGGCATCGTCAGCTCGACGTTTTGTGTGTCCAGGTTTCGGAGCATAGAATTCAGCTTACTCGTGCTCAGACCTTGGACAACTGCTCCGATGCTGTTCTGTCGGTTCCTGGGCACCAACAGAATCATGCTAAAATGGTCATCCGCGTAAGGAAGCTTAAGCACGTCCACGTCCAGGGCGGCGTCGTAGCCGAGCTCAAATCCATGAATGAGGAACATCATCGGCACTCTGGACTTTGTACCGTCAAGGTTGTGGAAGGTGCGCATTTCCGTGAACTCGGGGTCGAACTGAGTTTTCCAGTTGCCCTTGAAGTACATGGCGTTCAAGACAAGCATCTTCGTTGCCGCGTCAGGTGCCTGCTGCAGGAATTTGTCGATCCTACCCCGCGTCTTGTGGTTCGCCCACGCGTTCACTTCTTTCACGATCTCGTCGGGGTTCTGTGCAAACTGAGTGACTCCCAGGTTGGCGTCAAACAAGTCTTCAATCTCCCTGTGGTAGCTCTCGTTGTACGGCGCGCCCTGTTCGATGAGCATAGCCGAAGCTATGTCCAAAGACGTGGCCCTCTTATTGCCTCCGGTGGATGTCATGTCCTTGAGGAGCTCGCTCAAGCCCTTTTTGTCCGGATGATTCAGCTGGGAAGACATTTGATAGGCCGTGCGACCTCGTGCTCCCAAAAGCACCATGTTGAGCGCAACGCTCACGCTGAGTGGTGAAAGCAGCATATTGCGGTCGCCCACTGTTTGGAGCAGCCTGATGCCGAGCGAGTTGATGCTTTCTACGACCGAGTTGATGGCCGCGGCGTGTTGTTGTTGTAGCCGCGCTGTTTTCCGACGAAAGTGGATGGAGTGGACCCCCATTGGGACGAAGAAACACCACAGCAGGGGCAGTAACAGCTTCATGGCGTCGATCTAGCTTGTTATTTGTGGCGAAAGACGTTGAAAGTGCTAGAAGGGGAGAGTTTAAGAAAACGTAAGCGGTAATCGACCGAGTACAAACGCCGCCTCCTACAACGAAAGGCACTTATCCCCCCCCCCCTACACACACACACACAAGCACAAAGCTATTGACAATGTGGGAGCCAGAGTGCCTTCGATTTTTACGTGTGCAATAACAGTTCTTTTTTTTTAAATTGGCTTAATTTTTTTTTCATACATTCTTTAATATATATATATATATATAAAGAGAGAGAGAAAAAAACCATAGCGGAGGATGGCGAAAAGTATAAACAGCAGGAAAATGTAATTGAGACGGTTGTTTGTAGTTTTATAACATATTATTCGTAAAGTCAGTATACGTTTCGGACTAAGACAGACCTGGTCTGTCTCAGGCCGAGACGTCGACTGAATGTACAAGTAGTATGCTATAAAACTCCGAATAACCGTCTCAAGTACGGTTTCCTGCCGTTTGTAAATATATAGGGTGGTTCAAGTCACCAGGCTCGATCTAAAATGAACCGTAAAAATCGACGCCTGCACGTAGCCATCTAAACTTTTCGTCAAAGGTGTATTTCACAGGTCGGTTTTTTCTTGTAAAATTACAAAACGTAGTTCTCTTTTAGTAAAAAATAGGGCCAAGCAACTTGCCAGGGTCTACGGCGGGCGGCGACCCAGACGACCAAGTCCAGTAGCGGGGTGTGTTTGGCGTTCGTATTGATAGATGGCGTCGGGAGCAGCGTCTGAAGGTGCAGCCGACCAGCGAAAGAAAGCAGACTACACGCAGACGAAATCCGTTGGCAGCAAAAGCGCCGCCGTTGTGCAGACGCGTTTTGTTTTACTTAAAGTTTTGTTTTTATTCGCATTTATTTTTTAACCGAAGGTACATTTCAAAAAGATTATATTCATTTTAATAAACCACGGTAGTCGTGAGCTGTCGCGATAAGGAGGTAGCGCCATCTATCAATACGAACGCCAAACACACCCCGCTACTGGACCCCTGTCGTCTGTGTTGCTGCCCGCCGTAGACCGTGGCAAGTTCCTTGGTCTTATTTTTTACAGAAAGGGAGCTACGCTTTGTAATTTTACAAGAAAAAACCGACCTGTGAATTACAACTTTGACGAAAAGTTTAGATGGCTACGTGCAGGCGTCGATTTTTACGGTCTATTTTAGATCGAGCCTGGTGACTTGAGCCACCCTATATATATATATATATATATATATATATATATATATATATATATATATATATATATATATATATATAAAGTCAAAGATCCGCATTTTCGGAGTTGCTGTGCTAGGAGTTTATTGTATGTATTACGACAGTTTCACCGAGAGGCTCGGCTTCGTCAGGAGATATAAACTCCTAGCATAGCAACACCTAAAGAATGGATATTTACCCCCTTTTTACGATATATATATATATATATATATAGATATGGGTGATTTCATCTCAACTCAGGCACGGATTTAGGGTCGAATTTTTAATTTTGACGGAAAAAATTTATGTTTTGGGGCAATTCCCATAATAAAAGAAGACGCAAACGGCAATGTCGTCGGATTTCTCGTTCTCAAGTTATGGACCGTTGAAGCGGTCTAGGTGGAAACTGTCGTTCTTCCAGCTTATCGGAGGTGCCATATTTCACTACATCCCTTTTCCATACTTTTTACGCTACATCAATATAACTTTTTAGGAACACTCTAGACATAGGCTTTTTCATGCTAATTAAGCGTCTAGGTCATAACATTTTTAATGATTTTTTTTTATTTGTCAAACCACCTATCTGCGACGATATTTGACGAAGTTCAGCAAGCTATGCTGTGTGCCCTAATCGACATATTTTTATGATCTTTATATCACCGTAAAGCTCCAATTAAGTTCTTTCTTTTGATTATACTTTCAATATTTTTCGATAAGTATATATTGCGCTACATCTGCCTTAAAAACGAAAATTTCGAAAAACTAGCAAGTTTGGAGTCGATTTTCTAAAAAAAAAAAACACTTTTTATTTATTTTATTTTTTATTCTCAGTTAGTTGATATAGTAGTCTATCAGAAACTATCAACAGAAATTGTAATATATTGTTTGTATGGCCACTATTAAGACTTAAATCTCGTGCTATGAGCGTTGTGAACAAGACTTCGCACACGCGCTCTGCTGAGCAGAAATTTGGCCTATGCAAGTTTTTCTATTTATCCTTAGCAGTTACCTCAATATCCAACCATAAACATTAATAAAATTTGGAGTAGTGTACCTAAAACATTTACTTCGAAGTCCGAATCCACAAGTGCGGGCACAGCGCTTACTTCCTCTCAATACGGAGGAATGCAGATCGTTAGAGAATTTCTCTGGGGCCTTTTGCTTTCGGCTTTGAGTTTGAAATACCGAACTTGACTTGTAATTGTCATATTTTCTAATGTCAAAAAGATATTCAGTGCATATACATTTGTACGATTTAGTAACTGACGCTTAGGAAGTACGGGTTATTTTTTGCGCGTACGGACTCTTTCTTAAAATAACAAGCATTTCGTAGCGTGTAAGGCTTCAAACGTGTTAGTCATGTGTTTAGGTTTCATTTTTATTTTCAGTGATTCATGCCGGGTTACTTAGACTTTTTCTTCTTGACCTAAGTTTGTCCGGGGGTCTAGATATTACGTATCTTCGCCGTCAATACATAGGGCGAAGCTCACACACCTTGCAAATCACGCCAGTGCCAAGTAAATAAATATTGTTAGGATAAATATTGTTGCTTTACTGGCTTTTATGCTGAGATATTGAGGTAGGTACTAACATTAAATAGAAAACCTTACATAGGTCAAAATTCTGTTCAGCTAAGCGTCTATGCGAAGTCCCGTTCAAAACTCTCACAGCACGAGATTCGAGTCCTAGTAGCGGCAATACAAACAGTATAATAGCATTTCTGTTGGTAGGTCCTGGCAGACTACTATATTACCTAAATGTAAATAAAAAATAAAATAAATAAAAGGTGTTTTTGTTTAGAAAATCGACTTCAAACTTGCAAGTTTTTCTAAAGAAAGGCTTGCAAGTTTGAAGTTGATTTTCTAAAAAAAACAAAAACCTTTTATTTTTTCATTTTTATTTACAGTTAGGTAATATAGTAATCTGTCAGGACCTACCAACAAAAATTGTAATATATTGTTTGTACGGCCGATATTAGGACTCGAATCTCGCGCTGTGAGAGTTTTGAACGGGACTTCGCATAGAAGCTCAGCTGAGCAGAAATTTGACCTATGTAAGGTTTTCTATTTAATGTTAGTACTTACCTCAATATCTGAGCGTAAACGCCAGTGTAGCAACAATATTCATCCTAACATTATTTATTTACTTGGCACTGGCGTGATTTGCAAGGTGTGTGAGCTTCGCCCTATGTATTGACGGCGAAGATACGTAATATCTAGACTCCCGGACAAACTTAATTCAAGAAGAAAAAATCTAAGTAAGCCGGCATGAATCACTGAAAATAGAAATGAAACCTAAACACATGACTAACACGTTTGAAGCCTTACACGCTACGAAATGCTTGTTATTTTACGAAAGAGTCCGTACGCGCACAAAATAAACCGTACTTCCTAAGCGTCAGTTACTAAATCGTACATATGTATATGCACTGCATATCTGTTTGACATTAGAAAATATGACAATTACAAGTCAAGTTCGGTATTTCAAACTCAAAGCCGAAAGCAAAAGGCTCCAGAGAAATTATCTAACGATCTGCATTCCTCCGTATTGAGAGGAAGTAAGCGCTGTGCCCGCACTTGTGGATTCGGACTTCGAAGTAAATGTTTTAAGTACACTACTCCAAATTTTATTAATGTTTATGGTTGGATATTGAGGTACTGCTAAGGATAAATAGAAAACTTGCATAGGCCAAATTTCTGCTCAGCAGAGCGCGTGTGCGAAGTCTTGTTCAAAACGCTCATAGCACGAGATTTAAGTCTTAATAGTGGCCATACAAAGAATATATTACAATTTCTGTTGGTAGTTTCTGATAGACTACTATATCAACTAACTGAGAATAAAAAATAAAATAAATAAAAAGTGGGTTTTTTTAGAAAATCGACTCCAAACTTGCTAGTTTTTCGAAATTTTCGTTTTTAAGGCAGATGTAGCGCAATATATACTTATCGAAAAATATTGAAAGTATATTCAAAAGAAAGAACTTAATTGGAGCTTTACGGTGATATAAAGATCATAAAAATATGTTGATTAGGTCACACAGCACAGCTTGCTGAACTTCGTCAAATATCGTCGCAGAGAGGTGGTTTGACAAATAAAAAAAATCATTAAAAATGTTATGACCTAGACGCTTAATTAGCATGAAAAAGCCTATGTCTAGAGTGTTCCTAAAAAGTTATATTGATGTAGCGTAAAAATTATGGAAAGGGATGGAGTGAAATATGGCACCTCCGATAAGCTGGAAAAACGTCAGTTTCCACCTTGACCACTTCAACGGTCCATAACTTGAGAACAAAAAATCCGACGACATTGCCGTTTCCGTCTTCTTTTATTATAGGAATTGCCCCAAAACATATATTTTTTTCGTCAAAATTAAAAATTCGACCCTAAATCTGTGTTTGAGTTGAGATGAAATCACATATATATGTATATATATATATATATATATATATATATATATATATATATATATATATATATATATATATATATATATATATATATATATATATATATATAGACAGACTTGTACGTGTTACTGAAAAAAGTAACCTGTTACAATTACAATTACAGCCTCAAAATAATAGAAAAATTACCCTGAAGTAATTGATTACTTCCCACGTTACTTTTCATTCAGCTTTTTTTTTATTACGGTAGCATGATACTTAGAAACTCGCGCTCAGTTGTTCCGAAAAAAAAAAAGAAAGCCTTGAGTGTTTTCGTTTAGAGCTGAGTGAGTGACGCCAATACACCACATCCCTCTCGTGAAAAAGAAATGAAATATAAAGAGCTCTGTTTAAATGCATTACTCACAATTGCCTGGATAATGTCATTTTTCATACCTGAACGTAGTCTCCGGTGAACCAAAACAAAAACAACAAATGTGCCCAGGAAATGAAGCATAGTGAAGTGGCCTACAAATCCTCGAAGTCCCGTGCTCAATAGTTTCGGGAAAAGCAAAAAAAAAAAAAAAAGACCGTTGCCCAGGGCTGAGTGACTCCAACACATCTAACACATCGCCCCCCCCCCCCCCCCCAAAAAAAAAAAATAAATAAATAACTTAATAAATAAAATTAAACAATTTGCAATGGGTAATTTTGTAATCGATTACAGCAAAAAATAATTCATTACTTGTAATGGATTTTTTTTTTGCTGTAATCGATTCCAAAATTACCCATTGCAAATTGTTTAATTGTTTTATTTTATTTATTTAGTTATTCATTTTATTTTATTTTATTTTATTTTCATTTTTTATTTTTTTTTGGCGGGGGGGGGGGGGGGAGGGGGGCGAGGTGTTAGATGTGCTGGAGTCACTCAGCTCTGGGCAACGGTCTTTTTTTTTTTTTTTTGCTTTTCCCGAAACTATTGAGCACAGGACTTCGAGGATTAGTAGGCACTATGCTTCGTTTCCTGGGCACATTTTTTTTTTTTTTTGGTTCACCGGAGACTACGTTCGGGTATGAAAAATGACCTTATCCAGACTATTGTGAGTAACGCATTTAAACAGCGCTCTTTATATATATATATATATATATATATATATATATATATATATATATATATATATATATATATATGTATATATATATTATATATATATATATATATATATATATATATATATATATATATATATATATATATATATGGGGGGTTTCATTTGAAATCGAACACGCTTGTCGGGGTGGGTATTTCGATATTTTTTTAAAAATATATGTAATTGCCCCATTTCCGAAGAGAACAAAACCGCTTTTCAAAATTGTTTAAAAAAATATTTCGCTTCACAAAAAAATATTGAGTGGAGCAGGGTGAAAATCTGTTTTTTACTCCTTGATTTTTCTACCCAGTTCTGTGCGCTGGTATGAATACGGAAAGCATACACAACTCACAGTAATTTTTTGTGATCTTGTATGTTATTTCGACGATTTTTTAGTTCAAAGGAAAATACTTTTCTATTTTTGTTTATTGAGGTAAAAAATGACAAACATCGTCTCTTTGACAATCCGTTGACATCTTCAGAGCCTTGTAACTCATGAGTTATTTTATTTGTCGCTTACCGAATACTATGCGGGTGTAGCCCTATACATGGGCTATCGACGGGCATAAGTTTAGTTTATTTTATTTTCACTGAAGTTTTTATATAAAATTTGAAACATCGTCGAAAATGAAATTAACCGATATTTTGAACCCACTTTATCGAAAAAGGCCATTTTTTATTTCGTTCAATTTTTTATTATTGCTGCCGATCATATGAACTTTCGATTGGCTTGATGCGATTTCGCCCTTTTTTTTTTGTTGTATCTTCTCTAGAAGTGATCGAAATCGCTCCCACGCTATCAGAACGGCCAAACGCAGCTTCCGCAGGTCGGCTTCGCTGCAAAGACTATACTGCTTATTTGTGTGTTCAAGTGCAGCGGGTAAATTCATTTTGATTGATAACACTCGTGCTTGGCTACATAGTGTATTTTCTTAATTTTTTTAATGATGGAAATTGACATTCCTTAGACTCATAGTTAGCGGTGCAGCGGATGTTCCATTATCCCATGTCTAAAGCCAGGGCACAAAGGGCGGAGAAAACGGAACGAGCTCTTCATGTAGCCAGACCGGTGTCATATATCTGTTTGTGCTATACACAGCTTGTAAGGCACGTACAGCACGCCCGGCCCCTCGCGCTATAGGCCCATCTCCGTTACACCCAGGAAGCATCCGGCACGGGCGCCAATCATGATGTGTCTTGTCGCGTGCAATCGAATAACCATGTAATTGCCTGTTCTTTATTGTCAGCGTGTATGTAATTTTTTTTTTAACCTAGTCCTTTGACGTCCGCATCAAGGAGCCGTCCTGCGAACGAAAAGTGTGTACTGTGGCGAGTGTGCTCCAAGCCTTACAACCTGATTATAACACAAACAGATATATGACAGCGGTCTCGCTAGATGAAGAGCTCGTTCAGTTTTCTCCGCCCTTTGTGCCCTGGCTTTAGACATCGGATAATGGTACATCCGCTGCACCGCTAACGATCGGACTAAGGAATGTCAGTTGTCATCATTACAAAATTAAGAAAATACAATATGTAGCCAAGCACGAGTGTTCTCAATCGAAATGAATTTACCCGCTGCACACTCACAAATAAGCAGTGCCGTCTTTGCAGCAAAGCCGACCTGCAGAAACTGCGTTTGGTCGTTCTGAGAACGTGGGAGGGATTTCGATCACTTCTAGAGAAGATACAAAAAAGGGGGGGGGGGGGGGGAAATCGCATCAAGCCAATTGAAAGTTCATATGATCGGCAGCAATAATAAAAAAAAATTGAACAAAATAAAAAATGGCCTTTTTCGATAAAGTGGGTTCAAAATATAAGTTAGTTTCATTTTCGACGATACTTCAAATTTTATATAAACAATTCCGTAAAACTAAAATAAACTAAACTTGTGCCCGTCGATAGCCCATGTATAGGGCTACACCCGCATAGTATTTGGTAAGCGACAAATATAATAACTAATGAGTTACAAGGCTCTGAAGATGTCACCGGATTGTCACGTGGCAGCGATTTCGATCACTTCTAGAGAAGATACAACAAAAAAGGGGGAAATCGCATCTAGCCAATTGAAAGTTAATATTATCGGCAACAATAGCAAAAAAATTGAACGAAATAAAAAATGGCCTTTTTTCGATAAAGAGGGTTCAAAATATCGGTTAATTTCATTTTCGACAATATTTCCAATTTTATATAAAACATTCAGTGAAAATAAAATAAACTAAACTTATGCCCGTCGATAGTCCATGTATAGGGCTACACCCGCATAGTATTTGATAAGCGACAAATATAATAACTCATGAGTTACAAGGCTCTGAAGATGTCAACGGATTGTCAAAGAGACGATGTTTGTCATTTTTTACCTCAATAAAAAAACATACAAAAGTATTTTTCTTTGAACTAAAAAATAGTCGAAATAACATACAAGATCACAAAAAATTACTGTGAGTTGTGTATGCTTTCCGTATTCATACCAGCGCACAGAACTGGGTAGAAAAATCAACTAGTAAAAAACAGATTTTCACCCTGCTCTACTCAATATTTTTTTGTGAAGCAAAATATTTTTTTAAAAAATTTTGAAAAGCGGGTTTGTTCTTTCCAGGAATGGGGCAATTACATATATTTTTTCAAAAAAAATCCAAAGACCCACCCCGACAAGCGTGTTCGATTTCAAGTGAAACCACCCATATATATATTTTATTACTTTATTATGTTAGTAGAAATCGGCGCCTATTTGAGCAATGTCAAACGAGTCGCCAATTAACCAACGATGACTCTCAATCTCTACTGGCTAAAATACCAGAAAATAAAAGCCTCGTTGAAGTCGCCTTATATAAAATAACCGCTCCTTTTTTTTTCTTTTTTTGCTTTTTATCTCTGTTTTGATTGAGAATACTGGTAAATTGGCTTGACTTTATCTAAATAACTTTCATTCGTTTTGTTCGCGTCTGGACCTTGGAACCTGGCTAAAAATGACGGCTAAAATCGACCTCACAGAGTAAGGTGACGCAGTTGTCTGGCCATTCTAACAGGTTAATCAATAATAAATTTCAATGCGGATGTCGAACGAACTCGATAGCAAATGACACTTCTAAAAATCGCAAATGGATTGTTTCGGCGCATTATTCCAAACATAAACCAATACAAGAGATGCGATAACTCAGTTGGGAGGCTTTTATGTTATATTTAGAACAATGATTTCGGACAACAGAACGCTGTTTTAATGAACTGCGTGTTGAACTGGTTCCCATAATATCACACGAGAAAATATTCAATCCACGTGCAACAGGTGACGTTCCAATTACAAATACGTCTTGCGAATCGAGTACACACAAGAGAGAATGTGGTATCACTCATTACCAAACTATGCCAAATTATTCCAACGAAACGCAACTCCAAACCATGATGTACTTACTTTGGTGGAGCACACGACCAGCGATCCTTCGCAGACGACAGTCAAGACGCCATGTTTACCCTCGATACGAAGCGCGAGTGCAATCCAGGAAAGTTTCAGAAGGCGGAAAAAAAAAAAAAAGAAAAGAAGAGAGATACGAAATCTTTCAATTACCTCGACGCGCGTGGCGTTGTAGAACCAGTTTTGGAAAGGATGTGCTTCTGGGAGGCGGCCTCTCGCGATACACGTAGCGAGCGACAACAGTTCCAAGGACATAAAAAGCATTTTCCCCTCTTGCCGGCGAGCGCCGCAATCGCTAACCAGTAGCCGAACTGGTATACGGTGCGTTGTGTAGTACGGGCGACCCGAGTGGCTACGGTCCTTTTATCTTCTGGTAATCTTGTGGACATTTATTTAACAACTGATTAATCATGGAAATTGATTAAGACGCCTCGCCGGCTCCGAGACAAAAGCGTCGGCCTTACGGATCCCCAGGTAGCGGGTTTGAATCCCCGCCGAGGTGCCCGCAATCCGACGGAGGCTCGTTGCGGATTAGGAGCCGTGTAACCGAGAATTCGGTTAAAAAGATCCCCCAGGTGCTCGAAATTATTTCTCCTGCTGCCAGATGCCCAACAACGGGCATCTGGCAGCTAGGGTGTGCTAGATGCCCGTCATTGGTTTGACACGTAAACCTCCAAATGAGGCGTTGATGAAAATTGAATACTCAACTTATAAATTCATGCACAACCAGAATGTTGCTGTGCCAGCGATATAATCTTCCCGTTAGTTTGATCAGGAATAAATATAGAATAGTGTTAAAACGCAAAATTATTGTCATTCATTTATTTTCAAACATGTTTAAACTATTTTTTTGTAAAGCATTCTTTAGTGGCGTATTTTGAATTTGATTTCCCAAGAAGTAAATTAACGGAATAGGTCTTACACAAAAGAAAACAAAATATTTTAAAATATATAAAGCGACTTCCTTTGTTGATAAAATCGACTTGGTGCTTTTATTGACTTCAGGAAAGCTTTTGACTGCCCTAGTCACAAACCTCACTTGCTAAGCTAAACAAATATGGCATACGTGGCGCACCAATATGCTATCGAAGTTGCACTTAAATGAGAGCTAGCAGCGTGTAAATATTAACAGTAAACATTCCTCGCTTTTTTTAATATTGAAGGTGGTGTTTCGGAAGGCAGTGTACGTGGCTTTTTAGAGCGCAGCTCTTAGGCGCCTGTTTCCAGCTTGAGCGGCGTCGGCGTCACCGTCGCCCTCGGCGTTACTGTAACGCGTAACCGTAACGCGTCGCGTAACACGTCGGCGTGACGCGTCGGCGTCGCCGTCGGCGTGGTCGTAACGCGTCGAAGTAACGCGTCGGCGTAACGCGTTGGCGTCCCCGTCGGCGTAACCACGCGGTGCATTACGGGAAACGTCCCATAATGCACCGCGGTGACGCGCGCGTTGCATTATGGGACGTTTTCCATAATGCGCCGCGGGGGAGGGAGGAGGGAGGAGGGGGAAGGGAGGAGGGGGAGAAGGAGGGGGAGGGGACGGAGGAGGAGGAGAAGAGGGGGAGGAGGCGAGGAGCAGGGGAGGAGCAGATGAGGAGAGAGGAGGAGAGAGGAGGAGAGGCATACCGTCCCTTCCGTACCCTCCCCTTCTCCTCCTCAAGAGCTGCGCTCTAATTCGGCATTACAGGGAGTTGTAAACGTTTTTCATTTTTTTTTATTTTACTTTATATAAATGACAGGGAAAATAAGTTAGGGCTCGGCGATTAATTGATTAATTGATTTTTGCTATAATCGCGATAAATTTTTTAGATGGTTAATTGGTTGAATTCGAAACCGTGTAAACAAAACAAAACAAAATTGTCAATTTACTTTTTTTTATTACCGTGCTTTTAATTCCTAGAACGCGAACGCTACCCTCTTCGTCAACAAGAAACTCAGAACGAAGAACATAACTATTCATAGTCAAGGCAGGGCTGGTTCCAAGAAGAAGGCCTTTTCCGATTTACAAAAGCCCACCCGGTTTTCTTGGCGTTCGGGACTCACAGGAACGCGGTATTCAGATTATAGTGTAGCGCAGAGGGGGCGCTCCTCAAAGACAGCAGGTTTCTGGCAGGCGAAGATTCCCCAAGAGGGACAAAGACTGGCAGCTCCGCGTTCACTAATCTGCCTGCGCACGCAGCGAGTGGCATACCCATCTGGGTTTACACACGGAGGCACTCAAGGCGATGATTGGAAACACATTTTTCATAACATGTCGTTGAAGTCGATCTGACGACGTTGTAAAGCCTCTGAAAGCAGCCGACATTCACAATGGGCCAGCCGTGCATCATGTCGCTTAATGGCGACGGGCCTCTGTGTAAACTGGCTGGCGGAAAAGTCTAGTTGTCTCTCTATCGATCCACAGCCAACGTGAGGAACGGCAAACTGCAGCGGAGATCGCACACTTTTTCGATTCTAAAGTAGTGTCAGTCGTTAAAAAATGAACTACCTATATAGCAGCAAGGATGATTGTGAAGAAGCAAACAAATCAATCCCTCCTAGTCATGTCAAAGAATGCCAGAAAACACATTTAGTAGTAACTTCACCGGAGGAAGTATAACCTTTGAGTATCTTTCGACTATACACAAATGCACATGTTTATGGCCATCTGAAAATTCACATTGTATCGTCTATAACGAAAAATAAAGAATGAATAAATTACAAAAGGAAACCTGTGGTTTTTCCCTTTTGGAGCTATTTTGCTTGGGATAAACTCGACCGACTAATCAATTAATCAATTTATTAAAAGGTGCCGATTAATAGGGTTAACTTTGTTAATCGATGCCCTAGTTAATATGGACGTTTAAACTAAGTTTACAAATTATGCAGACAACACCCCTATTTATTTCTGCCAGCGATGCTGATGCTTTCGTTAGCGAAATCTCGTAAACAACGTTAGAGGCACAAGCTGTGTACTGAGTGACGTTCTTTGAGCATTGAACACGTTTCTGTCTTTTCATCATAGGACAAATTTTTGCCAGCTTGCATGGAGCGGAAAAAACTAGATTGACATCGTACTTAATTCCTATTTTTTATATTTTTTTTATATTTTTCGTTTTTGACGATTACGCTCGTTAGCCGCATTGGCGCTGCAAGCGGGAAACGTAAATTCCCCACGCTCCGTTGAGAAACCCCTATTATATAAGCCGTCGATACCAATCTTGTCGCGTTTGTGTTCCCCGAATTCTTAGGGAAACCCAAACGTTGGGGCGCCCTATTCTAAAACTCTTTATTATGTAAGTATCCGGCTCGGCATTCCTTGCCGTCGCGTACTCCCAAGCTCGTGGAACGCTACAATCTTTTCGAATAAACAAGTATTCACAACGTAAATAGCGCAGCTTACCCGAAAACAAGCCTTCATTGTCGCGAGGATCCATGTTTCAACGTACGCCGAGAGCAGGCGACTTGCGGCGGTAACCACACGTGTAGTGCTTCCAACATCGGCCGCACGGTGGCGACTCTGTTTGATCTCGAGGCGCATGCAATGCGGAGGTCTTGCTTTCAGAAAATGCAACCAGCTTCGATAAGCAAACCGAATGCCTCACAGTCGCTGGAGTGTCTTCTCTCGCGTTGACAGCGGTGTCCGAGTCTCTGCTCAAAGAAATAGAAATTGGGCTATGACGTGCGAAGATACTACCAAAAAATCACGGGGAAAAAAAAGTTTGTTGTCATTCCGTATATTCTTGGTTTGTCCCATAATCTGAAAAGAATAGTCAGCAGATGTGACGTGGACGTGCTGTTCTCAGCTCCTGACAAACTGTCAAGGTTTTGCAGAGGCGTGAATCCCTCTGTTAGGAATTATAGCACTTGCAAGACGTATCATCGTGATGATTGCGTAATTTATGCTGAACGAGTTGTTTATTCACTTCCTTTACCATGCGGATAGCGTCACTTGGCCAAACGGGCCACTGCCTTAAAAGGCGTCATGAAATGATATCGCGTTGGATTGTTCATGCCTTTGGAGAGGCTTACTGGTCCTAATCTGGCCAAAGAATACTCGCACAGACCGCCACTTATTCACAATCTTCTCGCGGTGAAATTACGCCAATAAAATGGGACTATTTGTTTTTCAGTCTTGCCTTCGCAAAACTTGACGACATCATTGTGAGATCGACACCACCCGCATGACGACAGTCGAGCGCGAGTCATAGGTTGGACACGATAACTGCGTGAGCACTCGACTTCGGCTCGGAACAATCAATGCCTTGGCGGACACTTGAGTAGGCGCTCGTGTCCGACCACTGCGATAAGAATAGCCGAACTCTAAAAATGCCTGGAGCTCAGCACGCGTTTTCTACATTGCCGACCCCAGGGAGAGCCTATGAATAACGTGGGCGGCTAAGGATGCGCACCAGGCCACGTGGCCGCTTGTTCTGGCTGCGAGTGCGGAGGGGATGAACGATGCTCATATTTCTCGAATTTTCGGCGACTACCATTGCCTAGAATGTAAAGCTAAGGCCAGTTGATTCATTTATTATCGTTAGGGGGTGATTCTAAGTAGCATTTTCCGAAAGTACAAAAATGTTTCATGACCCTTTTAATGACAGACTGAGAGAACATGCTTACAATATGTCATCGGTGATATCTGGTCACCTTGGCATTCTTTGCCGTGACAGTCGTTTCGTGCCTTAGTTTCAAAGATGTGAGACTTCAAAGCTCCACCGTGTCCAGCAGACACGGGGAAATCTTGAGGCCTTAGAAATAGCAAGATAAGGTGATGCCTGTGTCAGCCGTCCTTCGATTGCCTTCTGAAGAGAATAGATGGCTTTCCTTGTGCCTTGACTTGCTTGTGCTTTGCCCGTGATCTTCTATGACTTTTTTGCGTTTTTAAAGGTATCTGTTTTTTATAGGTTGATCTTCTCTTCATTATTTTCTATTTTTGTTCCTGATTGCGCAGACATCTATAGCGCTGTTTCGATCAATAGATCGAAATTAAGTCAGTTCTGTGTCTATGTCTTTCTTCATCTGTTCCCTAATTTTTTGCTGTGTTTAATTCACAAATTTTATTTAGACAACGCATAAAGTCGGGCGAGTTGGTTAGACATCATGAAACGGGAACAGCGCGAAAATAAACGAGGGACAAGAAGAAGAGGTAACGACAGACACGGCGCTGACTAGCAACTGAAAGTTTATTTGTGCACAAGACACGAAATAAACAGGAAGAAAACACATAAACAACCCGTCACCACAGGTGCGAGGGTAGTCTCCAAGCGCAGATTGTTAGGCTGACTTCAGCAGGCTTCCTTCTGGGGGTCATAGTGGGCATTGCTGAGTTCCTGCTAAAAAAGTTCAGGGGTCCAGCTGGCCCTGAAGTACGACAAAAACCAGCGTCGAGACCAGTTGTTGTGCCGTATCTTCATGCCCTGTCCCACAATGTCAAGCGCGTCGCAAACAAGTTTGATGTGCCTGTTGTTTTCTCAGCGCCACGTAAGCTGTCCCGACTGTGCACCTCTGTCAATAGAGTCGGTCCCCCTCCAGTGGCCTGTGATGTCAACCACCGCACCCATTTTGTCACGTGTGCCACGGGGGTGGTCTACCAGATCCCGCTCTCGTGCGGCAGAGTCTACATAGGACAGACGGGGAGGTGCATAAATGTAAGGGCGAGGGAACATTCCCTTTCCCTTCGTTCCTCCCCCTCTGGCCACCTCGCAATTCATTGTAGCCGGTGCGGCTGTGAGCCACGCTTCCATGACATCACAATTCTAGCCCGCCATAGAAACAAAACCGTGAGGGAAATTGATGAGGCATTTTTTATATCTGTGAAAGGAGAGGAAGAGTGTGTCAGTGCCCTGTCCTTAGCACTGAGGGGTGACGAAGTTAAATTTATCTTGAACTGTGGCAAGTTCGTTTGATAGCAGATAAGCGTGTGAGTGGATCTATTGTGACGGGTTGTTTATGTGTTTTCTTCCTGTTTATTTCGTATCTTGTGCACAAATAAACTTTCAGTTGCTAGTCAGCGCCGTGTCTGTCGTTACCTCTTCTTCTTGTCCCTCGTTTATTTTCGCGCTGTTCCCTTTTCATGATGTTTTATTTAGACCAATCAATAAATGAGTGAAATCTTTCAAGTCTCCTAAAAGTCAGGACGACTCCAATTGAATACTGCAACCACATACATCAATAGGAATATAAATGTTTTTCTAAAATCAAATCATGCAACTTTCGAGTCGAATATTTAGCTAAACAAATGGCAACAACCCCAACTACTTATTTAAGTAGTTGAGGTAGTTGCCACGTTCCGCAGTTTCCTAACGACTAATGTTAAACTTAATATTTATGATGGAAGTTTTTATTCACTCTTCAACTATTGCCAATTGGTTTGGTCCACATCCGCGAAAAGAAACCAAAATAATATTATACTCGCTAAAAAAGGTAAATTTGAATTATTTGGCTTATATAACGCATTATTATGATTCAGAGCCTTTAATTTCTAAATAGAAAGACCTTTTTATCAAAAACATATATGAAAAGTGTCTATTTCGAACTCTTCGCATTTTGACTACAGCATTTATTAATGTTTTGTATTCCACTTGTGAAATAACTCAGTCATCTGAAACCCTCAGTACTCACCGAACGGAGAAACAAGGGGTCCGTCCACACCGCAATCGTTCTTATATACAGTTACTACAACAACCTCCAGACAGTTATAAGCTAATTATTTCCTCAACAAGAGTGGCTCACGTATCTCTGATTTCAAGAGCCAATTTACGCACACATCTTTTCCATACTCTACCTCACCAGTTGCGCGTAGCTCTAGGGAAGGCACGGGGACAGAGATTGAGAGAGGGCCGCTTTTGTATAAATTATGAGTTACAGGGTAATCTCTAAGACGGTCAAAAGCAACGTGAGGGTACACAAAAGAATATCCGGCTAAGAGGGAATTTTTTTCCCCTCCTCTGCAACAAATTCAATTACGCCCTCGCTACAGTACCTTTCGTAAAGCTTCGCAGCAGACGTAAGTTAGGGTATAGTCTGCTGAATATTTGATGTATATTTGATATGGTAGTGTATGATTATTAGCATTGTACAGTCTGAATGTAGATGGTGATTTATTTTAAGCTGCTGCTGATGTAACGGGCTCTGTTCCAGTCAATCTGCTCTTGATCATTTTTGTTCCTGTGGGACCTTCCATTTTTATGTATGTTAAATGATTTTTTTAATTTAATTTACGTTTATTATTACTGAGTTGAAAACCCTGCATATCATTCTAGTTTGAGTTGTCTTTTATTAACCATCTGGACGACTTTCCAATTATTTTGTCTGGTAATGGCTACTGAAAAAGCGAACTACTGAATCGTGAACATGTACATGTGCATCTTTGGACTATACCAAAATGAAACGGTGGACAATGTTGATAAGTTTACTTTTATAAGAAGAGAAAGCACTCAGGCTAGCTGGATGACGAAGCTAACTACTTCTAAGTTATAAATCGAACAATAAATCAAAACAGCACTTACAGTGTCCTTTTTTTGTAGTATTTCCCATTTTTATGTAATATTGCCGCGCGCGCAGATTACCAAGTAGGCAGCGCGCCCGTGTCCTAACGGTTATCGCGCTTGCCTTCAACGCAGAAGGCTCCTGGTCCCGGTTACACATTTTCGTTGGCTCTGTAATGTGATGTTCTGGTAAATTCGAGGACTGTTTTGCTGCTTCGAGGTTACAATGTTCTACGCACCGAATCTTCTACGCCGAATCTTCCAGAAGCCCACGCGTGTACAAAAGGGGCTCCGCGTGGCAACCCGCAGTCAGTCTCGCCCCAGCGTTCGACTCTGCTGTTACGCCGACTTCGACGCCCGCGACGCTCTGCTGTTATCTTCTGTTTCCTTTTAATTTTTTGGGCAAAATTTCCCCCAGTAAACGTTTCAGTTTCCCCAGTTATTCTCTGTTTCCTCGCCTGTTCATTCGAGACAATATCTCGTAATTGTTTACCCTGCATGTTCTATGGTTGTGCCAGTCTTTATATCGCAAGATCAATACCTTTTTAAAGGGGCCCTGCAATGACTTTTTACTGGTTTTTAATTTGCACCGAACCTAAGCGCACTGAACGTAGTAACTTAGTGAAACTTTTCTTTTCGCAAAATTCGCTTTATTTTGAAAGTTATAGGCAAATTAGAATTACAAAAACAAGCAAAAAATAACCTCCTTCGTGACGTCGTAGGTCCTGGCTTCAGTGGCCGTGAACTGGAGGAGAGATAGTGAGCTCATCGAACGCTCACGGCTGCCGCACTCCGTGTCGACGGCTCGAGAGGGCGCCACTAAAGCGTGTGTTGGATAGGCTGTATGAAGCGGGCGGCCAGGGCGGCTCGCATTGCATTTGCTGCGCGATTAAAGACTATTTCGGCATAACACTTCATTGGCCGCAAATGACAGCAAACACGGGGTAAAAATCAGTACAGAACGGGAGCCACTTCGCGCTGCCATACCGCTATATGGCCTTTCTACGCTCGTCGTTCGTCGGCGCCTCATCCCACTAGCCCTTTCTAATATGCGCCGCTTTTCCCGCCGCTTGGTGGCAGGTATGTCGACGGGTCATTTCTTGTTTCCGTACTTATAAACTGCATTTGTTTTTTTTCTGATCTAAAATACTAAACAAAAACTACTTTCATACATAATTGAAACGGTTCGCGACACTTATATTTTGTATCTCGACTAAAAAAAAAGCTTTTAGCGACTCTGACCAGTAGTAAGCCCAGGTCCAAAAACGTCACATTTCGCGCGCTTTCGGTACCGCGGGTCGCCCTCGTCGGTGGAGGGGGTTTCCGCGTCGTCCGGTTTAAATATGACGCACTGATATTTAGTCACTCTCTCCGTGCCCGTTGGCTTGCCCGAACCCCAAGAGACGTGGAAACCGCAAAAAAGGTAGACGCTTAAATATGATTGCAGGGCCCCTTTAAGGAAGTTAAATCGTACGAGAGACAGAAAGAGACGGGGTAAGGGGGGGGGGGGGCAGGGGGGGGGGCCGATTAAATTACTGTAAACGACTAAAACTTCGCGAGGACCTAATTTTCGCGAATTTCGCAAATCGCCTACGATTCGCGAAAAATTCGCCCCGCGAACACTTCGGGCAATATGTCAACGCTACGGAAGCTACACTCGATTCGCGAAAATTAAAACCCGCAAATAATTTCAAATTTTCAGCTTTGGCCCGATTCGCGCAAATTCGAGCCCGCGAAAATTAGGTCGTTTACAGTATACATGCAGACCCTGCTACACACTTATAAATATCACCTGCTATTTCATACCGGACAAGTGTGAAAATAAGTTGAAAACTGGTCATGCACATACAGTGATGTCTCTGTATAATGAACACTTCGTTCCCCCGAAAATCGCCCATTATGTGAGTTGTTTATATTAACGAGACGAAAATGCACGTATTTCTCCAGTTTGTCCCAGAAAATGGTGTTCATACAAGGGAGTATTCATTTTAGCGGTGTTCTTATAAACGAGATATGCATGTATAATCTGGCAAAAAGTAAAGAAAATAAAGGCAACTAACGTGTAACTGAAACTAGATCGGAAACTCATTAAAGAAATGGTGCTCAAAGGAACCTGACATATTATCTTCAAGCCTTTTTGAAAGCCGCTATCCAACCAGACCATCCAGGAGGTAGGCAGAAAACAGGTGATGTTCATAAAATAAGCAACGATCAATCAGCAACGAGATACTTTGTTGAAGGATCGTTCCGAATGTTTGACCTATTTGGTAGGGCTCGAGAAAACTTATCAAGACTTTATTGTGTTTCAGATTTTCCAACCGATGACGTGATTTCTTTCCTTAATGCTGTAAAAAAAAAGTTTTGTACGCTCTATATATACTAGATAGCATTTTCTCGTTATTTCCTACGCAAGAGTCTCTTGATTTATGTTAGCGCATTAAGTCCAGAAGAGCTGAACTACCTAAAATACCGGAACAGTCGATTCTTGAACCTTAGTAATTAGTCTTCGTTCTTATCTAGAGAAATACACTGGAGCACAAAGTAAATATAAGTGTATAAAGGTGTTCAGCATTATCAACGTTTTTCTACAATCGAGAAATATAAGAATGGAACTCCTTGGTCAACTTCATCAAGCTTACGTTCTTATGGACTTCATGTGATCAACAAGCTTATGTATGGTATCTATGAGAATTATTTCCGTCAAAATGAATGTTATAACAATAAAAACTAATATGACAATTACAATTTATAACTAGTAACATTTCGGTTCTTGGTTTTCATAAAGTATACACGAAACAATAACGCGAGTATTAAAGTCTACACAATAAAATAGTAGGCTGTGAGAAAAAGTTGTACCAAAAAAAAAAAAACAAAAAAAAAACGAAGTGTGAGCCGTAATAATTTATGTGTCTAATTTCCGAATAATATCGCTATTTACATTTCAACAATAATTCTCTAAGCGCTAAGACGCCTCTTCAGTATCCACAGCACCCAAGAAAGAGAGGGAGGGGCAAGGTACAAATAAACCACGCGTCGCGCTCGAAGATCGACCGTGTCAAGACAAGGAACTGTCTCGCAGCTGCCGGTGCTTCGTCTTCTGCATTTTTTTTTTTTTTTTCTAGATCTATTTTTATAGTTTTCATTTTTGCTAACATACTTTTTTTTTTTCAAACCCACTAATGACCCCAATTCGCATTCGCCCAAATACGTTTTGCCGCAAACATCCGGCGCCTCTATGCAGACAAGGTTGGAGCCGCGTATGAGCAGCTGCGGCATTTTCTTAACGGATACATAGCGGAGAAGAAAACGATTCCACTACTAAACTGGCTATTTACTTCATTTATATCGTAAACGGAGCGGTTTTGGTAAGCGTATGCATCTGCATTTGTGTAGGGTTTATGTTGCATTAAAAAATAGGATGAAACTTTTGGCAGCCGATGAATTAGGCCGGTAGGAATGTAACGGTTGGGGTGCTTTTTGTGGGGAATATAGAGCTTTTCATCGGAGTCTTTACCTGACCGGTGGTGGTTCGGTTTCAGCGGGCTTGCGGCTGTGTTGGTGTTCATGTCATTTTCGCTCGAATTTGCGACATAAATTTTAACCCTCATGGTACAGAACCAATAATTACAGCGGTAATGGACCATTTTGAAAACTGCGACCGTAGTGCGAGCCTAAATGGTGGACGTTTTTATGAATATCTTCATCTGATCATGGTCTTCGTTCGGCCAGGTTCGGCGGCGAAATGACTGAAGTTATGTCGGGGGAGGATTACGGGTGTGTACGGCCATACTGGATGTACCCGCTGATATTGGTTTCCGTAAAAAATAAACTAATGAAGAGACCAATGCAAGTAGGAACAGTGAAAAAGCAGATCGACGACGCGACTAACAATGCACTGAATCGCATCGAACAGACAAACTCACAAGTTCATCTGTTCATCTGCATTCAAGGAAGTAGTGCCAGGCACTACTTCATAGCATGCAAAAGAGAAGCGATATTGCTTTCATCGGTTTCTTTGAATGAATTAAGTACCCGAGATATGGTTTGATGGTTTATCCTAGGCCGAAAAAGGAGTTTTTGTTTTCAACTATCAGCTTTGCTAAAGTATTCATTAGCATCATTTCACACTTAGGAAACTATTTGTTATGCGGACATTTTCCTACAACGTATTGAAAACATGAGACCGAGCCCAATGCGTAGTTTCTTTAAATTCATAAATAAACACATCAATCGAATGCATATACCGTACAAATGATTCCCCAATATATTCAAAAGCAACTGTGTTGGATTTGTTATGAAGGCAAAGCACGATGCTTTTAAGAAACACACAGAGTGGCTACTTGATCGAATGTATTTGCATTCTCAAGGGAGAATGAAGATTGGATTACGTTTCGCTTAATGAAAAGAGATAATCAGTCCACAACTGTCTACCCATGAAACCTACCTTGTCGCTTAAAATTCAGAATTTAATATTGATAATCCGTTAGGAAGAAGAAATCATATATGATAAACATGCGACTGTTTCTCCGAGACAGTCGAGAGAGAAATATCACATTTGTTTTTTTATTTCTTGGAAGGTTTTACCGCAGCGCACGGAACAAAAACGCGATAAATGTAAAGAGAAAAAAAACACCGCCTGGGAGTTTTCTCTGGAACAGAATGGCGTGTAACTGGAACCGGGTAAGTCGAACGTCAGGTGTATCCGCTTAACAAAATGATTTGTTGGCCTAGTTGGTTAAACATTACGAAAATTAAAAAGCGCGAAAGACAAGGACAAGAGAGAGAGACTACACAGGACAAGCGCTTGTCCTGTGTAGTCTCTCTCTCTTGTCCTTGTCTTTCGCGCTTTTTAATTTTCGTAGTATCCGCTTAACACCTGCTTGTTTCAGTTATAAAAAGCAAACATAGAGCGAAAAGAGCCGGCGTTTCACATATTATCCTGGATTCACATACTATTTCAGCTTGTCCCAGGTAGAATATCTGGAACGTTGATTGAACTGGAACCTATCTGGAACCAGAATAAGAGTGTACTGTCAGGTTACGAATGAATTGCGTATGATCCTTCCCGGAAAGAAACTCGTGAGCCCGTCTGGGAATAGCCCAAGTGGCGATCCAGGATTCCGTGTCAAACGATAGCAACAGACACTCTTTCGGTGCTCAGGACCTGCCAGTATGACTAATCCCTGTTGTTCAGATTTGAAGGGTTTTAAGCCACTTAGACGCTTAGCATGTCAGGAGGACGTAAAGAAGTGACAAGAAAGTTGGGAGGTGGGGGGGGGGGGGGGGGGGGGGGGGGGGGGGGGGGGTGGGGAGGGGGCGAAGGAAAGAGAGAGAAGAAAATTATATTTTGCGGGTCGGTCTTTAGATTACAATAATGGGACCGAGTGCACCTTTAAAAATGTATAAACCAATAGATAAAGCTAATTTGTGTGTGAAAAACACGATTATTGCAAGCACATTTTCGCCTGATGTTTCCAAGCATAAAAAAAAAAATGAAGTTACTTTGGTCTACATCAGGGGTGACAAAGCTGCGGCTCTTCGCGTGTTAAAATGCGGCTCGCGGCTCCCTCAACAAGCCCACTCGCTAAATTCGTCCCCCCCCCCCCCAAAAAAAAAGAGGAATGGAACGCGTTTTAATTCGATAGACAAGTTGCGGTTGGGTAGTCTTGTGCTACTACTGCTTTACGTACAGTTGCACTGCTTTTGACTTGGAGAGATTGAAATTAGTTCGAGTTTCGTTTGTTACTCTAGAGAAAAGTCTAACCACCCCCCCCCCCCCCGCGGCTCTTGGAAGTTTCTTGGTTTTGTTTTTGCGACTTTTAGGTCGGGTCAGGCTGGCCCCTCTTTTCTAAATACATTGCACAAAACTTTAAAATATTGTTTTTTTTCTGTTTAATTTGATATATGTAGAACATAAAATATTAAGTGAACGATTATAAATATACCTTGCGCTCCTTATTGCAAATGTACGTCTCCATCACTCAGAAAACATGAGCTGCCATAAGAAATTGGTTGGAATTCATCTTGCTGACCTAGGGTCCTATAGATACTATGAATTCACGAGCGCTAACGCTGAGTCCTATGTCACCTCAAAAGTATCCAGTACACCGGCGATAAAAAAAAGTCAAAAACATGTTCGAAAATCAACTGTAGCAGTTGTTCACATAATGATGGTCTGAAATTGTATAGTAAATGTAAGCATCGGGCGTTACTTTATGGAGTACGTCCATAAACAATGTGAAACACCACGAAAAATACGAATACATCTTATTCGCCCATGAGGAAGGCGAGCGGATCGAGGAGTTAAATTTGAGGCCATCTAAGGGCGCCTGCTTCATGTGAGCTCAAAGTGGCAGCTCCCAGGCGACGGAAGGTGTACGGTAAACTGACCGAAAATAAACATCCGAGGAACATGAAAACTATCAAGCAATTTCTGGTTGCTCAGCCACTTCATATCTTATCCCATTATGCAGGGTATCTATTTTGAAGACCCCAGGAACGTGGTTCTGAAACGATGTTAGTGTTTACCTGTGCTCTGAAGAAGGGGATAATCCCCACACGTGACTTTGAGAACGCTCTCCAAGAGAACGCACGTATAGCCTGTTAACAATGGAAACTTCATGGTACAAAATGCACGCTGCAAACGTACTGTGGATGCTCACCGTCAAGTTCAACTCACACTCAACAGCCACAAACTCAGCTCTGACCGCCACTGAATTGCCCAATGATTCTGCGTCCTCATATTGGCCACAGCTATGTTGTGCTACGTTGTCAAGGCTAGCGTAGTTTCCGCACTGTTATAACTTTGCCAAAGGTACTTCAACGAGCGCGTGGACTCGTTTGCCAACCCATTTGCACGAAAACGCGGGCAAACGAGACTCGAGTGGTCGTCAAATTCTCTGGCAACTGTGCGCGGATGCAGCGTTGTGGAAACTACACCAGCATTTACAACATAGCATCACATAGATGACGTTGAGTATAGTTGTCACCGGAACGTATCTTATCGAGCTCCAGTGCATGCTCCTGTTGTTCTGCCCATCCTCGCCAAAGGGAAACAGAGCTATCGCCACAACGTGCCTGCACCTCTGCCAGAGTGTCCATAACTAAAGGGAGTATATAGGCATCTTATGGAGGAGACTGCAACACGATTTTGGCATACTTCGTCGTCACTACCATTGCCTCACTATGGAATGGAAAGTACATATTCTTCATCTTTCTGCTGTCAGCTTCGCAAGCTTTTTTGATATTTTTTTTCAAGGACTGAAATAAAATACAGCTGCGCACTAGTTTTTGTATTGTTGTTATGTTGTTTAGCACACCGCTTCGAGTTTATTTTATTGCTTCTCGTATCTAAGAGTATATTACTTTATTTATTTTATCTTTAATAATTCCTGCGAGTAGCAGGTAATGAAGCGGTAATGTTGTGTATTTTTGATGTTGCTCGAAAAATCTCAAACGTCTCTCTTAAGTCTCACATCAGGTTTCTAAGTGGTAAAGTTCCGATCACAAACTTGAAACTGATGCAGCGTAACAATGAAGCGCTAGCAATCTACTAACTTTGAACTCACTATTATGAAGCGAGTTTTATAAAAATATTATTGCCAGCCAACAGTCCGCACTTTTTTGTTGCCTTTCTTTCTGTCCCAAATCTCTGCTGACATCCTTTCGTGTCAGCGACAGTGTAGCCTCGAAGGTTCCATGAAACTATTTATTTTACTTTCGCTAAATACTTCAAAGAAGTAAAATTTGGCGTTTTTAACTAAGGCTTCCTGTTTTCAGTATCCACCGATAAACCCCGAAAAGATACCCCGACCCGGCTTCATAAAAACCGGGGAAACAGAAATAAAATTGTAGCTGTCTTTGTAATAAAATAAATACCCTACTTTTCCGTGAATACATTTTTTTTCTCTTGTTTTTATTTGTGTTGAGTCGGAGCACAGCCCCCACTGAACTGTCTGCAATGCTACGTCTTCCCTCCGGAACCACTCCCGCAATGTCGTTTCGTTATCTCATCAATATCAGAACCTTTTTATCAATTATTTGGATTTCACACATATTTTCCGGAGGTTCGGACTTCTACCTTCGTGTATGCTTTCGCTCGATATAAGCCCAATTAAATGTCACTTTCTTTTTTTTTTCACGTACCAAAAATACGTATCTCAAAACACGAAATGTCTGACAACAAAATAAAATAAAAAATGTAAAAAAAATAAACTCGCAAAGCGAGGGATCCTATATACAAGTACCATAACCTGCGATGCGTGCTTTGGTTGTATCTGCCTACGCTCCAGGATTCGTATACAAATTGTAGAAAAAAAAAAAAAAAAACCAGCAGTCACTCTCTCAAACCGCAGCTATAAAAAGCAGCGGCGTGATCTGAAAGTAAAGCGAGAGTTGAGACGAGATGGTGTATGAAGGACGTAGTAACCCAGGGGTAGGAAAAAAATTAAGGAAACTGGCAAAACAAAACTTGGGGTTTCGTGGGATTTGGCCCCTCTTTTTTTCCTTGCTACTGCGTTATAATGACTAGCATGACCTAGTACGGAATATTTGAAGGGGTGTTTAGTTTGCGGAAGAACCTAATATTTTTTTGTTTTTTACGAGGACAATATGTATACAATTTAGGTCAAAGACGAGCTCTCCAAAGCCGTCCAGGAAGAGGAATGAAGAATGCAAGACGAGCGGGTCCGAAAAAAGAGTTGGTCACAACACAGAAAAGTTATCCTCGATTCACTGGAGGATTACACATCAAGATATGAGACCCATCACCTCATCTAGTCTTGAGATCATCACCTACCACAACCCTTATGTATCTTAACCTGTCCCTCTTTGCTAAGTATAACTCGACCAAGGCAGGTGACGCTTTCATACAAATAAATACGTGTTTTCACTCACTCACAGGCCAATCTTCTTCCTTCCTCGCAAAGCTTGAGGTTGACGTCCATGAGTGATCAATAAACTAAAGTTATTGAAATTAAAAAGACCAGTATTTGCTTCCATAGTTTATTGTTGGTCAGTTGTTCAATGACTGCAACTTCTTTTATCTTTTGTGGCCACCGACGTATATCCGCTTCAGAATAGGTTCGATCAGTGTCTGCTCGTAGTAAGCCTCCCGAACACAAGTATTGATTTAATGGTTTATTGGCATAACACTGACGCACACAATTCCAACTTAACAAACCTAACACATATAACAATTTGTTTACATAAACACTACCAACCCCGGCTCATAGAAAAATTTTGTTTTGCAGCTATAGCTGTTATGGGCTCTCCCCACCGCTGGAAATAACGTCCGTCGTTAATGTTGTAGTTGTTGATGCCGTAGTTGTTTTTGTTGTACTAGTTATCGTTGTAGTTATTGTCGATGTTGTAGTTGGCGTAGTAGGGCGTTGGGTGTCTGTCATTGAAGATTGCCAAATCCTTGAAAAATATCGCCCGCCACCCGAGGGAACGAAACATGTGTCCGGCGCGTGCGATTCCCTGGCGTTGCCGCAAAGCTACGCCACAGCGTTAAAGGTCAGCTGAAGTGGTTTCTCATATCGTAATTTTATGGTGGTAACGTGACCTACGCGTTGAAAGCGTCCCAAAAAGTTCAAAATTAGAGTCGTGCGTAGCCTATTTTCCGGTTAAAAAAAGATGTTCAAAACTCGCTGACACGCCCTTTCTCAGGGCGAATTCCCCGAATTAAACGGTCGACGAAGGTGCGCGCGTGCGGATGGATCAGCGGAGTGGTTCCGTATCCCACGTAGTACCAAGCTGCCACTGCCTCGCACGAATTACGTTTCAGCACCTCTTTGGGCATGCAAATAATTATTCACAATCTGACGCAGTTAGAATTAGAAATCGTTCGGCGGACAAGGCTCTTTGTACTCCAATGACGACAAACGCAACCCTAGCCAGCGCGAAACAACCTGGCAACCGCGTCGTCTCGCGCAGCGTATTTTAATTTCCTGGTCGGTGCAAATCATGCAATCGGAATGTGCGATTCGTCCGTGCAGTGTGGTCATGCTTCGAAGCCGCGATTTGGGGCAGTGGTTTGTAGTTCAAAAACAAGAAAATGACCGGGATAACCAGTGCACACCAGCATTTCTTTTCTCCGAAATGTCACACAAATGTCAACGGAAAAATTACAAAATCGCGTCTGTTGAAGCTAGCCACTTGGCAGGTTCGTCCGAGCCGTATCGAAACGACTCCGGTGAATCTGCCAGGATACTTTGATGCAAGCGATGCACTCGATATTCCACAGCGACCTCTTTCTTACCGCTACTATCGTTTACAAACGGCGACACCGCAGTTCAAAATTTCTCTCCGGCTAAATAGCAGATGTGTCATTGGACTCGCCGCTCCGGTCCATACGACGGCGCTTGTTTTTTCTATCGGGAACGGCCTTCGGCGCCTCTTCGAGCGTCCAGCTTTTCCCGGCACAACGTGCACGCGAGTCCGGCGAGTATGGCCTCTTACGCACACACTCGCCTATTCGATTGCACGAACGTTAAATATGCATACCGACACGAGAACGCAATAACAGCACACGTCACACACCAAGAACGGAAGGTTCAGATTTCAGAAATTAGCGTCTTACACACTCCGACTGGCTCCGACGACCACGCGTCTTCGAGAATCTAGATTCCACAATGGGGTGCTCTCGCAAGAGCTTCTGGGAAAGCCACCGTCGTGGCTGTGCGGAGTGTGCGCACCTTTCCGTCATGAGTTACGCCGAAGTACGCTGGGCGGCCGCTGGGATACACTGCCCTACGTCACCTTGCGCATGAAGTTGAAGTAAAGCAGGGGACACATAGGGCATGAAGAGGGGCGCCGCGCGGCAGCGCGCGCTAGTACCCATGGCAACCGGTGGTGTCGTCCTTACGTCACTTCCGTGCGGCGCCGCGTCGCTCTGACCTAGTCGATACAGACATAGCTTCCTATAGACCCTTTCTTCAAGGGCGCCGCCATCTTGAATTTTCGTCACTTCCAGTATGGGCGAATACGTTGTTTTGCCGTCGCCACGCCAATTGAAGACACTTAGTATATAAGCGTAACCGTCACAGATTATCGTTTTGCCTCCCCCTTATTTTCTTACTAGTTACAGGTTGAAACGTTTTAGTATTTTTTCGTCGCCCATACCGGATACGCTTTTTAGGTGACTGGGGACGAGAGTACACAGGAAAGGTCTATACACCAACACACGTTTACAAACAAACCGGAGCGCCCCTAGCGGGCGCCACCGGCGCCACGTATGCGCCATGGCGTGTGGGCAAGAAGCTCGTCGTCGCCCATAAACAAACCATTGAAATGCGATGTTGTCGGCGTCGGTGTGAGTCCCCCTGCTTTTTTTCGCGTTCGAATTGTTGATTCTACGTCTTCCTGGCAATGCCTGACTACTTGAGCGGCCTCAGCGAAATTACCGAGGCTTGTTACACCGCAAACCTTCGCGTGAATAACGTGGCATGCGGCGATTCAATCCTCGTGGACGCCGCAAAATGTACGCTAAGGCCTGATTCGCATAATGAGATTTCGCTCGCAATTTTCAGTCGCAACGTCGCTCGGGCTGCAAAAGCGTGAACCGTAGCTGAGATGGTCGACGTCGATACTGAAAATCGCAAGCAGAATCGAACCAAGTGAGTTAGGCATAACAAGTCGGTGATGGTCACTGGTAACAATGATCAACGTTATCTCCTTGTATCTACTGTTCACATCGAGCCTGCTTACCAACCTTCAAACTTAAGTCTTTGAGGCCTGCACTTATTTCTTATCGCAAGCGCCGGCCAACATTTGGTCTACGGGCCGGTGTTGTCTAAAAAAGCAGACGACAAGCAGAAACGTTTGAAAAAGCAGACGACAGTTGAACGATCATGCGGCCGTTTGAACTTGAAGACGCACTGAACGTAGCCCGCAGGTGGTCCGCCCAACTTTACGGTTTCCCGTCGTTCATGTTGGAACAAAACAAATAATTCTGATTACCACAAGTATCCGTGAATTCAACCCAAAGTGCTTCCCGCCCAAACAATCGTGGTCCGACGGCGTCTGGTTTTCCCTTTTCACGCCACATATCCACGTTCTTGGACGAACCGAGCACGTGAAAACTGACCTTCAAGCCTTTCCCGACTCTTTTAATACAGCCCCAGTCGCGGCATTTTGACGAGAAGGCAGGCTTTTGTCTGGTTCCTTTCAAAACAACGCAGGAATACACGCCTCACATGGGGCCTTCCGCCCACAGCCCCACACCGGAAGTGCGCCCGACGACCCACCACCGCGCCGTGCGTAACAGAGTTGAGTTCGCGTATATACTGACAAAAACTGGCATATCGTCACGAGAAGCGGCCGCCAAAACGGAAAAGGTGGGACGGCAGCCAACGGATGAAAGGAGAGTCGCGTGACTGGCGAACCGCTTCAGCGAGACGCCGAAACACACTTCTCTCGAGCGAACAAGTGGGTTTCGGTTCCTCGCCGCTGCAAAAGTTGTACGCTGACGTCCAGGTTCCCCGATAAATTTCTCTTTGATTCTTTGTGCTACCAGATCCTCGCGCTCCAAATCTGCGATCGGGCACTCTATGGCGCTGTCGTCGAACTGCCAGGCTTTGTAAGCATCGAGGAGGCTATGATTAGAGACCGGATCTTTAGGCAAATACCTATTTTGTTCCTTTGGTTACTATCGTGCCTTTTATATATATGAGCATGAATCACAAGTTAAGAAGCGTTTTAAGAGTGGTTTTATAATGCCTATAAATGCCTATTTCGGCGTTTCAGCCTAAATTACCGTTTCCCGCCTATAAATGCCTCTTGTTGCCTTCTTTTTTTTTTTTTTTGCTTCGCAACCCCAAAATGACTTGTTCTGTTTAGTTTCAAATTCAAGCGAACTATTTTTTATCTTGCTGCGATGCATGGCAACAGGCTGCTCCAATCGGGTCCTTATCACATGAGCGAATGACGTTTTAGCGAACAGCGACATTTGAGCGAATCGATGTTTTAGCGAATAACGGGGGCGCGCGTTAAGCCATCCGCCGCGCTGCGCTTTACTCCGCTTCGCGGCGACAGTCTGCGGCGGCTCATTACAAAAATGTGAACCCATTTGGCCCACCCGAAAACGTCGCTTCGCGGCGTCCGACTATTCGCTAAAGTGTCATTCGGTGAAACGTGGGCGTTCGCTAAAATGTCATTCGATCAAGTGAGTGCCTCCCGCTCCAATCTCTGTCCCGAGATCCACCGCAAACATCGTTGTTTTTTTCTTCACGCCTGTAAGCCAAGGCGCAAATGGCGCCTTCCATCTAGTAGAAGGCCCTTTCTGCCCTTCCCCAAGCATGGTCCTGCTTTCTATTTCTTGCCGCGCCTTTTCTTTCTTCCCTCTCGCCTCGCCCAAGACAGGTGAGTTTGTTGTCTTAACATGTCTGGACGGGAGGCAATCACTTGATCGAATGACGTTTGAGCGAACGCCCACGTTTCACCGAATGACACTTTAGCGAATAGTTGGACGCCGCGAAGCGGCGTTTTCGGGTGGGCCAAATGGGTTCACATTTTTGTAGTGAGCCGACGCAGACTGTCGCCGCGAAGCGGCGTAAGCGCAGCGCGGCGGATGGGTTAACGCGCGCCCCCGTTATTCGCTAAAACGTCAATTCGCTCAAATATCGCTGTTCGCTAAAATGTCATTCGCTCATGTGATATGGACCCGTCTGGACAGTGAGGAGCCCGGGAGCTGCCAGGAGGCTGGAAGTTTAGATCTGGATGCAGTTTTACTCCATTTCGCTCTAAATGGACCTTAGTGGATGCTGCGAGCGTCCCAGCCAGTCCAGCGCTGGGAGAATGGCATGTGACCTGGAGTGTCAGCGTGTCGCTCCGCCCGACTGGAAGCTCCACTCACGTCCTCGTAGTACTGGATTGGCTGGGATGGCTCGTCCCATTAGCTGCGGTTCATCGGAAGATCGGGGAAAGGAGCGTAATGCCCACCGAAAAGCTTTTTTTTTTTCTTGCTAGTGAGCGAGCGCGTGTGTCTGTGTGCGTGTGTATGTGCGTGTACGTGTGTGTATCTGTGTGTACGTATGCGTGCGTGCCAGCCTACATGTGAGGTGAAGGAAATAGGAAGCCCTGGTTTGCTTCTTTCGCGTCCGCGCCGGTCTCTAACGTTATTGTGTCGAGTGGTCTGTAGTTTGCTAGTCCTCGCTTTCGCTGCCTGAAGCTTCTCAAAAAGGCCACAAAAGAAGGTCCCAAAGAGCGTGCTGATTCGGCAATGGACCCAACATTCCGTTCGCTACTCAACCGATGGGGATATGGTTTTCTGTCAACCGTGTGGAAAGCAGGTAAGAAGACACCCTTAGGAACTTTGTTTCGGAGAAAAACCAAAACTCGATCAACCGACGATTTAGCGAATGGAAACGAATCTATGACGTTTCATCGAATTACGCTATAGCGAATGGCAACTTCGTTTCCCCTGATCGAGAGCGAGGGGTAACCGCGCCAGTTTAAAAGCTTAGCTCGTCACCACCGAAAACACCCTATTCGCTAAAATGGCCTTCGCAAAAACGTTCGTCTGCTCAAATATTTTCTAATCGCTAAAACGTCATTCGCTCATAAAATATGGACCAAGAAAAACACCTGCATCTATATTAAAGAAATGATGAATGTTTTTATTTAAAGAAAGGTTTAATCGTCTATGGGATGGTGAAGAATTTTCTGCGCAAAGTCCACAAGCCTCTACAAAACTGTGTCTCCCCTCCCCCGCGGCCGAGACAGGGACATACATTTGTAATACAGGACTTTCCTGAATCCTCGCATGACCCTCTAAAAACATTTTAAGCAATCTTTTATTCGACGGATAGCAGTCAAGCACAATGCTTCTCGAAATTCATTAGCCACGAGAACGAGCATAACCGTTGCTGTAGTTGCGCGTACTGATTGGTTGCGGTGTCGTCTCCGTGACGTCACAGTGAGAAAAGCGACCTTGTTCCCGTGAGATTAGGATCGTACAAATTGAACTGTACGCACAGTATTCAAAGACCAAGCAGAAAGAGTATTCGAAGTTCTCATCAGCCATTACCGGACCGTTCGCAAGGTGAGTGAGAAAAAAATTATTTCCGTGACGTCCCGGAGAGGGACCACCAAAAGGAGTCACAGAAACTTCTTGACGCTAATTGAAGTTTTAAGTAATAAATTGACTGTACTCATTCACAAGACAAAACTCACATGCTGTGTCGTAATTTCGGTTTCTGTATTACGTCTGTCAACCATGTATTGTGTGTCGCTAGTGTTGTTGCCTATATAAACATGTGTTCGTATATTAAAAGCGTTGTTCGACTTCTCGTCACTTCGGCCTCGGTCGCTACACTACATTGGCGACCAGGATGGGATTAGCACTTTCCCAAGCGGCGTTACTTCGCCGGTAGCTTCGCGGCATGAGCTTTTCCAGGCTCGCTCCGCCACCGCCGTTCCTCCCGGCGCCGGGCCGTCCAGCCGTTGCGTGGCCGCAATGGCTGCGGATGTTCGAGACCTTTCTTCTGGCTTCTGGAGCATCCGACTTCACACCCGAGCAGTGGCGTCACAAGGGGGGGGGGGGCGGGGGGGGCGGACCGCCCCGGGTGCAGGGCTCAGGGGGGTGTCGCGGCGGGCCACGAGAGCGGGGGGGGGGGGGGGGAGTCGCGGCGGGCCCCGTGATAGCGGGGGGGGGGGGGGGGAGTCGCGGTTGGCCACGCGAGAGCGGGGGGGGGGGGAGGAGAGTCGCGGTGGGCCACGCGAGAGCGGGGGGGGGGGGAGGGGGGGGGTGTTGCAGCGGGCTACCGCCCCGGGTGCCGCTGACCCTCGTGACGCCACTGCACCCGAGCGTCGCAAGGCCTTGCTGATGCACAGCCTTGGACTTGAAGGTCAGCGGATTTTCTTTTTGTTGCTGCCTTCTTCGGACGCATCCGCAACCGTTCCGCCCGCCACCGCCGCGAAAACTACCGAAGACAGCGGCAAGACTTCCCCAGCACTGTCTGCGTACGACCAAGCCGTCGCTGTTTTAACACAGCACTTTGCATCCGCGAGCAATGTCGTCGTCGAACGCCACAGGTTCCGTAGTCGCGTCCAGCAACCGGGCGAGTCTGTACACGAGTTCGTTGCCGCACTACGAGAACTCGCGACGCGTTGCTCATTTGCCGCGCTCGAGGACTCTGTCCGCAACCAGTTTTTAGAAGACATCGTTTCCCAGCACCTTCGAGAGCACCTTCTTCTCGAAGGTTCGGCACTCTCATTTTCGAGTGCCGTGCTGTTAGCACAGCATGGGCCCTCATCTGGACACTTGGCGAAAAAGACGGCGAAAAATCTGGCGGCTCTGATTGGCAGGCGCCAAGGTCAAGTGCGGAGTTGGCCAATCAGGGCCGCCAGATTTCTCGCCGACTTTTTCGCCAAGTGTCCAGATTAGGGCCCCAGCTCGAACAAGCGGCTCAGGATTTCCGAGAGTTCACTCCTAGCCAAGTTCAGCGAACTTCAAACGACAATCGGCGTCGGCCTATGCCAACGCGGCCTCGCTCGTCTTTCCGTCAGCAGCCATCTCCGCCAGCGAGCAACCACCCACCACCGCGCCGTGACTCAGCTGTTTCACGCGCCCCCCCCCACCCCCCCCCCCCCCCCGGATCGCCGGCCAAGGTCAATTGTCTCATGACCACCGCCGCTCTGTCACCCCTAAGCTCTCCAGCGGATCGCCTAATTCTCCGTCGTTCTGCTTCCACTGCGGTTCCCGCCAGCATCGTGCTTCGTCATCGCGCTGCCCGGCGCAAGATCAGCGCTGCTTTCACTGCAGTAGGGGTGACCATTTTCGCTCCGTCTGCAACAAGCTACATCACTCATCCGCGCTCGCAGTGGCTGAAGTTGACTGCCACCACTCATTCGACGATGACGAAGTTTTGAGCGTCTTTTCCGTCATTGGTCGTACTCGCACCGGCATTTGTATCGACGTTTCTGTTGATGATAAGCCGTTAACGTTCCTTCTAGGCTCTGGTTCGTTGGTCTCGATTTTGGCGGACAGCCATTTCAAAAAGCACTTCGCTGCGGAATCGCTGCTTTCTGCTCCACGAGTGAAACTGTTTGACTACTCTAAGCAGCTTATCCCAGTACGCGGTTGCTTTTCCGCTCAAGTTATGTTCAAGGGACGTGCTGCGCGCCTCCAGTTCTACGTTGTGTTGGAAGGCACATCTCTCCTCGGTATCGAGGCCATCAAGGCTTCAGACCTTCACATCGAAGGCTCTACTCTTCGTTGCTTTGAGACAACGTCGGTGCCAGCTGCAGGCGAAACCGACCAGCCCTCCGCACCGCAGACTGTTCCTGTACCCCCTCAGCTTCCGAAGATTCTTGCCAGCGAGTTAGGATTCCTCTTTGCTCCAGGACTTTGCTTGCCAAGGGTTATCGTCATAAGTTCAAAGTCAGAACAACGGTACCACCTTTCGCATCGAAGCTCCGGCGTCTTCCGCTGTCTCTCCGCCCTGAAGTGTCTGTTGAGCTCTGTCGCCTGATAGAGCGCGTGAACGCCTCCGAGTGGGTGTCTCCCATTGTAATTGTGAAAAAGAAGAATGGCGGTATTCGACTCTGTGTTGACCTTCGCAAGCCCAACAAAGCCGTCGTCATGGACAGTTTCCCTCTTTCACATGCAGAAGAGTTGCCGAGCAGTTTAGCCGGCGCCACCCACTTCTCGAAGCTGGATCTCGAGTCGGCCTACCACCAGGTGCTACTTCATCCAGACAGCCGTAACCTCACTGCTTTCGTCACGCACGATGGACTTTTTCGTTTTAAGTGTATATGCTTTGGCCTGGCGTCGGCTCCAGCCGCTTTCCAACAGATGATGCCACGGATCCTTCAGGGATGAACACCACGGGAAAGAGTTGAGCACGTTGGTTAAACATATTTAGGAGACACCAGCTGAACAAACCAGGCATACAAATGTAAGGAGGACGAGAGAGACGCATTCACCAGGCATACATTTGTATGCCTGGTTTGTTCAGCTGGTGTCTCCTAAATAAACTTCAGGGATGCCCCGGCGTTATTTTCTACATCGACGACTTCATAGTGTTCGGCAAAAGAGAGTAAGAGTACCTGGCCAACCTGACCACTGTTCTTCGCCGCATCAAGGCTGCGGGTCTCAAGCTGAACACCAAGTGTGTGCTGTGCGTCAAAGAACTCTCCTTTTTAGGACATAAGGTAACTGCAGAAGGTATCTCGCCATTGCCAGAAAAAGTGGATTCCATTCTGAATACACCTGCCCTAACCAACGCTGCTGAGTTACGCTCGTTCCTCGGCCTGGTCGAGTACTATGCCAAGTTTGTCCCCTGCCTTGCTGACGTGTTAGAGCCAATGCGAGTCCTGCTTCGCAAAAACCAGCCCTTCATATGGAGCGACGTTGTCGACGCCAGTTTTCACAAGATCAAGTTTGTGTTCGCCTCCGGCATGGTGCTTCAGATGTTCGACGCCAGTCTTTCCTTGATTGTGCACGGATGCTTCCGACATCGGACTTGGCGCTGTTCTTCAGCAGCTGGATGGTCACAGGCTGCGCACAATTGCTTTCGCGTCCCGCACGCTTTCGTCAGCGGAGAGGAAGTACGCAGTCGGGGAACGTGAAGCACTCGCATGCGTCTGGGCTTGCGAGCATTGGCACACCTACCTCTGGGGTCGTCCTTTTACACTACGTACGGACCACCAAGCTCTGGTTTCCCTTCTGTCATCCCAAGGCTCTGAAAGACGCCCCCTTCTCATCGCAAGGTGGTCTGAGTGACTTCTTTGCTACAAGTACACTGTAGGGTTTTGCAAGGGCTCAGAGAACCCGCCTTCCAGACTCTGCTCTTCACGAAGACGTCTTGTTCGACGAAGTTGTGTCCCTCGTTGCACCACTCTGCTTGACAAAGGAGCAATTCGAACAGTCGCTGTGCGAAGACGTTACCTTGGAGCACGTCAAGGGTTACGTTACGTCATCCTGGCTTCGCCAGAAGTCTCTCTCGGTTATATATTCATAAGGTCAAAGTCAGAACAACGGTACCACATGTCGCATCGAAGCTCCGGCGTCTTCCGCTGTCCCTCCACCCTCAAATGTCTGCAGAGCTCTCTCGCCTGGAAAGCTTGGATGAGAGCGCGTCAACGCCTCCGAGTGGGTGTCTCCCATTGTTATCGTGAAAAAGAAGGATGGCGGTATTCAACTCTGTGTTGACCTTCGCAAGCCCAACAAAGCCTATGCCAATGCGGCCTCGGTACCACCTGGAGCCGTTCTTCACCGTTCGCGAAGAACTGTCCGTTGTCGACAATTTGCTTCTCCGTGGAGAACGACTCGTCGTTCCTCGGGCCCTCACTCCGCAGGTCTTCGCCACAGCGTACGAGGCCCACCCTGGGATAGTTCGGACCAAGGCGCGTCTCAGGGAGCGCTTTTGGTGGCCAGGGATGGACAAGCAAGTAGAAGCAGCCATCCACAACTGCAGCATCTGCCAGTCTGCAGACCAGACGGCCAAAACTTCAGCTACTCCGTTGCAACCGGTTCCTCTGCCAGGATGTCCATGGCAGAAAATCGCCATAGACGTCGTTGGCCCTATGGAAAGGGACCAATAAGACTGCAAGTACGCCATCGCTTTATTCGACTATATCTCCAGTTTTGCAGAGAAGTTTCCACAAGCACGGTTACCAGTTTCCTGCATTCTGTCTTCGCTCGCGAGGGTTACCCGGACGAAGTCGTTTGCGACAACGGGCCCCAGTTTTCGTCGCAAGAATTCATCGAGTTCTTAAAGGACCGCGCCATTCACCTTGCCCATACTTCAGTCTACTACCCTTTAAGCGAATGGGCTCGTAGAAGGGTTCAACCGTGTCTTCAAGAATTTTGTCCAAGTTGCTATGCTGGAGCATCGACCGCTTCGGCCAACGGTGCTCGACTACCTAGGCGTCTACCGCTGCACGCCGTACGCTACGACAGGAGTTGCCCCGGCTCTGGCGCTCCATGGAAGGTTGCCCAGAACGCGCCTCGACGTCGTAGGCAGACATGTACAAGTTACACAAAAATGTAATTTAGTTAAGTTACTGAGTATTGACCTCAAAATTAATTTGAGTAGAGTAGAAATTACTCAATTGGAAAGTAATTGAGAGAATTACTAACTACCTTAAAAAAGTAGTGAATTACTTTTGAAGTTACTTTTATATGTTTTTATGGTAAAAAAAAAGTACATATGTTTTGTTCCGTTAGCGAAATTGTGCTAGCCAAATAGGAATCGGATAGTTTTTTTTTTTCTTCAAATAAATGCTTTAATAGCTGGTTTTGTTTCTGTGCGCGTAATTGTTTTTTTTGTACTTTCTTGTTTGTTTGGTCAATGATGTACTGTAAAGGTGTTATTTCTACTTTGAGGTTTAGCACTGCCTGAGCTTGATTTTTAGACAGTGTTTGATTGTTTACTGTGCTGCGTAAAGTACATCTAAAAAGTACTTGAAGCAATGTACAAAGTGAATTAGAGGGTCTGTACTTCAAGTCAAGTAGCAAGTAAACTGGTTGCAATGTACTTGAAGTAACGTACTATAAATACAAAATATTTCAAGGTAAAGCACCAGTACTTTTAACAATCTTTCATGATGCCCTTTCATTCCCTATACAGTGTTTTTTTAACTGGTACGGATTGATCCAGGGGTAATCGGAGGTGCATCAGTTTTTTACGGAAATGGCAGCAAATATTGTATAAAGTCATGTTGCCACAGAGTAGTTGTTTTACTCTCGCTGACGAGCTAATTGATACAATAAACTAATAAGCCACTTATTTATGTCGGTCTTATAGCCACAATTACTTCACTCAGAGAAATGACCAGATGACGTCTTGAAAGAGAGCGTTTTCACACGACGATACGCTATTTTTCGTTTTCAAATTCGGGGAATGTACATTGAAGTCGGGAGTTTTACTTTCCTCGGAAAGTTCAAGTACTTGCCCAGAGATGTACTTCAAGTAAAGTTGGAGTTTTCTAAACAGTAGTACTTTAAGTACCATGTACTTAGAGTACTTCCCATCACTGATTGTTTATTATTTTTTATATGGAAACGCTGGGGGAATTACTAAGGTTTCTCGAACTCTCTCGAAATCTTTGAATATCTCCATTATCTATGTTTGTGAGGTAAGGCAACGCAAAATGCTCCCCTTTGCGTTGCCCTTTATCTCGCGATTCTTTGAGTGCAGCACAAACTCCGGGAGCACCAGATGAGCTTCAGAGCAGGTGCTGCATTTTGTTGCCTTCTTTGAGTGAGGATGCAGCGTGTGCACCTCCTGTAGTGGGCGAGAGTTTCTACGTTGGGGAGAAGCGGAAACGAGCCCTTTCTTTTAATGGGTCAAGTCTCCTGGAGCTTCGGGACACAAAGCAAAGCCAGTCTTCGGCGCTAATCCCGCAGTTTCTCGGCCTCTCTTGCGTCGTGCCTGTTCGCTCCCCGCGCTTCGTAGCAGTGTTGTTGCAGAAGGGGGGGGGGGGGGGGGGATTTTGGGAGGTTTCGAACTCTCCAACCCAATTTCTTCCCCCACCTCCCTTTCTTACGCCACATGATTCCCCCTCTTTGCAAATATCAGCTGATCTTCCAAGATCTTATCTATTTTGTGCAGGAACGTTTGTTGATAGGCAAAACAGCCACTAAAATTCGAAAGTAATTTGTAATTTGAGTAGAAGTTACTCATAAAAAGTAATTAAAGTAAACTACTAATTACCAAAATAAAAATGTTATGGAAAGTTACTAAACTACTCAGAAAGGTAACTTCAGTAGAGTAGTTGAACTACGTGCAAGTCTGGTCGTAGGGCACCCGTCACCATCCTTCTTCAAGGATCCGGCTGGGGAGTTCCGCCGTCTGCGCCAGCGCGTGAAGCGCAAGCATGACAGTAGCCGAAGCTATACAGACCATCGCCGTGCTGCCCGCAAAGCCAAAGTTTCAGTCGGCGACTTCGTTCGAGTGAAGAAACCTTCCGTTGCCTTGAAAGGGGATCTCTCCTTCAGCCGTCCCCGGAAAGTGGTGTGGCAGCGAGGACCATTATCCTTCCACCTAGATGACGGAAGATCGTGGAACGCTTCGAAGGTGTCCAAGGTTCCTGTGGGTTCAAGCACTCTACCGCCAGGTGGAACCTGGGACCCGCCAGCGAGGAGCTATTGCTCCTCAGTTCCTCATTGGGCACCTGAACTCCTTCCAGCTTCGACTGCTTCTCCGCCTACTCCCGTTGAGTACCCGGTCTCTGACACTGAGACCCCCCCCCCCCCCCCCCCCACCTCCCGAGGACCCAGCCAAAACCACCTAGAGCTGAAGGCCGCAGCGCTCCTCCGGTGACGTCACACGAGTCGGCTGGCGAGCGCCGCGGAACAGCGCTGCACTGAAGACGCGTCACGCATAGATTTATCGACGAAGAATGGCATTTTTTATTGACCCAAACGTTTGTTAATCGGTAAAAAGGATTTATAAATATCTGTATGACTGGGAAACATATTTTGTTACACGGGCAGCATATTAGAACGTACAAATATTGTTATGATATGAAAGAACAATGTTAACGACGTTTTGAGAGAGATGGGTTTTCGTTTTAGGCATCCAGACCTTGGGTGCTTTAATTATCTCTAGGAGTTTGAAGACACAAACGAACAAAAAGTAAATGCCCTGAAACGTTATTGTAAGTGATGGGACCCGCCAAAATGCATAACAGCAGCAATCAAGTTGGTGATGACATGTGCGGTTGCTGAATTCGTATGTGAAGCTAATGAAAAGAAGATTACTTTAAAAAATGTGGACTTTTGGAGCACGAAAAAATTTAATGTGCTTAAATGTATTTTTTACCAGAAGTAAACATGTGATAATAAAAACAAAACTGCAGGCGAACTGGGGAATGTTTTTCATAAAGTAATTAATCCGAAACTGAGACACGAAGACAAAAAATTAAGCGCAGAAAAGACACAAAAAAGAGGCAAAGACGCCGCCTAGATCAAAGCGCACAAGTTTTGATTGAACCGAGTGCAGGCAAACTTAGCAAACTTAAAGCATCATTTTCAGTAAGGGACACATGCAGCTGTGCGAGCTTCATGCACACATCTATGCGCGTTCATTCACACTAAGAATAGATGCTGTGAATATAAGTTCTCTTACCTTTGAAAGCTTCAAATTGTATATTCTCGTGTATCCATACTTTCTTCTTGTATCCATCTTGACACAATTCAAACACAAGCAACTTAGATGCCGCTCTGAAGCTTTCGCGACACTAAGACACAGCACACGTACGGCAATGTAAAAAACAAAATAATAATCCTATGACAACTGTTGCACTGAATAAAAAATAATTATTTAGAATTTAGGGTTTCACATTTTCTTTTCTTTGACTTGGGATTAGCCTCATAAGCTGTTCGTTCACCTTTCCACAATAGTTTTTCAGCACAATGTTCGTGCTGCACCAGAAGAAGTTCTTCAGCACGAGCTCACTTGTGTGTCCTTCTTCACATGCGTCGAAGTCAGAAGTCTCGTTGGTAGACAGCAGTTCCATTGTAAGCTCGCTGACGAACTGACGCTGGATCGGAACCTTCATAAACTCTGTCTGCTTGGAGAGTTCTTGAGCAACAACGTAATTGTGTGTCATGGCATTAACGGCGAACATAGTTGGATAAAGGAGCCCCCCTCGATCCAATTGCTTGACAAGAGAGTAGTTCTCCTGCGCAAGTGAAAATGTTGCCGTCTTATCTTCTTCGGAAAGCGCCGCCCTGGATTTTTGACATTTCGGCTTTTTCAAAGCGGCATAAACTGTGTACCCTGGTCCCTGCCACGAAGACTAAGACTGGGAGGGTCTAATTTATCGCTTGTGACACTGCCTCTCCTGTAACTATATGTTGCAGCTGGGCCGTGGCGTGTCTACTTGTTTTTCAAGCTGCTCCCATCGCTCGTCTTCACACGGGATTGTCGGCAACGTACTCTGGAGTCGCAGCTTATTTTCACCTTCATAAAGCTGCCTTATAGATATGTGATATTGCGAGCCAGCCAGCTGCCTGTACTTCCCGAAACGGTCTTCCAAGCTATCAGTCTAAATCTTTCCCAGCAGGGCATAGTTCAGCCCGAGTTCAGTGAAGCAGTATTCGGTGATCTGTACAAGTGCACGGGTTGTTTGACGGAGTGCTCCGTGAGCCTCCTTGGTTAGCGTGCCACTGGTAAGGTTCTTGCTTTCCCATACGTCAAGCCAGGCGTCCAGCCAGTCAAAAAGACTGCACAAAAATGCACATTGGGATCGTCCTCTGCAGAAGTCACTGGTTCTTAAAAGTCGTCTCTGAGTCGCGTTCCTTTGTTCGGCGTCCATGGTAAAATTTCCTTCAGATTCCGAGACCTCGACGATTTCATTGATTCCTTTAATAATATGCGCCACAGTTGTAGGAACAAGAAGGGGACATAGAGCGAAGGCTACAGGCTCCTGACCGTGGTTTTGAAAACGGAAGCTTGCGCTACAAAGATACGATTCTAAAATTAAAAGCGAGAGCTAGCTTGTGCTTGTCGCCTTCGCTGCCACGTCAGCGTAAAGTTCAACGAAATAAACTCAATAATTAAAAAACAAATGTGAAAAGATATGAAAGTTCTCACCCTGGTATGCGTCGATAGAACCAGGTTTTTTCGAGGAATCGCCCGCACCCATACTTTTCAGTTCTTCATCCTCCGGGAACTTAAACACAGACACTTTCTTCGACGACATTTCATAGTTCCCATGGCACCCAGGGACACAGCATTTATGAGACATGGCTAGCCCGAAAGCCGCCCGTAACTTGACAACCACCACGCGTAAACCGCCACGCACACCAAACTCAAAAGACGAAAGAGACGGTTAGAGCAGTTCGCGTACTCCCGCCGCGACACTTGTGCAAGCCGCCGTGCGCAAAGCAGGCAAAAATTGTCTATTGCGCAAGCCCCGGGAGACCCTGGGCTCGGAGAAAGCTAAAAACAAAAACAAAAAAAAGGCCGGAGCATGCGCCGCTTGGCGTCTTTGGGAAAACACATTTAAGAAAAAAAAAAAGAGAGCATGTGTTGCGGAGAAGCCTTCCTCTCAGATCGGCCCACTCGTCGTGAATCTGTGACGTCACAACTCCGAGCGCTGCGGCCTTCGCTCTAGGTGATGTTGACCCAGCCACCGTCCACCCGGCGCCTGACGCCGAGCCTCCTTCTCGGGAAGATCCAGATGCCATTCCGCCAGACTTCGATTCCGAGCCTGCGTTATTGGTGGTTCCGACTGTCCCGGCAGCCGAGCAGCAGGAGGTTCCTGCTCGACGTGTTCAACCACCAAGAGAGAGGCGGGCTCCAGACCGCTACGGCGATCACGTTTAAGAACTTTCAAAAATTAAGGTTCCCACATACCGAACTGTTGACTTGAAATGTGTCCCCAAATATGTAAAATATTGATTGTTTTTCACTTCAGTTGTTTTCATGTTTTACATAGCCAACTTACAGCACTAACATACCAACCATTTACTAACCTACTTACTATTCTCTTAAGGATGGGAATATGTTGTGTCGTAGTTTCGGTTTCTCTATTACGTCTGTCAACCTTGTATTGTGTGTGTCGCTAGCGTTGTTGCCTATATAAACATCTCTTCGTATATTAAAAGTGTAGTTCGACTTCTCGTCACTTCGGCCTCGGTCGCTACACTACATCAGTGTTTTTCTATCGGATTACTGATCTCTATTACGTGCTTGTTGCTTCCCGTCATGCTTTGGTTGGGAGTGTACAGTTGAAACTTACTCTGGGGTCGAGGCAACTGAAATACGCCTTATCTTGCACAACATAATCGGCAAACCAACTATAGGGAGATGAATAGCGTGAAGTAGCTCACGATGTCCCCTATAAACAGCACACACCCAATTTGGGCACGAGTCGTATTTCACCCAACAGCCCTGCGCCTTCTTACCTAAGCGGCAGATAGTATAGCAGCAGTGTGCTCTGATGCTAAACTAAAACCTGAACAAGCTTGAACAATGAGTAGGCTTTTTCATAATTGTGAAACACATCTATTTTCAGTGTGGGTGTATTTAGTAGTATAAGGAAGATATTGCCTAAAGCCATCCCCGCTCAGGACGGCCCACTACGCTTTTGAACATATCGTAATGTTGCTTTTTCACATACTCCATGCAAGAAGTTCCACCTGGCACAACATGAAAAAACAGCAGGACATCAAGCCAACGCAAACGCAACGTGCCCTCAAAGTCTAGGCAGCCATATCTGAGAGAAAACCTCACAGATTAAAAAAAGAACGCATTCTGCGAAGACTTATGTGAAGCCTTAGTCGCCGCTAATATTCCTTGGGCGAAAGTAGAAAACTCAGTTTTAAAAAATATTCTTACAAAAACACCCCAGTCATACCGTACCGTCGGAGTCGACTCTGCGCAAGAACTACCTGCGGCCCATGTGCGAGAAAACACTGAAGAAAATCAGAGATGAACTTGGGTACTCGTGCATTCGGGTCTCCGTAGACGAAACGACTGATGGGACTGGACCAACATTACCTAGACAAGGAGAAGGCCTCCGCACTTCTCCCCTCCTGCTCTCTGACGTCATCGCACCTTGCCCCAGAAATTTCAAAGCTTCTAACTATCTCACCTCCCGACAGATGGCGCTAGCTGCGACACCGTCGTACGCGAACCCGGGAGGGAAGCCGTCGCCATTTTTGCGGGTTGCTGACAGCACGTGCGCTGCTTGTTTTTCTGTCGTCGTACGGTCGTTCCTTGTTGCAATGCCCGTTTTCGACGAACTTGTTTCGTTGACGAATGCATACTGCGACACGGGGCGGTGTTGTGTACCGAACTGTCGAGGGAACTACAAGGGTCCCAAAGTTCGCTTGTTTTCTTTTCCGAGAGACGTTAAGCGAAGAGCGGAATGGCAGCGGGCTGTGCGGCGGCGCGACGTCGACGTGGGGCTGTTGAAGGACCCCAAGGTAAGCTGCATCCAGCGTGAACCTTCCGAATGGCCAATATGTCTCGTAATTATCCCAAGAAATACTAATTAGTGTTTTGTTTCTGTCACGCACAGGTTTGCGAGCGTCACTTCAAACCGGAGCATCTGTGTACAATGTCCACGTATACGGACTGCGATGGACGAACCATTGAAGCTCCCATGAAGTTGACGCGGCTAACTCCAGACGCCTTCCCAGCTATTTTTCCTGACTGTCCTTCGTATATCTCGGATGCGCGCACATCTCGAGAAGAGCCTGAAGTGAAAAGAAAGCGAACTGAAAGTGAGCTACTCCGAAAAACAATTCAAGAGTCCCTAACAACGTTTGAAGAAGAAGAAAAACAGCACAAAGTTCACAATCTCTGTGAACTGATTTCTCGTGCTAACGAGCGTCGAGATAGGAAGTTTTGGTGTACAACAGCATGTGAGACGTGCCTCATCTGCGCCCACATCAAACCGGCATTGCAAGCCCCTGAGCTGCTTGTGTCTGTGGTAGTGTCACAGGATCTCTCCGTTCGCGTGTATTTTAAGTACGCTCCGTTGGTGTCGGATGATGTTTGCATTCCTTGCGAAATCCGTGACGTTCGTGTGCTGGATAACCTTCTGGACGACGTGGAGCGCTTTATTGAAAAGAAGGCCCACCAACAGGAGGACAAGGTAAGAAGAATGCTTGGACTGGCTTTCTCATTGCTGGATGACATTTATGACGATGAGTTGCATGATGATGACAGGGCGGACGCACTGATCTTCCTGTAGTTGCTAACGCTACAGTGAAGTTTGCTAGTTGCCAGTTTACTCAAAAATAAAGCGGACTTCGGTAATGGCTAGTTTTTTTTAAGCTGGCAGTTTCGGCTTTTTGTTGCACAATATGATTATGACTGTGAATATGACTGTACCAAATGCTTAAAGTTTGTTTTCTAGGATGCTCTCCATACATTGTAATAAATATTATAATGGCTAGTTTGTTTTGTTGTTAACGTTGGCCAGTTTGGTATTTCTTTTTGTCGCACAATTTGATTATGGCTGTGAATATTACTGTACCAAATGCTGAAAGTTTCTTCGTTGTCATACATTATTGATACATTGTTATGAATGATCAAGTGGCTTGGGTTTCTTTTTTCTTTTCTAAAGCTGGTTTGTTCAGGTTTTTTTCGTCGCACAATGTGGTTATGTCTGTCATAATGGCCGTACCAAGAGGTAAAAGTTCGCGTCTTCCTTGTGATACACTGTACTTATATTCTAATCAATATTTTGCGATGTTCCCGGGCCTTGTGTACCTTTCTTTTAATGCCATCGGAAGCAGTCACGACCGCCGTGATGGAGCGCAGCAGCAGTATTCCATCTCCATGTAACTTAGTATTCTTTTGAAAATTTCATATGCTATGCATCTATCGCGGCAATGCAGAAATGGGCGTTTTACGCAACTCTAGTAAGCGCCGCGCGGGAAGCTTCTGCGTCTCAGCAGCTCTCGTCGACGGGCCAGGTGCGTGACGTCACGGAGACAGTGAGGAGGCCTGAAGTGATCTAGGTGGTGTTGACTGGACGCTTTGTTGCGCACCTCGTAGTTGGGAAGCTTGTAGCACACGAGAAAACAACGCCGTTTCTTGTGTGCTCTTAGACGCTATAGTCGGTTACTACTTAAGAAGGTAGTAGAAGCTCCTCCCCATAAGCGTGATGCACCCGTTTCAGACGCCTCCGCAGTCGAGAAAATAGTTCGCTGAAAACGCCCCTTCTGCTTCAATGGATATATATTGGCTACAGACAGACCTTGTAGCGGGCGGCAGCTTGCGCCACCTAGCGGAGGCAAATTATGGATTTTAAGCTTCTAGATTACTCCTCCGCTCGCTCCGGAAGGTTGAAGTAAAAGAAGGCTTCAGTGCAACGAAAATTGTAACGTTTATAAGTAATGCATATATGGTTGTTGGTTTTAGCTTGATAACCTTCCTACACGAATTAGGTACATTCCGTGCATTTGCTGCGTTTGTTAAAAAAACTGCGTTTCGGGTTTTGAAAGCCCCTGCGATTCGCGTTTTGACAAATCCGAAGTCGTCTTTTCTTTTCCGTTATAAATCTCAACGTGAAGACAGCGGAATGCAATTCTTTCGATTCTTCTTCGTCAAGAGAGTCTAGTGCAGCCTCGCCGTCTACGCCAAGGCGCCTCTACAGGAAGCATAAGAGCGGCGATGTCCTCAACCGAGTTGCACGGCAGCTGGTAATGAAGGCGTACGTTCAGGTGCGACACGAACCGCCCGCCAAGCCCGGCCAGCCCGGCCTCACTGTGGAGGAGTCCTGCATCAAAGTCAGCAAAACTGCTTGGCGTTGATGTACGCACCATCCTCGAGATTAGGAAGCAGGCGAAAGAAACCGAGAGACAAGTTGTGACACCTTCTCGGAAGCGCCCAGCAAGTGAAGTCAGGTACGGTGACTTCACGTTGTGCGCGCTGAGATTGTGCGTCCACCGTTTCTTTCGACAGAACAAGGTCCCCACGGTCAAGAAGATAATGGCCGAATTCTGCACGAGAACTGACCTTCCCTTGTTAAAGGCTTCGACTGTGCGTCGCCTTCTCCACGACATCGGATTCGAGCATGACAAGAGGGAACGAAACTCGCGGCTGATTGAACGAGAGCTGCTCGACATTGCGGCCTTGGTGAAGCCACATCACCTAAAGTATCGTGTGGATACTGCTGCCGAGACGGCTGACTGCACTGTGGTCAGGCTCCCACCGTATCACTGCGAGTTCAAGCCCATTGAACTAATATGGGCCCAGATCAAGAACGGCGTTGCTGTCTGAACGACGTTCAAGATCGTCGACATGGGGACACTCCTCAACGAAGAAGTTAGCAAGGTCACCACTGACAACTGGATTAATGCTGTCATTCACGTTATTGACATTGAAGCAACGTTCCGAAGAGGCGGTGCCACAAGTGCCCACATCCAGCCCATCGTCATCCAGCTGGATGCAGAGGACACCCCATCCGAGAGTGACCTGTCTGGTGTTGAGCCCCTTGACGAAGCTTAACGGCACCATTATGGAAAAAGCGTGGAACATCTCGGAACACAAAACGGTCCTTTCAAGAACCACTCATATGCTTTAAAATCGGATTGTTGTTCTTGTCCACCACTGACCTCCCGTGTCTCATGTTGTCATGCTTCTTTGCTCGTTGCCATATAGCATTTCGATATGCAGCCACCAGACAAACTTTTTTTTTTTTTTTGCGATAATGTCTAAGCTGGTCTATAAATTTCACTGTGCCATGAATCACTAGTATATATTTCAACTTCGCGAAAACAAAGGTTTGCAACCCATCTACGTCGAAGACATCAGATGCCATATTGGCCATTCCCGCTGTCCAAACATCTTCGCTACGCAACGAATAGAATTTTGATTGCAAATAAGCTCTTTTTTGTCTAAGAAAAACGACACTACAGATCACTGCCAGTGCTCTGCTTTAAAGCATAAATGGGACGTCTGTGGCCATTCACACGACTGAGGCCTCTGGGAACAACAAAACCGTGTGTTAGCACAGCGGAGAGCGAAATCGCAGTACCAGTGCTCTGTGTCGAAGTCTAAAGGGGACGCCTGTGGTCATTCACAGGACCGAGGCCCCTCTGAAAATAACAATAACGTGTATAAGCACTGTGGGCAGCTAACTCTTACTGCCAGTGGTCTGTTTCGAAGCATAAACTGGACGTCGGTGGCCATTCACGTGACCGAGGCCACTCTGAGAATAATAGCAATGTGCGTCAGCACTGTGGGCAGCTAACTCTAACTGCCAATGATCTGTTTCAAAGCATAAACTGGACGTTGGTGGCTATTCCAATAACCGAGGCCACTCTGAGAATAACAATAACGTGCGTCAGCACCGCGGGCAGCTAACTCTAACTGCCAATGATCTGTTTCGAAGCATAAACTGGACATCTGTGGCCATTCCCACGACCGAGGCCACTCTGAGAATAACAATAACGTGCGTCAGCACTGCGGGCTGCTAACTCTAACTGCCAATTATCTGTTTCGAGCATAAACTGGACGTCGGTGGCCATTCACACTACCGAGGCCACTCTGAGAATAACAATAACGTGCGTCAGCAATGCGGGCAACTAACTCTAGCTGCCAGTGCTCTATGTCGAAGTCTAAAGGGGACGCCTGTGGTCATTCACAGGACCGAGGCCCCTCTGAAAATCAGGGTTCCGAACCGCTCATTATTTCGGTTCGGTTCGGGTTCGGGTTCAGTAGCATTGTTTTTTGTTCCGGTTCGGTTCCGGTTTAGGGTAGTGCACATAATATCACTCCGGTTACCGGTTTTAATTAACGCAAACCGGTTCGAACCGGATCCTAACTCGACTTTTGGATATTGACCGAGCAATTCCTGCAGCCTTTTCTGAGCACGAGCTACTTACAATACACCCATCCCAATACTACTCCCTCTTCAGGCAGACATAAAAAAAAACTCTGCATGCGCGCAAAAAAAAACATTAATGGGCAAGGCTATTTATTATTTGTATATTGCTGTTCTTAAGTGAACTACATATAAGCGATCGGCTTTCCATTTTTATTGTGTCTTTTGCACACGCAGCTGTGCAGCATTTCAAAATCTGCCAGAAGAGGGCGTATTTTCGGGATGGGTCCATAGACCTTTCCAAAAAGAGCATCTGGCCGGTGCCATCTTTATTGTTCGGGCGTATATATATAGCGCGTGCTTTGCTTGCTTTCCAAAGCGACGAACACGCACGTGCTTGGCTGTGAATTTGTAAACAGTAAAAAGGTATCTAGGTAGACCCCTTGCCCTTCATATGTTTTGGTTTGTTTTGCTCTGCACACACGAGTTTTCTTATACATGCTGTTTTCGGCACCCAGTAAGGTTTCACAGCTATGCCCCAGAGTGGCTGACAGGGGAACAAGAGAAGACAAATGTGCCGTAAAACACAGAAACAGGGACGTCGAGTGCACAGTCGGGGTAGATTATAGAATCCCGTTAAGCTGGTGGTCATGTATACATCCGCCAGACCGGCCGATGTGTCAATGACCGGGCACGCGAACACGCACGTGTAATGAAATGTGACTACATCTTGACAGCGCTTCGGGTTCCGGCGGGAAAACACTGCTCTAAAGATCTCGTGGCGATGCTTTGTCTAGTCACTTTGACTTTTTATCGCAAACAACGTTCTATGCAAATCACCCGGTCTGAGGAACTCAGACCGGGTACAAATGAATGCCCCGGTCCGAGTCCCACAGACCGGGTCATTCATTTGTACCTGCCAGCCACCGAACAAAGTTCCGGTAATGCCACCACAGTGAACGACGTTTCTCCAATGCTCAGTTGAAGACGATGAAAGAGGACTTCAAACAAAAATGAGAAAACGGTTGAACAGGCGACATGCTGGCCTTGCTAGTCTGACAAACCTTCAAAAAAAAAAACGGGCACATTGTTTTCTCTCTCGCTCTCTCCCCCCCCCCCCCCCTCTCCTCCTCCCCCTAGCTTCTTTCCAGGGCGCGGCGCGGTGGCGAATCATCGCCGAGTAACGTTGCCTCTGACAACCTTTTTTTTTTTTTTTTTCGAAGGTAACGCTCCGAGCACGTTGAAGAAAATATTGCTTTTCATTGAAATGGACCGCAGGCGACCCTACAAATTATACTGCCGATGCATTGCGGTACTTGTCCCTCCTTGCTTCATGGTGTCGCCGCACTCAAGCGGAAGGTCACTTGGTGCGCTCTCGGTGCTTTTTTGGCTAAATCGCTCATCTACTGTAACCATGGTCCGTCTTGAGGTCAAACATTCGCGGACGGGTAGGCCTCAGTGCCTACAGCGGCGCAATCCGCTCCGACACATGGACTTTTCGTAGCCAAGCGGCCAAGCGGTGCTTTGAGATCGCCGCCGCCGCTACCGCACCGACAGGATCAATCCAGGAAACAAGGGGAAATTGAATCTGTCCAGACGATGATGTATTTTTTATTACGTATGCAATAAAAACGAAATGGAAAAATATGTCACAGTATGTTGGGATTAGTCCCGGCAACATGAGAAAAATATACGCCCGCAACTTTTCCCATTTAGACCAATTATTGACACAATTGGCCCTGAACCGTTTTCGTTTAACCGGTAACCGCCACATCAGATTATGGTTTCGTTCCGGTTCGGGTTTAATATGAAGCGTGCGATTTCGGTTTCGGTTTTGTTCTGGTTCGGTCAAAAATAACGGTTTTGATCCGGTTTTCGGTTTGGGCTCGGGTTCGGTTCGACACCCTGGTTTCGAAGCATAAACTGGACGTCAGTGGCCATTCACATGACCGAGGCCACTCTGAGAATAACAATAACGTGCGTCAGCACTGTGGGCAGCTAACTCTAACTGCCAATGATCTGTTTCGAAGCATAAACTGGACGTCGGTGGCCATTCCCACGACCGAGGCCACTGTGAGAATAACAATAACGTGCGTCAGCACTGTCGGCAGCTAACTCTAACTGCTAATGATCTGTTTCGAAAAATAAACGGGACTTCTGTGGCCATTCACACGACAGAGGCCACCCTGGGAATAACAATACCTTGTGTTAGCACAGTGGAGAGCAAAATTCCAGTGCTAGTGCTCCGTTTCGAAGCATAATAGGGACGTCGAAAGTTCCCTTGAAGTCGACGGCTATTATGACTCTTGGGTCGCACTTCGGCGAGTTGGCTAACACCTCGTGGTGGATGAGGAGCAGGCTGCCCTGTGCGCCGAGGTGCGGTCTGAAGGGGTGTGGCATAGATTTCCTGAATTTCAGAGGTGCCATTGTACTCGCTTGAAATATGTCGTAAAAACAGCACCGATTGCTTGACGTGAGGGAAAGTCGGCTACAACATTGATGAAGGGTTGGTGAGAGGACGGAGATCTGGGGAATGCCAATGCCAGTAACGGGGCGTAGTTCAGTTCGGCTCAAGCTTGATATCGTCCAACGCACAGATTGCAGCCAGACTTGTTGCTGAGGACAGAGTTGTGAAGTACTGAAAGGTCGTTTTTGAGTGCTTGGGTGGCTTCTGAAACTGGTTTAGGATGAATGCAGGTATTTCTGGATTTTGTGATGCTATAGTCTGTAACAGGCGTAATCCCCTTTTCCGTTTGTGCTGCTGTAGTGCCCCCATCAGCTGGCCCAGAGGTCAAATATATAGGGCAGGTCACGATTTGGGGTCCCTTCTCGCACCCGGATCAAGTGGGTCGCCTCCTGGAAGGCCTGGGGATGTACACTTGGAGCGGAATTGTAGGATTAGTATAATGAGCTGCTAAGAAGTTATCCCATACGACGAATCATGCAGAGCCCTTTGAAGGCTGAGGTCTAAGCCTTCCAACGAGATCAGATAGGTAGATGGTCGCTTCCCACTGTCGGTGTGCACTCGCCATACGCCTCGGCTTCGGGAGCCCCACGTTAACTCTTAGCTTTCAAGCCCGAGCCCGCTGTACTCGTCATAATTTTGCACCAATAACGCCGATAACGAGTCCATCTTGTTCAGTCCAGAACCATTTCAAATTTGGCTGATGGAGACGAACCAGCTGCTCCTTATCCAATTCCAGATCGTGAACTTGAACAGCAGAGGGACGTGAAATTCATTTTGTTTTTGTTTAGAGTTCATTTTGTCTGGCAATGGGTATATAAAAATGATGCCTGCGATAGTGTTTAAGTAACGCGGCTCGGAACCAGGCCTTTTGTGCGGCGCCACTCATTTCATCAAATGACGTTTCCCCGACAGTTCGTTTTATCAACGCTGCGACGTTTTATCAACAGATTGTTTCATCGACACTCACTCATCGACCTACCTTGCTATGTTTCGTCGACCACATTTTTGTTTGGTTAAGGGTGCGCTGGTTTGTTGGTGAGAAAGGGTACGGGTACATGCACGGGTGCAGGACCACGCTTACACTCTGCCGCGAAGCGGCATGTACAGAGCGCGACACTGTTAGCGCGAACAAGCGATCGCCGGTTTTTTTAGTTTTTCTCTTTGAAACCAAGGGATGTCCTCCAAGTTATTATTACTACGGAAAGAGCTCATTTAGTTCTATAATGTAAGCGATAAAATTTCGTGCTCTCTAATACTATTTAGAAGTAAAATGCGAAAATGCGCCGTTGTCGTGTTCGCGCTAACAGTGTCGCGATGTGTACAGGTGGGCTTGGTGGGTCCACATTTTTGTAATATACTGCTGAAGACTGCCGCCGCAAAGCGTCGTGAACTGGGTGGGTCGGATAGTTTAACATGTGTCCCAGTGATAAACGCACAACAAAATGTTCCTACAGCGTGCAAATTGTGTGTCGATGAAAATTCACAGCACTTATAAAGAAGAGTTTGGTGACCGCTGCATTTTAACCTCGCTCCATGGAAACCACTGCGAAGAAACGCCGATGCCGTCACGATGTTGAGGCGCAACCTGAGGCAGAAAATCAGACGGCGCTCGACGTATGTACGATGCTAGACCTTACTCCCGCATCGAACTTTTCGATGGCAATGCTATCGCTGGATTCTCACGCTGTCGCGCAGAACCTCTTGCGAATAAAAGTGGACGCGGTTACGACTTAGCGACGTATGCTCGGGTAAGTGAAAAACCGCATTAAAAAACAGAATGATTGCTGCAAGATACTGGAGTCGTATAAAATCTGCCAGGCAGCCATGTTGAAAAAATTCATTCGCAAGAACAAGATTGGTTCGGGCAGGTCGTGACGTCACAAAAACAACGGGACGCGATTGGTGGTGGAGAAATACAAGATTCCCTTTGAGGGGAATTTGCCGCGACCTTCTTGACTTGTAACCAACTATAGAGATAACATATGGGGAGACCGTGGCGTACTTTGTCAACGCGTCCTTGAAGGTGTTATACACGTTTGCAAGTCCGGCTTCAGGGCGCTGCCATCTTGCTCGGTTAGGGTGTGCTTGAACGCGTAATAATCCGATTACGAAGCCTTGCTAAGGCGTCGTAATCGGCATATGGCCGCGCCCACTGGGGAAGATAGCGGCCCCCTGAGACCGGACTTGCAAACGTGTTTACCCTACTGAATTGGAAGACAGAAGGGTGTTGCTACTTTATACGGATACGGCGGCTTTTATGCACAAAGCTGCCCTCCTCCTGAAGGCTTTCTACCCGCGGATGTTGCACGTCACCTGCCTCACCCACGGCATTCACCGCATTTGCGAAAAGCTAAGAAAACACTTCAAGCATGTAAACGATCTCACTGCTGCTGTGAAGGCTGTGTTCCTTAAGTCACCGTCTCGTGTTTGTGCATTTAAGGAAGAGCTGCCAGGAGTGCCTCTTCCACCAGAACCCATTATGACGCGATGGGGAACATGGCCTAAAACTGTAGAGTATTACAGTACTAACTCTGCTGGTGTGAAGCTGGTCATTAACGGGTTTCCAGCAGACGATAGTGTCTAAGTCAGAAAGGCCCCAGATGTTCTGCGCGAGGACACTTTCGAAGGTGACCTGGCGTATTTGTGCTCAAATTTCACGTTTCTGGCGGACACAATCAAGAGCCTCGAAAGTGCTGGCAAAACTGGCTCGGAACATCGGGCTCATTTCGAACGTTCAAGAACGAGTCGATGCCGTCCCTCTTCTTCTTCAATAAAAGGCAGATCACCTCACCCAAGCTATAGGTTTGTAGTGCGTGCCTTGAGATAAATCTTATATGTGTAGGAGTCTGGACCAGACATGTACAAATTACTCAAAAAATGTAGTTAAGTTACTGAGTATCGACGCCAAAAGTAATTGGAGTAGAGTAGAAATTACGCATTTGTAATAGTCATTGTATAAACTACTAACTACTGTAATAAAGTAGCGAGTTACTTTGAAGTTACTTTCGAAGTTACTTTTTTATATTTTTGGGGTAGCAAAATGAACAGCAGTTTCGATCTGTGAAAAACCCTGCGAGCCTAAAATAAATGCAGTCATTTTATGACTTGCGTTTTCACCAAAATAGTTTATTCGCTCGCAGAAGCAATTGACTTTCAAAGCTTTTATCGGAGAGTTTTCCCCTTTTCCTCATAAAGACGTCCCCAGAAGCCTGTAGAGAAATCTTATATGTATGGGAGTCTGGACGAAGGGAGAATACACAGTTGCGCGTGGAGTAGCAATGACGATCTCCATACAAGCAGACCGTCAACAAATCGCCAAGCAGCTGCCGTGTCGGGTCGAGTATCGAATACTACTTCGTTTCATTAAAAAACAAACCCTTTAATTAGCGAGAGTGTTTTTTATTGACCGACAGCTTTTCAAGACGAAACCTCGCACTCGTACAGCCGGTCTGAGACACTAGAGATAACCATGCCTCAGAAAACCTTCGCTTAGGTTGCGCGCATCTTCGGGCCAGCTTCGGCCTTTCTGTAAAGTCGCATTGGTACTAGACAGAACCATTTTCAAAATTTTTTTTCCATTTGCCGATTGATGACGGGGTTGAGTGTAAGAAATGTTCGTCAGAAAAAGCAAGCGTTGTGATTGCCGCTGAGTGTTTGCAGAAAAGATATTCCGAATTGGCTTGTCTCGAAAATTTAGCGAAATATAGGGAATATTATTGCCTTTAGCGCGCGCATCGTGATCAATATACCGTGAAATATTATTAACGATATATATGGCGATGAGGTGCACATTGTACTTATTTGCGCATCACTTAATATACTGTGTAAAATTAACCCTTTATTACCCTATATTTACACGGGAAGCCTTAAGCGCAGTTTAGTCTGACCTCAACTACACTTAAATGCGGTTGAGCGTGCCGATATAACAATAAGTATCAGACTGTGTCACTAAGTTGTCGCTATTCCTGGTGACTTAATCACCTTTTCACACGTACAGTCAGAGGCAATTTGACCTGCGTGAACGCTAGCGGAGCAGGCAAAATGCCGCATGGGGCGCAGCGGTCGCCGCGGCGTTCTGGGAACGAGACTCGGCGGACTGGTCCACTCTGTAGAAGCGGGGGGGGGGGGGGGGGGGAATTAAGACGGAAGAGGGACATTAAAAAGAGCCGGCTATGCTGGCGCGGCATTTCGAAGTGGTTAGCAAAATACGCCGACTTATATTTTTTAAGTATTTTTATTGTTCCCTTGGCAAGGCTATCTCGGTTTGCTTCCGTTCTGGCGCTCATATCTTAGCATGAGTTTGTAAAGCCGTCGGGCATTACTATCAGTTCTTTCGCACGTAATGATTCCAACTTGATCTCAGTTTACGGTTCGCGGTTCAGTCTAACAAATATATAACTAAAAGTAAACGTATACCTTTTCCTCACATATCTGTGGAAATGTTATGCCACATTTACCGGCCACATGTTCATTGTTTTGTTTCAGAAATATAAAAAAAAAAAAATTTGCAAACACATGAAAAGTAAGCGTCAAATTCCTGTCAAGTGCTGGCCGATGGGTTTATCAAAAGTTATCGCGAAGTCGCGAAGGCTGCTTAAGTTTCTTAGTTTTCATTCAGGTGTTGGAAGCATGGGATAACGCAGGAAAAATATTGTGCAAGAAAGAGCTTATATCATAGAAGGCCATTCTAGCGCGAAGGGCATTTGTTTTGACTCGACCTCCCACGGCAGCGAAACGTGGACTGCTCCCGTAGCCTCTTCCCCAGCGCGAAAAAGCGAACGCAGCGCTGCATACGGCAATTGTTTTCCGTGGCCGCTCGCTCCGTTGTCGCAGGTCAAATTGCCTCTGACTGTACACCACAGAGGTACCTTAACGCTATCAAGCAGCGTCGGAAATCGCGCTGACGTTTCCGATGGAGCGCAGACCTGGCTCTGTATTAGTAATACGGCGCTACGTGAAGTCAATCTTTAGTAAGCGCTGCATCAGCGTTGTTCATAATTTTGATGTGGCGCTGCGACGTATGTGCGAACAAACCGTCAGTGTGTCACCCTACTTTGCGATAGCTTTTCGAATCAAATAAAATAAGTTATTGAGACGTTCTTATCTTTATCCTCGATTCTTCGACTGCTGGTCTGAATAAAATGCCTGGATTTCTTGTAACATTGCATTCTACAAACAATAAAATCCACATACCTGGTCGTTTCACATCGGTAGTAATGTATATCACCAAAACAATGCAGAAAACCGTGTAAACTTCACCTTTTGAGCCTGTTTAAAGCGATTCGAACCGGTTGAAACCGTTACTTTTTGCGCTCCGGAGCTTACCCGGAACCCTAACGAAAGCTGTGAACCCAAGCCCTAACCGAACCGATAAACATTTCGGTGCAACACTCTACCAATCCGTTTGTGGCATGCTCTGTAGTACAGTGAAATTCAAAATAGTTTCAATTATATTGAAATCGGCAGATCAAGGTGATGTCGAAACCAACATTCTACCCGCGATTTTCAGTGCCGTGACGTCACTGACAGGCACGCTTGCACCAAGCTTGCACGTACAGCAGATGGTCTAGAAAACACAGTATGCCGCGAATTCGTACCATGCTGTTTGAGGGCTGCTAGAGCGAGCTTCGGAACCACTTCTTTCACTCCATCAAACTCCTTGTAATCAGCTCGGAACAAATTCTACAGCCCAAAGAGTAAAACTCTGCCTGCCGCTGGCGCCACTTTTTTATTGTTGCCAGTAGAGACTTTCAGTTTTAAAAAGAAAATGGCGAGGAACGAAATTCTACACTCCAGACCTTCGCGAAAAGAAAAAAGTTATTTCATCCTACTATTTGGGTTACTAGAAGTATAGCAATGTTTCTTTGTAAGTTTGCTTCTCCTTTTTTACTCTAAAAGCGGACCATGAAGAAAACTCCAGAGTGCCCCTTTAACGACGCCATTTCAAGAATAAAAACAAAATTATATTGGAGTACTAACTGTCTGAATTTGGTTACCTCTAGACGCATCATTGAAGTCCGAACAAAGAAGATTTATTGGGACTGCCCCCTTCAACAGTATCTGTTTAATTCACAGATATTCTAGCCACTAATAAAACCAGCGAAACGAAGGTTGCTAAGAAGCGTTTCTTTTTATGTTCCCCAACAACGTTTCTTTTTGTTTCTTTGTTTTTTTTTGTTGTTTTTTTTTGGTGAAACGAAGCCATTTCAGAGAGTTTTTAAAACACCCCGTTTCTTTTCGCTTTCATATCGCTTACACATACGTAATACAACAAAAGCGTTCGAGTATATATTTTTTCCCCTTTTATTCTCTTTTTTTTAGAGATACAAAGAAAAATATAGCCGCTCTAGTTCTTCTCTATCCATCATTTCAGCTTAAGTCGAGGCGCAGCCGACTCTACGAGATGATAGGACCAATCAAGCTGCCTTAAATGTGCAAGTCACTGGCCCTTCCTGTTTGAGATTCGTTTTGCGATGAAAGAACATGTACAGAAAAATGACGAACACAATGATGGTGCGTTTTTTGACGCTGCCTATTTTGTCCCATCAATTCGCTGCGTCGGCTGCGTCTGGCCTTAAGGATATCGCAGCTCCCGAGCCCTATGCAATTCCAAAGGCAACTTTTTAGTATTGTTTCTCGGGAACCACCGAACGAATTGACTTGGAAATGGTTTTATTAGAAAGATAATAAAAAAAAAAGAGTAATATTGCGGTGCTACATTTCCTGATCTTTAAGTTTAAAAGTTTTACGGGAACTTAAAGCTGCTGGAAAAAGCCCTTTTTTTGTTCCGTTCTTCATGAACATTTAAAAATAAACCAGGACCTAAATACAAATTCAGGCCCCGCATTATTGAAGATTAAGAAGTTTTGAACATATCTCTTACAAGATTTTTCCAGAGATCCTCATTGTGATAAAATTTAACTAAGTTCGTAGCCCATCAAAAGGTCACAAATTCAGCTGTCAGCTTGTGCCATCTATGAGTGTGTCGGCAGAACGTCCTCTTGAAATTGCGCAATGTGTTACTGCGCCCTGGACTACTTGCGTCTTCATGGTGGGTCCGTTCGCGGTCGGAATTGTGAGAGGGAAAACCTCCCAAAATGTAGGGAAAAATTTTTTCTTTGTATTTTTTTTTTGTTCGATGGGTTTCCCTGCAGCGCGAGTGTGATTAGTCACATCACCCGAGCGCGTCGTTTGCGAGGATGTTTCGTTATTTTGTTTGTGTATTAGGATCGTACAAACGCGAATGAAAGGTTTCTTTTTTTTCCTTCTTTTTTTTTATTTGTAACATACTGCAATCCAAGATGGTCTAAGCAGGAGTGAATAAGAAAGAGTAAATCACACACCGTGCAGGACAATATACACGCAATACCTTCGACAGGAAGTACAAATAAAGACTTTTATACAGAGCATAAAAAGCCACCAACAGCAGAAGGAGATGAAGCAGTGAGGACCTATGAAGTCATGAACTGGAAGGAAACGGCTGAGTGGGAAGAGAATTCCAGTCACTTATTGTCCTGGGGAAAAAAGAAAATTTAGAAAGATTGGTGCGACCAAATTAAGGTGCCAGTAAGTGTGGCTGATAATGTCTGGTATGTCTCGTAGTAACGGGTTGTAGGTATGAGTGCCGATTAATAGAAAGCCTATCATTTGCCAGAAGATACAAAAACTTCAGCCTAGCCTTTTTTTTCTTCTTTCCTGTAACAAATCAATTTGGTTTATTTGCATTAGTGAGGAGCGCGAGTCGGATCGATTGAATTTATCGTAAATAAATCGGACTGCCAGCCTTTGAACTCGTTCTAGTTTATTTATATATTTTTTGGTAAAGGGGTCCCACACAAGGCTGGCGTATTCAAGCTTAAGTTTTACGATTGAGTTGTACGCTCGTAATTTTACATTAGATGGCGTATTCTTTAGTTTGTGCTTAATCAATCCAAGCTTCCTAAAAGAAGCAGATGTTAAGTTGTCTATATGTTTAGACCAGCTCAAATGTTTGTCAAATGTCAGTTCAAGATACTTATAATTTTCTACCTCAAAAACGTTATAGTCCCTTATTTTGTACTGAAAAGAAAAGTTTTTTTATTGTTCATGATTCTAAGAAAAACAGTTTTCTCGGGATTTAGGCTCGTCTTCCATTGGTCGCACCAATCCTGTATAGAATTTAAACTCAAATCCAGTACAACTTGATCACTCGGACGCGTTACTCCTTTATACCACGCACAGTCATCCGCGAATAAATGGATGCTCACACCTGGGGCAACAATAGAAACAATACCACTAACATATATCAAAAAGAGTAATGGCCCCAGGACACTTCCTTGTGGTCCTCCGGAAGTCACATCAAGCATCTCTGAGCAGCCAGCACCAACCTCTACATACTGTTTACGGCCACGCAGATAGGAGCCAGTCCATTTTACTATGGCTGGATCAAGACCAATACTTTGCAGTTTCAGGAGTAGCTTTCCATGTGGTACTCTGTCAATAGCCTTGCTGAAGTCATGGAATAAAACATCTATCTGTCCAGATTTGTCCAACGTGGAGGCGATTTGGTGTACTGTGGTAACAAGCTGAGTTACTGTTAAATACTCCTTCCGGAATCCGTGCTGAAACTCGGTCATTAAGTTATTTCTATCGAGGAAGCCAGTTACCATATTTAAAATCACATGTTCTTGTAGCTTAGACGATGTACACGTCAAAGGAATTGGTATGTAGCTGCTCATAGATAGGTGGTCCCCCTTTTTAAACACCGGCACAACTCGTGCCAAGAGCCAAACATTTGGCAGAACGCCCGACAAGAAAGAAACTGGAAAAATCACTGTTAGAAAGCGTGCCGAGGGATACGCAAAACGACGCAAAAAAGCATTGGGTATCTTATCAGGCCCAAAATACTTTTTTTGCTTCTAAATTCAATAACATAGAAAAAATTCCTTCGTGAGATATGAAGTCTGCGTTCAGATGTGACGATTCACGATTTTCACACTCGTACATTTCAGCGTCGGCAAATACTGACTGAAAGTAGGCATCAAAATGATGAGCGATTCTTGCGTCATCAGCAACCACCGTACCGTCAACACATATTTGATTGATTGGTTTTCTGTTGTTGCTCAAATAGCTCCAAAACTTCTGAGGATCATTTCTAAGAAAATTAGTCAGTGTGTTGGAAAAGTAATAATCACGGGCTTGTTGAGTGCATTGTCCCAGCTCGCCCTGCATATTCTCTAGCCGACCGTTGTTAGTTGTTTTGTTTTTCTAAGGCTTTTAATCCTTCGCTTTAAGTGAACTATTTGCCGATTGAGCCAGGGGTTAGCCTTATTTACGCGTTTTTCTTACTAGGGACAAAATGATCCAAACAATAATGGCAGATAACTTTAAACTTGTTCCATAAAACATGCACGTCAGAGCTGTTAAAACTGTCAAGTGCCATTTCAAGATAGTCCAGGATGAATTCATCATTGGCGTTCGAAAAGTCTTTAATGATTTTAACTTCACTTTTCCGTTCAGATAGTTTTTTCGTCAGAGTGCAACAAACGTAAACAAGCTTATGATCGGAAATTCTCCTCTCGACACTGACCTATATTTAGATATACATCTACTAACAAACACAAGATCTAGAACGGATTGGCCTGTACCTTGCTCCCGTATGTTTTCCGTTACAACTTGCTGGAGATCTTAGGCAAACATAGTGTCAAAACAATTTTACTATGCTGACATGAATCATCTGACAATTGAGCCCAATCTATGCCTGGGAGGTTGAAATCACCCACGACGGCAAGCTTATTGTTCCGGTACAAGGACATGTGTGGTTCTATAACTGATTGAGAACTGCTGGTGGAGAATTAGAAACTCTATACACAGCGACCAGAACAATGCTGTTGCCCCAGCAATTCAGCTTTATACATAAGCTCTCATGATTCTCCATCTGGTCTAAAAGCACAGCTTGAATACTACTTTTCACAATTGCAGCAACCCCTCCACCACGTGATGGGCGATCTTTACGGAATATTTTATAGGATGGAGGGACAACACTGTCATCGCCAATCTCGTCAGGCAACCACGTTTCAGTTATTACTGTAATATGTCAACATAAACATAACTTTATGTTTATGTTGACAAACTAAAACACGTTTATGTTTAAAATGCGGAGTTGTTTAGATACGGCAGAACATAAGCGTCATTCACTGGAACGTGGCCGCGATGGTGGTAATCGAGCACGGGAATTTGCAACGTCATCGTAGATGTACCAATCATCATTTATTCGAAGTTTGTGATGCACCAAAAAGTTTTTTTTCTTGCTCCTTATCGTCCTTGGCGCTAACCAAAGCGACCGACGTTTTGCCAGTGTACTTGGCGAATAGTCGTTGCGAATGAATATGCGTGTATTTTTTAAACTTCCTGGCATTGCGAAGTACCGCTTCTTTTTCATTGAAATTTTGAAAGGACAAGATGACGGGCCTTTTATCGCTAGATTTGCAGAGTCTGTGAATCCTTAAAATAGAGGTGCAGGATACACCTAGTAACAAAATGTAAGGGCGCAAACGAGCTGGTGTACATTGCACATGGTTGAAAAAAAACCGAGACTGCGGGTAAACGACACGACACTAAAATGTCTCTAAGTCCATAGCTGGTCGCAGAGACGACTCACGGTTCGAAACTGATCTCTTGTGCCGTCCCGGTAGTCGTTGAGGATTCTCTTCTTTCGATGCCACCCGACTTGCATGGATGGCAGATGACCGAATCGTGTTCTGTCGACGTACTTGTGTCGGAGGCACATTCCGATGTACGACACCTCCGCTTCCATTTGGGCCATCCGTTGTCCGAGTTTGCAGACAACCCACAATGAGTGGGAAGACACTCGTGGAAAGTGGGCTGAATTCAAAGAAATAATCGAATGGGGGGCGAAAGTTTGCATCTTGTAGGATTAATGAACAAAATGTAAGGGCGCAAACGAGCTGGTGTGCATTGCACATGGTTGAAAAACAAACCGAGACTGCGGGTAAACGACACGACACTAAAAAGTATCAAGTCATAGCTGGTCGCAGAGACGACTCACGGTTTGAAGCTGATCTCTTGTGCAGTCCCGTAGTCGTTGAGGATCCTCTTCTTTCGATGCCACCCGACTTGCATGGATGCCAGATGACCGAATCGTGTTGGGTCGACGTACTTGTGTCGGAGGCACATTCCAAGTGTACGATACCTCTGCTTCTATTGGGCCATCCGTTGTTCGAGTTTGTAGAGAACCCACAATGATGGGAAAACACTCGTGGAAAGTGGGCTGAATTCACAGAAATAATCGAATGGGGGGCGAAGTTTGCATCTTGTAGAATTAATGAACAAAATGTAAGCGCGCAAACGAGCTGGTGTACATTGCACATGGTTGAAAAAGTCGGGTGGCATCGAAAAAAGAGGATCCTCAACGACTCCCGGGACGGCACAAGAGATAAGCTTCGAACCGTGAGTCGTCTCTGCGACCAGCTATGGACTAGAGACTTTTTAGTGTCGTGTCGTTTACCCGCAGTCTCGGTTTTTTTGCAACCACACCTAGTAGGTCGTCCAGAACGTCTGTAATCACTTTAGCCTTAAGCTGTCCCTCTGTTTCATCTTTTGTTTCAGCGATCCCATAGACAACCAAGTTGGATCTACGGCTTCGATCTTCGAGTTCTGTAAGTTTCCGACTTTGAAAACTGACAGTCCGTTCAAGATCTGTGACGCTGCGTTCAAGTACCTGAATTCGTTCCGTTTTATTGAACGAGTTCTTGAAGTAGTTTCTCAAATTCAACAAGCGTGGTATTCATCCTGCCGATCAAGGCTTCGGTATTAACTTGTCGTGTCTTTAGCTCTAGGATTTCTTTGTGAATTTCGTCTGTTCGTTCATTATTTCTGCAAACATTTCTTCGGTCGTAGGGCCGGGATTAGTCTCAACATCCCCGCAAACAAGCAATTTGCATACATGTATACAGTTATACATAATGACCTTGGGTAATACACGTCTGTGGGCATGGCACAACAATTAGCGTAAGGCTATCGCTAAAAGAATGGGAGGTTTTGTCTCCAACCTGTATGAGAAAAAACGTTGTCTTAGTTGACTATCATGCTCTTGTCGCTTTTGCCTAGCCCACTGAAGACGAATTCGTGGGTCAGTCCTTTTGTAGGCGTTGCTGCACTAGACGTCACAAACCCAGAGGGCAGCGCTTCCACAACTGGAGGCGGTAAAAGCACTTGGTCATTCTTGGCTGCTAGCTTGGCGCTTCCATCCGTGCCGCAATCGATGGGCGCTCCAAGATAGGAACCACCGGTAAGATAGCAGGGACTGTATCAGAAGAAAACGTTGTCTTAGTTGACGTCATGCTCTTGTCGCGTTCGCTTAGCCCACTTTCTTTCTTTGTTTGGTAACGAAGATATTTCACTGTTAACACGAGTGGGTGTCATAATAGGATTTCGTGTTTCCGGTGTCTATTTCTCGTAAAACTCGGCGGGTGTTTTCGGAGTTTATGTTTAGCTGGGGATTTTGAGTTTATCGCACTTTATTTTTGTTAAACTTAAAATTCTTTGAAATTCTGAGTTTATTTTACTGTGTAAAATTTAAAGAATTCGAAATAAAAATAAATAAGGTCCGGGTGCCATGACCAGTTGTCCCGAAGGAACCTCGACGCGCTAAAAGGCTAACCCCTCTTTTCAGTAGTTCTAGATTTCAAAGAAAATTGAAGTAAAATTTCCTCAGGACACTGACCTTGCGCCCTTATAAAGTTTAATTGTAAAACTTTTTGCTGTTTCTTTCGTCGCTGTGACCTCGAAGTTCGGAGATTTTCGGATAAATCCCATTGACGGAAAATTTATTGGCGAGTGGTATTCAGATTTTTCCAGATTTTTCCGAAAACACGGAACCCTAGTCATAAATCGTCAACCGTCCGAGCGCACCGTTGGGAGGATGTTTCGTTTTTTGTTGACGTTTTAGGTCACGAAAATTGGGGTGCAAGATTTCATGCTTCAAGCAGTTTTTGCGTGAGGGCTGAAGTTAGCAACTGCAGACATGCAAAAGCTGCTGAACCGTCAATGAATTGATACTGTCTTACCACTTCTTTCTGTTTGAAGTAGGAGAGGTGATTTGATCTGGTGACTTCAGATATTCTGGAGAGATGCATTTAAAATGTTTACCTTATATTAAATGCGGAAGAAACATACGTTAGTTCGTCGATTTTGATGTAATTTTGATATCTGCTTCGCATATAAAGTTTTGGAGGCTGATTTCTACCATAAAAAACAAACATTGTGAAAAATTTATTCAGTGAAGCGAAAAGAGAAAAATATTTTTGGTAGTAGGCGTTACAGGTTGCTATTTGGAAGTTGTGAAAGTCTGGCGCTGAAGATTCTTTGTTCGACCCCGACCAACACACTCTTCATTCATTATTTTATAAAATAGAGGCGAATCTTTAGACCAGAACCCGCACACTTTTTATTGTGGTGTTCGTCGATTGCACTGTCTTGGCTGCGATGAGCCCTTGGCCGGCTGTTGCTCTTGGACGGCGGAGAAAATCTCACCAGAGAACGGGCGGCGGAGAAAAGCTCACCGGTGAAATGGTCACCGCAAAACCGACAAATGCGGAGAAAAGCTCATTTAAGAAATATTTTATTCAATATATAAAATAAATATTCTCGGCATTGTTCGCACTGCGGTGTTTATATTTAAAGCTCACGTACGCGCTTTGCTCACCGCTCATACTGCGCTTTTTGCGTGTTCGTATATTTGTAAAACCAAGTGTTCTTGTTCAAGCCCAGAAGGATAGCTTACCTTCTAAGAAAATGGGGAAGAGGCAGACAAATCCAGTTTTACAGAATGCGAACAAATATAAAAGTGAAAACGTTTTTTTTTCCTCTGTTTACTTTTACATGGAGATTAGGACATTGCCTCAAAGTTCAGTACTACGAACAGCAACAATGGGACCTCTGTCTCGGTACCCGACGACTTCTGGCATCCCAAAAGGTATCAAGTCCGTCTTAGGCCACATCACCGAACGAGGTCATTGTTTACTACAAAGCGAAAGAAAAACGGAACATAATATTGCCGCGTGCGCAGCTTGCCAGGTTCGCAGCGCGCCCATGGCTTAACGGTTACCGTGCTTGCCTTCCACGGAACTAGCCGAGGTTCGATGCCTTGCCGCGGACACACCTTTTATTGTTTTGTAATGTCGCGTTATGGTAAATTGAGAACCCTGTTGCTTATTCGAGGTTAGAATGTTTTACGCGCCGAACCTTCTATGCCGATGGTTCCAGAAGCCCACGCGTGTTCATAGGGGCTCACTGTGGCCAGGAGTCAGTCTCGATCCTGCTGTTCCGCCGACATCGACGCCTGCCTTTTATTTGTTCGCCCCATTAAACTGCTAGTTTCTCCAGTTTTCACAGTTTCATCATTGTCATTAGTAACAATGTCTTTATCCTTTGATGCAAAGAAAAAGACACCATTTACAAAAAAACAGAAACGATCTGGCCAGAAAACCGTGATGTGCGATAAAACGGCGTTCTACGAACGGTTTTGATGAAAGTGGGTTAAATTAAACGGAGTTCAATTAAATTACTTTGATATAACAGAGTTCGATAAATATCGAGAGCTGCGAAGAAATAACGTTAGATCGGTTTGTAAAAGGTGAGCTTTTCTCCGCATCTATCAAACGTCTGGTGAGCTCTTTTCGGCATCCACCGGATTTCCGGTGAGATTTTCTCCGCCGGTGAAGAGCGCACACTGAGAAGCTCACGGGAGAGAGGTTTCACCGCAAAACTGACAGATGCTGAGGTAAATCCACCTAATAATTATACAATGAAGCTTTTAAATTTAGTATTTGCGGCTCTACTCTGGGAGTCCTATGGAGAGCGCAGAGATATATACAAAATTCGTATGTTACAGACACCAGTAGTAATGAACAAGCAGAACTAGGGTGACCACCCCTCCCGCGACTCGCGGGACTGTCACGCATTGAGGGCTCGCGTCCCGCGTCCCACAGGAAATATCAAAATCGTCAAAATGTCCCACATTTCACACTCTCATAAAACTCACTACGCAGCTTATGACGCTGCCGAACAACGGAGAACAGGGAAGCGCGGAGATCGCTGGTGAACATGTGAATCGCGATGGTACACCATTTTCTATCCAAGCATTGTGGGAAACGACCGGCGTTCTTGCAGGAGATCTGACGCGCATGCGCCATTGTGCCTCTCTTCCCTCGGTGGCCAAATATTGCAAAAGACAGTTGCTCACCAAAAGTTGAAAATAAATTATTTTAATTATTTTCAAATCGTGCTGCGTCAATGCGAAAAGGTTGCTGTGAAAAGCTCTTTTTTTTTAGTAAAGACGATTACGCTTGGCAAGAAAACTGCAATTACGATGGTCAAAAACAACAACGTAAAATTCGAAATTTCTGTAGGATCATGTTGGTAGAAACACGAATCGAAAGGAAATGAGAAGCAGTCAAAGATTTACTGCTTCTTCTATCCTTTTGATGCGTTAAATTCTGTTGCAGTGGATTTTATGTTTTCAACTCAGACAATGTCAATTGTAGTGAAACGTGTTTTGAGCTTAATTGCCGCAATACAATTTGCAACTGTACGATATGCTTTCAGACAAGAAATGATATCAATAGTGTTAGCAGAGCCGCATTTTGTGGCGAGTGTTGATAAATTTCCTCGAATAGTTATTTTTTTCTATTATGTTTTTTAACCTGAGACTGGGGCAGACGGCGGAAAAGTAATTTCTCTCCACCGGCCCCAGTCTCGGGTTAAAAGGCAGCATGGTAAATTTCCACCGGCACGACTACGCATTGTTCTTTTTGCAGCTGCCACAGCCGAAATATAATACCGTTCTTCTCTTACACCCCCCCCCCCCCTCCCCAAGGTGAGCGTGTCCCGCGTTTTGCTAGCGCGAAGGTGGTCAAGTGACCTCGACATTGCACCCGACGACCACAGAGAGCCCCAAAATCTGTCAGGACCCACAGCACCCAAACATCATAACTTACTACAAAAAAAACAAACGTGAAATAATGTTCCTAATATCCGTATACCAAAAGAATGTCATTTCCGAAAACGAAAATCGTAGGTAAGTTAGCTTTCATCAAGAGGCGGGCGAGCCTTCCTCCGCGTTGGTCGGTTTTGCGGCGAGATTTACTTCTATTAGTTTTTTTTTTCGGGATTCATGACATTGGCATCGACCTGCACCTTTTTTTTTTTTTTTGATATCGGAACCGAAAAAAGATAGCACGTGCCTGAAAGACGATGCCGGTTTTCAGTCATCGTATTTTCACAAAAGGTTCTTTTGTGAGGTTTTTTTGCGCACTAGAAGGTCAACAGCACCTGGGACCGGACATTTCACCGAACGCCGTTTCATTATGCGTCATAAGTTTCTGCCAATAAAGTTTGAAACTTTAGACTTTCTTTGAAACTTTTGAATCTTGAAAACTATGAAGTCATTTCTCATTGTCCTCTCCTACGACAGACGCTTAAATGGCACGACGGAGGACACGCCTGGAGTTGCAACCAAGCGGATGGATTCGAAGTTCCACCACCTCCCTTCTCCACCAGAACCAATTTTTTTTTTTTTTTTTTGGTTAGCAGCGTTTTTTTTGTTTTTTTTTTGCTATTAGGATAATTTGTTTAAAATAACCGGCCAATTGTTGCAATTGGACGTTTCTGTACGGGACGACCACGTTTTTGATGAAACAGCGTTTTATGAAATGTCCTCGTTTCCCTTTTTTTTTTTTTTTAACTCCGAGGTTATTTTCTCGATTATTGCTTTGCTCGACGACAACTCAGGCGCAAATATGCAGCCCCCTCCCCTTTTTTGTTCTCCCTAAAGAGAAACCGACAAAACACAAAAAAAGCCCAGACTCCTCGGAATGCCATACAACGGCGCCTACCCCAGCCACAAGCCAGTGGACCCCCTCTAATTATTTTTGAGAGTAGCGTTTTCCCCAGCGCAAAGAGGGAGCCGGCCCGAAACAAGCCAGAAACCGAAACTGAGCTAATTGTTGCAGAAATTTGGAATATAATCGCCGGTGCATCAATCTCAGGTTTTTAAACTAGAATCGGTCATATTATGCGAGAACAAACACTGTGGAGGTGACCGCGGTACATGACTCCTAGCTTTACTGACATTCAAACATTTCACTTTCTCTCAGTTTCGATTGACATAGATTTGGCTTATTTCGAAAAAAAAAAAAAAAAGTTCTTTACCTATGATCTCGTAAAAAAGATAATCACATGACCCTAAATAAAAGCACCCAGCGCCCATTGACGCTGTTACTTGGTGCCACAGCGTTTACTTGGTGATTTGCGGTGGCGGCGTCTCGTCTGGGCGAACAAAACACAACAACAACAAATGCGGCGCTCGGTAAAAGATGCTGGGGCCTTAGTGGTGATTCAGTTTTGCGAAGTGATTAATCGGAACACGTAAATATAAAAGTTATTGTTATTTTTTTTTAACATAGCTTTGTGACAATAGAACTACGCTATGATCAGTATGTATATAAGACGCAACGCTATCCAAACTTCTGGTAGTTCATGTTCTGGCCTTTCTTTTTTTTTTTTACCGTTGAAATAAAACGAAATTTGGTGTTCTGGGGAAAGAAAAAGCTGGGATTTTAATAGCTGCTGATTGCATTGCGAAGTGGTTTATTCGCACAAGGAGATCAGACAACTTTTTTAAAGTGAGTAGCTTTATTTTTCAAAGCACTGCTTCACGGGAATGGAATGTAGGCTCTGAGAGGCCGCAATTTAGGACGCAACGCCGTTCCGACTTGTGGTAGATTATTTCGCAACATTATGACACAACACCATGGAAGAAATGTATGGCATATTTCGTTTTTGTAATGACTATATCGACAATCTACATTCTAAGTGGAAATCGCGTCGTACGAAAAATCTTGGAATTCGAAATAGCCGAAAAACTGAGCGTTAGAGGCGTTTTTTTTTTTTTTTCATCCCGTTTTTTTTAATCTGGTAAGAATCCCCAGTGCTATCTGGATTCTGGAAAAGTTCCTATCGGAGATGAAATTCTACTGCGATATCCTAGCACTATATAGTGCTAGGATATCGCAGTAGAATTTCATCTCCGATAGGAACTTTTGCAGAATCCAGATGGCACTGGGGAGGAAGCCTTTCCACCCATCTGCTTACGCAATATAGGGCTATTTCCAAGTAAAAATAACGAAAAAGCTCGTCTTTTTTTCTGGTTGTCGACGGACGGTTTGACCCTAAACGCCCCCCGACGCACCCACTCCGTCTTCCCGCCGAGCTGCAAGAATGGCTGTTTTTTGTTCTGTAGTTAAAAAGAAGATATCGGGGAGGAGTGTGGGCTTCCGAAGCCATCGCAAAGTGGGCCCTCTGCACAAATCTTACCAAAAAAAAAAAAGGCTGAAGAAAATAAGAAAAAAACGTTTCAAACACTCAGTTTTTTTGGCTATTTCGCGTTCCCAGATATTTCGTGCGACTCAATTTCGAAATAGCATGTAGATTGTTAATATCGTCATTACAAAAACAAAATGTGCCATACATTTCTTTCATGGCGTTGTGTCATAATGTTTCGAAATAATCTACCACAAGTCGGAACGGCGTTAAATCCTGAATAGCGGTCCCTTAGAGCCTACGTTTCCTTCCCGCGAAGCAGTGCTTTGAAAAATAAAGCTACTCACTCAAAAAAGTGTCTGATCTCCTTGTGCGAAAGAGAAACGAAATTAACCAGTTCGCGATACAATCAGCAGCCATTAAAGTCTCAGCTTTTTTCCCTAGAGTACAGGATTTCCTTTTCTTTCAACGGTCACCCTGATTTCCAAATAGCTGTGCGATTTCTAAATTGCATGAAAGCAGAACTATATGTTGTACTGCCGAAATGCGAAAAAATCAATTACCAGAAGTTAAGATAGTGTTGCGTCTTGCATACGTACTCATCAAAGCGTAATTAAATTGTAAAAAAGCTATATCACAAAAAAAAAAGATTCAGTCATTAATTTTTATAATTACGTATTCAATTTAATCACTTCTCTACACTGAATTGATAAGGCCCCAGCCACGTTTACCGAGCGCCGCATTTGGTATTGTTTTGTTGTGTTTGCCCGGACGAGACCACCGCCACCGCAAATCACTCAAGTAAGTAAACGCTGTGGCACCAAGTAACAGCGTCAAGTGGCGCTGGGCGCTTTTTGGGTCATGTGATTATCTTTTTTACGAGATCATAGGTAAGGAACTTTTTTTTCGAAATGAGCCAATGCTTTGTCGAGCGAAACAGACATAAAGTGGAATGTTTGAGCACCAGTAAAGCTATGAGCCATGTATCGTGGTCACCTCGGCAGTGTTTTTTTCCCCATAATATGACCGATTACAGTTTAAAAACATGAGATCGATGCACCGACAGATACGGTCCGAATTTCTGCAACAATTACCTGGATTTCGGTGTCTGGCTTGTTTCGGGCCCGCTCCCTCTTCACGCTGGGGATAACGCTACTCTCAAAGATAAGTAGAGGGGGTCCACTGGCTTGTGAGAATCCCGGACAATAGCTCACCGGACAAAAGCTCACCGGACAAAAACTCGCCGGTCAAAATCTCACCCATTTTTTCCCAGACCCGAACAAAAGCTCACGAGGACACAATTTTATGTCCTGGTGGCGGACAATTTAGGTACATGCGAGCAATACTAAAATGCAACGATAAATTAAATCTGACAGTCGCATGGTTTGTTGATTTTAATGTAAACAAGTTTATTTATCGATTGGATAGAAGCGAATGCAGTCCCCTACTAGATCCAGCAGTCTTGGTAGATCTCGATGTCCCTGGAAGCCCTCACAAATATTTTGAAGACGATTCTGCAGGCGCAGAGTGGTTTTTCGCACCCGCTTCACTGGGGGCTCCACTCTCCGGGCTTGTGTCAATGCCGTGGCAACGAACGCCTGATTTTTCTGTAGGCATTCAATCAGCCTCCAGACGCTTGGATGGGCGTGACCGACAAGCTTCTGGAACCCTGCAATCCAACCTACGCGGGTCTTGATCGTCCGGTCTTTATCTTGAAGAATGGCGTCATACACATTCCACCGTTCCGGGGAAACTCCGGTCGTCGTCGGATCACAGTCAGGCAAACGGAAGAATTCGCTCTGGGTGCCACCGCAGAAGGAACAGAAGCATAACGGAAGCGGTCGTTGACATACGTGCAATCAAAATAGTCCAGCAAGTAGCCTATGTCACCGGTAGACTTTTCCCTAATGGCTTGTGCAACAAGCTGTGGTGGAAGGAACGCGAACCTATCCGAAATCCCTCACAGTTTTCTAAATTGGTCATCTGTCTTGTACCTTTCCAAAAAGCTCGACATCCGTTCCTTCAAAATATTGTTAAAAATTCCCAACTTAATAGTTTGTGTATTAAAGTTTTGCTTCAGTTTCCCTTTCAAATCACCTTGAGATAATCCTTCATTTCAGATACATTTATTACGCACAATGACGAAAACAATTAAATTTTCTTAGCCATTCACTTTAAATATTACCCTGAACGTCAAAAAAACCATCCATTAGTAATAAAGAGACACTGAGCCCAACCTTTATGGCGCGTTTAGCTTGGCATACGCACAATGAAAAAGAGAGGTCACCAAAGGGTAACTTTGCTTCTTCGGTCCCACCTCGGGTTCAGAAAATTCGCTTCACGGAGTTTCTTGGGCGTGGCACAAGGGTACCCCGGCATACCTTCAGTCTTATCTTATCAGCTCCACTCAGTTTCAGTGACCTAAATTTTGGTCCAAAGTCGTTGCTTCTCTGCTTGTTATGGCTTATCTGCTGACACCTTTGCATGAGATGGGGTACAACTTCTTCTAAAAATGGTCCAATGTCCATCGCGTCCGCACTCTTTTCCAGAACTGAATAAAAGGTTAAAAAGCGCGAACAAACGGGGACAGTAAAGAAACACGGACCTCATCTCATGAACAAACAAGTTTCGACCAAAGTCTCAAAAATCTGCGGCTATTGAGTTGCTAAAAGGTCTGAACCTAGACATTTTAAGGAAAGCTGTAGACAAGGCAGAAAGTGGAATTTTGACAATTCTTTTCACGGGAAAAACGCACAAGGCTGAGTGTCCTTTCCGAGCCATTGTGTCAAAAAAGAACACTTGGCAGGTTCAAATCAGTTGGTTTGTACAGCGCCATTTGGACACTCTTGCGCTAAAAGACCCTTTTTTGGTGCAAAGCTCGCTAGAAATAGTGATTGAACTTAGAGAAGGTTTTCAGAATGCTGTCACTGCAATATCTGTGGATGTTGAGGACTGATATTATTCCGTTCCTCACGATGGACTTCTCAAGGCTGTTCGGGATAAGATCAACGAGTCTGGAGAAGTTAGATTTCAAAGTTCCGCGGGCGTTAGCAGCAATCATTTTTTGGAGCTGCTAGTCTTTTATCTTCAGTCGACTGCCGTCAGTTTTGACGAGCGATATTTTGTACAAAAGTCTGGTGTGTGCATTAGGTCGACAGTTGCCCCTGTTTTGTGTAACGTTTTTTTTGGCATCACTGGACCGGCAAATTTCGGATAGGCTTGCAGATTTTCATGTTTTAAAGACGTATAGACACGTAGATGAACATTTTTTTTTTAAATTTAGATACAGACCTCGGGTTTGAAGAAAACAGTTGAGAAGATTGTTGAACTGTTTAGGGAGGTGTCAGGTGGACTTAATTTTACGGGAATTGCCTGTGAACAACTGCATTCAGTTTTTAGACATTTTGATCCTTTTTTTTTGAAGAACATGTCTGTTGGCCAGTTTTGTCCGCGCACTAAGAAAAGCCTAGTTTGTGTTGAAAGTGCTCACTCTAAACTGGTAAAGAGGGGATAGCCTTGACATGTCTAAGTGCGGCTTTGGAAAAACGTTGCAATTACCAGATGAAAATCAGTTTTGAACGACAATCCAAAGGGTTAAAAGACGCGGGGTACCCACCTACTCTTCGCGAGTTGTTGTGAGAGCCTTCTTCAAAAAGCTAAAAGAAGAAAAAAAGGCAGCGAGGCAAGTAAAGAAAGGAAACGACTGCAAGTCATTCCGTACATGCATACCGTTCTCATAATTTAAAAAGGATAGCTGGTAGGATACGGCATTAACGTGGTTAATGTCCGATGTTGACAGGCAGAAAAAAGCACCATGCTCCAAGAAACACGCGGTGCAATATACTGCGTGCGTCACCAATGTGGTGTACGAGATTCCTTTTAGTTGTGGCAGAGTCCACATTGGGCAGACTGGGTGCTGCTTCAGTGATAGAGCACGAGAACATAATCTGTGTGCGCGCAACAAAGCGGGGGGCCATCTCGCTGACCATTGTAGGCGATGTGAGTGTAAACCTGACCTGACTGGCACAAAGTTTTTAAGAAAGGCAAAAGAAAAAACGGAAAGAGATTATAGAGGCATTCTACATCAAAAGAAAGGAAACAATCGCGTCAGCGCTCCGTCTTTGTATTTACTTCAAAGTGAGATGGTGTTTCTGGAAGGTTGGTTCTGATTGTGGCTTTTGAATTCGATGTGGTTTGGGCAATGTGTATATATAGGTCACAATGGTGTTAATAAAAACCAGTTGAGAGTGAAGCGCCTGTCCATCGTCCGTGTTTCTTTATTGTCCCCGTTTGTTGGCGCTTTTTAACCTTTTATTCAGTAATGAACCAACAAGCCCAAACCCAAGTTTTAATACTCTATCCAGCCCGTGTCTCGCGGGTTAGCAAAAAACAATTTAGGTGAGCTTTTGTTCGGGTTTGTCAAAAAAACGGGTGAGCTTTTGTCCGGTGAGCTTCTGTCCGGTGAGCTTTTTTCCGGTTACCGGCTTGTAGCTGGGGTAGCGTCGTTGTATGGCATTCCGGGGTGTCTGAACCTTCTTTGTGTTTTGTCGGTTTCTCTTTAGGGAGAAAAAAGAAAAGGGGGGGGGGGGTGCTTCAATATTGCGCCTGTGTTGTCGTCGAGCAAAGTAATAATAAACAAATAACCCAAATGTAACAAAAAGAACGGGAAAACGCGTAGCGTTCTAGTACCTTTCATCGAACGCCGTTTCATCGAAAAAGTAGTCGTTCCGTACCGTAACGTCCAATTGCAACAATTGGCCGGTATATTTAAACAAAGATTTGTAATAGCGAAAAAAAATTCGATCAATAATTTTTATAATTTCGTGTTTTCCGATTAATCGCTTCGCAAAACTGAATTACAACTAAGGCCCCAGCATCTTTTACAGAGCGCCGCCTTTGTTGTTGTTTTGTTTCGTTCGTCCAGACGAGACGCCGCAACCCCAAATCACTCAAATAATTAAACGCTGTGGCACCAAGTAACAGCGTCAAGGTGCACTAGGCGGTTTCTGGGTCATGTGATTATCTTTTTTACGAGATCTTAGGAAAAGAACTTTTTTTTTCGAAATGATCCAACTCTATGTCAAGCGAAACTGAGATAAAGCGGAATGTATCAGTATCAGTAAAGCTATGAGCCATGTACCGGGGTCGCTCCACAGTGTTTGTTACGCGCAAAATATGGACCGATTTCAGTTTAAAAACCTGAGATCGATGCACCGACGAACATATTCCAATTTCAAGCAAAAATTAGCTGAGTTTCGGTTTCTGGCTTGTTTCGGGCCGCTCCCTCTTTGCGCTGGGGAAAACGCCACTATCAAAAATAATTAGAGGGGGTCCACTGGCTTGTGGCTAGGGTAGGCGTCGTTGTATAGCATTCCGAGGAGTCTGGGCTTTCTTCGTGTTTTGTCGGTTTCTCTTTAGGAAGAAAAAAAGGGGAGGGGGATACAATTTGCGCCTGAGTTGTCGTCGAGCAAAGCAATAATCGAGGCAATAACCCCGAAAGTAAAAAGGAACGGGAAACGCGTAGGGTTCGAGGACATTTCATCGACCCCGTTTTATCGAACGCCGTTTCATCGAAAAACTGGTCGTCCCGTACCAAAACGTCCAATTGCAACAATAGGCCGGTATTTTTAAAAACAGAATCCTAATAGCGAAAAAAAAAAAAAATGTTGCTAAACAAAAACAAAATTCGGGGCTGGTGAGGGGGGAGGTGGTGGAACCCCAAATCCATCCGCTTGGTAACAACTCCAGGCGTGTCCTCGTCGTGCCATCTAAGCGTCTGTCGTAAGAGAGGACAATGGAAATGACTCCAGAGTATTGCAAGATTCAATAATTTAAAGAAGAAATAAATTTTCGAATAATATTGCAGAAACTTAGGACGGAGTCAATGAAACGGCGTTCGTGAAACTTCGGGGGATCCAGTGCGGGTTGACCTTCTAGGTGCGCAACAGAACCTTAGATGCCTCGTCTTTGTGAAAATATGATGACTAAAACCGGCATCCTTTTTCTGGCACGTGCGGTCTTTTGCGGTTCCGATATATAGAAAAGGTGCAGGTCCATGCCAAAGTCACGAATCTCGGAAAAATGCTAATAGAGGAAAATGCCACCGCAAAACCGACCGACGCGGAGAAAAGCTCACCGGCCTTTGATGAATGCGGTGGAAACTCACCTACGATTTTCGTTTTCGGAAATGGCCTTCTTTTGGGATATATATAATAGCAACATTATTTTCCGTATTTTTTTGTAGTAACTTATGATTTCTGGTGCGGATGGGTCCTAACAAATTTGGGGCTCTCTGTAGTTGTCGGGTGCAATGACGAGGTCACTTCGTTACTGTTCATAGAACTCAACATTGAGGCAATGTCTTCATGAAAAAAGTACGTGTCTATCACTTTGGTAATTTTACCCATCCTTCATAACTGTGGACTTCTGCTTCTTCGTTTCTATTGGTGTCTGTAATATACAAATTTTGTATGTATCTCCCCTTGTGTTCCCCACAGGGCCCCTACAGTAGAGCTTCGAATACTAAATTTAAAAGCTGATTGTATAATTATTGGGTGCGTTTAGCTCAGCATCTGTCCGTTTCGCGGTGAACTTTTTTCCCGTGAGCTTCTCGGTGTAGCGCTGTTCTCCGTCTGAGAAAAGCCCACAGAAATCCGGCGGATGCGGCGAAGAGCTCACCAGACTTTTGATAGATTCGAAGAAACGCTCACCTTTACAAACCGATCTAACATTATTTCTTCGCAGCTCTCGCTATTTTTTCGAAATCTGTTTTATCGAAGTTACTTAAATGAACGCCATTTATTTGAACTCAATTTCATCGAAGCCGTTTCGTAGAACGCCGTTTTATCGAACATTATGGTTTTTGGCCAGATGGTTTCTCGTTTTCGTATACAGTGTTTTTTTTGTTTTTTTGCATTCAAAGGATAAATTTATTGCCACGAATGACAACTGATGAGGCGGTGAATAACTTTAAAAACTAAACGTTCAATCGGGTGAACAAAATAGAAGGTCAGCAGGATCGATACTGACTGCGGCTCGAAACGCGGAGCCCCTTATGTACACGCGTGGGCTTCCGGAACAATCGACGTAGAAGTTTCGGCGCGTAGAACATTCTAACCTCGAATAAACAACAGGGTTCTAGAATTTATCAGAACGTGACATTACAGAAACAATAAAAAAGTGTATCCGTGGCCAGGCATCGAACCTCCGCTATTTGCATGGAAGGCGAACACGGTAACCGTTAAACCACGGACTTTTTTTCTTTTTTTTTTTTTGGCCGGACGTGCATTTTGGAAGTACAATATTAAAAACGTAAATCCTACAATAACGACGGCACTAGGAGCGCAGTTCACGAGGGTTGGTGTCATAGGAATTAAAAAGGTTTCATAATCAGCAGCGCTTCGATCCGCGAAAGCCACTCAGGCACCACTTATTTGCCTTTTATACTTCCACATACAAAGGAACACTTTCTCGGAAATATTCCCGCGCCTCTCGCGGATCACTTTCGGCATGAAGCACAGCCATTCGGGACTTCCAAATACCGTGCAGCAGCCCCAGCAGCCTGACCAAGTCAAACGGAAAGCCCTCCTCGTTTTCAATCGAAAGAAAACGTATTCCGTGCGCCTCTATGGGGAGGCGCTTCATCAAGGTGCGTTGGAGCACGTCTCAGAAGAAGACCCCATCCCAGCACTCAAGGAACACGTGTTCGATCGTCTCGGGCTTTTTGCACAAAAAACAATGAACCCCCAACGGTACAAAAAGCCCCTTCTCGTCCAACCATGACTTGACGGGCAAGGTGCCCAAATGTAATTTAAAGAAAAAAGTTTTGATGTCTGCGGGCAATGTCATCATCTTAACACGGGTTAAAACGTTCTGACCTGTGTCCGCACAATATAAGGACCTGTATAAGGGTACAGGAAAAACAAGATCACAGAGATGCTTATACAATCGTTTTCGAGATACTTCGCTCAAATACTCAGCTGAAAAACGCACCCAAAAAAATTACATTACTCAACCACTTCTTTTAGATGGCCATGAATGCCACCTGGCAACACAGCCGTGGAAACCATCAACTCGGGCAGCCTGCTTTCAAGCCTCGCTTGACAAAACAGTACGCAAAAAAAGGGTCCTGAACGTCACTCCAATAAATAAAACGATTTACAATTTGGAGCAAAAACAAATGCGACAAACTAAGATCCCCATTGCGCACGCGCCGAAAAAGATTCGTCCGGCTGGACCGCTCCTGTGTGGAGCCCCAAATGAACACCGCAAACACACGATGTAGTTTTTGTAGTTACCCGCGAACAATGCAAACGTTGTAGCACGTAGCACAGTGTGCTAACAAAAAATAAATTCCAAACTGTGGCACGCGGAAAAATAGACAAATAATTCCCCCTTCTTTTCTCTTCTTTTTCGCGAGGCTCTGCCGTCTGCGCTCGCCAATGGGGCTCACTGTCCCGGAAGCTTTCTAGTGGGACTCCTAAATATTTTGTTTGCGTGGTAACCCACTGCATGTTCGAAAAAAAAAACTCGAACTGGCACTCCACTCACCGTGCCGAAATCCCAGGCTCTTTTCCCAGTTAACCGAGCTGCCGCTAACCTCACAAAAACGTCTGAGCGTGTGGACGACTTCGACAATACTGTCGCGGGTAGTACAAAGCACCGCGATGTCGTCCGCATATGATAAAACCCTAACCTCGGCTGCGTGAAGCTTAAAACCATCGATTGAACTACTCATAATGATACTAAAGCCGAGAGATTCTATTTGAATACAAAAAAGAAGAGGGGAAAAAAGGACACGCTTGGCGGACGGATCGATTTACTTTTATACGCTTTCCAACCGACTTGTTTTTATAAGTCTAGTCGAACAACCGTTGTACGCCATGCGTACACCTTCGTGTTCAACAGCTCCGACGTCCACAAAATCCAGAATGCTTAAAAGAAGGTCATGGGGTACGCGATCAAGGGCCTTTTCCAGGTCAACCTGGAGCATTGCGACGTGAGTACGCATTGCATCGCAACACTCTAAAACACTACGCGCTTTATGAATATTTGTGAAAATCGTCCTGCCTTTTATGCCGAATGTTTTATGCGGTACCACTCTCTCTGCTATTACTGATTGCAGCCTGCCTGCCAATCCCTTCATTAAAATTTTATAGTCGACATTTGTCCGACTGATCGGACGACAAGCGGTGACTTGCCGTAAGTTCACAGCGTCTTCTGTGTTGGGGATTAACACCGTATGGGACAACATAAAGAAAGGCGGTAAAATCTTGAACACATAAGCTTCGTTAAACACGTGGGATAAATACGGAGAGAGCTCTCGTTTCAGAGCCTTATATAAAAGAGGCGCTAAGGTCGTCCGGGCCTGCGGAATTTCCCGGGTTTACGGCGTCTATTGCAACAATACCCGCGGACAAATTCTCACCGGAAAAAGTCCCCGGACAAAATGTCCCCGGAAAAGAAGGCCCCAGGTGGAAAGTAAGAAAACAATGTTACAAAGGATTTTCTATCTCTGGGTTTCCCTTTGCCTCATAGCCTTCGGGCTGTCCTTTCGCGTATGTCCTGAAGAAAAAAGGCGCCATGTGGCAAGTACAAAAAAACGGCCTCAACAAATAAGACAATATACGATTCCGCGAGGTACACTCGACACTGTTAGCGCGGGCACGACATCGGCGTATTTTCACATTTTACTTAGAAAGGGTATTAGTGGGAACGAAATTTTACCGTCTGCATTATATCCCCAAATCAGCACTTTCAGTACCTATAATAGCTTTCATGACAAATAACCTTTTGTTTCTATAAGAAAAAGATTAAAAAAAAAAAACTAGCGACCGTTTGTTTGTGCTAAGTGTCGCGCTTTTTACCTATTTGGAAATGGTACACAAGTACCTCTCAAATTTCCCCAAACACAAGAATTTGGTTTGGCTAGAAGTGTAATAAATGTTTATTTCACAAAAAAAAAAAACAGTTGCGATGCAAGGTTACAAAATCAGGAATTACATGACACACTCTAGATTCATAACAAAAGTCAAGAGCGGATCATGCGGAAGTGGAAAAAAGTCTCTTTGGGAACATTATTTCCAACTTGCCACCTGGGGACTTCTTTTCTGGAGACAATTCCGGAGATTTTTTTTTCTGGGAATTGTCTTCCGGGGACGTTTTTTCTGGGGACATTTCTTCCAGAACCCGAAAAGCGCAGACTCATCTTTTTTTTTTTTTCAGCGTGTGTTACACTGGCCGAGGTTGAGCAGTTTCGCGTGGCTCGTGGAGAGCCGTAATGCGCATGCGCGAGAAGCAGTGACGTCACACGGCGCACAGCTGGCGGAAACAAAAAGTCAAATTTGGGGGTTTTACGTGCCAAACCAACGACGGGCATCTGGCACGCCCCAGCGGAGGACTGAGGACTAATTTGGACCACCTGGAGATCTTTTGACCTGCAACCGAAAGCTCGGTTGCACGGCGCCTCCTCCGCAATAAGCCTCCGTTTGATTGCGGGCACCTCGGCCGGGATTCGAACCCGCCACATTGGGATCCGTAGGCCAGCGCTCTCGCCTCGGAGCCACCGAGGCGGCTGCACGGCTGGCGCGCCGGAGCCGCTGCCGCCGCGCGCTCCGCCGCCGCCGCGCGCGACTCGGCGGTCTGCGCATTCCAGAGGAGTGACGTCATAGCCGCAGCAGACGCACTGCCGCCGCCGCGGGCCCAGCTGTGCGCCTCCGTTGCGCAGTAGCAAAGTCTGACGCTGCACCGGAGCCGCTTGATAGCGCCTCTCATTTTGTGCGCACGCGCAGAGGTATCAGTGGGGGAATACATATAGCGGGGCGTTTGCCAGTGTGGTATAGCCATGGAGAAGAAGAGCGAAATTGCTGCTCAGCGGCACAAAAGAGCAGAGAAGCTTTACTCATCGAATCCCGAAGTAGTCACATAATGCGTATACCGTGTGTGTGTCATTGAAGCAGCAGTAAGCATGATAATCAAGCTAATCCTAGACAACCAGGAAAGCTAAGAATAACCATCTGAACCTAAGCTCACCCTACGTATATCCTGGCACAGCCGAGCTAAGCCACTGTAATTTTTTTTTATTGCTCGTCACTGTTCCGTTCCTCTCTATCTCAGTTATATCGTTACGCCGAGCGTAGCTTTTCTCGAGGCTCAGTGCGCATTTAGTTGGCGCTTCGCCCGTTGCCCATCTTTCTGCCCTTGCTCCCACAATCGCCCCGCGGTATCTTTCCCTATCTAAAACCTTCCGTTTATTTTTTTAAAGACGAAAAGCCATCCTTGAATGCATTAGGCATTCTACATTCTAGGAACACTCTAAAAAAAAGGTGTAGTGGGTACACCCACAGGGGGTGTAAGTGCTGCCACATATACTACACCCATAAAGGTGTACAAGTACACCTCTAGACGAGGTGCATACATACACCCTTTTTCAGGGTGCATATGTGCACCCTTTTAGACACCTTCAGCATTCGGGGGTGCACAGATACACCCCATATTGGGGTGTGTACTACTCCTTTCTTACACCCTCTCTGTCGTTTCAGTGTGCAGGTACACCCCAATTTAAGGTGTACAAGTATTCCCTTCTCTACACCCACGCAACTCTTTGGGAGTAAAGATACACCCACCAACAGGGTTTACTATTGCACCATTGTGTACACCCACCCCGCTCATAGGGAACAGAGATACGCCCGCCAACAGGGTTTACTATTACACCGTTTTCTACAGCCACCCCGCTCATAGGGAACATAGATACACCTCATTCAATGGTGTATCATTACACCTCTTTGTGCACCCACCTCAAGGAAACCTGTAAAAAATGTACGCGCCCAGGTGGTTGCAAAAAGGCAGGTAAACAGACACAAGGATTGTTTTCAAATCTCCTAGAAGTTTATTAGACAGCATATTCCGTAAACAAGTACAAACGTGCATGGTAATGAGCCGCCGCCGACTGTCGCCACGAAGCGACGTGAACGGGTGGGTTGGGTCGGTGAGCACGCGCCTCAGAGACACACGCGCGACGGAATGTTCCTTCAGCGTACAGTTCACGTAACGAGTGACGATGAAACGTTAGCGTCGACGACACGTGTCTACAAAGCGTGTGTCAACGAAAAGTTGTCCATGAAACGCGTTTTCACAAAACGCCGAGAGAATAAGAAAGTCAGTATTCTACCTGCAGTTATCACCTGATTGTAGGCGGCTAATGGCAGGCGACTGCCGATAGAATTTCGGGGAAAGTGTTCTCCTGGCTGCTAGGAAATAGACACTGCCTAATTTTAGAGGTAACCCGGAACGGAAGGGTCAATTGCTGCAAAGGAGTAGGTAGGTAGCAGCGCACTTACGATGAAAATACCGGACTTAAAATATGTAATCCGAAATGTCAACACGGGCTCACTGCAGAACCACCACACAAACACAAAAACGAAAAGAAAGGGGTCTTCGAAGATTCAACACAATCTGGCAGAAGCAGTAATTTGCCAAACCGAACACTAAACGCATCACAGGAATTCCTCGGGCTTTTTTGAAGAAATCGCTTGTTGCCGATGTACGCGTAGGACTTTTCAAATACTGGAAGCCTTGGTGCACTCGAATACGTTGTCGCGGACGAAATCTCCGGCAGCCCCGCCGGTCGCAGCACAGCGCACAAGAAACTAGGCCGGGAATCAGACATTCCGGGATCGGAAAGATCTACCTGCCATTACCCGCGCCCAGTCAGCGGAGTAACGCGATAAAAAAAAGTCCCCGGTTCATTTGTCCGGCGACTGCGCAGCTTCTTCCACGCTTTCAGCTTAGGGACAGAAAGAAAAGTGGAGTATACGTGTCACAGTCGCCCCCGCCTGGAGGTTAGAGGCGCGATTCCCCCTTGACGGTTTGCCCGCCGGCCCTGTACAACTGTGGATAACATTTCTTTTTGTTGAGGCCGGTCAGCCCGCGCGGTTGGCGCGTGTGCCCAAGTCGGGGAAGAACGGAATGAGCTCAGGCGGACACATAGAGTTTGAACAATGAACAATATATTTACTTAAAAACAAAATAGAATTTTAAATTCCAAGGTTTGGCACAAAGGCAAACAACACACAACAAAAACAAAACCCCAAAGCTCCACACGGAGATTCAACCAAAAGAAACACAAGGAAAACGGTTGGCGTGCTACAGCAATACAAAATAAAGACAATGAAATCAAGCAACAAAACCACGGACGGAGAGCAAGTAAAATTAAAACGTCCGCAAAAGTGAAGTCCGAAGTGTACGGACGGGTCTCACTCAATTTGGTGTCGAAGGGGATCGTCGGGCTCTCGGCGGTGGTGAGCTGGCAGGAAGACGGCGGCGGTGACGATGAAGAAGACTCATCTTGCCTCCTTGAAGACCCAAAAAGCTCTCTCCCGAAACTATGCGCTCCCCACGAAAACCGTCCCAACCGTCCCTCTCCACAGCGACGTATTTCCCGCCTTTGTCGGCGCCGAAGGCACCCGCGAGGGAAAAAAAAAAAAAGAAGAAACAAACAAAACCGGCTTTGGTTTTCCCGTTTGTGGTCGCCGCAACGCGAGGCGGTCCACCGAAAAGGCAGATTGTCGAAGGGGCACGGCGAGCAGCACAAAAACACAAAGAAAAAGATCGCGGGAGAGTCGGCCGGCGCCAGAGTTTGTGACAATACGAAAATAGCAGCTCCTTCAAGGCCAAAAGAGGCTGTCCTTGCAAAGCCTTATCTTCAGGTTTATCCCAACAATGAACCCAACGAGAGGTTTGTCCCTTATATCCTCTTGAAAATTCGACCCAAAGTTAATAGTGCAGTGGATGCTATCCGTGGGCTTGGCCTTCAGGCAGGTGCCGTGCTCTGCTTATCTCTAGCTTGGAGAGTGTACTCACGTGATCCTACCGGAGACTCGGGCCACCTGTCACACACTAACCCAAAATTTGTCATATGGTTCTTTCTAGTGGTTTCTTGGAAAATTTGGTTGACCGTGCCAAATCCGTACAAGGTCACCAAGGTTGATCGCGGGCGAAGATTCTGTAACAGGTGCTGCCAGTTCCGGGTTTCAGTCCGAAGGTCGGACATTCGGAACGAAACTAGAAGTAGTAGAAAACAAAGAACATCGCAAAGAACCTAAGCCATAATAGAAAGAAAGAAAAAAACGAACCAAAAGAGTTTGTCTAAAAGTATCGCCAGGTCGTCATTGTTTGCTTTGTTGTTGTACGCGTGTCATCCGATTCGCCCAGATTCAGGAATTTTGAAGCTGCTTTTCTTTTTTCGGATGGCGGATGTCCCAGGGTATAAAAGAAACGTCATTTTTGCATGGGATCTTACTCTCGCTTTTGAAATGGAGTTAATCACAACAGAGAGGGGTGGCGCTATGCTGCTCCACGACGGACATTCTTACACTCGTATTAAGTCTAACGAATCGACGCTCTACTGGGCCTGCCGGCAAAGGACACTTTGTAAAACTAAAGTTGTAACTGACCTGGCCATAACTCGTATACTATCCTACTCGAGCGACCACACGCACGCCGGTGACCCAAGCGAGCTAAGTGTTCTCAGAGTACGTCATGAGATGAAGCTAAGAGCAGGTAAGTTGCGAAAGGTTCTTTTATATTCCCAGTTTTGCATAACGAGAACCAATTTTTATATGTGCTTCTTGTTTACAGTGGAAGGACGCCTAGCACCACACCAGATACTTTTGGATGCAGCCTCCTCCGTAACGGACGACACTGCCTCGCAGATTTCTGCTGCATCCACACTACGGCGCACGATTCGGAAACAGAGGCAGCGTGCGAATTTCGTGTACAGTGTACCGTCCTGCAGGGCAGACATTCGAATGCCCGCAGAGTTTAAGTTAAAGTGCTTTGCTGCGTTATGTATTTGATTTCGTAATAACTGTTCCAACTTCATGCAGGTCACAGCCAAAGGAGATTCGTCTCTCCTGCACGACAGCGGCGATGGCGACAGCGAGAGACTTCTCATCTTTGCAACTGAGCGCAACCTGAGCTATTTGGCCCGGGCAACCACCTGGTTCGCAGACGGAACCTTCAAGGTCAACCCTGAGCAGTTCTACCAGCTTTACACTGTGCATGCAGTCGTCAAAGGTGTAGTAGTGCCTTTGGTTTACGGCTTGCTGCCCAACAAATCAGAAACTACCTACAGAAGGTAAGCACTAAAAGTTACAAAAACGGATCCCTCGGTGTGCCATTATTGTGATTTTGTCTACATAATTGTTTCTTTTATTTGTAATACTGACCACACAGAATTGTTATTATTATTTTTGTTCAAGGTTCTTCGATGTGCTGCTGAGCCGCGTTGGGACCTACTGCGTTGAGGTGGTCTACACTGACTTCGAGATCGCTGCCATCAACGCCATAAAAGCCGTGGCCCCCAGCGCAAGGATTCGGGGATGCTTCTTACATTTATCCCAGTCGGTATACAGGAAGGTGTGCTCTAGCGGTCTTCAGAGTCGATACAATGCGGATGAAGAGTTTGCTGTTAAAGTATGGAAAATTATTTCGTTCTTTTTTTTTCTGTTCTTTTGTTTTAATATAAACTGCGTTTCAGACAAAAAAAAAAATATATTTTACTTCCTGTGCACTTTCAGATGAGAATGCTGCCTGCATTGGCCTTCTTGCCAATTTCCGACATGCCAGAGGCATTCCAGGACTTGGTTGAGGTTTTCCCCTCGGAGGCTGCACACGTGGCGGACTACTTTGAGGATGTCTACATCGGCAGGCCCCGTCGGAACGGCATGTCTACAGCCATCTTCCTTCCGACAGTTTTGTCAGTGAGGGAATCGACATTGGCGGAAATGCCAAGAACAAATAACAGCATCGAGGCTTGGCACCGAGGACTGGAGGTATTAATCTAATATCTCCTAAGTTGTTTGTAGCAACAAACGCGAATTACATTATTTCGTTGGATGGGCGGTGCAGTTGGTGTTTCGACGTAAAATAACTAAACTTTTCTAAGTACTAATTGGGGGCGCAAACTTAAAATATATTGTAACGAAATTACAAAAAAAAATTAAAATTCCTTATCATCACCACTGCTCGGGTATGAAGAGAGAGAGAGAGAGAGAAAGAGATGAATCAAGACTGCTCCGGGATTTCTCCAAAATATGATGACGGCATACATGACCGCGCTTTATCTCTTCCGTCACCCATATATGTTGTTCTATGTAAATATATGCTTCATAGTAAAGCTGTGTTCGTGCTTTCTGCGGTTAGGCACGTACTCAGTGAGACTATGCAGTAATAACAGTTTGCGCGTGTTTTTCTTTTTCTTTCTTTAAGAGCAATGTGGGCTGTAGCTCCCCCAACATCTGGGCCTTTCTGGGATGTCTCAAGAGGGAGCAGTCCTTGACGGAAATGAAACTCGCTCAAGCTGAGGGCGGCACTACGTCTTCAAGGGTGTCGAAAAAGCACGCTGACTGCAACAAGCGCCTTCAGATTGTCGTCAGCCGCTACGACAGTCGCAACCGTCTGGAAACGTTGAGGGCAGCAGCCCGAAATATTGCGTTTTAAAATGCTAATTGCTCGACCAATAAACATTTTGTTTTCAAGTGTAATCATGACGCACGTGGTAGTCACTTGTTAATTAGGTAATGACTTTCATTGCATCCAACTGCGGCAGCACCTGTTATACGTCAGCAATGATGGGCACCAGCCCGGTGTAAATGAATATGAGCGTAGTCGGTTTCGCCACTCACTGTATATCAAAGGTCTTGCATTATAGTCTGAATTCCAACAAATAAATAAACTTTGAACTTTAGTTTCAGTGCCTTTTTTAAAATTTCATATGACGAATTCTCCTGTGACGAGTTCCCCTATGACGAATTATCCTATGTGACCAATTGCCCTATTACCAGTTGGCCTATGACGAATCGGCATGTTACGAACGGGCCTACACCCGCTACATCATGTTGAATCTTCTTGGACACCTTCCTTCTGGTTACACCTTTCAAGTCCCGTCTCGTCAAAGTAAGTGCGCTGCAACCTACTTCGCGACAATTGATCGTTTTCCTAAAAGATACTTTTTCAGATTACCTCTAGAATTAGGCCGTGTCTATCTCCCATGGCAGCCGGGAGAATAATTTTTCCGAAATTTTATAATCGTGTCTTTTCGACCGAAACTAGGGGTTATTCTTATACTTTAGTGCTTTTGAAGCGCCGTAGGAATATGTTTTGTGTGTGTTTTAGTTCGTTTTTGTCGCTATCGGACTCGTTCACCGTGGCCGCGTTTCTTGCTCGGCTCCATGCAGCGCTCTGTGTCGCGCGCCGTGCCCACGGCGGTAGCTCTTGCAAGAACAGATTTTTCTACTTTGGTGCTCTTGTAGCACGGTGTGATTACTCTTTGTTTTGTTTTGCTAGTTTCTTTATTGCTTTTTTTAGCGGATTTTCTGCACTAGGGCCGTGTAACCGTGTTGCTCCATCGCCTCCATGTCGTACGTCGTGCCTTTGGTGTTCGTTCTTGTGCAGAAACATACCGTGCGGCTCACCGAGTGCGCAGCTTATGAAGAATGCGGCGCATTTTTCATTAGCCCAAGCGATTTAAAAACCGTATGTACGTGATTTGGCGAGCGGCGAGACGAACGACGGCGACCCCCTTCGCTGCCGCTCGGTCACTCGCGCGACGGGGCAAACCGCATGAAAGCGACGGGAGCAAGCGACCAAGGCAATGGACGCTAAGTTTTCTAGAAATCCCAAGACCGAGCTACGCGACAGGCGACAGTGGAGGGTGAACCGCGTGTAAGCGATTTAGCTAGCGACGGCGACAGCGACGGGAGTCGGCGACGAGCGACGGAGATTTCTCACGGTCGCACGTCGCGTCGCTTGGTTTTTGGATTTCTAGAAAACGTCGCTTAACGCCTTGGTCGCTTGCTCCCGTCCCTTTTATGCGGTTTGCCTCGTCGCGCGAGTGACCGAGCGACAGCGCAGCGGGTCTTCGTCGCTTGTCTTGTCCCGTCGCTCGCTAAATTGCTTCCATGCGGTTCAGCCTTTACACACGGTACTCGGCGGCAACAAGGAAAACGGCCAGCCCCCGAGATCAAATTTTCTTTTCTCTTCTGTTCAACGAAGCTTCTTCAACAGTATGAAATTAGCACACACTAGCAACGGACGACCGCGTATCCAAGCCAGTCAAACCGCGACATCGGAAGTGGCGGATCGACGGTGGCGCTTCCTGGCAAAATTGAACCTGCAGGCTCAGTGAATACCGTCTATTCTTGCAGTTTTGTTTTAAAAGAAGCCGTGAAAGCTACACTTATGCGGTTTGTGCGAGTGAGTTGTACGCCCAGGGGGACATTATGTGGTTTGCTAATCTTTGCGATAATTCGGCTGATTTTTTTTAAAATTCACTAATTAACTTTTTATTAGTGAAAATAGACATGTGGTTTCAATTAGAAACTTGCTGAGCGTCGTCCAAAACTCGTAAATCAGTAATTTTTAGAAAGACTTTGAGCGCGTGTGAAGCGCAGTAGTGCGCTGAAGTTGCCACTCGTGGAGCAGGTACAAGGCTTGGGCTACATAAGAGACGGAAAAATTGCGCGGGCGCCTTACCGAAACTGCTAGCCTTGTACATGCTCCACGAGTGGTAACTTTAGTGCACTACTAGGCTTCTCACGCGCTGAAAGTCTTTCTGAAAATGACTGATTTAGGAATTTTGGACGACGTTCAGCAAGTTTCTAAATAGAACAATATGTCTATTTTCACTAATTTCAAAATTAAGTAGTGAATTTCAAATCATTAGCCGACTTATTGCAAAGATTAGCCACCCACATAATGTCCCCCTAGGCGTATAACTCACTCGCACAAACCCAGTGTAGCTTTCATGGCTTTTTTTAAAAACAAATCTACAATAATAAATAGAAACACCCTGTATATCAAGGTTGCCTTACCTGATTGGGACATATCTTCCCTGATATGGGAGGCAGATATACCCCTATCTAACAGACCCTGATATGGATATATAAAAAATTGGCAGATCTGGCTTGATAAGGCTTATATAAACTGACCCTTACGAAAATGGCATATCTGGACTTATATAAAAAAATAGATATGGTTATATAAAAAATTGGGCAGATCTGGCCATATCAAGTAAATCAGTTTATATAAGCCTTATCAAGCCAGATCTGCCCAATTTTTTATATATCCATATCAGGGTCTGTTAGATAGGGGTGTATCTGCCTCCCATATCAGGGCAGATATGTCCCAATCAAGTAAGGCAACCCTGATATTCAGGTTTTTTTTTTTTATTCTTGTAGATTTGTTTTTAAAAAAAAGCCATGAAAGCTACACTCATGCGGTTTGTGCGAGTGAGTGCCCAGCGGATGGCAGATCTTTGCAATAAGTCGGGTATTGATTTCAAATTCACTACTTAATTTTGAAATTAGAGAAAATAGACATATGGTTCCAATTAGAAACTTGCTGAACGTCGTCCAAAATCGCTAAATCAGTCATTTTCAAAAAGACTTTCAGCGCGTGAGAGAGTTGCCACTCGTGGAGCAGGTAAGGATAGCGGTTTCGGTCAGGCACCCGCGCAATTTTTCCGTCTCTTATCTAGCCACAGCGGTCCACGAGTGGTAACTTCAGCGCACAACTGCGCTTCGCACGCGCTCAAAGTCTTTCTAAAAATTACTGATTTATGGGTTTTGAACGACGCTCAGCAAGTTTCTAATTGAAACCATATGTCTATTTCCACTAATTAAAAGTAAATTAGTGAATTTTAATTAATACGTCGACTTATCGCAAAGATTAGCAAACTGTACAATGTCCCCCTGGGCGTATAACTCACTCGCACAGACCGCATAAGTGTAGTTCTCACGGCTTCTTTTAAAACAAATCTGCAAGAATAAAAAAAAACAAAAAACACCTGGTATTCAGGCATTGCACGTACGTCACATCATGACGTCGAACACCGGTATCCATCATGCTGGTGGTTGACTCTTCGACCCTGCACAGCGAGAGCAATGGTAAATTGTGCTGCGCTCGGCTGTAGCAATGACCCGCTATCCCGACGATCGTCCGAACGTTTCGTCGGCATGAACCGCGAGACAGAATGTCCGTCAAGTTAGAGAAAGTACGAGCGGCAGGAGAGGGATACGTCCGCGGATTACCGAGTTTGCGGCACGCATCTCATAGCGGCAAGCAACTGCACTTTTCTACCGTTGTTTACGTTCGCGCACGCCTTTGCATCGGCTTTTGCCCATTAGTGGTGTAGATGCCCTTTGCCTTTCGTTACATAACGCCGTTTCCCCGCTTCGAGCGATTGTCGCGCCGCGAACCCGGCGATCGAGCGGCGGCGGCCCCGTGTGCAAGCTAGCCGAGACGCCGCCGTCAGGGGATTGGTTTGTGCCGCCTGCGAGACGGTAACCTTTGCAAGAAGCGAAAGTATGTAGGCAAGCCGGTTAGGAAACATCATAATATAAACCCTGAGTCAACGAGAGTTGTACGTTATTTGATTTATTCTTATCTCAGGGTTTAGATTATGACGGTAACCTAGCGTTGTTTACCAGTACTTCGCAAAATCGTAACAATCTTTCTCCAAGCGACTCGTAAAGCCGCTCGTCAAATTTTAGAACGCGCAATTAAGATTTTTTGTTGTTGTTGTTGTTCTTTTTGGCGACACGTCAAAACTTTGTCGGCAGGATATCGTAACTTTCTGCTCGTAGCGCAATCGCACCAATGCCGAAACATTCTGCACAATTATTCTCCCGGCTGCCAAGAGATAGACACGGCCTAATTCTAGAGGTAATCTGGAAGAGTACCTTTAGGAAAACGATCTATTGTCGCGAAGTAGGTTGCAGCGCACTTACGTTGACGAGACGAGACTTGAAAGGTAATCCGAGATAGATGTCGACACGGCCACGGCGGAATCACCACTCAAACACAAAAACGAGAAGGAAGGTGTCCGTGACGATTCAACACGATGTAGCACAAGCTGTCATTTGTAGAACCGAACATTCTTGGGCTTCTTTGAAGAAATCGCTTGCAGAAGCAGAAATCCGCAGCAGCCACACGGGGAAAAACACCAAACTAGAATTTTAGAACCGGGCCAACGCATTCTTTTTTTTTTTCTTTTTTTTTTCTGAAATTGCCAACGGCTAATGTGTCATCCGTGAAACCTCGTCACCACGCTTTCAGCTTAGGGAGAGAGAGAAAAGGAGAGAAAGAAAGGCCAAAACGGAAGTCCACAAACAAAAGCCTTATCTTATGGGGCATCAACGCGCGGGTTGTCACTTGTACCCAAGGTTGATAGTGCAGTGAATGCTATGCGTGGCCTTGGGCTCCAGGCAGGTGCCGTGTTCTGCTTCATCACCAGCTTCTAGACTGTAGTCACGTGACCCTAACCAGAGACACGATTGGCCTGAAACATGCATAGCGTCTACCCTGCTGTCAATACCGAGTGAACATACAGCTCTATGAAGACCAACTTTTGACCTTCCAAAGAAGCTGTCTATCTCGAAAGGGACCCAAAACGATGCGAGTTTGAAGATACAATGTTTTACGCCGTATAACCCACATCATAATATAAATGAAGAAATAAGCGCGACCATTTTTTTTGCGCACAATGTCCACAAATAAATAAATAAATAAATATGTATATATATTTTTTACCAATAAATTTAAAATCATGTGTACACTGTTAGATTCGCGTTTTTAAATTTCAAATTTTTTTACGAAAGAGTTGCACATAAAATACACCACGGACAGCTCATCTTCCAACTTTCAACACACGATGAATCGCAGACGCTCGAGAGCGGATGGTTATACGAACGGTTTTTGAAACATGCTGCGTAGGGCGCGCGCAACGGCTTCGCAGGCGTTCGAAGGAAAAAGGATTCGGGACGACGAAGTAGCGTCTTGCATCTTCAGTAAGCTAACGGTTCATGTTTCCCCGCTCAATTTAGCGGGGAAACACGAACAAAATTAGTTTCACTGCTAGATTTAGCAGGAAAATGTTCGTCAAGTGACATAAGTACCAATTCAATTTCTCGCTAAATTTAGCGGGGCGGTTACTCGATGGCGAAGCCGAAACAGCTTGACTCGGATACGGGCGCCTAAGAGCTGCGATCTCAAATCCATTATTTGATTAACTCGCTTTCTGATCTTATAAGCACGTCGTCATAATGTCACACGTCAAACATACAAACAAATTTCATTTGTCTTTCAATCTTCAAATTGCGCAATTGGTTAATTGGTCCAATTACCTGGAATAACTTCACTTTAACGATTTTAACAATAATTTGCCAACTATATGAGACTCATGCAATATAGATCAATAAACTAGTGTCTTGGCGAGTACACATGACTTACTTGCACGACCGAAACGGGCCCATATATCATTATCAGGGGCAAGATTTGCACGCGTATCTGGCGAGATATATCCGTATTTACGCACTTATACGGCCGCATCTAGCAGTATTTGCCCACTTATATGGCAATATCTGGGCGTATCTGCTCCCATATATAGCGGTATATTTCCCGATCTGACTACTTATATTATCATATCTGGGCGTATTTAAAATATATCAGGGACATATCTGACATTTTCGTACGGGGGTCTTTCTGAAAATGACTGATTTAGGGATTGTGGACGACGTTCAGCAAGTTTCTAAATTGAACAATATGTCTATTTTCACTAATTTCAAAATTAAGTAGTGAAGTTCAAATCATTAGCCGACTTATTGCAAAGATTAGCCACCCACATAATGTCCCCCTAGGCGTATAACTCACTCGCACAAACCCAGTGTAGCTTTCATGGCTTTTTTAAAAACAAATCTACAATAATAAATAGAAACGCCCTGTATATCAAGGTTGCCTTACCTGATTGGGACATATCTGCCCTGATATGGGAGGCAGATATACCCCTATCTAACAGATCCTGATATGGATATATAAAAAATTGGGCAGATCTGGCTTGATAAGGCTTTTATAAACTGATTTACTTGATATGGCCAGATCTGCCCAATTTTTTATATAACCATATCTATTTGTTTTTTATATAACTCCAGATATGCCATTTTCGTAAGGGCTAACACAGTACTGGTGTAAAAAATCAGAAAACACCAGCCTCTCTTCAGCCCAATTGGGAGTATAAACACAAATGACTATTCAGTCATAAGACGAAAAAGAAAAGTCGCACAAAATAAAACGCCCCGAAGTACTAGTCATTACCTCGTCAATGGTCGCACCTAAACTTTGGCGCACTAGCAGCCAACACCCCGCCGACGCCCCAACCGCGTGACTAACGCACACGCTGTAACGCGCCGTAAAGGGTTGCACCATAAATTCGGTCTGGTCCTCACTCTCGACCTTGGTCTCCTGTACCGCAATGATGTCGGCTTAGGCGACAGAGTTGCCTCTGCCTCCTGCGTTCAGAGAGCCCTCGGACGTGGAGGGTGGCAAATCGGACAGGACGTTCTAAGGAGACCATGGGTTAGTGAGGACCAGACCAAACGAAAACGGCGTTTACCAACACACGTCGGTGTCGCACAGAGCAGTCCAATGGCATGCCAGGTCACTGCGACAGTTTGTTGCGTTCCTTCGATGCCGCAGACCGCTGCTTGTCCTCTACGCCCTTCCAGCCGGCGACCATCTTCTATTTACGCTCCAGTTGGCGCTGTCGAAGTTCTTCACCGGTCGTTTCCGCGACGCCTTCGATCCGGCGCTTCGCTGAGCCTGCTTCAGCGTTCATTTCTGGCTCGGGGGAGACCTCGGCAGGAACCGGGGCTGCGCCAACCACGTCGCTCTCTTGTGAGGCCTCCGACTGGCGCTCGACTGCCGGTGGCGTGGCGGGAGCCGCGGTGGCCGGCGGCTTCGGCGGCGAGGCGCTATCTTCCGCGGGGTCGGTACCAGGTGCGCCATCCGTCAAGCCAGGAATCGGGGCTGCGGATGGTGCCACTGTTTTCTCGGCTTCTTCCTCATCCATCCGGTCGTCGCCCTAGCCGTCGTTGATCCCTCGTCCCGCGGCTCGGGCATAGGAGCGGACACAGTCGTCCCGCTCGTGGCCGAAAGCGCTGCACTCGGGGCACCATGGGGGCCCTGCAGTGGCGACGGATGTGCCCCGTCCTGCGGCACGGTAAGCATATTAGGGCTCTTTCAGGCACGACGACCAACACGAAGCCGCTGCCGAATCTCAGCTGGTGAGGGAGGCGGTCAAGATTGACGCCATCCTGTAGCACCAGCCGCACTATCCAAGTCGTGGACTCGGCCCCCTCGAAGCCCGGCACCTTCCAGCGGTCGTATGCGACGTCCTTCACCTCGCCATACTCCAAGAAGACCTTTCGGATCATGTTGTTCGACACGTCGGACGACACCCAGTGCAACGTAATGCGCACGTCTTGCCTGGCGGGGTCGGTGACGAGGGTCGTGCATCCCTTCACCGCGAGCCGCCCTACTTCCACCAACTTGAGCTTGGCCGCGTCGGTCTTCAGGTTAAGCAGCCAGACGTGCGAGTACGCCCCTATGCTGGCCACTTCCCTGAGTACCTCAAGCTGGTCGAGCGGCTGCCGGAAATCCTTAATCCGGTACGGCCTTGCAGCAATGTCGCAGTGAAGGACAACTGCTTTCTTCATGGCATCCCCTGCTGGAAGCTGGGGCAGCAAAAACCTGTAATCACTTGAGCCGGCCAAAACAGTAACACCGCGGCCGGCGTGGGCCGTTATCTCCGTTCCTTGTGAGCTCATGATTCTGCTGCCTTTCGCTCTCGCTGCCGGAAGTACAGGGTGTCACCAATAAAAATTTACAAAGTTTTTTTCACCGCAAAAATAAACTAGGCATCGCCGAACGCCCATTCTCCGCCCAAAGGTAGCGCCAGAAATTGCAACCAGATGCCAAAGTTTAAACCCCATCCGATGCCTCATTCAAAAGTTAGAAGTGATTTTCTGAAAATTGCAATGAGAAAATGGAGACCATTTTTGCCCGTTTTCGGTTTCTGGTGCCATAGAGCCCCATGTATTCGAAAACTCCGTCGGCCGCCATTTTCCCATTGAAATTTTCAGAATATCACTTAAAACGTTTGATTAAGTTATCGGATTGGGCTGAAACTTTGGCATCTGGTTGTGACCTCTAGCGCTACCTAGGAGCGGAGAGTAAGCGTTCGGCGATGCCTAGATTATTTTTGCGGTAAAAAAAAAAAAAAAACCCTTAAATTTTTTTTTCTTTGTGACACCCTGTAGAATGAATTGTTGGGCGTCGGGAGCGCTGCCTACCTGCTAGGCACGCGGCAATATCATGTTTCGTTTTTCTTTTGTTTCTTAGTAAACAGTGACCTCTCTCGGTGATGTGGCCTATAACGATTACGTGTTAACACATCCATCGAGCCAGTGCATCCACCGAGCCATTACATCCATCGATGGATGTAATTTATTTATTTATTTATTTATTTATTTAAAAGTTCCCTCAGGGCCCGAAGGCATTACAGAGGGGAGCGGGTTACATCAGTGGAATTCAACAACATACAAGAAATAACAACCTATGCATGCAAAACAATATGTACATATTAGTGAAACGCTGAAATGTGAACATTGTTAAGGCAATTTTTGAAAGCAACGCTGTCGGATATTGATACCACAGACGCTGGAAGGTGGTTCCACAACACTGTGGTTCGGGGTATGAATGAATTATGAAAAGTTGTAGTGTTACATGACGGTACGCCCATCTTGTGTCGGTGATCGAAACGTGGTGATATGTAAAAAAGAGATGCTAATAACTTGTCACGCAAAGTACGATTGTGGTAGTAGATTTTGTGAAACAGGCACAAACGAAAAACTTCTCTACGCGATGCAAGATTAGGCAGGTTCAAACTTGATTTCATGGATGTTACGCTGGCAGTGCGGTGATAATTAGTAAGTATGAATCGGGCGGATCTATTTTGAATTGCTTCAACTGCAGATGTTAATACGTCAGTACCGGGGTCCCAAATTGAAGAGGCATATTCTAGTTTAGTGCGGACAAGCGTTTTGTAGAGAAGTAGTTTAAGCGATAAGGGGGCTGCTGAAAAATTTCGTTTTATGAAACCCAGCATACGATTGGCGTTACTTGTTACGTATTGAATATGAGTTTCCCAGGACAGATTGAATGAAATATGAACTCCCAAATATTTGTAGGTTGTTACTTGTTGTAAAGAAGTATGGTTCAGGTAATAACAAGAGACATCACTGTGAAGCCGAGAAACCCTCATTACCTTACATTTGTTAGTGTTAAGCTGCATACGCCATAAGTCACACCATTCAGATACACGGTCAAGGTCGCACTGAAGAGACGAAACATCGGATTTGTTAGTCACTTCACGATATATAACACAGTCGTCAGCAAACAAGCTAATTAAAGATAAAACACAGGAGGTAAGTCATTGACATATATAAGGAAAAGAAGAGGACCCAGTACAGAACCCTGCGGCACCCCGGACGTCACAGAAGCTGAAGGAGACGACGTGTCATTCGCAAATACAAACTGAGACCGGTTAGATAGGAAGGCGTGATCCAAGATAATGTACCGGAATAAATACTGAGTTTGCTTAGGTTTATGAAGTAGTAGACTATGTGATACCTTATCAAATGCCTCGGTGAAATCGACGAAGCACGGTGGATATACTAGCTCGTTGGATTGTTTGACACGTGTATGGATGTAGCTGCTCGATGGATGTAGTTGCTCGTTGGATGTAGTTGTTCGATGGACGTAGTGGCTCGATGGATGTAATTGCTCATCCTTCCTGTTACTACGCCTAGCGTTCCATTAAATCCATCGTGCTAGCGCACCCATAGAAGCCAAGGTGGCCACCATTGGGCTTTTTCGTTATTCACATTCTTCCGGCGGAGAGCAAATTCGTCTGCTTCTTTTGCAAGGAATTGTGACGACGTCAGAACGCCGAGGTCTGACTAGTTCTGAATGAACGATAGTGGGCAGGTCCGCTATCGTTCATTCAGAACTAGTCAGAGCTCAGCGTTCTAAAGGCAGCATGCTTTGAGGTCGACCTGCTATTCTTCATTCAGAGTCAATCAAAGCTCGGCGTCTTTCTGACGTCACCGCAATCCCTACGCAAGAAGCAGACGACGTGCTCGCCGTATTGGTTCGGGAGCCACAGGGAACAAGCTGTAAGCCCCAGAACGTTAGTATATCAAATCAAATTCTATAAGACATTCAGATTTATTTTTCTCCAAGCGAAATAAAAGGTGCGATTCTAGTGTACCGTCCTAATTCTATAATAAAGTTTCTATTTAGTTACTTTTGAGGGTGAAAAAAAGTAGTAACTAAAGTTTGACCACTGTGAAAACAACGAGCCGACGATGCGTGTTCGACTTTGGAGACGCCAAGGGCCGCAGAAAGTGCATGACGCACAAAGCGTCCTTTTACTCGCTTTTGTACATTCAATTAGCGTATAACTATTCAAATAATGTGATATGTATACAGCATAATTAATGAAAGAAATAAACCTGCGTGAGTGATGGATGTGATGGCACGTTTTTGGAGGAAGCTGCTCAATGGATGTGCTGGCGCGGTGGATGTAATGGCGCGATGGATGTAACGCCATGATGGATGTAATGGCACGCTGGATGAACTGGCCAAAAATGAATGTAATGGCACGATGGATGTGCTGGCACTATGGATGTACGGGCACGATGGATGTAATGGCATAAAATTGGACGTAATTGCTCGATGGACGTAATGGCACAATGGATACGTTGGCCCCAAGCCGCCTAATACGGGCTTGATGCTTTTGGGGGTCACGAGTCGTCGGGTTCGGAGACGGAGGTCACATTGTTGCTGTTAGTACTACTCAACTTCGAGGCAATGTCCTGTCTATATGTAAAAGTTGACAAAAAAAAAACGCGTGCCCCACATTTTTACTTGTTTGCATTCTGCAAAACCGTGGATTCGCCTGCCTCTTCTCCATTTTTCTTAAAAAGTAGCTATTTTTCTGGAACTAAACAAGAACACTTGGTGTTTATACAGATACGAACACACAAAAAGCGCACCATGAGCGGTGAGTAAAGTGCGGACGTGAGTTTCTAAATATAAACACCGCAGTGCGAACAATGCCGAAAATATAAAATTTAAAATGTGCTATCAAATATTTCGTAAATGAGCTTTTCTCAGCATTTTTGGTTTTGCGGTGAGCATTTCACCGGTGACCTTCTTTCCGGTGAGCTTTTCTCCGCCGCCCGTTCTCCGGTGAGATTTCGTTCGCCGCTCAAAAGTAACAGCCGACCAAGGGCTCATCGCAGCCAAGACAGTGCAATCGACGAACACCATAAATAAAGATGTGCGGGTTCTTGCTAATACGTTCGCCTCTATTTCTTAAAATACTGATCAAGAGTGTGCTGGTTCGGGTCAAACAAAAAATCTTCAGCGCAATACTTTCACAACTTTCAAATAGCAGCGTGTGACGTCTACTACCAAAAAAGCTTGTTCTGTTTTTAGCTTCACCGAAGAAATTTTCGCAAAGTTGTTTTATTGCGGTAGAAATCAGCCTCCACAAGTTGATATGCAAAGCGATGTCGAAATTAAAACAAAATCGACGAACTTACGTATGTTTTCTTTCCGCATTTAAAAATATGCAACGTTTTAAAAGGCCTCTCTGCAGAATATTTGAAATCGTCAGATCAAATCACCTCTCCTACTTTGAACAGAAAGAAGTGGGAAGACATCATCGAGCCTTTGACGCTTCGGTAGCTTTTGTCTGCCTGCATTTGGTAACTGCAGGACTCACGCAAGGATCGCTTGAAGCGTAAAATCTTTCACCCCCCTTTTTGTGACCCAAAACGCCAAAAAAGTACGGAACATCCTCCCAATGACGCGCTCTGGCGATTTGAAGACCTAATGACTCACACCCACCCGCAAAATATCTTCGCCGCCGAAAAAAAAAAGGAAAAACAACTTGCAGTGGTTTAGCTCGGCAATGCCATAATATACGTAGCGTGAGCTTAGGTTCAGCTGGTTATTCCTTAGCTTTCCTGGTTGTCTAGGATTAGCCTTGATTGATCATGCTTACTGCTGCTTCAATGACAATACCACACGGTATACGCATTATGTGACTACTTCGGGATCCGATGAGTTAAAGGGGCCCTCCAACAGTATTTGAGCGTCTACTTTTTTTGCGGTTTCTCCACGCTAGTGGTCCCTGAAACCAGTGGACAACGAAAGAGTTTAAAAATATTAGCGCATTATATTTTAATTTGACAACTCGGAAACACCTCTCCGACGGTGGCGCCGCGTGGTGCCGAATGCGCGCGCATAACGGCGCTCCCTTTCACTATACGTCACATTCACTGGGTTTCGTGATTGGCGAGAGCCGTCCCAGAAATTTTGAAGCGGAATAAAGTATATCACACGTAACCGTCATTATTTCTCTAAAAAGTCGTTTTTATAGAGCTAATAAAGTTTCAAATTAAAGTTCAAAAAGGGCGAAAACAACGCCTCGTCGCTCATGCGCGGCCTCCCAGCGGCGGAGTACCTCCTACTCGCCGAGGTGGCTCCGGTGGCGGAGTTGCGGGAGGACGAGCCTTCCGCGTCGCGGCGCTTGCGTGGTGTGTCCTCGTACGGCGCGACGCCCAGCTCCGCACTCCTTTGTAAGAATTCGGCGCTCAAAATCCGATAAGCCAGGTAAATTAATCGATGATGGCAACCCGATTCCAAAGCTACGATGGGTGCAGCGAGGCCTAATGGCCGACCGGGCCGACGGGCTATCACCAAACTCGCGTCCAATTGGCCAACGGCTTTGCTCCAATCGCTAAACTGTTTCATTTTACGTCATGAAGCGCAATGTGTTGCTTATTTAAAGTTTTTTTCTGCAATATTTAAGTTTGCTAATAACTCACAAAATATTGCGAATTTCTGTAATATTTTTTTCCCTCGGGGTTCCTGCTTTCATGGAGCTCCGTTCAGCGCGAACTTCAAACCAGTCAAAAAATTGTTGGTGGGCCCCTTTAAGCTTCTCCGCTTCTTCTGCGCCGCTGAGCAGCAATTCGCTTTCCTTCTCCATGGCCTATACCACACTGGCAAACGCCCCGCTATATGTATTCCCCACTGATACCTCTGCGCATGCGCACAAAATGAGAGGCGCTATCAAGCGGCTCCGGTGCAGCGTCAGACTTGGCTACTGTGCAACGGAGGCGCACAGCTGGGCACGCGGCGGCGCCAGTGCGTCTGCCGCGGCTATGACGTCACTCCACTGAAATGCGCAGACCGCCGAGGCGCGCGCGGCGGCGGCTCCGGCGCGCCAGCTGTGCAGCCGCCTCGGTGGCTCTGAGGCGCGAGCGCTGGCCTACGGATCCCCATGTGGCGGGTTCGAATCCCGGCCGAAGTGCCCGCAATCTGACGGAGGCTTATTGCGCAGGAGGCGCCTTTTAACCGAGCTTTCGGTTGTACCTCAACATACCCTAGGTGGTCCAAATTAATCCTCAGTCCTCAGCTGGGGCGTGCCAGATGCCCGTCGTTGGTTTGGCACGTAAAACCCCCAAATTTGACTTTCTTGTGCCAGCTGTGCGCCGTGTGACGTCACTGCTCCTCGCGCATGCTCAGCACGGCTCTCCAGGAGCCACGCGAAACTGCTCAACCTCGGCCAGTGTAGCTCACGCTACAAAACAAGAAGCCTTTCACTCGCATTTGTGCGACCCCCAAACATCAACAAAGAACGGAACATGCGATAACCCGCAAAACACCTTCGCTCGCAAAAAAAAAAAAGAAAAAAAAAATAACTGCTTTGAGAGGCACTTTCCCTCGAAATCCCAACCGTCAATCCGACGACCTTGAAGATGCAAGTAGTCCCGGGGCGCAATAACGCATTGGCCAATTTCAAGAAGTAGTATAGCGACACGCTCCATAGATGGGCGCCAGCTGACAGCTGGATTTCTGACATTTTTATGGGCCACAAACTTAGTTAAAATATAACACAATGCGAATATCTGGCAAAAAGATCTTATAAGAGATATATTAAAAAAGTTTGGTATTCAATAATGTGGCGCCTGAATTTGTATTTAGGCCCTGGTTTGCATTTAAATGTTCATGAAGAACGGAACGAAAAAAAGGGATTTTTCACGCAAGTTTAAGTTCCCACAAAACTTGAAAGTATAAAACAGCGAGGACGAGGACGGGAACAGGACAACTTTTATTTAGCAACAACATAGAATGGTACAACGATAAAACCGCCCCCAAAGGTTTTAACGTTCTCAAAAAGGGAAAGGACATAATTGTTATAAGGGAAAGGGAATTTACTGTAAATATAAACGCTTAAAAAGCGCTGGCGTCACGACGAGGTATCACTAATCTAGTTATCTCTCATTACTTAGAATTCGACCTTTTTCTTTGTCAATGATAATGAAGGTGCAGAAATGTTGTTGTTTACAGTCCCCATGGCAAATGATTCAATGATTTTTTTCCCAAATCTGTTGTGTCCGAGTAGTATTCTAGTATCAGGGAAATGAGTAGTACAGTCAGCGCACGTGAGGCTGTGAACGACAATTGGGTGATACGACTCATTTGAAGCTTCCAAGGTTTGTTCTCTGAGTCGATGGTTTACGCATCTCCCAGTCTGTCCAATGTACTGACTGCCACATCTTCGTGGGATTGAATAAACCTTTCTTTCTTCGCATTCTACGAACTTTTTGGCATGCTTAACATTGCACACTCTCGGACTGTCGCTCCCATTAACCTTTTTACACGTCTGTTTAAGGCGCATACGACAGAAAAAAACAACACTTTTGTTGAACTTGGACGCGAGAGATCTTAAACGGTGCACGGAATTGGCAGGTAGAGAATCACAGCAAACGACCTTTCTTTTGGAAACAGCTTGCGGAAGTTGTGGTTTGAGAATGAACCTCTCGAGGGTGGAACGAGTAGGTCAGCAGGAAAGCCTGCTTTTCTAACTTCTGCTGCTGGAACTTGAGGCGACTTTCGGCGAAATGCGTGCACGACTTGGAGAATGAGGACTTGAAAAGTGAGCTTACTATGCCATGCTTAACAGACTTGGAGTGAGCACTGGTGAAAGGGAGGACTGGCTTCTTCGACCTCTGCTGGAAGGCCCAACAAAGACCTGAGGATTGAGGATGTAATCGTAAATCCAGGAATTGTAATCCTTCCACTGAAGGATTTTCCCGGGTAAAAGTTAGTCCCGCCGCACAGTCTTTGAAAACTTCAAAGATGCTGTCAGCGGACACAGCGTCTAGATAACTGACCAAGTAATCATCAACAAACCTAAACACTAGGCAACCCTGCAAGGACTTGTCCAACTGATCGTTGATGGGTCTGTCAACAAAAACAAAAAATATTTCACTTAGGACAGGTGCAAGGCAAGAGCCTATACAAACTCCCTTCTTTTGCCTGTAAATAGTTCCTTTGTATTCTACTAAAGTGGACTGAAAGTAAATATTTATCGGGTCGATGAAGCCCTCAACCGAAACACCGGAAGAATTTTGAAAGTCGCAAATTCCGTGTAAATGAATCGCATTAGTCACAGAATCTAAGATGAGTTTTGTTCTAGGCTGTAATACATATCTTCAATGTAGAAAGACATAATTGAGTGCGGAATGGAATGAAAATGAAGCGAAGTGTTGTTTTTTTCCTGTCGTATGCGCCTTAAACAAATGTGTAAAAAGGTTAATGGAAGCGACGGCCCTAGAGGGTGCAATGTAAAGCATTCCAAAAAGTTTGTAGAATGCGAAGAAATAAAGGTTTATTCAATTCCACTAAGCTGTGGCAGTCAGTAAATTGAACAGACTGGGAGATGCGTCAACCATCGACTCAGAGAACACAACTTGGAAGCATCAAAGGCTTCAGATGAGTCGTATCACCCAATTGTTGTTCACAGCCGCACGTGCGATGGCTGTACTCCTCATTTCTCTTATACTAGAATACTGGGCGGGCAAAACGACAGATTGGGGAGAGAAATCATTGAATCATTTGCAATGGGGACTGTAAGCAACAACATTTCTCCACCTTCAATATAATTGACAAAGACCCAACCCCCCTCCCCAAAACGCATATTATTACTACTACAACAGAGGTCGAATTCCTAACACCAGAGATGACTAGACTACTGACACCTCGTCGTGACGCTAGAGCTTTTTAAACTTTTATATTTATAGTACATTTCCCTTTGGGACTGTAAACAACCATATTTCTGCACCTTCATTGTCATTGACAATGACAAAAGGACAGATTTGTAAGTAATCAGAGATAACTAGATTAGTGATACCTCGTCGTGACGCCAGCGTTTTTTAAACTTTTATATTTACAGCAAATTCCCTTTCCTTTATAACTATTACCTCCTTTCTCTCTCTGAGAACGTTGAAACTTTTTGGGGTGGTTGTATTGTTGTGCCATTCTATGTTGCTAAATGAGAGATGTCCTGTCCCCGTCCTCACCCTCGCCGTTTTATACTCTCAAATTTGGTATCTATTAATCAACACGGTCGTTTTTAGTTATTATATAAGTTCCCGTAAAACAATTTTAAGATTTATATCGGAAAATTTAGCGCCACAATATTACTCAGTTTTTTTTTTATTATCTTTCTAATAAAACCATTCCCAATTCAGTCCGTTCGGTGGTTGCTGAGAAAAAAATGTCAAGAATTTGCCATTGTAATGCATAGGGCTTGGGAGCAGCGGTATCCTCCTAAAGGGATACTTCAATGAAATTTGAAATATATCCGTCGTGTTCACAAATACGCTGAATATGATCCACAATATCCGTAAATGGCAATCGCATGTTTGTAAGGGTAAAAGAGAAAAAAATGCACTCCCCCTCTCACCCCGCATGTCGTCCGCTCCGCCGAGTGGGCTGTAGCTAGCGTCCGGCTGGCGTGCAAACTGTGTTTAAAATCGCGTCATTTTGGAACTTTTAAGCACAGATGCGCAGATTTTGGTATGCCAGTTGTCGTGTAATACTATGCTAGACAAAAAGACTCACAGGGTCTAATTGCGCTGTTACCTACGTGCAAATAAAAAAAAATAATAGGGAAAACTGTGTCAGATTGGCCGGTCTCTCTGGCGAAAAGTAAATCCGGTTGCTGTACCTTTTTTGCTATACAAAGTTCGTACTGGTGTAGGCCTTTAGCGACCATGAGTGGAAGTCTGAAATAATAAATAAAAACGTGCTCTCCTGCCGCAATACAGGCAGTAGTTGAGGGTAGTACTGCCGGCTGACTCAACTGTTATTTAAGTAACGGAAAAAAGATATGCTAGTTGATCATTTATAGAAATAGAACAACAGAGAGCTGTAGGATGATTTTGGAGTAGGCATAACTATTCTCAGAACGGGAACCACTTCACAACGGCAGCAACGAGCGAGAGTTCGATGTTCCGTACAGCCCGCCGATACAGATCAAAGATGGAGAACGGCAACTTCCCGGTTTTTCGTCTGCTAGCGGAGTCGGGCGCGTGCCCTCTCTCTCGTTTTACCCCGCCGAACCCGCTGAATTTCCCGGATGTATGGAGAGGGCGCTGCGGTCGAACAAAATGGTGCCGCCCAGAGAGCGCTAAATGGAATGGTCTATAGACACTTTGCAGCAGCTCTGCATGGGCGCCGCCATAACTGACCTTCAGTTTTTGTTTCCCCTTATTACGTCTACTTCACTTCATTATTACTGTAGCAGGCCAGGTTATTGCCATCTTAGATTTTATTCTGTCCTTCTCCCCAGCATTGGGCCTTTGTGGAGGCTCGTCCACACCAATTTCAGTGGCTCGGTATCTCGGTGAAACAAGAGAAGGTCAACAATGGCGGCTGTATTCTGGCGCGTGTGTAAAGCGTCTATAAACGGCCCACTCCGGCAAACGTTCGGAGAGCAGCCAGCGAAGAGTACGTCACATCCGCCGCAATCGCGACGTGGTTTGTCTTGGGACCTTTCGTCCGGACGCAGCGGACGCTGCGAGCTATTCAAGCCAATCACGCTCTTTGGACGTAGCCCATGATAGGCTTTCCGCGCGTCGCAGTGCCCCCTCTCCAAGGTCACGTGACATTCACACGTCCTTGGATAGGCCCCGATGGCTCGTAGCATCCGCTGAAAGCAGCCGAAGCACACCAGCGATCGGGCCAACACAAGTAACCTCAACGCTGTCTTTGGACGAATTTTGAGCGACGGGTTACTCTGCTGCAATCTTGTAGAGGGACAATAGCGAGAGTCTCGGGGAGAGGGGAGTTCCTCCTTCAGCTCTTCTCTCGTCGTCGCCGGAGGCGAGACAGTTACTGTCACTACCGGTCAAGGTTCCTAGACGGTCATTACAGATGAGTCGTTAGTGACATCCGCCAGGTGCTCTTTGCTAATCGTTTAATTCGTTTTAAAATTCCTTTTCGTGTCTTTTTCCACAAGAGATTGGTGTGTCTAATGTGATCATGTTTCATGGAACAAAAATACACCAAGAAATAAGCGTCAAAATTTCGTTGTAGCATCCCTTTAAAATGAAACGAAGTATAGCGCATATATATTATTCAATGGCGCCCAGTCACACATGGCGATTAAAACGAAAAAGCCTTTCTGCCAAACTGACTTAGCCAAAGACGTGCACCGGTAGATAACGCAAGGCCAATTAGTTAAAATGCCAGTGTTAATTTTTTTAAGCACAATTTTGTATTTGGTGTCAAGGGGCGAAAGTAACGTAAAACACAGGGTAAACATGGTGGCTCAGACAAAGCACAGCGCAAGTTCGAGTGAAATTAAGTATGTATACGCTCTCAACAAATTTTATTAAACGCTCTTAGTTGGATCACGCAAGTGCATTAACTTTCTTAATGCAACGCCCATGTTTGCCATAGTTTTAGTTCTACGTGTCAATATTTGAACAACCCCGCTGAGCAAACGTGAACACTCGAGTCGGCGAAGAGGCAAGCTACGCAGACGCGACCAAATGCCCTGAGCCTTTCAGCCAGGTCTCCAGACTGATCTTGTCTACACGGTAAACACTGGAACCAACTCTTCGACACACGATTCGAGCTGCATGGACCACGTGTCGAATACCGAAACTCATCTGCTCTTATACCGTTACCACTCTTCAATTCGCGCAAGTAAGTTGATTTATTCAATATTTCTTTAGCATTTGTCGAAACCGGGAGGGTAGGGGGGTTGGGATGGAAAGGGGGGAGGGGGGGCTTAGGTAACTGCGCAAATTAACCTCAACGCATCTAAACACTAGCTGAACGGGCATTTCAACGCGGTAGCCATTCCTGGAATTACTAATGCATAAAACTTGTTAAACACCCAGGGTTAAACGTCATTTTGTGCTGGTTGAATTCCCCCGTTCCGCTGGATGCTACGTTTCTTTCTCAAACTTGACTTCAAGCTGGACTTCAGCGTATCTAAGCTCGCAGTTTCCTCATAATTATTTTAGAACGTCGTCCTTTTAGTTATAATTTCTTTCTGTTTTAAATTCATAATTTAATTCTTTTATGAATGATGTTTTTTTGTTTTTGTACTGTTTAATTTTTTTGTTTTAATATTAGGCTATTGTGCAAAATTGTCATCGTGCGTAATACCCACACTGATGAAAATGTCGGAGGTTAAGTTAATTAAATAAACAATAAATATTGTAGCCGCTTAGTCGATTCCCGACACAAAGAAAGGAAAAACGGTCACCCTACAGAGGGTTGCAACTGACCGAACATGAATCTGTGTTGTGGCGAAAAAAGAACACTAAAATACAAAAAAAAAAAGATAGAGGTTAGCGGCTTTGTGGACTTCATTTCATGGATTTAAAATGTGTTCTATTCTTTGGCGCTCGCCGACTTGCAACATGGAAAGTTACATTTACTTCTTGCCTTAAAATAATAAGTTGTTTAGGCATTAATTTAGCTAATAAAGTAGCCATATTCCTCGGGCCCCAAAGAGGGACGCGTATTGGAGGGGGGAGGAGGGGTTATATTGTTGTGAGGCTTGAAAACTTTATATTTTGGTCACAAATCACACCTTTTTAGTATTTCATATACACCGTACACATTTGTTTTCATGCGCATCTAATAAATTTCGGTGGTATTTTTCTTTAGTATTAATGTATTATTTTTGCAGATAATATTTCCATAGTATCAGCATCTTCACGGCCAAGCGACTCTTCAACATTGATTAGAAAAAGCATCCTCTCACTGGTGTGAATTTTTGTCTTGCCGCGTCTTTTCTCTATTCGCGGTTCGGGGGAGCCGAAGCGGGACAAAACACCATCTCACAAGCACGCTTGCGGGACAGCGGGACCGCGGACGGAAAAGCGGGACCTGTCCCGCCTAAATCGGGACGTCTGGTCACTTTACTTTAGCACAATTTTATTTTATATATTTTTTCCTTACCATTGATTGATTTTGAACAAGAAAATCCTCATAGCCTATATTCATTAAAATCCATTTAGAAGACTTAGGTTCCTCACGCGTGCAACCCAATCACTTTTATTGATATAGGGTACTTTACGGAGCACCGGCCAAATCGTTCCTGCGAAAAGTTCGCATTACACAGACAAAAGGTTGATGATGTGATTTCAAATTAGGTTAATCAAGCGGTGGCTGGTGGATATTTTTAATTCTCTTGATATTTGTTTTATAAAATGGCCTAAGCTATAATATAATGTGATTCATAAATAATTTTGATAAATAAAATTCTGCAAACATTTTTCGTAAATAAACCTCTGCAAACTTAGCACCCGCAAGCAATGTTAAAGAGCGCAACAAAGCTCGAAGCTCAACCGAAATGCGTCCGAGAAATATTCGATATTGCTCTATAGACGCGCTGCCCAAACTTGAGAGTTACAACCCCAACCCCGTCTAAAAACGCCTGCAACTCTGGTAAGACGCGACTATGGAAACGGCGATCAAGCGTTCCATCATGTACGAGTCAAGGTCAAATACAAGCGTCTCTCAGTGTCTGTTCATTTGCGGTGAAGAGTGACTGTGAGGATAAAAATATTAACAAAATAAATACGAAATCCTTGCAACTTTCGTTCTCGTCTTTTTTTCTCTCTTTTTTTTTTACATGGCATGCGCGAGGAAGGTGGGAGCGCGTCATGACGCACAATTAAAACGCGACTTAAAATCATGCACTTTGGCAGGCCAGGGGCCCTGTAAAACTGGAGAGCTACTTGCTTTTTGAAGCGAATTGACGAAAATATACTTGGACAAACTTGATATGAAGTGAACGCCCGATTGTCTCCGGCCAGATGTTTGCAAATTTTTAGTTGTGCAGCGACCTTCTCGGTATTGAAATCATAGTATCAATCATAACGTTTTCACAGTTCACAGAGCAGCAATGCCGCTATTACGGGAACCAACTTTTATATTTAGAATCAGCAGCGCAACCAAAGAAATCAAGCCAGATCAAGCAAAATAGCTGCCTTTGGACGCTAGGCTTAGACGTGAACTGCTACAAAAAGAAGCACCCGCACAGCCCTTCCCAAGGTCCGTTCTGCGGAAGTTTTTCGCAGTAAAACAGGTCTGTCGAGGAGATCTTCCTCTGAACAGCTTGGTGAACGCAAAAAGCGATTCGAACTCATAAAAATGGACGAGCTCTACCAGACTTTTATGTGATCTGTTAGACCTAACTAAATTACTTGTAATCCCTTACATTTATCAGCAATTTTGTAAAAAAAAAAATAATTACATATTTTAAAAAGTAATTGAAAAGTAATTTCGTTAGTTATTTCAGTAAGGGAATGAATGTAATCCGTTACTTGTTCGTTTTAATTCAGGGGGAAGAAAGCGGGAATACAAATCACACAAAAAAAAAAATCGTAAAAAAAGATTTTTTTTTGTTTTGTTTTTGTAAGGGTGAGCTTTACCGGAATGACAGTCATCTGCACATACAAAACGCAAGGCATGGCGCTCTTCGGATGCTGAAAATCTTTATGTCACCAAAAACCTCGATTTTTTTTTTTTTTTCATGACTCGGTTGTTTTTAATTTGTAACTCGTCAGCTCGCTCGCCCACATCGAAGGGGAAGCAGGCAGGCTGATACAAAGAACCGGAATTCCGATGCAAAAAATAGTAAACAAATTAGCAAGAACAATATGTTTCCTTTAAAAAAAAACAAAAAAAAAACAGCAATTGTGCACGCGAGTTAGTGTACCGGATCTGTGCACGCCTATTATTTTTGTCCCTTCGCTCATATTTTGCTTTCGAAGTCGCAGAGATTACACAAAACGATCGTCGACTACGCGCCTTCCAAAAACTTGAGACTATTAACAATGCCATCCTCGGTTATAGTGACTACGACAGTTTGCATAAAGCGCGAAACACATGTACGACGAAACCGTCCGATCCGACGTGCGGACTGCCGGAATGACCTTGGGGGTCGTGGGTTTTCGTAGCACCGAAGAGCGTTGAAAACCCTCGCCTCCGACCGTCGTATTGCCTGATCGGACGTCGGATCGGACGGTTTCGTCGTACATGTGTTTCGCGCTTAATGTTACAACACGACGTTTTCCGCTGAATGGCGCTCAGCACAGAAATCGATGGAAAGGGTGTGACATTAACTGGCATGCTGCTCAAAAGATATTAGAACACTTATCATCTTTGGGAGATACGAATGTTTATTTGATTTTTTGTCTAAACTTCTAAAAGCATCAGTATCCTTTCTTTATTTTTTTTTTTACAACACTGGGATAAGCCGTTGTGGTAATATAAAACGACTTTCATCAATGGTGGTACCGCGGTGGGAGAACCGCGCTCCCTAGCTCCTGGATAATCGGCTCTAGATAGAAGGTGCTTGCATAAACCTTCCAGAAGTAAGAGTATTAGGTAAGACTTAAGTAGCTCGTATTTCACAAAATTAGAATTACTGCTGTTGCTGTTGGCGGACGCTGTCGTTGCCTCGCCTGACATTTAGGTGAAGAACACTGAGCAGTGGTTCGGCCGACCCGTCCTGCATTCGTTTTGGTCGGCATCAAGAAACGGTATGCACGGCCGGCATACGTGCGTCTTCATTTCATTTTTAATCGACATTATGTTTTTGTCTGTTTTTTAGATATCCCATGATGTTTTTGCTGGTAATATATCCAAAAAGCTCCGCCCTCTTCTTCACCGACGTCTCAATCAAGGCACGACATACGGTCAGAGCTAATAAAAGGTTGACATTAAAATAAAATCCATAATTTATTTCTATGAGTAATTACAGTGTCTTGCTTTTTTCCTGTACCACCGTATGGCAATATTTGCCGGATAAAATATGTATATATATTATATTCAGCATATATAGATTTTACATGAAGTTTAATTATCTGTTTTACAATTAAAGGACAGGTAGGCATTTTTTTTTTTTTTTTTTTTTTTGGGGGGGGGGGGGTTCGCGAACATTTACCCTAAATGTCTACTCCCGAAACAAATTATCATATTTTCGTGTCTTGTTTTGTGTGTCTCTTAGAACATTGCGAGAGCGAGCTGCGGTCTGCCTTGAAAATGAACTCTGGGCTCTGGCCGAACAAGAGTCCCTCCGAAGGTGGCACTCTTGATTCGTTATTATGAATGACAATAGACTCTTCTTCTGTCCCACCACCTATTATAGATAACGTAATTGTGAAGAGTGTATTTATGTGGCCTGCATGCGACAACATAGATTAATAAATATTTACATCTGTAAATAAAAAAAAACTGTCGGACAATAAAAACAAAATATTGAGTGTATTGTGAATGTCGCTGTAACGACAAGGTCACGCGCGTTGCCCATTTTTATTCTATTTATTTTTTTCTTTCCCGGCGTTGCCTTCATTCGTTATCATCTGCACCAATGCTGACATATCAACAGGCGCTTAGTTAAATACGCATCAAGGATCCTCAAAAATGTAAAGTGCAACTATACGTACAATCCGTAATGTATCCGGGCAGATTTTTCGACGAGCCTTATTTAAGGAACCATCAAATATAATTTATTAGACACAAACTTCGCGTGGTATGGCCATATCTTTACCGGTTGAAAAGTTGCTTATTTGTTTATATGTTAGGAACATAGAGTTATTATAATGTACGCTAGAGGTTCAACTGGCGCTAGTGCCTATGCGACTTCCGTGACGCAAACTGAAGCTGACAGCAACCAGTCTACTTTTGCGGTGCTCCTGTGCATTCTTATAGGAAAACGCGCGTGCATTTTGTCTCTTCGCCGGAAAATACCACGGAACGCTTTAGTTATTTGGGTCGTACCGAATATTATGTACCTTGATTAACATTGTATAAGTGGAATTACTTCAGTTAGCGCATTTTTCCTCATTACTGAACGATGTTTAACTTCGCAACATTTCAAACCCAAACGTGTGGTCCGCAGCACGTCTGTAAAAACAACCGACGATCCAAAGCAAAATTACAATCGAAAGGAATACAAAGTGTGTTCAAGGCTCGCCAAGCATTCCAGTGACGCTTACATACTGCTAATATGCCAGTCCTGCCACTATATGAAAATGACCCGTCGTGCGTGAGCGGATAAAAACATTCAAAACGTAAATAATAAAGCACGTGGGCTATGAAAGGTCCTCTTCGTATTGTTTTCTCTGCCGGGCAGCTTTTATCGGGCACTTGTTCTCAAAGATTTTGATCGTACTGGTGATATTTTGTACGTAGAAGTTCGCACAGAGCAGAAAGAATAAAGCGGTACTTACTTATTTAAAATCGGAATATATTACGTGGCCCTCAATTTATTTTGATCGTACATGCGCGGGTAGTTACTGATCCAGTGTCACTGCGTAGGTCTTGCCGTCTCCCTTAATATTCAGATGTCCTTCGTTCGTTTGGCACGTATATCCCTCATGCTGAAAAGCGCCGACGTCTTGTTCGCGCTAAGAGTGTCCGACAGTGCACATAAATACACGTACGAAGCCGTTTTAGCACCGTTTTTAATTCGATGAATTCGAAAGAAAAACGCCGTAAGTGACCAATTATTTCGTCGGCCTGACTGAGAAATGTTCCAAGCTACCTAGCACGTACGAATTATTCGGGATATTTGCTCTTATGATCGAGCGCAGGGAGAAAATGCACTCACTTTTTCCCATAGAAATGCATTACCGGAAGTCAATTTTCGACTGGTTGCTATCAGCTTCAATTGGCGTCAGCACACTAGCGCCACTTGAACCTCTAGCGTACATTATAATAACTCTATGGTTAGGAATACTGTTTTGTGGCCCTGGAGAGTTGATTCTAAGATATGGCACTTCAGTTTACGGTCAATGCGCAGAAAATAACAACATAGGAATAAAAAGTCTGCTTAACCAAGTAATGAGTGAAGCAGAGTACGTAATTTTTTATGAGAAATGCGTAAATGATCGTGATGTGCAGAGGAGTATGGAGAGCGCGTGTCACAAGGCCCTCGGTATCGGGGAAGAAGCTTAGCAGCTCTCCCGACTGACCGCATGGTCCGTCTCGCCAGAACTTTATCTCCAATTTAAAACTCGTGCACATTATGGATACCGGCCTCTGACATACTGCCAGTCTCTTCCTGACTTCGCCGAATGGCGCCCCGTGCCTGTCTACGAATCTCATCGAGAGAAGCACGTTGAGTGTCCCTGCCACGTTGTGCCCCGTTCACCCCAAGCTTTGTCTCAATAGGCAGCGTCACGTCACGACCGTATAAGAGTCTGAACGGTACTTCTTTTGTGGTTTCTTGCTGTGATGTGTTCAGTGCGAACATGGCCTGTGGGACAAAGTTATCCCAATTAGTATGCGTGGAGTTTACATAGGCAGACAAGATATCTGTAAGTGTACGGTGTTTCCTCTCAACTAGGCCGTTCGTTTGAGGATGATACACGGATGTCGGAGAATGTCGTATGCCATGTCTCGCCAGACAGTTTCTAAAATGATGAGACATGGACGGTGTGCCACGGTCTGAAATTATTGCGCATGGCGGGCCATGTCTCAGAACAATGTCGACATCAATAAACTCTTCTAGGAAATATGCGGTAGCATCTGGCACCGCTAAGGCCTCTACCCATTTAATTAAGTAGGCAACTGCGACTATGACATAACGATTTCCGCTCCGGGATTTCGGAAAAGGTCCGAGAAAGTCAATTCCAATTAGCTCAACGGATGTTCTGGAGGTGTGACTGGACAACGGGGTACGTCCCACTTAGTTGTAGATGTCTTCCGGAACTAGCAGTGTTCGCATGTCTGAACGTGTAGAACGACGTCTTGACGTAAGCCGCGCCACCAAAAACGTGCGGCGACCTTAGTGTAGGTCTTTTCTCGCCCAAGGTGACCTGCACTTGGAGCGTCATGGCATGCTTGAAGTATTGCCACCCGCAAGCTCACGGGTACAACTGGGAGCCAGACGGTGCCTGCTGACTGTCGTTTCTTTACGTGGCACAGGATATTATCGACAATCCTGTATGCTCGCAACAGGCCCGGTAATTGTCGTCGTGTGTCATTCAGTCTCTCGGTGGAACTTTGTTGGAGGATCGCGCGTATATTAGCTAGCTCAGCGTCGTTCACCTGTGCCGTGTACAAGTCTTGAATAGCAGAAATTCCCACAGGGTGGCGCGAAAGAAAGTCCGCATCTTGGTGAGATGATCCACTGCGATGACGAATTGAGAAGTTGTATTCCTGCAGCTGGAGTGCTCACCTAGCAAGCTTTGGCGTCAGGTCCTGCTTGGATTGCAACCATTGCAATGCGGCATTGTCCGTTACTACCGTAAAATGACGACCATAGAGATATGGACGAAACTTGCTGACGGCCCAGACCACGGCGAGACATTCCAGTTCAGAGGAATGGCGTCTACTCTCACAATCGTCTAAATGCCGACTAGCGAAGGCCAACACTCTTTCGATGCCGGATGAATCTTTTTGGAGCAGTACTGCCCCCAGACCATCACCGCTAGCATCGGTGTGCAGGATTGTCTCATTAGTCTCGTTGAAGTGTGCTAGAACGGGAGGGTTTAGCAAGGCATGCTTGATGTCTGCAAATGCCTGAATTTGAGCCTCCCCCCAGGTCCAGGTGGTTGTTTTCCGCAGAAGGATGGTTAGGGGTCGTGTGCGTCTCGCGAAATCTTTTATGAAACGCCGAAAATAGGACGCGAATCCTATAAAGCTTCTTAGCTCTTTGATCGTCGTCGGAGCTTGATATTCTGCAATCGATCGCACTTTCTCAGGATCGGGGAGGATGCCTTCCGACGTGATCGAGTGTCCCAAATATGTGACTTGTCCAAAGCCAAAAAAACACTTCTTAGCCTTCAGTTTAGTGCAACATCAGATAGAGCCTGCAGTACAAGACGAAGTCGGCGCTGATGCTCATCGAATGTAGGGGCATAAATGATGATATCGTCGAGGTAGACCAGGGCCATTGTCCATTTGAGATGACCGAGTTTTTTATCCATTAGCCGCTGGAATGTGGCTGGAGCATTGGTGAGTTCGAATGGTAACCGATTGAATTGAAATAGGCCGTCAGGTGTTACGAAAGCGGTTTTCTCTGCATCCTCGGGTTTTATGGGGACTTGCCAGTACCCGAAAATCAAATCAAGGGTGGCAAAAAATTTTGCGTTCGCGAGACGATCTAAGGCGTCGTCTAACCGGGGTAGTGGGTAGACATCTTGTTTAGTGACACTGTTGAGGTTTTTTCAGTCCGGGAATGGATTTGACGAGTTACTGTTCCCAACTTCTCTCCGCGACTAATGCTTGTGTCGGTGGATCCGAAGTTGATGACGAGGATTTTGGTCTGACCCTCTTTACAGAGAAGAACGCTTCTCGCAGCTGCCATTTCTTGACCGGGTAAGCACTTCAGATAAGGATCGAAGATTACATCTCCACAAAATCGTTCCGACACAACGGCGTTTACCCATACTCCAGAGTTTGCCGGGACAATTGTTCGTCTGGAGACGACTGCAGTAAGTTTAGTGCCTTTTCGGGTAGACCTATGTTCCTTGATGACGCGCGTTTTCATCGCTTGCCAACAATATTGGGCGAAGGTAAGAGAAAACGTGATGAACCACGTGATGAACTGAACCACGTGATGAACGTGGTTCAGGAGGCCATTTTGATATCTAGTAGGTTCATCTTGTGAAACTAACGTCTTTGACTTTGGGTTACTTGGGAGAACCATCGTTGTTGTCTCAATGAGGGGTATGTCTGATTTGAAACTGATAGTCAGCCCGGTCTTTTTGCACCAGTCACAGCCAAGAATGACCGGATGGACTACATTTGTGACGACAACAAAATCATGTAGCAGTTGTGTTGCTTCTCCCGCCATTGTCAAGGACATTACGCCTGCGGATTTTAACTCGGAACCATTGGCAGAAAGGAGCTGGATGGTAGTTGCTGCCTTGAGATTGCTTAGCAAGCTTGCTACAACTCGACTATCAATAATGCTCACTGCGGACCCAGTGTCCACCAGAGCATTAAACTGCTGGTTGAGTTCCGCATTATGTATAGATACACATGGTGGTGAGTAAGGTTTAGGCATCTTTACTGATGTTTGTGCTTCTGCAGTTATGCCTAAGGTAACGTTGGGGACTGGATGAACTACCAGCGAGCCCTGCCCCGATGGCTCCCGGAAGCGTTTCCCGGACGTGAAGTTTCCTGGGGTTCATTCGGGCACTGTCGAGCAAAATGTCCGATGCCACCACAGCGGAAGCAATGTTGCGGCCGCGACGACTCGTAGTGGTTCATCATGGAGAAGGTGCTGATAGCTGTAGTACGTGCTGCCCTTTCCGTAGAACGAAACGCGGCTTCTGTTTCAACTGCTTGGACTAAAGCTGCTCGCAGAGTTGTTGGGCGTCCAAGGCGTACAATTTGTTGAATCTGGACATCACCAATGGCGTCCAGAAATGAAGCGGTAGCCAAGGTACTTATGGTGTCGGGGGAAGAGCTTGGAAAGGATTTTCGTGCAAGACGTTCGATGCTGGCTGCCAGCTCTGGGAAAGTCTCGCCAGAACGTTGACGGCGAGAGCGCAGTTCCGCATAGTGAAGTTGTACAAGGTGAGTGTCGCCGAACCGAGCGTCCCGGGGCAGCGATTAAGGTGGGGTAGTCGTGAAGGAGGTCTGCTGGGATAGTCTCTAAGATTTCGACGGCCTTCCCCCGGAGGTAAGACATCAGGGCTCTTGCTTTGTATGAGACGTTCCAGCCGTTGGCTTCTGCGATTGTTTCAAAATGCATCTGATAGGCTTCCCAGGAAACTGTTCCTTCAAATGGTTGCGGTTTCAATAGAAATGCGCCGTGTGCCGCACTACCTTGAGGAGCCGTACTGCCTCGGAAAAGTCGGGGTGCGGGCCCGGCTTGTTGTAGTTGATTTCGGGGGGCCTGGACTTCCAACTGCAACTGGCGCACCTGGACTTCCGTGGGATCCTGGTTTGCAGCGCCCAAGGCAGATTGATCTTCCAGGTCTCGAACGTCATCATCGTTGCGGTCTCCGGCGTGGGAGTGAGAGCGGGTGAGAGGCATATCCCACCGCTGCCACCAAAACTGTAACGATAATTCTCCTCAGTCACTCAGTCGAGCCGTCCCGTTCTCAGTTCCCGTCGTCTTCCTCCTACTTTACTTTCTTATCGTAACAATATATATATATATATATATATATCAAAAGAAAGCTACTTTAGACAAGACATTTTTACTATGGAAATATTAAGTCAATATTACATGCAGCTAAATATAAAAGTCTGCAATGCAAAGTGTACCGTCAAAACATTTCATTATAAATTTCGATTGAAGGAAAATTAAAACAACAGTGAGTGCCAGGGTCCATCAGTGCAAGCTATGAACCGGGCAGAAACTTGATGGGATTCCACACAGGGGCCTGGACACAGGATTTTGAAAGAGACAGAAGCGGGGGTTTGGTCTCATGTAAAGGGTTTCAGAGGCTCTCAGCTCTCTCTTACGCTTGAAAGTAATGAATATTAAAATAAAACGTAACTACATTAATCGCCGCCCTCTAATTACCTATTCGATTAATCGGCTCAGTTGCTCTTCAAGTATAAAATCTCGGAAAGGCCTAGCGACTTTATTATGTTTACATTTCCATATTATAAACTTTATTTTGCAGTGAATTATTTTTCGTTATTTTGTATGTAATAAACTTAGTACTGCCTTCTACAATTAATAGATGCTCAGGTAAGACACCTGGGTCGGCTTGCTGGAATCAGTGTCTCAGCTGAGACTGGGTGAAAGAAAGCACTGTAAAGGCTGGGACGCGCCAGCGTCTTGAGTCGAGACTTGAGTCCCGTTCAGCTCGTACTCTGGCTATGACAGTGCTTTCTTTCCCCCCATCTCTGCTGAGACGCTGTTTCCAGCAAGACGGCCCAGGTGTTTACTATTGTTTTGTTCGTCTGTCTTATCCTTACTCAGAGCTCGATCGATCTAGATCAAAATATTTATAGTGATTTAAAAAAAATAATCAAATAGAAGGAAGGTTCATTCATAAATTGCTTAGCTCTACTCTTGCAGCATCATAGCGTCCCTCAGCCCTTCATCTAGCCTTAAGACCTGTTAATTACAATCTCGCCATTTAACTTCACACCAAAAGTTTTACGTTGATCTGAAAAAAAAAACTGGCTTAAGACTTACGGTCTTTGCGGCACGGAAATATGTAGTTATAAATGTACCCACATTGCCTCTATAATATTTACAATTTATAAGTCCAACCGCTGGGCTCCCTCTTCAGCTCACCAGTGTCAAACGTTCTATTAAATTAATTCGAATGAATACCCCGTTATACAAAAGAACATTACAGTTGAACAGAACATGACGCTTGAATCAATCAAGAAATTAAAATAAATCACGCACATAAAATAGCTTGTCGTGTAAAGACAATTGCTGGCAAATACACTTACAGAGCGCGGTGACTTAACTGACACTCCACTCCCACCCAACAAGCCGAACCTCGGCAAATAAGGACTACTCAACACTCTGTGGTATTCGGCTTTGGACATACCCGGAGGACTCTTTACTACAGCCCACATCTACCGCCAAGAAAACAGTCATATTTTAACACAGAAAATAAGATAAAAATGACGTGTGTGTGTGTGTGTGTGTGTGCGTGCGTGTGTGTGTGTGTGTTTGTGTGTGTGTGTGTGTTTCGCGGTGAACCAATCGCAGGTCTATCTTTAATCACATGATCACGCTCTCTCCCGTAACCAGGCGCAGAGAGCAGTGCAGGTGATGACTGCTCAGACCGGCGCGTAGCTTCCCCGGCACTGTCAGCTTAGAAATTAACAGAGGTCCTCTTCGTTCACAAAGGAGACATTTGGAGAGATTAGTGACGACGTGGGGAAAACGGGAGGGAACTGTTTCCTCATCACCCTCTCTCGCCCTTTCCGAACCCGTTCCGAGGCCTTCAGCGCTTAGTCTGCGCGACAATTCCCTGTACACTTCCCTCCCTCGAATACATCTGTTTGCCTCTGCTGGTATTTTCTATTCGGGTGTCCAAAAACCAATGTGGTAGAGATTGCTTAGACATGATAGCTCTAGAGCAAGAGGAAAAAATGGACTGACAGACAACAAACTCCGAACTCAGCTTGGAGCCCAAGTTCAAGATTAAAAAGAGACAATGATAAATCAAAGGACCCAACGGAAAAAAGGGGCGATATAAATTTTCAGAAAATCATCCGCCACTTTGGCATTCCTTCAGAGCACCATTGTAGCTAACTAGCTTATGCTTCAAAATAAACAAAACTGGAGAGCATCCGCACAAACACGTGGAATGCGACACATCAGTAGTCTAAAATACCAATGACATGTGGGCGATCGTACGTGTGTAGCATGATAGCCCGACGTGCAGAATCCCTTTGCGCGCTTTAACCAGAATTGTTCTATGTCTTCCGAATATGCTGAGGGTCTACAAATGACGACATGATTACGTTACACACGCTCGCGTGCACACTTGCTGTCTCTTAAATGAAAGCAGAATGCTCAACCGTCACGGTAAAGACCCGGCCACCTGATCTAGAGATTCGCGTCATGGGCTTCTGATAAAACTGGCCTTTTGAAGGCGTGACAACGGACTGCCAGATTCAATCACGAGCCACTTAGAAATTACGTGGTATTGCGCTTTGGTGCACGTGTCAGTGCCCGCGTCTCGGACCACTGATGGGGATGGGCACACAGTGGTTCGAATCGAATAGCAGTGTGTGACTCAAAAATTTTACATTGTAAAAAGGCCACGACGTACAGGATGTTTGCAATGTCGAAGCTATAGAAATGATGCAGCGTTTTGGGGTTCGGAGAATTATTCGTCCACCTCTAATCAATGCTAGGCATGTCATAGTTTAGCGTGGAACGTGATTAGACCTGGTGGCCCGTGGCTTTGGCCTTTAGTCCATCGTAGGATGAGACAACGTGTAGAAAGCGGATCACAGACGGTGGCGTGTTTGTTGACATCAATGCATCCGATGGACGAAGCGCGTCTGGGGCTGAGCTATTCCTCAACCCCAGCTTCGCTGGACGTGTGCGCCGCGTGGTTTCACGGTTCATAATTTCCGCAACCACGCGATTGCAGCCATTATGACCAGACCTTGGCTTGGCTTGAATTGGCCTGGCAGCTTCGCGGCAAAAGAAAATTAGTGGGCTTGGACGCTAGCCGGCTAGCTAAGTTTGACGCAGTTTAAGACTCGCGGAGCCAAAAATTAAAAATGTTTTCACTAGGCTGGGAAAAAAAGAAGAAAAAGACGAAATGTTGTTGGTTGTTGTGAGGAATGCGTTCATTATGCGAGTCAATACGGTATTAATACTTAGAATAAAAACTCGTGACTGGCAGTTCTGAATTAAATAATTGCTGCAATTACATTTCATATAATTGCCCACAATTTCCTACTATAATGTTTTGTGCATTGCATTTGTGCATTAAGCGGATACCAGCAGTCATGACGTTCTGATGAAAAATGGCATTGTCAAACCTTGTTTCCTTTGAACTAACACTGCAGTCTCACCGCCGTTCACGCAATGACGCAAGCCCGTCTGCTTCTTCACTTGCTCCTGGAACTGGTGTGTTCTTGAACTATGGGGGCAAGCTTGTTCGTCGTCAGGAGCTACGAGAGCGGGACGAGTTTTCCGAACAATAACTCGGCACCCGTGCCGATACCGTCACCTCTGCTGAAATTGGACGCATCCGCCTACTTGATCTGCCAACCTGGAACGCGCCTCGAGGGATGTCTTCAAAAGCGCCGTCCGTCGTCGAGTCAGTTGGGGCACGTCACTGCCGCTCAAGCAATGACGCAAGCCCGTCTGTTTCTTCACTTGCTCCTGATATTGGCGTGCTCGTCAACTACCGGGGCAAGCTTAATTATTTGTCGTCAGCAGCTACGAGAGCGGGACCAGTTTTCCGAACAATGACTCGGCACCCGTGCCAATACCGTCGCCTCTGCTGGAACTGGACGCATCTGCCTACTTGACCTGGCAACCTGGAACGCGCCTCGAGGGATGTCTACAAAAGCGCCGTCCGTCGTCGAGACAGTTGGGGCACGTCACCACCTTTTACGCAATGACGCAAGCCCGTCTGTTTCTTCAAGTTCGTTACTTCACCATTGTTCGGTGCTTTCGCAGTAGCGATCTCTGTTTGTTAACGATGTCGTGCCCGAACGACGAAGTGCGCTCTTGCTTGCGGTGGCTGTGCCACCATGGTTTTGAATTTTACTCCGTTGCATGCCTCTCACAACTGCTTTTTGGAAGTGTCGGGGGACGTTGAATCGAACCCGGGCCCCCTCACCGACAGCCAGCAGATAGCCAACATTCTAGCCGTTGTTCAACGGATTGAGGCATTGCAAAGTACCATGCTGGCCAAAATCAGTGCTCTAGAAAGTGAACAAAAAATCACGAATGCATCAGTGGGCCAACTCTCCGCAAGATTAACCGCCGTAGAGTCGGAGTTGACTGCCCCACACGTCGTATCTAGTCCCACCTCTTCAAACAGTATGTCTATTCAGTTGGCTGATGTTCGTAAACAATGTGCAGACCAGCAATATTGCCGCGCGCGCAGCTGGCCAAGAAGGCAGCGCACGCGTGGCCTAACGGTTATCGCGCCTGCCTCCCACGCGAAAAGCCAGGGTTCGATTCCTGGAAGCGAAGTGTCCTTTGTTTATTCCTGCAATTTAGTGTTCTAGAAAATTCGTGAATGCTGTTGCTTGTTCGAGGTCCGAATGTTCTACGCCGATTATTCCAGAAGCCCCAGCGTGTACATAAGGGGCTCCGCATGGCGATCCTGTGTCAGTTTTCGCCCCAGCGTTCGACTCTGCTGTCACGCCGACCTCGACGCCCGCGGCGCTCTGTTCTCTTCTGCTGTTATCTTTTTTATTTCCTTTTTTATTTTTGGGCACAAGTTCGCCCCATTAAACGTTTCAGTTTCCCCCAGTTATTCTTTGTATTCTTGGCTGTTCCTTTGTGACATTTTGGTGGAGGTGCGGGGTAGCTGCATTCTATGCCCGTGGACCGTACCCCTCCGAAAACACGCCGGCCAAGTGACGTGCTCAGCCCCGGGAGGCTACCCTCCGCAGAAGACCAGATCAAGGCCCGGTCAAGTCGCCGTAACCAAGGCCTACTCCCGGAACTTGGACCACTGCTGCAGAAATCAAAGAAGCGGACCGCGACAATGACTACCCCACCCGTCGTCATCCTGCCCGTCACTCCCCGCACTCCGACGCCCTTCCACGGTGAAGCTCACGAAGACGTAGAGGACTGGCTGCATCATTATGAACGTGTAGCCCGCCACAACGGATGGACGGATGAGCACCGCCTCCAGAACCTTTACTTCGCGCTTGAAGGCACCGCGAGGAACTGGTTTGAGTACCACGAATCCTCCTTTACTTCGTGGAAGCCATGCGCCGCCGAACTGAAGCGGACGTTCATCAACTACCATCGTCGACAGAGAGCGGAGGAACTTCTTCGAACAAGGGTGCAGGGCCCCAACGAAAGCGTGACAAGCTTCGTCGAAGATGTCTTGCGTCTAAGTGCCCGGGCCGATTCAGATGCCACCGAGGAGAGGGAACTTCGCGCTCTCATGCGTGGCGTGAAGGGTGAAATTTTCGGAGGATTTGTACGCAATCCCCCAACGACTGTCAGTGGTTTTGTAACCGAAGCCACCAATATCGAGCGCGCCCTGACAGCCCGAGAAAGCCACTACCACCGAATCGCCGGCGCGCCTGCTGCTCCAACTATCGCTGCTTCCCTTCTGGACCTGAATATCAGCGGTGTCGACAGCCTTCGGGAGATCATCCGTGAAGTCGTCCGGGAAGAACTCCGCAAGATACTCCCCGCTGCGGATCGCCCGTCCTCACTGTCGCTCGCCGAGGTCGTCCGAGAGGAAGTTCACTGGGCCTTCCAACCTGAGCTTCCGATCAACACTACGACGACAGAAGAACCAACGTTGAGCTACGCCGCCGTGGCCCGACGACCGCCGCAAGCTCCTCGCCAGGCCCGGTGCCACCCCGAAGAGACGCCCAAACGTCGCGGTATCCTCGTCGTCAAGAGGAACAAGCCCAGTACGTCCGCCCTGAGTGACCCTCAACGAGGAAGACAGACGTGTGGCGAACGGCCGACCGACGCCCGCTCTGCTACCACTGCGGGGAAGCCGAACACATCTACCGCGGCTGCCCCTACCGTCGACTTGGGCTGCGTAGTTTCCACCCGAACGACCCACGCCCAAGGAACGGCGAACGCCCTCGCGACATCGAGGAGTACCTCCGAGTGACGCTCGCCCCCCTCAGTGCCGTCTCTCCGCCGTAAATCTCGCTCACCATCGCCACGACGTTCAGCGTCTCCAGCGCCCCGACCCCGCCGAGAGAGCTTGTCTCCTCTGCGTCGCCGGGAAAACTAAGTGCGGCAACGCCTGGAGGTGGCGTTGCCGAACACGACCAAAGTAAAGAGCCTCCAAAACGCCGGAGCGCTCCCCCTCTCTCGACGCCACGCATCCCAACAACGCTCCTGCAACGGCGTCCAGCAACCTAAATGTAGCCATCGACGGCCACAACGCATCAGCACTCGTGGACACCGGAGCAGACTAGTCCGTCTTGAGTGGGAGGCTCTCCCGCCGCCTTCGAAAAGTCATGACGCCGTGGGATGGACCTCAAATGCGAACCGCCGGAGGACACCTCATTACACTAGTCGGGACATGCACTGCTAGCGTCGAGATCCACGGTGAGACGTGCCCTGTGAAGTTCGTCGTTTTACAAGACTGTTCCAGAGACGTTATTCTCGGCGTGGACTTTCTGTGTGAATACGGCGCCGTCATCGACCTTGGTGAGAACAGATTGACGCTGCGCAAGCCTGTTCCGCCTTCAGAGAAACCCCAAACAGCGTCACCCACCGTCCGAGTCGCTGCCGACCACGTGAACCTGCCGCCGCGATCAAGTGTTGTCGTACCCGTAGTGGCCGATGCAGCTACCTGCGGCGAAGTTGTTCTGGAAGGCAACCTACAATTGCTCCTAGGAAGAGGAATAGGCGTCGCAAGAGGAGTGGTTGAACTTCAGGATGGGCGGACTATGGTCCTCGTGACGAATTTCCGAAATGAAACGCAACACCTCACGAAAGGTGCCGCTTTGGGCCACGTCGAGGAACTTCGGAACTCCGCCGAAATCGCCGTGATTGCTGAAGAGTCATCCCCACCTCCGAAAGACATTACGCCGCCAGCGCAGCTCGACATTGACCCCAAGCTTCCAGGCTCGAAACGACGGTAGCCGAGTGACCTCCTCGCCGAATACAGAGACTGCTTCGCGACGTCGTCGAGGGTGCGCCAAACCGCCGTTGCGAAACATCGCATCGTTACCGAGGACGACGCGCTCCCTGTGCACCGCTCGCCGTACCGAGTCTCCCTAAAAGAAAGGAAGGTCATCCAAGAGCAAGTGCAAGAAATGCTGAAGGACGACATATTCCAGCCTTCAAGCAGTCTGTGGGCCTCTCCAGTCGTGCTGGTTAAGAAGAAGGACGGAACGCTTAGGTTCTGCGTGGACTACCGGCAGCTGTACGCGGTAACGAAGAGAGACGTCTATCCACTCCCCCGCATCGATGACACGCTAGACCGGCTGCGCCACTCTCGATATTTTTCATCGATGGACCTGAAGAGTGGCTACTGGCAGATCGAAGTTGACGAATGGGACCGAGAAAAGACAGCTTTCGTCACGCCGGATGGACTGTACGAGCTCAAGGTGATGCCCTTCGGACTATGCACGGCACCAGCAACTTTCCAGCGTGTCATGGACACTGTACTGGCAGGACTGAAGTGGCAAAGCTGTCTCGTCTACCTTGATGACGTCGTAGTGATTTCAAGTGTCTTCGACGAGCACTTGCGACGACTCCGAGCTGTTCTCCAAGCCATAAAGACCGCCGGACTCACCCTCAAGCCGTCAAAGTACCGGTTCGCCTATGACGAACTAAAATTTTTAGGTCACGTGGTTAGTAACGAAGGCGTCCGTCCAGACCCCGAGAGGACTCGCGCCGTCGCGGCATTTCCAGCGCCCACAGACAAGAAGGCTGTGTGAAGGTTCCGTGGACTTTGCGCCTACTATCGACGCTTCGTTTGTAATTTTGCAAGGATTTCCGCACCACTCACTAAACTCACGAAGGACGCCGAGAAGTTCGAATGGGCCGAGGATCAGCAGCACGCATTCGAGGAGCTGAAGCAACGACTCCAGACTCCTCCTGTTCTTGGACACTTCGATCAAGATGCGGAAACCGAGATTCATACGGACGCAAGTAACGAAGAACCTGGCGCTGTACTGGTTCAAGTGCAAGAAGGCACCGAGCGTGTCATCGCCTACGCACGTCGGAAGCTGTCCAAAGCAGAGAGAAATTACTCCACGACTGAAAAGGAATGTCTTGCGGTTATCTGGGCAATCACGAAGTTTCGTCCGTACTTATACGGCAGCCCTTTCCGCGTTGTCACGGACCACCACTCGCTCTGCTGGTTTGCGAACCTAAAAGACCCTTCAGGGCGTCTCGCTCGATGGAGTCTCCGACTGCAGGAGTTCAACATGACTGTGGTCTACAAGTCAGGCCGCAAGCACAGCGACGCCGATTGCCTGTCCAGAGCCCCTGTCGAGACATCTCCCGGTAGCAGCGACGACGATGACGACGAGTGCTTCCTAGGCGCAGTGAACACCGACGACATGGCGCGACGCCAAAGAGACGATCCTGAGTTGCGTGCGCTAATCGAGCACCTCGAAGGACAAGGGGGTACTATCCCCAGTGTCTTCTCGAGAGCCCTGCCGACCTTCGTCCTCCGACAAGGTGTAGCTTACAAGGAAAACTTCGGAGACAACAGCTCGCCATGGCTGCTGGTAATCCCTGCCGACCTTAGAGCAGATATCGTTCAAGCCTGCCACGACGACCCGACGTCCGGACACCTTTGTTACAGCCGTACGCTGGCCCGAATTCGTGAGAGGTATTACTGGCCCAAGCTGCCGAAGACCGTTCACTTCTACACACGATCGTGCCACGAGTGCCAGCGACGCAAGAAACCGCCGACGAGGCCGGCAGGTCTCCTGCATCCGATCGCTCCCCCGACCGTACCGTTCCAGCAGATCGGAATGGATCTACTTGGTCCTTTCCCAGCATCCACGCAAGGAAACAGATGGATAATCGTCGCCACTGATTATCTCAGGCGGTACGCCGAAACAAAAGCCCTTCCTTCAGGGACGGCTGTCGAAGTTGCCAAGTTTTTCATCGAGTCCATCGTCCTCCGGCCCGGCGCTCCTGAAGTTTTGATCTCAGACCGTGGATCATCGTTCATGGCCCAGCTGACGCAAGAAATCCTTCGTCTCAGCCACACCTGCCATCGGCGCACCACGGCGTACCACCCGCAGACCAGCGGGCTGACGGAGAGGCTCAACAAAACCATCGCCGACATGATCTCCCTGTATGTCGACGTGGAGCACAAGACATGGGACGAGGTCTTGCCGTACGTCACATTTGCCTACAACACGGCCGTGCAAGAGACCACCGGGGTGACACCCTTTCAGCTGGTTTATGGCCGCAAAGTAATGACAATGCTGGACGCGATGTTACCCCACGGACCGGCTGTCGACGGAAGCGACGACGCCCAGGTGGTTGCCCAACGAGCAGAAGAAGTCCGTCAGCTCGCCAGACTTGCGGTTATAGCGACACTAGCCGCTATAACCTTCGTCGTCGGGACGTCCACTTTCAGCCCGGAGACAGGGTGTGGGTGTGGACACCGATCCGCCACCGTGGTCTCAGCGAGAAACTCCTGAAGTGCTACTTTGTAGCATACAAAGTGCTTCGTCGACTCGGGGATCTGAACTACGAGGTGATGCCCGACGGAAGACGGACTTCATCACGCCGCCCTCCATGACCAGAAGTCGTCCACGTCGTGCGCATGAAGCCGTACTACGCTTGATAGGACGGTGGACCTTATGTGTTCCAAATGGCTCTTTAGTTGACCGTTCTTTTTGTTTGCTTTGTTTTGTTTTGTGCTGCATCAGGGCGATGCACTTTTTAAGGGGGGGGAGTAATGCCGCGCGCGCAGCTGGCCAAGTAGGCTGCGCACGCGTGGCCTAACGGTTATCGCGCCTGCCTCCCACGCGAAAAGCCAGGGTTCGATTCCTGGAAGCGACGTGTCTTTTGTTTATTCCTGCAATTTAGTGTTCTGGAAAATTCGTGAATGCTGTTGCTTGTTCGCGGTCCAAATGTTCTACGCGTCGAACCTTCTACGCCGATTATTCTAGAAGCCCTAGCGTGTACAAAAGGGGCTCCGCATGGCGATCCTGAGTCAGTTTTCGCCCCAGCGTTCGACTCTGCTGTCACGCCGACCTCGATGCCCGCGACGCTCTGTTCTCTTCTGCTGTTATCTTTTGTTTTCCTTTTTTATTTTTGGGCACAAGTTCGCCCCATTAAACGTTTCAGCTTCCCCCAGTCATTCTTTGTTTTCTTGGCTGTTCCTCGGTGACAATATAGACTTCGACGGCCAAACCTGTTGTTCTTTGGCTGTCCTGATTCCCCCTCCGAAAGCTGGAGTCAATCAGAAGGAAAGGTCGTTGCCTTCTGCTCCAACAAATTGGAATTGTTCTTGAATCCGGCAAATCTTATACGGTCGCATCGACTTGGTAGATTTCAAGTGCGCAAAAACAGACCAATTACAGTCAAATTTTCTCGTTTTAAGGACAAGAAAAGACTATTGGCCTGCGGAGTAAATTTGACAGGTACTGTTTTTGCTATCCGAGAGGGCTTCTCCGCTTCAATACGGCTGGCTCGAGGCAGACTCTTTTGGGAGAGCCTTAAACGTTCCTTTCAAAATGCGCTTCGACAAATTGCTCGTTGGTAACGAACGCTACGTTTTTAACGAAGAATCTCAATCTGTAGACGAGCTTTATTCCCTCAAACCGAATTCGTAGCAATCAAAGCGAAGCGGGTCTTTTACTTCTTATCGACTCGAACGTCACGACAAAAACAAAATCCTTTCAGTCCTATTCACAAACATACAAAGCGTCATTCGAAACGCGACGAACTTCATGACATCATGGAGGACATCTGATCAGATATCGGTATCTTAACGGAAACATGGCTTAATCCCGGTATAGACGATAACGAGATTTTTACCTGTATGCCCACTGGAATATTTTTCGTCATGACAGAAATGCGCGAAGAGGGGGTGGTGTGCTTATCGCCAGAAAAAAAGAACATTCCCTGCTTTGATATCGAAATCATAGATAGTAGCATTGAAATTTCCGCAGTATGTGTCTCTACCCATTCAAACGAGATTATTTCTGCTGCGTGTTACAGGCCACCTGACTGTTATGACCTGTTTTCTGCCAAGCTCTCCGCCATTTTGGTTGACATTAAACCTAGCTTTTCCAAAACAGATTTTTTACTGTTTGGTGATTTCAATTTCCCCCAGATTGACTGGGAAAGTTTATCATCCGAAGGGTCTCACCCATCTGCAGATTTTCTTGATATGTGCCTCACGCTTACCCTGATGCAGGTTGTAAGCGAGCCCACACGCTCGTCTAACATTCTCCATCTCATATTAACTACATCGTCTGACCTCGTAAAGTCTATCCAACTCTCTGAAGGTTTAAGTGACCACAAAATGCTGCACGTTATTCTTTTATTACCTGTTTTTGTGAATAGTCCTATTTTCAAATCTATTCACGACTACAACTAAAGCCAACTATGAAGAAATAAATAACGAATTATCAAGTTAATATGACACCTTCCAATTCCGAGTCTTCGCTAAGAACTATCAAAGAAAATTGGAGTCTTTTCAAAAATAAAGTTTTTAACCTGGTGCAAAAATATGTGCCCACTATACAAATTCGCCCCGACTCATCTAACCCATGGTGTAATAAAACATTAAGGACATTATGTAACAAGAAAAAACGACTCTTCACCAAAGCTAAGCGAAGTAACCTATCATGTGCTTGGGACTCTTATTACGCTGCTCTCAGAAACTACACGAAAGCCTTAGAGCACCGAAAACAAACTTTTTTTCTCAAAATTTACCGACAATTTTGCGATGTCACCAAAAAGCAGTTCCAGGACCATAAATCTCGCCGACCTCAACGAAGAACCAGTCAGAGAGAGTTACTGCCCAGAAGTGTTAAATGACTACTTTTCTTCCATATTTACAAATGAACACCCATTAAATATTTTAACCCTACTTCAAGAGTGTTATGATCTTATGTCACCGGTCACTGTTAACACAACCGGAATATTTGAACTCATTAAAAAACTTAAACTTTCGTCCTCAGCCGGCTCCAACAATATCAATGCAAATTTCTTAAAAATACAGCTGCTCTATCCAGGAACTTTCTTAATCTCATCTTCAATCAGTCACTCTCCAAAAGCTGCCTACCCCTTCGATTGGAAGATCGGTAAAATTGTTCCAATCTTCAGACAGGGAATTCGGTATTTAGCCTCTAACTATCCTCCTATCTTTTAACCTGCATATCGTCTAAACTCCTAGAGCACATCTTGTATTTACACATCATGATTCACTTGCCCTCAAACGATTTTCTCTTCAGACATCAGCATGGCTTCCGCAGGGGTTTTCCTTGCGAGACTCAGCTGTGCGAATTTGTTCACGAATTGCACACAAACCTTGAAATTCGTGTGCAAACCGACGCCATTTTTCTGGACTTCTCAAAAGCGTTTGATCGTGTTCCTCACCAACGTCTTCTCCCTAAGCTATCATCACTGCAATTAGACCCCTTAGTACTTTCCTGGATTAATATTTTCTCGTATCTCGCATTCAATACACAGTCACTAATGATAACGAATCAAGACTAACAAGCGTTACGTCAGGGGTGCCACAAGGTTCCGTTCTTGGCCCCTTGCTTTCTTTAATCTTCATTAACTATCTTCCGTGTACCATCACCTCGAAAATTCGTCTTTTCGCAGATGATTGTGTCCTATATAAAAAGATTTCATCAGTAACAGACAACTTCCAACTTCAAAATGATCTAGAGAAAGCTGGCCACTGGTGCAGAAAATAGTTGATGCCGCTCAATAGATCCAAGTGCAAATTAATCCAATTCACCAGAAAGCAGTCCCTGTTAGCATATCAGTATACCATAGACAACGAAGTTATCGAACCCGTTTCCATGTACAAATATGTTGGCATCAGATTAACTACTAACCTTTCTTGGACAACCCACATTGAAACCATTTCTGAAGAAGCATCGAAGACTCTCGGATTCATCAGACGAAACTTACGAGAGGCCCCTCCACACGTTGCACAAATGGCTTATGAAACGTACATTAGACCTAAACTAGAATATCGTTTCATCTTATCATCATAAGATCGTTTCACCAGTGTTTCTACGTTAAAAACTAAACTCGGACTAACCCCTTTGCACTGCCGAAGGAAACTCTCCCGAGTCTGCCTACTTCACAAAATGTATTATCACTGCTCAGACATCAAGGACTCACTGCTGTCCCCCCCCCCCCCCCCCGCCCCCCAGAAAGAATATCATCTCGCCTCAATAACTACTGTGCTATCAAACGAATTTTCGGTAAGACCAATGCTTTTAATGAATCCTTTCTTCCTCTCGCCATTTCCGAATGGAACCAGTTGCCATCATATATAATTACCATTAACGACTCTACTACGTTCCTAAGTACCCTTCAAATCCATCTTATGTGAGTGTGCTATTTTGCTGTTTTGTATTTTGTATCACTTTTACTACACTTGTTGTTTATTTTTTTGTATTATTCCCCATTACTGCGTTTTTCTGTAGCTTCGTGTTAATAAACTGCCCCCCCCCCCTTTAAATAATGCCCTAACTGTGCTTTTAAGGTGAATGAAATTAAATTAAATGAAGCTCATCATCAAGGGAGAACGCCACAACTCACAACATCCGTTCACAGCCTCGAAAGAACAAGGAGATGGCTAGTGGTGAGGCCGCAGCATGCAACCCCAGGTCGCAGTCCCAAAATGACAACTGGGACCAGAAAGGCGCCAGTCGTAAGGACGGGGAGGAGGACGTGGTGGCAAGTCATCAGTGTGTTATGAACATTCAGGGCTGAAGAGTGTGAAGGTAGCAGTGCTTTTTTTGTGGCCCCCTCAACGGCTGCTTGAAACTAAAAAACTCGGTTAAAGTAAAGCTAGCCGGTCTCCGTCAAAGCTTCACAGTTGTAAGGTGGACCGTATTAATATGCCACTCAACAGAGTGCAATCAAACTCTCCACAAAAATGGTTCTTTGCTCATATTCGAATTCCGTTAGTTAGTGTATAGTTCTGGAAGAAGTTGTAACAAAGAAAAACCTGGTAACCCCCTATTTCTGAGCACAGCTAAAAGGAACCTAGCGAAGCGCTTGGTCGAAGCCGCTGCTCACATATGGCGCCATCATTGGTGCAACAACATACCTGCTAACGTTCCCGGATTGTCCAGGAGACTTCCGAATTTCGGTCACATCTTCCGATTGCGCAAAGGCCACCTCAAACCTTCCGAAAAACAACCGCAACGTTAGTTGTTTGTTTTGTAGTTGTGCTAGTTGCATAGACTTGGCATTATCGCCAGAGCCTCGTTTAACGCACTATGGCTGCATCGCTATTGCCAGCAGGCTAGCGTGGCTAGGCGGTGCTGGCTACCGCCTAACACAAAAGGGTGTATCGGGTGTAATATTTAACTATATTCATCTCGTGCGACCATGTGTATGAGGCGTGCGAGGACTCAGTGAAACAGTTCTATCTAGGCTTAGTCCTAGCCTAGATAGAACTGTTGGTTTGCGTTAGGAGTTCCGTTCATTGATATTCGGCATCAGATCGGAGGATGTCACTCCCTAAAGGGGAAAAGAAGTACGCCCAAGTCTTCTTGGAGTCGTATACGACTAAATCTACATGTTTCGTGTCATCAAGGGAACCTGACAAGTTTGTGATCTTTTTCGACCCGCACCTGCGAGTCACCTTAGCACACGGCGGTAACACTAATATCAAGGTCCACATCGCCTCCCAGAAGCACTAGGGCTATATTTGTGGCGCAGCAAGTAAAGGAAGCCTAGAATTTCATTATTTGTTGAAACGCGAAGGGTGCGGGGGGGGGGGGGGGGGTTATAGTTTTTTGCTACCACCCCCCCGGTCTCCCTAATTTCAACATTGTTCATTTGGCAGGCATGCAACAACTTCGGAGCTCTTTCGCGCTAGTTATGCATGCTTTGATCTGCTCTCTGCTTAAGACTTTTGGTTTGTAAGATGGATGGCCCTTTCAGTGTACCTCCGTGGTCACTCCCGTACGTAAGTGTCGAGAGTAGTGAAAATATGAAAAACCAATTTATCTTATTCATTGAACGATCTTGCTTGTGTTTCAGGTGTCCAACTACCACTGCCCCATCTGCTGCTGGAGGTGCGCCAGCAAAACAGGGGCATCTTGAATGAGCTTCCGCAGCTCAAGGAGGTCACTAAGGGGCATGACGACAAGCTGGGACTGCTGGAGGTACCAGGAGCACGGACTGCACCAGCACCAGAGGCTGTTGCTCGCCCAGGGGCTCTACCGAGGCTGCCAGCTACAACTCTGGAGGAATTAATGGTGGCGGAGGAAGCCGTTCAGGACATGGCTGTGGCGGCAGCCTCGGTATTTAACTGGCCTTTTTTATTTTATATTCTGTGTTACTACACATCATCATGCATTCTTTTTTTGTAGAATTGTGCACAAAGCCTATTTCTTAACCCCTTCCTTGGAGGCTAGCTGAACATGAGTAGAACATGTTGTGGTCATGCACCCGAAGAAGTTGGCATGCATGCCTGCTCTGCAGTGAGGATTCTAACGTAGCGCTCACTAAAAAATGTTTTTAAAAAGTTCTTATCTAGCAACATGCAAAGTTCGAACTAAGAGGATTTCAATTAGTGAGACCCCACTTTAGCACTTGTGGGGAGGCCACATTGTAGTTTAGAACATCTCTAGTGAATATATGGATCTATACCATTTTGTTTCTTTTGTGCAAATGCGGCTTACGGTAGCTTTTATTGAGCATCTTGCCACACCGTCACTTCAGCAATGGGATGCATTGTTAGTGCAAAGAACGCTATCAGGTGTGGGGCACATATCGTGTTGGATTGCTGTCGTTCATTAAATGGACACTGCAAAGAAAAGAAAAACTCATTTTTAAAAAAGCCTGATTACAGTCTAAATACCACAATATGCATTTACTCGAAAAAAAGAAAGTCTGTGCATTATTAAAGCTGTGAGAGTTATTCGAGTTCTCCTAAAAAAGGACTCTCAATGTGCCTAAGAGCCACCATTCTAGGAAAAACTCAATTAAGGCTCGAGGCATTATTATTGCTCCAATGAATTTTCTTTTTGGTCGAAAATACATCTTGTGATGTGCAAATTATAATCAACCTTATTTTTAAAAAAAATTTAGTGTCCCCTTAACCTTTTTGAATCATGTAACAACATACTTTAGCCTCTCCGGTCAGAATGCTCTTGCAGCAAAACAAACCAATCCGATCAGCGAGTCACTGTGTATTCAGGTTTTATGTTTGGTACAAGCAATACACTTTGAATTTAGTGAACTGGCCATCCACTATAGTCGGTGCCAACTCAAGAAGGTACGGCGAGGGGAAGGAAGGTGGAAAAGGAGGAAACTGCAACGCTAATGAGGGAAGAAGGAAACCCGGCTCTCCCCTCGCCAGAGATGCGTCGGTTTCATCCTCTCCCACCTTCTTTTTGCTGATTCAAGTGACGATAAAAAGGCTTTAAGCATAATAAAAATTGTCTTTATAATTTTTCTGAACCCGGAAAAGCCCATTCGGAGAAATATAGGGCAATTGTCACGGATGCGTTTTTTGTGCGACACACTTTTTACTCCCCAGGTTTAGCAGAATAATATTGACAATTATTTTTATTTTTTCGGCAAACCAAGGTAGAATTATTGAGGTTCGCTGTGCTCTAGCTCAGTGGTTCTCAAATGGGGGTCCGCGAAGCCCTGCCTCATCAGTCAAGCCCGGCAATAAAAGTTGCCTTTTTTCAGATCGAGAAGAAATGTTTCAGTTTCCGGGCGAGTTTTCTCGTGTGTATGTCAATAAGAGGAGTCTACTTCACACTATCCCTTAATTAAATCCATTCATTATATCATTATTTTTTACCTATACCTTTCCACTCCCCTCACTACGAACGGGGTCCTCCATCATCTCCGCCGACCCACAAGGGGTCCGCGAAACATTGATAGTTGAGAACCACTGCTCTAGCTAAAGGGTTAAGCAACGTGTCGGTTAATAATGTTAACCCTCTCGTATCCAGGAAACACGTCTGAGTGCGTGGCACCTGGAGGAGGCACCACCTGTAATTGCTTGTGGCCCTCGTCGAAATTTTTTCATTGAGCGAGCTGCCAGAAGGACTAACATTCAGCCATGTCTGCGTAATGGTTAAAACAAAACTATACCCTTAGAAGTGGCTGCAGTGTACAGTAAACTGAAGAGAATTGTGCTGCCTAAATTGCTTCTTTTGCCAGTGACTAATTAACTCTAGGCTTGAAAGCATCAATCTTTAAAATACTTTCTGTTGAAGCAGATTAGATTAGTAAATGCGTGGTTCCGGACATAGGTTTTCAATTATATACCTGTACTACACTATTTCTATAGCTTGCAATGTTGTTTCATAGTTATTTCTTATGTTCTTTTGCAGTAAAAGCGGCTTCTTAGGATTGGGGGGAAGTCCAACGTGGAGACAGTGGCGAACATAATGACATACATCATGAGCCCCCCTTTGCAGGCCTTATATAGCCCCCATGAAAAAAAAATGAAAAAAAAATATTTCTACTGCTGCAACTTTGCACCGTGGAGACAGGTAATATTTCATTACTGAAATGTGTGTTTGCCTCGCAACGTATACAGTGACTCAATTTCTTATTTCACACACGAAGGGACATGGAAAACTTGTTTGGCTTATTAATGTTCAGCTTAACAAAAGTGACCAAATGTTGTGCTGTGTGTCCTAATTGTCCTTGCTCAGTATAAATTCATAATTGAATGGTCTTCAGTAATGAAGAACTTCCCATGAAACGTTTTTTAGCTAAGATTTGCCGTAAAAATTCCTTTGAAGTTCCTACCACACTGGCAGGAGCTTTAATATATTTGGTGCGTGGCTGTACGCATCCTTCTTGGTGCGAAGACGCCATCATTAAAAGCGTCCATCCTTTCCTTCCCATTGTGACGATGCCTGACAACGTATACTCTTTGTCACGCCAAACTTCCCGCAGGTCGGTGGGGGCAGTTTTTCTAGGTGCTGAAAGTTAAAAAAAAATAGAAGTTTACTCTAGAGCAGATCTCACATGCGAAGTTCTTAAGGTCCACAAGGCATTTTGAGGCTCCGCAAAACTGGGGCGCCTATTTTTCTTTTCTGGCTGATAATAACTTTGGGTTTTTCGAGTTAAGTCCAGTCCAGCCATGACTCATTTGTAGTTCCTTTAGCAAAACAACTCACTCTACAGAAGTGCCCCTGTTTACTGAAACCCATTCTCAATTTTCTTTCTGGTAGTTGCATTTCCAGTGCTCCCCCCCCCCCCCACCACCCCTCCCCCACCCGCCTGTTGCAGGGGGTCCCCCTCTGCTACCGCTGGTCCGAAAGGGGTCCACAAAATCCCATGGTTGAGAACCAAAGCTCTAGAGTGGATTGACCAAAATTTGACAACCCGACTGTCAATTTCGAGGTCTCCGCCTATATTTGTTCTTCAGCCAGGAGCGAGGTGGTGACATTGCAGGAAACGTGGATAATCCTTTGTCACTGCTGTCAACACAATATTCTCTCGTACGAACTCCCGCTCTGTAGTCCCAGAGTACCAAACATCGTGAGGCAGCATCGGCAGCTCCCGCTATAAGATGTTGTGGAGAATATGCCCTATGCTGCAAATGTTTGAGCCAACAAATGGGCGTGTTAAGTGGTTTATGCTAAGCAATTTTTTTTTCTGCATTGAGTCTACAGGAAACCAACCAAACATTCCAACTTTGTTCGAAATATCGAAGAAACCAATTGTTGTACAGTCGAATCTCATTAATTCACACTCAAGGGGGACCGATTTTTTTTTTTAATAAAGCAAAGTTTGAATGATTGGGGATTTTCTCCCATAGAAAAGCATAGAGTGGGACCTGCGTGTTAGTTTGAATTAAGACAGTTTGAAATAATTAGCTTTTGACTGTAATTGATTTTTCCTAGTCAGGAGCACGTGTGCTTTACTAATGTTCAACCCCGGGGTATCTTTGCAGCAACCATCTCTGCAAAAATCAACAAAGATGACAAGGCATCGCAGGCCATCATAGGAAGGTGGCTACCGGGACCGGGTGATCGGGGTGGCGACAGGAAGCGTCGCTACATCATGGCGATGGGCGATGGTCCACCCCAGCAACTGCTTCCGCCCATGTCCCCAGCTCAAGGGGATTGTTAGGTCGAGTCGTGCAGGGTGACATTTTTGCGGTGCCTTTTCCATGGACACCGTGGATCAATGCCACCGTATATGACTCGAGCTGTTTCTCTATTACTTTTTTTGTTTTGCTTGTACTTTTTGCTTACAACGTTTCCTTTGAAACTCTAAATCGAGTGTAAATCTACCAAAATATAAATTATATATTTTTTAGTTTGGTTTCTAAGTTTTTTTTCTCTTTCGCAGTTATTCCCGATGACAAGCTTTCTTCTGAGGCAAAAGAATAATGGCAATTGTACAATAAGAAAAAATCAAAGAAAGAGACGTCTTATTTGTCCCGTCTTTGTAGCCTGTCTTGGGTTTTAGAAGTGTTCAAATAATAGTTTCGCAAAACTGTTGGTTCCAAATTTGTCATTTGCATGCTGATATGCATGATACAAAGCACAAGGGATTTTTTCGTTCTTTGTAGTTTTTTATACACAGTTCTGTAAAATGACTAAGTATTGGAGTAGTGAATATTCAAGACTAAATAGTAAGAGTAGTGGATATTCAGGGTACTATGCCATAATACCCAGGTCGTGGGAATAACTTCTAACCGTAAGATAGCCAGTGGATCACCGGAATAGCGCTAAGAACTCATAGCAATCAGTGGCCAAATGTTGGCTGGAATTGTGGTTGGATAATGGCTTACTATTGGTGTCAATGACGGCCAGAGTTGGCTAAAACGATGGTCGAGCAATCGCCAAAAATTGGCTGGAACGATGGTTGAGCAATGGCCCAACATTGAATCGGGTAGTGCTTCCAGTATTGTCCAAGTTTACGCCGGTCTTCGCGCCTCACACTCACTCACACTCACAAGAGGCACTCCAGGCGTGTCGAGACAGCAAACCCAAAAGCAGAACGGCGAAGAGAATTTAAAGCGATTGCCAGAGAGTTAAGAGCGAAGGGCATCGTGATGACATTAGAGTGGATTCCGGGCCATGCGCAGATTCCCTGCGAACGAGCGGGCTCACCGAGTCGCAGCGGAGGCAGCCAGCAGCAACAGCTCCGCGACAGGCTCAACCACTCGGGAGGACAATGAGGAACAGAAGACCCTGTGGAAAAGGCAGAACTAGCAAGACAAGCTAGGAACGCTTACCTCAGAGGACTCGTACCTTCAGACGAAGACCCACTACCAAATGGATACCGAAGATGGGAAGCGACCAGACTTCGCAGAATCAGAACCGGCACGGCACTAACGCCGGCCAAACTGGCAGCCTTTCGGCTACTGAAAGAAAACCCTATCTGCAAGGACTGCAGCGAAAATAAGGTGGCAGGTATCAATCACTTACTGTGGGAGTGCAAAAGCCTAGAAGACCACAAAAAAAATGGCGTGGGAGAAATTACCCGCTCAGGACCAAAGGCTTGGCGACTGGACTCACCCTAGAGGCCAGGAACAGCACCGAAAGGCGATCCTAGACTTCCTTGTTGAATTCATCAGGAAATCTGGGGCTCATAAATTCATTTAATAGCACCATAGTCATCTACACCACCTCCTTATAACCCTCCACCCCCACCCCCTCGTCTCAGAGCACACCACTCATAGACGAGAATCCTATCATATAAAATAAACATGTTCTCTTTCTTTCTCTCTCGCCAATGTGGGACAACGATTGGCTGGAACGATGGTTTAGCAATGGCCCAACATCGGCACCAATGATGGGGCCAACATAGGCTGGAACGATGGCTGAACGATGGCCTAACATTGGCACCAATGACTGGGCCAACGTTGGATCGGGTAGCGCTTCTAATGTTGTCCAATATTGTGGCCGATCTTTGCCAACGTTAGGCTACAGTCGGACCAACATCGGTGTACTGCCTGGGATTTTTGGTTGAGTCCGTGCTCTACAAAACAAATGACACAGGGATGTTTGTTTCATTTTATGTTGATTTTGTTACGACGCCATACGTGACAAAACAGCACAGTCAAAACTGCACGCGTCAAAACAGCTCATCGTCGAAAGAGCGTTGCGACAAAACAACACGCGTCAAACCAGCACGCGACAAAACAGCAAGGCGACAAAACAGCAAAGTGACAGAATAACATGCGCCAAAACAGCACACGACAATACAGCACAGTATGAAAATGGCCCGCACGTAAATGCATGCCTTATTTTTTGGTGTAAGACACATCATTAGCAGCACCGCCTAAATTAAGAACATACATGCTGCTAGCGTGTTCAGCAGAATAAGTGTAATTGCCGTTACATTTTATTATCAATGGTTATATGACTTTATAATATTTTCTGCACCGTTATGTTTACTACCTACTGAGTGCTTTTCGTACAAGTTAAGTAATATAAAGCCTTCCCACCACAAGCCGATCAAGCTAAACTCCTTGCCATCTTGTTTATGACTGCCTTATTGTTAATGGGGTAACGTTTTTTATCGAAACAAATACGTTACCTTATTTACCCAAAGGAGACGATGATCAAAGGCCAAAGAGGATGGACTCTATCGGGTTCAAAGCCATACACGAGAATCTCGCCATGACTACGGAACGTCCTGTCCCACTGCATACGACCTATATGTAAACAAGGTTAAATATGAAATAAACTATTTCTTTGGAAACTCCTCAAAACTCATCAATTGTGATCTTCATTCTTCTTTTGGGTAAATGGGGTGCCGCATTTATCGATATAAAACTTTAATCAGTCATTAATTCATCAGTCAGTAAAAAGACGGCAAGAAATTTAGCTCCATTGGCTTGCGGTGGGAAGGTTTCAAGTTACTGAACATGCATGAAAAGATATAGCACGCATGTAACGTCATTTGCGGCCATGACAGTATCTTATGCGCCGCGAGCGTGCGCTTCGCTGTGTTAGTTGCACACCGCAGAAGTTGTAGTTCGAAGAAACCAGTAAGTAAACATAACCGTCTGTACCCAGCAATGGTAACGCTTGCAAGCTACGTATAAGTAGGTAATTAAACATAACGGCGCAGGTAATAATGTAAAATCATATAACGGTAGATAATAAAATGTAACGACAATACAGATGTTCTGCTGGACACGTGCAAGTATTACTTTAGGCGCGTGCTGCTAATAAGATGTCCTATATCGAAAAAAATAAAACAGCATGCGCATTTACGTGCGTGCTTTTTTGTTACGGTGCTGTTTTGTCACTTGCTGTTTTGGCACGGGCTCTTACACTGTAAGAAAAATTGAGGATAACGGTAACAGCAAAGCGTCTTGCTCCCTTCTACTGACGCGCCCCCAAGCGGACCCGAGAAGGAGGGAGGAACGAAACGTTTTTCTCCTTCTCCAGGCAGACGGGAGAAAGCTTTCGCCCTCCCGAGTCATCTTCTTTCGGTTTCCTTCTTCGAACACGTCGCGCACGTTGTTTAATAAATGTTGTTGAGTTGACTGAGCTTCAGCGGCAGCGAAGGCCGCCTGTAATTCCGTCTTCTAGTCCAAACGTGCTGAAGATTTCGGTTGCATTGACGATTTTACCACTAATTTTATCAAACGAGCAAACGAAGCCGCTAGAAACAGCGAAGTTTCGGAGCAGTGCCAGCAGCGCTACGTACACTGGGTAAGATGGCCGTCTCCGAATTGCGGGACCCACGCGGAACCACGCGGAACTGTGTCGACGTTTTTGACGGTATGGAAATCGCAGGAACTGCGTCCAAGGCAGGCAGGTTTTGCTGCCGGCTGCTTGGGTACCTTCAGTGCTGAGTTCGGTTCTGTTTTGCGATGCCGAGTGCAAAACTGGCAATCAACGTGGTTCTGTATTTCTGCGTGTCAGCAACATAGCAACAACATCATGATAGTAGTGTTGTGCGTTGTGAACAGAAGACTGGAATTATCGCCGATGTGACCGTGTGTTCGAGTATTACTGGTGTAACAAGATGAGAAGACGTAAACGGTCGGGCATTAATGCCGCTGGTCGACCCGTGATACGAGGGGGCGGGGTGTCGCAGGTTGACATTCCGCTTTACATTAAAAAGTTTAAGACCACTTGAGGGATTAGGTGTAATCGATCGACGTGCGGATATTCATGTTGGAACGCTGTCTGAACCGTAAGCTCCTATCGTACAGTGGCTGATGTAACGGTCGGTTTTCTCCTCCCCGAGAGCGATTGCGCTATGGGGAAAGGACTGAACTGTACGAAATTATGACGTAAAGTGCGTAAATTTACAGTGTCAAATTTTAGCATTAAAAAAGAATAGTAGGTCAAATCGAAAAAAAAAAAAGCTATCTTTCATTTTGCTGTTTAAATATACCACGGTTCCTGCAGAAACTGCCCTCCAAGTGGCGCGCTGGGATGAGCGCTAGAAGTTTTCGAGCTCATCCGTACACTGAACACCTGCCGCAAGTCGCGGCTTTGACTTCATTCAAGTTGATAAAAAAGCGATTTCTCTGCCCGTGAAGCATCACTTCCAGCTGAGTGAATTTCCGCTCTACAGAGATTAATTCAAGACCGCAATTGCAGCCGTGCGCGAACAGCACAAATAGAAAAACAAACACTACAATAGAAATACTGGCTACGACCTGCCGTGCGGGGAAACAAACTCATGGCTTGGAACCTACATTGGAGCGGCTTGATTTATTGGCTTTCAAGTAATTACGGCATGATCGAGCGTTTCATTTTAGAGCGCAGCTCTGAGGCGCCCGTTTCCGGCTTGAGCGGCGTAGGCGTCGCCGTCGCCGTCGCCGTCGCCGTCGGCGTAACCGCGCGGTGCATTATGGGTACATTTTCCCGAAGGAACCCGAGGTCCTCCCGAGGTCCTCCCGATGTCCTTCGGAAGGACCTCGGGTTCCTTCGGGAGGACCTCGGGTTCCTTCGGGAGGACCTCGGGTTCCTTCGGGAGGACCTCCGGAGGACCTCGGGTTCCTTCGGAAGGACCTCGGGAGGACCTCGGGTTCTTTCGGGAGGACCTCGGGTTCCTTCGGGAGGACCTCGGGAGGACCTCGGGAGGACCTCGGGTTCCTTCGGGAGGACCTCGGGAGGACCTCGGGTTCCTTCGGGAGGACCTCGGAGGACCTCGGGTACCTTCGGTGACCTCGGGGGGGGGGGGGGGGGTGGGGGTCACGTGACCCCCCGAAGTCACGTGACCCCCCCTTTCCCCGAGGCCACGTGACCCCCCCCCCCCGAGGTATCGGCATCGTCATCGTCACTGATGACGTCATCGGCATCCGCATCGTCATCGTCATCGTCCCTGATGACGTCATCAGTGACGTCACTGATGACGTCCTCGGCATCGGCATTGTCACGTGACCCCCAGGTCACGTGACCCCCCCCCCCCGCAAGGTCACTTGAAACACCCCCCCCCCCCCCCAGTACCCTTCCCTCCTCCTCCTCAAGAGCTGCGCTCCAATTCGGCGTTACAGGGAGTTGTAAACGGCTTTAATTTTTTATTAAGAGATTTATCCCCTGAGCCATTTAAAATACTCTGAGAGGTATGACATTGCTGGAAAAAAAAATCATCATGCTGGAAATATTGTTTTTATTCCTAAGGTGGTCACCGAGAAGATCCGTACGTTGAAAACGACCAGTATAAAAGACGGAAACGCAGAGCTCGGGTGTAGTGATCGGGTTAGTGTGTGGATTCGTCTACTAGCTTCCGAAGCGAACGGACGTATCAACATGAGCTCCGGCTGAGCGGTATCAACGGCTACTGATAGCCGCGGTTTATTGCTGACCGAAGCATCGAGGGCTATAAGATTATCCTGCCTACGTTACCGACAAACGTTTACGCTTCAAACTCGGTTTCTCTTCATGCGGACATCGCTGCACGCCCCTACAGAATCCAAGATTTCAAGGCTGGCCTGGAAAAAGCCGGGGTACTAGGAGAAATCGCCGCATGTGGTTCCTACCAAATGAATCACGTGTGGATGGTTAGGCTCAAGTCCTTGACCGCCAAACAAAAGTTGGTGGCCACGGGAACCTTCGAAGCGAAGGGAAGGCGATGCGTCATCATCGACCCCGACAAGACCGAGGTGAGGTTGAATACCCTTTCCCGTGCCTGACGAACCCATGAAGACAGCGCTGGAGGCCTATGGCAAAGTCGAGGAAATAGCCAGAGAGACGTGCAGTCTAAGAAAAAATGGAGGAAAAAGGTAGCAACGGCGCGTCTTCCTCTCTTCTGCTCACGCGCCCCCAAGCAGACATGAGAAGAAGGGAGGAACAAGACGTTTTTCTCCTTCTCCACGCAGACGGGAAAAAGCTTTCACCCTCCCGACTCACCTTCTTTCGGTTTTGTTTTTCGAGCACGTCAGGCACGTTGTTTAATAAATGTTATTGAGTTGATTGAGCTTCAGCGGCATCGAAGGACGCCTGTAATTACGTCTTCTAGTCCAAGCGTGCAGAACATTTCGGTTGCATTGACGTTCCTATCACTAATTTTATCAAACGAGCAAACGAAGCCGCTAGAAACAGCGAAGTTCCAAAGGAGTGCCAGCAGCGCTATGCACACTGGGTGAGATGGCCGTCTCCGGATTGCGGACCCAAGCGGAACTACAGTAGCGGAACCACGCGGAAATGTGTCGACGTTTTCGACGTACTGGAAATCGCAAGAAACTGTGTCCAAGACAGGCAGTATTTGTTGCCGGCTGCCTTGGTGCCTTCCGTGCTAAGCTCGATTCTGTTTTACGATGCCGAGTTCCAACCGCCAATCAACGTGGCTGTGTATTTCTGCGTGTCAGCAACATAGCAGCAACATCGTGATGGCAGTGTTGTGCGTTGTGAACAGAAGACTGGAATTATCGCCGATGTGACTGTGTGTTCGTGTATCAGTGGTGTAACAACAAGATGAGATGACGTAAACTGTCGGGCATTGATGCCGCTGGTTGGGCCGTGAACGGAGGGGGCGGGGTGTCGACGGTTGTCATTCCGCTTTACATTAAAGAGTTTAAGACCCCTTGAGGAATTAGGAGCGATCGATCGATGTGAGGATAGTCATGTTGGAACGCTGGTCTGAACAGTGAGCTCCTATCGTGCAGTGGCCAATGTGACTGTCGGTTGTCTCCTCCCCGAGAGCGATTGCGCTCTGGGGAAAGGACTGAACAGTAGGAAATTATGACGGAAAGTACGTATATTTACAGTGTGGAATTTTAGCATTAAAGAAGAATAGTTGGCACATTGAAAAAAGAAAAGCTACCCTTTATTTTGCTGTTTAAATATACTACGTTTCCTGGCGAAACTGCCCTCCAAGTGGCGCGCTGGGATCAGCGCTGGAAGTTTTCGAGATCGCCACGGCGTGGCCGGCAAGTCGCGGTTTTGACTGCATTTAATGTTGATCGAAAAGCGATTTCTCTGTTTGTGAAGCATCACTTCCAGCTGAGTGAATATCCACTCTACAGAGATTAATTTAAGACGTCAATTTCAGCCGTGCGCGAACAGCACAAATAGAAAAGCAAACACTGCAATAGAAATACAGGCTACGACGTGCCGTGCGGGGAAACAAACTCATGGCTTCGAACCGCATAGGAGCGGCTTGATTTATTGGCTTTCAAATAATTGCGGTATGTTCGAGCGTTTACTTTTTAATAAGAGATTCATCCCCTGAGCCATGCAAAATACTCTCAGAGGTATAACATTGCTGGAAGAAAATCAATTTTTTATTGCTTAGGCAGTCAGCGAGAAATTCCGTACGTTCAAAACGACCAGTATAAAAGACGGAAACGCAGATCTCGGGTGTAGTGTTCGGGTCAGTGCGCCGCTGTATTGATGTTTATATGGGCCATGTATGTGTATGCACTTAATGTATGTTCACCTGATGCTTGTAACGTGCGTAATGTGTCGCTCGTCCCGAAGATCCCGAAGCGCGATGATGGGATGAGGAAATAAAAATATTTTTTAGAACATGCATTGGGCGGTACCTAGCGCCACCTAGCCTAGCTACTTGCAATGAGTCTGCTTAACCCTGCCATCTCGGGGCAAGCGATTTAACCTTCTTTCACGCTACGCGATAAACAGCGGCTTCGATTTTGTTCTTTTGAGAGCGGCTTTTGGTTTCGCGGATTGGTTTGCCATTCCTCCGTGATGTGCGGTTGACGAAGGAATTGTGACTCGAGGAACAGCAAATGTAAGACGTAAAGTACGCGAAGTAACTGGGTATCGGTTATCTTCGTTTAACATCGCAGTGCTGACGACGAGAAGACTGAGTAACTGCTTTCGAAACGCAAGTTTCTGTACCTGCGGGGGGAATCCGGCTTCGGAAATAAACACAGTTCGCGGAAAGCTCGTGTTACGCTTTTATTTGCTGCTCCTCTCGTCCCGTACAAGAGACGTAGTGTCCTCGTTAAGCCTTATTGAGCTCGATTTGCTCGATTCAGGGCCGCCATAATGAGGTGCACGCGACGGAGGAACTACTTGCTCCCCTGCTTCAGGGACGAAAGTTTCTCCCTTTCTAAAGGAACATAGGTTACAAGACCGTTCCTCCCCTAAGGGAGGACTATCGATACCATTTTTTCTAAGAGTGTGGCGCGTCAAGGGTCTCGAAGGAGTTCAGTCAACCACGAGAGTGGCGAGGCTAATCCTGAAAGAGGGCGTAACCCTAGAGCGTCTGCCGCATACGCTCCGACTGCCCGGATGCATGCCCTACTGAAAAAAAACCATTTGGCGCCTAGATGAAAGTAACCTGGTTCATACCGGTAACCGTTTAGCTATACCGGTCACCAGTTGACAAAGGAGTCGCCCGTATGGCTCAAATGGGTCCCCCGTATAAGCCATAACGGTCGCCTATTTGGGCAAACAGGTCACTCCTTTGGCAAACGGGTCACTCGTCTGATCAAATGGGCCACTCGTTTGAGCAAAGTTGTCGCACGTTTGCTCAACCCGACAACCATGCTGCACAGACGGGTGACCGGTGACCGGCAAACTGTACCGGTTTAATCAAACGGCCCTCCGGAGCCCGTTTGATACTGAACGTACCGATCGGCGGCACCCGTACGCCTATTTGAGCCGTGGCAGCCTGTTTCCGGAAAGCCGCGGGAGCGTCGGTTCATTGGTTTACAATCGTCCGCGTAATGCAAGTAATGTTATTTACATTTTGATTGCGCTGATGTTCGCTTATACTGCAACTGCAATAAGCGATTTTTTTTTTATACGTAAACGTGCGACGTTGGCGAGCCGATATTTTTGAAATTAAGAACTTTAAAAATTTGGTGTTCTTTGTTGCCTCAATTTACTTATTCAGCTCGAATCTCTCGCGCAGAGGACGCGACCGCGTGAAAGAATATATTTCTGGACTCCATCAAGACTCAACGAGGGTAACGCGCGAACACGTGGCTGCAAGAACATCCAGCATTGCGAGAGCAGGCCCGCCGTTGCAGCAGTCAAATTACGAGCTCGCGCTGGGTGCTTTTTTGGCTCAGGCGGAAGCCGAGCTTCTGGCCGACGCCATTTCCAGCGTTCCAGCGTGCTGAAATGCGCGCGTTTTGCCTGCTTTCCGAGGCTGCAAACGCGGCGTGCAGTGTCAATTCAATCAGAGGAGGAAAGCGTGTGTACAGCGGTCGGTGCACTCTCTCCCTTAGCATTGACTGCATTGCCACAAAAAGCCAATCCCAAGTTTTTTTTTTTTTTTTTCTTTTTTTTTTTTTTATAGAATGCATAAGGAGAGGGTTGGGGAGGGGGGTGGGGTGCCCCGTTGTCCTGCGCCCTGACCTCACCGTCGCCCCATTCCCTCCTCTCTGGTGAGGTCTGTCGCGTGACCAGAGTGAGGGGAGGGCACGCTACACGCTGATAAGCATAGCCAGATCCGGCTGTGCGCGCGTTGGCAGTCGCTTTTTTCTTTGTCTGCTTGTTGTCCGTTGCAACTTCGTTTGTCCTGCCTGCTTCAATCTGCCCCCTTCAGGGTTGCCAGGTTTGGCTTCTTTGTCATGCATTTGGCGTCGAAATGTCGTGTGTGGCTATGTGGCTATTTTGGGCTATTTTAAGTCCTAACGCGGACTTGTTTTTTTTTTGCTTTGTGTAGAGTAGATGTACAAAAAAATGAAAGCCGTTTACAACTCCCTGTAACGCCGAATTAGAGCGCAGCTCTTGAGGAGGAGGGGAAGGCACGGGGGGGGGGGGTCACGTGACCTGGGGTCACGTGACCTCGAGGGAGGGAGCGGAGAAAATTTTCCGCTAGATTTAGCGGGGAAAATTTCCCGCTAAATTTAGCGGGGAAAGTTTTCCGCTAGATTTAGCGGGGAACATTTTCCGCTAAATTTAGCGGGGAAAATTTTCCGCTGAATTTAGTGGGGAAATTTTTCAATAGATTTAGCAGGGAAAATTTTCCGCTAGACTTAGCGGGAAAAATGTTTCCGCTAAACTTAGCGGGGAAAATTTTCCGCTAGATTTAGCGGGGAAAATTTTCCGCTAAATTTAGCGGGAAAAATTTTCCGATAGATTTAGCAGGGAAACTTTTTCCGCTAAATTTAGCGGGGAAAATTTTCCGCTAAATTTAGCGGGGAAATTTACCCATCATGCACCGCGCGGTTACGCCGACGCCGCTCAAGCCGGAAACGGGCGCCTAAGAGCTGCGCTCTAAAACACTTCAGCGTGGACACAAAGCGACAGTTCACCCATTCTGGATTCCCGCATTTAGGAGTTTTCTGCGTGAAGATTCGTGGGCGTGAGCTACCGTGACCTAGATTCAGCTCCGACGACATTGCTTTTGTATTAATTGGGGCCAGGGTTGCCAGCTAGGAACTACCTGGCAACCCTGGCCGCCTTCTCCGCGGTCTTATTAGGATGTCTCTCGACAACGTATGGGATGTGCACCAAATGTTCGAAACGTCCTACGCGTATATGGACAACAAGCAATTCTTCAAAGAAGTCAGGAATTCTTGCGGTTTGGTTGGGTTCGACAAATGACAGCTTGCGCGCCGCATCGTGTTGAAAGTTCAAGGAGCCTTCCCTCTCGTTTTAGTGTTTGTGTGGTTGTCCTGTTTTGACCGTGTCGACATTTATCTTGGATTATATCTTTCAAGTCCGCTGTTATTATGGAAGTGCATTCCTACCTACTTGTTGGCAACGATTGACCGTTCTTCTACGGGTGCACGTCAAGATTATCTATAGAATTATGCAGCGTCTGTTCTCGCGGCAGCCGGGAGAATAGGTTTTCCGAAAGTCCGCCATTGTAGTCTAGAATTACTTCGGTTCTTCTTTGCTTTGCAATCTTCTCAGTTGTATAAAAGCTTAGAGTGCCTTTTGACATTTCACAGAACGCTTGCACGTTTGTACTTGTCTACGGTATGGGCTGTAATAAACTTTTATGAGAATTGAAAACAATTTTTTGTGTCTGTTTTCCTGCCCATTGGCAAGCACCTGCGCGAGCACATTTTTCCTGCGTGTTTTCTTCCTGTTATAAATAGGCTGATGAGTTTCGAGATGTCTTAAAAATGTTTAAGATAACCAACTTTCCGGACGATACCCATTTAGGGCTAGCAAATAATTTGCATATCCGAATGGCGCGTTGAAATGTGTGGTTACGTGGCTGCTCGAACGGGAACCCATATCGAACGAGCACCCGTATCAAACGGGTGCCTGTATGAAACGGGTGCCGTTTCAAACGGGTACCCGTATCGCATAATCACGTTTCATTCAAACAGACCGACAAGTTTGCCACCTGTTTAATTCAAACGGGTCGACCAGTTTGCCACCCGTTTGAATTTCAAATCGTTTTTTTCAGTAGGGTGGTGCTGGTTTTGGCACCCGGTAGAGCCCCGCTTTGCCTCCGGTGCCAACGAACCGGCTACAATCGCAAGGAATGTCGTGTGCCCCGATGCGACAGCTGTAGACGCTACGGGCACACTAAAGAAGACCGCAGAAAGACGTATGCCGCCGTGGCCAACGGGGCTGAAGACGACACCATGGAACACCTCATGGACCAGGAGGAAGCCGAAGCGGCGGCAGCTGGGGACACGGAGAACTCCCAGTCACCGGCGCAAGCAGCGTCTACGCAAGGTTCCAAGGCCCCGTCCGAGGTGGGGTCCTCCCTGGGTACCGCTAACGTCCCGGGACTAGTGAGCTGCGGGCCAGCAAGCCGTCAGGCCCTTCAAGTAACTGAGGGAGAGGACGAGCGCTCTCGTCGAAACCCGGAGGCCAGTGAAGAAGACCCCCCAAAGGACAATGAAGGCGACATGGAAGCCACAAGCGCCTCGGCTAAACGACCCTTGGAAGCGAAGACTGACGGACAGACGGCAGGACTTCAGGAGATGATGCAACAGAGGTGGCAAGTGGCGACAGCCAAAAAAGGCAGGCTCCACGCGGACACTCGTGTGCCATCTGACTCTCACAAAACAAAGGACCCGCAGTGAAGCGATGCGCGACTGCGGCGCCTGGGTCGTGTCGATAACCACAAGTAAGGCGGTATATGCTGGCGCATTTTTTTTGTTTTTGGTTGCTTAGTTCTATTTCGTATGCTTCCCATTTGCATTCTACTGTAACCTTTATTTCGTGACTTGGTCCATTGCAACGCAATCAGAATGGTGCTCACTTTTGCCACTTTAAATGTTCGGGGTTTGAATTTGAGACGGAAGCAGTACCACCTGCAAAGTCTGTTAGCAGATGAGCAGCCGCATTTCCTTGCGTTGCAAGAAACGAAAATGGGGAGGACGAAAGCATTTCCAGATTGCTGAGTCCTTATCTGGGTAGATACAAAATAGCCGTGAATCACGCTGTCGGCTACTCGGCGGGGTGTTTCCTTTACCTAAAACAGTCTGTAAGATACACGAATCTGCAAGTAGTTACGGATGACTGCAGGCGTTTTATCTCTTGCGATTTTACGTTGTCTGGAGTAGAATGGAGTTTGATATGTGTGTGCGCACCGAATAGCGCGAGGGAGAGGGTTTTTGTTTTCAAATTTGTCCGCAGTTACGTTGAAGTCGATCGAGTAGTCGTTTTGATGGGAGATTTTAATTGTGTTTGTGATGAACAAGATTGATCCGCGCCGTCGACGTACAGTCAGAGCAGCCCAAGCGTTTTAAAAGACATTATCGACTCGTGTGGGCTCGAGGATGTAGGTGCCCTGTGCGCATCAAGGAATACATTGAGGTATACCCACTTTCAAAACACGTCACACACCCGATTAGATCGCATTTACATATCGGTCGAACCTTTGAGGCACGCGCATTGCTATCGCGTTCAGCCAATTTCCTTCACGGACCACTGTCTTCTAAGTGTCAGGATTGGAAGAAAAGAAAGGAAGCCGTCGAGATTTAACTGGCAACTTTGGAAACTAAACCGAACGCTCCTAGACGACGAACAGTTCGTCGAAACCGTAAGCGTGGTTGCTACGCACGTTGAGCGAAAGGCAGACCGCCCTGAGTGAAGTCTGTGAGGGTTTTAAGGAAGACGTTAAGTTAGCTGCAATAGAAAGAGCAAGTAACATTACTTTCCAAAGTCGAGCCCAAGAAAGACATTTAAAAGATAATTTGGAGGCACTGTGCCGTGTAGAATGCACGAATCTCGACATATAAGTGCGGAGATCGACAAGCTATATCTGGAAAAATATAGGGGGGCTGTGGTACGCTCACGGTCAGAAAAAGTTTTGTTGGGGGAGCAGCCTACCAAGCGAGCTCTAGCTGACGAAAACAAATACGATTCATCTAAAAAAATCGTTGAAATAGAATACAACGGGGTGATTACCAAAGATAAGGACATAATTGAAAGAGCTTTCGTCGAGTACTACGAACAACTCTTTGGAGAAAAGGACATTCCGCCGGGATTTTCAAAATTGAACGATTTTATAGAACTTATGTCTAAACTTAATGAGGACGTCAAGACTTTGTTGGAAGAGGACATAACTTAAGGGGAGGTGGTTCAGGCGATAGAATCGTTGGCACGCCAAAAAACGTCGGGGCCAGACGGCCTTTGTGCCGAGTTCTATCAGAAATTTAAAAATAATCTTAGCCCATTATTGTTACGTATTTTTTGTGAGGCGTATGACAGTCAACGACTACCGCGTTCGCTTAGGGAAGCCCACACCATTTTATTACCGAAGTCCGACGACGTCGCGAAAAAACTTAAGATCACCGGTTGTAGACCTATTACATTGTGCAACATCGATTATAAACTTTTTACAGAGATCCTCACGCGTGGACTTAAAAGTATAATTTGCGCCCTTTTTGGAGACCACCAAACATGTGGAATAAAATGAAGGTCCATTCAAACCAACATTCATATCGCGAGAAGCGTTTTGGAAACCGTGGCAAGAGGCCATGTGGCCACGATTCAACTCGACTTCGAGAAGGCTTTCGACCGAGTTCGACATGACGTACTTGCGCATATTTTAACGCATGTTAATGTAGGAAATGTTATCTCAAGAGGGGTAGCCACGGCATACAAGGGATGTGTCACTAGGCTTGTGTTAAATAGTCATGTTTCCAAAAGCATAGCTGTCCAGTCATCAGTGGGACAGGGATGTCCCCTCTCACCCTTATTGTTTTCACTGTATATTGAACCTTTCTGTTTAAGAGTGGCGGCCAGCAAGTACATTAGAGGGCCAAGGTTAAACGAGGTTGAAATTAAAGTGTCGGCGTATGCCGATGATGTCGCCGTTTTCTGTAGCGATGAAAAAAGTGTGATGGAGGCTGTTGCGTTAACGAATAAATTTTGTAAAGCCACGGGAGCCCAAATCAACTGGGGGAAATGTTGTGGGCTGTGGCATGGTAGCTGGACTTTAAAACCGTATTACTTTGCCGGTATATGCTGGGAACTCACACCATGTACGTACCTCCGGGTGCCTATGCAGTACTACCGGAATGGCACACCGTACTGGACCGAAGTATTCAAAGAGTTAAAGACTAAGGCTAACACTTGGGGCAATCAAAACATCTCTATATTCGGCGACGAGCCACAGTGTGCAATGTTTTCCTGGCAGCTAAATTATGGTATGTGTTGCAGGTCCTTCCGTGCGCACGCATGAACATACAAAAATTCCACAGGGTGTTCGCCACTTTTATCTGGAAGTCGGGTTGGGAAAGGATGAAAAGGGACAACCTCTTTCGGAGAGTAAAGTACGGAGGTCTGGGCCTCACGCACCTTTTTGTCAGAAAGATCGTTTCACGCTTCTTCTTTCTGCGTGATCAGAATCACCCTTTCTTGCGTACTGTGATCCAGATAAGACTGGCGAACGCCCTGACATCAATGTTAGCAACCAGTGAATATACCGAGCCTCCAGCACTAACGGGATACTTGAAAGAGGTGATAAAGGCAACAGTGTTTTTGCAAGCACGCTTTTCAATGGAGTATCTGGGAAGTGTCACAAAGAAGCGGCTAAGCCGCGACCTGGTTCAAGTGTTGTTTCCAGCAGCGCTGTATCGCTCGCTATACAGCCAATGCCCCGGACAAGATGTGCTTTGTAGGGTGAAGAAAATGTGCGTCCCACCTGCTGTTAAGTCCTTCTTTTTTAAGTTGCAAAGCGGCACACTACCAGTCAAACCATGGGAAGAGGAAAAGAAAATCTTCGTTCCTTAGGGTGTGAATTGTCTTCTATGTAAAACTCCTGAAACCATCGAACCTGTTTTCCTGTATTGTTGGGACGCGGTGTTCTTCTGGGACATCTTGCAAAGAACACTCAAGAAAGATTTGGATTTGACCTACGAAACTATTCGATATCTGCCAGTTGAAAAGAGTGACACGGTCCCGTATACGACGTGTTCATGGTGCTTGGTTTGTTTAGCATTTGGAAGACGCGTATGGAATTTTGACATGCTGATCCCAAAATCAAATCAGTGCAGAAACACTTCATTGAGGTTGTTATGGAGGTTCAAACTGTGATGTGCAGGAGTGCAGATACTGCACCTGACTGGGCGCACCTGTTTGACGAGATTAAGAATATGAAAGAACTTTAGCGCGCTCACAAGTGCTGGGCAAGTGTGTTGTCTTTACATAGCACTTCGTGCTGCATCGTTGTGACCAATAAAGAAAAAAAAAGATCGGGTTAGTGTGCCGTTGTATCTGTATGCCCTCAATATATGTTCAGCTGATGCTTGTAGTATGCGTAATGTGTCTAGAACTGTGTATAATAGAGGCTCCCGAAGCGCAATGGTGGCGTGAGAATGAAAATATTTTTGTAGAACATGAATTGGGCGTCACCTAGCGCCACCTAGCCTAATGACTTGCAATTACTCTGCTTGACTATCTGGTCGCCAGTGATTTAACCTTCTTTCACACTACTCGATAAACAGCGGCTTCGAGTTTGTTCTTTTGAGAGCTTGGTTTCGCGAATTGGTTTGACATTACTCTGTGATGTCCGGTTGACAAAGTAATGGTGACTCGAGGAACAGTAAAGGTTGCTGACAACGAGTGCTGACAACGGTGCTGACAACGAGAAGACTGAGTAACTGCTTTTGGAACGCAAGTTTCTGCTCCTGCGGAGGAATCTGACTTCGGAAATAAATACAGTTCGCGGAAAGGTCGTGTTACGCTTGTATTTGCTGGTCCTCTCGTCCTGTACAAGAGACATAGACTCTTCGTTAAGCTTATTCAGCTTGATTTGCTCGATTCGGGGCCGCCGTAATGAGATGCAAGCGACGGAGGAATTTTGCTCCCCTGCTTCAGGGACGAAAGTTTTTCCCTTTCTAAAGGAACATAGGTTACAAGACCGTTCCTCCCCTAAGGGAGGACTATCGATACCCTTTTTTCTAAAAGTGTATGTCACTCTATTTTTCTGACGCCGTGCTCTTTTGTCACGTGCTGTTTCATCGCTGTGCTGTTTAGACGCGATGCTCTTTTGAAGCGGTGTTGTTTTCATACGGTGCTGTTTTGACGCGTGCTGTTTTCACCGTGCTGTATTGTCGGCTGCGGTTTTGTCGGTTGCTGCTTTGTATTGTGTTGTTCTGCCGCTTTCCCGTTCTGAGCATGCGCTGTGAACGCTGCGCTCAAGCGTGGCGCCCTGAGAAAACCACCAATACGAAACAAGCGGCTTCTAGAATTTCATTTAAAGGAATCAACCAATGGGGCTAGCGCTCGGGCAAAGACTCACCTTAAGTGACCGAAGATAAAGACGTGCACGAGCTTCGTGCTCTGATCCTATATCTGCAGTCGAAGTGTTGTTGAAAACGACCGGCTCACGATTGTAGCTTCCTCTCCTTTCACACTTCCGATGATAGAAAATATGGAAAGACAGCTTTTTAACTTTAACCGGGTTAAAGAAATGGAGTCTTCTTTTAGAGTGCAGCTCTTAGGAGCCCGTTTCCGGCTTGAGCGGCGTCGCCGTCGGTGTCGGCGTCGGCGTCGGCGTCGGCGTAACCGCGCGGTGCATTATGTTAATGTCCCCTAATGCACTGCGCGAGCCCCCCCCCCCCCCCCCCCCCCGGGGTCACGTGAACCCCCGAGGTCACGTGTCCCCCAGCCCCCCCCCCCCCCCCCGAGGTCACGTGACCCCCACCCCCCGGGGGAGATTGAAGAATGAGGGCAGGAGGAGGAGAAGGAGGAGGAGGTGGGGTATACCCTCCCCTCACTACCCTTCCCTCCTCCTCCACAAGAGCTGCGCTCCGATTCGGCGTTACAGGGAGTTGTAAACGGCTTTCACTTTTTAAGTTAATTTCAGTTCAACCCGCTTTATTCTTGCGCATGAGTGCATCCGCGGCATAAGATCTCTTAGCTGGGTGCACGTGAGCCCGTTGTTTGGAAACTGAATGTGAATTCGCAAACACTGTAAGTACATTAATCACATTTCACATTGTGATTGAGGTAATAGAGTTTTATTAGGCTCCAAACACTGCATATTTCCGGTATAACGGGAGCGTTCTCAATACATATGCTTCGAAGTTACATCACGAAATCCCGCTAGCAATGCCAAGAACTACTGTATAAACCTTTCCAAAAACGGGCTTCTGGTCAGTACCATTTTCAAAGCTTGTGCGTTTGGCTCGTGTTTCGCTTGCTCTCCGACGCTATGACCATGCGGGTGCCGGTCTGTGATGTTCCAACGCTGTACTCTGATTTGTAAAGTTGGGATAGTGTTAGTCTCTAATATCCGCGGAAAAAGGAATCTGGGGCGAGTATTAGCCGCGCAGACAGCTGTAAATCAAGGAGGTTAAATTATTAATTTTTACAAGACGCCCTGTGCTTTACATATACCCCGAAAGATATCTTAAAATGTTCGTGATCACATCGTAGAGAGACTAATTGATTTGCCCTTTAATTGGAGTCACAAGTGACTGTGGTATCACGCGAACATGAGCCCTGCCGTACAGCATGCGTTATAATGTAAGTACAAAGCATCTCTCAATCTTTCACGATAAATAGTGCAACCGTACGTGTGCTTTTCTAAATGTATCCTTGGCACAATTATGACTGCATTAGAATCGACTCGCTCTCTGCTGTTGAATTTTGTGGCGACTTCTTAGCTAGCCCAGCGTTTGCCATGGTGTAAAATTGTATGGCTCTTGTGAGACCTCAGTCACGGCCATAAGGCCATTTATTAAAAAAGAAGTCCCACACATACTTACACGTAAAATCGCCTCAAAACACACAACACCCTTCCTGTGTTTTATTCAAAAGAGGGAGATACGCGCCGAAAAAAAAATCCTGGGACACAAAATGTAAAATGTGTCTGCGCGATTGCTTGCTAAATATTAGCTAATAATGAAGTTTATAGTCGTTATAATTTGCGACAGAGTACAAGACGACAATATCATGCCTTGATTTGATGATATTGTAGTTTTTTAGCTGTTTATTTATACTTATATACTATAATACCTGTCTATATTAGATTCCAAGCATCGTAAATGCTTGCAAGAAACAAATTGACAATGTTTACGTTCATTTCAAATTTTAAGGAACCCCTCATCACTCGTTTCCTATAAATATTATGGAGATTAGCACTAATCCGCCGCTGCCCCTGGCAAAGCGTCATTGTCACCAATGTCCGTCTTGGCACTCCTCAAACAAGAAATCATAGAGGGAAAGGAGAAAGGAACATAATACCTCCGACGTATGCGTGAAGACGCCCACGAGGACCATCAGATTTAGTTCCCGAATTCTCCGTGGTCTGTCTCTCTATGAGAGACAGACCACTGACCACTGACTGTCCCAACGTGGTGGCCGTGAACAGTGCACAACTACGCGCTTCGAGGATGAATTAATGCACCTGTATCTGGGAAAAGTGGCGCATTCTCTTCCCTCCACCTCGAAGAAAACCTTCTTAATTCACCTCCAACTTCCCGTTTACGACGAGGCGCCTTCTACATGTTCCCAAGCATCTCGACGTCCTGGTCAGCTGTTGCGGCGCGATGTTGGTCGTGTGAATTTTTTTTTTTTTTGTCATATAAGTGTGGCAAGGACTTCATTTAGAGCTCGCATTAGCATCCAACCGCCCTGAAACCGGTCTAGATAAGTTGGTCCAACCGTGGATCCCAAAAGTGCTTTGGATAATCGTCCCAATCAAGTTGCACTATCGCTCACTGTCTCGGGGGTGATTGTCGGCCTCTTCGACTTCATATGAATCGCAAATCGTTTTTATTAATCAAATCAAACCGCCAAATTGCAATTATATTCTCCACGATTTCGGATGATTCACTACTTATTTTTAATGTTTGGAGAGAAAGCATACTCGTGCCAGTCGCACTTATATCGAATCGGGTCTGCAGCCGCGAAAATGATGCAAGCTTATGAACGTTGTGCGAAACAAAGCATGGTACGCGAGCACGTACACCACACTTGACGAGCGAGCCTACTCCACGCCTCCGCACGCACCCATGAGTGGGACCGACCCATAAGTGAGACCGGCACATTACATGAACCCATCTGTGCCTTTAGAGGACGCCCCGATACACCGCTACTTCCTTGGTGCCACCGTCAAGAGAACGACAACAAACGTAGTGGCGTCATCTGGCAGCCTAATCGAAGTTATTTTTCTGTGGATGTCATTATGCTTCGTACTTACTCATCAGTGTCCGAGGAGGCTGACCTGGTGACCTATGTGGCCGCTGGACTGATTGAATCACGGCTTCATACAGACCTCATTTGCCGTTCCATCTCGACTGTGTATCAGGCGTGTTTGTACCCCCTGGACACCCCTCTTCCCTTGGTGCTGGCAAACTTGGCGGCCCACCAAGGCGGTATGATCAATCTTTTCTCTCTTATTGCTACTTTTACCCCTCCTCCTGTTTCCTTGTTTACACCGATTCTCTACAGGCTGACCACGCCCTACATCGTGTCGACCACCCTCCAGTGCGACGACGCATTTAATCGGTGTACGGCCAAGTGTTTCTGCCCGGTCTCAATCTGCTGGATTCGCCGTTCTACTGTTCCTGCTCATGCGGCGGCAGTCATTGGCTGTCGTCCTCAAACGAGAATCTCTCTGTTTCCTCTGTTAAGTTGCCGGTCACGAAACAACTGGTCATTCGCAAGGAGACTGTTCGGCGCACTACATGAGTTCTTATTCTACCGTGTGGTTCCAACCTCCCAGGCTGCCTCACCCTCCTGTATAAGGCTTCGCTCTGAAGATTAGGTATAAATGCGGCGATCACATCGGCTGTCCGCGCCCGATGGAGTCACACCATTGCATCCACCTGCTGTCCCTTCTGTCCCGTCCCAGTCCGGGAGGCGTATCTCGAGCACCTCGTCCGGACGCGCCCGGTTCTTCAAGTGATCCGCCTGCGTTATCTGAGCCGGGTGGTCCTTCACACTAACCGGCCGCCAGGGTTTCAACATTGGGCATATGGTTGCCCTACCGCTCGCTTCTGCACTCTTCCAAGAAACGAGAATGCACTTTTACCTTTAATTTTATGCCGCATGAGACACTGACGTTGAACAAAAAAAAAAAAAAAAAAGCATAGAATGCTTTACACCGAAGACACCTGATCCCAGGAAATGTCCGTCCTTGCACTCGGGCCTGCCCCATGACAGTTCGACGTCATTGTATGTGATGTAAAAGTGTTACATGACACGACAGGGTCTTTGGCCGATAAACTTAAGAGGACGTAGGTCCGCTAAAAAAGAATACAGCAGCGTAATGGTGCGCAGCAGTATGCAGAGCATCCACTATCATCGTGTTCATTTGCCGAACATAAGAAAAACACTGGCAGTTTTTTGTTTCTTTTTTTCAATTGTAAGTTATGGCGTTTCAACATGTCACTGTGTCCAAAACGAACTGTTGCTAGGTCGTTTTTACGGACTAATCGATGGGGGCTAGGCAGTAGTTTAAGTTTTTCAGATCAAAAGTTTTTTTTTTTTTTTCCTTAGCATTGTGGTTTTTCGATCTAGTCGTTTAGGCGCTTTCTATCGCCTCAGTGCCATAAAGGGACAAAAAACGCGTAATAAAGCTTGCCAACCGGTTTCTTCTTTTTAGTAGACGACAGGATGGCTTCCCAGGTTCAGTAGTTCTTTCTGAGGGAGTGTGCGACTGAGATAAATTAAGGTGCTGACGAGCGACGTAGCTTTCCTGGGGTTAAAATTTTGTGGGATTTTGGAAGCGAAGAGTTTCTGTGTCACCCGTGCACAGCTTTGATCAACGTTCGAGGGGCGCGAGCGCGCGAACCTCTAGCCATGCAAGCTTCCGCAATATTTGTGAAGGGTGAAAGCAGTGTGAAACCGAGTCACGTATAATGATGATAACTTAAAACGTCGATGTGAAGTCAACCGACGACAAAGTGCCGGTGAGCGCGTGTTCTAAGATGCTATGGCGGCACACAGTGAGCTTCAGTGCATGTTTGTGGGACTAAACGAACTGTCTGTAATAGATATATAACTTAGCTGATTTTTGTATTCATCTCTTTCGCAAGTGAGGTCTTACTGAAAAGCGAAAAACCTCCAGGAGTTTTTTCAGTGTGATTCATACAAGAAATAACGGTGCACACACCCATATAGCGAGCCTGCACAAAGAAGCTTGGGTTAGAGTCACAATAATTACTCCTTCATTACAATGCACGTCAACTGCAAAATCAAGAAGAGGGCCTGACTCTGCTTCGATATTCTGATCTGAACAGATATGCTTCTCTCGCTATATTTCCAGCAGATTTCGATACGTGTGGTGATTTTTTTCCGACAGTATCCCGTATCGCACGCAAGTACAATTTGTCCATTTATACTTGATAAAAACTACGACTAATACATTAATTTTAGCGAGGGCACCAACATTTATTTGTTTTCCCGCTAATTTATTTTGGGGGGCAGATAATCTCTCGGATTTATAGGTGAAACATGCACCTTTCCAGGTACTGTGGCCTTCTACATTGTTCTAGCTGGTCGACTTAAAAAATGCAATGACGAGTGAAAAAAAAAAAAACCAAAAAAAAATACGATGAAAGCATTGTGTCTCTTTCGAGATATCGAACTTTAATACATTCCTTCCGATATAAACAACGCTTTTCTACAAACGTCCCGATCAATACCGTTTTTATTTTAATTTTTCTGATTATAGTAGAGCCGTAAAATCTCAAAATATTTATGTTGCTTACCCAATCCTTTTAAAGCTAATGTTTCCGTAAAACGGACCAATAAATAGGGAGTTTTAGTAGAGCGTGTTTTCCCCTCCGCTAAGGCCACCGCAACGAAGAAACCGCTACAGCGCCTGCGCTAAAGCGTTGCGGGACGGCGAAAGCGATCTACGAAAACTCCCTATTATCATAAAACCTTTAGCGACTAAGAAACGATCATCAAACCTTACTTTTTCCATTTCCGTGCATTCTTTCTAAAACACTTCTTGAAAAAAAAAAAAAAAACGAGTTAGAGGTAAAGTTTGGCGTATTTTTATTCCATGAATCTGAATATCACTCTCGTTTTTCCTGAAGATGTAACTAAACGCGAGAAAACGCGAAAGACCTCTGACCAGACGTGACGTCATAGTAGGATATTTTGGGCCGCCAAGTGCGTGTCGCTCGTGTGGGCCACGCGGGCAATTGCAAGCTTGCCAGGTGTATTCCCCCGCACTGACACCAGTCGTGACGTCTCTTTATGACCTTTTTGAGAATAACAAAGCTGCGCGTGAATGGCTTTGACAGGCGCTGAAGATGCGCGAGATCGAAGATTCCGGAAATTTCGAATGCGACATGACGCCCTGGGAAGGAGGGGCTTCAGCGGCACTTTAAAAATTAATTTCTGCAGCTTCCGTGCACAAAATTGCAAAGATAATTCCGATATTCGTGAACCTAGAGGCCAAATGCAGACAATTTAGGTGCTTTTCCTCAAATACAGAGCCGCATCAGTTTCCCTTTAAAAAATGTTTTTTAAGAAATCCCCCCCCCCCCCCACCCCAATCCCAATATTTTTTTTCCGTTCATCCGTCCTTTTATTTTCCGCTAAATTGAGGGGGAAATTTAATCACGTGACATCTCTAAGATTTGAGTAAATTGATGTCACTCATCCTATGCGTCAATTTTGTTTCCCCGATAAATTTAGCGGGACATTCATGTCTTGTGATCTAACCATCAATTCATGTTCTGTATGGGTAAATTGACGTCACAAAACCTATGCGTCAATTTAGTTTCCCCGCTAAATTTAGAGGAAACCTTCGCTTCTTGTGATCAAACCACCAATTTGATTCCCCGCTAAATTTAGCTGAGAAATTGGCGTCACGTGCCTATACACCAAGGGGTTCAATTGGCGTCACGTAACATATGCATCCATTTAGTCTCCACGTCAAATATATCGGGGAAATTTACGTCACTTGACGTAGACTCCAATCCAGGTTCCCCGTTAAAGCAGCGGTCGGAAATCGACGTCAAGTGACCTAGTCATGTTACCAGCACAATTCAGTTTTTCCGCGAAATTTAAAATGAAAATATACGTCACGTGACACACACATTGCCTCTCCTTATCCCTCTCCAATCTCCCACCCCTGCCTTTCTCTCTCCATCCCCCCTCCATAGTCCATGTCACCAGCTGCATGCAGTGCAAGCGAAGGTAACGCCAGGTGAGGGGAGAAGGGGAAAACACTATAAAAGCTGGAGAGGAGGAGAGAAACTCCCTCTCTTCTCTGACGTTCCTAATACTCTCCTTTTTCCCCTCGCCTCTATTGCCCCCCTTTCCCGTCCCACCTTCATAGTGCTCGCCCTTTCTCTCTTTGGCTAGCGTTGCCTTCAGCCTGCACTGCACACAACTATAGTCGGCGACAGGTTAATAGTGAAGTGGAAGCTCCTCCCACCTCTTTCCACTTTAGCAGAGGGAACGCTGGAGAGAAGGTCGACTTCTCTCCAGCATTCCCTCTGCTAAAGTGGAAAGAGGTGGGAGGAGCTTCCACTTTGTTCTTATTCAGTCGCCGACCATAGCGACACGGAGTATAGACCTCTGCAAATATAGCTCTCTGGCCGCCACCATTTTGTGGCTCGGTCGACCCCTATCATTTAGAAACTTCCTGCACCCGCCTGAGCTGTGGAAACCCTGGCGACTCTCCACCTGCATTGTGCATTCGTAGTTCCCCGGCTTTTCTTGAAAGTTTTTCTTTATTTGCCTGTTTACGTTCTTACCCTTCCGGTGTTATCTTCCAATTGTGAGAACCAGAGAATACCAAGGCTCGTAACCTGCTCTGCCTTCGCAGGAAAATAAACGAAGAGCGCGAACGTCAAGCAGCCCGCGACGTGGGCCGTTTGACGTCCTTCGAGGATTATTTCCGTTGAGATAATCTCCGAAAATTCTTCCCGGCTATGTTCCCGGTCTTCTCTAAGCAAAAGCTGATATGGTAAGGGGTATGGGGACGGAATAGACACGTTCGTTCATTTGCTTTGGTGTTGTGCAAAAAAGCAGCTCTCTTCAAACGCGCCCAAAGACAAGCCGGATTCCGTACGACCGTCTTGAAGTGACTCGTCGACACTGTAATAGGACTTTTTGTCGTTATTTTAGACCTTTCCCAAATAAATCCTGTTCGATAACGCAGCCCCGTGAGTTACGTAGAATGTATGTTATTCTATTGATGAGACTCTTTCAATTTTATGTTGTGAGCGGAGAATACCCGTGCATTTCGGCTCTCGTGTGTCGTCAAATATTTTTGTCAGTTAAGACCTTTGTAGAACGACACGGCAGAGTGTTTGGTGTCGTAAGAAAATCAACATAAAATTAAACAAACATTCCAGTTGCATCTGTTCTGTCTCACACGAACTCCCAAAAATAGCTTCTATTTAAGTCTTTTCGTTCTCAAGAATAATACAATGCTTTCCTTAAAAACCGCGAGAAATTAAATGCGCCATGTACCAAGACAGAAAAATGGAACACGGATATTTAACCGCCACAACCATCCGTTATTGCGCCAACGCAAGCTGCCACAGCCCACTGACGAGAAGCACCTACAGCCCAGCGCCGTCGGGAAACACTGACGTACACTCTGATAATCAAGGACACGAGTTACGAATCGCTACGTTCGAGACTGCCACTGGAGATGTCTACAGGTAGTCCCCCCCATCTTGCTCCATTCCTCTTGCTCCAACTCACTCTCTCCTCTCTCCCCACATACCTCCGATTCCCTACCTCTCCTTCCTTCAAGTGGCTCATTACCGTCCTTCCCCTCCCGTCTTTCTGGCCACCTGACACCAATTCATTCTCCCACTAAATTTAGCGTATAAATTTACGTAACGTGACTCACGAACTTTATCTCCTCATCTCCTCTCTCCTTCTTTCCTCTATATCATTGCCCTTATCCTTCCCTCCTCTAGGTTTTCACTTCCGAAACGCCTCTTTAATGTATTCCAAACAATTAAAACGATCGCTCACAAATACTGCATTCCCTGCGTAGTCAAGCTTAAAAGTTTTAAAGCATGAAATGCCTTTTAACGCTACCCCCCAATCCCAAACTTTCGTCTGTCCGTCCGTACATTACCCGCTACATTGAGCGAGGAAATTGATGTCACGTAACTTATACACAAATTTAGTTTCCCCACTAAATTTAGCAGGAAGTTTGTTGTCACGTGACATGATGTCACGTGACCTGATGCACTGGACCTGCAGACCAATCAAGCTTCAAAAATTCGAAGGGGTGTAGTTGCCTCATTATTAGTTAGTTACAAAAGGTAATCGATACAATTACAAATTACCAATGCCTCGAAATGTAATGGCTTACTGTTGCAACTTACTTTCGTGATTAGTAATTGATACTTTACTCGTTACGTAACAAATACTTTCACGTACTTTTGTACACTTATCAAGAAAACAATACGGACACACTTTGTGTTTTCAAAATGTTCCGCAACACTATTTTCCATGTTTCAAACGCAGGAAAGGAAAACACGGTGAAAGGCGATGGAAAGAGGCGGAGCCTACCAGACGTGTCTTTTAGATCTGTTTTTCGCTTACTAGTATATGCCTTGCACGTTTTCTAGTGGCTCTATTCTGACCGATCACACAAAAATCGTGTTTTCTTTCGGTTATTCTCCTCTTCACGACGTTTTTTTCTTTTTCTTTTTCGAATTGCTATCTTTCTACGCTGAATTGCCTGCTCACATTGCTCCGGTTCTGTATTATGTTCATTTTTTTTTAAAGTAACGAGTAAATAGAGTAATCCGTTACCAATATTAATAACACAATTACATTACAACTTACAGCCGCTAAAAAGTAACATGGCACATACAATATTACTGAAAAGTAACAGATTACAAGTAATCCGTAACTTGCGACGGATTACTTCCCAAGTCTGATTATAATTTGGAAAAACTTGAACACGCAAAAAAAAAAAAAAAAAACACCGACGTAGAAAGAGACACACATGTTAGGACTGGCGCTAACTTTTCACTGATTTATTTGAGGCAGTCAAACCATCACACATACGTAAACTCTCTTGGCTATCTTGCAAACACCTCGTGTCAACAGCTTCATATAAACACAAACAACACGCACGGTCAATGCTTCAAACATTCATATCAGTTAGACAACGTGTCTGCACAAAACTACCTAGAAAAGAAACTTCCTTGCCATTTAGTAAAAGTGAAGGCGTGCTGACGCAGCTGTCACACTCAAGTGTTATCAAATACGCTTACTACTATCTCCCGTTCAGTATTGTTATTTGCTCTTTTAATTACTCTGGTTAATTCTATACGAGGATCACCTCGTACCCCATGCAGGTATTGCAAGATGCCCCCCCCCCCCCCCCCCCCCCCCCCGATTTGTTACGAACCGTTAGACGATATTCGCGCGAACATTCATTAAAACACCGCCTGCAGCCTGTCCAATGTACACTCGGCCGCATGTCAGCGGAATCTCGTAAACACCATTAGAAGCACAAGCTGTGTACTGAGTGACGTATTTCTCCACGCACCTGTCTTGTCTACAAAGGACAAACATTTGCCAGCTTGCATGGAACGGAGAAAAGAACATCGACATCGTACTTAATTTATATTTTCTTAAGGTTGTGCACCACTTTGTGTAAATAAGGTTCTACTTGAACTTTCGATTTTTTAACTTCCTTTCGTTGACCGTTCCTTATGTTGCCTTTACTTTTTATCATATAAAGGAGGGCTTTCACAAAAGCTGAAAGTCAAGCGGGTAGTTCGCCTGTCTAAGCGTTCTACCTGAAGTTCAAATCTAGTCGTCATAGCGTGATGGCAGCTTTTTCTCAAGCAACCTGAACATAACTGAGAGCAATCCCTGGCTTTATCACCTTTAGAATGGGCGCTACCAAAATACTGAAGGCTCTCTTAACGCGGTTTGTACAACCATCACACGTGATCATCATTAAACGTAAGCTGCAAGTCTAAAAATTGAATTGCACTTGTCCCTTGGAAGCTCTCAGGTGAACATCAATCCATCCGACATGGTATCAAAGAATTTGCAACCGTTGCAACAACATTATTATGTCATATCCCCGAGATATCATTCAAAATAACCAGATAATCGTCCACATATCTAAAAATCCTAAGAACATGCATCTCATTCAGGCCTTCCAATATGGATTGTAAAAACATATCAGAAAGAAAACGGTCTACCGAGGGTCGGATTCAAATACCTCTTTTTTTGCACATAAAACTCATAGTTAAAGATAACGACCGTCGAGGGCAGATAAAATTTTAACAACGCTAGTATGTGGTCGCTATTTGCACCTGTAGAATTTTTCAACGCCGTTTGTCATGGTTAAGTGATGTTCTCCCGAACAGCATTAAAGGGGCCCTCCAACAGTATTTGAGCGTCTACTTTTTTTTGCGGTTTCTCCACGCTAGTGGTCCCGGAAACCCAGTGGACAACAAAAGAGTTTAAAAATATTAGCGCATCATATTTTAATTTGACAACTCGGAAACACCTCCTCCGACGGTGGCGCCGCGAGGTGCCGAATGCGCGCGCATAGCGGCGCTCCCTTTCACTATACGTCACATTCACTGGGTTTCGTGATTGGCGAGAGCCGTCCCAGAAATTTTGAAGCGGAATAAAGTATATCACACGTTAACCGTCATTATTTCTCTAAAAAGTCGTTTTTATAGAGCTAATAAAGTTGCAAAGTAAAGTTCAAAAAGGGCGAAAACAAAGCCTCGTCGCTCATGCGCGCCTCCCAGCGGCGGAGTACCTCCTACTCGCCGAGGTGGCTCCGGTGGCGGAGTTGCGGGAGACGAGCCTTCCGCGGCTGTCGAAACGGACTGAGGCAGAGACACGTCGCGGCGCTTGCGTGGTGTGCCCTCGTACGGCGCGACGCCCAGCTCCGCACTCCTTTTTAAAAATTCGGCGCTCAAAATCCGATAAGCCCTGTAAATTCATCGATGATGGCAACCCGATTCCAAAGCTACGATGGTTGCAGCGAGGCCTAATGGCCGACCGGGCCGACGGGCTATCAACCAAACTCGCGTCCAATTGGCCAACCGCTTTGCTCCAATCGCAAAACTGTTTAATTTTACGTCATGAAGCGCAATGTTTTGCTTATTTAAAGTTGTTTTCTGCAATATTTAATTTGCTAATAACTCACAAAATATTGCGAATTTCTGTAATATTTTTTTCCCTCGGTGTTCCTGCTTTTATGGAGCTCCGTTTCAGCGCGAACTTCAAACCAGTCAAAAAATTGTTGGTGGGCCCCTTTAAAGAGTCCTTCGTGTGCGACTGAATAAAACAGAATCTTTATCTCAATCGAGAAAGCTGTATGCGCGTTCGAAAATCCCATCTGCACTACATGCACTATAGAGGTTTTTTGCGCGACACAAGGGACAATCACAAGCGAGTAGACACGGACAAGCGCAACTACTCTACTCGCTTGTGATTGTCCCTTGTGTCGCGCAAAAACCTCTCGACTGCATCATGAACCAACTAGGCCAACAACAAGTTTTAATTGACTGCATGCACTATTTCATTCGAGCTCCAAAATAAAGAAGGGCCAACACTTGCCATCCCACTCGAATGACGCTGCAAAAATCGGCTAGCCTGAATTTGAAACATACCACCCTCAGAAACAATGACTCGTAATGGCCATTCAGGCTTACATGCGTCTTTCCTGTGAAAACTAACTCCAGAAATTCTTCCTTCGCCTTGTCCGCAGCCTTTCTAACACTATCGAGCTGTAATTCCTTGAGCAACCCGAATGCTGTGTTTTCTTTCTTTGTTTCCCTTCTAAATTTATCACAAAAACTGACGACATATGATTTATACACTAATTCAGTTTTTACACTAAATTTGGGGTGAAAATTGATGTCACATGACCCGATGTCGCGTGACCTTTTTTATATACTGTATATATCTATATACAGGGTGTTTCAGAGAACTCAGGCCAAATCGCTCCTGCGAAAACTACTCATCGTAACGAAAAAAGGCTTGTGTCGTTTTGGTCCCGGGCCAGGGGCCCATTTAGGAAAATTATTAACGTCCGGGATAATTAAGTTGTTGATTATGTTTGCGTAATTAACTTTTTTAATATCGTGTTTAAGGGCATGGTTTCAATTAGAAAATTGCTCAGCATCGTCGAAAAAACACAAAATCAACAAATTGCAGAACGATAGAAGGCACGCGAAGCATTTTACGGCTTTCTGAAAAACTGAACAAATTCGACGGGTTTTTAAGTTTCGGTTTGTTATCGGAGCGCATCTCGGCCCCGGCGGCACCGCGCCCTGTGGAGAGATAGTGCAACCAACCTCTGCTGCGCTGTCATCGCGCGACGCAGCAGAGGCTGGTTGCACTGTTTCTCCACGGGGCGCGGTGCCGCCGGGGCCGAGATGCGCTCCGATAGCAAACCGAAACTTAAAAACACGTCGAATTTGTGCTGTTTTTCAGAAAGCCGTAAAATGCCTCGCGTGCCTTCTATCGTTCTGCAATTTGTTGCTTTAGTGTTTTTTGACGATGCTGAGCAATTTTCTAATTAAAACCATGCCCTTAAACACAATATTAAAAAGTTAATTACGCAAAAATAAATAAAAAAATTGATGCATTCGACATTGATGGTTAAAACGTAAATGGAATCATTGTTATAAAACAAACCTGCATAATGTCGAAAAAGGCTAGAACATTCGTCGCTCCCAACAAAAACCTCTCTTAAATCAAATTAAGATGCAATTCAAATGATTCAAATATTCAATAGCGTTCAAAATGTGGCGAGTACACATCTTTCGCTTGTTTTGCATAATTTGTGAGCATTTTGAAATACCGTCTGATATTATTAAAGGACATTCCATTTTTACAACAAAAAAACTACGTTAATTATTTTGCATGAATTAATCAACTAGGCTCAATGCAAATCTTAACACTTTTCAAGATACGTACTAACAACATAGAGTTAGATTTCATCGAGCAGAGTGCATTGTATTTTTATAAGCTGTGTGTTTGTTAATTGGAAACCGCTTTTGTATGCATCCAATGACTATGTTTAGTTCAGGGTGGGGCTTGTTTATATGAAAGATTCAACTGAGATTCCAATATAGAACACGTGAGAAATATAAATGTGAAAACATTGACGACCACTTCACGTTCATATATTTGAAGACCACCGCACGTCCATAGCATTGAACAAAAGGTAACCTATTTAAGACGTCGATTTTTCAGTACTGTCATATAAATTAGCAAGGCTGATCCTAACTGAAGACGAAAAACATCACATTTTAGAGTCCATAGAAATGCTTTATTCACTCGCTTGTTTTTGATATTACGAAAATTTAACACTTAGTTATATTCGACATCATAAACAAATTCATGAAAAGACAGCCAAGCATTGCACTACTTATACTGCCCGTCTCCCTTTTGATGGAACATAAAAAGTTATTCTTCTCTACTGAAAAGTAATAAACAAAACGCACAGAGACTCATACGATTGTCTGCAATCTCATGTACATATCAGAAGGCGAACTATCTTTAGTCGCGCGATACTTTGCAAGCACGATTTCGTCCGGTAGAACACTACAATTCGACTTTTAACGAAAAAGTGTTTATGAAAGTCGAAATATTTTTGATACGCAGTTATCCAAAGTAGCTGTAGAGTTGACAATGGTTTTCTCTCCAACACAGGATGAATACATAAAACAGCTACAAAATATATCCGGATTAATCGAGGATGAATCTTTGGCCAGTCAATATCTAGAAGAAATTTCTGAGCAGCTGAATAAGTTAAACAACGCTGGATCAAACGCCAACTGGGACTATGAAAACAATTTGACCGACTACAACCAAAAGAGAACGGTGCGTAAATGCTAAGGACTATGTTGTTGTTTTTTTTCGTTCATAGAATTTATTTTTTGTGTATTTCGATTGTTCAATCTACGAATTAAAAATATTAGCGCAAGTGGGTGCCAAAACACGTACGTGTCGCCTTGCAGTGCTTTTTATTATTTTTTTTTCACTATTATCACGGGCGCGTCGACCGCCGTATCACTGCGCGCTGTAGCGATATCCACGAGGGTCAGCGCCACATATATAAACACGCGCTCACTTTCGTGATATAGCCCCGGCTCTCCGCGATACGGCACTTACCGCACGCCGCTCGACGCTCCGGGGTCATTAAAAAAAAGTGATCAAGTTTAGGAAAAGTTTATCCGAACAAGGAAACGTTAAGAATGTCTTCGTGAGTCGGTTTCGACTTCGGCGGGAAATTTCTCTCGGGTGATTAGGGGAGGGATATGAACGGGGTCTGTCATTGTGGTGACTCTATAGACTTGCACAAGAGTTGAAATCCGGCAGACAACGTCGTTTGGTGCATCCTGTGGAGGGGGTCCCTTATTTGAATCCTACTGGGCACGTCTTCTAAGAAGAGAGTTGTCCATACTGTTTGGCGCGTCTCTAAAAGGGGTTCGCATTCTCAAAATATCTGCTGAAGTTTTGGGAACTTGTTGGAACGCTTACATCTTGACATCGTGAATCCGCTAAAACAGTCCGTCTTTTTTTTTCGGTTCCGCTTGAAGGGGCACTCAAGTGGTTTTTGAGTTCGTGTTTTGATGATGACAACTGAATCTAGACACCCTAAGTATCCCTAAAAACCAAAAAATATAGGTCATACTCTGATTATTCTTTAATACAAATGTAATTGAAGGCCGCCAAACCTCGGATCCATCCAAAAACGAAACCACTCTCATTGGTCACCGCTCGCGTATCAAAACGATCTCGGGCCAATGGCGTTGGGCGACGCTCCGTCGCGCTGTGATACCGAGGGAGCCGCACCGGACGAACTTCTTCTTTGTCATTCGAGCTTCGATCATGGCGGAGTTCTCTACGCTCGAGGACCTGACGCTGTTAGAGGTTAAAATACTTCGGCGGACAGCCGACCTGGGGATGATTTCCTATGACGCCACTCCTACGTGCGATGTGGACGATAGCAGCGCTTCGGAGTCATGTCCGGGTTCCGAGGACGACGAAACGCAGACCTTTTCGGGCGTTCTTCGATTTGCGGTTGGGGCAAGTCGTAACCAAACCAACGTTTGGCATCGCAGCGTAATCTCTGGTACGTGATGTCAAACGATGTCGCCACGTTGACTTTCGCCTCGGGAGGACGGGGGGAAGGCTGGTTCAGACATGTGCAACGAGCGCGTACCTACGACTGCGTCCGTTGCAACCGGAGCGACCGGAACGACCGCTCTGAGCCGCGCGTACACACACCTGCAACCACTGCAACAAGCGCAGCGGGTCGTCAGCACGGCGACCGCTTCTATACGCCGCCGTCAGCTGTTTCAGCGGCGTCTCTAAAAAGGGGACGCACTGCCACTCAAAGCCGTAGCAGAATATAGACAGACAGTTTTCTACAGCCTAAGGCTTTATTATTATTTTTTCTAGATAGGCTTGCAGGGTACAGTGGATGAAAGAAAGAAAAGAAAAATATGCAGAACGCCGTCTTGGACGATCACGACTCTAATACACGACTTTGTCAATAGTACAAATATCGCCACACGCCTTTTCTACGATTATAAAAGACGATGTAATCTTAGCAGCGACATAGCAACGTAGAAATATGATTTTCGTGATCTAGATAGACTGTTGAGAGCGTTCAGGATTGCTAACACTAATCACTTTTCTCCGGTGATGAAATCCGCGTGAAAATTCGCATCCTTTATACGGTACGCGCCAGTAGTACCTTGAACTTGAGCTACACGCATGAAATGCGCCAAATAAGAAATCCGGGCGATGTTCGAGGACACAAATGCTTAGAAAGCACCACTGTAGTCGAAGTAAACAAACACGACGGCACGGGCGTTTCTGCTGTCTTGAGAGTGTCGCCACGACATCGCCGCACGAGTAGGTGGATCTTCCCTTCTAGTACGTGCTGGGTTACGACACACGACGAAAATTCACAGTCAAGGATAGCGTTTTTACGCGGAACGATGAGCTCCGCGTAAAAGCGCCACGCCGCCCACGTCGACGATCACCACCGACGCCATGTTGCAGATAGAAGGAGCCGGCCCGCGACCGGCACGACCGGCATGCAAAGCGCGCAGATATGTGCGTTTCCACGCATCGCGGGGGAACGGGAAATTCACCCCCCGCGGAGGAAGGCAAAGAGAAAACGTAGTGCCTTGTGTATGAAACCATAATTGCAGTATCGCGTATTCTAAGCTAGAACTATTTTATGTCTAGTGAAATAACATATCTAAATATGTTATTTCACAAAGCACAACATATCTAAATGAACTGAAAATTGTTTCTCTAGTGAAACTTCACAAAGGCCGCCAAAATTTTCAAACATGCTATAATTTCATTGGTCGGCGCAGGAACAGAAAAACGTCCGCTCGTATTCTATTCCTGCGTGATTAATAGACGGTTCTGCCTTCTAAAACTGAACATACTCATTCGCTGACACTTCCTTAGCGCCATCGCACCAAAAAGTAGCTTCCCCAAAAACCACTTGAGTGCCCCTTTAAAGAAGTACGTCTGATGGGATGGGATTGCTCCTTCATTGCGCAGTATTCTCCGTAGAACTCTATCAAACCTTCTGAATGTCTTCACGGGAACCGGGTATTGTCCCGAAGTCCCATTGTCCAGGATCTATATTCGAGCCCGGGTGCAAGTCTTGCGTATTTCGTCCTTGGGGTCGCACACTCCTTCGGCGGGTTCCGTCTCAGGCTCTATGTTTCTTACCGTTTTAGCGCGGCTGATGGATGGAAGCTCTGCGTTCTGCAATTTGTGGAAGCTCGATAGGCCGCCTCATTGCTCTATACACGAACTCAACTCTGTGACGTCATGGCGCGGTGGTGGCGCGTCGGTCGCACTTCCGGTCTGGGGCTGTGGGCAGAAGTCCCCGTGCCACACGTGTATTCCTGCATTGTTTTGAAAGGAGCCGGACAAGAACCTGCCTTCTTGTCACAACGCCGCGACTGGGGCCGTACCGAAAGTGTCGAGAAAGGTTTGAAGGTCAGTTTTTACGTACTCGGTTCGTCCGAGAATCTGGATATGTGCCGTGAAAAGGGAAAAGCAGACGCCGTCGGACAACGATTGCTTGGGCGAGAAGCACTTTGGGTTGAATTCACGGATACTTGCTGGTCATCAGATATATTGTTTTGTTTCAACTTGAACGCCGGAAAACCGTCATGTTGTGCGGACCACCTGCGGACTACGTTCAGTGCGTCTTCAAGTTCAAACGGCCGCCTGATCGTTCCAACTGTCGTCTGCTCTTTCAAACGTTTCTGCTTGTCGTCTGCTCTCTTCTAGCCCCTTCCCCTGGCAAATACCGAAGCGAGCGGATTCTTGTTTCCCTCGCGAGATGAGAGCAATCTCTCCGTGTGCCGCTTGTAGATCTGGAGCCAGTGGGGCGCTCGCCGAGCGGCTCCAACCGCTCCGTGGAAAAGTGGCGGAGCGCGTCGAGCGGTCCGGAGTAGTTCTCCGCGCAGCCTTTTTCGGGGGAGTACGATCTGTAGTCGTCTCTCGCAACGTTTCAGTTTCGTTATCGACATTCCCGCGGGGGAGTGAAGGAGTTTCGCGGCTTTTTTGTTTCGATTGCTGGGTGGGCTCTCTTGCTGTGCTTGCTTTCGTTCCCCTCGTCATGACCGACTCGCCCGAGCATACTGCGGCAATGACATCGTTGCAGTTAATTTCAGGAGGTCTAATCAAACGCAGTGACAGCGTCGAAGATACCAGCTTAGCTCCAGCTCGAGTGACGACGAGGCAGCCGTATTCTCGGCGAAGTGTTTGCCGAGTCGTTTGCCTGGCCAGCGAAGAGGCCCAAGATATCGCGTTACGTCGAAGGCGTTGTGCGCGCCTATTAGGATGAAGAGCTGGGTATGTCGTTTGTTCGTTTTGTGGTCTCTGTAATGTAATTGGAATAATTAGAAGACAATTACGCCAAATGCTCCGCAGATGGATCATGGAAGTCGCCTTCGGAGATGACGATCGCTTTACGGCATACGTGATTGGTATTGCTTAATAGCATCTACGGCTCGTACAAATACTTCTAGTTGTCTTCGTCGGGATTATATAACTGTAAGGAAAAATAAATTTTGTCTTAACGTCGGGGTCAACGTTAATCAAGTCGTAAAGAATCAATTTTTTGTCAAAGCATAAAGTTCCGATCAGAACTTCATGCTTTCAGCAAGATAGCAATGGGAACCGCAACTGTTCAAAAGCGAGAGCAGGCGCTCTGGAAGCGGTGGCGCTGGGAGCGTTACGCTCGATTTGCTCCGCAGCGCGTGCCACTGGGATGGATCACGTGACCGATCGCTCACGGAGGCCGACCGCTCGACGACTGCTAGCGCGGAGCGCTCGGCATTTGCCAAGGGAAGGGGCTATTAGACGACGCCGGCCCGTAGACCAAATGTTGGCCCGGTACTTGCGAGAAGAAGTAAGTGCAGGCCTCAAAAGACTTAAATTTGAAGGTTGGTAAGCAGGCTCGACGTAAACAGTAGATACAAGGAGACGTTGATCATTGTTACCAGTGACCATCACCGACTTGTTATCCCTAATTCACTTGGTCCGATTCTGCTTGCGATTCTAAGTATCGACGTCGACCATCTCAGCTGCGGTTCACGCTTTTGCAGCCCGAGCGGCGTCGCGACTGAAAACTGCGAGCGAAATCGCATCATGCGAATCAGGCTTTAGCGTACATACTGCGGCGTCCATGCGGAATGAATCGCCACTTGTCACTTTATTTACGCGAAGTTTTGCGGTGTAACGAGCCTCAGTAATTTCGCTGACGCCACTCAAGTAGTCAGACATCGCCAGGAACACGTAGAATCAACAATTCGAACGCGAAAAAGGGCAGGGGACTCGCACCGACGCCGACAACATCGCATTCCAATGGTTTGTCTATGGGCAACGGCGAGCTTCTTGCCCACACCCCCATCGCGCATGCGCGGCGCCGGTGGCGTCCGCTAGGGGCGCTCCGGTTTGTTCGTTAACAACCTTTCGTACCTTTCGTAGAGTAAGCTAGGCCAAACAATTCAGCAATCCTTACCGGGACTGATATATGCGGATGATATCGTACTAATGGCTAACAACAGGATAGATTTGCAGGAATTAATGAGCATCTGTGGTAGGGAAGGAGAGGAATTAGGTTTAGAATTCAGTAGTGAAAAATCAGCAGTCATGATTTTAACAATGATGATGTTGAGAGACTGAAGGTACAGAATATTACAGTTGAGAGAGCTAGTAAATACAAGTATCTAGGAGTATGGATATGTGATGGTGCAGAATATCTCAGTGAGCATGAAAAGTATATAATAGGTAAGGGCAACAGAAATGCGGCTGTAATGAAAAATAGAGCACTTTGGAACTACAACAGGTATGAGGTGGTGAGAAAGATTTGGAAAGGGGTCATGGGTGCCTGGCTTGACTTTTGGAAACGCAGTGCTATGCATGAAATCCGAAGTGCATGCAAGACTAGAAATAAAACAGCGTGGAGTAGGTAGGCTGGCTTTGGGGGCACATTGCAAAACACCAAACCAGGGAGTACAAGGAGACATGGGATGGGCGTCATTTGAGGGCAGGGAAGCTGTGAGGAAGATAGAATTTGAGGATCGGTTGAGGCAAATGGGTGGGGAGCAATGGCACGAAAGGTTTTCAGCTATTTATACATGAGGAGTATAGACACAAAATGCAGACAGCGCACTAGGAAATTAAGAGGAAAGTTTTTAGGCGATAATGGGGTTACGGAAGAGGTCTCAGTTAAGAAGAAAGTTAAGGCCACAGAAAGAGATCGGTGGCTAGAGGGAATGCAGACAAAGAAGGCTCTGGAAGGCTATAAATTAAACAAAACAGTTATTGCCAAAGAAAGCATTTATGACAATTCTAGGGGAAGCTCATTGTTGTTTGAGGCAAGGGACAGGTGTTTTGCGAACCAGAACATACAGAGCGAAGTACCAGGAAATGGACACAGTGTGCGCTGCTTGTGGAGAGGAGGACGAGACGGCTGAGCACTTGATACTCTTACTGTAAAGGGCTTCACCCTATGCATACCGAAGACAACATAGATTTAATAAGGTCATTGGGTTTTAGAGACAGCGAAGGAAAAGTGAATTTCAAGACAGTAGAGATTACCAAGCAAAGATTAAGTGAATGGTGGCAGAAAGCGAGAGAAAACTAGGCATTTTCTTATTAACTGATGGCAAGGGGGATTTATAGCCTCACTTTCTTTTCAGTACGGAGTGAATATAGTTTTCACATTTAAATATTCTAAGCTTAAAGGGTAAGACAAAATGGCTAGGTGGCGTAAGCTACCGCCCGATCCAAAGGGCTCAGCCGTATTCATCCATCCAAACATGAGTTGGTGTATTTTCCAGCGCGTCCGGGCACCCACCGTACGCTGGCCTTTGCGCCTCGTTCGTGGTGTATACCTGCAGCGTAAGTTAAAAGATGACCGCTATTGTGAGGATCGTCGTTGTGGTATGGTGTTTGATGAAGCTTCTGCTTGCCTTTTGCGTGTCTGTGTAGATTGTCAGGTTTTTGCGAAGGGGGTTGTTTTTTGCGGCTAGCTTTGCGTACGTTTGTAGTGCCAGAAGTATCGTTAGTCTTTCAGCGACTTGCGGCGATGTGAGTTTCGCGCGGACCTTATAGCCGTGAATTTGCCTATTTTGTCTTATATGGCGCAGGCAAATAACACCGCCGTGGATTCTGCCATTGCTTTGATTGCTGCGTCTACATAGACAACTCTGGTTTCCTCGTGGCTTGATTCTAGAACTTCTGCTAGGTGGAGGCGAGCACGGTGCTCTCTCCGCTTTTGATGTTTCTCTGTGAACATGTTTCTTTGTAGCGGCTTGGGTTGCGCGATGCCCATTAGAGCCTGAGGCGGTTTGGCTCGTGGCCTGAGGTTCGTAGCTTGGATTTGAATCTCGAGGTGATTGGCTATTGGTCTATCTTCTACCGCGTGCAAACGTCCCATAACCTGCTTTTTTTTTCTTTTTTTTTTTGCAGGCTCGGTAGAAAGCTGCATTTTCTAAGTTCGTATAGTCTAGTTCTTTTTTGTAGAGTAAGAATGGCTCTTCGCGGCTCGCTGAAGAGGATGTAGATCTTTTTGAAGTGTTAACTTTTGCGTTTGTAGTAGCGGGCAGCCTATGTGAGTTCGACCACCAGGGCTGCGGTCTAAGGAGTCTTCGCCGACTTCTCCCCAGCTCTGCTAAGTCCGCTTGCTATACGTCCGGCGAGTAGGAGCCCCTATCTTCATTTATTTGCCTATTCACTGACCCGTTCCGTTGCCATCAATTTTATCTAGCCAAAGTTTACACCAAGGATTTTGACGTAGGGTTTGTGTTGTGCGTTTCCAGCGAAAGTGAGGACGAGGTCTTTCTTCTCGGGGTATTTTCCTAAGGTCATCTTAGGATGACCTTAGGAAAATTACTTAGTCATCTTAGGGGTGATTGTATGCCGTTTTTAGATATATGTTGTTGGTATTTATATTTAGTTGGAGTGTAGGTTTCTTTGTTCATTATTTTTATATGTGAGTAAAAGCTGTGATGTCGACAGCGTAGCCGTTTCCTTTAGTTGTAGAATCTTCTGCAGCACCCAGAGCGCAACTCCAATGTTATGTCAAAGTGATTGCTGCCCCATGACGTTTTTTCTTCTCGATCCACCATTCTGCTATGTTAGGTGCTATGGTGTTCAAAAAGTGATGTCGATGACGCTGTTGTTGTGCTTAGACACCGTGTCAAATCTCGTTGATTTGCTCGTATCATTGAGAATGCTAATGTACATATGTTCTACTACTTAGAAGAGGCATTTAGTTATTGCGTCGATTGGTTGGTCGTCCCTTAGTTTTCACGTGTGTGATAAAGGCGCATCTCTTGTTTATAGTTTCCATATAGGGTTTGCGCACCGGAGAGTAGCGACCCAGAAGAGGTCGTCTGTCTTTGCCGGTAGTAGGCAGGTCGATACCAGGAGGTGTCTCTTCGAAGTGCTTTCAAGGAGAGTCCTGACTACGATTATTTCTTGCGTGTCAATGGTGCATCGATGCGTATCTAGCATCACGTGAGGAAATGTTTGATCAAAGTATACCCTAGCCTGGGGTGGATTTTATGGCTGTCGAGTTTTTCCTATCGCATCTTTTTAGCTGCCGCATATATTAGGCTTGGTTTATAATGTGCTTCTATTCCCGGAAATTTGATGTTACCCTAGTGGGTTTTTTGAAGTAGTAAAGCGTCGAATGAGTTCTCAGTAGGGCGTTTTCAGATAAGATCGAACAACCATGTCCGGTGACCATTTTTAATTTTGATTAAAAGAATATATTTTGATAGCTTTATGCCCAGAAGGATAAAAACAATCCTTTTTGGGAACAAAACTTTATCTTTCCGAAAAAAATCTGTAAGCACCCTCTCGGTCACATGCGCGTTTTGTGTTTCGCGCGATGTTCACATTTCGGGTGGCTTCCCCAAAACAACTGTTCTGGCTACGGGTCTAGAAATATTCACTGACAAATTAGGCATGAGAAAGATTGACAAAACGTATTAATCACCGAGTATTAGGGTAGTTATTTTGAGACAACAAATCGCAAACACGGCACATTGCGCAATAACGCTCTGAATTAAAGAATATTTTTCTCCCTTTCTATAAAAGCTAAGGTTTTCAAACTTTTCCAGTGTGTTACCCTGTATATTGTTTATCTTTGCGTCAAATATTGTTGTCCTGGTTAGCGGCAGAAATTTACAAGAATTGCTCACACAGGGCATTTAACTAAAAATGCATTATTTTGAAAATCATATTTAAAAAAAGGCCATCTTTAAATTCTTTAAACTCTCTGAAATTAACGTTTATAATATGTACTACAGGAGTCTGCAAAAACGTGATGCAATATTTGTGTGGCTTAAACGTTATAAACCGAGATATATGGCCAAATTGACGCTAACGCGGTTGCCATAAATGGGGCGTGCACATACCCGTTCTTCACAATTTCATTATTATTAAAAGGAGTAAAAATGCTACGGGGTGGTCAGGAAAAGACAAGTTCACAGCACAGAAGTGGACAGTAGTTTTGAAGAAAAAAGTCCTGATACATTTTCGTACAACCGACTGAAAATGCCCATGGGCCGCACCGATCGAGGTGCGCCACCCTGTAACGTGCTTCGCGGTGCCTGTTTCATCAGCCGGCGTATAGCATCTCCGTCTACGGGACGTAAAGAAAGCAACCGGAGCCACTTTGCAAACAGATCAGCCTACAGCCTCGGCGGTAACATGATATCAGAGGTAGTTCACAGCAGAACCTGAACATGCGCCGCCTGTGAACGCCAATAGATCCGCCGCCGTGGATGGCCGCACAATGCGTAGAAAATAAAAGATACTTTAAAAAAATCCGATTGCCTGAGATTGTCTGTATTGGATGTTTTCAAATAGGATCGAACGACCATGTCCGGTGAACATTTTTTTTTTTTTTTTTTTTTTTTTTTTTACCAAAAGATATATTTTATTTGTGCAACTGCAAAAAACATATTCAAACTTTTTTCGCGGAAAATAAAATTCCTCTTGAGGACATGGTCACTGTCGGTATACGCGCTCGTTCCTGCGGCTTGCGTGAAACCGTCCTTTTGGATATTTCTAAAAGAAAAACTGTTGTCATCTTAGGTTTAATATTTTTTGTGCAGAGACTCTACATAAAATAAAAGGAGGTAAACATGCATTATCGATTACGAAGCAATTCAGAGTTTTATGAATCCGAATCTTAAAAAACTGGAAATTCAAAATTTTTAAAATGATTTACACGCGTCTGTTCTATATTCGCATAAATTGTCATTGAAACTGAATACGATAACCTTTCTTAAAAAGACACACTGAAATGTAGCCAGGTTACCGAATTTGCAATAATTGAAAAATCAATTTAAAATGAAGCTCATTGTAATTTCTCTAATACTTTTCACAGATCAAGGCTCATAATCAGTCCTATCAGGCGTTTCAGAAATGCCCTGCAGTATGTTTTTATTTTATTTTTATTTTAGAGGGTTTTAAATATACAGAATTGCCATATCGGGAGTAGAGAAAGATAGGACGTTGGCCGATTTCAAACAAGGGCGAGCAAGGGGTCGAGAAATGTAGGAAGTCTATGAAGAGAAAGCACTGTGACAGGAGTTCGTGAAAAATAAGAATTCATACAAAAGATTAGAGGTGCGTTTGAAGCACAAGTCAACAATTTAAGTACAGATTTCTCGGATCAGTGAATTTCGGTGAATACCCTTCGTTGGGAGGCTGGGCTGCTGACGACCAGGTTTAAGTAGTGATAAGGAAGAACACATGTTTAAAGTGGTACAATTGAAACTAGTTTAATTAATCAAGATCCCGTGCGCACATTCGGAGCTTGTCGCGTGAATTCTTTATGCCGGACGCTTACCTGAGTTGGTCACAGCGCTCTCCTGGCACTCCGAGGAGAAAAATTCGTTTTTTCCCGTTTTGCTTGTAGCGATCACTGTTCGTTTCTTCTCGGTGGCGCTACAAGCTCGGGACCTCGATCTGCTTTTCGCAGCCATAGGACACTACTTTTAAAGATAGATCTTTTCTGCGTCTACTGTTCTTGTTAAAACAGCTGTAGTTTTGAAGTGTCGGACGGCGTACACTGCCACAAGTGACAAAACTAAATTCCACGCACAACGGAAACAGAGTCCCAGTCCTTTGCTTTCATGTCCCTGAACGCTTTGACGTAAGCTTTAGAGAGGTCGATTAGTTTTACATTCGGCAGTTTAATGTTCACTGGGGCAACCATCTCTTACGCTGACTTGACCACCGACTTAATGGCTCGTCGGAGGCGGTACGACGTTGCCTGGTGCTTGACACGACCTCCGATTCAATTACAGGCACTCTTGCTATGTCAAGTTCCGGAAAAAAATACACCTCGCTGACGTGTGCTTGTGGCTCTGCAGCTCGTGTAGTTGGTACTTGTTCTTAAAGTGGCTTGCTGCGCCATCACATACGTAGGTCACATGAGCATACCCAAATTTGATTTCACGATTCTCCAAAGCGTTGTCTTATAAATTAAGTTACAGATAATCGCTTTCAATCGCAATTATTTTTCCTTTTTTATGTATATTTATTTTCTACGCGTTGTGCGGCCCTCCACGGCGGCGGATCTATTGGCGCTCACAGGCGGCGCAGGTTCAGGTTCTGCCGCGCCCTACCTCCTACATCATGTTACCGCCAAGGTTGTAGGCCGATCTGGTTGCAAGGCGCTTCGGTTGCTTCCTTTACGTCGCGTAGACGGAGACGCTATACGCCGGCTGTTGAAACAGGCACCGCGAAGCATGTTTCAGGGTGGCGCACCTCGATCGCTCCGGCCCATGGGCATTTTTGGGTCAGTTGTACGAAAATGTATCAGGAATTTTCCCTTCAAAACTACCGTCCACCTCTCTGTTGTGAATTTGTCTTTTCCTGAACACCCCGTAGCATTTTTACGCTTTTTAATAATAATGGAATTGCAAAGAACGGGTATAATCACGCCCCATTTGTGGCAGCCGTGTTAGCGCCGTTTTGGCTATATTGCTCGCTTTATAACTTTAAAGCAACACAATAGTGCATTATGTTTTTGCAGAATCTGTTAGTACATATTATAAACATTAATTTCAGAGAGCTTAAAGAATATTAAAGATGGCCCTTTTTTTTAAATTATTTTCGAAATAATGCATTTTTAGTTAAATACCCCTGTGTGAGCAATTCTTGTAAATTTCTCCCGCTAACCAGGACAACAATATTTCACGCGAAGACGAATTATATACAGGGCAACACACTGGCAAAGTTTGAAGACCTTAGCTTTTATAGATACGGAGAAACATATTCTTTAATCCAAAGCGTTATTGCGCAATATGCCGTGTTTGCGATTTTTTCCTCAAAATAACTACCCTAATACTCGGTTATTAGTACTTTTTGTCAATCCTTCCTATGCCTAATTTGTCAGTGAATATTTCTAGACCCGTAGCCAGAACAGTTGTTTTGGGGAAGCCGCCCGAAATGTCAACATGGCGCGATACGCAAAACGCGCACGTGACTAAGAGGGTGCTTACAATTTTCTTTTTCTCGGAAAGACAAAATGTTTTTTGTCCGAAAACAAGGATTGTTTTTATTATTCTTGGTATGAAGCCAGCAAAATATCTTTTTTTCATCAAAATTAAAAATGGTCACCGGACATCGTTGTTCGATCTTATCTGAAAACGCTCAGTAGTCTTTGAGTGAGTTCGGTTTCTCTTTGGGCTAGGCTGTGGCAGTTTCACTGCAGTGTAAGGAGTAGTTTGGCTCCTGATTTTGCCTTAGTGGGTCTCTGGTCTACAGGGGTTCTTGAGAATGGAGATCGGTGGTCTAGTAATAGGAATTTAAGCAAAGCGCTCTAAAAAGGCGCTCATGATCAATTCTCCGAAGTTATGGAGTCTTTGCTGCTGCTCATGTTGAGTGTGTCGTTGCTGTTGTAGTCGCTAATCTATTTCCTTTGTGTTGCTTAAAAGTTTCATATGTTCGACAAGGTTTTTCTTGGGAGAAGATATTTGTTGCCAGCCAGTGGTGCGGTGCTGCAGATGGACGGTCGTTATTTTCTGATTGAAGTCCGTCTGTGTCAGCGGTTCGTGTATTTCGGTTTTTTCTTGTTGTGTTTGGCGGTAGAATTTGGATGCTTCGTTCGATTTTTGTGCGCACTTGAGATGGATGGTTCCTATCGCTTCAATTTGCTTCGTTTCTCCCTTGACTTTTTCTTTTTTGGTCTTGACCTCGAGCAGTAGTTTTGCAAAATGTCGGTCGATGGCTTTGTTTCTCTGTTTAAAGATTTTAAGTTGCTCCTTCTAACGGCAGACTGTGTTGTTCGAGTAGAAGCCTTTAGGTGGAGGAGTGATTTCGGCACTGGGTTTATGCCTTCTGCTGCCAGGATACAAATCTTTTTTATCGCTGCACGTCATGGTTTCTGAAACGACTCCTGCCGCTGCGAGGTCTGGGTTGCCTATTCGCTTCTGTTTTTGCGCCGCTCCTACTTCTATTCTTGCTCCAAGCTTGTGCGGTAGCGGTTAGGACGGCAGATTTGTTGGAGGACATAGAGACGCCTACATGTCTACCGTTACCTTAGATGTCAAATGTTTTCTTCTTTACTGAAAATAAGGATATTTTAGTTGGTTCTGCTTCTGCTCCGACCTCGCGTGGGCTTTTTTTTTTAATTTGGAAATTGTAGGGCTCTTGGTATCGCTGGCAATGTCTGTCAGCGAGAGGTCATTTACGCAGCACTTGCGCTCGCATATATATACATATATATTAGAATGTATCCACAATCTGGGCCCCTTTATCACGTGCGCGTGCAAAGGTTTTCTTTATGTCTTAGACCTTGGTAGCGTCTGCACACTATCGTCGTCAGTCTATACGGGGTTACTTTCAATATGCCGTCCGTATACAACCCAGTGTATGGTGGTTCATTGTCTTGAAAGCTGAGCAGCTCTAGTAGGTTGTTACGTAGTTTTCTAGCTAAGAGTATTTCGTGCGACATGCATTCAAGCTTGCTCATGAGCTGTTCCGGTTGTATGTAGGGTAAGCGCCTCTGATTACGCTTCACGTTCTATTACACGGCGGTATTTCATGGGCTATAATCGACACTTCTCTGTCTGGGGCCGGGACTGCATTTACCTTGATAAGACCGGGAACAGGCTCAAATCTTGCTTATGACCGACATGATCTTCTTCGTGCAACCAATCCGGATGAGTAGCTTTTGATCCTTTGTGCAGTATTTCTCTCTACGTCCAGCGCTCCATAGAACACTTTCACTAGATGTTCCATGGGCATTCTGGCTAGGTTGTATGTTTTGAGTGAGCGGAAAACGACTCTGAATTGTCGTTGTTTTCTGTTCTAAAATGTTCTGCCGTAGGGTTCGATTTGTTAGTCTTTCGTCAGAGCTACATTTGACAGCGAATTTTTTTTTTGTATTATACGCCTCGCCAGCTGTAATCTTCTGTTGCGGCTTCTGTCACGCCGAGGTAACCGGTCGCAGAGTCACTGCGTGGGTGACCGCTGCAGCTGCGACTTCGGCGCCGTCACTATGCTACGACGGTGCCTTGGGTTCGTTTCAGGTTTCTATCGTGTAGTCTACCACCAGTTCGGACATATCCGACAAATTCGTTCTTACGCTCCTTGCGCTGGATCTACGAATGCGTTTAGAATACCAATAAGATAATGCTTGAATCCTAGCAGCCGCATTATACCGGGCTCGGCGGTCTTGTTGGTTGTGTGGGCTGCGGCTGAATCGAAGCGACCGGTCGCTTCGTGGCTGACTTATAAAACGAAGTGGTGGTTCGCTTCTTTAAAATTGCCAGGTGATTTTTCGGGTCGCTTTGGGCTGTGATACGCTGGGTGCGACCATTTGCTTTAGTTGGGGTGGTGGCTGCCGCGTTGCCATAACTTGTTAAACTTAGCTCATGCATTTCCGGCTTCCGCGAAAAAAAAAAAAAACGCTTATAATTTCAGACTTATTTACTCAATGAGCTAGATTCTTTAATGCGCCGTGTCGTCGGCCTCTCCGCTTTATCTTAGAATCAGATCCGTGTCCGATTCGGCTTCATAATCGCTAAAACAAACTTCACTCCAAAAATACACGTCCGTCCTCCACGGCGGCCATCCACCCTTCCCAGTTGATACGCCCGCTGCGAAAGAGAGATAACAAGTTGACAACAAGATTTAAGTAATCAAACTAGCTGTATATTACAAAAGAAAGCGAGAAGAATGACGAAACAGAAATTAAAAGCTAAATTCAAATATATAAGAACGAAAAACAACACACTCAAAATCGTCTCTCATCTGAGAGTCTCTGGTGGCTTCCCTGATGTGGCGCACGGGACGTCTCCTGATTGGGGGCATCTCATGGCCTCAGAGCTGAAGTGTACTGAACGTGGCGGTCGGGCTTGTTGAGAGTCAGCGCCTTGCCACCGTGCCATGGACAGGCCATAATTCAAGTAGCAGCCATGGCCGTTCGTGGCGGCTCGTTGCTCAGCTTCGAATGCATCCTCGTTCTTGCGATACCCGCATTACTTTCACATATACTGTTCTTTTCTTCACTGGCATCTTCATCGTCATCAAAGCATGACACTTGTAAAAACATTGCAAAATTTGTAGATGTACGCTTTATACATAAAAATAACTTTCCGATACGTTTTTTTTTTTTTCTAACAGTTTGATTCAGGGGAAAAAAACGGTAGACCGGGGTCGAAGTAGAATAGTTCACGTCTAGTATTTTTCTATTTACAAACGTCGATCCTGTTCCGTGCTTCCACCAGTCACGAATGCCGGCTTTGCAGTTATACCGGTCGTTCTCCTTGTCATCGTTGAAGCAACTGAAAACTGTCATGCAAACACAACAGGGTGCCAGGCAAGCGGCTTCAAACGATTTTAACAAAGCACGCGTACATTTCATTTTCTGCACATCCGCCTGACGGTGGACGCTCTAAGCCGCATATTTCTTGTAAATTAAATTTAGTGTCTTCAAGCACTACTTTTCTAAGTATTTTTCAATAAGACCAAACGCTCGACAATCATCGCGGGCTAAATATTATTGCGTGCTAAAATAAAAAAAAAGATGCCAAGCATGTTTAGATTAATTACGGCAAGAAGGAGAGGAGGGGGCGTTTAGAGGTGATGGCGCCACCAGACGGCCCCACGAGAATAACAGGGAAATTTTATTAACCAGATTCTACTTTTCAAAGCTGTGTTTGGCCATGCTGCGTAGCTTATTTTGATAAGCTTCTTCCAAATAAGACTGAATTGAAATGCATTTCGACTAGGTTTCGGAGCTTCCCGATTTTCGAAAAATCTGGATTAGGGGCACAATGTCAACCTCCCCTCGGAATATTTATTTCAGGACGATGTAAACGTCGAGATAGCCAAAAAAGGGCGAGAGTTTGCTCTCACGGCGAAGCGGTTCGATTACAAGTCCTTCCAAAATGTCACCCTCCGACGCATTTTTCGACCGATGAGTGACCTTGGCCTGGGAAGCCTCGACGATGCAGAAGTGGCCAAGGTATGTGAGAGTTCATGATTGCCCTACTGAAAAAAAATTGCATGCATCCAAATGACCCACATTCCACATAATTATACGAAAGACACAGATGGGGAAAAGTCTAAACATTAAGTACGTAATTTTTTGTTAGCAGCCTCATTATTTCGAGTAGTTCAAGACAACCTCCCTCATCTTATGCACGTAATATACACGTAAAGCAGAAAATATATTGTCGGTGCTGGGTCATTTCATGTCAAACGTCCCAGACGTCGCGCTTGACCACCTCCGATTTCTAAAAAAAAAAAAAAAAAGCATGGCCTTTTGCTCTAATGTCCGGAGCCATGCCCTGAAATATATTTGACGAAAAAAAAAAATTTTTTTGATGACGTGAGCGCGGTTTTAACGTTTAAAAACAGCATGAAATTCGGCATCACTCAATAATTGATGAAAAATCAGGTTTTTGATGAAACACCTAGCAATATGTTTTTCTTAAATTTGCACGGCTTTCGACTTACAATGTGGATGGGCTTGTGCAGTTTTGTTTAATATAGATATTTAAAAAAAGCTACAATTAAAAAAAAAAAATTTACATTTTTGTTGATTTATCGAAAAATATCAAATTGCTCCCGGGACTTAATGTAACTTTTTAACAGGTGCCCTGCAGGTATATAATCTATAGAAAATGTTTAAAACCGCACAATTAAATATCTCGCAATACACACAAATCCTGAAGTAGCAAAAAAAGTGCGTTTTAACTCATAAACAGCGGTTTATTTCACCCTGAAGTGTTCCAAGTAAAAATATAAAAGATAGTGGGTTTAGAAGAATGATCGATTGCCTTTTTATTCCGCAAGTTTCATCAAAGCAATTTCTGCTTAAAGCGAGAAAACATTTTTTTTTTTTTTAAGTTGAACTTGCACCACAACTTGGAGTCGCTTCTTAACGCCTCTTCGCCGCACAGCAAACCATCTGCGAAAATAGCCGACACGATTCGGTCCAAAGAAAGAACGGAGTTTCCTGCCGCTTCCCCTTGTCCGTCTTTCCGGCTGCAAGGGACGAAACTGTGGGTATCGTGTAATAATCGAAGGTGCCGCCAGTGCGTAGCCATGGCAGGCCCGTTGTGCCCTTTGTACCCGAGGGCGGCTCGAAACGCGATGCCTAAACGACGGGCGGCATCAGGCGACGTGGACTTCTCCATGCCATGCTAAAGGTCCCACGGCCACCTCGGATTCCTAAAATAAAATTAATGTCTCTTCACCGTAATGTTTTCGTTCTCCTCTAACATATTTTTTTAGGAAAAACAAATTTCATGGGGTAATGGCCGTTTGAACTCGTAAAAAGGGAGTGACACTAGAAGTCATTTAATAATTGGTGAAAAGTAAAATTTTTTTACGTAACACTGGAATATGTTTGACTAAAGCCATGCGGTATTTGGATTGCTATGCAATAAGGATCATAGAATTTGGTATGCCCGAAGCAGTTTTAAAAAATAAAGAATATATGAGCATTTTAGGAACTTTTAGTTTTGTTACAAACTTTCTATTTGCTTCAAGCGACTGTAAAAATTCTTATTGACAGCCCTGTAGGTATACTGTGCACAAAAGGTTTCAGACCGTACAACTAAATGTCTTGGAAAAAAACTCCATTTGTTCAAAATTGCGTTTTGCCTTTTAAAGAGCCGTCAATTCTGCCTTGAGGTGGCCCAAAGAAAAATACGAAACATGGTGACGTTTAAAGAAGAGTTTATTGTCTTTTGTTCTTGAAAGCTTAATTTAAATAATGTTGTTCTAAAGAGGAAAAAAACATTTTGAAGTTGAGCTCTCGCGCCGCGACTTGGCGTCGTTTCTTGCGCCTCTTTGCACAGCACGCCACCGTCGAGCCCGGCAAAGCGTGCGACGGTGTCACGCTGTGCGCACGCAGTTAAACAGCAGGACGTCGAGTTGTCTGGTACATCTTTGTAGGAAGAGGCTTTTTTCCATTCTTGTTGCTTTATGGCTTTCAGATTCCGACCGTTTTGCGCGGCGGTCTCCTCCTGTGATCTTCCATTGTCTTGATATCAGCAAATGCTTAGCGCTGCCAGCTCAGAGCATTCGCTAGTAAGCTAGCTGTTTCTCATGTACACGTCGCAATCAAGCTCTCTTGTCAACGTCAGGACAGATGTGAACAGCAACACAAAAGCCCAGTGAACGGGCAATTTCAAACGTCGAGGCGATGTGGTGTTAACGAATGCTCGCCGTTGGAGGCTCACGCCTCGTTTGTGTTTAAATCGGCTTTGAAACGGCAAATTCTTTCGTCGCTGAATAGTTCCGCTTTTCACCGCAGTACGCGTTACAAGTAGATTTCGCAGCGATATTATTACGTTTCCCTTTTAGGAGAAGTCCACGTCAGCTGATGGATGCCGCCGGTATTATGCATCGCGTTCGGGAATGTGAGGAGCCGCCCTCGGGTACAAAGGGCACAACGGGCCTGCTATGGCTACGCACTGGCGGCATCTCCGATTATTACACGAAAACCGCCGTTTCTTCCCTAGCAGCTGGAAAGACGGACAAGGGAAAACGGCACTAAACTCCGTTCTTTCTCTGGACCTAATCGTGTCAGCTATCGTCGCAGGTGGCGTGCTGTGCGGCGAAGAGGCGTTTAGAAGCGACGCCGGGTTGTGGTGCGAGAGTTCAACTTCAAGAACTGTTTTCTCGTTTTAAACAAAAATCGCTTGATTACACTTTCAGAATCAAAAGACAATCGACTGTTCTTCCAAACCCACCATATTTTGCATTTTTACTTGGAACACCTCGGGGTCAAGTAAACGGCTGTTTTTGCATTAAAACACATTTTTTGCAACTTCTGGATTTCTGTTTACTGCGAGATATTCAATTGAGCAGTTTTTAACATTTTTTATAGATTACATACATGCAGGGCAGCCGGTAAAGAGTTCTATTAAGCCCCGGAAGCAATTGGATATTTTTTTATTAAAATAACAAAAATGTTAAAATTTTTCATTTTTTTAATATTTAAATTAGACAAAAACTGCACAAGCCCAACAACATTGTAAGTCGAAAGCCGTTCAAATTTAAGAAAAAAATATTGTTGTGTGTTTTATTAAAAAACAGATTTTTCATCAATTATTGAGTGATGCCTAGTTTCACGCTGTTTCTAAAATGTAAAACCACGCACACGTCATCAAAACATTTTTTCGTCAAAAATATTTCAGGGCCTGGCTACGAACATTATGGCAAAAGGCCATGAATTTTTTTCTAGAAATCGAAGGTGGTCGAGCGCAACGTCTGGGACGTTTGACATGGAATGACCCTGCTGTGTTCTGTCTACTTAATTTAAGTAATGCTAATCAGAAAATGTTTAAACATAGGTGGAGGAAAACGATGCCCTTGATGTGACGTCTGACAGAAAAAGTAGGGTAGGCAACAATAACCAGATATCATTTGACCTGCTCAAGTAATCCCGGTGCTGGGATAACGCCGACAGGGCTTGACCCGAGCAAAATTGGCGACTCCCTTGCCGGGGGGAAGAAGGGGGGGAGGGATGTTTTTAGTCTTTTTTGCCTCATCCCTCAACGGTCATCCTGGGGATATCCCACACCCCCTAGTGATAGTTACAAAATTGCACAGGGGAAGAAAATTGGATTAGAAGGGCGAAGGGTGGGGCCATGCTTTCGGTTTGTAGATCTTAAGCTAGGTGGCGCAAGCTACCGCCCGATATAAAGAGTACAGCCAATAGCATCCATCCATCCATCTATCCAACCTGTGGTTGCGTCATCAAAAATGATGTTTGGGTCATAATGTTCTTTTATGTATTATTATTGAATGTACGGTATGTATTGTGTTTATTTTTTTTATTTTAATAGGGAAACTCCCATATTTATCAAAGTCATCAAATTTTATTAAAAATTAAGTTTGTTCATTAGGTTGCCGAAGCGATGATACGTTTTAAAATATCAATGTTTTTACTTGAGGCCCTCACAGAGCGTGTTTGACGAAACGCATGAGGTTCTGTCAGATGAACGAAACTAGAAGACACGTACCGTAACGTGGGAAATGGAACATAATTATTTTAGCGCGTGAGATAAGTGTCGATATGCATTTTATTTCAAAATGTACGTCGACAGGAAACTTGGAGCCGCCCAAAAGTTGGACATCGTATGTCATCTTCATGCTGCCGGTTTCTGTTTTTCATTTCAAATTGGGATGCTTACACACAAACACACCTATATATACAGGGTGTTTTTTTTTAAGCTTAACAGATTTGTTTTAAAAAGACCGTGAAAGTTACACTTATGCCACTTGCGGAGGTGAATTATCCGGCCAGGGGGACATATTATAGGGGGCTAATCGTAACGATTAGTCGGCTAATTAATTAAAATTCGTTAATGAACTTTTTAATAATGAAAATAGATATATGGTTCCAGTTAGAACCTTGCTCAGCGTCATCGAAAACCACCAAGTCAGTCATTTTCAGAAATACTTTGAGCACGTGAGAAGCGCTCGAAGTGCACTAAAGTTACCAGTCGTGAAGCAGGTACACGGCTGGGGCTAGATAAGAGACGGAAATATCGCGCGGGCGCCTTACCGCAACCGCTAGCCTTGTACCTGCTCCACGACTGGTAACTTTAGTGCACTTCGAGCGCTTCTCACGCGCTCAAAGTATTTCTGAAAATGACTGTTTTATTGGTTTTCGATGACGCTGAGCAAGTTTCTAATTGGAACCATTTGTCTATTTTCATTAATTAAAAAATACATTAACGAATTTTAATTAATTAGCCGACTGATCGTTACGATTAACCCCCTATAATATGTCCCTCTGGCCATATAACTCACCTCAACAAGCGGCATAAGTGTTACGTTCACGGCTCTTTTTAAACAAATCTGTTAAGCTTAAAAAACCCTATATATATATATATATATATATATATATATATATATATATATATATATATATATATATATATACTTTTGAGCTAGAATAATAACAATCTTTGCCAAGCAGTTATGTTGTATGAACGCCAAGATATTTTTGGAGCGGACAGAAAACCACTGATTAAGTAAAAAAAAACATATTTCGATTTGTATATTATTAATAAATTGATGACTACACCTACCCCCTGTTTCAGAGAATACTCGACGTTATGGTAGTTTTGTTGCACACATTCAAATTTATTCATTTGATCTTAATTTCCATTTTGCATTGCCTGTTAATCCTCACGTCTAGTTTTACGAAAGCATTACCGCCTTACTAAATGCAACCAATGGTTGCTCCCCTGAAATAAGCAAAAAGCTGAAAGATCATATTATTCAGAATATTGTGCCTGTAGATGTTGTTCGCCTGCTGACTGGGTGAAGATATATGTGACTGTAGAAGGTTATAGGTACATCTCCGTGTCCTATTTTGTGATGAAATAGAGTCATTTATTTGGAATGATAACCATTTTTAAAGAGCTTAAAATCTAGAAAAGTTTCCTATTGCATATTGACGATGAGGAAGCTTTATATAAGCGTATTTACTCCAGATTCAGAACATCAGCTCCACCATGTCTAGAGTGTACAGTTCGACCCTGGTCACCGTTTGTGGAAAGCAAAACTTATCTTTGGAGCCAGGTAAGTGCTTGGGCGTCATGAAGCCTTTGAGGACAGATTCGGTGAGCACTGTTGTGTAATCTTAAATAAGAATAGAAACTCGCTCGATATCTCAACTCAGAAACTAAGATGCTATTTTTTTAACAGGAGATACGCAAGAAATAACTGCAAGATAAACGATATGCATGACTGCGTGCTATAACAATGTCAAGTGCAAGTATAGTAAGGGCTGAGTTTCGATTAAACTTTTTAACCTGATTAATTCTACCTCTTAATCGATCAATTAATCGATTAATCGGTCTCGTTCATCTCTCTAAATAATATTTTTAAACGTCAAAATTTACCTTTTTTTATTGCTCTTCCTAAGTATGTGGTATACGGCGCAATATTCAATTTCGATTATGAATCAACCTCGATGTCTACTTGATAACAGTTCAAAAACGCTCACACTCACAGATTCTCATTTAAGCTGCGTGATGCAAAGGGGTTCGTTGATATTCCCCGAGAAGAGCAACCTCTTTTTATTGTCCACAATAGTCTCAGCGGGGCTAAATGAGCATTCGCACGGCGTTGAAGTGGCGTAACTTTCTGCACTAGTCTGGAGTTACCAATCTCGCCACTACAGGTGACTTTAGATTAAAATTTTAGCTAAAGTATGTCCTTTATACTTGTGTATCCGTCCACGACCGCGTGGTACCACGTGGTCGTGGTACCACGCGGTGGGACCAAACCAAAATAAAAATTAAAAGCTTTCACGTGAAAGCTTTTAATTTTTATTTTGGTTTGGTTCGCCACAATTTTATCAATGAACCTGTTAAACATTTCATCGCAATTAAATCATTAATCGATTAATCGGTAAGTTAATTGATCAATTGCCCAAAACTATATAGTAAAACCATCAAAATACAAAAGATTAGTTTTTTTATAATTAAGCTGTCTTCTGTATTTTTCATCAACGTCCTCTTGATTTGAAGCGTTGGAATTTGGATGTACGGGGATGTCCACCAATGTACGATTGGCGGCCGATCACAGCGTCTTCCTCAAAAAGAGAGCGCAATGGACCTTTTTCAAGAAGAGTTCTGGGCATGCGTGAACTGTCGACGTCCAGCGGGGAACGCTCGAATTACAGCCGGTGGTTCCGGTGGTTGATCGGCTGAAGCGGAAGGAAGCTACGACTTACCAAATAGCGGCGTCGCGTCGACCGGGGTCCGACGAACACCACCTAGAACTACCTAGGCCCGCCTAGACTCCGTCTGGACCACTTTTCTTAACCCCTTCATCGCGATCGGGCATTTACGGTTTGTATTAGTTTTGCGTGAAGTGCGCTATGTTAGCAGAAGACGTGCCGAACTCCTCGTCGCCACCAGGCCAACCGGGCCATGGTTGCTTGCACGCTTGCATCGCGGTCACCGCAATCTCACACTGAGAAAAAAGGCCTACCCTGGGTATTCAAAATGGCCTCGTTAGAGACTAACTATCCCAAGGGACAAGAGAATAGACTTTGGGCAAATTGACGATCACAAATTGCTGTGGAATTATCACTTTTCCGCAGGTGACGACCCGGGCCGGGGGGAGGGGGGGGGGGGGGAGGGGGAATTATTTTTAATCTGACATTTACGTGCAGGCAGTTAAAAATAATATCTGTAATTTACATAATTACAAAAGAATTACAAAAAAAATATGTTCTTTAGCTTTCGTGATCCTTCACACACCTCCAAAACCACATGGGCTGTGCGATTCGCGTAAATTGGTGGAATAAACATGTGTCAGCGCGAGCAGCAACACTGGTTTTCGACCGATGAGAGACAGCCGTTTGAAACAGCTGAGCATCATAACAACGAACGACGATTGCGCTTGGTTTGACGTCGGTGTTTGGCCAAATGAGGTAAGAATATTCTTTTTGCCATATTTATTGTAAATCTTCTTATTTAAAAAAAAAAAAAATCACTAATCGTATACCTGATTAACGCTAAGACGGAGGATTGACAAGATAAACATGCTCAGAGGTATGTGACTGTGTCGCCCGTTCTGTTTTCCTCAATCTCGGGCTGGTTGAATTTCTGAGCTGCACCCGTCGTGGTTGTGATCTCCCGGCTGTACGTAGCGCTTAAAATGTCCGTTGTAGTGTAGTAAATGGCTTTTCATATATTGTTGCGTTGTCAGGGGCGCTATTCGTGCTATTATAAACGCCAGCTCGAGACCGATCTCGCGCCTTTTTCGCCGTTCGTGTTCTTCAGTTTTGATGTTATGCTCTATGATTCATTTAACTTAAACCAAAAAGTCAATCTCCTCAGCCCCATCTCACGTCAGGGCACCCCGTTTAAAGCGTAGCCCCTCGTCCCGGTTGCAGAGTTCGCGAACCGGCGTTTCTCGCAATTTTTCTAGCCTTTGTGGCATCCGATTTTGACTAGGCAGATTGAGCCATTGCGTTTCTTTGCTTCGGGCGTTTTAATGTTTATTTTTGTATTTCAGATTTTGTTTTTTGTACTGTATGGCAAAATACTAGTGCTCACCTGTACTCGCCACGAAGGTTCATCGACGGCTGCCCGTAAGTGGAGGAGATGGCATCTCCTCCGTTCTCGACGGGTGCTTTCGGTAAATAGAATTGCTGTGAAATTATTTTTTTTTTCCTTTTTCGGTGTTTGCTTTAAACAAAAACGTATTCATCGTGACCGCCTGTCACCTCAATAGCAGCCATTCATCCGACATTTTCCTCCGACTGGAGCTATATAAAATGTGACTGTCTTTTCACAAATATTAAGCTTTTTTTTTCATTGTCATTTTGTTTTCTTGTTTGTGTGGTTCGGAAGATAAGTGTCGTGTTCTGTTTGTTTGTTTGTTTTATATCTTTTTAGTCTCCCTGTAGCTGTTGTTATTATTAAGAAAGAGAGAACAGCAATTCTTTTTTGTTCTGTATAATGTGTTCCTTCAGGTATCGTTAAAAACAAAGTAAAGGGAGAACGTCACAATTGATATTTACTAGTTTATCGCGTCGCCACGCATACTATTTGTGCTATCATAAGCGCAAGCTCGAGCCCGAGCTCCCGCCTCGTTTGCCGTTCATGTACTGTTGTCCTGATGTTCGGCTCTATAATTAACTAAACCTTGACCTCAAGGTCATTCACCTCTGCTTTTTTGACGGCAGGGTTTGCGCTGACCATGAACACCGGCCACTACTAGTATTCCGTCAGGGCACCCTATCACCTGGCCACTTTACCGGCCCTTTTTGGACGTTTCCTGCTGCCAAGGAGCAGCCTCGTCGTTGAACCACCGGACCACGAACATCGTTTCTTCTCCCTCAAAAAAGGACTACAGGCAGGCCGGTCCCCATGTGGGAAAGCCGTATTCAGAGCTGATCTGCATGCTGTTGGTGCTATCCTCTTGGGCTGTCTACTGCTGCCATTCTTATACCATTAAGTGAGCAGACAACTTCAGAAATCCACCATGGGCCGAAACTGCGCGCCCACACAGTCTGTCCTGCACCAAAAGCATGGTAGCCTCTCTCGTGCGGGGATGAGTCTGAATGGATATAGACAAAAATCAGTCGACGATGAAATGCAATAGCCGAATAACAATTAAAAAAAAAAATACTTTTTTTTTCTTTAGGTTTTGCAGCGACTGAACTTCAACGACAGTGGGGAAGTGCTTGGAGGCCTGGTTCTAAGGCTGCGAGGCTGAACCTCGCGAATGCCCTCCTTGATTCTACATATCGCATGCTCGGCTAACCCGTTGAACTGCGGGTGATAGAAAGTGTTGGTGAGGTGCTGTACATGACCGTCGTAAAAACTGCTTAAAAACAGTACTATTAAACTGGGGTCTGTTGTCACCAGCGTCCTTAGCTGTCCAAATCGACCAAAGTTGTCGCGGTGGGCTTCCACTGTGGTTTCGGCCGATGCATCTATCCGCTTTGTGTCCGAATGAACCACGATCAGAATTACGTAAATCTCCAGCGGTACGGCATAATATATGTAAATCCGTGTTCAGCGTTGCTTGGTGTTCAACCAGCTGACACGAACCTGCACCAGAGGCATTGAACAGGACTGAGCACATGTCATGTACCTTCTTAAATGGTCTTAAATGACTTGGTCGACACCGGAGTGCCAGAAGATGTTGCTTGCCAAGCTCTTTATCACTGACACACCTGGTAAGGTATCAGGGGCATTGCCTCCTGTATACTGATAATGCCTGCTCAATTGCCAGTTGCCAGCTAATACCACAAGGGTGCCGCTTTTTCATACAAGACAGAAAATGTGAGCGACGTGAAGAAGCCTCTCTCGTGCATTCTTTTATTCTTGGTGCTGTTCATGGTACTTGTCGTCGTACCTGTGCGCAAGAACGTGCCTGGGCTGTCATTTTACGAGACCTCAAGTCACACTCGGGACCCTGAAAAGTGACTGAAGCTCATTTCGAGGGAAGACTTCGTCCTAAATTCTACCTCCTAGCACTCAATATTATGCGGTAGGCACCTTTTTGTGACCTAAATTGAGAAAGGCCTGTCTGGTACCCCTTCGTTTATTCTGCGCAGGCTTCACTCAAGGCTCAGCTTTGCCCAGTCCTCTCTGGTGTCAAAGCTAGAGCAGGCCATGTACCTCTTTATGTCCCGTTTATGTGTTGCTTGACTGTCTCTTACTGTTTACCGACCCACACCTTTCTCGCTCCCCTCGAGGTATATATTGACGGGCGCCTGACAACAGGCACACTGCGTCATTACGAAACGTGAGCCTTAGCACAGCCATAGCCGTATATGGGGAGAGTTTGGCCAGTCTATTATCTCGCCGCCGTAACGCTCCACTCCCGAGTGAGCCAATCAGCTCGCGACGCAGAGCAAGAGGCGTGAGCGCATGCGCGTGTACTCCCGGCTGATCCCAGCTGAGCGGGGAGGGCCGTTATTTTCATTCATTCGCCCAGCGAAAAGCACGGGATAGACATCCAAATTTCAGTTCTTTGTTTTTATTTGGCAGGCTCTGGCAACAAAATGACATAGAGTTATTCCTATGTGACTTAAAAAGCTAACGAATTAAGTTTCTCCACGTTTGAACGCAAACATCGATTCAGGAGAAAAAAGGGTGTAACACGATTGCCCCGCGTGCAGAATCCCTGTCGCAAAAGCCCCGTTTCATTAGCCCCACGTTTCGAAAACCCCGCGTTCAATTACCCCATCCCGTAATCCCTGCGTGGCAAAAGCCCCGCGTGCCAAAAGCCCCGCATGCCAAAAGCCCCGTAACCCCCTCTTCGTGCTTCACCAGCATTGCTCCATGTCTTAACTTAACCTGTTGAGAGCCTACTAAGGGTCTTGTAATTAAAAGAAAATTGACCGCATCTCCACGTGGTGAATGATGTTGCTTGGGGCGAAGCTCTGGTGGTGCTTGTCTGCGTAGACGCCGAGCCGCAGCATGCCGAGCCTTTTCATTCATGTCAGTAGGAGAATGTGTGGTTTTCTTCTTTTTCTTTTTTTAAGCAGACAGATGGGATGGCATCTCAGAACCCCCTACTCTTTTTTTTTTTTTTTCTTTGAGCCTTTTCATTCATTTCAGTAGGAGAATGTGTGGTTTTCTTCTTTTTCTTTTTTCATAATTGTTTTCATCTTTTTTTTCCAATTTTTTTTTGCCCTACACGAGCACGTGAGCATGTGCTCACGTGCTCGTGAGCACGTGATCTCACGAGCAGAAGCACGAGCACCCGACGCCGGCCTACGGCGGACAACGGACGGCGGACGGACATGGCCAGCCCCTAAGGAGCTTCGCCCCTAAAAGAAATAAGCCCTTGTTAACACAGAGGTTCGGGCGAGTTGGTTGCTCATGATGTACAGGGGGAACAGCGCACCCGGGAAACAGTGTATGTTGACTCGAGTGACTGTTTCCCGGGTGCGCTGTTCCCCCTGTACATCACGAAATAAGCCCGTAGCAGACGACGCATAGCCTCAACAGTGCTCTATACTTACAGCGTTGGGTCAAGATGGCGGTCGTCTCCTCTTTGCTCCCTTCTTCCTCTCGCTCCTTTGGCGCACTCCTCCCTTTCCTTCACTTTTCTTCTCTTTGGTGCCTTCGTCGCCACACCCACTAGCCAAACTCTCCCGATATACGGCTCTGAACCTTCACCTAACACCTTTCACACTGTTTAAGTGACTTCGTAGAGGTTGTTACCCAAGAGGACCCTGGCCGTTGCCAGTCTTCTTTACCTTCGAATCTTTAAAGCAAAAGCAATTATGCAGGAAAACCAAGCATGTACAACTCTTCACATTTTAGCACTGCTTCTCGGCATCATTTTTGTTGTTTGCAATGCTCTGTTTGTTTGTAGCTGAGATGATAATTTCCCAATATCTCCCATGTACCTCATTGTGCTCGCTGCACAATGAGCTGCTGCTCATTGTGCAGCAGATCATTGCTCATTGCTCATTGCTCATTGCTCATCAAGCTGCAAACAGCTGAAACTGCCGTGGAATGACCAAAACGTGCGGTAGCTATTTATGCTTGCATGTTGCGTGCAGTAGTGCTTATTGCGAGATCTTTTCTTCGTCGTCCAGTTCACCGCAATGCGACATAGAGATGTGTCATGTCACACTGTCGTTAGACGCCAGCTACGATAGATGTGGGAACCATCGTACAATGCCTGTCTTTATCGTGTATGGGTTTCACGTGCACTTTGACAACTACTGCAATGAATATAGTTTTTGGCGGAGGCTCTTGAGCTGGCAGGAATTACGACCGCCTGAGCATCAAACTATGAGATATCACTTGGCTATTTGTTTCAGTATAATGTCTAATCTTGATTCTGTTTGTCCATAATCTATTAATTGGCTGGTTTGTTCGAAAGTAACTGAGTCGGCCTATCTAAGAAATCCTAAAAAAAAAAAGTTTTTCTAGCACTAGACTAATGCACCGACTTTCACTAGACTTGATACTTTTTGTTTGAGGCCGAGATAAGACCACCTACTTTCATTTTGAGAAAGCCGGCACAGTGCATAGGAATAATGCCCCAGATTTAGGGTAAAATTGTAAGTTTCACATGAGTACATTTCATTTGTAGCTGAAGGAGAGTTGTCACACTGAATTAAAGAAACAAGTTAAACAAAAAATATATATTATTTGGGCTAAGAAAGCTGTGCATAATTTAGCTGAGCTTTCAGTATTTTGGGCTCACTTTACTTTATAGCTGTGAGTTCATCTATGATGACTACATAAATTATATTTTTGAAATGCTATCATTGAAACATTCCTGCTTCCTCTTGTTTACTTGGAGCATGTAAAACATATTGGAGGTGAAAGAGAACCGCACTTGGGCATCCATCATATGCCTGAGTTGTAGATTGGGTTTATGGGGATAATTTGCGTGCCTGAAAACAGCCAAGTGGCCTGAGCAGCGGTGCACTGTCCTGTACACGGATACATAAAAGTATGGGATAAAAACACAATCAGGCGAAAATGTCTTTTTCAACAAAAAAAGGCATCGTGAGTCTGTTGCAGACGTGTCATTGGGCAAGTGGCCCGCACATCAGGATAAAGCGTATCTCTGCATTTCGATGTCCTCCCTGACGCTACCCGGAACCTCAGCGACATCAGCAGCTGGGCACAATGAAGAGAACCATGCACAATTTGACTAAGAAAATGCATGTCTCTTGCAATTCGTCTATTGTGCAGAGGCGCTAGACCGAGGTCAGTGAGCAGAGAATTGTAATTGTAGAAACGGCGGCGGCCCATATATCGATTGTATAAAATTCTTATAAACTTACGCTGAACGTTTTCAATAAGATTACTATGTAACATCATTACAGAGTTCCAAACCAGAGACGCAAACTCGAGGCGTGATCTAACCAATGCACGATTCAGACATAAAAGACACTCAGAGCGACGAAATGTTTTTGTCAGTCGCGAAATTACACCCAGTTGGCGAAGTCCTTGACCAACAATGCGAGAGACGTGGAAGCGAAAATCCAATCTCGAGTCCACAAATACACCAAGATCCCGTACATAGACAACCCGCAGCACTTGCTCTTCAAATATAGTGCAGTTGAAGACTATGCTCCCCTTCTTCCTAGTAAGAGACATTACTACAGTTTTTTTGTTTTTTTTATTCAGTTGAAGCCTATTTTTTAAGCACCAATTTTCAACGGAGCGAATGTCATTTTGTATCTGAATACAGTCAGTCATATTGTCAACCACACGGAAAAGTTTAAAGTCATCGGCGAACATTAGCACTTTCGAGTTTCTGATGGAAGATGGTAGATCGGTAACAAATATCAAAAACAGGAGTGGTCCAAGGTTAAAACCTCGTGGTACGCCTGATAAAGATGCAAATGTCTCCGACACACAATTTAAAAATCTAACATAATTGTGGCGATTTGAAAGGTAACTTTCAAACCATGCGCAATACAAGGTGCATAGTCCGTGTTCTTTTAATTTCAACAAGAGTATCTGGTGGTCAACCTTATCGAAGGCCTTGGTCATGTCAATATAGACTGTGTCCACCTGACCACGATTGCATACTACAGGACCACTATGACCGAGCAAAATAGCTAAGTTCGTCTCCACTGATCTGCCCCTGAGAACTCCGTGTTGCAAATGTGACATTTTTTTCTTTAAAATATGAGTACAAGCGTTCATACACCACCATTCAAAAACCTTTTTTTCAGTTGATTTGTATTTCTTTCGCTTGGCTCGATCAGTATCTACTTCATGTACTGAATGCCCTTTTACAGGGTAGCGTCATCACAGGGGACTTGTGCACTTGTGTGTGTTTGTGAGTGTCGTCGCTAATCACTATAAGCCCTGAGCTCAGCGTGGGATCAGACCCCCTGCATGCCTGGCTCTGCTACATGGGCCCGTGTTTGATAAAATTTGGGTCCTGCCACCCCAGCGCGCGCTCTACACAGATGTGTGTCCTGCGTTGGCTCGAACAGGACGATTCACTCAGTCGCTTTTCTTCACCTCATTTTTATTCTGACTTTCGTCTCCATCTCTCTACTCAACCTCTCATCTTTCACATTTAACATAAATGTTTGAAAGTGAAGAGGAGTTATATAGGCCCATGGGTGTTGAAATCCATCAGGATGTGACATGGCGACACCAACTACATTACAATGAAAATATCTCGCTCCACGAAAATCCACTGGCGTTGGCACGAATAGGCTTTGCGTGGTTAGAACGACTGGATCCGCAGCAGCCTCAGTGTTTTTTTTTTTTTGTTTTTTTTTCTCTTTTGAATAGACAGATCTTATTAGTTAGTTTCTCTCAGCCACCACTGCCGTATGTGGATCGACGGAACTTTAGTCTTCCTGCATGTCGGAGAACCCCTCTGGAGCTTTTCACCTGACAAGACGACCGGAGCCATTTCATGCACTGCCACCTGCCTCTACTCGTATACCCTCAGGGCAATCAAGTTTGGTGCGACAAGCTGCGCCATCTTGCTCAAAATATTTTCTACACTAGGAATGCCCTGTCGCCCACCTGCTTGCGCGTGGGTCTGTTCACGCGTCAATTTTTAGGCGTTGATTTGTTCGTTTTTGGTCTTTTGTTCTTAAGATTGCTATCGGATGTCGCAGAAGACCAAACGTCGAAACTGTAGGCACTGTTGTGTACCGGACTGTCGCAACCCCTGAATCTTAGCAGGCGTGAAGCTCCGCAGGTTCCCGTCGAGGCCGTGAGAAATAAAACGCCTTTGGAGATTATTACATGCCGTAAACGTGTAAAATAAGCATTCCGATCACATTGCCTTACTAAAGATGGATTTCTAATGTGCTATTTGATTTGAAATTTGCAATTAATGCGTTCGAATACCGGCGTTGTTTTTGGCATTCTTACTGCTCTCTGCTACGCCGACACATCTTGATCGAACGACGTTTTGTCGATGTTTGAGCGTAGTTACCAAAATCCGAAGTGAGCGTTTCCTCCGCTTCACCGTTTGCAAAGCGGACTGTCGTTTGCGCCTTTTTTTTATGATCGTGAAGCTGCCCAAGATCGTTGCTATATTTCAACCCGTGTCTATGCGGTTCTAAATTCTGTGCCCGCTGCAAGAAAACAGGCTATTCTAAAAATAAAAAGTACTTACCATACGAGAAAAGGATATCAATGAGGCGCTTAGTTGCGCTCTGTGTAACAGACAACAGCAAACTTAATAACGAAAAGGAGCATCAACACGCGACGAGCAACTGTTTCCGACACCGTCCAAACTACAGCCAACTTGCATGAAAAACACATTCCTCGGACACCATAATCATATTCAGCTCGCCGACGAGGGGACTGGAAAAACGTTGGTCACCAAAATGAGGTCAGCTATTCATGAGGGAAGAATTCACTTAGAAAAAAAGGGTGGGTGATATTAAAAAAGAGGGGCCGCTTTTAGTTCCGCTTTTGTAGAAGAGGGAAGCTCAACGAAACTTTTCTTTTGTAATTTTGAGGCGCGGCAAACAACGTAAAATAAAATAAGAAAACTGCCGTTGTCTATTTACTTTCACTTATAATCGCCCAAAACATCAGGACGTTCAGTTTTGTTCTGTTAGTTCCTGTTTTGGGATGTCTCAACCTATCGAGGAAGGCATGCACCTATTAAAACTCCCTAACGGTAGACTTATAGCACCACACACGCATGCACATTAATATATTTAATGTCCGCTACATTTTTAAAACAGTCGGTAGTGTAGTGCGCGACAACATAACGCTCGGAGTTGGTAATTACGTAATCTCGAGAGGGTACGCCGGCGGCGCTGCCGATTTTCGGCGTCCCGGTGTTGCCTCATTCGGCAACGGTGGCGCTGATGATCAACCAACGGTGGCGCTCTTGGGTACCCTGCCCAGCACATATAAACTTATGGCGGCGTCAAGCATACCTTTAACGCTTAGTGAAATCGGTCTATTAGGACGATGAATGGCAACAATAGATGACTTTTGCTATCTATTTTTGTTGACACCTGGAGTACTAGTAGAGATAGCTGTCTCTGTCTCAGCAAACCCGGTATCTCGGTGTGACCACTGCAGCCCTCTCCCTTGGCTCGGCATGATTGCTCGACAGCGTGGACGGTGGGATCGTCATGCACTATCTTAGATGCGTGGTGTATAGACCCTTTTCATGGCAAACGCCTCCAGGAGGTGTTCTAGTCTTTGACGTCCCAGAGAACTTCCGGTTCATAAAACCGGAAGTTCTCTAACACCGCTGTTTGAAATGTGGATGAAACGTTTAACCACTAATTCTCCAGGTGAACGCCAAGAGAACGAAGAAGCCCGAGATATGTTAAATATTTTCGAATATTCTTGTAAACCAACTTGCCTCCTCCAAGACGTTAAATTGACCAGCCGAGGGCCCTCGTTAAATCTCCAACTTTGATGTGCGTGTAGCGTTTATGCTTTCTAGCACTGGCGACATAGGCGAGCTCGACAGACTTGCAAAGACGGAGCGACCGGAAGTTGCTTGGGACGCAGGAGCCAGTTCATGTTTGTAAACAGCAAAATGGTCTATACACCGCTAGGAGAGCAGCCTGAACCACTGTGGGTGCACTGGCGTAAATGAATGGAGAATGTATTTTAGAGCGCAGCTCTTAGGCGCCCGTTTCCGGGTTTCACGGCGTCGCCGTCGGCGTCGGCGTAATCACGCTAAATTTAGCAAGAAAATTGACGTCACGTGACCTCAACACCAATTAAACTCCTCGCTAAATTTAGCGGGGAAATCGACGTCACATGACTTGGTGTCACCTAATAACAAATTTAGTTTCTCCGCCAGATATAGCGGGAAATTTGACAACACGTGACCTCAGCTGCAATTCAATTCCCCGTTAAATTTAGAGGAAAAATTGACGCCACGTAACCTCAACACCAATTCAGTTTCCCCGTTAAATTTAGGAGTAAAAATGACATCACATTACTTTATGTCACGCCACCTATGAACACACAGTTTCTCCGCTAGATTTCGCGGAAAAATTGACGACACGGCACCTCAACAGCAATTCAATTCCCACTAAATTTAGCAGGAAAATTTAGGTCACGTGACTTCAACACCAATTAAACTCCCGCTAAATTTAGCGGGGAAAATGATGGCACATGACTTGGTGTCACGTCACGTATTAACAAATTCAGCTTCTCTGCTAGATTTAGCGAGAAATCAGAAGTCTCGTGACCTCAACAGCAATTCAATTCCCCGATAAATTTTGAGGGAAAATTGACGTCACGTGACCTCTACACCAATTCAGTTTCCCCGCTACACTTAGCGGGAAAAATGACATTATATGACTTTATGTCACGTCACCTAGGAACACATTCAGTTTCTTCGCTAGATGTAGCGGGAAAATTGCCGTCACGTGATCTCAACAACAATTTAATTCTCTGCTAAATTTCACGGGAAAATTAACGTCATGTGACTTCAACATCAATTCAGTTTCTCTGCTAAATGTAGAGAGAAAAATGACGTCACATGACTTGGTGTCATGTCACTTATGAACATATTCAATTTCTTCGCTAGGTTTAGCGGGGAAATTGACGTCACGTGACCTCAACAGCATTTCAATTCCCGCTAAATTTAGCGGGAAAATTGACGTCACGTGTCCTCAACACCAATTCTGTTTCCCCAATAAATGTAGCGGGGAAAATGACGTCACATGACTTGGTGTCACGTCACCTATGAACAAATTCAGTTTCTCTGCTAGATATAGCGGGAAAAATAACGTCACGTGCAGAAGAGGAGGGGAGAGGACGAGGAGAAAGAAAGAAGGATGAGGAGATGGGGAGAGGAGGAGGAGTGGAGTAGGAGGAGGAGAGGAGGAAGTGAGGATGAGAATCAGACGAGGAGGGGAGGAGGATGGGATGAGGAGAGGGTATGGAAGAGGAGGAAGGGCATACCTTCCCCTACTCCTCCTCAAGAGCTGCACTCTAATTTCGCGTTACAGAGATTTGTAAACGTATTTACTTTTTTTTTCCTTGTAAAGTATTGACGTTGACGAACACCGCCAACTTGCATGGTTTCAGTCGAACCAGCAATGGTTGTGGTAAGGTGACTCGCATCCCAAATGTCCCAAGGTCCCTCTGTCACATTTCAATTACTGTTTTATGTGCTTGCAGGAATGAGACAGTTAGAATAAAAATATTGCAACTTATTCAAGATAGATATGTTTATATCTTTAATGAATATGTATATGATTTTAGTTTAATTTCACTATCACTGCAGGGTCAGAAGGCTAATTTAAAAAAAGAACGTTTTTTATATTTTTGGTTTCGTAATTTATGGTTCCAGGTGCATCCGCAAAAGACATAGGCATTGTTACATGGTATCACTTCAAAAGTGTGGGCCTATACAGCATAAACTAATTGCATATTTCATGGTGATTATAGCGAAAAGTAGCATGTCGCAATTTCAGCGGTTGCTGCTTGTGACTCGGGATACTGGAATTGCAGCTATTGCGACTTCAAGATGTAATGAGACTTCAGCTACTCATCAAACCATGGCCAAGTGGTGGAAATAAACCCTCAATCCCTTGGTGGGGCGTGCTGGTTGGTTTAGACCATCAAACTTTCACAATTATGTTTGCCTTGCGATGTCAAAATGTTGAAAATGTTTTTTTTGTGTCAAGTCAGCCTAAAACATCTCTCTTCGCTATATTCTTTCAAATTTGTCACCATGTTTTTTCTCTATTGTAAATTAGAACTGCTGTGGGCAACACGGGAGCCCACCGTCGAGCGCAGCACCTCATGCGCAAAGCACCACTAAAACTTCGCGAAAGAGGGCTAGGAGAGAAGGCCAATCATGTAATCAATGCCGCCAGCCCGAGAGCCCACAATACCACGTATAGTATGCAATAAACCAGTTGTCATCGTTAACCTGTCTCGACCACAACATGGCAGCAGCGGTGGGATCCTGTGTTACCCACGACAAGAACAAGGGCTAAAATAAAAATGATATGAGACCAATGAACATTGCAGTGTGTGCTTCCGTTATTTGTATTCCAGCCACTCTGTCAGCAATCCTTGAACAGACTCTTTTCAAAAGTGTGCACCATCTAAAGTCCGTTCACCTTTGTGCTGAGACTACAGCGGGAGCTTCGTGCCTGCAGGACCAATCATCCGCCTTCCTTCTATCACCTGACCCGGCTCTCCGCGCGTGGGTGTGGCCGCCGGGAGCAGGGGTGGCTCTACAGAGAGGCAAGGGTGGGCGGCCGCCCCCTTTAAATTTATGCCTGCCCCCCCAAAAAAGCTGTCGGGGGGGGGGGGGGAAGGGGGCGGGGGGATCGGTCAGTCCGCAAAGGTCATGCTTGCCCGAGAGGCAAGTAAAAGTGGTCATGAAACAATTTTCCAACTTTTTCCCGTTTAGCTTTCCTTCTCAACTCATAAATCGCGCATTGTACCAGACGGTTCAAAAAGACGGAAAGGGGGGAGTCCCCTCTTGCTCGGAATCTCGTTTGTGCACCCGGACACTGCCATTCTCCCCCTAGAAGATTAGCCCGTCGCTCAAAATTCATACAAAAGTTGCTTTCCCCGCCCCGTTCCCCCCGAAGCTGACAGTGCTGTGGAAGCTACGTGCTCGTTGGGCCAGCCACGCTTTTGTCACGCGATGACGCACTCTCGCGCATACCCAAGCGCAGAGAATGAGGTCAGGTGATGAAAGGGAGGCGGCTGATTGGTCCGGCAAGGGCGTAGTTTCCACCGCAATGTCAGCTTAGGGGTGAATGGAATAAGTGAGGTCCGGTGTCGTGTGACGTGTGACGTGCGTTTGGACCCGGTGATGCGCTTTGGGGACCGCGGATGTATCACAGTGAAAAGGCAGAGAGCTTACGAAGGGAAGGAGGTACGAAATAGTCCGCTGTGTTTTCAAATTTACGTACCGAAATTCAGGCTTTTGACTTTCTACCTGTTTTCGTTTGGCGCACTGAACGATGTGCTATTAGTAAAATCCCAATCTAAATTGACTTATCCCAGCCCAAAAATTCGTTTCATGGGCCCTTTAACGTCGCACGTTACGGGCACTTCAGCAATGGACGCGGAGCATCCGCACTTGGAAGCCAGCAGAGAACATTCTTTTGGTGCCGACCCCCAACTTCTTTGTGCTACACTGCCAAGGCTACCACAGTTCCCGTAGTGCTCCGAGAAAGGGTGTGTAAAAACAGAGAGAGAGAGAGAGAGAGAGAGAGATGACATACCAAATACTTTACTAGGGGGAATACCGGACACTCCACTCATTTGCACTAGACGGAGCGATGGCCACGCCGATTCCTCCCCTGGTGGCGCGGGATAATTTGGGTGTGTCGTCCTTATTTTCTCTCCCCTCCTCTTCCATTTTCTCCTACCGTCAGAACACGTGACCGATATGCGCCACCGACGACGCCAAACGCGGGCGGGCGATCACGCAATGGCCGGGCTAGGCCGGGCGCGACGACTATCAGCGACCACCATATGCGCGACCTGTTACCGCATGTTGATGCCGGCGTCCTCCTCTGCGGATGACACTCTACAGTGTCCTTTTGTAGTGCACCAAGTAAGACGCGTTCGCCGCTGTAAACAATCAGTGAAGATGGCAGGAGGGACAGTGCGCTCCGTTCTCCACTGCAAGAACCAGACCTTGCAGGGCAAAAATCTGTCGTTCTTTCGGTTCCCTCGAGATCAAATCACGTACGAACACAAATCTCCTCTGGGGAGTTATGTTTGTCTTTCGTCCCTTTTGTTCCCCATCTCCAGGGATTAAATTCGTCATTCTTGCCAGCTCGCTTCCACCTTTGCATTTAATTGCATTATAATAATTAAAAAGTAAACAACTTCGGCGTCTCGTTTCTCATGCTGACCATTTATCGTCAGAGATAACTTGACAAGATGTTATCCTTTTAAATGTCGGGAAAGGGTCGTTCGCTTCAACAGGTCGGGCATTAATGACAGTTTTAAAAGGCGTGGAGTGGAGTACTTGAACAGCAAATATCGCGTGTGCTCCGACCTGTGTTTGTTGAATGCAAAGCTGTACTTATGTGTTCAATGTGCAATAAATATGTTTTCAACAAAAAAAAAATTGTCGAATGACATTTGTGAGTGAAATCTGAGTTCGCACCTTCAATTATCAATGTAGAAATACTAAAATAACCCAAAGCAACTTTGTTCAAGGCCAGCATGGTCTATTAGGAATAATGTTGACTTTCCAGGAAGTAATAAAAGATTATTCCAAACTTTCTCAATATTTTTTGTTGCCTTGGGATGCTGCAAAGAACCATCTATTCACAATTTTAAAATAGCAAGAAATGGATCACACGATTAAATCGTCTTATATCTAATACACAGAACCCCACTCCTGATTTCAGAATTTCGCGCCAGCCAGACGTTCCCGAAACCTGCACTTTGAAAAATTCCCGACATACCGAGCTCGCGAACATAGGGTCGTTCATTTAAGGTGCCTTGCCAGGCGCTTTAGCGATAATCATTGTAGCAAATACTTTGCGGTGAGGTATATGAGAATACATTGCTGTTCCCGCTAAACTTGCTTATCTTTTCGGCGTAGTTCCTTAATATTAGTTGCTCCGTACTGCCTTGAAGTGCGATTACAACTAACCGCACTTATCAGAGCAGCTTGCGAAACCACTCCGCTGATCGAGCTACATGCGTGCGGTTTATATACCAAAACGTACACATAGAGCTTATCCTACGTATATGCACTCTCTAAGTGAATCACCAATGAAGTGTCCGCTGGTTTTCAAATTCAAGAGACGACCTAGCTACGTCGCCGCGACCGAACAGCGTGCACAGATTGAAGGAAGTTCAACCGGTAGTAAAATATTCCGCACCGAGAGACGGCGCTAGTTACCAGCCGACTTATAGTCGAAGCCGCTCGGTAGGGTGGTGAGAGTCGCGGAGGTTTTGTGTTGCAGTTGTTTGTGCCTTGTTGTACTGCCAACATGTATGCACCTGGAACAGTATTCAGTATGTTGGTTGGTGCTCGTGCTGTGTATGTGACGGCGTCTAAATGGTGGCCTCAGGAAGTCTAAAATAAACTTTTTTTAACGCCATCTAGCTGTTACTACTACACTTTCTAGGTGGCGCAAGCTGCTGCCTTGTTCAAGAAACTATGCATTGAGCAGTCATGCATATATTGATCTACAAACAGCTGGCCTGCGGCCCACTGTCCTCGACAGCTCTACGATCGATAGCAATCGAAATAATTGTGCCTCTTAGCCACCTAAATGTTCGTTCTGAGTCCAAAAGGTACGAAGAGCCGGCCCACATGCGCACGAATGAATAACCATGTCGGTATAAATAGGCACAAACAAAAAGTGATAAAAATAGCGGTAGCGTTGGTGCAAGCTGAATACCTCTGGTCGGTATTGACGAAAGTGCCCAACGATTCATCGCCGCATACGACTAGCGTATACGTTGCGTTGAATAAAGTCAGCATGCCCGTTCCTCGAGTACCGATTTCTTTTTCGAGCGTTCTCTGTCGGCGGTAAGTAATATTGTCAATATATCCAGATGCCGCTGGAGGTAGTCGCGGCGATTCCGGCGCACACACTGCCGTCCTTAGAGGAAATAGGTACGGTACCGCTGTTTAGGGACGAATGTTTAGAATCCCTGATGACAGTTGGAAGGCACCGAATAGGTGTATGCACTCTATTCTCTTACTCGGACTAAAAGACGTGTTGTTAGCTAGGCCTTACCGGGGATTCGAGCGTCACTAACCGGCCGCCATGTTGCTTTGGGTAGGAGTTAAATTTGACTACCTGTTTTAAATACGCATGGGGTCGTCATTTCTACCCTAGGTGTCGTACTATTTGTGGCAATTTTTTACCAACCCAAAAATAGTCACAACGACTACTGTTTTTCTTTTTGTTTTTTTCAGTGTGCCGATCTCGTAAGCTAGTCGTGTGTCTCGTTGCCCGTAGGTTCTCCCCACAAAGTTGACCAAGTGGTGTGAAAATTTTTTGCACCGTAAGTCCGTACTCCTCGTGTACCGTCCGTGCCTCCGTAGAAACCGGAAGGGCACGACAGTTGGTAAAGCATGTTTCTTTAACCGCCTCTAGTTCGTTCATCCACCGCCGGGTGGCGTCTTTATGTAAAAAAGGTCCATTGAGCGGATATGTCTTTTTGTTTTATTACGGGAGTTGGTTTTTGTTCCAAATGAATGTTTCTTGAATTTCAGATCTGACTGTCATTATGGCCAAAGTTGGAAACTACACTGAGCTTCGGGAGGCTTGGGTAGCCTGGCACAACAGCGTGGGCCGCAAGGAGAGAGAACTGTATATTCCATTCGTCCAACTTTTGAACAAGTCGGCAACTCTCAACGGTACACACACATCTGCACCTCTTGCACTGCTGTTCCAAGGGAAGCCAATAACTATCTAGTTTATATACACTACATCTATTCCACAGTTACGCACGCCCACGGGTTCAAAAAACAGACACCGACATATAAAACATAGGACACAGTACAAATTCCAAAAAACTCACGACAAAATTCATGAACAGCGAAAAGTCACCAAAAATTTAAAAAAAAACGGTTGGAGGAATTAATTTATAAAACATGAAGTGCTTTCAAACGGACCTCCCAATCCCAAAACGTTGTCCGACCGTCCGTCCGTCCGTCCACACATTTCCCGTTAAGTTAATCGAGGAAACTGAAGTCACGTGACTTAGACAGCAATTCAATGTTCCTGCTAATTTTTTTGCGGAAAACGTGACGTCGCATAACCTCACATTACTAAACCTAGAATCCAATTAACTTTTACCGCTAAGTTTATTGGGAAAAGTTACCTAACGTGACTTACACCCCAATTTACTTTCCCGTCAGATTTTCTGGGGAAGTTTCTGTCAGGTGACCTGATATCACGAGTCCTATAGACCGATTCAGGTTCTTCGCTAAATTTAGGGGTGAAAATAATGTCCCGTGGCCAGACGTGATGTGACCTATACACGAATTTATTTTTCCTCGAAATTTAATACAAAAACTTAGGTTACGTGACATTTTACCAAGTCAGTTTCCCTGCTAAATTTAGCGGGAAAATGAACATGAATGGAGGATCTTCACTCTCCAAAATGGCTGTTTAATGTGTTTAAAAATAATTTTAGCGATCGATTCCTGAATATTGCATTTTACATATTTGAGGACTTAGGAGGTGTTATTACCCCGGGCACCATTTCGTTCCTGTCTCAGTATGGAAACAACAACAAATGTCGTCCGGTACATACATATATTTTTATTATGTGAGAACTATATGAAAAAAAAAACTATTTTTTATGATATTTTAATCTTTACGCCTTCTATAACCCTTTTAAATTGATCTATCCCAAGTCATTCATTACGACTTATTGATGGGCGGAATATATGTTACTCGAGAGAGAGTGAAATAAAAAGTGAATAACCATGTAAGGAAAACCTGATAACAGAATTCATTTGCAGGTTACGGCAGCGTGAAAGATGTTTGGCTTGCGAACTACGAAATGGACAACATCACAGATGTGGTGGACGCTGTATGGCAAGAGGTGGAGCCTCTGTACAAGAAACTTCACGCTTTCGTGCGGATGAAACTGAAGACGCTGTACGCAGGTCATCAACTCCCCGAAGACGGCACTATCCCAGCGCACTTGCTTGGTAGGATTCCATTGTTCTTGAATTGAGTGATGGAAACAATCCTAAGATAGTTGCGTAAACGCAGATGCGAACTTGCCTCCTCGGCGGTGGCGTAAATGAAAAACAAGTACAGCGCGGAGCTCAACATCGAGCCGCAAATAAGAGGTCTTTAGCCCAAACTCCGCCATGGTTTTGGGTAACCATGTTTTAGCAAACATTTCACTTTAGTAATTCGAAACAGTCATTTCGAGGGGGCATTCGTTTTTTTTTTTTCGATAGTTTTTAGCCGAGATGATTCACTCTGACTACACGAACAAACAAGTAAAGTATAAAAACTTTGTGAATTACAGTCCATGCACTGAAACTGAAAGTTTGTGGCATCGGGAAAAGTTGGGGGGTAGGGGGGGGGGGGGGGGTGGATATATTATACATTTTGTTGGGTCGCTGTGTCGCAGGGCTTGGGAAGTACTGATAAGCTTTAACTGAATATTTGATTACAAAGTTCCAGTTTATTTCTCGCAACATGTATTCTTGGTAACCTTATGGGTACCCAAGTTGTATAAAACGTTTGACCAGGTTTCTCGCATGTTCATTATCTCTCTGCAGCACATTTTCTCATTTGTTCGCCTTACTTTCGTGGCTACATTTTTGTCGCATTTCATTCTTTACCGTAATCTCAAATTGTGAACGTCAAATTTTGAAAGTCAAATTGTGAAATTGAAAGTAAGCCGCCTTGACTTAAAAACGAGATTTGGTAAACAACGTGCACCAACTGAAGCACAGATTGATTGATGTACTTCTCTCGCCGCATAAGGTGTGAAATGCGTTTGGTGGAATGTGCGCAGCCGTCTTTTTTCCGCGCAGTTTTATTTATTTTTCCCCATGTAGAGCATACAGCAGACCAAATAGACAGTCGGGACTGGTAGGGCAGAAAGGTGAATGCAGCACATCTTATACAAGTACGAACAACACGCGAACATTTCATGGCAAATAAATGAAAAGTAATAATCGCCAGAGAGTTTTAAAAACGTGTACAGATGTGCACCCTCACCGCGCTGAGCATACGTGAAAAAAATGCGCACCAACATAGGAAAAACACCGACACTGATCAAAGCAAGAAAACTAAACAAGCAAAAAAGGCTCACAGTCACAAGACAAATTAGACAAGCAAAGACTACGTGACAATCTAGCTGTTCCCATGGTGACGCATCGTATATTGATGAGACCGGCCACAAACGTTGCCCCTGTGTGAAAGAACACAGACGTCACGTGGAGAAAGCCACACTTGCCACCAGTGCAAAGACAAGCTGGTTGACCATTGTTGGACCACGGGCCGCAGTTCTGAGTTTGAAAATGCGTCGAACTTGGCTCGCGAACAAAGGTAGTGTCTACGAAAGTACTCTGAGTCATGGTACATCCGGGGTAATTCATCGGCTTGCTACTTCAACCGCGGCCCCTTCCCGAAGTGTTCGCGGGCTTTCTTAAATATAGTTTCTGGTTTGTGTTTCTCTCATACCTGCCAACTTGGCTTCGCTCATGATGTCTCCTAAATAGGAGATGAAACGTCCAAATAAATTGGTTTATTTGTTATGTAAAGACGGTGCAGTTTGTTTCCTCATGATGAGTATCGCCTACTGGAACATTTCTGCACTCGTATTCTATGCATCACACCATAGTTTTAGATCACAAAGGTAAGAGTTCATTAAAAAGTTTGTCGTCAGAGGTAAATTTAATTTTAAATAAAGCACAATCATCTGCAAAATTTGTATATCCACTGATGGGTTATAGAAGCAACAATGTCATACATGTAACTTACAAAAAAAAAAAGCCCGCAAACACTCTCTTGCGGTTGGTCAGACGTGATATTTAATATTTCTGAGCCCCCATCAAGTGTTTGAGCAAAGTGTTTTCGATTAAGTAAATATCGACATATTAATTTCCCCGATGAAAAGAGGAAGACCGACATATTTTTATTTATTTAAAAACAATTTGTGCCTTGTGTATTTAAGCTGTACCTTGGGAATTCGAGCTGACAAAACGCCGATGCGGCATTAGTTTTACGAGCACTCAACCTGGAAGATAAAGAGTGAAATATAGTTTTCTAATAAAGGAATATATAGTGACAAAAACACGCCTCTAGACTTTGGATAGTTTGCGTATAATGTTCAGTCGTACTGCTATATAATGTTATAGCTTTATAATTGTTAACGTGCTGAACAATTCAGAGGATCGGTCAAGTAAGGTGATTCCAGGTGTGGCCTAAAATTACTTTCGCGTGCAATGTTCAAAATCCAGTGCAGTGCATTTATTCAATTCACAATATTGAATTTACTGAGCATGTTTTCCATCCCGGACGTGCAGGACATCTTCGGTGCACCCACGCTTATACTGATCAGTTCTAATTTCAATTTATAAAATGGTTCTACTATGTTAAGGGACACCATAAATATCATTGTCTAGAAATAGAGGTATACTTGCGGTCAAATGTTTGTGGCCATGAAGGCAACCCTCTGGATGCCCGTGGCCCGCACACCATGAGCGCGATTTGCAGCTGAGTGACACAAACTTTACTTCTGAAATGCCACTACTAGTTGTCTCCGGGTATCGAACCACCTGCTCCGATCGGCACGAACGTTTTCATTATTACAGCTATTGCCATCTACTAAAACCTGCCCCTTCATCTTTCCTTTTCTTTTTTGAACCTAGTGACTCTACTATTTCTTTCTCCCATAAAGTAGCAAACAAAATGTGTCTGACGTATGTTACGAAGAGGTATTGTTGCATGCAGCAGATCTTTCTCTATATAGGATGACTGAAATATCCAGGATCGATCAAAAATGGGCCGTAAAAATCAGCACCTGTACGTAGCAATCTTGACTATTCGTCAAAGATGTATTTCAGAGGTCAATTCTTTTTACGTGAAATTACAAAACGTACCTCCCTTTCTGTAAAAAAATAGGGCAAAAACACTTGCCAGGGTCAACGGCGAATGGCGACGCAGACGACCGACTCAAGTGGAGGGGCGCGTTTGGCGCACGGTTTGGTAGATAGCGTCGGGAGCAGCGTCGAAAAGTGTAGCCGGCCAGCAAAAGAAAGCAGACGATACGAAGGCAAAATCCGTCGGCAGCAAAAACGCCCTCGTTATGCAGCCGCGTTTTCTTTTTATTTCATGGGAAAGCATTAACTGTTCCATGGAGCGAACCGTCGTCATCAGCTTTTGAAGCCACGCCAAACGGCACCTAAACTACCCTGTCCCCAGTGGAGCGAAGCCTCTCGTCTGTAGCAGCAATCTGGTGGATAGGCTCGAATTGGCTGGCGCGTCATAGTTTCAAGGAACAAGGCTTCCATTGGCTCTAGCGTGGCGTACCTCCAAGAAACGCCACCAGAGAAGTTCTCTCCATGGGGGCGCAGCGCACGCAGCGGCCCGGCCGCCGGTACGTCTGGCCGCAGAGCCAGCACGGGCAAACTCCGGAGAGACTGCACGGCCGAGCACAGGGCGGCGCGACCACTTCACGAGAGCGCGCGCTCGGCCGTCGGCCGCTACCTCGGCAGTAGCAAAACGTGGCCATCCACGCCAGTACGCCGTAGACGAACTAAGACGGCGGAAGAACGACATTCATGCTTTCGCATTCACAACTCATAAGTGCTTAGGTGTCCTTGGATTTTTTTTTTACTTTAGGTTTTTGTACATTAAAAAAATGGTATGTTCCTTTAGTAGACCATGGTCGTCGCGAGCAGTCTCGATAAGGAAGTAGCGCCCTCTTACAACGCGTGCACCAAACGCGTCCCACTATTCGACTCGATCGTCTGCGTCGCCGCCAGCCGTTAACAATGGTAAGGGTTTTGGCCCTATCTTTTTTTACAGAAAGGGAGCTACGCCTCGTAATTTTACATAAAAAGACCGACCTTTGACGAAAATATTAGATTAGTACGTGCAGGCTCCGATTTTTGCGCCCCATTATAGATAGAGCCTAGTTATTTCAGTCGCCCTATAGCTCTACGAAGACGTGACATTGTTTCCTAATTTTTTTCGTAGGAAACATGTGGGCTCAAACATGGACTAACCTCTACACGAGTCTCAGCAGCGGATCTCCGTTAGACGTGTCTGAAGAACTCGTTAAGCAGGTAAAACGATTTTGTTTGTTCCTACAACACAGGGGATTTATGAAATATTGTGTGTTTTTGAATAGGGTCTACGGTGTATGCTTTCAACTCTTTCTTGTTATCTTTCTATTATCTTCGTCAACATTTAGGAATAAATTCGTGAACTCAGAATTCCTGAAAAAGTATAGTACCAAGACAGAGTCGCGAGGAAAGAAAAATGACCGCCTCTCCACGTGGTGAATGATGTTGATTGGGGCGAAGCTCTGGTGGTGCTGATGATACTAATTTTATTATTCATATAGTAGTGCTGATGGTGCTGATTTTTTTTTATTGCTCATAGGTAGTGCTGAGTTCCGGGTTGCGTTTCGACTTCATTATTACTGCTTTATGTTCGGTGAAATGCAGAGCCAGTGGCTCTTCTAGCGGATCATCTTGGATCCGCTAGAAGCCGTGGGATCGCATCTCCACCGTTTAAGTCAACGGTCCATGTCAGAAAGAGAATGTGTGGTATGGAACGTGGTTATATACGCATTTGAGCATTTGACCGCAGCGCCCTCTCCCCTATAAACGTTGAGCCAATGCATGCAAAGTTTAACGCGATTATATACGCATTTGACCGCAGCGCCCTCTCCTGTATAGACGTTGAGCGGCTACATGCAACGTTTCATCCATGACAGAAACCCCAGCTCTTGAGTTATACCACATCTGAGAGCCCCCTACTCGTCCCGCAGTCATGGCCGAGTGGTTAAGGCGATGGACTAGAAATCCATTGGGTCTCCCCGCACAGGTTCGAATCCCGTCGACTGCGCAAACATTTTTTTTTTTTTTTTTGTGAGCACGGACGCCCGACGAACGGACGGACAAGGCTAGACCCTAACGAGCTTCGCCCCTAAAAGAAGTGTTGCAGTTCATGAAAATACTCATTGAGATCCGATCCCGATAACACACACTTCGTCAGAGAGCTGGAGCCCACGTACAATGGTTTACCAAAACGTAGAACTCAACATGACAGCTTAAGGCTGGTTCACGCATTCGGATTTTACTGTGTTGTGATTTCTCGCGTCGGCTCAGGACGAGAGATCACACTAGTACCATCAATTAGGGAGCCCTGAAACGCTTTCAATATGCGTTTATTTCCTAATTGTTTACTCATATTATTCTGCATCAGATTAAAATGTCTTTTTTAACAATGCTATAAGCAAACATATCGTATAGACAGTGCGTAGATTGAACCTCACAAATACTGCCAAACCTGGCGTCTTGTAATACGCAGTTGCAGGTATAATCTCACATATGGCACCAGTGTGCCAGTCTGCTCTACTGATATGTGCGTTCTCGCGGCGTAAGCACTCAAAAGAGATAACAACGCACTTGGTCAAACAGAGGAATACAAATGTATGAAGCAACCTTTAAACTTAATAAAACAAAACTAGAGCGTAAAAAAACTGGACCTCTTAGCACAACGTGCACGATTCTCGTCACTCCGCTTTCGAGCGAATAGTATGTGTTCTCTAAAACTTCGGATTTCTGTGGGAGTGAAGAGAGCAAAGCTCGGCGCTGACTGAGCGGGATGACATCATCTCCCTGATCCATTTTCTAATTGATGGTGATATGGTGATGGCCGGACACGTCGGTGACTCCTCTCGATGGCCCCTTTACATGGGTGGCTTATTGCTCTTCTGGGTTCAATGCGATTGGTCGCGATGACGAGACATGGCAAGGATACCACTTGACCAAGGCTGAATAAAAAATTACTTTGAAGGCGTTCTTTTACTGCGCGACATTTGTTTACTTACTCAATAAGAAGCAGACGGTGTCCTGTAAAGCAGCTTGGTGGAGGTGCTGGCAGTCGAGCCGTGGCTCCGGGACCCTTGTCCTCTGAGAATAATTCGAACGTCACGCCCAGTGCTACCGAACCCCACACCAAAAGACTGTCAGAAGACAATGCGCAAAAGCCAAGAAAGTAAAAAAAAAAAGAAAAAAATATTAGTTCGTTTTATACCGTGGTTTGCAAACCTACTAGGCCCGAAGCCTGCACTCACTGCTTAGGGACCCTCGCAGCAGATCCCACTCATCTACAGTGGAACTTCAAGCACTTCCTTCGAATCGGGAAGAAGGACATTAATTTCCTCACTCCCCAATATAAGTCAGTCACTCTTGAAGAGCGGATCAGGCCATCTGGGAATCCGGCAAGAGTTTGTGAGGTCTTAAAGTCCCTGCTACCCTATATAAACCTCTTCATCTCAGTCGTTACCTGACTGGCCGACAGAGGGCGCTGGCACACTCAGCGCCATAAGGTGGCTTCAATTTCGTTGGTTTCGGTTCAAGCGGGCTCGCGGCTCTGTTGAAGTGTTACGTCGTTTCGCTTGGTTTTGTGGTGGTAATGTATCCCTTGTGTTACGCAACCAATGATGCAGTGGTAATGGACCACCTTGAGAACTACCGTGCGGTACAGTGCTAATGAGCCTAAATTGTGGACATTTTTTTACGAAAACCTTTATCTGATCATGTTGGTCGTTCGGCCATCTTCGGCAGCGAAAGGACTGAAATGATGCAGAGGGAAGATTTCCGATGTCTACGGCCGTGCTCGACGTACCAGCAGGCACTAGTTTCCATAAAAATAAACTAATGAAGAGGCTAATGCAGGGTGGCACAGTAAAAAAGGAGGTCGACAACCTGATTAACAATGTGCTGAATCCCAGAGAACAAACGAACTCGCAAATTTAGTGCCCACTGTTAGATTTTTTAGGACACCAACATTTTGTGAAAATTTCCGAGTGGGAAACCTCTCTGCAATGGCCTATTCAATGCAAAAAAGTAGCAAAATTGTCTCTATCGGTTTATTTAAAAAAAAAAACTAAGTACTTGAGAGATTTTTCTATGGTTCACCCTTGGCCGAGTAGAAAGTGTTTTTAACTATTGGCCCTGCGAACGCATTACTTAGCAGTATTTCACGATGTTGAGGTTAGGAAACTCTGTTATATGGAAATTTCCTTACAATGTATTTAGAATATGAAATAAAGACAAACCCATCAAGTGAAGTCTGATGTCTGTCTTCCGTATAGTTTGCGAAAAAAAATTAAATGGCGCAAACAAATTGAATTGCAGCAAGCTTCGCTGAAGTCGAATGCCAAGCACTACTACCTGGATTTGTGTAGGAAAATCTCTATTTGTTTGAACAAATGCGGCGTCGACTCTCGACTCTCGGCGTCACTTTCAGCGGCGTCAAGAGTAAATCTGGTGTCAGATTTACTCTTGACGAGGGGAAAACCATTCGCGAAACAAAAAGCCGCTCTCAAAAAGAGCAAATTCGAAGCAGCCTGGTTGGACTGTAAGCAGAAATAATAGCGAAGCGTGAAGGAAAGTTAAATCGCTTGCCACCAGATGACAGGGTAAAGCAGAGTAGTTGCAATTAGCTCGGCTAGGTGGCGCTAGGTGCCGCCCAATTCATTTGCTACAAACAAATATGTTTATTTGCTCACGACACCATTACACTTCGGGCCTTTCGGTCACCTTTATTAAACACACATGTAGATACAGTACGCACACCGCTACACTCTAACGATAAAGGGTGTCATGGGGTACACCCATGGGGGTGTAAGTGCTTGTCACATATACTAAACCCTTTGGGGGAATACTTATGCATCCCACATATGGGAGTAGTTGTACACCCTTTGGTGTGGTGCACATGTACACCTTTTTCTATAGAAATCTCACTCGAAGGGAACACAGGTGCACCCCCTTCAATGGTGTACGGCTACACGTCTTTCCACACCCAATGAATTGAAAGGGAACACAGATGCACCCCATTCGAAGGTGTACCATTGCACCGCTTCATAAACGCGCCTCACTCAAAGGGAACAGAGATGCACCCCACTCGATACTGTACCATTACTCCCCTTTCTACACCTCCTGGTCTCAAAGGGAACACAGGAGCACCCCATTCAATAGTGTACTGTTACACCTCTTTCTACACCCACTGAATTTGAAGAGAACTCAGATGCACCCGATTGAAAGGTGAAGGTCACACCAATTTATGCACCCTCTCCATAACTAACTTCATAAACCTATTTAGGACACCAAAGAAACCTTTAAAACTGTATGCGCCCCTGTGATTGCAAAAAGGCAGGTAAACGGAGACACGGGATTGTTTTCAAATCTCATAGAAGTTCATTAGACAGAATATTCCATAAACAAGTACACACTTGCGAGCAATTCGTGATATCTGAAGAGGTACGAAGAAGCTTTTACATAACTGAGAAGATTTCTATGCAAACAAGAACCGGGGGTGAGTCTTAGGTAGTGTCTATTCTCTCAGCGGCCGGCAGAATTATTTCCACGAAATTCCACCGGCAATCGCCATTCATTCATCGAACGACGTTTCATCGACAGCTCAGATTACCTTTCCTATATTAGCTTCTCTTTTTTTCTTGTAATGAGCCACCCCAGAATGTATCCGCGAAGCGACGTGTACGGGTGGGACAGCTGGGTTAACATTTTTGTAATGAGCCGCCGCAGCCTGTCGCCACGAAGTGGCGTGGCCGGGTGGGCTGGGTCGATGAGCATGTGCCTCAGAGATACACGCGCGACAAAATGTCCCTACAGCGTGCATTTTGAAACGATTCTCCAAGACGTGTATTCATTCTCCAAGACCTGTATTCATTTTGTGACGATGAAACGTTAGTGTCGATGAAACGATTCTCCAAGACGTGTATCAACAAAAACGTTAGGAAAGTCAGTATTCTACCTGCAGTTGTCACATGACTGTAGACAGATAATGGCAGGCGACTGCCGATAGAATTTCGGGGAAATTTTTCTCCCGGCTGCTAGAAAATAGGCACTGCCTAAATCTAGAGTAGAGGTAATCCGGAACGGAACGGTCAATTGTTGCAAAGGAGTAGGTTGCAGTGTACTTACGATGAAAATACCGGACTTGGAATATGCAATCCGAGATATATGTCGACACGGGCATTGCAGAACCACACGAACACAAAAATGAAAAGAAAGGGGCCCGTGAAGATTCAACACGATGTGGCAGAAGCAGTAATTTGCCGAACCGAACACTAAACGCATCACATGAATTCCTTGGGCTTTTTTGAAGAAATCGCTTGTTGCCCGAAATACGCGCAGGACTTTCAAACACTGGAAATCTTGGTACACTCGATTACGTTGTCGCGTACGAAATCTACGGCAGCCCCGCTGGTCGCAGCACAGCATACAAGAAACTAGGCCGGCAAGCAGACATTTCGACGTCGGAAAAAGCTACTACGTCATCCGTGAAACCTTTACCACATGATCACACTCCTGCCGTTACCTGGCGCCCAGACAGCGGAGTCGAGGGATAAAAAAGCCTCCGGTTTATTGGTCCGGCGACTGCGCACCTTCTTCCACGCTTTCAGCTTAGGAAGAGAAAGAAAAAGAGTGGAGTAGAAAAATAGCAGCTCCTTTAAGGCCCAAAGGGGGCGCCCTGGCAAAGGCTTATCTTCATGGTCAACCGAACAATGAACACAACTAGAGGCTTTGTCACTTATATCCTCCTGAAAGTTTCACCCAAAGTTAATAGTGCAGTGGATGCTATCCGTGGCCTTGGCCTTCAGGCAGGTGCCGTGCTCCGCCTTATCTCTAGCTTGGAGACTGTAGTCACGTGATCCTACCCGGAGACCCGACTGGCCTAAAACAAGCATAGCGTCCCCATAAACTGTCAATACCGTGTCAACAGGATAGCTCCATACTTCCTAAGAAACTGTCCAACCCAAAAAGTGACCACCAAAGGGGAATCCAAGCTCAAGCTGATCGGGGCGCTTGGCTAGCGTGGCGGTGCACTGATACACCTAGAGGTTTTTAAGTGAGAGGAGGACGCTTATTGTCGGTGTCAAAGTTCACTGGCTCTGTAGTGGAGGGTGCATCTTTCAGGAAAAGGGTGCATGCACGCCTGATGCAGCCGACTACACCCTTTTTTTCTTAGAGTGTAGCATTAACTGAACATATTGTCACGAATGACAGGTGATGAGGCTATAATAACTGAAGAAACTAAACGTTTAATGGGGCGAACTTGTGCCCAAAAATAAAAAGAGAACAGAAGAAAGCCGAGCGTCGCGGGCGTCGAAGTCGGCGTGACAGCAGAGTCGAACGCTGGGGCGAAACTGGATCCGGCATGCCACGCGGAGCCCTTTTTGTACACGCGTGGGCTTCTGGAACAATCGGCGTAGAAGGTTCGGCGTGTCGAACATTCTAACCTCGAATCAGCAACACGCTTCTCGAATTTACCAGAACATTACGTTAGAGTCAACAAAAATGCATCTTCACGGCCAGGAATCGAACCCTGGCTTTCTGCGCAGAAGGCACGCGCGATAACCGTTAGGCCACAAGCGCGCTTCCTGCTTGGCCACCTGCGCGCGCGGCATTACTCCCCCCTTTAAAAGTGCATCGCCCCGATGCAACGCAAAATAAAACAAAGCACATAGAAAGAAACGGCGAATTAAGGAGTCTTTTGGCACACATAAGGTCCACAGTCTTATCGAGCGTAGTATGGCTTTAGACGAATGACGTGAGGTCGTCGTGGGGGTCGCGATGATGTTCTTGCTCCGTCAGGCTTCACCTCGTAGTTCAGCTCCCCGAGGCGAAGAAGTACCTTGTATGGTCCAAAGTATCGTTTCAGCAATTTCCCACTAAGGCCGTGGCGTCCACACCCACACCCTGTCTCCGGGCTGGAAGTGGACGTCCCTGCGACGACGGTTGTAGCGGCCGGCGTCGACGCGTTGCTGGTCTTGTATCAGGAGTCGGGCAAGCTGGCGGACTTCTTCGGCCCGTTGAGCAACCACCTGGGCGTCGTCGCTCTCACTGTCAGCTGGCTCATGGGGCAGCATCACATCCAGCATGGTCGTTACTTTCCGACCATGTACCAGCTGGAAGGGTGTGAATCCAGTGGTCTCTTGAACCGCCGTATTGTAGGCGAACGTGACGTAGGGCAACACCTCGTCCCACGTCTCGTGCTTTACGCCGACGTACATAGAGATCATGTCGGCGATTGTCTTGTTGAGTCGCTCCGTCACCCCGTTGGTCTGCGGATGGTACGCAGTTGTACGACGATGGCTGGTGTGACTGAGTCGGAGGATTTCTTGGGTCAGCTGTGTCATGCACGATGATCCGTGATCTGTAATCAGAACTTCTGGAGCGGCGTGCCGGAAGACGATGGACTTGATGAAAAACTTGGCAACTTCCACAGCAGTACCTGAAGGAAGCCCTATTGGAAAAACCAGCACAAGCTGGTCCCAGCTTCATGCTGGGTTATTGCTCCAGCATGCCCAGCACAAGATGGTCCCAGCATCCCACCTTCATGCTGGTCCCAACATCCCAGCTTCATGCTGGGTTATTGCTCCAGCTTGCCCAGCACAAGCTGGTCCTCGCATCCAGCTTCATGCTGGGTTATTGCTCCAGCATGCCCAGCTTGCCGTGCTGGTCGAGCTGGTTGGATGCTGGGTCGTGCTGGGTGAATGCTGGGCAATGCTGGGTCATGCTGGGTGAACTGCTCATGATGGTTAGGCTGGTGGACTTCCCCACCAGTTTAACTATTTTAAATAAATACACAGGTAAACAAGCCAAACCTTTTAGAGAAGCCAGCTCGGCATCTAATTTATTATTTTCGAATTCGCGGTCTGCTCACGTGAGCTCAGATGCTACACATCCACTGCGCTGACACAGCACTAACCTGCGCACAGACAGTGGTTCTTCGGTGCAAAACAACACAATGCTATTAAAACTAGATTGTTTATCTCTCAACACGAAAAATACTAGACACACGCCAAAACAGGAAATACAATAAAAAATACTACACGAATCAGAGAAGCGAACCTGGGTCCCGCCCGTAATGGGGACGAAGCGTCCCCTTGCGTAGTCGGCAGAGGCGAGGAAATCCGTGTGGCTTGGGTGGCATTGGCGATGCTCCTCGGCACCACCGTCATTCACGAGCACAGAGATGTTCGAAGACACGAAACGACGCCTCAGTCGGGGCATCCGGCTTCTTCCCACGCTGAACGGACTGCCGCCCGCTGTCTCCTTAAATCCCGCTTCGCTTGCACCGCCGTTCAAGTAGTCGCCAAACAACGCACACACAGCCGTCCCTTCGAAAATCTGCCTAAGATGGCCAAACGTGTCCCAAATTCTATGTTCCTACCACTCTCTCTCTCTCTCTCTCTTTTCTCGCACACAAAGGAAGCTCGCAGCGTGCCTGAAGCGCCCGGTCATCTACCAAAAACGAGAGGACAAAGAACAGGGCGTGGCATCGTCCCCACCCCAGCCGACCTTGGCGCGCCCTTTCCGGAATGCAGTGCCATCTGGTGACTCAAATGGCAGTTTATCTTTTACTATACTAATGGCGGCAATGAACCTGTGGTCTGCAGTATTTAATGGGGCATAGTCACTTTTAAAGGTCAACGGTAAACGAGAACGTGCACTTCACTACAATTATTTTTCAATCTCTTTTAGTGTCGATGGCGAAACAAATGCAGCCAGTCGGAAAAAAGCGCCAACCAACATAGACGCCTTGATAGAGTTCTGTACATCAAGGGGATTTGAAGCCGAGTGTGTGCTACTAACAGATTGACTGGGACCGAGTTAGAAATGAACACTTACGCAGCTCTTGCGTCCAATTCCTGCTTCACGCCGCGCTAACATCTAGAATGTATAGGCCTCGAGTCATCTGCTTAGGAGCCATCTTCAACTTAAACAGAAGGCCGCCATTAGTATAGCACATACTGTAAACGACTTATTTTTCGCGGGCTCAATATTTCGCGATTTAGGTCAAAGCTGAAGTTTTAGAATAATTCGCGGGTTCTAATTTTCGCGACGCAGTGGGATCTCAATATAGATTTCAATGTGTTTACATCTTACCGGAATTGTTCGCGGGACTTATTTTTCGCGAATTGTTGGCGCTTCGCGAAATTCGCGAAAATTAGGTCCTCGCGAAAATCAAGTCGTTTACAGTATGCCGTTTTCAGATGATGATGATAGTGATCAAAGTGGCTAGACTGAATCCGGAAAGGGTCTCTCGCCGACTTTGGCGTGCGCGCTCCCAGCAAGACCAGCTTGGCCAGCTTGAACCAGCTTGGCCAGCTTGAACCAGCTTGGCCAGCTTGAACCAGCTTGAACCAGCTTGGGCCCAGATTCAGAACCAGCTCGAACCAGCATGATAAACTCAAACCACCTCAAGTACCAGCTTGCCCAGCTGCAGTCCCAGCTCGAACCAGCTTGAACTAGCTCGAACCACTTGAACCAGCTTGAACCAGCTTGAACCAGCTTGATTACTACCTATACCAGCTCGAACCAGCTTGAACCAGCTTACAAACCAGCTAAACCAGCTTGCCCAGCTTGATGTCCTTGCTGGTTTTTCAATAGGGAGGGCTTTCGTTTCGGCGTACCGCGTGAGATAATCTGTGGCGACGATGATTCAGCGGTTCCCCGACGTCGACGGCAGAAAGGGGCCAAGAAGATACATTTCGATCTGCTGGAAGGGTGCCGTTGGAGGTCGAATTGGCTGCAGGAGTCCGGCTGGCCTCGTCGGAGGTTTCTTGCGTCGCTGGCACTCGTGGCATGATCGTGTGTATAGGTGGACGGTCTTGGGGAGCTTGGGCCAGTAATACTTTTCACGAATACGAGCCAGTGTCCGGCTGTAACCAAGGTGTCCGGACGTCGGGTCGTCGTAACAGGCTTAGAAGATCTCCTCTCGAAGGTCAGACGGGATTACCAGCAGCCACGACAAGTTGTTGTCCCTGAAGTTCTCTTTGTAGAGTACACTTCGTCGTATGACGAAGGTCGACAGGGCTCGTGAGAAAACACGTGGCATGGTACCCCCGCGCCCTTCCAGGTACTCTACTAGTGCGCGCAGCTCAGGATTGTCTTTTTGACGTCGTGCCATGTCGTCGGTGGTCACCGCGCCTAGGAAGCACTCGTCTTCAGTCGTCGTCGCTGCTGCCGGAAGGTGTTTTCGACGGGTGCTCGAGAAGGCAGTCGGCGTCGCTGTGCTTGCGGCCTGATTTGTAGACCACAGTCGTGTTGAACTCTTGTAGTCGGAGACTATATCGAGCGAGGCGTCCTGACGGGCCCTTGAGGTTGGCAAGCCAGCAGAGCGAATGGTGGTCCGTGACTACGCGGAACGGGCTCACGTACAAGTACGGACGAAACTTTGTGATTGCCCAGACGACCGCTAGGCATTCTTTCTCAGTCGTGGAGTAATTTTTCTCCGACTTGGATAGTGTCCGACTTGCGTAGGCAATGACTCGCTCGGTGCCTTCTTGTAGTTGAACCATTACCGCACCAAGTCCTGCGTTACTTGCGTCCGCGTGAATCTCGGTTTCCGCATCCTGATCGAAATGTCCAAGAACAGGAGGAGACTGGAGTCGTCGCTTCAGCTCGTCGAATGCCTGCTGCTGGTCTTCGGCCCAATTCGAACTTCTCGGCGTCAACAGTACTTCGCAGACGGCAATTCACATTGGTCACTGTACAATAGGAGCTACGGTTCAGACCAGCGTTCCAACATGACTATCCGCACGTCGATCGATTGTACCGTAATCCCTCAAGCAGTTTTAAGCTTTTAATGTAAAGCGGAATGTCAGCCTGCGTCCCCGACCCCCTCCGATCACGGCCCGACTAGCGGCATCAATGCCCGAATGTTTACGTCATCTCATCTTGATACACCACTGATATGCAAACCCACAGTTCACATCGGCGATAATTCCAGTCTTGAGTTGAAACGCACAACACTGCCATCGCGATGTTGCTGATATGTTGGTGACACGCAGAAATAACGAACCACGTTTAAATAACGAACCCGAACCCAACTATGCACAGAAGGCACCCAGGAACCCGGCAGCAAACTCTGCATGTCCTGGACGCAGTTTCCGCGGTTTCCATAAGGTCGTCAACGTCGAAACGTCGTTCCGCTCCGCAATCGGAGGCGGCCATCTTAGCCCAGTCTACGTAGCGCCACTGGCGCTGCTCCGGAACTTCGCTAATATTAACGGCTTCGTTTGCTCGTTTCGTATAAATAGTGGTAAAAAGGGCAATGCAACCGAAATGTTCTGCACGCTTGGACTGAGAGACGGAATTACAGGTGGCCTTCGATGCCACTGAAGCTCAATCAATGCAACAACATTTATTAAACAATGCGCGCGACGTGCTCGAACGAGACCGAAAGAAGATGAGGCGGGAGGGCGGAAACTTTCTCATGTCTGCCTGGAGAAGGAAAAAAACGTCTCGTTCCTCCCTTCTTTTCGTGTCCGCTTAAGGCCCTGTCACACTGAGGCAACAGTTGGACAACTCTATCCGGCAACACGGGAAAGTCGTGTGGCCGGCGAACCTGTCACATCGAGGCAACGACAACAGTCAGGCAACATGTTGCTGCCGCCCGGCAAACGTGTTGCCCGATTTGTTGTTCGACAACCCTGTCACACCGCGCTGACGGCGAGGACAACACGGGGAACACTCCGCCATCTTGATTGTTTACCTTCGTTCGTGTGCGGCGCGGAATCGCTGGAAATGTGACTCCACAAAGTGCTAGTGCGTTCGAAGGGCCGGGAATTACCACGGTACGACATCAACCACTGTCTGTGATTAGAAAACTTGACACGGGGAGTATTTTCCGCTCTTTATTTTATCAAAATGTTCTTCATTCGCTGAGAAAGCAGATAGCCCTAACCGAGGAAAGTGACATCGCTGATATATTTTCGGGATTTACGCCACCGTATGAAGTGTTTATGTCCGGTTCTTTCATGCAATTCCTAAGCTACTGTAAAATTGAGTTAGCACCGGCAGTACCCCAAAGCGTCCTTTGTAGCGTGGTGTTGAGCTGAACTGACAGTGCTTCAAAACTGCGACACCGACACGATCGGCCTTCCTAACAATCGATGGAATAAATATTTTTCAACGCTGTCTGCTTGCCTACCGCCTGCTATGTTATCGCTTCATTCCCCCAAAACGTCCTGGGTATTTTGAAAGCAAATCAGGTGTCTGGTAGCGGCTGTCTCCAAGTTCCAAGCATCAACAATCATGATCAGAATGGTCGTTTTAATGCTTCGATTTTTTAATCTTTGGTTTTCTGGGTTATTTTTATTATACTTCATCAGCGGGTGAGTATAGCATGCCATTTTATTTTACTATCAGTAATTAGAGCTGGTCTCTCGGCAGTTCTAATTTCAAAACCAGTCTGAACGTTCACGACCGTAGCTGTGACCATATGAAAAATCGCTTTCCGTAACTACGCAGCAAAAACATTAATCAAAACTATTTTAGCTGCACGCCAGCCCTAATTATTGTTAAATAACGTTTTCCAAACCTTTATTTGAGTAATACGTCATTGATAGGGGACTAGCTCGACCATCGAAGCTATCTATGTTGTCGTGTTGCCGGCCCGAAATTCGCTTAGCCAGCGATCAGGGCAAACACACGTTGTCCAACACAAGTTGCTGCTGTTTTTGTTGCCGAAAGCTGTCATACCGAGGCAACATTTTAGTTGTGGTCCATGTTGTCGTGCTGTTGCCGCGATGTGACAGGTTTGTCGGACAACATTGGGCGTGAGCAACAAGTTGCCCGACTGTTGGACAACGTGTTCTGTTGCTGTTGCCGTCGTGTTGCCTCTGTGTGACAGGGCCTTTACGGGCGCGTCAGCAGAAGAGAGGAAGACGCGCCATTGCTAGCCTTTTTTTCTCTTGTTTTTCTTAGAGTGAATGCAAATACCGTAAAAATGATTCTCCCATATATTCAAAAGCAACTGTTTTGGATTTGCTATAAAGGCAGATCACGATGCTTACAAAAACACACATAGTAGCTCCTTGCGTTGACTAAATTTTCCTTCGTTTTTAAGCTCATAAATGCGTGATCATAAATATACCTTGAGTTTCTTATTGAGCGGCTGTCTCTTGAGCATATTTGCGCTCTCATAAATAATTGGAAACTCAGATCCGCCGAACCGTAGAGTCGTTTACATATTACATGTGCGTTAGTGCTAAAGCTGATTCCTTTCCTCACACGTGTCCAGCACGCCGACAAGCCAATAGTCAAAATGTGTTCTTAAATCCAGTGAAGAAGTTGCGCACGTAATCATGGCATACGCTTTCATTCCCCCATTCAACAACCTGAATTATTTGTTGCTTTTTCTGCCGCAGCGCTGGGACGACGTATCGAACGTTCTGTTTTTGTTCGGCTGGGGTTCGTAGTCAATCAGTCCCTGACAAACGCTGACGCTGCACTTGTGTTTACGTTTTGCCCACTCTGAAGCAATACCGCCAAGCATAATCAAGGCGCGCGCACTAACGTTGGAACGTCATGGCAGTGAGACCGAGCACAGCCAGACTGGACGCGAGGGCTGCGGCAGTGTTCGCTGGTGTCTCGTGTCCAGTCAATGCGTTGCAGGCCACTGGGTGTTGGGCTCGTGCTCAAGCGTGAGTGTGTATCATCCGAGTGGGATGATGTTACGGCAAGGTATAGAAGTGTATTCCTAGGCTTGGAATCTTCGTAGTATTCTCTCGATCGAGTGATTGGACGTAAATAATCCAGTCCACAGATGTCGTGTTGGGCACACACCGAGCTTTGTGTAAAACAAGCCTGACGAAGCACGCCTTAAAATACAATCTCCCTGCTAACAGATGGATCTCCTTACCCAACTATGTGGCAGTATGCATGAAAAGAGGGAATCAGAATCAAGACATTAGTCACGATGTTTAAAACCCGGAACTATGGTGAAGTTAAAGATAGGAAACTTGGAAGTCGAAGAAAGGGACGTGAAAAGACTTCAGTGCATTCTCGGGTTTTAAACATTATGATTAACTATCTCCAGCTCGCCTGCACATTCACTGTCTTTACAGAAGTCGAAACGTGTATAGCGCTCTCAAGGTTATCGATCGCCTGACTTGCCTAGAAGCGCTTTATTTGTCTACACTTTTTGGACCCGTGGTGCTTTTTTTTTTTTTTAATGGGATAGAATTTATGAGCGAGCTTACGCAATTTCGTATCCGTCGTTCGTTTTGTAACCAAGGAACGTGGCGGCAGGAATCGCTTATATACGCACTTCAATTATGCATGCCGGTTGTAATGCGCCCAACAAATGTGATATATCAACCGGTGAACGGCGTGTATCCAGGATAATATTACACGCATATATATATATATATATATATATATATATATATATATATATATATATATATATATATATATATATATATATTTATATATATATATATATATATATATATATCATGCGATGACCTAACCTGAGATGGAAAATAAGCACTCGCCATTAATATGAATAAATAGTATATCCTTAGTTGTTTAAGAACTTTTCTGGCGATGGCACAATCTAGTAGCTTCTCGAATCCTTCGAAGTGGGTCCGGATTCAGTGATTGCAACAAATATTTTCTACCATGAAATGTCGAGCATCCGCCCATTCCCCAATAAGCGTCCACGCCTCAGTATTGTAACATTTGGATGATACACAAAAGACATATGTTTACATTGTTGAACTAACTAGCGCTCATCACCCAGTTTTACATGATAATCTCGAAATGTTGAAGGGCGCTCGTTTAAGATATTACGCGAAGTAAATACGGGCAATAGTCCTTTGATTATGTTTACTTCAATATAGTAAAATTTCAGTTTGCAACAACAGAAGTTGTGTGTCGGTCGCGGGAGGCTCTTTAGCGGGAAGGATACGATTACATCGAAAATATGTGAATTGATTTTATAACTTAGAAAGTATCGACTTCATGTTCGTCAAAAAGAATAGTCATAGTATTTTCACAATAGTTTCTAAGCAGTGTAATAAAACAACTGCAGAGTACAAGATGGTGAAAAATTCTGTCAATTCATCGACAGCAGCGATTTTTGGCAAATTTGTTTTCCTTTCTTCTTCCCAGGGTTGGAATGCGTCTAAGATGTGGAAGACGGCTGAAGACTTTTTTACAAGCATAGGACTGCCACAAATGACAGACACCTTCTGGGAGAAGTCCGTGATGACCAAACCTAAAGATCGTGATATTGTGTGCCACGCGTCAGCGTGGGATTTTTACGACCCGCCCGATTTCCGGTAAGATATACAACCTCATGATCCGAAGAACGGAGGCTTAGTATAGCAGTTCTAGTGTTTTGCGAAAGTAGAGAATGACGGGCCCTTACACAAAAGGGTCAGATAACCGACGATATGATGAGTAGAACCGTAAGTGATAAATGTTTAACACCACAAGCACATTATCGATACGAGATCATCACCGCATCCAGCGAAAAAATATACTAAACAATATCAATGCACACTTTCTGTTTGCGCACAATTCACGCTTCCCTGTGTGATGCACAGGAGTAAATTGAACGCACATTCTAAGCAGATGAATGCTATATACCTAAATATTTGTACTCAAAAAGTCATAATTATATAACTCCACAAAAGGGGTTCATTAGATCTCAAAGGGACACTGCAGTAGGAATGTTCGCCAAATTAATGTATGAAACGGAGATTAAATTATTTTTTTCTCGGAGGGACGCGGCTATTAAAGGGCGGCTTTCCAAGAAGCAACGTTTTTTGCCGTTTAGCAATAAGTTATAATGAACCAAACAATAAAATTCTAGCCAATTCAGTTACAGCCGTGTTTTAGGCTAAAATGAAACATAAAGCACGATTCTACGTTTTTAGAGCGCAGCTCTTAAGCGCCGTTCACAGACTTGCAACCGAGTAAGACCGAGAGAGACGGGAACGGTTTTTAAGCCTCTTGCGACGGCGGAGGATCGGATGCGCTGCTGCGGAGCAGGTCCTATGGCGTCGTAAGAGGCTTAAAAACCGGTCTTGTCTCTTTCGGTCGTACTCGGTTGCACCTGTGTGAACGGTCCTTTAGGCGCCCGTTTTTGGCTTGAGCGGCATCGGCGTCGGCGTCGCCGCTGTCGTCAGCGTAACTGCGTGGTGCATTATGGGAAGCGCCGCATAATGCACCGCGACGAAACGTCGCGTGACGTTTTGGCGCGAGTGACGTCACCGTGCCGAAACGTCACCGTGACGAAACTTCCCCATGACGTTTCGGTGGAAGTCACGTGCCGAAACGTCACTGTGACTTCACCGAAACGTCAAGTGACGTTTCGGCACCGCGCCGCGCCGAAACGTCACGTGACGACGCGCATTTCGCGCGTGAAAGGAGGAGGAGGGGAGGAGGAGAGGGTACGTAGAGAGGGAAGGGGCATACCCTCCCCTCAGTACTCTCCCCTCCTCCTCCTCAAGAGCTGCGCTCTAAGTCGGCGTTACAGGAAATCGTAAACGTCTTTCATTTTTTTTTTTTTTGTTATTTTTATAGGAGGGGGGAGTACACAACAGCTCGGTCTCTTCCGCTGATCTGACACGGCCGCACAGAAAATCGAATGACCGTGTCAGGGGTCATGCATAAATGTTTATTGACGTGTCCGATGGGTCATAACTTCGGGACGCGTTGCTTTTCGATGATAATCAGTCATATTATTTTGTTTGCAAAGGTCCCAATTACCACAAAGAAACTTTCCGTATCCCAGTTGATCAAAACGAATATGTTTGTGTGAGAGGGGCACAAATGATTTACGCCAGTTTTACACTGCGTTAAAGCCAACACGACACTGTTGGCGCAGCACGGCATCGGCAGACATCGGCATTTGTTTAGTATCATTCAGTCACTGTATTGACGGTCATGAAACTGTACCCTTTAGGCTACTGCCACGGATGAGGACTTTCCGCCACACTAGTGATTTTTATGGCTGCTTTTGAACTTTAAGCGAGAAAAACTGGATATTGCTTCTTCGCGTTAATAGTGCTGTGCTGTGTAGGTCATAGTTAGAGTTACTCGTTTTCTGTAAATGCCATTAAAACACGAAGGTTAACCCCCTAGCCGGTTTTGTCAAAATCTATGAAACCCGATAACAGCTAAATCAAAACTGACAATATTAAAAAAAAAACTACGCAAAACGTATTGTTTTTATTGCTTGAGTGTTGTGTTTTTCAGAACACAGAGCACCCAATGAACTGCTCGCAAGGATTTTTTTTTTATTTTTGCTTCTGAACCATACATTTTATTTTGTTTGCGTCAGGCGTGAGTTCCCTGGAGTTTAAAGAATTCTATGTCCATGTCATAACTTTTTAAACATGATCCCCGATATAGTACACTAATGTTTTGACCGACACCAAAATTGATACCGAAAAACACCGAATCATTGGAAAAAACGATAAACCTTTTCCGAATTCGAAGAAAAATAGACACGGAAAACACGAAACAATAGATTTATAGTCCGGATGTTGATTTCCGCTCTTTATTTTATTTGAAATACTGCAGGCCTTTCTCAGGTCTCGATCGGTTGCAGAAGAAAATAACAATTGTAATACAACAGAGCGTAAAAAAATTAATATGTTTTACGTCATCTTATGCATAACTACATAATATTAGTATACAGCAATACAAAATCAGTTAGTAGCATAGCTTCGAACATCCAGGTGCGAAAACAGCCGATAATAAAAATAAAATAACGCTTATCAATACAAAAGAAATCACATAATAGAAATCAACAAATGTTTTTAGATGTTTTTTCTTCAAATACTCGTATATTTCAGCGATCTACGATTATTTCGGACGAACGCTAAGAATTGTGATGATTCATAAAGAAAGCCCCAGGATAAATTGAGAGTTCACCACTAGGAGGAGAATGTTTGGACAAAAATTATCATTCTTCACCACCGTTCTAGACCTTTGGTTCTTGGTAGGCACCATGAATAAATAAATAAATAGCTGGAGCAAACATTTCTATAAGTCAGTTTTTAAGTTTCTACAGGCTTTTTTTTACACCAGCAGATGTATGTCGGTGCTTTTGTGTTTTGTTTCAACCGAATTTTTACCCCGGCGAGTGCCGATATTTTTCGGATCAAACGAGAAAGTCTACGGCCTAGTTATTAAGCGCCAGACTAAATGCAAGCCTGCCGCACAAGACATCAACTCTAGCAAGCACGCAGCCAGGATTTTGTTTCGGGGGGGGGGGGGGGGGCGGGGGGGGGGGGGGGCCAAGACAGAATGCCCTATAAGGCAGAGGACGGAGAGGAGGCCCCAGCAAAATTAAAGATTTCGGGGGGGGGGGGGGGGAGGGGGGGGCAAGCCCCATGCCCCCTCCCCCCCCCCCCCCCCCCTGGATACGTGCCTGACTTCTTGTTTTTTTAACACAGGATAAAGATGTGCACGGAAGCGAACATGGAGGACCTGGGAACCATACATCACGAAATGGGACACATCATCTACTTCATGCTCTACGCTAACCAGTACCCAACGTTCAGAGAAGGTGCCAACGAAGGCAAGTTGCACGCCTTCAGCACCGAGCACGCTGAGTAACTTAAGAATCTAATTACTATAGTGTACATTATTTGCCGTTTCAGGTTTCCACGAGGCTGTTGGCGATTTGATAGGTCTGTCCTCATCCACGCCATCCCACTTGCGTTTGCTGGGACTTCTGAAAAACGATACGGAAATAAGTAAGAGCACTTTCCTTGGAATTCGCACTGCCATCTTAATCGGTTCTGTACCAGTGCCTCTAGTTTGGAAGGACGGAACGAATGCGTACCGAGACCGACCAGGTGCTTCCATTCATTGAGGTGTCTGACTGAAATGTTGGAACTAATGATTTCGATAAAAAAAAAAAAAAAACAATTGGCATTATCGACCACAGTACCTGGCTCAAGCCTATACCTAGTTTATACTTTGCTTGAATTTCAGCGAACATTTACAACTGAAGAAAGAGGAAACAAGAAAACGTTGTTCTTCTTATATGTTTGCAATCGGATCCCCTTCCTTTACAGACCGAATCGACGAACTCTTGTTGAAGGCACTCGAGAAGGTTGCATTCTTGCCATTCGGACTTTTGCTGGATAAGTGGAGGTGGTCCATCTTCACAGGAGAAACACCTTATGAGGAAATGAACAGAAAATTTTGGGAGCTAAGGTAAGATGGAGCAGATAATCTTCATTCTCTTCAACACGAAGCCGCTTTGCACATAGCTCGTGACTATTCCTGTTTTAAGAGAGTACCCACCTCAAATGAATAGCTTACCTTAATCCAAGAAGGTTCCTTACACATCCTTTATTTATTCACAAGCTCAATCATAGTTGCTAACGTTTAGGGAGCCTTTTCTACGGTCGGCTCCACATATAAGGGGTGTTCCTCAAAACGCAAAAAACAAATCGTTCCAGCTAAGAGAAGGCAGCGCTCAAAAAAGGGTATTTCGTGTTGTTCTCTACCAAAGGGCCTTATGAGGAAAATTATTAAAACTCTTTATGATTAATTTATTAATTCCTTTAGAATAATTCACTTCTTAAGTTGATTACTTAAGAGCATGTTTTCAGTCAAAAAATGTTGGTTATCTTACAAAACCACCAAAGCAACTTGTCATTTTAAAAAGATATAAGATGCGTACGTCATTGTGAGGCGTTTCTAAAAAAAACTTAATATGAACGCCTTTTTAGGTTTTGGTTTCCTAGTGAAAGGCCTCGTTGCGCCAGCGGTCCTGCACTTTCGTGGTCAAGGTGCTCAACTAAAGCAACAAAGTAGCATACTAGCAGCGCAATGTGCTCCTCTACTTATTCTTCGTATGACAAAGGGTAACCCAAGTTTCATAGCTTAATCTGGCAATGTTATTCGAACAGGACATCGTTAATATAGGCCGGCGAGCGCCACACTTCCTTACCTCCTACGAGGTACGCGAGGAAGTAGGTGCATGCTTTTACCACGGGGAACAGGACCGCTGGTACAAAGATGTGCTCTTACAAGAGACCGAAACCTTAAAAAGGCGTCTAAGCAGTTTTTTTTTTTTTTTTTAACGGAACGCCGTGTAATGCTGCACGTGCACATTAGAGCTTTTTAAATTGAGATGATTTAGTGCATTTCGATGATGCGCAGAGAATTTCTAATTGAATCTTTACATTTAAATTTGGCGACTAAAATGTTACTTAATCGAAAGTAATTATTGAACTCAATAAACCGCACTTTAATAATTTTCCCCGGTATGCCCTTTAGCAGAGGCGAATACAACGTTAGCCTTTTTCTGTGCGATGAGTGCTTCTCCCTGGAACAGTTTGGCCCGTGTTCCGAGAAACACTCTTTATGGTGTAGTTAGGTCCCCATTTTAATATTACCTCTATATTTCCACAAACTATAATCACCAGCGGCTTAAGAAACGCAGGACGTGCCGAGTCCCGAGCGCCATCTCATTGCTCCGAAGACAATAAGTTTTCGATGCTAGACGATGCGGTTGCCGATGTAACTACACTGACTATATTATATTTAAAAACGCATAACCTCTCCTCACCATTTTGAATTGTAACAGTCTCCTTATGTAAATGTTCCCCTACAAGTCTTGATGATTTCGCCTTTTTACGTTTGATAAGCCACCTTCCGCCATGTTGATGAAGAGAGTACTTAACTTTCGCCATATGTTTACGTGCAGGAGCTTAGATATTGCCTATTTTTTGGCACTTGAGAATAGCTGAACCATGCCGAGTGGCTACGTCGATGATTTAACTCAGTAATTATGCTGGGACGCGCCTTTGTGCTGCATAAATCTAAGTTAATTCGGGTAAGTTTTCTTTCTCGTAGTTGCCCTAAACGGCATTTATGCTGGGACTATTTTCGCCGCCGACGGGTCGACTTCTCAAAAGCCGGTTTGTCTTAGAACCGTATAAAGGCAGGTATGTGAAAGTCGAGCACCAGACACAATAAATCTCGATGCAAAAAAGAGAAAAAAGAACACTTGACTGAGCTAGAAAACTTTTGAGCATAGAAATACATACGGCGAAAGTTTGTCAACATGGCGTCCGGGGCAGATTTCAAACCGGAAGTAAGTCAAGTGAAGCCAGCCTTTAACAACTTCCCCGGCTTCTATTTACGCAGAATAAAGTATCAGGGGGTATCTCCACCGGTGAAGAGAAGTGAACAGGATTTGGATGCGGCAGCCAAGTTTCACGTTCCTTCTAACACTCCCTATCTAAGGCAAGTCATTTTGTTCTGTGAAAAAAGACACGAAACTTAAAGTACTCGTGAACCTCCAAAAGCACCGCAGCCACGTTAAAGGAACCATGAAACGATTTTGAAATCGAATTTTATCCACCGCGCGTCGTAAAAGGCGTGAAAAAAAGCAACCAAAATACTAAAATAAGAAGAAAAAATAATTCGCCATCAAACTTTTAAAAAGAAAGCGAACACTTTTATATATTTTTTTTTCCTTCGAAAGCTCCCTGCCTTTTCATTTCGATGCATCCGCGGTGCCAAAGCCGGTCAGCCAAATCCACGTCGCCTATCGGATAAGAGCCAACCTGACCAGCACCGCGATCTTAAACAATAAGTAGCCTTCGAATGTTTCTTAAATGTTTTGTTAAAGAATATTCTGATACACATTTTGTAGCATCATTCGCGATGTAACGGAAATTGTCGAATTTCATATTGTTCGGAGCCATGCGCCATCTTTTGGATAGTAAACGAAGCAAGAGAAGCACAAGACTGCGCCTGCGCTGTCAAACCACAAGCGTCGTCTGCTGAGGAGAGCTCGGCTGCCCGCGTTGCATGCCAGTTGCGGTTCCTGCCATCTGTTGAAAAACATACCGTCGGTGGTGATCATCAACGTGCTCGGCGTGGTGGAATCTCATCGCTCCGCGTAGAGCGCTATGCTTAACCGAATTCTCGTCGTGTGTCGCGATCATAATCTAGCACGTCCTAGAAGAGAAGATCCAGCTACTCGTGCGGCGATGTTGTGGCACCACCCTCCAGACAGCAGAAACGCTCGTGCCGTCGTGTTTGTTTTCTTCGACTACAGTGACGCTTTCTTAGCATTTCTGTTCCCGAACAGCTCCCGGATTTCTTCGTTTGCACATTCCATGTGTATGTTGAAGTTCAATATATTACTGGCGGGTACTGTAATTAAAGGCGTGTATGAAGGATGCAAATTTTGACGAATTTTCATTCCCGAGAAAAGTGATTAGTGGTAGCATTTCTGAACTCGCCAACGTCTATGCATTCAAGAAATTATATTTCTACGGTGCTATATCGCTGGTAAGATTACATTGTATTTTGCAATCGTAGAAAAGACCTGTGGCTAGATTTTTACTATTGGGAAAGTCGTGTTTTAAAGTCGTGTTCGGCCAAGATTGGGTTCTGCATATTTTTCTTTTTTTCACTCAGTCTGCCCTGCGACCCTATCCTGAAAAAAATAGAAATTAATAAAGCTTGAGCCCATAACAAAAACTCTTCATTTTCTGTTGCGCCAGTGAGTGGCAGCATGTCCCCTTCTTTTTAGAGGCACTGTGGAAACAGCTGACTGCAGCGGAGAAGCAGGCGTCGTTCTGACGACCTGCTGCGCTTGTCGCAGTGGTTGGAGGAATCTGTTCGCTCGGCGCAGAGTGGTTGTTCCGGTTGCTCCGACCAAAACAGACGCAGTGGTAGCTAACGCGCTGTTGCAAGTGCCGGAATTACAGTTTGTGTAGTCCAGGCTCTAAAACGAAACGGCTGCAGTTTCACCGCTTGCCACTCGAGGAACAATGTCGATGCACTTGGTACAGGCTCATCGGTTTGAAGGACACCAGGTCTAAGGTCATCCGTGTATGCTCGGCACATTCCGTACGTTGGGGTCGTCACTCCTTGTTTTCTGATTCCGACGAAGAACTGGAGTCTTCGTCGGAAAACTCACCGCACTTTTCAGCAGGCGTACCGGCATATGGAACCAGTCCCATGCTGTCGCTGTAGCGCAACATATCTAACTGAATTTCGGTCAGCTGCAATGTGTCCATGGCTATCGCGGTAATCAGTGGCGACGATTAAGAAAATTAGTTGGTGTCATCCGCGCCATCAGCGCAGTAAAACACTGTAGCAAAACTTACCGGCACATCGCCAGCTCGCCGCTAACGCTCGCATTCTCCAATTGCCGAGGGAACTTCCGGTTCTGGTTCAAGAGTGCATCAGAATCGTCAAACTTACGCCACGCTTGTTCTGCGGTGAGTTGGAGAGGAAGGAGAACTGAATATTTCATTAATTTTTCATGTAGAAGTTAATCAACCGAAATGAAAGCGGATGCCTATTCGGCGTTCAGTGGACCTTGAAGGTTTAAAGTAAAACTTATTTGGCAAAAGTAAAACAAAAGTCCTCTCTTTATCCCTTTAAGTCACCCATCTTTAGAAGTCGTATATTTAACATGACACCGACTTAGTTTCTTCTTAAGAAGGTACTCGCCAACCAACGTAGGCAGCGTACAATAAATAGAGTCGGGCTTGTAGGTATAAATATGACTACACGTCACGTATCCAGGACCGGCTTTCTAGAACACCGTCTCAGCTGAGACTGGGTTCAATAAAGCACTGCAAATGCTGGGGCGCGCGAGCGTTTTGAGAAGCGGTTTGAATCACGCTCATCTCGTGCGCCGGCTTTGGAAATTCTTTTTTTCCCCTAATCTCAGCTGAGACGCTGTTTCTAGAAAGCCGTCGTTTATAACGTTTAATGTGAAAAAGTTATTTCGTTGCGATGTTCTTCATACTTGCATACGAAACTTCCTTAAATGTTGATCGCCATGCGTACTTTTTTTTAAACTTCATATAGCCTCAACCATATCTAACCCTCACTTTGTTTTTGTTTGTGTTTAGTCTGATAAATTCCTTATGAGGGTCACCGTAAGGTTTATCAAACTTCCGCATGCACCGGCGTTTTTGAGGTGTGCGTATATTTTGTGTTGGTATGTCAAGGTCTGCTTAAGTGCATCGGCATCTCATTAGGTCGCAGGACACCACCTCATATAAAACAAAGCCGTGGTGTTTGTTTCTGATGTCAACCACCGGGAGTCCAGCGCAGGGCACGGGTTGGGCAAGTGTGATGTGTCGGCGTCAGGCTGGGAATGGTGTTCAGTCAGTAAAGACCCGAGTCCCAACCGAATGCTCACGAAGCTGTTGAGCCGAGATCGCGCCCCGCGCTCGCCTTCGATAGTTTGACGCAGAGAATCGAGCAATGCTGCACTGTGATCTACGAGGTATTGCACAGAGTCACTGATAGCGGTGAGCTGGGAGCGCGCAAAAATGACTTTTAAACCTAGAAATTTTTGTTTCTCGCCGCTATATGTTACTACAGTATAGCAACAAAACAAATACTCCAGTGACATGAAAAAAACAAAAACAAAAAACTAGGGTGTTCACCGGAGTTCAAACGTCCTGTATGATAGACCAACAACCCGTTTAGAAACAAGTCCCCGTTTGTTTACGACAGTTGTGAGTGTGCGGAAACCAGATTCGTGTCTGCGCATGTGCCGTGCGGACAGCAGCGCCACCGCATCGGCCTGACATCAGAGCTGCGTGTTGGTGCATACAGACATCTGGGCAGCGTGCCGAGGTGCCTTGGTGTCACGCTTCTCCCTAACGTTACGTTACATAACTCCATGACGTCACTGAGTCAAGTCGTGATGTCATGTGGCAGTGTCACGTAACATCCTGACGTCTAGTGTCATGACGTCACCTTACACCCCGACTTGACACCAATGTTCCTAGATCTAATAGCGTCGTTGACGCCGTGCTATCTCGAGACACCGCGTCTTCACACCTTGGCCTCACGTCAAGTGGCGAAACGACCTGACACCACGACGCCATGTGACCTGGCGTTACCTGACACAGAGGACGGGGTCACGTGACTCGCACTGGCAGCAGTCACCCAGCTACATGACTCATAATGGCATTAACACGTGGCAAGCCGACCTAGCAGCGTCTCTCTAAATTTAACTGAATGTTAGCTCACTGAATTTAGGTTAACTTTAGCCCGTTTCATTTAGCTGAACTTCAGCTTTCTAAATTTAGCTCACGACGGCATGGTATGACGATGGCTGCGGCTACGGCGGCGGCGACGCTATGATAATTTTAATTTCGATTTCGTTAAAATGCATTTTGAGTTAAAATGTCTCTGCCCCGCCACTGCTGATGCCGTAACGCAAGAGCACCTAAGGCACAATGAAGACGTCCCATGTCATCTGAGAAACCTACAAAACATGCCGCAACCATGTGCATCCCGAGCGAAATTCTTGGCGGTATAAACAGGGTGACTTTTTTGGCAACGAGTTTGGCTAAATTGTGTCTGCGAAAAATCAGTCGACATTAAAGCATGTAAATAAAAAAAAACCAAACAGATGATGACACTCGTTTGCTTCAAGATTGATTAAATATAATAAATACTCGTTGGGAGGGTTATGCTTTTACAAGCTAAGATTGGTAAAAGTACGAACCACGCACGTTTTATATGTCAGGGATTTGTTTGTTTTTCGCGTGACTTTTCCAAAGTTCGAACTTTCTCTTAAGCGTTACCCATAAAACCGTAGGATTCAAACTTTTTTAATTGATGGTTTTTCTACCACAAAACAATCACATTTGTTTTCCTTTGTTGCAGGTACTTTGTGTCCTATATACTTCAATTTCAGTTTCACGAATATTTGTGCATGCAGACGTGTCAGTACACGGATGTCAGACCACTGCACGAATGTGATCTTTATGATCATAGAGAGGCGGGCGACATTTTGAGGTAGGTACCTTTTAGCGTTATTGCTTTTGTTTTGTTTTCTACACGTCCGCTTACAAGGCGATAACGTAAGCCTGGAAATTAGGCTATCACGTGAATATTCCATATCTCGTAACTGGCAGTGAAGTGTCACACCGAAATGCACTTGCCAAAAAGTAAGAGATATGCGGCGCCAACGACTAGCGAGACATGTGTTCATTATATATCTAGATATGAAAAAGACTGTTGACACTGTAAATATTTTATTCAAAACATTTTCTTTTATACCAAATAATCAACAAACAATGTCTAGTTATCAGTCAAATGAATATCAATATGAAGATTATGCATGTCCGTCCGGTCATTTTGTTCTATATTTTAGTAACATGAACAACCACTGCTTTCAGTATATTAGATAGCTAATATTCATGAGCCATAAGGTTTATTGGGTAAAGCAAAACACAACAAGGTATTCGGGATTAACAACCTGCTTGTCTCTTTTGTTGTGTTTTAAGGCAAGGACTTTCTCTCGGCGCCAGCAAACCTTGGCCGGAAGTTCTGGAGATAATGGCCGGCACAAGAGAATTGTCCGGGTCGTCAATTAAGCGCTACTTTGCCCCTCTGGAAAGGTGGCTTGACGAGCAGATTAAAGGCGAGACAATCGGTTGGGATAGCGCCAAAGGTACGAACATTTGCCTAGAGATCTTTAACTATAAGCGTTTTGTTATATTATATGCCGCATTACATAGTGTGTTTAAAATAATTAGTTTATTATCTTTAAACATTTAGATATCATAGATAAATGCACCCGAAAGTTAAGAATTGATATCAGCCAACCTGTCAACCCCGGGATGATAAGAAGTTCGAGAGATTCTAGAAGTTACAGTCTCCATAGCAGAAGCACGCGTGCTAAGAACGTTGCCAAAAAAAAAAAACCTTACTGAGAGTGCTCAAATCCGACTCAATATTGTAGGGTTTTTGTTATCCAAAGTCGGTGCTTTCTGAAACTCATTCCGTCGGTCGCAATTCGGGCTGTTGCGGCAGGGTAAGTTCAATAATTGCCTTGAGGCCCCCGTGAGTGGAAACAAACAAAAACAGAGTAAATCCGTGGAAGATGAGTTGGTAGTCACACCGAGGTAGCCTAGGTATGCCAATATGGTTCGCCCTCAGTAAAGTTCAAACTGTCAGTGCTGTCCTGATTGAAAAGTGCCGGGTTCATTTTCGAGCCACTGATCTCTATTGTAGTAGGTTGGATCGAGGATCAAGGCTTGTCTTGATGGGGTTGAGGGCACCACCGGAGGCGATCACTTCACACCAGTTAATGCATGGGTCTTTGTGGGAGAACCGGGGAAATGTTCAATTTATTACCTTAATATGTTGTTCTCGAAGATGAAACTTTTATTATGTTTTGCGGAAATAAAAGTTAAGGTTCTTGGCGAAAATATCAAAAACATTAGAACAACAATATATTTGTAATAAATATTTTGAGGTTGAAGGTCGAGGGTTGCGAATTTGTTGGGCGTCAACTGTGATGCAATTCAATGAGACAAAGGTTGACGAGAGTCAATGGGGAGTCGTTTGTAATCCCTAAGTCATCAGAGACTAGCAGACAATACGTAAGACAGCCTTTACTGAGGACATTCGCTTCATTTCAACCGCTTGTACAGGTTACTTCTGGGGCAAGTTTTACTTTGAACTGCAGTGAGGGAGGGATTCTGTGACGAACTAAAACTCGTTGCGTGTCGATCCTTTGTTTAGCGACACGCTACGAGGGCTTTTCTTTTTGAACTTGATAACCCCGCATAAACAAAATTTAACCAAACGTTCAAATGCAAAAGCTTCAAATCTATATATACACTTCATTGCACAAGTTTAATTGTAGGAACCAGCTTATCACCAAGGGGAAAGGCGTTGTTTCGGTGTGAATTGTGAGGGTGTGATAACCAAACTGCTAACAGGTTTGGTCAAACCCCTCGCCGGATTGATAAAACTGCTTACCCGTTTTACCAAACCAGTGAGCTGTTTGAAACGTGTATGCCACGCCGATGTGCGGTGTGACCAGGGTCGCATACAATTACACTCAAACAGGAACGAAGTTTGATCAAACCTGTGGGCAGTTTGACCGAACATGTGAGCAGTTTGACCATACGGATGAGCAGTTTGGTTAAAGAGTGAAGTGAATGTTCAAACACGTTACCGGCATAGTTAAACAGGTAGCAGTATAAAACTGTTAAAATTTCTAACGATGTTTTTTTTCGTAGGGCTATAGTTTTATTGAATATTGTAGAGGCTTCATTTCTACACCTAGCAGTATTTCTCACCCTCATGAATTTCTTTATTCTCCTTGCGGGCGCGATGCCAATCGACAAATATCTTCCGAAGCAGTCTCGCGTTTGTAGTGCAGATGCAGACAGGCGTTTTAGATTTCACATCCGCAGTCAAATACAATCGCTAAACAAAAAAAAAAAAAAAGAAACAATTTTAACATTCTCAATTTTATTATTTGTATCACATTTTAATCGACGTCCACATTTGATAGGGACCTACCATTTCATGCCTGAGATATTCGTGTAGGTATTTTTCTGCGTATTAATAATACGCCTAACGACTGGACGGAAATCGTATATATTGTCTTTTTGAATTCAGTGCTGCTGGACTAGTTCATTACATATCGCTCAGAATGCTGGGTGCGTTTATCCACTCTGGAATGGCCGAATTACCTGATACACTGTATTATTCATCTTGTCTGCGGTAAACTTAAGAGCAACTTTGGATCTCCGAGTACCAAATACACCTTACCAGCAAGCTATGTCCAAGCTCCAAATGTGATACGTGCAAAGCGTGCAAGAGTGACCCAGAGAGCAGTAAAATACTGACGGTCTTTGAATCATGACTTACTCCGTGTACTGCGACGCCACCTGGTTTTTTCACTATTTTACTTAATAATTATGAACATGGCTAATCGATCAGCTCAGACTTATAAACTGATCTCTATGACAATTTCCTGGATTGCGTTTCCCCGCTCCGCGAATGCGGTCACTGGAAGTTCCAGTTAAGACATCTTAGCCCACCATCAAGTCAGTTGGATAAAGCGTTGCAAAATCTTGGCGGTTGCGTGCTGGAAGACGCGTTTTCTGCTCGTTCGCCGTCATTCACCGAATAATTGTTTAAAAACATTTTGTAGACGGTCGTATTTGCTTTTGAGAAGACGACATTTTTACGAAAGCGCAGCCACGCAGGAAAAAGGTACAACTCGTCGAACGCAAGTCTTGCGGCGTGATCAAAGGACATGCCTTGGCACGACAAAGTGCTGCATTTGCACGCCTGGACAAAAATCGAAAATCAACGTCGTGTAGATGGTTTCTAAGGTCTATCGCGCGTGATTGTGTATGTGCCTCTGGAGCAGCGTTTTATTTTAATCTGACGACTCTATTTGTAAATTGGCGGGCTAGTGGGCCAGAAACGAGTTTGATCCCGTGCCAACGGGAGAGGGGGACGGTTGCGGCGGCTTCAATCTTTTTTTGTCTTACAGACATTCCTATCAATCAACCTAGTAGAAGGGAACGGAACTATTTCTCTCTCGCCCCCTCCTCTCCCGGACAGTTTCTATCTTCCTGGTTTCATTGTTCTAAAGCAGCTACTTGGTTTGAACGTTCACTTAACTGGTTAATTGTTTTGCTCTACCTGTGTTGCCATTTAACCTGAGTAATTCGGATTCATTCTAGTAAATTTCGAACACAGCTAGGGTTGTTAGTGCGTGACAGCAACCACTGATCACCGCAACCCACTGGAACAGCTGGGCGATTCTGAACCCAGCGACCGATATGCACGCTACAAACATCTACACATCCGCACGGCGTCGATTCTCGATCGGTATGTAAACGCGAAAGAGCAGAGACGTATTATTTTGGCGTGCGAAGGTATGTCATTCGATCACGCCGCGTTACTTGCGCTCGACGAGTTGTGCATTTTCCTGCGGTGCTGCGCTTTCGTAAAACTATCCACGAGTTCTAAAAGGCAACTCGACCGTTTACAGAAGGTTTTAAAAAACTTCTTAATTGAATGACGGCAAACGATAAAAAACGTGTGGCCCAGCGTCTGCAGCACATCACCTGGTTGACTTCATGATGGATTATGATGGCCGATACGGAAATTCCGGTCGCTGCACTCGGCCTGCAGCAGTCAAGCAGAGGTGCGCGATCGAGCACAGTGTTGTAGAGTAGGGTATGTTGTTAGGCGAGTTGGTTCATCTTAGTTAAACATATAAAATAGCGCAATAAAATGATTGTCCTGTATACTTCTTGTCCTTGTGTTTTTTGCGCTATTTTATGTTTAACTAATGTTGCAGAGATTAGTGAACTGACCTTCTCTAAATTCGATGTCATTCTAGAACGTCACAAATACAAAAGGTGAGCAAACATTAAACAAAAACTGCCGGATACTGAAATTTCTAGTTACTCACACATATAGGCCGCCTTTAAGCTTGTCAGAACTTGGCTTCCTCCAAGCAGTGAAGCTTTTGCAGTGACCATGCCCATAAGCGAGCACAATGCGTTGATGTGAATGGAAAGCACCCACTTCACCCAGTGCCATAGGAAGCATACACACCTGAAAACAAAATTTAACAAATGTTGAGTCGGTCATTGTTCAGATGCCAGGTTGCAGGATGAAAAGTTGTCGGTGCATATGTGTTTAAGTAGGGTAAACAGGGGACTCAGGAGTGATTTCGACCAGCTGGGGATCTTCTCAACTCAAAACCAACCTCATAATTATGACTTAGTAGTTACGTGCTTCGGCTAAAAATCGACAAAAGCTATTCACTTTTTGTCTTTTAGTAGGTAGAGGCTCGTAGCTCTCACTCTATTTCTGATTCTTTCAATAACTGGTTACTTATTGGATATCGTCAGTGGAACGAATATCAAACAGTGAGTTCAAGGCAAGTCAATGGAAATAAAAATGAGAATGAGTTGACAGTAATTTTATTCTTCGTAGACAGTTAGAGATAGAGATACGCAAACGTGAGGTGGAATAAAAAAAGTTTATAATTTATTTTTGACCTCTCGTTTTGTTGTGAATTTTGGGAATGGCAGATCATAAATATTTATTTTATCGTCGATGCACAGATTTTCTTTTTTGAATAAATTAATCTTACTTTCTTTTTTTTCAGTGGATGATTATATGGACACAGGCAGCACGCCATCGTCGGACCAACGTCGGTCCGTCATTGACAAAATATGGGACAAGCTCTGGCCTAAATTAGGCGCGCACAATAGAGCAACACGGTCAAAAGTGTGACCATTATTGCCAATAGAGAACCCCTCTTAACGAACGTTAAGTCAATGTTGGGCTACCGTTGTTTATGGGTCTTGCATTCATTGTTGGCATTTGTTTTATCACAGCATTGTGAACTATTAGCTTCAAGAATTAATGATTGGTTCTTTGAATTTTGTATAATCTTCACCAAAGTATATGCCGTAATTTCCAGTTATTTTAACTAATCTTGTACAAAACAGGAGGGATATACCAGAACAAAACAATGTACAGTGCACAAGCCGCACGCATCGTATAATATTAGACGTTCAATATAGCCAATCGCTTAGAAGTTACAAGTACTTGCAACGGTGTAAAACGTGTAAATCAATAACGCATACAAAAAAACATGACTTGCAACTTAATATTTTAGAAACTTTCTACGATCAGCAAAACTTGATAAAATTTTCAGTTGAAACGACTTTAGAAATAGGTGCCATTATTATTCACTTCAGGCAGGCAACTGACTAGGTGCATAATAAGATCATACGCAAAGGACTGAAAATTTAATTATAATATATATATGAGTAACATATTCGTCCCAGTTAATTGATTATGTCATCAATTACTATGTAGCTTTCTTGGCAAAAATAAAAAACGGGCAAAACTACATCTTTAGTTAGTTTTTTGTTTACCTTCCGTAGAAAGGGTCAATCAAATTTTTAGTATAAAATTCACCTGTGCATCACTAACATAACTAAAAAGTTTAAACAGTTTTTTTTTTAAATGACTAGTGTTTACATCATTATCTAGAAATTATAAAATACAAAAGTTCTTTACCTTCGAAGACTACCATATAACCTTCTAAGATATATAAATGCGCAAGAAGTAATCAAGCAATCATTATTAACGTATTTTGTTCACTAGTCCTATTCTAACTCGGAGCTCAACCAATTTTAATAATTAACGGAATTCAAGGAACTGATGCGTTAGTTAATCGATCGTCCAGCCCCGCTACCAATGAAGCAAGATATCAGGCCGTGTTATATTCTACCGAGGCAGCATTTACCTTCGTTCCTACAGCGAAATAGAACTCCTTGTCCTTTTATCTAGCTCTAAGGTCTGGTAATTACAACTGCGCCGTTTATGTTCACGCCTACCTATTTTTCTTGTGACTTGCGAAACCCTTTTAAAATAGTTGCCGCATTTGGGACACAGACGGAAAATATGTAAATGTGCGCCCATATTAAGGTCGCACCTTCCTCAGCTTATTAACGTGAAATGTACTTAGGCCAATAAATTTAGAAATTCATAAATCAATGATTGAATGAAAAAATTCAATATGCTTACAAAACTCTGTAACGCGAAATTTGAGCGCAGGTCTTGAGGAGGAGCAGGGGAGGGTACGGGGGGGGGGGGGATTCCCCTCCCACTCCTCCGTACAGTCTCCTCCTCCTCCGTACCCTCTCCTCCTCCTCCCCTCTTCCCGTCCTCCTCTGTACAAGCATTATAAAATATGAAGTGCGACTTGACCCGTTTGGGTGATATCGTGAGAGTGGACGAGCACGACAAAACTGAAATGCCTGACGCAACCTCCTCCTCCGTATTGCCCCGCTAAATTTTCAGCTAAATTTAGCGGGTAAATTTTCCCGCGAACGTTATGGAAATTTCCCAGTTAAATATAGCGAAAAATTTCCGCTCTATATTTCCCGCTAAATTTAACAGAAAACTTTTCCCGCTATATTTAGCGGGGAAATTTAGCTTACCATTTACGCCAAACCCCAGTGATTTTCATTATGGGAAACCAATGACGTCACTGTTTCGCATAATGACGACACACGTGACGCCCCGTGGGACGACACGAGGGTTACTCTCGGAAGGGTTAGGGGGGTTTCCCTCACGAGGGTTACGAGGGTTAGCCTTACGAGTGTAACCCTCATAAAACTCGGAGGGCAGCCCTCGTGACCCTCGTGAGGGTAACCCTCGTAACCCTCATGAGGGTAACCCTCGTAACCCTCGTGAGGGTTACTAGGGTGGGCCACGAGGGTTACCCTCAATAGGATAACCCTCGTAACCCTCGTGAAAGTAGCCCTCGTGACCCTCGTGAGGGTAACCCTCGTAATTCTTGTGAGTGTAATCCTCGTAACCCTCGTGACGTCACACGTGACGTCAGGTGCGACGTCATTATGGGAAACGTCCCATAATGCCACGCGCAGTTACGCCGACGTCGACGGCGATGGTGACGCCGCTCAAGACGGAAACGGGCGCCTAAGAGCTGCGCTCAGAAATGAATGAACGAATGGATGAATCGATGAAAAGTGGAGTCGAGCAAAACACACTTACTTTTAAATGCACTCGAACAATAAGCGCGTTCACACCATTGACGTTCCCCTTACACACACAGACATTCACCAAGAAAAACTAAAAGCAAACTTGGCGATTAATATGATTCCAATGTTTCTGATGGAGAATGGGCTAGAGATGCAAATTTTTGGAAATTATCTATAACCTGAAAAGAGCGATTTTTTTAATATTTTGTTTAAACTCTAGTACATTCAGATATTTGACACCAGTGAACAAATAAATATTTTAACGTAGTCTTTTTCATTGCAAAATGGGCCAACTAGCCAATATTTTTGTTAACCGAAAAGTCAGCCAAAGCATGCTAGATGCTTTGGCTCACTTTTCATGCAAGCGCGAATTATGGTGACTCAATTGAATCAGGCAGTCGCAATAAATTTAGCGTGTTTATGCTTCTGTGCTCAAAACGACCATTCTTCTACGCACGGTGAACAGGCTGCCCAGTCGCTGTGTGCATGAATGTCTTCCCCTGCCCATAATTGTTTTGCCGCACAGCGGACGATGGCACGCGAAAGGACATGCGCTTCTTCAAGTGCTCTTCCAGATCAAAACCTAGTGAATTTCCTACGCCCAGCGACATTTTACATTTTCCTATGCTTAAAACAATACACTCTGGCAATCATAAGGGTATAATAAATTGTGGTCATCAGCCATCAGCTAAATGAGTCTGGTAGTTTGATCAAGATTGATGTAAGTTGCCGAGGTTATCTTTTTTTGTGTGTGTTTCGTGTAGCTTTGTGACCGAATTCTTTCATTTTATACGCCAATGTAAGAGATATGTACACCCGCGGACAATATGAGCTAAAACACCCGATTCTGACTTTTTTCTGCGGTGCGGTTCCTACGATCTCTATTATATCTCAATCAATATGGTGAATATTCCGATGTATTCGATCTCACCTTCGCCTTCCTTTCCTGTTTAGGACTACCGCTCTCTTAATCACTGGCGGATACACCAAAAACAAGCCTGACACACTGTTTCATTTCATATTGTCTGCTGCAATACTTGGGAATGTAGTATATGTACGCGCTAGGTTGCGCGATTATTTGCATTTTAGACATAATCCCTCTGTACAAGTAGGACAATATTATAGTTTTTTTATAAATAAGCAGGAATTCGTCTGGGCTTCAACGGACTTACTGCACGCTCAAGGATATTTTTTTCAAGATTTTTCAATTCGACAGAACGTAACGTATTTTGTGATTCCCAAATAATGTCAGCGATAATTTCTTTATGACACAGGCTTCATTTTGCGCAAATAAAATGGGCATTTTTAAAAACAAATGTGCTCTGACGAGACTGTTTTTACTTGCGGACTACGTACTAGTTGCGGTCTGTGCACCGGGTGCGGATTATGCTCCGTGCGTGGACATTCTAAGAAAACCTTCCTTCCAGCCAAAAGTAGCCCCTCTGGAGTATACACCGCGAGCGGATAAGGTCCACAATACGCGGTACGTTAGCACTGCAAGGCAGGATATGTTTGCGTTTTCATATTAAACTAAATTAATGTAATGAAAGCTAAACATACAGGAGGGACGTGGACGTTAGCACTGCAAGGCAGGATATGTTTGCTTTTTCATATTAAACTAAATTAATGTAATGAAAGCTAAACATACAGGAGGGACGAGGACGTTAGCACTGCAAGGCACGATATGTTTGCTTTTTATTATATTAAACTAAAGTAATATTAATTTAATGAAAGCTAAACAAACAGGAGGGACGAGGACAGGCATGTTCAAGTTTTAGTTTGCAACATTTATTTCGTGGCAGCGGAGCCAAGCAAACCAGAGATGGCAAAATGACTTTCAAAAAGTAATTAAATTGCATTACTAATTACTTTCCGGAAAACTTCGAAAATTTATTTAAATTGCAATACACATTACCACAGACTAAAAGTAATGGCATTACAATACAATTACTTCCTAAAAGTAATGAAATTACTTTGACATTACTTTTCGATACATTGAGGCAGTGATTCGTGCTTGTTTTCTTACAGAATATCTACTATAACTTGGATATTTTTGTTTACACCGTAAAAACCAATTGCGCCTCAAAGTGAACTATGCTGAACAATCGTTTCCCTGGCTCACGCGACGGAAGTGTTAAACATGATGTATAGCTTTTTTAGATGTCACTGAAATACAGTCGACCCGCCGATTTTGATTTTCATTCAATGGTGAAGGTCGTTAGTTAAAGTGTGATATGATTCCATCTTCCTGATTTTGATAAAGTTATGGTCCCTGTCAGTAACTTTAGTCGGGCCATGGGAGCTCGTTCTTACAAGATGTCGTAATATGAAACGTAGCCCTTCCGATTCGGACGCAATATAACCCTATTTTCCCTAGAGCACTTGTTGACGCACACTCCCTCATTCCTCTCGAGGAGTATAGTTCCAAGATACCCGAAGAGCCCCAGTTTTTGCGCGTTTTCATACAAGAGAGCTGGATGTTTGCTGAGCAGAAGCGTCACCAGTTGTGGAAAGAAATGGCGCGAGCTTTCTACAATGTGTACGTTTCCAACGAACGGGTGACGATATTTCCTTGTTTGCTTGTTCCCGACTGAGCTCCCCAAGGAAATGTAGAGATGCATACCGCGAACGGGACCAGCTTTGCTCGCTTCGCGTCTTTTCCGACCAAAAACATCCTTACTTACCAAGGTCAAGGTTATGCTCAAAATGTTCTGGGCCATTGACAAGACATTTGGGATTAACTATTGGTCATTTGTTGTTCCCGATGGTTGAAGCTTACGGTTTCAGTTTTCTTGACCAGAGATCAAAAAGGCTGGGGATCTGCGTGCTGGCCTCACAGGTTTTAAAATGTGGTCAAGTGTGACATCACTTGTGATGTGCCCTTCGTATTGTGCCATTCACCCCTTAGGTTACAGTGCGGTGGAAGCTATGCCCTCGTTGCAGCATTCACACGTCAACATTGCGTGTCGTAAGCACGTTCTCATTTATACTCACGCGCAGACAAAGGGTCAGGGGATGAAAGGAAGGTGATTGATTGGTTCCGCACTGTCAGCTTAGTGGTGAACGAAGTATAGTATCGTCGTGATGACGTGGCGCGATGGATCTATCTTATCTGGAGTTCGTAAGTGGCCTTCCAGCAATTTCTTCGAACAAAAGCTTTTCTCTATCTCCTTCGCCCCTCCAGCCCGCCTTTGTGCATCTGGCGTGTTCCTCGTAAGAGGCTTTCCTTTCAGATGATCCTCGTTTATTTTCACTTATGTTTGTTTCACGGCAAATCGCCATGCAAAATAATTTTCTTTTTTTTTTCTTAAGAGGACGCGGTACCTCTATCTATTCGTCCGTTTCAGACACCAGATGGCTCGCGGCTCGTTACGTGGTTGAACGCACGACTTCTAGATGGCGCCAGTCTCGAAGCGTCAAAAGGCCCGCGTTATCCGCTGCGTGAAATAGATCCTCGAAACGTGTCGTGTTCTCCGGGCGGAGTAAGTTTCTCCCTCCCTCGCGCGCGCTTGGTATGCCTGGTCAGTCACTGACAGTCAGCTCAGTGTGCATTGCATCGGACGTCAGTGATAATACGCGCGGTGGCCGAGTCCGGCCTCTGCTCTGTGTGATGCAGTGGGTGGCGCTCGTTTCTGTTCGGAGGTAGGAATAAAAATGTCGGTCCCCCTCTTTATGACGCTCGTTTTATAGCTTAGGTTTTTTATCTCAAGTGACGTACAGTACCGCCTTTTCGAAATCGTACTTTGCGGCGAGCGATTGAGAGTCAGGTTAGCATTTTATTTTGGTCAGCACTATACGTTGAATGAAGATCTCGGGCGGCGATGTAAATATGTGTTGCTCCCCAAAGTGTGTACAAGGTGCGCAGTGGCAATTAGAAATGGTATTTAAGACGCGCGACCGTCGGTTGGTAAAATATGTGCGTTAGATATAGTTATTCCGTCTAGCCATTTTTGCCAGCGTATTTTATCTGTTTCGACAAATGATATGGTCGAGTCTATTGATAACCTTAGGTAGACTGAACGTACGGAGTGTCCGGGCTTTAAATAAATTTGATTCGTGTTTGTGAATTAAAAACTGTTTTCTCTTTTCCGTAGTCGGTGCTATGCAAAAATCGCTTAGATGTTATGGTCGCGTTGTGTGGCGGCGTTTTGCACTTGACTCGCTATTGCATTCGCTGTGCACAGTATGTGTTCAGATGGAATGTGTCAAATCGTATTTCCGATCGATATGATAGATTTACTTTGCTACAGTGTTAATTATATTTTCCTGATTTAAACTGGCTCGTCCCTGATCTTAGCCCCAAGTTCAAATTCGAGAGTGCAGACAAACTTAGCGTCGTAACAACCATAATGCGCAGAAAGAAATTAGTGCCATAAAAGAAAAACAAAAGGATACGAGGCGGCTCGGTGTTATGGAAGTAATGAGTGTACGAAAGATGTCATCGTACGCTTTTTTTCTTGAACGCTCCGCATCGCTGGGAAACGCTCAAGGTACCAGCAACGACAAAGGGTTGGCGTGAAATTTCCATCGAGCGGAAAACGAGCGCCACTTTCGTCGTGCGCTTTCATTTCGATATGGCGCAAAATGCGCGCGAAGTAGTAACAGGTAAGGTAACAAAATTTAGATGTTAGGTCTGGAACACCGCCAGACTCAGCCGTGTTGGGGGCATCTCTCGCGAGTCAATACGTCAAAGGTATTGCTCGTCGAACTGTACGTGTGAGTTATCCATTTGAGCGAAACCTTGATTTCGCAAAACTATAGAAACATGCATCGTGTTATTCAGCTATAACTATACCCTATCTGACTAGCTGCGCGCAGTACTTGGAAGCCACGAGCGAGAAATAAATGAAAGTTGATTTTGTAGGACAATCACGACGTGGAGACCCATAAAAGAAAGTCCCGATAAAAAGAGAGCTTTCCCTTCCCCTTCTCTTCAAGTGCTTGGGTTACGCTCTCAATCCTGCACCTTTGGTAACACTGCGCGCACCTAAAATCGCCTTCTTCCCTGAAAAACACGGTGGCCTTCAGAATTGAGGGGTGCTACGCGAAAGCCAGCGACATGTCACGAGAACAAAGGCGAGGTGTTCCAGGCTTTGAAAACGCTCCTAATCGCAAAAACAACATTTTTTTTTTTCTTTTTTTCTGTCGAGGCACAATTTTCTTTACTCTTTTTTTTTTTTGTTCACCTTGATACCCCATCAGCGCAAAAACTACCATAAACTAAAAGAAAAAAGTAAAAAAAGAAATCATGTTCGCACACATAGACAGAACGCATCCATCGAGAGAAATGAATCCCGCGCTTGTTCTGCCAGTCTCGTTGTGCTTCTGTCAAAAGCCGCAAAGGAGGAAGACAATCAGCGCCTACACCTCCCCCCCCCCCCCCTAAAAAAAGAAAAGAAAGGTTTTTTGGACGCCCGCGGTCGGCCAAGCGATTACCCAGGAAGGGTATGCGATTGTACCACGTTTGCCCCGCAGCACTGTTCGCACAACTATCTAGTGCTAAAATTCAACAGCGCTGTGTTGGATTCGGAAACTCGTGTAAATTTAGCTCATCGTTGGAAGATTCTTATTCGCTCGATGAACTCTACAAAACTTGTAAATATTAGAATGGACTTTCCAGAGAACACTATTACTTGTCGGGATCCCAGGCGACCGGACAGGTCGCAATTATTTGTTGATTAAACTTTTTATTTTATAATCACAATCGCATCATCAAGGGCACGCCATTTCCTCATCACTTCTTCTACGAACGGAGTTGCTGTATTCGTAGCACACGTAGACGGAAACGGTTGAGACTGTGCTCAAATAATATCTTCTTTTGGCAGGCACTGCGCAGCGATTACACGCAATGCTTCTAACATAAACATGCTGCTCCACATGTGTATTCACGAGACGCAATACATCGTTGTCCCAACTTCGTTCAAATGGGCATGAAACCGCGTAACCGTCACTTGGTTGAAGTTCTACTTACAGGTGAAGTGGTTACCGTAAAAAGCGTTAATTATTTTTTTTCCGTTCCACTACAAGCCTCGGTTCACTTCAAAAAAATTGTTTTCATGTCGTCTCCACAGCGCTTTTACGTCGGTACTTTCGCGTTAGAGGACATCACATAATGTGCGAAAGGAAACGGTACGATCGATGCTGCATAGCATCTTTTTTGTAGAAATTTAAAAAATAAAAGTAGTTGTCTTCACTTCACACTGCATGTTTTAGCACGGAAGTTCCTATTGGTTATAATGTCTTTACTTTCTTAAAAGATATACAGTTATTTAAATTAGCGAATTATAAAAAAACGTCGAAATTGCATAATTGCTTTCAGTACTTGCATCGGTTTTTGCTCGCATAGTGAATAAGATTAGTTCAAAACATACCCGAAACAAAAACCTGGAATGTGTATTCTCTGAGGTGTTAGTACTTTCTTAGTGGTCAAGTTCAAGTTCAAGAACGGCAATGGGGTGTTTTCACTGACGTAATTTCGTCCACCATTTTGTTGTTGTGAGCTGTCTGGTGTGTGCCAAGCTCGAACATTCCAAGGATTTACATGCCCCCGCAAATGCGTAGAGCACAGACGCTTATGTCTTACCACGCTGACATTATCTCAACCGATTACTATGTAATCCTTCGATGTAGTAAATTTGTTTGAAAAAAGAAACGAACAACAAAATGGCGGATTGACATCATGTGCAAACAACCTATTTCCATGCGTTGTATACTCGCTGTTTTTAGCTGCAGGGCATTTTAAAGTGGAAATCAAGAAGAAAATAAAACAGCATGATCCCCTTAGCTTTGCTAAACCAGATTAACCACAGCTTTTGGCAACAATATACCTTTGGCGATTCCATTCACTGCCGAGCGTGAAAGACGGAGATTGCGTACTCTCTTCCGAGCTGAAACAAAAACGGCGTCAACCAAAAATGGGAACAAATATGAGGAAACAAACAAAATATGTCCGCTATAAATGACTTACGTCAGTAGAGATCGTAGAACATAGGTTAAATTAGAATGCCTTCATGCACACGTGCGTTTGTACAGTTATGACAACTCCGCAAATTTGCCGCCAAACATTTTTTTTTAATGCACTCACTGTTGTTTTTTCGAAAGCCAGCAGTTTATTTATATGTTTGTTCTTTCACACGCTGATGACAAGCGTTGCAGCACTCGGTCTCTTCATCCTGAGACACACAAACACCGAGGCACTATAAATTGAATAAACAAACCTCGTATATCATTCACTACCTTAGGACACCAAAGTCATTTCATGTAAAACAGTTGCCACTGTACCGAGTACAGCCTACCCCTATCTTTTTTTCTTCTGACATATATAATGTTTTTATTTGTAAATACCGTTTTAGCACGTCGTTGACAGCAAAATAAAAGAACTGCAGCCCCGCCGATCTCATTGCCTTTTTTCGCGATTTGTTGTACGCGCAGTTGCAAGGATCAACATAGCCAGAAAACGAAAGAAGCAGTAAGTAGAAAGAGCAGTCAGTATCCTGCATTGACAACACTGGCAAGCTATGTGTTGTATTTATACTTGGTTTCATCTTGTGTTGAACCGCAGTGCTAGGTTAGGAGCCTCTACGGACAATCAAGCGCAAGTCAGTAGTAACGTCGCCAGGTTCTTTGGGCGTGTATCAGTGCGTGACGTCACCTATGAACTGGCGCTTGATTGGCTGTGGGGGCCCCCAGTCTTCCGATGCGAAAAGCTAAACGTCATCCCCCCTCGAGGTCACGTGAGCTGCGTCGCGGGTGCCTGTTCTTACTCCACGGGGCTTACAGATTCTCCGAGACGGAGATGGGCCCGCAGACTGGAGGGTGCCCCAAACAAAAGCACTCTACTTGGGCTTTGGGGTACTCTTCTTTCCCGCGTTCTCTTCTTTTTTCAGTTTGGGGAAAAGGGCTACAGGCTATTTTCGTTTCGTTCTTCTTGTGTGTGCGTGTGGGTTCATAAAACGGCTGCTACTTCCGGCATAAAGGAAAAAAAAAAAAGAAACGCACGAGAAGAATGAGTATAAGAAAATTAGTCGACAACTTGGACTCCGTTTTGTAAATGCTCAATTGGAGTTTCTGAACCACCTCCTTCTCCTCACAGAGATCTGGCGTAGCCTCCCTTTCTTGCGGAGAAATCCCTTTTGTGAGAATGCACTATTGCTTCGCCAGAAGTCACCAGTTGCAGAGGTTTTACAACGCGCTTTCTAACACATCGCTTGCCCAAACAGCCGCAGTCGTCATATGAGTTCCCCATTAGAAGGGGCTAACTCTCGTGTTAGTCGTTGATGACAACGTTCAACGTCCAACGCCCTCGTCAGGAAAAATCTTTTTATTTGTGTAGATCACAATCTCCGCCCGTCCGGACAAATGGGCCCTTTCCGGAGTTTCCAGGGCGCATGTACAGCAGCAGCAGACAGGAGTCCGCCATTTTTGGTGGCGTGGTGCGTCCGGCTCGGGACTGCGGGAGACAGCGGCGGTCGCGCGTTTCGAAGTTTTTCGACGTGTCCCAACGCTGTTCCGTTGTCGGCTGCAGCAACGAGAGCAAGCGATGTCGCCGTTTATGCTTCTTTGGGTTTCTTTCTACTAGCCTGTACCCGACGAAGCAGCAGTTGTGGATTCTTAAACCTTCCACTTCATGGAAGGTTTAAGTTATTGTTTTTTTATTTGTTATTGGTGTGGAAATACAAGTCGGCAATAGGTATGATGTCGTCTCGCTTATGTGCCACGCAGTGCGAGCGCCTCGGAGTTCGCGTTTCTGTGATGGTGCGTTTGACTGAAGCACATTTTTGCTTGCTAAAGTGACGGTCTCGCGTTGCTACGGAAACCGCCTGTCTGCTTTTTGGTTGCTGTAGAGGTTGGAATCCCCCAGAGTTTCCAAATATTTATAAAGCATTGAGGTAAAGTGTCTACGCTGCAAAGTTTGCTGCTATGTGCATACACGAAAAGAGATATGGGAGCAGCTGTTTCACTACCACGACCGCAATCTGCTGGTCTTGTGGTTAAATAAGAAAGAGGAAGCAATCAACTTGATCTGTTGTATTCATGTATGTATCAAGTAAAAAAAAAAAATACTTTCCAACATTGTCTACAGGCGCAAGACTCAAATAGACAGGTGTGGCCGATTTCCTGTTTTTTCTTCAGGACTTACAGTCACACACAGCTATAACCTGAAATAGGGGGACATCATTACCGAGGCTCGCTCAGAAATCGGCGGCTGCACGTATACATCTTAAATATTTATTAAAAATGTATTTTAGTCATGATTTTTACCTTGAGAAATTTCAAAGTGTTACTCCCTTCCAAGTAAAAAACAAGAGCCAACAAACTTGCCAGGGTTCGAGGCGCTCTCAAACGAATTAGTGGTCCCCGAACGCGTCCGCAGTTGACCCGGGCAAGCTTGTTTGTCTCTTTTTTCACAGGAATGAAGCTACGCCTTGGAATTTCACAAGGTGAAATCTATCACTTAAATACACCTTTGATATAAATTTGAGATTGGTACGTGGAGGCGCCGAGTTTTTTGGGCGATTTTAAGGTGAGCCTTCACATTTATGAGAATACATATTTATCAAGTAAACTTTTTGAGCAGGTTAAACAAATAGCTTGCAATTTAAAAAAGAAAAGCTTGCCTTAACTGTATTTTGTTCCCGAATTTTTTCTGATTTTACTGCCGGTACTACAAATAATTTTAACCCTAGTTTAATGTAACCGTTTGAACTTTCTCATTTGTCGAAGAGAGCTTCAGCTGTGCCGTCAGTCATTCGGAAAAAAATCTACGAACGGAGGAAGTCGTTCGTAGTCAACGCATTCATTGAAAAAAAAAATGTACTCGTCGATCGCGTTGGGTAAGAAAAAACAAACGTTGAGGACGTTTACCGACCGCGTTCAGACAGCCAACATAGTTTAGAGAGGGCGGAACCGGAAGCAAGGCAGGCCATCAGAAATGTTTCTCCTGTTTGCCGATAGATGGCACCCAACATTCGCGGAAAAGGTCAATTGGGTCATTCCATGTGAAACGTCCCAGACGTTGCGCTCGACCACCTCCGGTTTCTAAAAAGAAAAACATTCATGGGCTTCGGCCACAATGTCCGTAGCCATACCCTAAAATAGTTTTGACGAAAAAAATTTGTGATGACGTGAGCGCGATTTTAATTTTTGAAAACAGCGTGAAACTAGGCATATCTCAATAATTTACGAAATATCAGCTTTTTTATGAAACACCCAACAATATTTTTTTCTTAAATTTGCACGGCTGTCGACTTACAATGTGGTTGGGTTTGTGCAGTTTTGTTTAATTTAAATATTTTTTTTTTAAATACATAATTTTATTCCAAAATAAACATTTTTGTAATTTTATTTAAAAAATATATAATTGCTCCCGGGACCTAATATAACTTTTTACTGGCTGCCCTCTAGGTATATAACCTATAAAAAATATTTGAAACCGCTCAAATAAACATCTTGCAGTAAAAAAAAAATCCTGAAGTTGCCAAAAAGTGCGTTTTGACGCATAAACAGCCGTTTATTCCACACTGAATGGTCCAAGTAAAAATACAAAATATGGTGGGTTTTGAAGAACGATTGATCGCCTTTTGATTCTGAAAGTTTAATCAGGTTAATTTTTGTTTAAAGCGAGAAAACAATTTTTGAAGTAGAACTCTCGCACCACTACCCGGCGTCGCTTCTTAACGCCTCTTCGCCGCACAGCACGCCACCTGCGACGATAGCCGAAGTGATTAGGTCCAAAGAAACAACGGAGTTTGCTGCCCCCTTCCCCTCGTCCCTCATTTCTGGCTGTAAGGAAAGAAACGGTGGGTATCGTGTACTAATCGGAGGAGCCGCCAGTGCGTCGCCATAGCAGGCCCGTTGTGCCCTTTGTACCCGAGGGCGGCTCCTCACACTCCGAAACGCGATGCGTAATCGACGGGCGGCATCAGCTGACATGGACTTCTTCATGCCATGCCAAAGGTCCCACGGCGACCTCCGATTCCTAAAATAAAATTAATGGTTCTTCACCATAATGTTTGTGGTGCTTCTCTAAAATATTTTTGACGAGAAACAAATTTCATGGGGTGATGGCGGTTTGAACTCGTAAAAAAGGAGTGAAACTAGGAGTCATTTATTAATTGATGAAAATTAAGATATTTTTATAGAACAGTGGACTATTTTTCCTAAAAATCACATGGTATTTTGATTGTTGTGTAATAAGGATCATGAATATTCGGTTGAAGCAATGTTTAAAAAAAAAGTAATATACGAGAATTTTAGCCTTTTTGATAGTTTGGTTACAAACTATCTCGTTGCTGCAGGTGATTAAAAATTATTATTGGCAACCTTTTGAATTTACTGCACAAAAAAAGTTTCGGGACGTACAACTAAATATCTTGCAGAAAAAACAACTTAATTTGTGCAAAAGTTCGTTCTGCCGTTTAAAGAGCCGTCAATTCTGCCTTGAGGTGGTCGAAAGAAAAATGCGAAACATGGTGACTTTTACAGAATAGTTTATTGCCTTTTGTTGTTGAAAGTTTAATTAAAATAATTTTGTTCTAAATACAAAAAAAAATATTTTGAAGTTGAGCTTTTACGTCGCAACCTGGCGTCGTTTCTTGTTCCTCTTCTCTGCACAGCCCGGCACCGTCGAGCCCGGCGAAGCGTGCGACGGTGTAACGGTGTGCCCACGCAGGTAGGCAGCAGGACCTTGAGTTGTCGGGTACATCTTGGTGAAAAGGGGCTGTTTTTCACTCTTGTTGCTTTATGGCTTTTCCCATCTCGACCATTTTACGCGGCGATGTCCTCCTGTGATCTTCCTGTGTCTTGATGTCAGGAGATGCTTAGCGCTGCCGGTTCAGAGCATCCATTAGTAAGCTAGCTGTTTCCTACATGCACAACGCGATCACTCTCTCTTGTTAACTGTCAAGACAGATGTAAACAGCAGCGCAAAAGACCCGTGGACGGGCAATCTCAAACGACGAGGAGGCGATGTGGTGTTGACGAATGCGCTGCCGTTGAAGGCTCACGCGTCGTTTGTGTTCAAATCGGCTTTGAAATGACAAATTATTGCGTTGCTGAATAGGACGTAAGTCCAGCACGTAGCGTAGATGGTGACGCAGGCTTAAAGTGATGGTAACTTCTTGTCCCTTTGACGGGGACCGCTGAGCTAAATCTTGAAGTGAGTCGAGCTCGTTTTTCTTCAACCATTTCTTTCGGCACCCAAAGTATTGTTATGCCCCCGGTGTTATTTTTGGCCCAAGTAAACATCTGCTGGGGGGTCATGATTTGGTTCTCGAAGGGACTTCGAAGACTGGCCCTTGCTGCCAGACGCTTCACTGTACCCCCGACTCCGTCACAAGCATTCTTCCCGTGGGACGTTGCGGAAACATTCCATTCAGCGGAAATGCCGAAATCATTTTCGTGTTGGCAGAGGTTTGCAAAGTTTTTTTTATTCTTGTACTGAGAGGACGCATCATATGAAAAGTAGTGAATTTTTCTAATTTGCGGAAGGTCCCGCTTCAATATATTAATTACTTCACTGAAATACAGAAACTGCCACCGTGTCGTGTTCTAGGCAGTCAGAAATAAAACTGAATGATTTTATAGGAATCTTTTGGGTCGTGGCTTCTTGTTTGCGAAAGTAAATAACAACGGGGTGTACTGATGCCTGAGTATTCACCCAGTGATAGGATTGCGGGGCGTCCTGCACGATGAAACTATAATTTTCAGCGAAGTCCATAAGTACTATTGCCTCGTGTTTGCCTATGTTTGCTTTGCGCTCCCGCAAGTATCGTGCCTGTTGTTTGCTCACAAAGTGGTGAGCCTTCAGTGCCTTCAGCACATCTAAGAATTTTTCGCGGAACCCGTCTGGTGTCAGAACAATGGTTTCCAGTTGGCAACGCACCCCGCTAACCCACTGTTGCACATGGACGTAATCCGTTTCTTCCGGGTCAAGAAGTGGAGTGCTGCGGAGCAAAGCATGAGCTTAAAATTTTGGTGTTGCATGCACACGCAAACTGTGTGAGTGCCGCTCCCCCCTGCTAGGACACAATGTGAAGGCCGCAGACTTGCGAATGTTGAAAAGCCGCACCTGAAATCGCAGCTTTTTTTCCATTCCTCGTGCATTTCTTTCAAGTTGAGCAACAACAGACGCTTTTGGCGACCACGTAGCACGTCCTTTTTTCCCGGTAGGCAGTACGAGACAGCGTCGTCCTGATAGAACTCCATGATGGAGGCCTTGACTTCTTCGCTGACCGGGCGGCCTCTTCTTTTTGGCACGGTGCCCAATATTCCTGATTCTGACCTGACCTTTACGGCTTGACGCGCTTGTCGTTCCGAGGCTCCAAAGAAGTTCATAAACTTTTCGAGAGACCAAGAGGGTGGGGCCAATGTTAGAAGTTGTAATTTTTTCTCTCTATTTTTCTCCAGGTCAAACTTGTTTTTTACATCTTGCATGAGTGACACATAGTCACTCAAAACAAAATCTTCATCCTGGTTCGGCTGGGAAGTTCGTTTCTGCTGTACACCCAAAGATGTATAAATTCTTCTTTCGGCAGAAATTTAAAGTTTTCTAACCTTCTTCTGGGCGTATGTCTCGCGGCTTGTTCGCCCTCGTTTTCGTTGGAGAGGGCTCTCTCCAAAGACTGCATCGGGGTCATCTTGCTCAGAAGGGGCATCACGAGCCAGAGGTGGTGGTGGTGCTTGAAAAGTAGGTCTCTTCTTCAATTCGAAACAATTTCGCCGGCATGCTTGACAAAGTCGGTTTCCAGGATAAGGTTTAAATTGGGGTGCGCATCTGCCAAGGCTATTGTAATGACAGCTGATCCACGGCGGTTTTTTGACGTGTTCATAGAAAAGGTTAGAACACCACTTGGATGCAATCATTGATGTGTACTTTTTAAGGTATACTTGATAATGATGTGAACACACTGTACGGATGTCACCTTGTGGGCACCCGGAACGGAGCGAAAGGAGCCGCCGATCCGTGTGCGTCAGGTCTTCAGCGTTGATGAGGGACCGCGTCTTGGTCTGTGTGGTCACATGGCAACCCCTTGAACCAAGGGAGCACGAAGGAAGTTCGGCTTCTGGAATGAAAAAGAAATTTGAATGGAACATGACTACTCCTTCATTTATGTGAGCCATATCTGCGTGCTGCGCATAAATGACAAGTCGGGCACATATGCGCCTTTCGTACAGAAGCTAGCCTTGTACGCAAAACGCCATTCGGCTTTGAACTTTTATAACACTAATTGGTTTGTGGCAGGTATAAGGCGAACCATGTGTATTTAATATAAGCCAACGCATCCTTCCCTACAGCTTGGGCTTATACATGTCTAACGTACCACATACTACATGTTCGACGAACGGCCAGCTTTAAAAAAAATAGCTAGTCTATTTGGTTGAAAAAGTCATGAATTGAGCGGCCGCAACTATACAGATACTGTGACAGGGTAGACACGAGTAAACACGACACAACTATCATTGTATTGTACAAAATAAAGCCAGCTTTCCTACGTGCCCTGATCAGCATCCACAGGAACCGTATATTGACTTCTTTCTCCAGAGGGTCCAGCTTCATCCATCGTTACACCACCGTACAACGTACTTGACGAAAAATGAAGTTCTTTCTTCGACAGATTTCCGATCTCAAATGGTCGTTCAAAAGCCAACTTCTCGCTTTTCAGCCCTTTTTTAGCTTACTAGCGCAGAAGCGGGTTCCTCAAAAGGCAAGGAATAAGTCTCGATACCCAGTGTCAATAGTGCGGACACGTTCCTTTGTTTATTCATTATTTCCGACGGGTCATGTAAAGATTCCCGCACTGACAATATGGACCGAAAATAATGCTAGAAGCGCAATCTTGGCTTGTGACTATGCTTCAAGCGTCCGAGTTACCATACTGAATCAGCGCGTTTCAGAGCTTTGATCACACGCCTGTAGCCTTCACTGCGCTCCAACTAAGCGCGAACCGGATCATAGTACCGCTTTTCACCGCAGCATGCGTGACGGCTAGATTTCACGGCGATATTATCGTGTTTCAGACGTCCACGTCAGCTGATGCTGCCCGTCGATTAGGCATCGCGTTTCGGAGTGTGAGGAGCCGCCCTCGGGTACAAAAGGCACAACGGGGCTGCTATGGCGGTAACCGGACAAAAGCTCACCGGACAAAAGCTCACCGGACAGAAGCTCACCGGACAAAAGCTCACCGGACAAAAGCTCACCCGTTTTTTCACAGACCCGGACAAAAGCTCACCCCATTTTTTTTCGCTACCCGAGCGAAACACGGGCTGAAATAAAATGCGGACGCGATGGACATTGCACCATTTTTAGGTGAACTTGTACCCGATCCCACGCGAGGGTTTACTACGGTTGATCGAATGCCATTTCGTCAAAACATGTTTTATACTTCGTTTCACCTTATGTACGAGCGAAGGCAAAGCTGGAAGCGCGAGCACGAAAGCTCCGTGCGTTCAGGCTTTGGTCGAGCGTGCGAGCTGGGGAGAAACGCAAAAAGCGCTGGTCTCGCGCTTCTAGCTTTGGCTTCGCTCGCAGATAAGGTGAAACGAAGTATAGAGAACGAGCACGTTTCATTGAAGCACGGTTTAGAGAAATCAGAGCCTCAGTTTAGAGACATGCCGTTTATCGAAAAGGGGGCGCTATTCTACTTCGCACGTGTATCACTGGTGCGCGCGTGTTAACCCAAGCCCCCTGCAGCGCTCCCGCCGCTTCGCGGCGGCAGTCTGCGGCGGCTCATTACAAAAATGTTAACTCACCTGACTTATTCGTACACGCCGCTTCGCGGTGGCCGAATTCGATAAAAGGAGGCTCATCGCCTTTTTCTGTAAATTTGGTTTCTCTATAAGACCAACATGAAAATTTCTCCTGGTGAGCTTTTGTCCGGGTCTGTTAAAAAATGGGTGAGCTTTTGTCCGGTGAGCTTTTGTCCGGTGAGCGTCTGTCCGGTGAGCTTTTGTCCGGTGAGCTTTTGTCCGGGATTCGGTATGGCGACGCACAGGCGGCACCTCCGATTAGTACACGATACCCACCGTTTCTTCCCTTACAGCCAGAAAAGAGGGACGAGGGGAAGCGGGCAGCAAACTCCGTTGTTTCTTTGGACCTAATCGCTTCGGCTATCGTCGCAGGTGGCGTGCTGTTCGGCGAAAAGGCGTTAAGAAGCGACGCCGCGTAGTGGTGCGAGAGTTCAACTTCAAAAATTGTTTTCTCGCTTTAAACAAAAATTACTCTGATTAAACTTTCAGAATCAAAAGACGATCAATCCTTCTTCCAAACCCACCATACTTTGTATTTTTACTTGGACCACCTCAGGGTGGAATAAACGGCTGTTCATGCGTCAAAACGCACTTTTTGGCAACTTCAGGATTTTTTTTTTTTTTTACTGCAAGATTTTTGATTGAGCGGTTTAAAATATTTTTATAGGTTATATTATATACCTAAAGGGCAGCTAGTAAAAAGTTATATTAGGTCCCGGGAGCAATTATATATTTTTTTTAATAAAATGACAAAAATGTTTATTTTTGAATGAAATTGTGTATTTTTAAACAAATATTTAAATTAAACAAAACTGCACAAACCCAACCACATTGTAAGTCGACAACCGTGCAAATTTAAGAAAAAAATATTGTTGGGTGTTTCATAAAAAAGCTGATATTTCGTAAATTATTGAGTGATGCCTAGTTTCACGCTGGTTTCAACAATTAAAATCGCGCTCACGTCATCACAAATTTTTTTTCGTCCAAACTATTTTAGGGTATGGCTACGGACATTGTGGCCGAAGCCCATGAACCTTTTTTTTTAGAAATCGGAGGTGGTCGAGCGCAACTGAGCGCAACGTCTGGGACGTTTCACGTGGAATGACCCAATTGGGGAAGTTGGGGTACGCTCACTGCACACGCACAACAAAAGGAGGCCCCCTCGCAGCTGCCCTTATCTACAGATCTCACGTCTCCCTGAACCGGTCACTTCGGCAGAGTTGCGGGACGATCAGTAGGACGTTTAGCCTTGCGATAAACTGTTCCAAGGTCCCGCACAGAGACGGCCCCAAAAATACTTGCATGACAGACAGGCCAGGCCCCCCCCTTTTCACCTTCTATTTTTTTATGCACCTCACATTCGTTCTTTTTTTTTTTAGTATATGTGTCATTGGAATGGTGTTGTGTCCTAGCAATCGTCAAACAGCGAGACGCAACTAAGTCGGAAACTAGCTGCACTCTCGTGCGTACGTAAGCAACAATACGTGTCCCAACCGGGGATACGGTCCATTCGTCACATGCGCACTCGTCACAGGACGATTGGTCACAGGATGATTCGTCACACAGGAAAATTCGTCATAGGATGACTCGTCACGCGGGCAACCGGTCCCACAATAGTTCGTCCCCCAAAAAATGTATTGTTCCGTTTGGTTCGGGCGGACAAAGTGGTTCACCTCATATCTTAGTATGTTTTTCGCTTCTCAAAGGCGAAGAATTTGTAACAAACGTTTTAGCTTCTGGTTTGGCTATGAACAATGGATGTTGGTTCAGCGTGAGAAAATGGGTCACCTCCTATCTTAGCATGTCTTTCGCTTCTCAAGGTCGAAGAATTTGTAAGATACGTTTAGCTTCTGGTTCCGTCCCAAACTGTGAATGCGGAGGCCATATAAGAGCGACTATTTTTGAACTCGGACTGCATTCGAAAGGATGGAGGTGATCGCAACAGAGAAAGATGGAGCTATGCTGCTTCACGAGGGGTACTAGTACACATTAGGAAAAAGAATACTGACGCTTATTGGATTTGTCGCGGAAGAGGTGTATGCAAGGCAAAAGTAACGACTGACTTGGCTGCCAGTCGGATTGTTGCTTGTTTCTAGCCAGCATACGCACGCAGGGGACCCAAATGAGATCAACCTGCTAAAGACTCGTCATTTGATGAAAGGGAAATCGGATGAGTGCCAAACCTTTTCTATGTTGAGTATTGTAAGATTAGTTTTTTAACCACTGGTTTATGTCACAGTGGGAAGCCGTGAAACTCCTCATGAGGGAATAGGGGCAGTTGTTGAAATATACATTTTACTATCGTCCCCTGCCCACTCGGGATGTGGACGATTCGTCACATGCGCACTCGTCACAGGACGATTGGTCACAGGACGATTCGTCACATAGGAACATTCGTCACAGGATGACTCGTCATGCGGGCAACTGGTCACATCGATCGGGCAGGGGACGATAGTAAATTGTAAATTTCATCAACTGCCCACATTCCCTGATGAGAAGTTTCACGACTTCCCACTGTTACATAAACCAATGGTTAGAAAAACTAGTCTTACAATACTCATCTGCTTTTCCTTTCATCATATTACGAGTCTTCAGCAGGTTTATCTCAGTTGCTGGCTTGAACTAGCAATAATCCGACTGGCAGCCAAATCAGTTTTTACTTTGGCCTTGCATACACCTCTTCGGCAAAACCAATAAGTACCGGAATTCTTTCTGCTGCATGTGTACGAGTACCCCTCGTGCAGCAGCATGGCTCCACCTCTCTCTGTTGCGATCACCTTCATTTTTTTTTAATGTAGTCCGAGTTCAAAAATAGTCGCTCTTATATGGCCTCCGCATTCACCGTTCGGGACAGACCCAGAAGCTAAAACGTCTGTTACAAATTCTTCGACCTTGAGAAGCGAAAGACATGCTAAGATAAAAGGTGACCCACTTTGTCAGGCTGAACCAACATTCAATGTTCGGGACCGAACCAGAAGCTAAAACATTTGTTACAAATTCTTCGCCTTTCAGAAACCAAAGATATACTAAAATATGAGGTGAGCCACTTTGTCCGCCCGAACCAAATTGAACAATACATATTTGGGGGGGACGAACTATTGTGGGACCGGTTGGCCACGTGACGAGTCATCCTATGACGAATGTTCCTGTGTGACGAATCGTCCTGTGACCAATCGTCCGGTGACGAGTGCGCATGTGACGAATGGACCGTATCCCGCCCACTCGATGTGACCAGTTGCACGCGTGACGAGTCATCCTGTGACGAAGGTTCCTATGTGACGAATCGTCCTGTGACCAATCTTCCTGTGACGGGTGCGCATGTGACGAATCGTCCTCATCCCTCCCAACCGATGTCCTTTCAAGCGTTTCGCCTGCCTGCGCTGCGAACAAACGCAAGGAAATGAGCCGTCGTTTCCCATAACTTGGCAAATGGAGAAAGCTATAGCTCCCGTCAGCCAATGAGGGCGTTGAAGCGAGGCACGTGACAACGTACGGTGGTGGGTACTGCTAAAAATAGCTGTCGCGTGCTTTGCTCCGCGACTGTGATTTCCTCACAGCATTTGATCTTTGAGGTTTGCCAAATTACAGTAAAACGGAGTATAGACAAAACAGACAGGAAACGAGCTGCCAGCATACGCTAGTTAAACTTCCAACAAAAGGATTAGTTTCTCCACAAGTTGGACGACATTTATCGTGCATCCTTAGAGCTGCGAAGCTAAAATCACGCGTACTCAATAAGATTTTTTTCTCGCGTGTTTGTGATTTTTGCAATGCCCTGCAAGCAAAAAAGCAAAAATAAATTGTGAAGTCACTCCGAGGGGGTACCGATAACTGCGAGCCGCGAACATGAAGGATTCGCTAACATCCGTCAGGAGTGCAAACGGTAAATCGTCACGCAAACATATTCTCACAAGCTGCAAATATTTATTTGGCTTAGCAAGTAGATGATACTAACGACATGTGATTATTACATACTAGATACCATTTCTCGGTTGCTATAGTCCTGAACGGTCGCGCTACGGGCCGCGGCTGCACGCCTACGCCCCTGCCCTCGCCCACGGAGCTGCGTGGGCGAGGGCAAAAAGCCGTGCCCTCGATAGTCTACGGAGCTACGTTGTGTCGTCTGCTACTGTACCGCCAACAGGAGAGCGATAGCTCTGTGTGTTCCACAGATGTGAGTTGCGGTATAACTCAGTACGTCAGTCCTGTAGGAAGATAACAGGATAGGCTCTGTGACCCCCTCCTAAGCTAGCAAAAACGAACAGAAGTATACTGGTTTGGACTGAAAGGTTTCCAAAATAGCAACCAGACATTGAAAAAGCATATGTCACAGAACTTGGTTTGGGAAATGGCATTATTTTTTTTTAGTAAGAAATCACCTGCTCACCACTGGGACGACGAAATCGTCACTATTTATTGCGTCAGGTGTATTTGCGCTCATGAAGAAAAATCTGAACACATCCTTCTCCCAACGGCCTATGTCGAATAAAACAAACGTTTTTAAACATGTATGCACAAATAACTCATTTATTGCTACACTTGAATTAAACGAATTCAAACCGCATTTGTGATTATATCTTGATGTCTATACCAACTACATTCATTTTTTTTAGGGCTTCATTGAACGATAGCTTCAACGATAGTTAATTAAACACGATGGCTCGATCTCACCAAAAAACCTCAACGTGCGAAGCTTCCACAGACGGTCGCTTACGAGTATTCTTAATGTGGGACTTCAGAAGCTTTCGCTTGCCATAGGAAGCTTGCTTTCGACTACAGCACTGCACGGGCCCGGGAAGCGCGCTACTGTGGAGAGAGGTTGACTCGCAAGGTGACGTGTTACGTGATCACGTAAGATTACATAACTAGGGTGACGCGTAACGTGACGTGTCACGTGATCACGTAAGATGACGTGATTTTATGTAACGTGATCACGTAAAATGACATCATTTCGTGTAACGAGATCACGTAAGGTGACGTGTTTGTGTCATGTGATCACGTAAGTTGACGTCCTTTCGTATCACGTACTCACGTAGGATGGCGTTTTCGTGTCACGTTATTACGTAGGATTACATGATTTCGTGTTACGTGACACGAAGGGGGTGAGGAAGAACTAACGCTCACGCATTTCCATCGGATGAATCCCAATGACCGCTCCACTCCAATTTTTTTTCGTTTGTTTTTTTCTTACGCGGTTGGGAGCGATTGAAGGCTGGTTCACACATTTTCGGGTAACTGCGACTGCAACCACTTGCGCCGGCTTACGACCAGAGGTTGCTATGGCTACAGTTGCGTTGAGCATAGACATGCCTGAGCTTGAAAGGCACGCGTCGTACTCGAGCGGAACCGAACGCAACTGTGTGAACCTCGCATTTTATTGTGGTGCAGCACTACACGCTGATTCAAGATTTCGTGCAGCGACGTAAACATGTGTTGGTCCCCAAAGTGTGTCCAAGGGGCACAGTAGGGATTTACTGAGAAATCGTATTGAAGGCGCGCGAACGTTGGCTGTAAGATACCCACGTTAGACTCACTCTCTATTCTAATCATTTTGGCAATGACTTTTATTTCTTTCAACACATGACATAGCGAACGTGCAACTGAAAGGGGCATGGTCACAGCATTCCTGCACGGACTGAAAATTCCAAATGTCGACGACGCGCCGACCTTATAACACGGATGTGGCTGCTTGCGCGTCACCTGGTGGTTGTGCGTTACCCGAAGCTTCGACAGCTCCAGCATTTTCAAGGAAGCTCGTTTAGCCTCTCCTAAACTCTCGGAAGAAGTGACTTCGGGCCTCTACGGAACATACCGATTCTCCCTCACCGGTGAGCCTGGACGCTAAGTCTTTCGCGGCCACCGCTTCAGCATTGCCGTCGTTGCTCCCGGACACGGAAACATGCGGGCTACCAAACGAGCGCTCAAAATCACCGACCTCATCAACCGAGGCTTCCACGAGGACACGCTTACATGGAAACCCTTTCGGGCGCGTTCGCTTGAAATAGAACGGTTGCCTTCGACCCATAGCTCCAAGGGAATTTGCCACGTGCGAAAACACGGAGGCCTATCCAACAAAGAACCAGGAAAGCGAGACACGCACACTGACGCCTCGTCGTGCAGAATGAAACAGGACACGGGCGCGGCTGGCGCGGCGCCGCCGCGTAAGAACACCTTGCACAGTGCCGATCGCTAATTGGACGATGGATGGATGAATGAATGAATCTGGCTGATCCCTTGCGATCGGGCGGTAGCTTACACCACATGGCCATTTTGTCTTACCATTTAAGCTTAGAATATTTAAATGTGAAAACTATATTCACTCCGCACTGAAAAAAAAGTGAGGCTATAAAACCCCCTTGCCATCAGTTAATAATAAAATACCTAGTTTTCTCTCGCTTTCTGCCACCATTCACTTAATCTTTGCTTGGCAATCTCTCTTCAAATCCACTTTTCCTTCACTGTCTCTAAAACTCAATGACTTTATTAAATCTATGTTGTCTTCGGTAGGCACAGGGTGAAGCCCTTTACAGTAGAGTATCAAGTGATCAGCCGTCTCGTCCTCCTCTCCACAAGCAGCGCACACTGTATCCATTTCCTGGTACTTCGCTCTGTATGTTCTGGTACGCAAAACACCTGTCCTTGCCTCAAACAACAATGAGTTTCCCCTAGAATTGTCATAAATGCTTTCTTTGGCAATAACTGTTTTGTTTAATCTATAGCTTTCCAGAGCCGTCTTTGTCTGCATTCCCTCTAGCCACCGATCTCTTTCTGTGGCCTTAACTTTCTTCTTAACTGAGACCTGCTCTTCCGTAACCACACTATAGCCTTAAAACTTTCCTCTTAATTTCCTAGTGCGCTGTCTCCACTTTGTGTCTATACTCCTAATGTATAAATAGCTGAAAACCTTTCGTGCCCATTGCTCCCCATCCATTTGCCTCAACCGATCCTCTAATTCTATCTTGCTCACAGCTTCCCTGCCCTCAAATGACGCCCATCTCATGTCTCCTTGTACTCCCTGGTTTGGCGTTTTGCAATGTGCCCCCGAAGCCAGCCTACCTACTCCGCGCTGTTTTATTTCTAGTCTTACATGCACTTCGGATTTCATGCTTAGCACTGCGTTTCCAAACCTCAACCCAGGTACCATGACCCCTTTCCAAATCTCTCTCACCACCTCATACCTGTTGTAATTCCAAAGTGCTCTATTTTTCATTACAGCTGCATTTCTGTTGCCCTTACCTATTATATACTTCCCATGCTCACTGAGATATTCTGCACCATCACATATCCATACTCCTAGATACTTGTATTTACTAGCTCTCTCAACTGTAATATTCTGTATCTTCAGCCTCTCAACTTCATCATTTTTAAAAATCATGACTGCTGATTTTTTACTACTGAATTCTAAACCTAATTCCTCTCTTTCCCTACCACAGATGCTCATTAATTCCTGCAAATCTATCCTGTTGTTAGCCATTAGTATGATATCATCCGCATACATCAATCCCGGTAAGGATTGCTGAATGTTTTGGCCTAGCTTACTGTACGAAAGGTCGAATCCAAGCCCACTCTTCTCTAGTCTATCCTCCAATCCTCTCAGATACAACATAAATAGCAAAGGAGATAGCGGGCACCCCTGCCTAAGGCCTCGTGCTATCTCTATTTTCCCCGTTGCCTTTCCTTCCCATGTTATAATCACCTTAGTATCTTTGTAAATGTTCCTTAATATTTCTCTTAGTCCTTCATCTAGGTTCAAGCTCTCCACTATGTCCCACAGATTCCGTTGGTTCACATTGTCATACGCACCCTTGATATCCAGAAATGCCAGCCAGAGCTGTCTGTTTTCTTTTTGTGTTATTTCTATACACTGTGTTAGAGAAAATATATTGTCCTCCAACCTTCTTTGTTTCCGAAACCCGTTCTGTAACTCGCCCAGTATGCCCTCGCAATCTACCCATTCCTCCAGTCTGTTCTTTATCATATGCATTACCAACCTGTAAATAACTGGTGTCACGGTTATGGGACGATAATTCCTAATATCAGACTTATCTCCCTTTCCCTTATATATCATACTCATCCTACAAAGGCTCCATTCATCTGGAATATTTCCTTTTGTTATCATAGTGCTCACTACCTCCCTTCGTTTTGCCTTAGACTTAGGACCCATATTCTTCACCAGCTTGATTGCGATACCATCTGTGACTGTAGACGTGCCACCAAGGACTCTTTGTTCCGCCTTTTTGCGTCCTCTTTGTCCAAAATCCGCGATGTCACAAGCTGGACTGATACTTCCTTCGGTTCTCCTATCTTCCACATGTACCCGTTCCCGAAATTTCTCCTCCATCACTGCTCCTATATATCGTATCGCATCATCTCCCTCTAATTGATCGATTTCGTGGCCAGCGAGTGCCACCTCACGGGAGAGAGAGATACTTTAAAAACAATGAAAACAAGCAACGACACTTTGGTTCTTTTAATTCGCTGTAGTTACGGAACAGATCGACTAACATGAACAATTTCGATTTTATTCGATCCGTAATAAATTTAGAAGACATTCAATGAAATACTTTTTCTGTTTGCATTTAGATGATTTTGTAAATTCGCTCCGAGCGCAAGAGTGCCGAATTAGCTGATTTTGACCGTTTTCATGATTTTTTTTTAAAGTATGATTAAATTTATAATAAACCATTTGTTCCATTTAATGTCTCCATAATGCCTCAATGTCTTTAAAGTCGAAATTCGCAAGAAGATCCGAGCAGCCGTTATTATGTGACGATTTTTCAAAGATGGCGAAAAACCTCATGCATTCTTTATTAGCGGCGAGATGTTTTAGTGGCGCCCTCCTATGGTTACCTTTCGTGACGTCATGACCTTTCGAACGACAAGTTCGATGGTGTTTGTAAGGAGCATGGTGGAAGCTTGAAATCATTGCGCTCTGAAACCAACGCTTCCAACACCGCCAAAATGGAAGTTCTTCCATTCCTCTTATTTCCGTCGATGAGAAATCCTTTGCTGACGTCATAGTCAGCATTCGGCCAATCGTGGAAGACCGACCACAGCGACGCTTTCGATCGCGCACGTCGCCGGTGCGCCCTCTCTTAAAGCTTGCAAACGAACTGTTTCACTTGAAACAAAAATAATTAAAACAATAATGAGCAATCTTTTTTTTAATTACTGCTTGAAAGTAATTCATTACTTAACTAATTACTACAAAATGAATTTAATTAATGTAATTTCATTACAGTAATGTCATTACTGTCATCTCTGAAGCAAACCTCGTTCGGGAAGTGGAAGCCAAAAGAGCCAGTGATGAGAACAAATGACAGAAAAAGGATGAGGAGGAGAGGTGGGGGAGCGACGCGGGACGAGCATATACACACGGGTGTAGAGGTCAGAACAGACCGGAATTTTAGGCAGGAACCGAACCCGGCCTGAGGCCGAGTGGGCACGTAACCCAGAGCCCCAGTGGGCACGTAACCCACCCGACAAAACCGAATTTCAGCCAAACCCGGCCCGAGCCAGACTACTCTTTTTGACATGAATGCAAACACGTATCCCGGCCGAATCACGCCGAACCAGACATGAACCCTGCCCGAGCCGACTGTGTTTCTATTAGTTGTACCTTTGCTTTACGTGGCGCCGTTCATATTTGGATGAACATTTCCAACCTCAGAAGTTAAACACATTTGTTTCAAAGGTCTGCTCTGTCATTGAATTTACTCAGGCTGTTCCCAGAACGACGATGCGGACGACAAAAATTCGGCTCGATTTAAAGAAAATAAAGAAAACGGTAGTAGCACGCATGATAATATATTTAAATACATTTTTTACCAAATATTATTTTTAGATTAAATTATATTTTGTTTGTTTAACTTTATAATTACCCTTGTTAACATTTTGAATAACACTTACCTTGAGTTGGAGACAAAAAAATCGCTAGAGACACTTAAGACTGCTTACGTGTGGGAATACGAAATCATGACGCACGCACTAAGCACAGCTTTAGCCAGCAGGAACCGTGGAGCCGCCGTGGCGTGTGGGAAGTGTGTCCCTCTCGCAGCCCGGAGGTCCGGGTTCGATTCCCTCCCTGAACAAAATGTACGAAATTGTAATGTCAAAACAATTAATTTACATTGTTTACAGAAACTTCCCTGAGAAATATCTGAATTGTTTTTACTTTTTATGCTGGCTCCTTCACAACGATGACGCAGTTGCTATTGAGTTCCATGACGCGTCGCAGTCTTTGAGAATTTAGGTGCAGTTTGGCGGCTTCACTCCATAAGACAGTTAATGCTTTCGTATAAAAAAAAAAACAGTCAAGCAACAAGGAATAATGTTAACAAAGTTTGAGCCATGCCTTGTCAACCCTTTTGCTGTCCAAGGTCAAACCATATGTCAATTATGGTCACAACTTTTCAAGAAACCTCGATACGGTGAAGGGAATAAAAGATGTTACGGAACTTTAGTTGAAGTCGTCTTTGGCATACAACTAAAACTTATTCACCTAGCAATTAAAAAAAATATGGAAACAAATGCCGAGCGCAAGTTCGTCTGCTTCTTGCACCGGGGATTAAGATGTCAGAACACCGAGCTCTTATTGGTTGATTGAAAAAAATGGTGGGTAGGCCTCAAGGCATTCAGCATTAAGGTATACACAATATACTTTCAATTGAAGCCAATCATAGCTCGGCGTCGTTCTGACGTCACCAAATATCCTGCGCAAGAAGCGGGCGACTTGCTCTCCGCATAAAAGTAATTGAGGTACATGATTATTTACGCATTAGCGTAAAGGAACAAAACGTTATTTACACATCACGGAGACAACCTTGTTATTCGCTATTGAAGCACAAGTCTACCGGAGCTGAAATTCCGCTCATTTACATTTAAACAAAAGAACACCTTGCTTCTGTTTCTCCTTCAGCTTTAGAAGGGGGAGGGGGGCTCAAGTTAGAAATGATTCTGCTTGTTTCGCCATTGATGCGAATCAAGAAATAGACAGAAAATGTAATGTTTTGGCTATTTTCTAGTATTGCATATTATGCCTGAAGATCAATGCAGTTGATTAATTTAATAAATATTTCATTATTCAGTACCGAATGAACACGTTACATTTTAGTTGTTCTGCCTGCTGTAACGCGCATGAATAGTCTAATAAACAACACACATGCAATCAACATACTGCGACGCATTCTTTGCTGACACACTTGTTATATGCCTATTTTACGAAGATATATTTACAAACGGGCCAGTCCGAGATAATGTCTGAGGTAGGTGAGCCCAAAGTCACTGAATCCTGGGAAAGTAGCACAATTGCCCTCCCTGCCTGCCTGCAGAACACAAACAAATACTAACATACAGACGACCAAAACCTTGCAAGGCGATTGGCAAATCGGTCTACGTTGCCATGACAATCGCCATGTCGGCCCCTTCAAAACTTCGAAGCTTCGAGAGGGTCGTTCTAACCCAGTCGAACAAAGATCACCATAGAGCATCGTTGTACTGAAGGCGTTCGTTGCCAATATAAACGTGTTTGGCGCTGCGTATGCAATCAACTTATCTATCAAGCCCATTTCCACGGTTCTCCTACAATTCTATTGTTCTTCTTGCGTATTTCAAAACAGGAAAATTATTTTTCAATGCTTCCAAGCACCGACACCGCATGTGGTTGTGGTACGAAGGAGTACGATTGTTTCGCCGGTGTGTGGATAGCAAAATCTCGGTATTGGGGAGGAGAGCGAACGGTGGCGCTGGCAAGCGGCCGCTGTCGGAACTATTCTACGGGAATAACAATCTCGCCGCTAGTATTCGTTCAGCCATGGAGGACGAGGACTTGAGGCTCGTGAAAGGCATGTGGATATTTATCTGCTCGAAAAGCATCTGCGTAGGGGTAGCATAGTCCCTGCTTGTCTCACCTTGCTTTAAACGTCGCCGCATTCTAGTTGGAAGCAAAAACCAACCCACGTGTCCGGCCGCGTCGCTCCGGCTGCGCGCGCCAGGTCGTGCGTGACTGACGCGGTGTGGCGATGTTTGTGCGCCTCCTAGGTTGGAGAAACCGTATTCACGAAACACGCGCATTCATTTTCAGTGTCCCTGTCCCTTGAAACGATCATCAGCCACATCGGCGAGAGCAAGAGGTGCCTCGTTGAAGGCGAGGACGTGCTGAAATGTGATCATGTAATCGAGCGCAGCGTCGCTCCGGAGAAATTTTCACCAAAACATCAACCAAAATAGTCAATACATTACGTTTTGCTTGAAATGCCAAAATACAAAACACACTGGTGAACATTATAATGTAAAATGTGGCTAATTAGACTGCATATTGACATTAAACGTTACAAGTTTTTTTTGTTTTGTTTTTTCATATTAACTTATCGGATATTCAAACGTGCACGGTTCACGATGAAGTATCCATGAGTTCTGCACGACGAGGACTTAGTCATACACACATTTGCATTGCTCAGTCGAAATTATAGGAATCGCAAAATGGTTAACAAAATTGCGTAAATATCACAATATCGAACTGATACTGCTACCTAATATGTTCCAGTATAAAAGCTAGCCTGGAATAAAATAGTGATCAAATGATAGCAGTACCTCTCGGTGGCTTCCGAACCCTCACGACCCGGTCGTGTGATCCCTTTGGAAGATTCTCCGACAGAACGGCGTTGCATATCACGAACCTCCTTTTGTGCACTGTTATAAGGTAGGGTGGGGATATTTTGCCGGCAGCCGGCACAACCACTCGGGAAAAAAAAATTGCCGGGAGTTTCGACGGCAATGATTATTCTAAAAAAATAAATAAATATAAATCGCCAAATGTTTCACGGAAAAAAAAAAAAAAGTTCGTCTACTCTGATTTGAACCTGGGATCCACGGCACATGAAACGGACATCTTTCCACTGAGTTACTCACAACACTAGAAGTTCCCCTTTTGACTATTCCTTTTACACAAAACCCAGTAGAAACAACTACCGGCAAATTTTTTTTCTGCTCGGTTTGTTGTCCCGGTTTCCGGCAGAATATTTACTACCTATAAAATACAATGTAAACGGTTTGAACGGATGTCGATGCAAGCGTGATTTACGCGCGTACATGCCTCGTTCATTAGCGTAGTTTGCATGGAAAGCATTGCTTGAAAAGTGACGACCACACACCACGTCGTGCACAGTCAACTTCTTCCCTACTCTTACCTATCCACTGCGATTTAAGTTTTTTGTTGTTTTTTTCGGCAGGAAAGCAATGAAAACTGATTCCAAGCTCTAAAGTATACGCTGAGCATTGCGGCACGCAACAAGAGCGTACTATATTCTAACAAACATGCAGGGACCGCGGCAACAACAGGGCAGCCTACGGCAGCACACTGGAACGCCGGAGTTGTTTTCCACGCTGTCGTTATTTGTTTTGGTGAACGCAGCGCCCCCTATAGTTCGATATCCTCGCCAAAACAAGAAACGTGTCTATGAAGCTACCCGTCACCAGAGACATTGGATCGGCTCCCCAAGATGGAGAGGTCAAGGAGAAATTGCTCGTTTGAAGGGCCGAGATGCCGACCATACGAGGAGCTTGGCGCTACTTTCCCACGATCCAGTTACTTTAGGTGACCCGAGCCTGGGTTACAGCTAGGAGTGTTCTATCGGAGCTTGTGTCACGTGTCCGCCGCTCGTGGTGCGTGGCTCCTGCCTCGTTCGCTGTGCGCGCGTTGGTACACGTTGCTCTACCATGTAGATGGTGTCGCCCGCTTGTTCGCTACGTGAGCTCCCCCCCCCCCCCCCCCCTTAGCGGAAGACCGCTGAAAACGCTGTTTGCGCGCTAGTTGGAAATATTTCGGAGAGTGAAGCTAGCAGTGCAGGGAGGGGCTTGGTCGGGTTGGGGTGGGTGCGTGATGCCCATCGTGACACAGCGTTTCACATTGGAAGTGTGAGGTGTGGGGCTGACCGTGCTGTCGGAGCTCAGAATATGAGCAGGCTTTTTTCGGTCGATAGAGACAAGGTCTTCACTGTTCGGGTAGGCAAAGGTGAAGGGGTTTGCAGCTCTTCCGAGGACTTTGTACAGGCTGTCGTATGCTGGTTGTAGTGAGCGTCCAGCGGCATCGTGGCGCACGAAGACATGCGTGGCGGTGGAAACATCGGTGCTCACAAAAAGGTTTTGTTGCCGTGTTCGACGTGTGGTTCATGCACGAAGGGTGGCTATGTGGGAGCGGAGCCTTTCCACGTAGTCAAAGGGATCAAGCAGAGAGGTTGGTGGTGAAGCAGAGAAGAATTTACCTGGTAGGCGGAGGGGGGTCGAGACCAGCGCAAGCTTCCTCTAAGCCGATGCCTTCTTTTCGAACGTTTAGTGTTCGCCCTTGTTACAAGGAATGTCGCAAAATAGTCGTGGTGCACGCTTTTCTTCGTAGTGAAGTTACAACGCTGCGGTCACACCACTATCGGCGCGATACGCTGCGTGCAATACTCGAGTGATACTACCGCCGTAAAGCCTAACCTCATGAAAGATGCCAACTGGTATGGCGCCTTCAAAGCGATATTTATCTATCCGGGAAGTTGTCACCCTCCCCGAGTACGGTCGTTGGGATCAGTCGGTGGTGAATCAGGTCAGCAGCAATTCCTTTGCCCTACCATGTCACCCATGATCCTGCCGAGACAACATGAGGTAGAAAATCTGCCAGCATCTCGCTTCGTGCGAGATAACATAGGTTATTTAGTCGCATCGCGACGATGTCTTCCCGTTCAAAGACCAGAGAGCTCGCATCCGAAACCTTCGTTGCCATATTGGCCTATTCGCAAAGCAGACGACGCACTAGGTGCTGTCATAGCGCGCACGACTCCGCAGGCTCCTCGATCTCCCAGTGATATGCTGCAGCCCTTGGGCACCCTGACTAAGCGAGGTAGTAACGCGTTGGTGCCACCAAGGGTCAACGCTCATAACCATGGTACGCTTGGCCCTAGAAAGGACGATGAGGACGCGGGAATGTTGCGAGCGCGACGGATATTCCGAGACGCATCATGCTCCTCGATGGCTGATGTTCATGCACTCGCCAGAATCGAACATTTAGAACAACAAAACGGCCATCCGTTTGAAACACAAGCGTGCGATTCTCATTAGCATATGGAGTTGATCATGTTTAACTTAATTCTCAAGGTGAGAGATATATTTTAAGTTTTGATTCAGTACCCTTTAAGGGTCAGCTCTGCTCCTAGCATGGTAAGCGTAAGGCATTCACGTCGTTGCAGTGAGAGATATTTTGAGCTTCCGATGAAATCGCTCGACGAGTCTATTGGCGCTCGGTTGGTATGATATCGTTGAGATGTGGTGGAAACAAAGGAAGTTTGATAGCGTTGCCAACAGGTTGGATTGAAGTTGTCTTCCGCGGTCTGTGTTGACAGTGGCGGGAATTCCGAATCTTGCAACCCACGAAGTGAGGAATGCGTGCGCAACTGTTTCAGCTGTGATATCGGTTAGGGGTACTACCTCAGGTCATCTCGTGAAAAGATCGATGACGGTGAAGAAGTAACTTTACCGTTAAGATGGTGGAATGGGGGCAACGATGTACATGTGGAGGTGGCTGAATAGTGGTTGGGGAAACTGAAATGTCGCAAGTGGGGAGAATGTATGTCGATAGACTTTAGTTCACTGACAGTTTATGCAGGCACGTGTCCAGTGTCGGATGTCGGAATTCGTGCCACGCCACACATACCGAGATGAAACAAGTCTTTGTGTTGACTTGATACTATAGTGTGTCAGGGAATGAAGTATGTCGAAGGCTCGTCGCGGGTAACCTCTCGGGAGGTAAGGTAGTGGCTGTCCAGTTGAAACGTAGGGTATCACTGTTGGCGATAACATATTTATCTGGACTTTCTGGAGCTCTAGTGAGCAGGAGTTCATCAGCGTCTAAAGTTCAGCGTTAGTTTTCTGGGAAGCTGAGAGGGCCGAGTATCCCAGAGGTGGGTGTTCCATGAAAGACGAATCGATGTGATCGCGCAACCGAGTGTCGGCTACAATGTTTTCTTGTATTTTGATTAAACTGATGTCGGTAGTAAATTCTGGTACAAATGCAACCTGACGGATTTTTCTTTGGGAGTGCTCAGCACTGTGAGAGGCGGTGGGGTACATCAGCGGCTTGTGTTCTGTGAGTATGAAGAAGTTTTCCCCTTCCAGAAAGTGACGAAAGTGCTTGACAGCGGAGTAGGCGGCAAGTAACTCCCGTCCAAAAGTACTATATCTCACTTCTGTAGAAGACAGCGATTTCTAGTAGAAGGCGATGGGGTACCAGGATCCATCAATCAACTGTTGACTAAACTGTGCCAATCTCTGTGTCCGAAGCAGCGACCATGATGGAAGTTGGATCGTTTGACCTGGGATGCGTCAGAAGTACAACATTGGCTAATTGCTGCTTAATTCTGACGAAGGCTTCGGTTGTGTGGTTCCAGGTCAGGGGTAACGTCTTCGCCTTGATACCCGAGCGGAAGGTATTAAGTAAAGGCAGTACAGCAGCGCATCCTGGGAGAAAGCGACGTTAGAATTTCATTAGTCCGAGGAAATCACTTTGTTATTGTACATTGGATGGTCGTGAAAAATCCTGGATTGCTTGGACTTTCGACGACAGAGGTTGAATGCCATCCTTGTCCATGTGGTGTCCGAGGAATTCCAGTTAGAACAAACCAAATGTGCATTTTTACTCGTCTAGACGTTCAAAAAACGTTCGGATATGACATTGGTGCTCTGCAGATTCCTTGCTAAACAACAAAATGTTATTAAAATATGCGAAACAGAATGATAAGTTCCGCAGCACTTGGTCCATAAAACGCTGGAATGTATGAGTGGCGTTTCTGAGGCCAAAAGGAATCCGCACATACTCAAACAACCCAAAACGTGTTATAAACGCTGCCTTATAAATACATTCTGGCGCTATGGGGGTGTGATGGGGACCTTCCCAAGATCCAGCTTGGTGAAGATGGCTGCCCGTACACCGGCTCCGGAGAAATCCTGAATACGTGGGATTGGATAGCGGTCTGGTACAGTGACTTTGTTAAGTGCATGGTAGTCCCCACATACCTCCAATCTCCGGCTTTTTTCTTTCTTTTTTTTTTTGATTATGTGTAAGGGGGATGACCAGCTACTCGATGAAGGCAGAACAATTAAAAGCTCGACCATATGTTCGAACTCGGTCTTTGCAATTCTTAGCTTCTCTGGAGGTAGTCGCCGGAGGCGTGAGATAGTTTCGATAGAGTGAGTAATGGTGTGCTGCGTAGACGCGGCATGGATCGATGGTCGTGTTAGTCTGGGAAAGTGATGGAGGAGGGCTCCCCATTGTGTAAGGGTTGGTGGACATGGCTGGTGAAGTTGAAGCTTTTGGTCTCGGGAATCTACTCGTTGGACGTGTAGGTCTGTCTCACGATCATGAAGCTGGTACTTAGACGTATGGTAACTGTTGGGTTGAAGAACTGCAAGAAGTCGGCTCCAAGGAAAGGGTATTTGACATCCGCGATCATAAAATTCCAGCAGAAAGTCCTCCTAAATCCGATTTCGAGAGAGATGGTTTTCTCACCATAGGTGTTAGTTAATAGCTGAGTCATTCGCTGCTGCTAAGATGTCAAAGGCTGGCGGTGTCTGCGGTCCTCCGGAGAGAAAGAATAATCCCAGACTTTCGTGACCGTGTCCACAAGGTATCGAATTTCGGTAGCCTTGACATTGATGAAGAAAAAACGTCTGCTTTTTTGCAGGGGTTGTGGTGACGTCAGAACGCCGAGCTCTGGTTGGCTCTGCTTGAAGGATAGCGGGTGCACATCAAAGCGAGCTGCCTTGAGGTCTACCCACTATCCTTCAATCAGAGTCAATCAAAGCTTGGCGTTCTGACGTCATTAAAACCCCTGCAAAAGGAGCAGACGAACTTGCGCTCCGCGTAGCGATGGACTTGTGCACTCTTAAAATCTTGTTGTTGTTGTTTTTTATTTAAAACCGAAACCAAGCGTGGCGATTAAAAACAAAAGCTTGTTTTATTGCAAACTACCTATATATTATTATAGTACTAATTTCACTCAAATGATGATGTTAAAAAATTAACAAAACATTAATTCAAACTTAATTTTATCTGAACTTAGAATTAAATTTTTTTACGTTTTCTTTTTCTGTGTAAAACCCAAACTCTCAATCTACGTCTACTTCATCGTTTTTCCGTTCGTTCGTGCGTTTGCGTGTGTGTGTGCTGGTGCCTGCGTGTGTGTTTATGCGTTGTATTGACCTGCGCCAGCACTAAGACCGATTGGGAGTTCCTGGACACTGTTATAAACACTAATTGATTATTAATATTATTATTGAAATATGCTAGCATGAAATTCAATGATTGTCTTTGAACTCTGAAATTAATACTTACTGATTAATTGATAATTTGATTGATTGCGTTCGCTCGCTCCCGGCTCGCTCCATGGGACAGTTAATGTTTTCGCATTAAAAAGTGCGCTTGGTATGTGGCTTTGAGCCATCACAAAAGCGCCGTTCACACAATATCAGTCTAGTAGGACGGAGAGAGACAAGACCGGTTTTCAAGCCTCTTGTGACGTCTTACGACCAGATGCGCTGCTTCGGAGCTGGTCCCAAGGTGTCCTAAGAGGCTTAAAAACCGGTCTTGGCTCTCTCCGTCCCACTCGGTTGCAAGTCTGTGAACGGCGCTCAACATTGTACGCTAGCGCCTTTACTGCACGCCCACCTTGCGGTCCAACGTTGGTATGTGCTCGCATCTGATGGCTTCTGTGAGAATATACATTTTTCTTGTAAAACAATTTGTGATTTATTTTTTTTATACTCCACAGGTATTTTTATTTTTCTGGTCGTATGAAGTCACAATGCCTCTTGCCAATCATGGTGTCAAACAGGGTCAGATCCCCCCTAAATGTAGGGAAGGAAGGAAGGAAGGAATCGACGTCCGTTGAAAATGGAGAGCATTACACGAGTTTACATCCTAACATTCAGGTTGTCCGCTCGTGCGCCGCCGGGAGCTGGGAGCCTGGGCGATCTTCAAAGTACTCCCCTTGGTGACGATGGTTCTGATGGTAATTGTGAAGCCGATGAGGAAAGATACTGCACGGCAGGCTCGGGGTGTTGGAGGAGAGCGCTAGTCTTGATCTTGAGCACCCCCCCCTGGACACGTAGTCCAAGAAAGTTCTCAGAATCCTGGCCCTCCTCTCCGCGTCTCCGATCAGGCGGGCCTACTCCACCATAGACCTGGCTTTGTCCGTTACTGGTTGACGTTTGATGACGGTACCTCAAAGTGCTGCTAGGGCTTCGCACTCCCAGATTCCGTGGGAGAGCCTGGGGATGGCACCTTGCACCTTGCAACGCTGGTAGCCCGGATCAGGCGGGACGGCGTAATGCTCCCTTCTCTTGAGAGTGCTGAATTACGCACATTTTAGTTTCATGGATGCGAAGTAAGCTCAGCCTGCGACGTCTTGAATGATGTCGTCTACCAGGGGCAAGGTGTGCACGACTATGATTGTGCGGTAAAAAAAGCTAAATGTGTCGTAGCGCCACATTTTGTAGAATATACGGCTGGCACATTAGCAGCAGCTAAACATCCTATACACACACACAGAGCACATACAAACATCAACGTGAACACACACTACCCCATACCAAATCCAAACAATACGCTACCGACTTTTATATTCGTCGTTTTGAAGGTGCAGATTTTCTCGATGATCAAATAAGAAGTACATAATGTTCCCAGTATGAATTGATTTCTTCTCAGCAAAGTCACTGCCCAGACGGTATTCGCAGCTACGCAAGGGATGAATCTCAGTAAAAAAGTAAACATTCATGACGTAATTATCTTGTATAGCCTATAAAAACAACAAGGTGAACTATCCCAGCGCCAGTGTGTTCGCTTCACTTCAAAGCCCGTCGAAGAACACCGATAGGGATGCCAACTTTTCTGTCGTGGTATTTGTTTTCTTTGGTTTTTATTTGCTGTTCATGGGCGGCTGCAATGGTCGTCTTGCATTAAATTCTGTAAGAGAGGTAAACACTCTGCTGGAAGCGATGTTTCAGGCAGAGGAATCTCATTTCGGACAACATGAACGCGGTCAAAGCCGCGATATGCGGGTGTTGTATGCGGCTGCAACTCCGTAGCGAGTTCAAAAACGAGCGTCTTGTCAACATGCCGACCGTCGACTGAAAACTATCCGGTTGGGCAGGATATTTAACTATAGGGGCGCTTTATCAACCTCGTGGTCCCCACAGCTAGGTGTTTACTAGCACAGTATAATAAATGAAACCTCGTCAAGCACGGTCTGAGCACGAGCGCTTCGCTCGGACCAGTGCTTTAGTCGCACGAGGAGGGGGCTTAGAATCGTCATCTCCGATTTATCGGGTCAAAAACAAACAAGAGAATTCGCTTTGTTGTCCCACATGGAAGCGTACCGCTAGAGGCGTGACTGTTCCATCTCCTCCCCAATTGCACAAAGCAAATTTCTCTAGCAAAACATCGGTCTTTTTGTGTGATTTTGCTCATTGCGAATATGCAGAACTGTAAATATAGGTACTAACCATTGGTTGGAATAAAATACGAACAGTGAAGCCAGTGGCCGTCGACATGTACTGCTCCTACTGGAGGCGTCTGGAAAGGGATCAAACTACCGGGTGGAGAGTGGGGCGCTGCAATGATGTGCATTCTACTCCGATGTGTTTAAACCTCGCCCAGCACAACCAAGCTTCGACGCTGCGCCGGTGAAACGCTAAACGTTCCATTACTATTTGCATTTAATTCGAACGCGATAGTACTTCCCGCCTTACTTCAAGCTTTTACAGCCATTTCCCGAGAGCGCAGTAGCTCTCAAGGTGGGTACAGCAGGACATTGCTGACGACAGTTACATTGGCCCGTTCGATAGGACCTCGATTCAGACCGGCGTTGCAGCATGATCCGCAGGTCGATCGATTGCGCGTAATCGCTCAAGCAGTCTGCAAATGTGCAGACTGCTTGAGCGATTATGTGCATTCAATCTTTAATGTAAAATGGAATGTCAACCTGCGATGGTATACGTCATACCTTCATTCTGTTACACCACTAGTACGCAAAACACATGGTGAAGTCGGTGAATAGATGAGTTGAGTTTTCGTTCACATCGCACAACACTGCGGAGATGTTGGTGACACGCGAAAATAGAAAACTACGGCGATCATCGTTGTCACTCGTTAACAGGAAACAGAACCGAACGCACAAAAGACGCAGACGAACACGGCGGCCAAACTTCTCTGCCTGGAACGCAAAGTTTCCCCAACGTCGTTGCCAAGGGTCGTTGCGAACGTTGCTGAGTCAGCGGAGTGACGGAGACGGCCACCTTAGCCCAGTGAGCGTAGCACTGCTGGCACTGCTCCGGAACTTCGCTGTTTCCCACGACTTCGCATGCTTTTTTGACAAAGTCAGTGGTAAAGACGTCAATGCAACCAAGTTAGCTGCTTTGCGTGTTTGGACTGGGAGGCTGAATTACAGGCGGCCTTCGCTGCCGATGTCACAAAATCACCTCAACCGCCTTTATTAAACGACGCGTGCTAGGTGCTTGAAAAACGAAACAGAGAGAAGATAAGTCGGGAGGGCGGAACTTTCCTCCCGTCTGCCCAGAGAAGGAGAGAAACGTCTCGTTCCTCCCTTCCTTTCGTGTCCGCTCGGGGGCGCGTCAGTAGTAGGGAGGAAAGGGCGCTGTTGCTACATTTTTCCTTCTTCACTCTTAGAGTGTAGAAGGCGTGATTACCAGGAAGCTCTAGTGGGTTGTATTTGGAGTACACGGTTCCAAAATCATGAACTGTGCAGTTTCTCCGTTCCGTGAAACCGACTGCGACATTTCACTTGTTTTAGTGAATCGTAAAATTGGCGCAACCATCTAAACAATGATGGTGATCGCGTATAACCGGCTGCGCCATCTCGTAGGAGACATCTAAAACGCTCTGCAGCATGCAGATTCCTGGCTGGCGTTTCATGGCGTACCACTGATGTAAACAGGACGGCGGGGGTAACATTTAACAGTCGTAAATATAAGAGCTCTGAAGCTCAATATTGTTAAAAGGGCCTGAACGACCACATTTCTATATCCTTTTAAACTTGAAAGATGGAACACATCGTGTGCCGTCGAACCAAATCATTTTGTTTGCTCACGGTCGCCCTGGCGGCTAGTTAGCCCGGTTCATGAGCATGTACTTACACATGTAGTTTACAACATTCACTATTGTTTGCCAATTTGAACAGCCCTTGAAATGTTTGGTTCGACCTCTCAAATCAAGCGAAATGCAGCAGGATGGCAAATCGCTTCTCGCGGTCCTATACTAACACTCGGCTGGGTTGGTAGAGTCATTCACCAAAGGGACCGCCATATTTTATTTTCCCAGAGTCGTCGACGCTGCTGGCTGCTTTGCGGCGTCGAGTCAAGTGGCCGGAGTTTGAGAAACGAAAGGGAAGCGCATCCGAAGTACCAAGCGATTCGTGCGTGTCAAAACGGCTTACTAAAACTTCCTACTGACTAGGTACGCCAAACCGATCTTCCCTCGGTAAAGTTCGCAGTACCGCGGCGCTGCCCGATTGACAGGAGTAGCATTCGAACTACCGCGCCGCCGCAGCAAGCAGTTTCACGGGAAGGGGGAGAGCAACAAAAAGAACGCAAAGGTCCGTGTGCAATGGTCCTCTCTTGAGAAGTGTCTCGAACCACTGTCTTGGGCCATTGTTTTTGTTGTTAGCGACGTAAAGGTAGAAAAGTGGAGGAGAGTCAATCGTCTGCTCACTCGGGGAGAATTCGTTTGTGCTTATCTATACCATCCTGGTTGTCAAGAAAGGCCTAAGCTCCTCTCGCGAAGCCGTTCACTCTTTCTACGTTAGCAGATAGGACACTGAAAAGGAGGCGAGTCCCTCCTTGTCTTTACTTGTCCCCTCTCCAGTGTTCGATCTACTAATTAGGAAAGAGTGGAGGTCTTACCGGGAGGAGCTTTTCCCGCTTATAATGCGTCGAGGAAGGGGGGAGGGAAGGAAACGAGAGCGCGCCGGGATGTCTGAAGGCTGAGCCCTGGTTCAAATGATTAGTGGGTAGACTTGAAGTTTCCTGCCTTTGTCTCCGCAGCACTCGTCCAACTCATTAAAACGCAGAAAGCCGGCGTCCGGCGTTTGGCTTTCGCAGTCGGACGCGTTCGCTAAGTGTAGTGCAGGCAAAGGTAGCTAGCTCTACGTCTACCCATTAAAGGGACCATGAAATGATTTTGAAATCGAATTTCGTCCACTGCACGTCGTAAAAGGTGTGAAAACAAAACCAAAACACAAAAATAGGGAGCCATAACAAATTTAGCGCTATAGAACTTTCAAAAAAAAAGCGGACACTTTGACACCTTCTTTCCTTCGAAAGCTCTCTGCCTTTTCACTGCGATGCATCCGCGGTGCAAAGACACGTCAGCGAAATTCACGCCGCCTATTGGGTAAGAGCCTACCTCACCAGCACCGCGATCATAAACAATAAACAGCCGGCGAATGCTTCTGAAAAAGTTAGTTAAGGAATATTCTGATCCACATTTTGTTGAATAATTAGCGATGTGACGGAAATCGCCAAATTTTATAAGGGTCGGAGCTATGCGCCATCTATCGTGTGGTAAACGAAGCAAGAGAAAGATAAAACTGCGCCTCCGCTGTTTCGCTCTCACCATAGAGAAATATAGTACTACGTAAAGAGTGGCCACTCAAGCCGTTTCGCGGCCCAGGAGTTAGGGACTCTACTAGCCGTTAGTAGGCGCGACAGTGCCACTTATCCGGAAGATTTGTCAGATATATAATAGTAATAAATAACTTCGTTGTATCGAGTAAACTTTTAAAATTATTACAAACTTAGAAAACTTTCAAAAACGACTTCAACGACTGTGGCTATGGCTGCGGCGCGACGGTTGGCTTCGGAGTCGTGGACTCGACGGAGGGCGGACGGGCGGACAGGGGCGGATACTTCGGCTGCTTGGTCTGTGTCTTTTGCCTCGTTGTGTGGGCTGAGTTGGTTCCGCGGTTTGTTGTCTCGTGCGGGTTTCTAGTCATTCTTCCGTTGCGGTCATGGTATACGGTATACGTAAGAAGTATTGTGACTAGTTTCTTTGTTGACGGACATTAGCATTCGGTCACTGAATTTAGGAGCCACTGGGCCAGATTGTTCTTTTATTGTTGCTGTAATAGTCACATGGTCACATGTGCAAGCGCTTTTCATGGAACTTGGACGGTAATCTTTTTAAATGCCCTACATGATATTGCATTTGTTGCTGTAAGTCTCGTTGTAAATTGTAATACAGTACTTTTTTTCCGGGTTGCACTGTTGACGCGTTATTCATACATTTTGCATGTGTATTCTTATTTTTGTAATGTATGAATAACATACATCACTCATCGTCTTCAGAGTTGATGTTTGTTTTGCTTGTCATAGTTACAAAAATAAATACTTTTGTGTGTCAATCCCTGGTGTCGTCCTATGTCGTCTCTTCAAGAGAGTTAGCACAAATGTGAAAATATACTTTTCGGTGTGCGGTCAGTTTGAAATATATGTAGCGCTTGATGACTTTTCTTCTGCAGTACAATTAAGGTATACTTATGAAACAATTCTATATTAAACAAAAACCATGCTACAATAACAATGAATTGTTAAACTAGAGGGCGCAAGCTACTGCCCGATACGAAAAATACACCAGAGTTTGCATTGAATCCATTCATTCATCTTGCCAGCGGTTACTGCGTGTATCCATCCATTCAACACTCAACTAGGGACTATACTGGCCGCTGGGTGCGCTCGCTGACACTAAAACTACTGTAAAGGGCTTCACCTATGCATACCGAAGACAACATAGATTTAATAAGGTCATTGGGTTTTAGAGACAGCGAAGGAAAAGTGGATTTAAAGACAGTAGAGATTACCAAGCAAAGATTAAGTGACTGGTGGCAGAAAGCGAGAGAAAACTAGACATTTTCTTATTAACTGATGGCAAGGGGGTCTTATAGCCTCACTTTCTTTTCAGTACGGAGTGAATATAGTTTTCACATTTAAATATTCTAAGCTTAAAGGGTAAGACAAAATGGCTAGGTGGCGTAAGCTACCGCCCGATCCAAAGGGCACAGCCGTATTCATCCATCCATCCATCCATCCATTGGGCCGCTGGGGCCCATGGGAGTGTCCGCTCTTTACGTAGTACTATATTTCTTTATGCTCTCACTGAAAAACATGGCGTCTTTATCGTTGACGTGGTCGGCGTGGAGAAAGCTCACCGTTCCGCGTAGAGCGCTATCCTTGACTGAATTATCTTCACGTGTCGCGGTGATAACCCAGCACGTACCCAGCACTACAAGGTGGGTCCATCTACTCGTGCGGCGATCTTCTCGCGGCACACTCAAGACAGCAGAAACGCTCGTGCGGTCGTCTTTGTTTACTTCGACTACAGTGGTGCTATCTTAGAAGTTGTCTCCTCGAACATCGCCCGGATTTTCTATTTGGCGCATTCCATGCGTCTGCTGAACTTCAAGATATTACTGGCGCGTAATGTATTTAAAGGCGTGTAGGATGCGAATTTTGACGCATTTTCATAACACTAGAAAAGTGATTAGTGTTTGCATTTTTTGAACGATCACAACCTCAATGTGATCACGAAATCATATTCTACGTTGCTATATCTCTGCTAAAATTACATTGTCTTTGGGAATCGTACAAAAGGCGTGTGGCGAAATTTGTACTATCAGTAAAGTCGTATTTTAAAGTCGTGATCGTCCAAGACGGCGTACTGCACCTTTTCCTTTCCCTTGTTCACCCACTCTGTCTTGCGAGCCTATCCTGACAAAATAAAAGTTAATAAAGCCACAGAAAACGTTGTGCATTGCCTGCTATGCCAGTGGGTGACAGCACGTCCCTTTCTTTTTAGAGATACAGCGGAAACGGCTGAAGGCGGCGTAGAAGCGGCTGTCGTACTGACGACCTGCTGCGCTTCGAACCGGTGTACGGGACCAGTGCAACATATCTGATTAATTTTCGCTCAGCTGCGATGTGTTCGTGGCTATCGCGGTGATGAGAGGCGCCGATTCAGAAAATGTGTCGATGGCATCGGCGCAATCAGCGCAGTAAAACCCTGCGGTAAAACCTACCGGCACATCGCCAACTGGCCGCTAACGCTCCCATTCTCCTACTGCCCGGTGTCATAGTACGTGACAACCGTTAACATTACGCCGCGGCTTGCTTTGCGATGAGTTGGAGAGGAAGGAAAACTCGTTACCTCATGATTTTTTATGTAGAAGTTAATAAACCGAAACGAAAACGGACGCCTATTCGGCGTTCAGGGAACATTGAAGGTTTTATGGAAAAGTTATTTGGAGAGTGTAGAAAGGTCCTTTCATGGCCCCTTTAATCATTGCAACCAGGGCTCGGCGTTCTGACGCCCCCGCTCGCTTTCGTGTCCCCCTCTCTCTCAGTTTCTGGGCGCATATCCCGCAGCAGGGCATAGTCTGTGGGAAACCGACGCGTCCGCTAGTTATCACCTGTAATCACGCGAATGTACGCGACGTAAAGACCTGGTTCGGCCATCTTCCTCACGCAATAACCTCCCCCCCCCCCCCCCCCCCCTTCCCGCTCATAATGTTTCTGGTTCATGTGGAACCAGTTTACGTTTGAGGGGAAGATGGCTTGTTTTGTTATCCTTCGTGTTTGAATTGAATGCCTGGATATACTAGTAGCAGTAGTTGTACACCTAATGTGCGTCTCGCGGCATAAATATGCTAAATATTTATTTTGCGAGTGGACATTTTATTTTTGACATACCTTTCCTATATTTTGGTATTCTAATTTGTGTGTCATCGGAGCTTTGCTTAAAGAATTTCAATGTGTTTTAATGTTTCTTAAAAAAAAAATGTATGTTGATATTTAAATATTTTTTCTTAATAATACCACACTATTAATTAAGCAGTTTATTGTTCCTACCAGTTAAAAAGATTCAAGCATCTACAGGGCTTTATGCAAAAGTATTAATTTTCTTAAGGACGGGCTGCTTGTAGAAGAACCCGGCTAGATGCATTATTTAACCATTCATCTCCAACAAAGTATTAGTCGGTCTTCCTCTGATAGGCTGCGTTCAGTATCTGGTGATTGTTTTTGTATACTCTTACATTGCGCCTGTTGTTGTTGTTTTCGTGATGGCTGACCGTTACCAACAACCTGCGACAGTGTACTTTTCTTTGCTTTTAACAAAACAAAATGTGGCGTATAGGGTCGTTATGCTACACAGCGCTTACAGCGAAGCTCCTCTGAGTAAACGAAACTTTGGCGAATTGTTGATTGACGATAATCCTTGTTCTGTGCACCTTTCGACAAGCCGAACTGAAAAGAAAAATAGAGGCAAGGATTTGTTAAACCAGCTTCGATAACCTCCGTCGGACCACTGATGAACTTGTGGGCTTGACTGGAGTGTCGTGGGGTTCCTGTCAGCAAAATGTTGTCGCATAATTTGTACATGAAACGAGTTGAGGCAAAATTCATGCCTCGCTTGCTTACGACTAAACTGAAAGGCAATGACTCGGCTGCGTGCCGCGTTTTGAGGAAGAAATTGGAGTATGACCCTGATTTCTTCTACTCACAGTCATAACCGGAGATGGGTCTTGGTTTTGCTGCTACGAACCGGAAACAGAAGAACACTCCAGCCAAAGAAAACGGCCACTTCCCCACGACCTCAAGAACCAGGGCAAGCAAATTACAACATAAAAGCAATGGTCATTCGTTCATTTGACATGAGAAGGGCTGTGCACTCAGAATTTGTTTCAATGGGTGAAAAGGCCAACCAAGGAATTTATGTGCACGTTTTGAGAAGGTTGCGCAACGATTTGCGGGAGAAAATTTCCCAGTTATGCCAAATAAGAGCTCACCTCATTCCGAGCACCATAACAACGCGCTTGTCCACACAGGCGCTGAGCGTTCAGCAGTTTTTCATCGAAAACAGCATGACCCCTGTACCTTGCCGTTCCTTTTCACCCGACCTCGCTCCGTATCACTTGCTGCTGTTTCCCCAAATAAAAAACAAAAGGTTTAAAAGGAAACAGGTTGCCGATGTAAGAGAGCTGAAACAAACAAAAAATAAAAAATTGACAAGGTCTCTTATGTTATCCCTTAAACGACTTGAAGCCGAAAGCCCAAGCGCCGATTCAGGTGATGGCGAACCTCCGAAGACAGCGCGCTCTCTGACGACGCACTTTCGGCAATGCTTTCGGCGCCGTTAATCTCACGGCATGTCGCACTCCCGCTCTTCACCGCTGAACCGCTGAACGAGTGAGAGCCATAGAGTAATATAGTAAACGTAAAGAGAGGACACAGAGGCCGATTCGCGGCCCAGATAGTGCGTTTAACACCCTCCGCTACGTGGCGCTTTTCCGTAATTTGGTTAAAATTAGTTAGAACTCTTTCTGTGAGAAGTATTCATTTTTTTTAAATTGTTATGCTTTAGAAATATTTAAAGTACTTAAAATGACTAAATAGTTTTAATTTATTACGTCACCAAAGTCACGTGAGGAATGGCGCCTGCCACGGCCTGCCGTGTGCCTGCTTGCCTGCACGCCGTCGCCTCAGCATCATTCTGCATGGCCTCTGCTCGTCCGTGCGTCGTTCGTCCGTGCCGTGCGTGCCGTCCGTTTGTGCTTTCTGCTGCAGCGTGTTCGGTCGGCTTTGCATCAAACAAGGTGACGCATGACTGCCCGCGTACTCGCATGCTCGACGTGAGCTTGTGGAGCCGAGCCTCGGCGGCTTAAGCTTCTCGCGCTGTCGTTCCCGTCGGGCTGTCGGGCTGCAATCGTGTGTGCACCTTGATTTTCGATGAGATTTCTTTGAAAAGGGACTTTACTTATAACTCTGCGAACGACATTTCCATGGATTTATAGATGACGGTGTTGAACGGCGTTTCAGATAGATCCTTAGTTGTTGCGCTCTGGAATTTCCAGGAGAAGGACTTTCCAGCAGGGGGGTTTAGCCACTTGCATACACTGTTGTGCACACTTCAACACCGTTTTCTGTTATCCGCAGTCTCCTCATTTCTCTCATTGCAAGAGCTTAAGGCTGGCTTCACGGTAAAGGCTTTGGTCTGTGATCAGGGGGCTTCAAACGTAAGCTTGGCCAACCAACTTGTTGTATCTGTGGGTAAGCCGTGTTTTTTTAAGTTGACAACGATCATGTTTACTTTATCTTTGATGTTCCGCACCTTATCAAAACAACCAGGAACAATCTCCAAGCACACGAATTTTGCATTGGAAATGAGGTCATTGAGTGGTCCCCTATTGCTAAAATTTATCGTTCTACCCATGAGATGAGGTTGCGATTGGCTCCGAAACTTACTAAGAGACATATTTTTCAAAACCTTTTCAAGAACATGAAAGTAAAACGTGCCGCACAGGTAATGAGTGCCTCCTTCTGTCTTGCAATCCTAGTCCTTGTTTATGCCAAGGAGCTTCCTGAGGCAGCCATGGCTACAGCCTATTTCTGCGATAGAATGGACAACTTTCTAAACAGCTCACAATTCAAGAAGACAGGGCAGAAGTTGCGTCATGCCATTCTGAAAGGAGAATCTGAGGCATTTGATTTCCTTCACCTGCAACTCGGATGGATTTCAGCATGGAAGTTCCAAAGTAGGATGCAGTCACAAACCATCATAGGGTGGCAAGTTACTATAAAGAGTGTCATCATGCTCTGGGAGGAGCTTTCAAACAGCCATGACTTTAAGTTCTTACTTACACGACGCCTACAGCAAGACCCACTTGAGAACATTTGTGGAGCTATATGACAAATGCAGGGCTGCAATACAAACCCAAAAGTGTATCAGTTCACCTCAGGACTGAAGCAGATGGGGCCCTGTTCAAACTGTCGAACAATGGAAACGTAGAGGATGACAAGGCGGACCTCCTCAAGGAGTTGCCAATATTTTTGCATCATGAAAGTTCAATTGCAGACAATTGGGAATGTCTTCCAATTGATAACTTCCCGCCACTAGAGAATATTTCAGAGCTGACATCAATCATCAGGTTTAACATAATTGATGGCTCGTCCACTTGTTACGTTAGGGGCTATTTGATCAAGCATTTCCTTGAACTGACAACCCACAGCTGTGGCTGTTGTCAGCCGCTGAGGGACGAGTCTGACAGCTTGGCCAGGCCTCACCAGTACTTTCTTGTGCTTAAAGCATATCACGTTCCTGGAAAACTCTTCGGGAATATAATATACCATCCCAGGCTGCCTTTAATTTCATTCAGCAACTAGAAAATCGCTTTCTTGCCGTAATAGAGAGCGTGGCGCATGTTTGAGGAGTGTGTGCTGTCTTGTATCGCACACTTTGAGGTTTGGGTAGTTTTAGCATTGCTCAGAGTGCCACAAATGTTTTTTAAAAATGTTTTGCAGAATACGCTTGTGTGGGCATGTTCGATTTCTTAACCGGAACTTGGACAAAGTTTGGTTACACTCTTCAGTTGCTGTAAAGCAACTAGACAAGTTTAACTGTTAATAGTGTATTAACAGACGTGGTTGCCAAATCAGAAACAGAAAGTGCGTATTAATTGAGCGGTGCAGCTTGCACTCCAAACATTTGTTTCCCTTATTTGCAGAAAATCTGTATCACGGCCCTTTTGCAAAAGTATTTATCCACTTTCTACTGAATTTCTATGGAAAATAGTGCATGGATGCTATAGGTATTAGAAAGAAAATGTATCCACATTTGTATCCACTGTCTACAGTGTTTTAGCCGCCTTTTTTAAGCCATACTTTCTTTCTGATCAAATGTATTTCGAGGAATGTTTAGGAACGTTGAATCTTGTCAGATTCCGAATAGAGTTCTCAGTGTTTGGTATTGGCTCGCCCGCAGTGTGTTTCAGGCTATGACAATTCGTATGTTTTATAATAGCCGGAAAGTTGGAATTCATACTCTTCGCTGTGTGCTTTGCACTCTTATTATACTCTTATGACTGGTAATGATAGTGATGTCTTATTTATTTCTGGACTTACTTCCCGAGCCCGAGTCGGCGTGAAAGCAAATGGACCCTTCAGCATGTTCCCTGTGGAAACGTTTTGTTAACTTGGTTCCGCTAAAAATCTATTACGAAGTGTATGATATGCCGAACTCCTTCATATTCATTTATTTTTCTGAGTATTATTATATGTTTCTCATAAAACATACAGAGTGTCTGAAGTGAATCATGTATATACGAATGTGGTCCAATAAAATATTTCCGAACCACTTACTGTTGTTGACCCCAAAATGATCCACCAATCAGGAGTCAATGTGGAGATTGTGTAACTGCAATGTTTTACAGTAGAAAAACAAACAAACAAGATATACGCACCTGTTTTGTGAAAGAGAAATTTTGTTTTACACATTTTGCACGGATTATATCGTAAAAATTAAAATGAAACTGGTCAACATGAAAAATAAAAAAACGAAACCACGGCTCCACTCCGATAGCCGAAGAGCTCCCGAGAGCCTAGCGAGGAGCGACGCAAGGGGAGAAAGAGAAGGGTACCGGAGAACCGGAGCAGAAGCGCCCAAAGCGAAACCGAAACTAACTTGACCGAAACCGGATTCAGATTATGCTTAATACCGCCCGCCAGGGGCGCTAGCTGTCCCTCGTCCATCTGGGCCGCTGGGGCCTATGGCAGTGTCCGCTCTTTACCTTGTGTATATTACTCTATAGCCTCGTTTACATGAAAGCGACTTCAGCGTATCGACTCCACTCGTTCTTCGAGCGAAGCCGACGCGGCAACGTTTACATGAATGCGCACCAAGCCCTACACGAAGGTGGCGCCACGCCGTGTCAAACCTCGAAGTTATGCAGTTCCGGCACCAGCCGCACCACGTTTTCTGGTGCATCGCACTCGCACGTGGAGGCCTTTCGACGCGTTCAGTGAACGTAGAGATCGTGCCCGTTAGCTTCGGTGCTGTGAAAGAAGTTGCGAGACGGAAGAAACACCAAAACCCAAGCGTTTAGGGCTCCAGGCCGGGCCGCCGGGTCACTCTGGACCAGAGACGACGTGTGTGCGCACGCTTTGAGGACGCCTCCGCGCTTCGCCGCGCCAGACCTCGCCGATCGCGACCGGACCAACCGGACCCCGAGTACGAAACGCTCCGGCGCAGCAAGGGACGGCACCGAGGTAGGAGCTGCTCGTTCTGCGCTACCATGCAGTGCATTACAGTGCTCGGAGCTCTCGGTGTCGTTCGTGCTTGCGCCGACGCCTTTGGGACCCCTTCGGACGCGCAAGTCGTACTACTTCGCAAGGCTTGGACGGGGCCGCCCTCACCGAGCAGCTCCGCTGTATTCCGCTTACATATGATGGCAATAAAAGCTCGTGTCTGTTCTAGGGAAAAAATTGCGGGCGACCATACGGGACCGCTCTCCGCGCCGCCGACGAGGTTGGCCGCCGCCATCTTCTCAGCTGTTCACTCGCTCCCGCAGCGAGCGCCTTCCCATAATCCTCCCCGTTCCAAAATGCGATGCGACCTCCGTTTACATGAGCTGAATGAATGCGCATTCGCCATCTCGATCCACCTCTGTCTAGCGACTTGAATGCGATGCGCTTTCTTTGGGCATTATGCCGTTTACATGACCGCATTGAATGCGACAACTGGATTCGATGCGACTAAGTCGCATTCATGTAAACGCGGCTTATGTGAGAGCGTCGTCCTCTCTCGCTGGGTTTGCGCCGCGCGCGCGCCCCCGCTGATTCTAGCACAAGTAACGCCACCTCGTGGTCCAGTGGCGAACCGTTCGTGGTACCTTTCGTGTCGCCGACGTGTTTTCGCTCAACGACTGAGCGATGAAACAAATAAGGCTTTCGCATTAAAAACTGAGCAATTCTATGTCATCCGCAGACCAGTCAGGCCTATAGGGAGTATTCACTGGCGGCCATAGCTGTGTGCTCGGCTGCGGAGCGCGTGCTGAACGCGAGCTTCCACAGTTCTTTCGCCACGTGCATTCCGCACCACCAAGATTGCCGGTCTTGGCAGCCTATTAATGCGAGCTCGTTCTGAGCATGCGCTCTAAACAGTGACCTCAAATATGGCGGCCAGTGAATACCTCCTATAGACCTTTCCAATGTTTACAAAATCACAGTCCAGCGTGCGATCTTCACAGCCCAGCACGTGCGTGTTCGTCGCTTCGGAAAGCGAGCAAAGCACGCGCCATACGCACGAACGCTCAAAATGGCACCGGCCAAAAGCTCGTTTTTGGAAAGGTCTATAGCCGCGGCACGTCACGGCGAAATCGTTGGGCATGGGTCTCGCGCTGACACACCGTAGAGTCTTCACGTGAAAGTTTCTCGGCTTCACTCTCCCACGAGCACGCGACTCACTGTATACTACCGTCGACGACAGTGATCTGTTGTATGCGATGCTCTCTGGTCTTTGGTTGGACGAGCCCGTCGTTCGCTCACTGCAGCAGCAAGTCTAGCCTTGCGTTCCGCTTTTTCTGCCGCGGTTGGGTCTTTACGCAGATGAGCCTTACGCAGTTTTAGCAGAGCGTTACTATGTACGAACGCGGACGAAATACGGTACCCTGCCGGCGCTGAGGACCAAGCTTTGCCTGTCGCAGCACGAGCTCACAGTAGAAATGCCACGAGCTCGCACTGTCACCTCACGCACGCACACACATGCTCACGCACTTACACAAAAGCAGGTCAGGTGGTGTGACGTGACGTCACAAGCGAGTTGATAGGACGTGACAAGGGGCGTGATGCTTCGATGGAATGAGGGATGGAGGGATACCGCTTAACCCTTTTCATAGCGTGGCGGCTTGCACCACCTAACCGAAGTTTTTAATTTCAACAATTAGCTCCGATTAACTTTTTTATTTAGTTAAGAAGGATGAGATATTTTCTGTCATGACGTCACAAACACTGTGTTCATCTAGCGGGCTTTACACGAGACTCATGCGTACATGTGTGTTCATCTAATCAACTGAAGAAATCAAATTAAACATTTTCCCCACTCTTGGTTTTCTTTTTTTTAAGCGTTGATGCAGTTTTTTTTTTTTTTTTCAGGATGCTTTTAAAAGAACTATAAAAAGAAAAGTCGAGGAAAAAAAATGTTTCATATTTACATTTCTCTGTCCATTGTGACAACGTACAGGATTACCTAGCAGTCTTTGGAAAACAATAAAGGACGATACCGAAGCAGGAGTTGCCAAACCCCTTTAACTGCCTTTCAAGGGCATTGCGATCACAGTGGTGCAATACATGATTAGTACTGCTCAAGATTAAGAGTTGAGAGGAGTGGTGAGAAGTCAGGCAGCCGACATGATATAGGTCTAGTGATCTTAACATTAACCAGAATTGATTTGTTCATTTTGTTGAACGCCTAAAGAGTAGGATGATCATAGAAGACTTTCCTTAGAATTAGCCTCGATCTTTTACATGATGTATTACGTTTGGTGCAGTCGCGGACGATATAAAAAAGTCATTCGATCACGTGACCTACAGCACCTGTCGCACTATCTATCAGAAGAAAGCTCACCTATTATTGTGGCTTCAAAGGCAGTTCTTGCCGCCACCACCCGTTCGCCCAGGTGTTGCTGTCTTAATGCTGATTTCGCCGAATAGAGGTGTTCCCCGAAAAAAGGCAAAATCAAGCGCAACTGAATCCACTGGGTCGGCAGGTCGACCGATCTTTTCCGGGCGTCTGATAATAAGTTCATAAGGTTAATGATGATAATCGGTTTTTAACCTTACTTCACCGAGCGCAACTAATATCAGTGTTGACTCAGCTATCGTTTGCCGGCCAAGGGGAGGGTAAAAACAAAAGTCAAACAGCAGGTGAATTGCCACTCATTCACAATAGCCCCCATTATAACTCAGTTTCGGAGCGCGCATGTTGTCCGCCGCTGTACCAAACATGTATAATGATCATTTCTGATTGAGTTATGTGTACATAGTGAAATGTGTATATAAAATGTCAATAAATGTCCTGTGAAAGAAAAACAAAAAGATGTGGAGTGACCCTGTGGTAACACGCCCGCTTCACAGGTAGAGGACACAGGATCGAATCCCGAGAACACACTGGCGGCAGGCGATCTTTTTCAGGCATTTGGCGATATCGACGACCGATGCCCTACTACATACACCTACTACGTCCGCTACGACCTGCTACTACAGCAACCACAACGGGCGTCATCTCCAGCTCTAGAACGGCAGACGCACTGAAAGGCACCGAGATCGACGAGTTTAGAGCCTGTTTTGAGCATTAGAAAATACGTCTCGATTTCTTCCAATGCTCTCTGTCTGATGCAATTTGTATTGCATCAGGCCCAAAGTACTTTGAAACTGACTGGTATCTAGGCCTGTAAAAAAAATAAACGACTCTGTAAAACTAAATTACGCTATCTTGTATATACGGTACCCCTCTATATTGCATTTTAGCTAGAATATAAGGAAGGAAGCTATAAACAAGTTTTTTAAAGCCTGGTTTGCGGTGCAAGAAAGAAGATGAAGACCGGCCAAATATAAAGCTAAGTTAAGTTCTCAGTGCTTTGCGGAGGAATGTTAATATTAACCTCAGCATGACAATAAGAGAATATCTAAATGATTATATTGATTGAGCAAGTGATGTTCTTGCTTATCAGTTTTCTATCCCTATAGATCATATATAGGCCCAATAACCTGAACACTGCCTCGTATATCTTTAGCTTGTAAAACACCTCAGATGTCGAGAAAAAGAAAAAAACTTAAGAATCAGCACTGTACATTTTGTTATTTTCACTTTGTAAACTACTAAAATACTTTCATTCTGATGCACGAGTCTCCATGACTATCGTAGCCGGGTAACCTAGAAGAGAGGCTTGTGTCTTCTATTTTGATTCTCTCAAGGAACGAAGGAGATATACGGTGCGACCCAAAATTTCTTGGAATAGTTTCGTCCCGTCAAAGCAGAGGGCAGCACGTCGATGCGCGCGCAGTTGTTGAAGACAGGGACCTCCATGAGTCATCATCGTGTCAAAGAGTGCTGTTCTGTAATCATTTTGTGCTGCGCTAAAGAATGTGTTGACTGCATGCACCAGCTCGTCTGCGATTTCACCATTGGCAGAAATGAGAGCAAAGAGCGCGCATCGAATATTTGTCAAAGGATTAAATATGGTACCCAGACCTTCTGAAATAATTTATCTAGGTTGGAGAAAAAACGAGTGAGTTATGCGAGACATTTTGAGTGAATCTCGATCTTCAAGAACGGCGGTTCATCTATAGAATACAAAGAGGGTAGGGAAAACTTCCTTGACCTCCCTTTGTCACACATTGATGTCCTGCCGTTCTTGAAGCCTGAGAGTCAGTCAACACGCCTCGCACAACTCACTGCTTTTTCTCCAAACCTGCTGAATCACTTCAAAATCTATTTGTGCCATATTTATTCATTTTGATGAAACATCGGTGCTCGCTGTTTGTGCTTATTGCAGTGAATGATCAAATCGCACACGTACTCGTGCATGATATCACAAAAACGTCTGTAGCGCAGCGTCAAATGTCCAAAGAACAACTCTTTGGCACGATGACTCATGAAGGTCCCTGCCTTCAACAGCTGCGCGCGCATCACCGTGTTGCCCCTTCTTTTTACGCTACAAAACTAGTTCTGAAACTTTTGGGTCGGACTTCGTACGCATATCTTTATTTAAATCGGCAGAATGTCTATTAAAAAGTTTCATGAACATCACTTCCCATAATCGGAACGCGTCTCACAGCCCAGCAAACAGAGATGGCGACGGGCAGAAAATGATTATTGAAATGGTTCATAGTTCAAATACATGAAAGTATCTCCACATTGAAATATTATTTTTCGTATTACAAAAACAAATGGATACAACATATTTTCTTATTCTCTTAATAGCCGATCTTAGATTGAGTAAAGAGTTATTAACATTGTGCTAAGCCAATTAATATAATAAAGTGTCCCTGCACTTCCAGTAAGTGGTATATGAAAAAAATATATTTGTTCCTGCTTCCACCGATAAGTACTGAAAATTAGCCGCTAGGAAGATCCAGAGCACGCGTGGCATTCTTCGGCGAAAAGGACAATTTATGTTTGTCTCAGCTCGTCTCAACGGAGTGGTCGCTACTGAGAGCTAGGGAGGATAGTAGATTGCTATCGATTGTCGGACGCATGGGAGCTTGTCACCGATGAGGGAGACTTGTACTTGTTCGATTTTTTGCCTAAGTGGGAAAACAAATGCTGCACAAAACCCTAAATTAATTTCCTCGAAACAAAAATCTAAATTTTCGAACTGCAACCAACTGTTACATACGGCTTCTGTGGTGGCACAGTGGAAAACGCCGCCTCAACAATAAACACGTCGAACCGCGCAGGGTGCAGAAGGCAACTATCACGCACACTGTATCTCACAAGCATCTGCAGTGCAGTAAAAGGCATGCGGACGAACGCGTGGCTTTGGAAAGAGCCTTCTATGTGCGAGTGCAAAAAGGAAGCATTCTACGAGCTAGGCTTAGGCGCTTGTGCCTTTTCCTTTACTGGAGACATTTGTGAGAGGGAGTACAGTTACTAACATAAAACATTACTATCATCGCACACGACATACCTACCACGGAAGAGAAACTTTGTCGGCTTGTGCCCAAACCGAGAAACGTTTGCCGCGGGCCTGAGAAAAGAAGCTAAGGGTCGGACTGCGAGTCCTGAATTGCGCATGAACAAGCGAAAGGTAAAACAATTCTCGAGCTTAGTAACAAGTGAGAGAAGCGTGTCTCGTCTGGCGTCCTCGTCCTACCCCTAGTCACGAAAAAGACTGCTGAAAAATAAAATTGGTAGTTAGACCCACACAACAGACCCCATGAAGATCTGCCATGGCGAAAGACATGCAGCGTCACCTTTTTTTATTTTTACCAAGCAGCGGGAAACCACTTTGCTGGGCCCTTTGATGCTGCCCAAATAAAAATGTGACCATATCGTGTCGACATAGTCTGCTGTGTTGGTAGTTTCGACTATAACGCAGAGGGAATCGGCTAAGTAACTTTCCTCTCTGTTTCTATTTTGCTCACGCAGGGACACGCAACCAAAACGCACATAAAACTCGTCGTTTCGTATACTGAGCAGCCAGAAAAAAAAAAAATGTCAGGAAGAGTAGGGAGTGCATAAAGCCACGTAGCGCTTAGGGCGAGGTTGCCATCATTAAAGCTGTAGGAACATTGACAAAAACAAAAACAAGCAGGGGTTGCGCCAGAAACTCCGAGCGTTCTTGAAAGGGTGCAGAAGTGGGGATGCCGCGAACTAAGAAACACATTCTATTTCAACAACGCACTGCTCGAGGTTTTGTTTTATTTTAGGAATCTTTTTACCGGGCGTGCCCGGTGGACTGCGTCTTGCAGAAAGGCGTGCGCTCACCGTGCAACAAAGGCGTTTGCCTCAAAACTGGTCCAGACTCGAAAGGAGAGGCTGTCCGCTCCAAAGAAATGTCGAAGCTAAGCACCACTGACATACCTCCCAAAAAAAGAATTCGTTTTTTTTTCTTTATGTTTTTTTTATGTTTACACACAACTAAATACAGACACGCATTAACAAGAGTTGGGAAAAAAGAGCTGACGTTATAAAAGAATACAAAAAGGGTGGTAGCCTTGTCTTGTTCAACTTGTCTATAATCCGTTTGTTTTTTGTTTTTTCAGCGCTTTTTCCCATTCGGCGGTAGCCTTACGTTAAGGCTAGCGTTCTAGGTGTGCACGCGGGATGGGATATCTGCCAAAAACACGCGTACAAGAAACAGGAATAGTAAAAATGCAATTCCTGACTGACGCCCTTTTTACTGTAGGCATGTCACACCCGTACGTTTTTTTTTTTTTTTTATTATTAAACAAATATACGCCTAAAGAACCTTTATTTACATAGGCAATATCTGCCATACACTCATTTGTGCTGACCACACTAAACCAGGTCCGAAGAGTATTTCGCGATTAGTTTATTTATTTATTTATTTTATTCCTTTATTTGTTTATACTGCCAGCATGTTTATACAGACACCAAGGCAGAAAGTAAATACAACAAAATGACGAAAACAAAACATACCAATTCAATACGGACAAACTAATTTCCAATAAAATGTTCGAGTAGCTCGTCGTATAAAATCATCTAGTGATTTTGAAAAGAACAATTTTAAGGAGATTACTCTATTCGCCTATTGTGTTAGGAAAGAAGGACGTTTTAAACAATGTGGTTCTACGCAATGGTTCGATGATCGTTAGTTTGTGTATATTTCTTATAGACATTGCTTCGATAAACGCCAAATAAGTGTTCGGGCAAAGTCGCAAATTACCATGAACAATATATAAAGAAACTTCAGCCGATCTTTTTTTCGACGAGTCACGATATCACGCACTCCTCTGAAAACCCAAAATTCGGATATTGAAGACAAGACTGTAGCGATTGTACGCAAACTGCAATACCTTTTCTGAACCACCTCGAGCACATCAGAAGGCAACTTGGTGTGGGTATCCCATATAACATCTGCATATTCTAGCATAAGTCTGATCATAGACCTTTAAGCCACTAACGTTTCTCTGTCGTACAGTGACAACGTATGCGCTTTAAAAACCACTAGTTTCTAGAAAGCTTTCTGGGCGATGAAGTTACATGGGCGTTTCAGGTTAGGTCAGAAGTAATTAAAATACCAAGGTATCGATATTATTTAACATACACAAGTGGTTCAGCAGTAATGAAAAATGTAAAAGACAATGGTGAACATCTTCGCGTCACAGAAATTTGAACACACTTCTTGTAGTTCAATACCATATTCCATTTTAAACACCATGAAATATTTGATGCAAGGCAGTGATTCAGCTCTAGCTGATCTGACAGTGTGTTTACATTGGAGAATAAGACACAATCGTCAGCAGAAAAGCGACTTTGCACAGATGAATTATTATGTTCAAATCACTTATGAAGAATAAAAACAAGAGTAGTCCCGAACGGATCCTCGAGGTGCGCCCGAAAATACAGATGACTCGGGGAAAAACCACCATTATACAGTCACATATTGCTGAAGATTATAAGGTGGGATTGTAGTAAGACGGAGTTAGAGAGGAGTAATTCAGAGTACTGAAGCTCAACTTATCTAACCGTTATTTTATGAGATACGCAATCAAAAGCTTTCGAAAAATCTAGAAATATTTCGTCCGTCCTACCAGTGACCATCCGCAACAGTGACAGCCGCCAATTCATGTACCGTGTGTACTAGTTGCGTTCACACTAGACACACTACGTCTAAACCCATGTTGTTCAAATTGAAAGAAATTAACAGTTCTCGAAGGACACAGTCAAATTCTTGAAAATTCAGTGCGCTAACACTTTACTAACCCTACACAAAAGTGAAATAGGTCGGTAGTTTTCGACAAGGTGGTTGTTTCCTGATTTAGATATTGAAAACACTCTTGAGGTTTTCCACTCGTTCGGCACCACACATGTGCTAAGACAATGAGAGTAATTCAAATGCAAAACTTGAGCTGACCATTTAGCGTACATCACAAGAAATACATTTGGAATATTTTCGGGGCCGCAACACTTCATAATATGTAAATAAATGAGGGTCGCATAAACGGAAGGGAGCCAAAAGAGCGCACGAAACGAGAATGCACGGCAGCATAGCGCCGCGACAATAGAGCGCGTGTCATTAGAACGCGCGTCACGAGAGCGCTGAACAGAAGCTAAAGTCACTCAGGTGCTTTTTCCCGTGGCAGTACGTTCAAGTATTGAATCCACCTCTGTAGTAACTAGGGTTGTGATACATCGAATTCACTGTTACGTGACAGCCAGTACTGCACATTATGTGAGTGCACCTTCATATTTCGTCATTAAACATATGGAACGGATTGATTTCTAGCGCGTTCCAAATTCAACGTTTTCCCGAAGTTTGCCACAATTAAACATGATAATGATGCAGTCTTACTCTGTAGTCTAATCTCAGTAAAGATCTAAAATGTTTAATCCCGGACAAAATAGCTCTTCGCCAAACCGATTTTTTTTTCACCCATGTTGACATGGGAATAGGGAACCAAATTTTTGTTTTTGTTTCTTGTGGACAAAAATGATTGTCTCGATAGTGAAAGTAGTGACCGATTTTGACAGGAGCACTCTATGAGCGGCAGCGATGACAACTGCGAGGTAATCTATTGAGTCAAGATAGATAACCTCAGCAAAATCACTTATCTTAAATGGTGTCACTGCAGACCGCTGCGTTCAACACGTTTGTGCCACTTAGCCTAGCTTAGTTTGTCGCACAAGGCGGTTTTCATTTCAATACAGTGCACACTTAATTCAAACAAATTATTATTTTACTTTAAAATTTGTCGGCGCATGACCAATACAGCAATAATTATCTTGACCGATCTTATATATACGTTACCGTGCTCTACGGTAGCTTGCACCGCATAGTTGTGTCAACAAGGTCATGCTTAGCCGTTAATTCGAACACTTTCAATTTTAGCGTGATACAATGCTGCGCGTGTGCCTTTATCTGCTTCAGTCAAAAGGGTGGTGAGGTTTCTCCTCATCAAAAAGTTTTGCAGTGAGCATTATTCCTGGAAGCTTTCCTCCAGTGAACTTTTCTCCTGTGTTTTCAACTCGCGTTTTAAAATTTTCTTTGTTTTTTTTTATATCTGTAAAAGTTGCGATTTGAAAAGGTCGTGAAATTTAGGAGCATGCGTCAGGCGTCATGAGACCGTGACGCGCGCTCTAATGACGCGCTCTCATGTCGTGACGCTCTCCTGCCGTGCGCTCTGGGGTTGCGGCGCTCTGATGCCGCGCGCTCTGCTGTCGTGGCGCTCTCCCGTCGGCGCTCTAATGTCGTGCGTTCGTCGTGTTATACAGCCCGTCAAACACCGTCCGCAGAAATGGTAATATGCGGTATCGTTTAGGAAGGATCCTCGTAACCCGGGATTGGCCGCTTGTCCGCCGTGAATATAGACAAAAAATAGTCATTAAAAGCGTAAAAAATAAGTTGTTTCTTATCAGTGCTGCTGTTCCACAGTTTCATGTCCACGAAAGTAGATTTCTTTCATTTCAGAAATCTCCAGAATCTTCGGTAGTTGCCACGTAAATAGTCAAGAACGTAAGAAAAAAAATATATATATATATGCAAGCAGTTTGCTACTAAAGCTTTAAACTGCTTGCACAAAAAAAAATGAGAAAAGGGTTTTTTCAGATTACGCGTATTGCGAGCTCAAAGTAGTTTGCTTTTCAGGTGAAGGATGTCGGGGATGAATTATGGATTATATCTTTTTACACTTTTCGCTCGCATCGGAAAGAACCTCTGCATGCAGACATGAACCAATATTTATACCATGACCACAAGTCATGGGTGGTACTTCTAGCGGCTTTAAACATGACGTAAAAATTCGGGAAAACTCTCTTCCAAAGTATCGACCAAAGTATCGAGGATATAAATATCATTGACTTGTGGCGCTGGAAAGTATTTGCAAGGACAGCTATGGTGAGACGTTTTATTTTCTAATTCACGCAAAAATATAATCTATAATTCGTTTAAGGTTCGGGTGTTATTTATTTGGAGTTGCTGTTTCGGTTTCCTCCGCTCCCTCTCATCTAAAAAGATCGAGAAGAAAAGTGCGCATCATTCAACAAGGTTCCCTAATAGCCTGTATGAAGACCTCTTTCTCGTGGCCCTGCTGTTGATGTCGCCTGCATAAATTTCTACTGAGGATACATTATTCACATTTAATCCCCGAAAGTGGGAAACAAAAATACCAATCGGAAACAAACTCAAAGCACAGATGGGATAGGAATTTCTCGACCCTCCATTTCATAATTTGTATTCTAATTTTCTGGGATTAATATGTCGATACTAAACAGACTCGCTTAAATACTTTTTCTTTTACTCTTTGCACTCTCGCGCCTCCAAGTTGAAGCCGTGAGCACGAAATCTGCTTCACCGTAGTACTAGGACCACCTGCCAGTTTTATAAGAGGCTTATATGTGCATAAACAATTTAATTATATATGTATATTTTTTTAGAGAGAGGCCTCCGCGTTTTCAGTGTTAATATATTTTTATTTCTATATTCGACCCTTTTCAGTATTTATATATTTTGCTGATGAAACAATTAGACCTGCCAAAGCAAAACAAATATAGAAGGGCAACAGTCGCCATGCACAATTTATTCTCTATCACGCAAGTCCGTGGTGTCATTAAGAATATATTAACAGAAATTTCCTTACTACATGACAACTTAAGTTCAGTGAAAAGTTGGAGCAGTTGGTTCATATTCAAATCTACAAAAGCGCCAAAAATAGAAGGGCCAAAAGAGGGTGGATATAACACAAGGCGCACTCCTAACCGAAGTTTATTTAAGAAAAACACATAATACATAAGCTGTTGTTGAGCGCTTATTCGTCACAACATTCGATGAAACCTTTTAATAAAATGAAACTCTATCCCTGAGAGGGCAAGGAGGGTTCGTCACGTGACGAGTACATTTAAAAAAAAGGGCGTCACCATTCACCCTGTTGTCCCATATTATGCACCCCAAAACTTCAGTTCGACGTACAGCGCACTAAACAGACGGCCCCAAATTTTACGAGCGACTTGATAACGGTGCGATATAACCAAGGCTCCGTGTTTTCGGATAAATCCGAAAAACTCCAAAAAACATCCGCCGGTAAAATTTTCGTCAATTCGAATTTATCCGATAAACTCCGAATGTTTATGTGCCAATGCCACCCCCCCCCCCCCCCCGCCAAAAAAAAAAAAAGTAAAAGACTTTTTTTGTGTTTTTTTTAGCATTTGATCAGCACGGAGTCAATGGTCCTGGGAAAATGGCACCATAATTATCTTTTCAAATCTCAAACCGTTGTCAAAGGGGGTCTTGCCGTTGTCTCGTCAAGGTTGATTCAGGGCAACAGGTCATTTGGTTTGAGCCATGCGATTTGTACACTCGGGTCACGACAAAAGCCACTCTTTTGGTTTCCAGTTTGAGCCATGCGATTTGTGATTTAGAGAAAGGAGAGCGTATGGTTTTGTAACAGTGAAAGCTCTGAACCACAGAGCTTGTATTAAATAGAGAAAAGGTACAGTTGAAACTCTCCATTACATCCTTAACCACTCCACCTCGCGCGGCCGCGGGCTAGATTGATGGAATAGGATGGGATGACTACGAGCTTCCCAGCGACTACCTTCGGGAGTTTATTGATTTTAAGGTATCGACGTTTATCGAAACAACAGTTGTGCTCGACGTTTGTCGTGGGACAAATTAACATTGCCAATGGCAATGGCACGAACGTCAAAGTCAACTGAAGAAATTTTAATCGATACAAGCGCGTTTTATTTTTTATCTGGCATACGTTTACATCCGGTTATTATTTACATATTTATTTTCAATAGGAAACACTCCGAAATTAAACTCCGAATTTCGGAGAATTGGGAATCAAACAAATATAAACTCCGATAAACTCCGAATCTTCGGCAAAAAATAAACTCCGAAAAACACCCTCCGAATTTGACGAAAAATAAACTCCGAAAACACGGAGCCCTAGATATAACTTATTAATGAGCTTAAGTACGTATCAAAAACCATAGATAGAAAACACTGAGGTTCTGCAATAAGACCAAAAAAAAAAAAAAGATTTTTTTTTTTTTTTTTTTGCAGTCAGTAACACGTACATTATCTATTTTAATAAGTTGTACCACACGGCAATCAAGCCTCTCGTGAAAGTTAGTACCGTCAGATCGACGTCAGTGCACAGAACGTTGAACTATATATAGTTTTGGGGTGTCTTGTATGGGAGAAAGGGTGTTAGAACACACCCTTTTCTTTTTGGAGTGTAGTACTATGTAGGTCACCTAGGGGGCGGGTGGGGGGGGGGGGAGGGTTACTTTTGTCAGTTGACCGGGACCCCGGTCTCTCGGTGTACCTCGTTGGTTGAAACGTAAATTTAGTCCCGTTTATTTAGATTGTAGTACCATATATTAACCATGTTGGATTAACCAGAGACTTGAGTAGAGAAGAAATATCAAAACGTAGAAGAGACAAAAAAATAGACAGGACGACGTCTCAATTTACTGTCTCTTCTACGTTTTGATGTTTCTTCTCTACCCCAATGTCAGGTTAATCCAACATGGTTAATATTTACAAGCTCGCCTGCACCCTTACGATATTTTCTCGTATCATAAATGTTTGTAAAGCCTCGCACTACACGCGTTTCTTTCGTGCATTTTGTGTCGATACTCTACCGGAAATAATGTGCGCAGTTCAAGGAACTGCATAGCAAACGAGTGCATGTCACTCAGAAAAGCTTGGTTGTGCGCCACCATCAGCACAACCAAAGCTCGGGACAAAGCTTTCCTCTCACGCTCGTGCATTTTCCGAAAACCACTCTTGAGTCTAGTAACACGGAGTATTAACATAAGGTTGTGTTTTTTTTGTGGCATAAGCGAGAGATACATAATATTGTTTATTAAATTACAATGGGCACTCGTTAAAAAAATATATAAATAAATATTAGTTCGAGGCTCTCATGTAATATATACATGTTCGATGCAGTTATCTGGATTGCCTTGGTTCGAACACGGTTTTAAATTACCACCAACTTTAAAAAGTCAGAGGGTATTTCTTATGTTACCCCTAAGACGACTTGAAGGCGAAACCCCAAGCGCCGATGTAAACATGATAGCGAACCTCCGAAGACAGCGCGCTCTCTGACTTCGCACTTGGCACACACTTTTGGCATGTTTTCGTGGTTTTCGTGTCGTCGACGTGTTTTCGCGCAAGGACTTCGAAGGTCGACTGAACGATGAGACATATAAGGGTTTCGCCTTAATAAATGTAAGGCGTGTAACGGCATGATTGAGCTCCACGAGAATCCGTCAGACGGCTGCTATACGTTTGACGGACTGCCAAGCCGAAAAACTCGTAAGCAGTCAGCACGGGTCGAGACACGTTGAACATTCTGTATCCGTCGACTCGTCGACTTTATGCGCAGCACTAAGGTACATTTCATTTTGTTTGTTCAAGGACCACAATAAAAGAGTGATATGGGACGCCATGCTCCGCTCAGGTTAAGTCGGACCGCAACCGACGCTCTTATCTGATGGTGCAAATCGAGCAGCGCCAAAATTGCATTAAGGATAGCCCACATGGCGCGTTTTTCCGGGCGTCTAGAAGCGCGTCTCGGCTTGGCGCGCGCGCTAAGCCAGGCGCGTGCGCCCAGTCAAACTACACGCTGCGCTACCGGGCAGCGCTTCGCGTCTGCGTTTTCGGAGCGTCTGCCCAACGTAGCCAGACGCGTTTAAGAAACAAAAGCAAATTTTAAATAGAAATCGCGCGTTAAATGATGGCTACATGCCGTAATACCTAATTTTATTAATAGTAAGCACGTATTTTCATTACAGCAATTGCAATGAAGCTCAATTTCACTCATTTTCATCCTTTTTAGTGCGTACGCCTCATCCACCTTTCGGTATGCCATCGGCATCACCATCTCCAGCGCCAAAACATTTACACAGCTGGCCGCTACAGAGGTTGCATTGTTGCGGTTGTTGCCGATAGTATTAATGCTGTACCTTGTCTCTCGGTGTCCTTGTATTCTTTATATTTGGCCTGCCAGAGTGCAGGACGCTTTTGTACTTCGCTAACTCCTCTCTGCTCCGCTGAAGGAGCGTCAGCCTCTCCCACGGAGCAGGGATAGGAGTCCCTGGAAAAAAATTGGGTTGTGTGTATGTTTATACAGCCTAGAACTTGGTCTGCCTCAACGGGCGACGAGTCTCCCAGCTGTAGATGAGCAATTTAGCCAGTGCAGTACAACCGCTAGCCTGGGGTCTTTAACGTGCACCACGCAGTAGTGATACACGACCGCACGCCGGTACGATGCTCATCCAGGATCGCTAAACTTGTCAAACACAAAGTTAGGCACGAAGTTCGCAGAGCGTGCTCATTGGACTCTCGCAACGTTGGCGTCACGCGGGACGAGGTGTCAATCATCCAAGCTCTCTCGGTGCTCAAATTCCAGCGAGAATGTTTCGCACAAAGTTGTAGCGAGCTTCATCGGAGCGCGCGCGAGCAACACCTTGGGGCCAGCCGATTGAACGGCTGCACTGATGACGTCGCGCCCGCGTGTCCCTACATCCCTACGCCGCGATAGAGTGAAACGTAGATTGTACCTAGGCGGGCTGTAAATATTCTGAACTTTCTCGTCGCAAGATCGTCGTTTGTGGAAGTTATTGCTGACGACAAAGTGACGTTTCACAACTTTCGGAAGGAGTTATTTGAGGCCAAAATCTTCGCTTCGGAATCGAGGCGAAGATTGAACTTTGTGAAATTGTGGAGCCGTGCGCGGTGTATGCGGTTTTAGAGCTCATCTTCCGCTACTGTCAACAACGCCACCGGGGTCACCCCCAGGCGTTATGTATAGAGACGTCGGTGATGACTGAGAGATGAGGGGACGAGAGGGGATGGCGAGAAAAGGCCGTGGAAAGGGGAAAAGAAAGGTATAACCAACACAAACACACACTCCAATAGGGGTCAGGAAGGGCCGTAGAAATTGTCCGGGAGAGAGAGAGAGAGAGAGAGAGAGAGAGAGAGAGAGAGGGGGGGGGGGTTGGGTGATAGTAGTGAAGAAGGGGGATATCCCTTTCCCCGAATTTTTAGAGCGCAACTCTTATGCGCCCGTTTCGAGCTTGAGCGGCGTCGCCGTCGGCGTAACCGCGCGCACGTTGCATTATGGGACGTCTTTTCACTAAATTTAGCGGGGAAATTTACGTCACGTGATTTAAACACCAATTAGGTTTCCCCGCTAAATGAGAGGGGAGCAGGATAGGAGGAGGGGGTGGAGGGCCATACCTTCCCCTCCGTACCCTCCCCTCCTCCTCCTCCTCCTCAAGAACTGCGCTTTAATTCGACATTACAGAGAACTGTAAACGTCAGTCATTTTTTTTTATTATAACTCTCTGAAATGCTATAGTCCGGGACTGGGGCCATATACCCCCCCCCCCCCCCCCTTACATCCTTATGCCCTTCGCGCCCTCTTTTTCAACGCCGCTTGGGGGGGGGGGGGGGGTGAATCGCCCCCCTCCCCGTTCTTCAGTTTCGAAGACCCTGCTTAGTGGCGTTCCAACTGAGCGATGACGAAGAACAGCACAGCTTGCAATTTTCGAAATTATGGTTCTAGAGAGTCTGGAATTAAAACGGGGCGCGTTCCATGAACGCGGCCATGACAGACTTTCAATCGAGAGGCTCGTGCCAGGGCTCGTTGTGTGCAGGCGCGTTCAGTGACGTCCTTTTATAGTTCATAACTTTGACGTCAGGGTCAGGATGATCCGTTGTGAACCAGAGCCGTTTATTGAGAGAGTTTGGCCATACATTGGTTTGAATAGGCGAGCATCTCGGGGCCAACCACAGGCCGCGAAACAGCCCCTAGCGGTGGTCGTGTGATCTAAATATGTGACACGACTATACTTCGTTTCACCTTATGTGCGAGCGAAAGCAAAACTGGAAGCGCGAGCAAGCAAGCTGCGTGCGTTCAGGCTTTGCTCGAGCGCACGAGCTGGGGAGAAATGCAAAAAGCGCTGGTCTCGCGCTTCTAGCTTTGGCTTCGCTCGCAGATAATGTGAAACGAAGTATAATTTGAGCCGTGCCGAGCGGAACTCCGCGTCTCAAGACGCTCGCGCACCCCACCCTTTGCACTGTTTTCTTTCAGCCAGTCTCAGGACGCTGTTCTAGCAGTGCAGACAAAGGCATGGGCACGAGCGTGTGGCTTTGGAAAGTGCCTCCTATGCACGAGGTCTCGTACAAACAAAAGCGTTTCGCTGAGCTAGGCTCACGCCCTTCTGCCTTTGTCTTCACTGCAGACATTTGTGAGATGGAGTAGAGGTCTCCTGATTGGTCGACGCTGTGTCACAAATTTGGTTTACGCTCTAAGCGTGGGGGGAACATTCGGCGCTGGCGGCGGCCTTTGCTCCGCCTATTGGCCAAACTCTCCCAATACACGGCTCTGTTGTGAACGGCAAATTTGATGGTGCGTGTCCGAGTCGACGGTGAAAAATGTGGTTGGGTACGGTGAAAGCTTGGTATCCTCGCGTTCTCGAAACATCACCGTCAATATTGACAAACTGACATTACTCTTATTTCAGTTGATGAACGCAGAATTAATCCCAGTTTGGCTAATCTTTGAAAGTCTATCAAAAAATGATCTTATCTCCCGCTGATGGGGGACAACTGCCCGGAAGCGAAATCCGTCCAAAGGTGGACAATGCTACTCGGCTGGTTGTGACCTAGCCACGCCGGGCTACACTCTGATCAAATTCAAAAGGCCGAGATAAATAAAAGGGACGACAGGGACGTTTTTTAGTAAATTCTGCTTTATCGGCGGATATAAGAACGATATCAGACTATCAACTTTGACGCTGTTGATTTTAGAATGCAATTACCCAAGCCTCCGCTGTGCTTTTTAGAGACCATCAAAGTCGCAGCTGATAATGTTCATCGTGACATTATACGTATACGAACCACGCTCGTCTCCGCGTGCTTTCTCGTGCTGCTCTAGCTCGGCGCCTAGGGAATAGTAGGGATTTTTCGCCCTTTTAATGAAAAACGTCACGAAGATTCACGGATCTGCGGGTTTGTGAGGAAAGAAAACTTCGCGGCAATCTTTCGGCTCCTCCCCCCGCTATGTCATAACACGAAGAAAGTTGTGTCTGACGAGTTTAGCGACCCAGATCGAAACGGGCAAGGGTGGGGATTGAACCCAGGATCCCTGGGTTCTGCAGCGCGAGCTTTCGCTCCACGTGCTCCGAGCTGGTGTGCGCTAGACCACTCGGCCACCGATCCCCCCGAGTCCCTGGACTTGTGCAAACGGTATGGTAAACTGATGTCCGCGGGGGGAAGGACGTAAGTACCCAGTTCACCCTGCTGCCAGCGTTGGCGGGGCCTAAGCCGTTTTTATTCAAGGCCGCGGGGATGCAAATTTTGTAAACTCCGCGCGCGCGGGTGTGCACGTGTGTTTGCGCGCGTGCGTGCCTGCGTGCGTGCGCTCTGCCTCGAAATGGCACAGGTTTATTACCCGTTTTTGTATCTGTAGCTTTCTGTTTTGAGTGCTTGTATTTATTTTCCTCTCCCGTATCCCTTTCCCCACTTGGCGGCGGGGTAGCTGGCGCACCTGCGTAAGGGTCTCAACCTTTCTGCCTAGCCTTGCAGCTGCCGAGTGGGTATCGCGATCTGTGCAAATAAAAATTATTATTATCGCCATTGTCGCAAAGTCCGTGGCGAAAACTACAGTCCTACAGTGGCTAAAACTGCAGAGAAAATTCAAACGCTCTTTGCAACGGGTGAACACGGCCGTTCATTGATTGTTGCCTTCTGGACGCAGCGGGAGACGCAACGCCTGGACGCAAGATATCTGCCCAAGCAGCACAGAGTTGGCCAGTCATCGGCCAATGGCTGGCAATGATCCTTGGCCAAGTGGCCAGACAGTGGCCAGAGACTGGCTGGTGACTGGCCTTTATTTGGCCATTGGCCAATGGCCACTGGCCATCAGCCATCGGCCAAGCATTGGCCAATGAATGGCCACTCTCTGGCCACTGGCCAAAAGACCATCGCCAGACACTGGCCATTGCTTGGCCAAAATCCGTGCTGCTTGGGATGGCTCCTCCAGATACGTCGGAACGCGCCAAAAAACGCTGCGTTTCGTCCCGGCGCCGGAAGTGACGTCAAAGTGCAGGCGCAGACGCAACGCAGACGCGGAGAAAAGCGCGCCATGTGGGCTAGCCTTTATCCCGGCGCTCGAGGTCGTTCAGTGTTTGTACGACCGGGAGGAGGAACATTTTGTTTTACAGCAAAAGTAACAGGGACAAACAACGTCCCTATAGAGGCGTTTTCAGTCCCTATACTTTGTCTTTCTCTACAAAAAAAAAGAAAAATAATTTGACACCAGTTTCGGGTTAAAATCGTCATCGTGAGTGATACTTAGTTCATAGGCGACTGTCGGGGTGTGCAACAGGTTCTTGATGAAGTGTAGCTCCTCACGTTGACTCGCGACATCACGGGTTAAATCATAAGGTACCAAGGGATAGCGCAGCGTCGTATGGTGTCAGATTTTGAAAAAGAAAATTCTATTGCTAGAGTTAAATGCCCGACAAAGCTCCTCCCCGCAACCAAGCACAGCATATCATAACGCACGCATAATACACGCAAGATTCATTCTGTGCTCCCCGGTTTTACCGGTATGATAAAGTTAAGTTTAATTTTTGAGTCAGGCCGTTTGCGTTTTGTGCTGTAACTGGCTTTTCGTCCCACCTGGGCTTAACACGAAACACCACGCGTCGTCTGCTCCGCCGAGTGGGCTGTACAACATCCGGCTGGCGTTCAAACTCGGTTGAAAATCGCGTCATTTTGATACTTTCAAGCACAGATGCGCGTATTTTGATATGCAAGTTATCGTGTAATACTATGCTCGATAAAATAAATGACCGCATCTCCACAAGGTGAATGATGTTGATTGGGGCGAAGCTCTGGTGGTGCTGATGATACTGATTTTATTGTTCATAGGTAGTGCTCATGGTTTAGATACATGGTTTTGCGCAAAAAGGACGGACACAAGAGAGAGAAACAAACACGAGCGCAACTCCTTTCCTGATTCAGAAGCCGATGAACCTTGCGCGACACGTTGCAGTGACGATGTGACAAACGAGCGTGTTGACATTGAGATGATCGGAAGAAACAAAAAAAGAAGGGCCCACTGTAGAAGAAATGTACTGTAAGATAGTTTGTTGTTGGGCGAGTTGGTGAACGTTTGGATACATGGTTTTGCGCAAAAAGGACGGACACAAGAGAGAGAAACAAACACGAGCGAAACTCCTTTGACGGACGGACGGACGGACGGACGGACGGACGGACGGACGGACGGACGGACGGACGGACGGACGGACGGACGGACGGACGGACGGACGGACGGACGGACGGACGGACGGACGGACGGACGGACGGACGGACGGACGGACGGACGGACGGACGGACGGACGGACGGACGGACGGACGGACGGACGGACGGACGGACGGACGGACGGACGGACGGACGGACGGACGGACGGACGGACGGACGGACGGACGGACGGACGGACGGACGGACGGACGGACGGACGGACGGACGGACGGACGGACGGACGGACGGACGGACGGACGGACGGACGGACGGACGGACGGACGGACGGACGGACGGACGGACGGACGGACGGACGGACGGACGGACGGACGGACGGACGGACGGACGGACGGACGGACGGACGGACGGACGGACGGACGGACGGACGGACGGACGGACGGACGGACGGACGGACGGACGGACGGACGGACGGACGGACGGACGGACGGACGGACGGACGGACGGACGGACGGACGGACGGACGGACGGACGGACGGACGGACGGACGGACGGACGGACGGACGGACGGACGGACGGACGGACGGACGGACGGACGGACGGACGGACGGACGGACGGACGGACGGACGGACGGACGGACGGACGGACGGACGGACGGACGGACGGACGGACGGACGGACGGACGGACGGACGGACGGACGGACGGACGGACGGACGGACGGACGGACGGACGGACGGACGGACGGACGGACGGACGGACGGACGGACGGACGGACGGACGGACGGACGGACGGACGGACGGACGGACGGACGGACGGACGGACGGACGGACGGACGGACGGACGGACGGACGGACGGACGGACGGACGGACGGACGGACGGACGGACGGACGGACGGACGGACGGACGGACGGACGGACGGACGGACGGACGGACGGACGGACGGACGGACGGACGGACGGACGGACGGACGGACGGACGGACGGACGGACGGACGGACGGACGGACGGACGGACGGACGGACGGACGGACGGACGGACGGACGGACGGACGGACGGACGGACGGACGGACGGACGGACGGACGGACGGACGGACGGACGGACGGACGGACGGACGGACGGACGGACGGACGGACGGACGGACGGACGGACGGACGGACGGACGGACGGACGGACGGACGGACGGACGGACGGACGGACGGACGGACGGACGGACGGACGGACGGACGGACGGACGGACGGACGGACGGACGGACGGACGGACGGACGGACGGACGGACGGACGGACGGACGGACGGACGGACGGACGGACGGACGGACGGACGGACGGACGGACGGACGGACGGACGGACGGACGGACGGACGGACGGACGGACGGACGGACGGACGGACGGACGGACGGACGGACGGACGGACGGACGGACGGACGGACGGACGGACGGACGGACGGACGGACGGACGGACGGACGGACGGACGGACGTGATGAATCTTGCGCGACACGTTGCAGTGACGATGTGACAGACGAGCGTGTTGACATTGAGATGATCGAAAGAAACACATAAAGAAGGGCCCACTGTAGAAGAAATGTACTGTAAAATAGTTTGTTGTTGGGCGAGTTGGTAACGTTTAAATACATCGTTTTGCGCAAAAAGGACGGACACAAGAGAGAGAAACAAACACAAGCGCAACTCCTTTCCTGATGCAGAAGCCGATGAATCTTGTGCGACACGTTGCAGTGACAATGTGACAGACGAGCGTGTTGACATTGAGATGATCGGAAGAACACAAAAAGAAGGGCCCACTGTAGAAGAAATGTACTGTAAAATAGTTTGTTGTTGGGCGAGTTGGTGAACGTTTGGATACATGGTTTTGCGCAAAAAGGACGGACGCCCAACAACAAACTATTTTACAGTACATTTCTTCTACAGTGGGCCTTTCTTTTTGTGTTTCTTCCGATCATCTCAATGTCAACACGCTCGTCTGTCACATCGTCACTGCAACGTGTCGCGCGAGATTCATCGGCTTCTGCATCAGGAAAGGAGTTGCGCTCGTGTTTGTTTCTCTCTCTTGTATTCGTCCTTTTTGCGCAAAACCATGTATCCAAACGTTCACCAACTCGCCCAACAACAAACTATTTTACAGTGCTCATGGTGCTGATTTTTGTTTTATTGCTCATAGGTAGCGCTGAGTTCCGGGTTACGTTTCGACTTCATTATTACTACTTTATGGTCGGTGAAATCCAGAGCCATGCATGCAAAGTTTAACGTGATTATAAACGCATTTGACCGCAGCGCCTCTCCTGTATAGACGTTGAGCGGCTACATGCAGCGTTTCATCCATGACATCCACAGCTCTTGAGTTACTACCACATCTCAGAGCCCCCTACTTGTCCCGCAGTCGTGGTCGAGTGGTTAGGGCGATGGACTAGAAATCCATTGGGGTCTCTCTGCACAGGTTCGAATCCTGTCGACTGCGCAAACATTTTTTTCTTTTTTTAAGAAGACAGATGGGATGGCAATCGATGTTAGCACGGACGGACGGACGGACGGACGGACAAGGCTAGACCCTAAGGAGCTTCGCCCCAAAAAATCTAACCGAGTCGAATTGCGATGCTACCTGCGTGCGAATAAAAAAAAAAAGGAAAAGCTTTGTCAGAGTGGCCGGTCGCTCCGGCGAAAACTAAATCCGGTTGGTGTAGCTATTTTACTATACGAAGTTCGTACTGGTAGGCCTTTATTGACAATGAGCGGAAGTCTGGAATAATAAATAAAAACCTGCTCTCCTAACGCAAAAGACGCAGTGGTTGAGGTGCCGGCTGATTCCACTGCTATTGAAGTAACGGAACAAAGATACGCGAGTTGATCATTTACTGAAATAAAACAACAAAGCGCTAAACACTGGTTTTGGAATAGCCATAAATATTGTAAGAACGCGAACCACTTCATAACGGTAGCCACGAGTGAGAGTTCGATGTTTGGTACAGCCCGCCAGTACAGCCCGAAGGTGGAGAACGGCAACCTCCCGGTTTGTCGTCTGCTATACTCCGTTTCACCTTACGATGGACCTCGATAAACACTACGAACCATCGAAGCCAATCCAATGCCTTGTGAGTTCTACGTGACCTTCGAGATGTGCGCAACACGCCGCGCGGGGCGCGTAGTCAGATGATACATTCACTGCACGGGATTGGTTGGGATGGCTGGTATCGGCTAGGGTGCCTCAATGTCCTTCTATTAAGGGTGATGCCATCCTTTGTAGTACCCGATGCCGACAGCACGCGCTCACGGGAAAAATACAAAGAAATCGATGAAAACAAAATGTCGCCATAGCACAGTCAGCGCTACAAACACGTGCAGGGACACGCTCTTTCACGCGCTTCTGAACAAAAAATAAAAGTAAATGTGTGGGACAAAATGGCGAGATGCCACCACCCTAAGCAAAGCGCACATGAAGGCACCCTAGTATCGCCTGCTGCGGTTCAGCATAAGGTGAAACAGAGTATAGCAGCGTCGGGCGCGTGCCCTCTCTCTTGTTTTACCCCCCCCCCCCCCTCCCCGGGCCGTACCTGCTGAACTTCCCGGATGTGTGGAGAGGGCGCTGCGGTCTAAAAGAATGGCGCCGCCCTGAGAGCGCTAAATGGAATGGTCTATAGATAGACGCGAAGCTTGCTGCCATAGTCTCTACTCACTCTTTGAACTTGTTCGAACAGTGGGAAGAGTCAAAGGCAGCTAGCTTATAGCGAGTTCGTTTCACACGCACTGGAACCGTTCGAGTTCTCCCCCAGAATGCATCGCACTCGCGGAGTGTCGCCGTGTCGCTCGGAAAACTGGCCTCAAACGAACTTGCCAAATGCACCGGGTGCAAAAGACTGATGCTGCCGCCATCTACGTTGTTGAAAGAGTACCGATCTCAAACCGAAACTAGCGCCTCTCTGTTCGACGTGATGGTAAACGTTGGTCACTGCAACCTGTAGTTTTTATTTGCGATGGCTTCAAACAACTCGGCTGTCGTAGACGGCGTAAATTTCCGCAACCAGCTGACTCCAAAGCAGCTGGGGTTTACACTAGAGAAAACTGATGATGCTGTCAGCGCAGAAGCTTGATCCGTTTGAGCATGGTATTATGCGTGAACCGCTGAAAAGTTACGGCTTAAAACTAGTCTGTTGGAATTTCTAGCATCATTTTTCGTGGGGCTTTCGATTTCGATTGTAGTTACAGGCGGATCAGATTTTAGCCTTGGTGAGGGCGTCGAGAACGACAGCTTTCTCAAACAAAATACGACGGGGCAAGGTAGCTTACATAGGTAAATGTTAAACATGATGATGTTGCCCAAGCCTCGGGTAAAGTCACTATGTTTAGATGTCTCGGATGTATTGGGCAGTCACTAGATTTCTGCTGTGGGTGCTTTGTCGACAAATGTTCAATTTTTCACTCGCACACGAATGATAATAAAGATCTCGGGGGCAGCTGATGCGTTTGTTCTGAGCATTTCTTCACACACTGGTATATTTCAGCTTCAGTACGGTAACAGAGCGACGAAAACTTGCAAATAAAGCACGGGTTGTCAATTGCTTCCTTCATGAAATAGCAGACGCTCATAATTCAAGCTTGCCTTTGATTCCGTTGCCCGCGGGACACGATTTCTTTCAGAAAATCTACATTTTTCCTTTCGGTTCCACTGTACGAATGACACATCGTAGCAGACGAACCCTCGTCGTCTGCTCTGCTCCTCGCCGACGCGAGGCATGACGGGATTGCATCTTGACGCACGCGCGATTTTCTCGGTGCAGCGAGCGCATGCACGCGTGTGGTTCTCGGCGCTGAAACGAACTCTGAGAGTGCAACCACTCGTGGAGTGCCGGCCGAAATGAACTCGCTCCACACTGCGAGTGGGCACGCGTGGGCACGAGTGCCGTGAAACGAACTCGCTATTAGCGACTACCCACCTATCATTCCAGTCAGAGCTCCGCACTCTGGCCTTGCCACGCGCTCTCATCTTCTTGCCTCCCTCAGTTTGTACCAAGTACCAACGGAGACAGTAAAGCGCTCTCGAGTGTGACGCGGTGCTAGCGACGCCTCTCGGAAGCGCAATGAAATGTGACCGCCTCTCCCGCATGTAGTTTTAAGAAGCCGCCGCTAGATAGCGGAAAAATGCACGAAGATTTCACAGAAAATATCTACTCGTTCGTAAAATCTCCATGCCCTTACTATTGACTGTACCGTAGCACCAAACCTTAACCTCCGGAGGACTGAATACTTCCGCCAACATTCATTAGCACAAAGAAAAATATTCCGCAAGAATTTCTAACGCCCGTGGCGAAATGTGAGTTCGTTTGTAGCATTCGAGGGTGTGACCCCATTATTTTCGGATTAGCCAGAAAAAAAAGAGGAATACTGCTGGAGGGCAAGCATTATTCGCTTCCCTCTGTTCCGTCCGTGTTTCGTGAGTTTGGGCTAATGCGAGGAAACAGAAACGTTGTCGTAATCCTACGTTTAGATCGCCCTGCGCCCCAAAGCTCCACAGAACCTCTTTCTTTATCGCAAAGATCATGCTACCAAATCAAATGTAGACAAATTTTATTTAATAATACCCAAATTACATGATGTAAGAAAAGAAAAAAAGACAAATAAATACGATTTGACTGTTAAAGAATATCGGTTATAAAATTAAAAAAAAAACTGTCTTCTGAATTTTAACATTTTATTTTCTTCCCACCTTCGACCACGCAGCAGATGATACCGCGACGGAGTCCTCAGCTAATCACCGTTGCCTCAATAAAAGTGACTTGGAGCACTTTTAGGAGAGAAAAGTGACTTGGAGACTTGGAGAGAAATCCCTGGTGACTTTTTTATGTCACCAGGGTGCGTAAATCAATAATAAATTCAGCCACGCGCTACCATAACCAAAGCTCAATACCAATGGGAAAACAAAAAAGATAGAGAAAAAATCACTGACAGACGGCGTTTATACGTGTGAGTACCTCCTTCTATATGAGCGTACAACGTTTTCTTGGTATTGGGGTTTAGATCCGTTTGCTATTTGCCTGCTCTCTCATTCTTCATTTAGTTCAGTAATGTTGAGACAGTGTGCTTTGAATCCTGAATTTTCGCAACTATTGTTTTCCAGCTCCTGGACGCTGAAGCGCTTCGTGCAAGCTTTATTTTACCGTTTACCGGTTTCCACGTAAAGTGGTGTTGCCTGCATGCGATGATCGCAACTGCCGCGCATCACATTAGTTAGATTTTTTGCAGCTTTACAAGTCAGTCCTAATGCATGACGGGGCATCTTGAAACTCACTGCATGTTTTTGTACACACATTGACGGCAATGAAGAACTTTAACCTTACACACTGACGAATCGGGACCAGGTCCGTTTACGCTTGAGTCATGGTGACTACCCGCCTCGCTTTTATACATACACAGATGTACTGAGCTTTGATGAGGTCACGCAGCCCCGACGCATGGTTACTGGGAAAAGTACCCGAAGAGAGGGTCATTTCCTTTTTCCGCGTTGGATGAGCCATAGGACTCTCGAAGAGATGTTTTCTCCAATTTTTATGCGAGAGCAGCGCGGTGCCGTTGTCGAAGTCCATTGTGTGGCCGAAACGTCGGGATTTTGTTTAATAAATTTATGACTAGAGCTCTTCATGACCGTTAAATATGTCGCTTCTTGACCAGGCAGAGAGCTGCCGAACCCTTACCTTTGTACACATCTGTACGAAAGCACGCGTTTTCGTATAGGTGTACACAAAAACATGCGCACTGAAACCGTTATAGGCAAAAGTTACTTTCAAAGCATAAATATGCCAATCAAATGTACAAAGTAGCTTCTCTTTTTTTGTGTGTGTGTGAATATTCAAGAAATATTTTAAATGGTGATTTGCAATATTTTAGTTAAGAGCTTCCACGCGCTTGAAATTCGCCGAGTGTGACAAAATACATGTTTTGTTTCGTGGTGTCAGCAATGAAGCGGGAGACAGCGACGAAATGTAGAGATTGCAGATGGTGATGTTATCGAAGGTTTATTTGGCGGAAATTAGTTTTACAAACTGTACAGATCTAAACATGTGTGCAAAGTTTGGGATTCGGACATCATTGACGTGCGGTGCACCTCTCAGATTCACATGAAACATCGAACTCTTTCTCTAGCAGATCTCCGACTTCTGTAGACGCTCACCTTGTTTACCTCTCACCGTAAAAGGCCCATCACTATAAACCTGACTGGTGCCACGTGACGAACTTCCGCCCCATAATTGGCTGGCAGACAACATAAATATCCGCCGAGCCCTCAGTGACCATTACAAACCAGTGTCGGAACAAGATATCTTTTATTTCTTCTGGTTTCTGTTTTGTTCTAGAAAAAAAGTAACGTACAGATTCTGCTCTGTAACAAAAACAAACGTGTTCGCTTGCAAAAAAAAAATCAAAACCAAAATAAAAAACGCGCATTTCTATAAAAAAAAGTAGGTCGTTAAAAATATAACAGGTGTGCTAATATTTCAACTATAGAAAATGAAAGAATCGGGGTAAAGGCACCGCGAGGAAGAACGGCTTGACGCGGTGAGCATGATCTCAGAAGAAACAGATTCTAGAGTGTACTCAGTGAAATGGGAGACCTCTGTTATGATGAAATAAACTTTAGCGCCGAGAATTGCTGCTCTATGCTGACCTGCATGGATGCATGGTATACCAAGGGCTACTTGCGCTAAAGTATGCAGCTCCGATCGGTGTTCCTTTCGTTCTTCCCCAAAATTTCAATACATTCATAGCTCTTGGAATGCGTGGCTCCTTATCCAGTATTGTGATATATGTGTAGATGGCCTCACTCACTTGTCAAATGAAGGTGCGCGCCAGACTCTGCTTTTTATTTTTTATTTTTTTCTTGAGGAAAACTTTGAGGGCATATTTTGTTTTTTCTGTGGGCCAGAAGATACTCAAATACCCGAACGTTCCTCCTGAGCCAAAAACTGCTAAAATAATATTTTTGGTTTAGTTCCGCAACAAAATGTTAAATTACGTTTTGATTACGTCGTTGTTCAGCCTAAAAATATTGCCATTTTTGTTCGGGTTTGTTTTCGTTTTCTTCCGACATCCTGCTACAAACATTGCTGACCGCCACTGCGGCGCCACACGAGGACTACTCGGATCAAACAGCACGGGCCCTGAGTAAACAAGACGACGGCGGCGCAAATAATTCAAAAAACAAAAGACCGTCTCTAGCGAATGGTGGAGCAAGGGAACGGCCTTAGGGTACATATATTTGGGTGTGTGTATGTTTATACAGCCTAGACCTTAGTCTGCCTCAAAGGGCGAATTGTCTCCCAGCTGTAGATGAGAAATTAAGCCAGTGCGGTACAACCGCTAGTCTGGGGTTTTTAACGCGCATCACACAGTAGTGATACTCGAAAGCACGGCGGTGCGATGCTCATCCAGATCAAAACGGGTAGGGGTGGGGATTGAACACAGAATCCCTGGGTTCTGCTGCGCGAGCTTTCGCTCCACGTGCTCCAAGCTGGTTTGCGCTAGCCCGCTCGGCCACCGATCCCCCCGCCTTTTGGTACACTACTGAATACGGGGTAGTCTTTGGACCGGCACTGCTCGAGAATGGAGCTTGTGAGGCTGCGCGTGTAGACATCAATTGCGGTGCTGCAGTCCCTGCAGTCGACAGGGCAGCAGAAAGTCGCTGCAGTTCAAACGTGCCGCCACACGTGTACGTACACGTGGTGCACGCGCACAACCACCACCATACTGACCCCACGGTCTATGCGCCGGTGTCGACACCTATCGCGATCTACACCACACGCCTCACGCGAGCCAGTCAGTCCCAACACTACCCCATAATCTAGTGCACTGTACTCTGCGACCCCTGATATCTACTGTAGTAGGCTGGATCGCGGATCGGGAGCTCGTCGGTGGCAGCACCGGTGGCCATTGCTTGACACCAGGAAATATACGTGTCTATGAGAGAAACACACAAATGTCGGAATATTGAAGCTTTTACGCGTTGCTCGGAAACGAGTATTTTATTATGCACTGCAATCATTATGTTGGGTGTTTGAAAATAGAATCGGTATTTGTCAAACGCTCGAACGCCGATTTAAAAAGAAAATCAAATATGCCGACGCACCACCGATTGTGCCGGCGTTGCTTGCTTTAATTTCTAAGTAAATGGCACCCGGTCAGCAAATGAACGACACGGTTCGAGTTTTAGTTGGTCACAGAAGCCCTCACTGCTGTTCAAACAAAAAGCTTGCACTAGAAGTATTTGCTACAAGCACTCGAAACGATGCTAACATCTCCGGTAAATGCATTCTAACTTATCGTCTGCTAAGCACTGATGACTTCAATATCACGAACGTCTCCACATGACTCTCGGCAATCCTTGTCTCACTGAACCGCATCACAGTTTACGCCCAACAATATCGCAACCCTCAACCGCAATACATTTATTTAAAAAAGAAATTTGTATTCTAATGCTTTTAATTTTTGCGCCTAGAATATTAACTGTCATTCACGAAAAACACGATAAAAGTTTCATCGTCGAGGATAAACTACCAAGATAAAAAATTGCAGGTTTCCCTGTTTCTCCCACGGAGTCATGCATTAATTAGCTGGTGTTAAGTGATGACTGCAGGTGGTGCCGCTCGATTTCATCAAGACAAGCCTCGATCCGCGACCTAAGCTACTACTTTACACAAACTCAACTCTTTTACGTCACGGCTCAGTGGTGGCGCGTACGGCGCACTTCCGGTCTGGGGCTGTGGGCGAAAGTCACCATGCAGGCCGTGCATGCCTCTTTTTGAAAGGAACCAGACAAAAACCTGCCTTCTTGTCAAAACTTCGTGACTAAGGCTGTACCAAAAGAGTGGGGAAAGGTTTGAAGGTCAGTTTTCATGTGCTCGGTTCGTGCGAGAACGTGGATAGGTGCCGTGAAAAAGGAAAACCGGACGCCGTCGGACCACGCCATGGTAACCCTCGTCCAGATGCGTCGGGCGTTCGCGCTGCTGGCTGGCCTTTAAGGTGGCGTCACTGGTCTCCTGACTTTTTTTTTCTTTTCTTTCAGATGCACGGGAAGCTGGCTCCTGCACGCGCGTGCAGGAGTCAGCTCTGTTCGATTGCACGATGTGGTTACGCCGAGAGTTGCCGGCTCTTCCTCGACCCGGAGAAGCGCGACTGTTCGTCTGCTCCGAACTCCGCCGGAGGGAAAGGGGTAATGCTGGGCTGCCGAGCGCTCCTCCAAAATGGCGGCGGCCCAGCGCGTTAATCGTCTACGGCCCCGATTTCCCCCTTTATTTTTTTTCTCCTGCCTCGTCTCTGACGATGACGTTCTCAAATGGTTGCGCAGGTGTTTGGAGAGTGGCGTCTCCACGGACCCCGAGCCCCACAGGAGGCGCCTGCACCTTGGGTGCTAAAAGCTGGGTGAGTTGCGTCACCACGGATACCAGCCCCGTGGGCCACCATACCCGCACGCAGGGGGCACCTGCTTTATAGTAGGTGCTTTGTGAGTGGCGTCACTACGAACCCCGAGCAATGTGGGTTCACCCACCCACGCCTGGCTGTGCGTGGCTGAACCCGTGTCCGGGGAAAAGGGGATCCTGGTGGTTGAGTTGAGCCCAGAGTACGGTTATGACCCTTCGGGGCTCCCCGCACGAGGCAATATACCGCTTCGGCCCCTGCTTCTCGTAGACAGGTGTCCTGGCTTGGCCCAACGAAGATGATTCAGTCAGTCGCCTCTCCTACCCTCTTCTTCCTTTTTTCACTTTTCCATCCACCTCTTTCTTTTTCTTCTATACTCTCTTCCTTCCTTTTTCACATTCTTAGGCGGCAAGGGCCAAACTTAAGTGGAAACAGGTCCTGTCCCTGCAACCACACTCGGGTATAGTGCTCCTGCAATCACACTCGGCTATACGGGCCGGCAGCACTGGTAGAGTAATTCTGTCAGAAAAGCCCATCTTCCTATGGCACTTTACCTACCCCCTTGTTGGGCTCCGTGGTGGGAGGTGCACCCGGGCACTGAATTTTTCTCCCATCTTTATGGGTTCCAAAGCTAAAACACCCTCTGATAGGGCCCTGAAAAGGGTTTGCACCGAAGTCCCTATAAAACACACGACCTCATCTCCTCGTACGTTCCCCAAAATGTCGGTTATGCACTCTGAAGATGACACTCCACTCTCCAAGATGTCCCCCTTTCTTGTTGCGAAAGTACTAGAGAATGCGGTCGGTAAGAACTTTAAAGCCAAAAAGATGCCCTCAGGTGACCTACTCGTAGAAATTGAATCCAGACAGCAGAGTACTGCATTCCTTGCGTTGAACTCTGTCTTTGATCACAAAGTGACCACCACACCTCATCGTACACTCTCAAGAAAAAAGGGTGTAAAAGGGTGTATCGTTGCACCCTTTGTCCCATATAATGCACCCCAAAACTTCAATTCGACGTACAGCGCCCTACAGTCGAACAGACGGCCCGAAATTTTACGAGGGGCTTGATAGCCGTGTGGTACAACTTATTGAAATAGCTAATGTATGTTTTACTGCCTACAAAAACATAATCGGGGTTTTCTTGGCCGTACTGTACAAACTTGGTGCTTTCTTTATTTGGTCTTTGATACGTACTTTAGCTATTTAAAAAGTTATATCGCACCGTTATCAAGCCCCTTGTAAGATTTGGGGCCGTCTGTTCGACTATAGGGCTCTGTACGTCGAAATGAAGTTTTGGGGTGTATTCGCAACTTTCATGACCTATAGGGGGCGCACTATCGCCTATCAAAATGGCTGTCATCTGGATGATCGTCGTAGAACAGGAGTACGAGGCTGCGTCTGCGACGCGTAAGTACATATAGTTATGCTATATACGAGCAGTATAAGAGCCTTACTTAATTTTTTTACGTCAAGAAGGTGTAGGCAAGCCCATTTATTATGAGGCCAATCATCCAGGAGCTAGGGAGCGCGATTCTCAAAGCGCGGTACCACCATCGCTGAAAGTTGCGAATTATATCGGACAAAGGGTGTAACGATACACCCTTTTACACCCTTTTTTCTTGAGAGTGTACACTAAATAGTATTCAGGGCGTTATCTCTGAGGATGACCTAATCGAGATTTCCGACACTGAAATACTTGAAGGGCTCTCTGACCAAGGAGCTGTAGCTGCGAGGCGCATCTCCCTGCGTCGGGGTGGTCACGAGCGGAAAACAAAACACAGAGTTTTAACCTTTGATTCTACCACGCTCCCCGAGCCTGTTAGGGCTGGCTATCTCCACTGCAGGGCTAGGCCCTATTTACCTAATCCTCGAATATGTTTCAAATTCCAGAGGTGTGACCATGATTCACAGCATTGCCGTGGAAAAGCCACTTATGCGAAATGTGCCAAAACTGACCACCCCACGGAAACCTGCACAAATGACTCACACTGTACAAACTACGGTGATCCCCACCCTCCATACTCTCGAGCCTGCAGAACGTGGAAGGAAGAAAAGGAACTACTTACTCTAAAAGTCAAGGAAAACCTTTTCTACCCAGAGGCACGCCGTCGCTTCACATTCTTGCTCAAGGGCAGCTATGCGCAGGTGGTGCAACGAGGACCTGCACCACTGATGTTAGCAGTGGCGACCCAAACGTCCTTTCTGGACTATGGGAAGCCACGGCTGTCCCCCACACCCCCAGGTGAAGATTTAACTTCCGGGGCGTGCAATCTCGGCTGGGCAGTCTACCGACCCTCCAAGCCAGAGTGCGAACCCTCATGCTCAAACAGGGCAACAGCCTTCTTCTTCTCAGGCTGTTTCCCAAACCCAGGATGGACCGGTGGCTGCCGCAACCTCAACCCAGCACCAGGCAGTGGCTGCCGCCTTTTCCGTGAAAGGCGATTCCTCCGGAATCGCCTCCCAGGGAGCAGGGTCGACACTCTTGCCCACACTCCCTTGAGAGAGCCTCATCGTGGCTCTCGTGTCGCTCCTGCAGCGCCTAAGGGGCATGAACGGGTGGATTCGGGCAACGCCCCGCCCAGCAGCTGCTCCGCCCTTTTGGCTGGTCGTGGACGGGGCATGGCGCCCCGTTCCCCGAACCTACCCCAACCTGCAAAATAAAAGCCTCGCCTCGGAAAGCAGAGGCCATGGATTAGGGCACAGGAAACTCCACTCAGGCGTCTGAGCAAGACGACATGGAGTAGCAGACTTCTAAGAATAAACATAAAAACAAAAGCCTTTAATCCTCCCAAAGTGACGTTGATTTTTGTTGCCACTTCTTACATATTCTTACCTTGTTATGCTCTCTGGCTTAGCAACCTTTTAACTTTTCTTTAGAGGAATGGCTAACTTTCACTTTATGCAGTGGAACTGCCGTGGTCTTTTGCGTAATATCGACGAGGTTAATTTTTTTAGGAACGAGCTACGTCCTATTGCTCTCTCCTTACAAGAGACTCATCTTGTCGATCATCATAAGACAGTGTTCGCGTCACCGTCAAGTTTTTAAAAAAGATTGCCCTGCATCTAATTGATCTGGTGGAGTGGCTGTGGTTCTCCAGAATGGGGTTGCCTGCTCCAAGGTTCCTCTCACTACGCCTCTTGAGGCAGTGGCTGTGCGCCTTCTTTTGGACCGCCTTATCACTGTGGTGTCTATTTAAATATCACCACGCATTCCACTGCACCTTCACGATCTTCAAAGACTTGTTACACAGCTTCCTCACCCTTTTTGTACTTTTAGGAGATTTTAATGCTCACCGCACCTTGTGAGGTAGCGCCCTTCAGGATTCTCGTAATGCAGTCCTTGAACGGTTTTTGCTATCATCTGGACTGTGCCTCATGAACAAGAGAGAGCCAACCTTTCTTAGTGCAGCTCAGAATTCATTTACATCTACCGATCTTTCTTTCTCATCCCCCTCACTGTTTTCTTTATTTACGTGGAAAGTTTTGAATAATCCCTTTGGAATTTGCGACCACTTTCCAGTCGCCCTGAAGAGTTTGGTTTCTGTACCAAGCCTTAAGAAACGTACCCCTCGTTGTAAAATGGAAAAAGCAGATTGGATTCTTTTTAACCTAAACTGGGACCTGAAACATCGCATGCTACAGTCCTTAAGGTGCAACCCCACCGTGCATGACGTTTTGGTGCTTTTTTGACGGCTTATAACTTTTTTATGTATCTTATAATTATAAAGTTAATGTCAAATTAAAGAGCTGTCTTTCAATGATACTTTAATGTCTCGATATTACGATTATCTTTAGTTGTTAGTTCATTATTAAGCTTTAATAGACCACAGTCTCTAATATTGAAAAACTTATTTCTCGGGTTATAACGTCCCATCTTCCACGATATTTTACGTGAGCGTTCGGTTGGATGTAATAAATTAAAAAAGTAGGCTACGAACTGTACAAATAATGTATATCTTAAAATAAAAAATAAAATTTAAAACGGTATTACTTTATGGCGCTATAAAAACGGAATCACGTCAACTAATCAAAATAACGGGACATTAAATTATGAAGCATCCTTCGATATTACATTTTCCAGAACTTCCATATTGATATATTACACGTTAAAAATGTTATAAGACTTCAAACTTTTCCCATTCACTTACGCCAAATTTAAGTTTCTTAATATAAAGTACATTTGATAAGTCGAGGCTTTGCTGAAAGGATTGAAAAATAAAAATGCCTCAATCGGTACCGCCTCGTGGGCACAACCGATTTAAAGCCAATGTGAGATAAAATGAATTGGATCCTTTGGATCAATTGACAATTTCTGTAAAAAGCCAATTGGAAGTTAAGGGGGATAAATGAAACCAGTAATATGGGACAGCCAGTGGAACGGCCCGGGAAAACCAACCAGTACTAAAAGTACCCAAGTGCCCGACTCCGCTACTAGGACACGAGCGTGCCTCACAGCGGGTCCGACGGTCACTGAGTGGCAACCATGAACCACACAGCCCCGTCGCAGTGATCACTTCTATATCCCTCGGCGCCCTTGGAGGTCACCCCCCCCCCCCCCCCCGTCTGGGGGGCCCACCCTAATTGGAGAAACCAAGAGGCACCACCTTTATGACAGCCTTCCCCTTATTTGGATGCCTCGTCTCGGATCACCACGCAGCGTCACACGTCCTGCGTGTACACGTCACGATCTCACGTCACCCACTCCACGTCCTACTCCCCACATGTCAACACGCTTCACGTCACACTTCCATCCCTTTTCAGTTCAGGTCGTCACACGTCATGCGTCCACACATGTATTTAAGGTCGTTCCACGTCATGCGGGCTCACGCCGTCCCCACGACATCACGACTCACGTCACACGCCGCGCTCCCCGCCTCAGGGGCTCCGTCCTCCATCGGGGAAAGCTAGGGTTGACTAGACCCTTTTTGTCCCCCCCCCGTCCAATGGAAAACCCCAGTGCTAGGGTTCCCCATCCCAGGTGGGGGGGTTTTCGCCAGAGCCTCCGTTGCAGCTATAGAGCTGGCAGGGCGCACCACGGGCAGGTGGAGGTTGACTTCCCACGCGGCGACAACCGCGGGGGCTTGCGCCCCTAATATAAAGTACAGATATATAAAGTACAGATGGCGACACGTGTTCAAGAACAGCTTGATGTACATTTTCCGTCGTGTGGCGCTTGGAACGCCACGTGAAAGACAGAGAAAGCGCCAGATGTCAGGGTGTGCCTGGATGCCCGAAGTGAGCGAGCCAGAGACGTCAGAACAACAAGCGCGGAGCTGCGGGTGCACCACAGCTACTTCTGCGCGCGTTCTACTGTGCGTCGGTACACATGCCCAACGCCATCTAAATGAAATTGGCATAATGAAATGCATTCTGTCATTTCAGATTCCTCCATGTATGCGAAAACATTTTAATGTCTTTATCACTTGCAAAAATAATTTTCGCAATCAAACTATGCTTGTAGGAATGGTTTGACTATATTTTGTTTCAAAAACCACCTCGGCGGCTCTTAAGTGGCAATGATATTAAAACAAAACACAAAACATTAAATGTCTCATTGTCTCTGGGCCAACGCGCTGGCCCATGAATCTATATTGATCGGGTTTACTTTGGTTGCACGTCAAAAGATCTCCAGTTAGTCAAAATAAACTCGCATTTTTTTTTTATTGGGGCGTGTTAAGTGATTTTTGTTGGTTTGGCTTGTGAAACTCTAAGATCTGAATATTTGCTTTGCGTTACCTTAGTTCGGAGCACAGCCAACGCTACGGGCTGATGAAGCCACTGAAGCAGCACCAAGAGCGCGAGGTCAAGCTGTTCGTTCTCTTTCTGTGCCTATATGTGGTCGGGCTAAACTAGAGCCACTAAATAAGCTACGCTTTATACACATCTTAGTGCTTAAAATTATGGTTGTCAGTTATCTGAAGCTTTATCTGAAATCCCAGGTAACGCTTTTCCGTCCTCCACAAATATTTAAACAGTTCGCGACAAAGCAAAGCAATATTACGTGAGCTTCCCGACACCAAAACTAATGCTGAGGAAGTCGCACTTTTGAATCATGACGATCGGCAGTTGCGTTTGATTTGTTACTAACCACCAAGATGGCGGCGCTCACAACAATATCGGGGGAAAACGTGTCGATACTCTTAAGAGTAGCTCATTTGGTTTAGCTCACAGGCTTAACGAAGTGCGGTGGGGGATCATTGGCAGATTGTGTTGTGGCACCGCAGATCAGAGCACATGTACAGGGTGTCACAAAAGAAAATTTACACGGTCTTTTTTACCGCAAAAATAAACTAGGCATCGCCGAACGCTCATTCACCGCCCAAAGGTAGCGCTAGAGGTCACAACCAGATGCCAAAGTTTCAGCCCGATCCGATAACTTAATCAAAAGTTGTAACTGATTTTCTGAAAATTTCAATGGAAAAATGGCGGCCGACGGAATTTTCGAACACATGGGGCTCTATGGCACCAGAAACCGAACACGGGCAAAATTGGGCTCCATTTTTCCATTGAAATTTTCAGAAAATCAATTATAACTTTTGATTAAGTTATCGGATCGGGCTGAAACTTTGGCATCTGGCTGTGACCTCTAGCTCTACCTTTGGGCGGAGAATGAGCGTTCGGCGATGCCTAGTTTATTTTTGCGGTAAAAAAGACCGTGTAAATTTTCTTTTGTGACACCCTGTAGAAATGATCGAGTGCGAGCTCCGTTCTAAGCACGGAGCTCACGCTGCAGAACCTCTAGAGACTAAATTCCCTCGATGTGTTTTCGTTGGTCTTTCAAATAATCTCAAAGGTGGCAGTGCACGAGGCCCGTGTCTCGAGTGGCCCTTGGAGGCAAATAGCGGCGCAGCCGTGGTAGCCGCAGCACTAAAATGACTGGCCCTTGAAAGGGAATGGTGACGGAGCACCCGCTCGTGGGACGTGGTTTGCGCGTTTCCACAACAATGGTTCGGGGTACTTGTAAAAAAACGTCTTTATCAAGGGGCTTTAGCAGGGACCCTGTGTTCGGTCGTCCATCTGCATCCTATGTATACCGCCGTGCGATCGTGTATCACATATACTGCGTAATGCACATTAAAGACCCCGAGCTAACAGTTGTACTGCACTTTTTATAACCTTCAACGGGTAAGAATGTCGCCCTACGAAACTGCTGCTCTCTAAAAAACTAACGACTAATTTTGAATGCGCCGTTACATTGCATTTTTATTCTGTGTTTGCGTGTTCGCGTTCTTTTTTGTTTCTACATGTTTGGTTATGCGGCTCTTCTTATGATGAAACAGACTATAGTTGTTGGACTTCTGGAAAAATATTATAGAACTTAGAAAATGGCGCGTGAATTCAAAAGACAAAAAAGAAAATACACAAACACACACATAGGCGCGCTTAATAAAAATAATTGAAATAACTGAATTGATTATAATTGTGTTTTCAAAGGTTTCAGCGCACCAAAAGCTATAAAAGTGAGCTCGATGTTTTGGATGGTGCGCTTGTTCACTGGAAGTGTACTTCAGGGCAGTATGCTCGCACTTGTATGTTCCGCTTCGCCGTGCAGGATAAAACCAAATACTTTACTGGTAATGTATTTAGTGAAACAAAGGTTACCTTCTGCACATGAGCAACGCCCTCAGTTTTCGCGTGATTACACTCTTGTTTATTATTATTGTTTTCGTTCCCCACTGCGATTCAGTTCGTGCTCTTTTATGTCCTACATGCATAGGGACCAAGGTAACCCAGGAGAAGACTATTTCGCGGATTGCAAAAACAAAAACCTATGTAACTCACCACGTGTGCCACAATCAATACAAAATATTCTAAACTTCTCATGTGACCACTTGCCTGAGTAAACATTGTTGTTTGTCAAGAACAATTGCGATTGTATAAAACCACGTGGGAAAAACTCGTTCTAAGCACGCGACCATTGGCATGCAGTGAATACTCATAATCGGTGCCGAGATAATTGGTAGCTGCCAGCAGGTGGAGATTTTCTATCAACCCAGACTTATAATGTTTCCTTCTTTCTGTTGTAAGCAATCAGGGGACAAGTTACACCAAATCTGAGGGTAATAAAGTACTATGAACATTCAAACATAACGGCCTGAGCAGTATATGTGTACAAGCTTTAGCTTTCGATGCACCTTTAACTTTCGATACGCTCAACGCTAGTGTAAAACGTAGGGCTTTCTCATTCTTAATCAGCGTACCATGTGCGTGCTTACACTATATTTTATACAACGTCAAACTCTACTCGTTTGCATCTTTTTCATTTATGCACACCACTACTTGCGCACATAAATCACCAAATTAAGACTGGTACAGGATGTCACAAAAAAATTTACGGGGTATTTGTTTACCGCAAAAATAAACTACGCATCGCCTAACGCTCATTCTCCGCCCAGAGGAAGCGCTAGGTTACAACCAGATGGAAAATTTTCATCCCGAACGGACACCTTATTCAAATTAAGTGATTTTCTGAAAATTTCAATTGGAAAGTGGAGCCCATTTTTGCCCCTTTTCGGTTTCTGTTGCCATTAAGCCCCATGTATTAGAAAACTCCATCGTCCGCCATTTTCCCAATGAACTTTTCAGAAAATCACTTATAACGTTTGAATAAGGTATCGGATCGGGCTGAAACTTTGACATCTGGTTGTGAGCTCTAGCGCTACCTTTGGGCGGAGAATGAGCGTCCGGCGACGCCTAGTTTGTTCTTGCGGTACAAAAAAAAACTGTATTTTTTTGTTTTGTGACACCTTGTACATTGCTTAAACTATGTGCAAAAGCTATCCACAGACCCAGAATCTTTGCCTGGCCAGTCATTGCATTTATCATTAAATTCGTATTAAAATTAATTTTTATCATTTATTGCAGTGAGTTCATTTTTAACCTCGGCATTTTTTATAATGACTCCCGCACCAGTCCTACCTTGGGGTTACCAAACTCAACATCTAAACCTGAGTGCCATTTTTTGTTTTTCAGTCTCGTGGTTTTGGTCAAACTAAACACCCAGCTGCCCAAAATGAGACACCTGACCGCACAAAAAAGTATTTATATTTTTTTTTATTTTTTAGGTAGTTAATTTTTCAAGCTAGAATTTTGGAAACCCAAGTCAATCACGTCATCACGTTTTCCTGGAAATTCACAAAGAGCCAAGACATGCACGACAAAAGGGCCGGCCCGTCATATTGCCGCCCACAGAGCCGAGAAAGCAACGATCGGTCACGGACTTCTAGAAGATTCGCGTTCTTTCTTGCACCAGACGTAACTTTTGCCCTGCTTTCTTGTTCTCGAAAGTGCCAGTTCATCCTCGCCCCGAGCGTGCGACGCTCGAACCTTCTTTGCCGAACTTTCGAGATGGTGACGCACTGTAGATAAGCAGCCGCCAGCGACCTTGTCGAGTCAGTCTCGCTCTCGCCCTCTGTTACGGTGCCGAATCGCCGCCTGCTTTTCTGCTGCCTCGACGATCTTTCTTTACTTTTTTTGTTTGGCACAAGTTCGCCGATTAAACCTTTATTTTTCAGTTCACTGCTCGTCCTCTCGTCATCTTCATTCGTGGATTCGTGTCAATATAAATCTGATCACATTGAAATATGTATAATTGGCCTCTGAAATCTCCGATAAGGGCGCGCAGGCAATTTTGTTTTTCAACGCGTCGGTGGTTTTGTTGTGCATGTGTCTCGCCATTTGGCTCAGAACGATTTTCACGTTTTGTTCTGCCCACATTTGCTGGAGACGTGAGCTCGGAGCGTAGGCAACTGGCCCCTTTGCATGAGAGCTGGCACAGCCGTGCGCGTTCCAAAGAAAGCTCGTGTAGAGAAAAACAAGCAAGGGACCAGGGATATCCAATTCAGGATATAGAAAAATTCCCCACTGTATCGAAGCGCCACCACACATGATTTCTCGCATTGATCTACAGACCTGGAAGGCGATCCCAACGCCATCTGTTGGTTCAAAATCACACTAACCAAGGGTGGGGTTGCACCTTAAAGGAACACTGACAGGGTATTTATGCTCGCCGAGGTTTTTAGTTGTACGTGACATACGAGAGCTTAACTACCCAGAACAGAATTTGCGGCTCGAAATTCGGTTTCTTTCCGCCCGAAAACCGCCGATCAAGAACTGGCCGGTTCTAGTCTCGCTCACTCTCTTTTCCGTGGTCACAGGCCGTTTTCTAAGGTTTCGAAGCGACCACCAAATTTAATCAAAGTCGTGGGTCATTGAAGGCACACAGTCAATATTGAAAATAGAAAAAAATATGAAACCCATTTTTTGTGGCTTCCAAAAAGCTGCAAATACGTTGATTAAAAAAAAAAAAGTTAGCACAGACAACCGGAAGCCTTCTGTGCGTTCACTAAAAATTCTCAACATGGCGTCGTTTCGCGTATCGTGGGACTAGCGGATGGCAGCGGACGACGGGCGTTGGACCTCTACTTCAGAACTGTCGTTCACAGTACCGGCGAATTCTGTCTTCCTTCGAAAGAGAAATTGTGGACCGATCAAAAGAACTGATATTCATCCCGTACGACGCGCCCGACCAGCAAGCCGATTGCACGAAGACGTCGCCGAGCCGTCGTCCCTTCTCGTTGCTCAGGACATCGCTCGCCCAAACGTCAAGCACGAAGTGCGTACTTCGAGTTGAATACGAACGCGTACGGTTTCTTTACGAAGTGCGAATTTGGCATCTGCGTGGTGCTGCCCGACTTCAAGCCGGGAGTGCATGTAATGAAGGGAAATCGGCAGCAAACTACCAAAATACAGTCTACCGGGGCGGCTCCATTAGTACGCACGGAAGACTTCGTTCAGTAGCTCAGTGGAAAGACATGCTATTTACACGCAGCGGGCACGGGTTCGATCCCTGGTGTGGGTGAACCATTTTTTTTTTGGTCAAACATTTTGCGATGTTTACAGTTCTTTTTTTTTTTAACAATTATCACTGAAAAAAAAACAATTGTTGTGGACGATACGTCGCTGAACTAAATGGTATGGGATTTCATTTTTGCCACCTGCGAACTCAAAGTAGTCACTTTCCACAAAATGTAAGGAGCATATGAATCGGGTGGCGTCCGCTTTCCGAGCTTCGCGTAACTGTTCTACAGGAATTGCAGCCAGCCATTGATCCCGACCCGTCGATCTTTCGGAAACTTGTGCACTCTGCCGCACAATGCCACTTTCAAATGCAGGACATGTGAGGCAACTCTTCACGCAACATCTTGGGAGTATTCTTTTCGGAGCCGATCACGGGAATTCACTACACTACGGCACTCGGGCACTCACTACTAATTGCCAACACTTAAATGTACAAAACAACTCATCTTGAAGTACAGAACAGCGAGCGGGACAAACATAACTGCAAAGGAATCGCACGGCGAGCGAACGCATTTCGTCTGCTACACGCGGAGAGAAAAAAAAAACAAAAAAAAAACCGTACGGTCGGGTGTAGCCACGTGACTTCCGCCAGTCTCACTGTCCTCTCCACTTCCCCGTGTGGTGCGGGAGTTTCGGTTTCGCTTTCAACCAGTTGCGTTTTCTGGCTTTATTAAAAAAATACGTGACTCTGTAGCAGAATATTAATTGGGTAGTATTCCGACACCATAATGAATCGCCTGACAAAAAAGGAAAAAAAATTTTTTTTTTTTTTTGGTGGGGGGGTGTCAGTGTCCCTTTAAGACATGATGAAGCCACGACTTACATTACAGAACAGATAATTAATGCCGCTTTTCGTTCCACCCCTCAGACTTTCTGTAAAATTGCCAAAGAATAAGGCTTGGGTCATAATTCACAGATATCCGACATTTGAGAACTTAAAAGTTTCAGCGAAATAGGGCTCAAGCTCGTTGGACTAGGAAGCAGGCCAAGCGAAAGTCTTAGAGACGATATTTGTCCTCTATTAGTAGCTATGTCCCAGCAAATGAAGTGTGGGACCGACTTCACAAGGTCGAAGGCAGATATCGCTGTTTCACAGTTCCTCTCTTTCAATCTCCGTCCTCATTACATGACCAGGCTAATCTGTTAGGTGCACATTTTGCAGCCATTTCGAACTCCTCGCACTGCTCTTCGGCGTTTTTGAAGTTTAAGTCAGGTGTATAGAGAACGAGAATCAGCTTGGCAGGAGGAGCCTCCGCACCTTACAATCAACCACTCCAAATGGCTCGGAATATCCGGAAGCACTATTCCCCTGGTCCTCATCGTACACATTACGAGATTATTCGGCATTAATCGGAGGGATCACTCTCATCTCTCCTCATTTATTTTAATGACCTGTGGAAAGATGCATACTTGCCCACCGATTGGAAACAGGCAGAAGGGATTCCGCTACTGAAGCCCGGAAAAGACCCTTCCCTCCCGTCAAGTTACAGGACGATAGCATTGACGAGCTGCCGGGGAAAAACGTATGAAATGTTAGTTAACAAGCGTCTTGTTTACTTCCTCGAACAAAATAATATTTTGGATGTAAATCAGTGCGGCTGTCGACCGGAACGCTCCACGACCAACCACTTAGTTCGGCTGGAGACTGTTTTACGGGAGGGATTTGTGAACAGGCAGCATTGCGTATCGGTATTTTTCTACTTGGCTTGCGATACCACTTGGAGACATGGCATCCTGCGGGACCTTTTTATGTATGGATTATGTGACAAATGTCTTCACTGCATTAAAAACTTCTGATGTGGTCGTTATTTTCGTGTACGGCTAGGGACACTTTCTGATTTGTTTGTTCAGGAGAACGGGGTGTTACTTTTCCGGTCAGCCCACCAAGACGAAGACTGAAGTTGGTCTGACCGCGTTTATTTCGTCTCGGCAGCAGGACGAACAAGAGCCTCGAGCTGCTAGACGCAGCCGCTTTTATCGGTTCAATCATCACAGTACGCGCCGCTGACGCAGCAGGTTGAAGGCGACGCCCTCGCTAGCGTAGATAAGCGAGACCAACTAAACAACAATATAACAGGGGGTTCTTCAGCGTGGAGTCCTGAGTGTTAACCGTCTTTGCTGTAAAATTTAATTATCTATGCCGGGTCATAAATTCTCCGCATCGTACTCTCTTCGTGTAGATGATATTCCAATTGTGTAGCATCGTTTCATATGTCCATCTGTGAAAGGCAGCTGCAGCTAACCATAAATAAAATGACTAAATGGGTAAATGAAAAAGGCTTTAAGTTTTCTTCAGAAGAAAAAGTCCGTGTGCCATTTTCTTTGCGGCGTGGGCTTTGGTGAGATCCGATTCTTACTTTAAATAAAAATAACATTGTGGTTAGAGCAGAGCATAAGTTTGTGGGAGGGATTTTTGACTGTATAGTTTGGCGCAGTATGGCCATCGGAGCTCTTGCGCCATAAAACCCGCAAACAACTACAACTAAAACGGTTGATGAGGCAAGCCCCGGGAAATTTCTGGTGGTTTCTCGGGGAACTCGAGCGATTTCGTAAAACAAACACTCCGTTTATAATAAAAGCAGTTGAGAGATGTAATGATAGTCATAAGATGTACGAGCTCGCAGGAGGTCATAAACCGTTATATAAAAACACTCGAGCAAGAAGAAAAAGAAAGAGGAGTAAAAAAAAGGATAAGGAGAGAATGCACATGCTTAGGGGAGTCTAGCGTGTCTGGTCTATAGTCTGGGATATCACAGTGCGTAATGACTGCGAGCAGTTCTTGTTTGTTTGTTTGTTTTTCTTTTAATGTTGTCTTTTGCGTCGACGCAAAGTTGCTCGGTCGCACTCTCTTTGAACTAGTGCATATTTTCCCCCGTGTAACGAGCAAAGGGATAAAATGAAACGTTTGCCAAAGTTATGGTCGGTCATAAAGGAGCGAGACTTGTTTGCGGCGCACATCCCCTGACGTGCCTTGTCCAACGCTCATGGGATTTACTGTATTACAGAGAAGAGCCGAAGCCGAAAAGCGTCATCGGTGCTTTATGCTGTTCATTTGAAAGCTGCTGCCTGTCTTATCCTAATGATCTTTATTTATTTTGTTTTGCACATTTAATGGAATGTTGGAGTAGAGGCCATATTTTCCTATATACTTTTCTGCCAGCACAGGCGTAAAATGTCGAGTCAGTGGTCTGTGCACGCATGCGCGGCGTGATTTGTGCCGTGGAGGAGAGTGACTCTCCACACTCAGAACGCGTCCCATAGCCCAGCAGACAAAGACGTCAGCTGGCAGTGCCGATTGTCCTAATCATTCTCTAAAGCGCGGGCGGCGCGCATCGAGATTAGAACTTCGAAAGTGCTTTTCCGAAATTTCTCAAATAGGACGATCCTCCGTCCCTACCTGAAAATGTCGAGGAAGCCACGCCGATTGATGATAGGCATTCGCTGAACGTATATACGCTGGAGTGGTGCTTCTCTGACAGCCAGCTGGGGTCAAAGAGTGTACGTTGAAACCGATGTAATTGAAGAAGCTCCCGCATTTTTTTTTTTTTTTTCGGCAAGACCGCAACATAGTTAGTCTCAGCTTTTTGAGTGCGTGTTTGTTTGCGTGTGTGTGTGTGTGCGTATGTGCGCGTGTGTGCGCGTGCGTGCGCGCGCGCGTGTGTGTGTGGTGTGTGTGTGCGCGTGTGTGTGTGCGGGGAGAGGAGGGGGGGGAAGCAATGAGGGACGCAAATTTTCGAGACTTGATAGACCAGGCATGCGAACAGCACCACCCACCACTCGTCGTTGATTTGTTCACCAGATTCTTAATTTGTTATTGTCATCTTTCAGACATAAGATGTATAACATTTAGAAGACTAATGCAGTATTGAGTGTGCTTCATGTAGCAGGCGCTTGGGGCAGACCAGTTTGACGAACTCTAGCGATGCACCCGCGGCACATTGCAAACCCTCCGATGAACTTGTGCTGTTCGTTATTTTAGCGTCGCCCACGCCTCGATTGGTAAAACAATAGATTCGTTTTTCCCTTCCGGTAGGAGACTGTTTAGTACCACGGTCGGTACTATATACTATACGGTTGCCATACGTCAGTGATGCCGTATGACCAGCGCTGAGTTCCGCGATACCTGTGCCCCTACGCTTCGTGTTCAAGTAATGACGTCGCCTGCGTTTCATCGGTGCACCTAACGGTTCTTGGTGCACGGCGTCAAGAGCCTGGAAATGCAAAAGCAAATGAAAGCCGTTTACAACTCCCTGTAACACCGAATTAGAGCGCAGCTCTTGAGGAGGAGGAGGGAAGGGTACTAGGGGAGGGTATACCCCTCGTCCCTCCTCCTAACCTCCTCATCTTGTCTGCTACTCCTCCCTCCGAGCGGCGTCGCCTCACGAGGGTCACGTGACCCCTGTGAGGTCACGCGACGATGACGATGAAATGACGTGATTGGCATCGTCATCTTTATGACGTCACCAGTGACGTCACGTGTGACGTCATCGTGATGACGTCATCGTCATCGTCACTGATGACGTCATCATCACAGATGACGTCATTGTCATCGTCATCATCACTGATGACGTCATTGTCACTGATGACGTCATCAGTGACGTCATGCGTCTCATAATGCACCGCGCGGCTACGCCGACGGCGACGGCGACGCCGCTCAAGCCGGAAACGGGCACCTAAGAGCTGCGCTCTAATAGAATAAATGGCAAATTGAGACGCTACGAAAAATCTTTACGTATACACGCTGAGGGTAATGCAGAGATAAGCGTGTGTTCAGTCGTGTGTGTGCGTGCACTGCAGCATCATATACATAATGCGCCTTCGATGTACCCCGCAGGAGAGCGCCCTACATTTCTTTACAACGTCGTCAAACAGACGGGCATGTGTACGAAGGACGCGCGCTGTTTCCTCGCGAACTCTACCGGAATAATTAATGAACTGGCTCGGTTGCCTGTGTCGTCTTTTTTCTTTCGGTTTGCTTTTGTTTGGCTGTTTTTGGTTTTCGTAGGACCTTTTTGCTTCGGTCTACGATATGACGCAAGGCCTTACTTAATATATCGACGTCTTGTCTTTTGTTACGCAGTTGCCTAGTTTATTTGCGGCAGGGTTACCGGGTTCAAGCTTCCTATTTCCGTTGGCACGAGGACTGGAGCCAGTTTTCACTTCGCTGGCGCGTCGTGCGGGTTAATGCTCTCACCCGTTCTTAATGAATGATTAAAGTTAAAGCTCGTTCGGGGTGTTCAGGACTCGGTTGCGGGGGTGCAGTCGCGATTCTCATAACCGATGAAGATCTTCGGATTCCTCTATATTGATTTTCTTCGCCGATTCATCTCTCATCCTCTCTGTGGCACTTTCGTCTTGGGTGTCTTTGCCTCTGCGAGCCGCCATTGCGCGTGATTCCAGCAAACAATTCGTCCAAAACACCCCTTACGCATTCATTGTCCGCTCGTGGCCCTATTCCTTTGTTTACTTCGATTACAGTGCTCTTTACTTTTTTTTTCCGTCGCTTTGTCGTCCCGTTGAAACGTATTGATGGAAGGATGGCGAACGAAGAATACCATGGACGTTTTTTGTCCTAACCGAGGTTGTCCGCGTTCTGTCGCAAAACTATTTCTCGCTCGGTGTGCGAGCCGGATGTTTTTGATGGTCCGAGCACCGCTCGGTGCGCAGTGTAGTGCGCTTATGCGCACAAGTTTTTCTTTAATAATGTTTCGCGTATATTTCTGCGCGTTCTCTTTTTGTTCGCGCAGCCGTATTCTGGTGCTTGGAACGGGTCTCCGACGTTCTATGTTATAGCGGGTCCTCCAGTGTGGTTCCTCGATTTCCGCCCGATGACGTCACGGGAGTGTCAAGCTGTCGCCTGCCGCGATCATGGCGGTGCCAGAGCAGCGCTGGTGGATGCGGCAGGTCGCTCTCCGGTGGACAGTCCACCGAAGCTTCGGCAGCCAGGAATTGGGACGCCGCGACGACAGCGACACTCTCGTTCGCTCGTACTTTTTGCCGAAATTTCGACGAGCAGCCGTTAGGATTGCGACCTCCGACAGCTTGATAGGTCGGCTCCCGTGACGCCATTTATTGCCTCTTCGGGACCACTTTGGATGCACGGGCGGATAGGACTAGTCGAAGACGGTTCACAATTAAGCGACGTCGCCGTATCGCGCCATGCACCTTCGTGTGCATGCGTGTGTGTACGTGTGGTCCGTGTCTCTAGAACGTTCGTTAGCATTGCATGTCCCAAACTGCACGTGAGCGTCGCTACTATCCACCAATCTAAGATGCAGTTCGGGCTCCGCGCACGCGCAGTGTGAAACATGCAACGCTAACGCAAAAACGCGTGCTTGCATTCGCTCATAGGCTTATCGCCAACGTTTACGCCGATTTGTGAGTGGACACGTTGATTTGACGTGTTTTTTTCCCTGTGTGAGCAACATTGGGCATGAATCGCATTGGCCCTAATTTGCAGCTTTAATTTCACGTTCGTTTTCTGCGCGTATACTTCCTGTGGCATCGAGGTACGAACTTGTATCGTCCCTATTTATGCTTCCCGCTTTCCCTTGCTTTCTTATTCTTATTATATTATCGCAGGGCTGGTGTTTATTCGCAAATGTTCCTGGTAGTTTTCTACGTCAATCTAGCAAGTTCGGGCATGTACTGCTTACGTGACTGTGCCTTTCGCTGTACCCTTGACTCGATGTCTGGCAACAATGTTTGTTTCCTATCCAGCTTCAGTGCATCAGATTTCAATGGCGGCACATGATGTATGCTCACAAGACGGCATCAGTCAGTCAAAGTCTCAAAACGGAACACCGACGTGCCAGGAGCGTCATCCGCCAACAAGGAGCACAGGGTACTACGACTGAACGCTCGAGACGAGACTGTCGCAGAAAGAAGTCTTTAAGGAACCCTTGGAAAATAAGCAATAACTATGTAATCAAGTGGAAATAAACATATTTGATATACTGACCAATTATGCATCATATTCACACTCCAGCCTTTACGCCTTCACAGTCTACACACCAAGAATTGTTTTAGCTGCACGCGGTAGAACTTTCGATGACATTTGGATTTCTGACCCCCCAATATTAACAAATGAAACAAACCAGACTGGCAGACTTGTTGCGTGGCGCTGCACTCATTTCACCTCTCCTGAACATGTGGTGCAGCCGAAAGGAAACTCCGGTGATGTGAAATGCTATTTATTTGTTTATCCCTACAAATCTTTTCTAGACACTGCAGAGAGGATATTTAAAACTACACATATTAGAATAACGAGAAATTGTTCGTTCGAACGTTGGTGGTACTTTGGGCCTGCAACGTTTGCCAGGCTGACAGTCGTTGAAGTTCCCAGGAGGCGATGGAGACTTTGCGAGTTCTTTGCCGAACCAATTTATTTTACACATTATGAACATTTGTACAAAGTAGGAGACGTTGGTATATTCGGATCGAACAGGTCTAACAGATGTCCAAATCAGTCTAAAATCACCCTCTCTCGCCTCGTCAGAGGCTTTGGAAGGCACTCACTTTCTTGCCCTCAGGGAAGTTTCAACCAATAGTTTCAAACTTTGTCGAAGTCACGTGGCGGCAACCTTCCATTGGTCGGCTGGGGGCCGACCCGGCCGTATATCAAGTTTGCAACGGCCACGGCTGACAGCTCCGTAACATTGGCACAGCCTTGGGTTCCAGACAGAGCGGCGCCACGCCAGAGCTCCTGGCCCGAAACTCAATCGTCCCCAGCGTACCCTGTGGGACGCTGGAGCACACAACAAAACACGCGCACACACAAAACAAAACGCCCCCTTCGCGGAAGGGACAACGCCTTTGTCGCGGGGTGCCTGCTGGGGAGGACCGCGGTCACCCGTCGAAAGTAAAGAAAACAAAGACAGCCGGGGTGCCTGCGCTTCCCCTCACCCCCGCGCTGCCGTCGAAAGACCACTCCGGGTAGGGCACACTGATATTAATGAGCACAAAAGGGACCCAGCTGCTGAAAATAAATATTACACGCGTAAAAAATAATTATTGCTGTAACTTGTTAACTACAAAGACGAACACACCTCTGAGCATCTAGTTTCGTAGTATGGAAGGACATTTTATATACATATGAAACAATAGAGCCTTTGCGAAACCCCATCAAGCAACATTGACTGTCACTATTTTGTTTCGGCGTATATCACACGAGTGGGCCCCAGTTAGCATCGAACAGTAATGCAGCTTCCCAGTTCAATAGGCGCTGAGCCGAGCTCACAGTAATTGCTGACATAGGATATTTGTCGAACAAATGCCGAAAGTATGAAGGCCTTGGACAGTTAGTGTAGCAGCTAATGTAATTCTTTTTATCACAATTTGCCAAAAGGCAGATGCTACAGTCCCAGTGAGCCAATATGCACGTTGCAGAGAGGCACATGACAACATATTATCACAGTGCTCTCTTTCTGCAGATATTTGTCACATACCTTCACTGCGTCTCTCTGATTGGCTCGAGGGGGCTGTGGCGTTTGACCTTTGCAAAGTTATGGTGAGACAAAGTATAGGCAGCTCCCACTTTTGTAAAAAGGTCCATTGAAGAGGCTGAAAAGAATGGTATTCCACATTTTGCAACGAGACTGCTTCTTCGGGCAAGGGACAACACAAATACAAGTCTAACCAAATGCAAGTCTTGTCTAGGTAATTATAACAAGTAAATGATCGACCGACTGATACAATGCACTCTTGATGAAACAATTTATGGCTGCAATAAAACCTACGGAAGGGAAAAATCTGCAGTTAATCTTCAATTTCCGAGTTGCATTGCATTTAACGAATTTATGATATGTGTGGTGCAATCTCTGGATCTCTAAAGAGTTGGGCTGCATTTTTAAAGATTCTAGATGTTGGAATGATGGATTCAACAACCATTTAGGAGGAGTTTGATCATACACATGGAATTTACTGTGGACTTTGGATACCGATCGGCAATGTCAAGAGCCTACTAATTTCTAAGGGATGAAGGATGCAGTACTTGGTGAGCGTAAACATTATTTTACAGAAATCTGTCTTGTTAGAAAAATAATAGACTGCCTGAACTTTGAAACTCTAACTAAACTTTAATAAAAACATAATTCCCCGACGTTCCGGGACCAGCTTGGTCCCTTGGTCACGAATGACAGTTGGTTGGACGGAGGGGGAAGCCGCTTATGTAGACCGATTGAGATTGCTGCGTCCGGGTTTTTCAACGAAGCGATGACGCCCTGACACATAGACGCTTGGGAGGGTGCCCGACGACCTGTTGATGTTACCATTTGTTCTCTGGATGTACCATGGCTAGGAATCTGCTCATGAACAACACGAGTCTAGCGGACCGAACCTGCTTGTCAGTTGACGAGATCTGCCGTCTATTGGAGCTGTGCCTCACAAGCACCTACTTCTCGTTCGATGGGCTCCTCTTCAAGCAGACAACCTGCACCGCTATGGCAGCAGCTATCTTGGTCACCATGGCCAACCTTACCATGGAACCGGTTGAGCAGCAAGCCCTTGCTTCGTTCGTGCTGAAGCCAAAGATCTTTCTTCGTTGTGTAGACGACTGCTTTTGCGTAGTTAAGAAAACTGAAATCGACTGTCTTTTCCAGCAATTAAATTTAGTCGAACCCGTTATTCAGTTAACGGTGGAAGGCGAGAAAGATGGTGCGCTTCCTTTTTTGGACATCCCTGTGAAGAAGAATTCAGACAAGCTGACCTCGGTGTGCAGGAAGCCTATGCACACCGGAAAGTACTTGAACTTTGACTCTTACCATCGCACAGCCCATAAGATGACGGTGGTTACTGCGATATTCAGACGTGCCATATCTGTGTGCTCCACGGAGGGGTTTCTCTTGGAAGAGGTCGACAAGATCAAGGCCCTCCTTCGAAACAACGGCTACACCAAAATATTCATTAACCGAGTCTACAAGAAGCTGCGCCGTCCCCGTCTCTCCACAGTCCCGGCTACTTCGATCCGTCTGTGTCTGCCATACGTGGGGAACGTCAGCGAGGCCATCGAACGCGTCCTTCGAAAACATGGGATCGCGATCACTCACAAACCAGTGTCCACCATCAGTCACCGACTTCCTCTCCCAAAGGACAGACCGAGAAAGGAGACGTCCCAAGGTCTCGTCTATCGAATCCCGTGGACGGACTGCCCTGCCGCTATACGCAGGGGAAACTAAAGGCCCGTTCACACTTCCGCGGCCACGCGGAACGCTTCCGCGGCCACGAATACGAGGAGAACGACGTTCAAGGCAGCGACCTCGCTGAACACGCTGCGAAACTGGGTCACAGCGTGTTTTTTTTTTTGTTGTTGTTTTTTGTTTTTTTTGACAAAAGCGAGATCCTGGGCACGGAACGACACTGGCGTAAAGGTGTGCACCTAGAATCGTGGTACGTCCAGATAACAAAAGGTAACATCAACAGGTCGTCGGGCACTCTCTCACGCGTCTATGTGTCAGCGCTTTGTCGCTTCGTTGAAAAACCCAGACGCAGCAGTCACAACCGGTTTACAGAAGCAGCTCCCCCTTCCGTCCAACCTACAGTCACCCGTGACTAAGGGACCGTGCTGGTCATGAAACGTTGGGGAATTTTTGTCTTCTTAAGCTTTTGTTCGAGTTTCAGAGTTCAGTCAGTCTAGTATTTTCTGCATTAATCAACAAAAAATGCCAAAACTTACTCACTGTGTTCTGAGTTCCAAGAAGATACATGAACTGGTTTATGAACGTTAGCAATGAATTTTTTTCGAATGATTGGTTCGAATGCTTTCTAGGAGTTCGCGTGCACGTCACTTAAACAAACGCCAACTTTTCACTCAAAAAAAGTACTGCAATCAAATGCAAGCTACTGCAATGAAAGCAGGCTATGTCGAAATCCTGAGAACTGCCAATTTGTGAAATCGTCGAATTTGAAAAAAGGTTGAGAGGATATCGCACCTCCCGAGCCCTATGCAATTCCAATGGTAAATCTTAGGTCTTTTTTCAGCAACCACCGAACGGATTGACTTGGGGATGGTTTTATTAGAAAGATAATAACAAAACTGAGTAATATTATGGTGCCACATTTCCTTCAATAATTGGTGTGGGCTCATAAGCCCGTCTCTCACCGCTTGTGTGTCCGGTCGCCAAGGAGGCTGTCGGGGTCTCTGACTCCAGTGATGTTCCCGAGAATTCGATCGTACAATGGCTCTTCCATGCAGAGGGCCGTCACCACACCCCGAAAGTAGGGGGTCGATACCCTAACTCTCGCCTCGGGGAGCATCTTGGCGGTCCCATCAACCAAGTGTACAGATCTCGTAACTCCGGTTGTCTGGTTGTCGTCAACCAGGTCTCTCTTGATGATTACCGTATAGCTCCCCGTGTCGCGCAAGACGGATATCTTCCTCGTCCCTACATTGCCCTCTATGACGGGCATTCCCTCAACAAGGAATTTCGCCCGCGAGGTCACAAGGGCATTCACGATAAAAATCTTCTCCCCATTCTTCAGCTTCACGAAACGGTTCCCCTCTGCTGCATTCATCGGCCCCTCTTTTGGGGGTGAAACAGGCACGAGGCCTGAGGCCTCCCTCCGTCGGAGCCTCGGCACAGCTTGGTTCTATGCCCCCTGCGGCCACACTTCCGACACGTCGGCACGTTCCCAGCGTTGATACCGCTACGGCACTGGGCCGCCAGATGGCCGATTTTGTTGCAAAGGTAGCAGGACCTCACCTCCGGCCTCGGCACCTGTTTCACAGCGTTCTCGCGCGCGTTAGGCTCTGCGGTCTCTGCCTCGATTCTTTTTGATTTCCCCAAATTCTCAAGAGACTGCGCCTCGAAATACTGGTCGGCCAGCTCCAGCAACCCCTCGAGACTCGGAACCTTTCTCTCCCTCAGATACAAGGCCAGACTGTGGTGGGATTTCCTCAGAAACTGCTCCTGTAGGACCAACTCACGGAGGCGTTCGAAATCTCTCGCGGTGCTCGACAGTTCAGCCCAGCGATCAAAGTAGTGTCCGAGACGGGCGGCATATTGGGTAGCGGTTTCACCGTCGAGCGGTTTCCCCACTCGGAACTTTTCCCGAAATCCGTCGACCGTGAACCGAAACCTCTCCAGCAAAGACGCCTTCACCTTTCCGTAATTCGCGGCATCCTCCGGCGCTAGGCGTCCATATACGCTGAGAGCCTCTCCGGTCAGGCAGGTACTTAGCGCGGTAGCCCATTGGCCCTCGGGCCATTTCTGACTGAGTGCTATACCCTCGAACCTACGGATGTACGCGTCCAAGTCATCTTTGTTTTCATCGGAGGCGACCAGAAGTTTACTGGGGCTCAATTTCAGGGCGCTCTGCCTTTCTCGTTCGCGGCTTTCTTCTGACACGTTACTGGCCACGCTGACACTTCCCTCCTTTTCCAATTAAATCTTAAGCTTTAAGATTTCAATTTCTGGCTCTGCGGCTCCTTTAGCTAAAACCCGTTTTCTCTCTGCTGCATCCAGCGCAGCATCCCTATCGGCAACTTCTTTCGCAGCTCCCCTCTGGGCGGCCTCATCCATCCACATTTTTAAGTCGGCCCCAGCTAACTCCAGCTGAGTCCCAACTGACAACGACCTCTCCCATTCCATCGTTGCGCCACACGCAGTGTCGGAACTATTAAGCGGATCGCGTTACATCAACCGTCATTTCAACAAGAATGCGTGCACGAATTGTTAGAATAAAAGCTTTTTGTAAGACCCGTCTCTGTCCCGCGGTCCCCCGAAAAACGGACGTCCTGTCTTGGACGCCAGAAAATGTCCCGGTTCGGTGCGGAGCGAGAGGAGAAGCGCACTCGCCGTAGACCGCAACGGGGGTTCGGACGCCCGCTATCCCACAGTACGTGGGCTCCAGGGACGGGGGGACAAAGACGAGGCACGTGACGAACAGAGCAGTAGAAACATTTAATAAAAGGCTAGTAAGATGGTGACAAAAGTTAAAGGATAATACAGACACAGTCTCAATCAGGCGGAAGCATACAAGATAAACTTAATAGCTATGGGCAAGACAGAGAATACACAACAAGAATGGGAACGATACCGCACTTTGGCGCAGTTCGGCACGACGAGGCAGCAGAGGCGTGGCCTGAGGTCGGTCGCTTGTGATGGACTCTGTCTCGACGTGGCCTCGGTGCGCCAGAGGCGGGGGTTGTTGGCTTCAGACGCTGTCGCGTCACGGACGGTCGACGCACTGGGGCAGTCCGGCAGAGGAAGGCCGCACAGAGTAAGAGCACAAAAGTAGCTGACGTTCAGTGTCCAGACGGGTCTTCCCCTTTACCGCGGTGCCCGAGGCTACGCCCGGAACCGACAGGAAGAGCGGGTTGCGCTCTCGAACCTCCCAAGTCGACTGCCGCGCCGTTTCCTAGTTCCAACCGAACGGCGCTCTTTCTTAATAAACTAAACAAAACACACCCGCTCCCCTACAATCGCAATACACTCACACACAAAACAAAATATGACCGTCACACCGGCGAAGACACTCGTTGCCCCCAGCTCCGAACAAAGTCAATACGAAAAACGCTGAACTGGGGCATCTGACAAACTCATTTCCAAATTCCAAGAAGTTTTAGCGCGCCCAAGTGTCGGGCAAAAGCGTCCCCCGAGCGGAAGTCGAAGGGACCATAAATAGGTCAAGTTAAGGTGCATTCACACTGAGCAAAAAACACGCGTTGCGGTCGACGTCACACCGGCGTCGAAAAAAGGGATGCATTCAGACTGGACCCGCCTGGCCCACCGCCGTCTGCGTCATCTCGAAAGATCCCGCGTCCGTCGAGAGAGCACGGGAATTTCTCGCGTCTGTACTTTTCTTTTTCTTTTTTATTTGTTGTTTCGTCTGCTTCGTCGGGAGTTTGCCGCCAGTTTTGCGCTTGGCGGTTCGACTGCAGGGGCCCTAATCTGGACACTTGGCGAAAAAGTCGGCGAGAAATCTGGCGGCCCCGATTGGCACTCCGCACTTGACCTTGGCGCCTGCCAATCAGAGCAGCCGGATTTCTCGCCGTCTTTTTCGCCAAGTGTCCAGATTAGGGCCCCAGATCGACTACGATGGATAATGTGGTGTACCGGTAATTTTAGGATAATGCAGGATATATACTTATTTACCAGGTAGATTACATTTGGTTGACAACGTCTTCTTCGGTCTGCGGCCGCGCCCAGTCTGCTCTTTCGCACAGGCGTCACGTTCTTCTCCGTCTCGCTCCCCCGCCGGCGTCTCCGGTTACATCAGCCCTGCAGCCCGCCGTTGCCTGAGCCAAAGCTCGTGTTCGCAATGCGCGGCGAACACGCACACAATACACGGCAATATCTCCCCCTTAAAAAAAAACTTCACGTTTTCACAGGCCCAGCCGTGTAGGTGGCTGGCGCATTCGTGTTGATCTTCTGAGAAGAGGGCTGCCCTCCGTGCCCTGGTCACGTGTGCCATTGAGTGGTGTGGCTGGCGCGCTTGGAGTGCCTGCCTCCGGTGTTACAGGATCGTTCTGGCTGTTCTGAATTGTGGTTGGAAAGTCATCACTAGAAATCGGAGACGGTGAACCGTTTCGCTGACTGATGCCGCGGGAAGGGGCGAACTTTTTCGATGTTTTTGCGCCCTTGAGGCTATCGCCTTGATTTGGAGATATTCCCTCTTCCTCCTTGGGTACATGTCTCAATGTGCCGTTTCCAGGTATTTCCGTCGTTCGTGCGAATCTCATATGTTCGGTTTCCTGGAACTCGTACGACGACTCTTTTCGACCATTGCTTGCTATTCCTGTAGTCTCTTGCCCAGACCTGGTCGTTCTGATGTAGGTGTCGTTCTTTAGAGTTGCGCGAGGTGTGCTGCTTCGCCTGTTCTGATCGCACGACATCCGTTATTGATGGTCTAAGAAGATCGAACCTTGTGCAAAATTCGTCTCCTGTCATCATTTTGGCAGGTGTTGAGCCAGTTGTCGTGTGCGGAGTTGTCCGGTATGCCACCAAGAAGTTATGGCATGCCTCTTCCATGGTCAGCCCCGACTTCAGGCTTGCGTTGACAGACTTCTGCCGCACCGTTCGTTGCGGGATGGTTCGGGGGTGAGAATGACTGCTGCACTCCGTTTCCTGTAATGAAATCCCGGAATTCGCATGATCGGAATTGCGGGCCATTGTCTGTCACAATCCTTTCTGGCAGTCCATATCTTGCAAAGAGAGTTAGAAACACTCTTATGGTGGCTGCCGAAGTCGTCGAGGTCATGGGCACTACCTCGGGCAATTCTGAATATGCATCAATGATCAGCAAGAAATTCCTCTCTTGAAAGGGTCCTGCGAAGTCTGCATGCACGCGTTGCCATTTCTTTTTGTTTTTTTTTTGTATTCCCACGGGTGTATGGGAACTTTGGGTGCCTCATTGCTCACTTCCTGGCACGGCCGACAACTTCGGACCATCGTTTCGATGTCATAATCCAAAAGCGGCCACCACACGTAGTGTCGTGCCAGTCCCTTCATCTTTGTCATTCCCACATGACCTTGATGCAAGTCGTTCAAAACGTGTTTTCGGTATCTCGAGGGTACGATGACGCGTGTTCCCCACATTAAGCACTCGAGGTCTACGGTTAGTTCTGTTCTGCGATGGAAGTGAGGCTTGAGGTCTTCGGAATTCACTTGTTCCGGCCATCCATCCATGGTGAGTCTTATAACTTTAGACAACACTATGTCCTTTCGTGTCTCTCTGCTGATCTGCTTACGTGTCAGTGGAAGTGCTTGAAACCATTCTAGATGGAGACATTTGATTTTGTTCATTCTTGCAGTTTCTGATTTTGTAGCGCCCTTGTCAGTCATTGGGAGTCTCGACAGCGTGTCTGCGACTGCGTTCTTATCGGTCGACACGTACATTATGTCGAAGTAATACCCTGACAAGATGATTGTCCATCGCTGCATTCTTGCTGCAACCGTGCCCGGGATTCCCTTAGCGGGATTGAAAATCGATACCAGGGGTTTGTGGTCCGTCCACAGCGTGAAGAGGCGTCCAAACAAATACTGGTGAAATTGCTTTACGCCCTCAACTAGACTCAGCGCTTCTTTGTCAATCTGAGAGTAGTTTCGCTTACCTTTAGAAAGCGTTCTTGACATAAAATCGATCGGCCTCAGCTTGCTTGTTGGGTAGTACGTGTTGAAGTACTGCACCAATACCATGGCTCGATGCATCACAATGCAGTTCCAGAGGAAGTGCAGGGTCATAGTGCACTAGCAGACTCTGCTTGGTGAGTTGCTTCTTCGCTTCGTTGAAGGTTCTCTGGCATGATATCGACCACTCCCACCTTTTATCTTTTCGCAGCAGTTCATGTAGCGGATGTAGGATGTCGGCTGCGTTGCTGATAAACTTCCCATAGTACCCGTAGTAGTTCAGGAGTCCCAGAAAGGCTCTGAGTTCTTTTTGGTCTTTGGGCGTCTTCAATTGTAGTATCGCATCCACCTTTTGGGATTTGGGTGGATCCCTTGTTTGTCTACAACATGTCCTAGATACTCGATGGAGTCCTGCATGAAGCAGCATTTTTCTTTTCCCAAGCGAAGGCCACTTTTCTTTAGTTTTTGCAGTATGATGTCCAGGTTCCGCAGGTGATGTTGATCGTTCTTGGCAGTTACCACGATGTCATCCTGAAATGCACCTGTGCACGGCAAGTTTCCAACGAGTTCTTCGATGACGCGTTGGAAGATAGCTGATGCTGGGGTTATTCCAAATGGCACTCTGTTCACCTGATACAGCCCTTTGTGTGTGTTGATCACAGTGAGGTTTCTTGATTCTTCCGCTAAGGAAATTTGGAAGTAGGCTTGTTTGCAATCCAGCTTGGTGAACTTCTCCCCATGGGAAATCTTCACAAAGAGATCTTCAGTCTTCGGTAGTGGGTACCTATCTGACTTCAAGGCTGGGTTGAGTGTAACCTTGTAATCCCCGCATATCCGCACTTGTCCGTTTGCCTTCATCACTGGAACGATTGGAGTCGCCCACTCACTCCTCATCACAGGAGTGATTATGTGCTCTTTCTCAAGACGATCCAGCTCCTCTTCGATCTTTTGTCGGAGGGCGTATGGAACTGACCTTGGTCTGAGAAACTTTGGTTGAGCATCATCATTCACGCAGAGTTTCATGGCGTAGTCCTTCAGTTCTCCCGTACCTTCAAAGGTGGAACTGTGTTTTTGTAGCACAGCTGCGAGAGTTAAGGTCTCTGCACGCACGCTGTGTACTTCCTTCCAGTTCACTTGAAAATCCTGAAGCCATGCCCTTCCCAGTATGGGAGGTCCCCCATTCTTCACCACTTGGATTTCATGACGCTTGACTTGCCCGTTGGACCGCATCTCCACTTGAACCATTCCCTTTGGAACGATGGGCTTGAAGGTGTACGGCTTCAGCGGTATTCCCGAAGGTTTCAACTGGATGTCTGGAAGAATTTCTTGAAACGTCTCCAGGTTGATCACAGTCACGGGTGAGCCTGTGTCAGTCTCCATCTGAAGATGTTTGTTGCAAATCTCCACAGTTACTGTGATGGGTTTCGGGTAGCTTGAGTCGATGAAATAAAACGGAGTTTCGTCTCCCGAGTTCTGTGTAGTTACAAGGTTGGTGAAGTTTGACTTGTCCTTTTTTCTTGAGCCTTGTGGATCTCGTTTCCTGTCACGGCAGACCAATTGGAAGTGTCCTGTTCTTCCGCATATTTTACAAGTCTTGTTCTTTGCAAAGCAGTTTTCAGGGCCGTGATTGGTTTTGCCGCAGCGGTGACATGAGATCCTGCTTGTGCGAGATTTTCCTTTACCCTCGCTTGCCTTTTTCGGAAGTGACGTCTTGTATTTCCGCCCTTGCACCAAGCGATTGACATCTTGTTGGGTCTCGGTCTCGCTCCTTATTTCCTTCGCATCCTACATGGCTACCTCCATCGAAGTGGCAAGATTCACCGTTGTCTTGAATGTCAGCGTCGGTTCAGCCAGCAGCTTTTCGAGAATGTTTCCGTCCTTAATGCCGTCAATGAGCTTGTCTCGAAGTCGGTCGTTGGGGGAAACACTGAAGTTGCATTGCAGTGAAAGCTCTTTGAGCGCAGCTACGTAGTCTGCGATGGTTTCGGATTCCAGCTGCTTCCGGTGATGTAATTTGTAGCTTTAAACCGTTTCATTGGGCGTCGGGTCGATGTGGTTCTGCACTAGTTGAACGATCTGTACGTACGTCTTGGTGCTTGGTTTGGCAGGTGCCGCCAAGTTCCGTATTAGTCCGTACATTTCTCGTCCGACCATAGAGAGAAGAACATCGGCTCACTTTGATTCCGGAATGTCGTTTCGCAGAGAAGAACACTTCGATCCTCTCGATGTATGAAGACCATAATTCCGATTTCTGATCGAACTCTTCAATTTTTCCGATGCGAAGCATTCTTTAGGTTTGAGATGGGGTGTCACTCACGTTACCGCTGTCTCCTTTGTTCCGATGTCGCTCAGTTGTTTATATTCGTCTTTGTTGTATAGATCCCATCCTCGTCGCCATTGTGGTGTACCGGTCATTTTGGGATAATTCAGGATATATACTTATTTAACTGGTCGATTACATTCGGTTGAAAACGTCTTCTTCGGTCTGCGGCCGCGCCCAGTTTGCTCTTACGCGCAGGCGTCACGTTCTTCTCCGTCTCGCTCCCCCGCCGGCGTCTCCGGTTACATCAGCCCGGCAGCCCGCCGTTGCCTGAGCCAAAGGTCGTGTTCGCTATGCGCGTCGAACACGCACACAATACACGGCAGATAACGGCGAAGATTGTGAGGAGGATTTGCTGCTCACAACACTACTGGTGTGCACAGTGAAATACAAACGGAGGCCGCAGCGTAGAAGACGTTGGTGGGTGAGGCCGTTCCTCCTCGACCGTGAGGAGCACGGCCAAGCTTGGCGTTTGGCGGCCGAATTGCGCGCTCACGATGAGGAGTACTTTCGGGAGTGAGTATATTCCACACGTTCAACTAAAATTGCTCACAGCCAGGTAATGTTGCTGGTGATGTTAATAAGCCCTAATTTCTACAGCTACATCAGGATGCCTCCGAGCACTTTCGACACTTTGCTCGAGCTGGTGCGCGACAAAATTAGAAAAACAAACACTAACTGGAGGAAAGCCATCACGCCCGAACAGCGGCTAATTGTGACACTCAGGTGAGACAAGAAAAGGTATTCTGCTTAAATAACGAAATTAAGTGTTTTAGACTAAAAGTAATTAAAAACGCACTTCAGTAACGAATTAATTTCTCTGGGACCACGTCAACTGCTGCGGGCGTCAGGTACGTGTACGACGTAATAATGTGCGATCTAATTAAAAACTAAATAAATATTTTGTGTTAAGTATGCGTTTTCCCGCATTCCATTCGGAGATTTCTAGCCTGTCCTCTCTTGACAATTAATACTCTTATTTATGATTTTCAAACCTTGAAACTGGGCTAGTGAAGTTCGCTTCCTTCACAGTCTCAAATTTCCTCCGTCTCAGGGCTTCAAGTTTTCTTCAGGTTCAGATTTTCTTCCCAGTCTCATGGTTTAAACATCATGATTAATACGCACCAGCTCGCCTTCACTTTGGCCATTCGTACTAATAACTTTAATCTTTATTATGTGAGACGCAGGTTCCTTGCTGCTGGACAATACATCCGCGGTGCCTCATTTAACAACTGCACGGGCCGCTCCACAGTGTGTGGCATCATCCAAGAAACTTGCCAAGCACTCTGGGATGTCTTACAGCCACTGTACTTGACATGTCCACAGCACGCAGATGGTTGGTTGCAGGTCTTTAACATAATTGATTTTATTGACCGAGTATTGAACTCGCCCATGGGGCATTTAAAGGGTAGCGTGTTATTTTGGGAGCATCAGTACGAGTGATGTAATGACTGAATCGTAAAAACAATTATTTCAATATGGCAGAGCTGATGTCATGGTCTTTGGTTGATGCATTTCAGTTAGGTCACACACACTGCAAAACAGTAGCATGTATAGCATTGTGCGACAGGAAAAATAGCAGAACAATATCATTTACATAAAAATTGCAGAGCTCCAAACCAGCCAAGCAGAGAGCAGGAGGTAGGTACTAAATATTTAATTCTCTTGATAGCTTCGGAATTTGAGGAGACCTGGAATTTCCCACACTGCCGGGGGCCATGGATGGTAAGCATGTTGTGATCGAGTGCCCAGGCCGCACAGGCAGCCTGAACTTCAACTACAAAAAGACGTTCAGCAAGTCGATGCCTGCCATCTGTGATGCCAAGTACAGGTTAGTGCAATTTAACAATTTTATAGGTAATATTTTATTGTTTAAAAGGATTTCACCTGTTGAATTGTCACTCGGGGTGACTGCCGAATTTCCTAAGTATTGTTTCTGCATTCCACGCTCTCTGCTTATACATAAAGTGAATGTGCACTATAAAAGCAATCAGCAGATTTGGCAACGAAAGAAGTTTTTTTGCACCAAGGTTTTGATGTGTGTATAAAAATTTGCATGCATATCTTTATGCATTCTGCATAAAGATACAAAGTATTCTGCAAAACCAACTGCCAGGCTTATGCCATATCACATGTGGAACACAATTTTCTAAACATTCATCAATTTAACTAGCTGCATCTGAAGCAGTTTGGCAAGTCGAGATCATTCTATAAACGTATGCATTTATCCATATTTAACTTCTTTTCCAGGTTCCCTTATGTGGAGATAGGCCATCATGGAAGTGAGAGTGATGCAGGCATTTTCAGACGCTCAGATTTCCTACAAGCTATTGCAGAAGGCAAACGGCGTCTCCCAACAGCAAGCTGGCTGGGGAATAGTAAAGTCCCCTTCTTCTTTGTCGGGGATGAAGCATTTCCCATGAAGACGTTCGTAATGCGACCGTTTCCAGGAAAGAGTAAGAAAGCGAGAGCGAGTTCTATTTTTCCGCTCACTGAGCAACTTAAAGCATTCATAGATGGTTTGTCTACTAATCTTTGTGAAGAATGTAGTCCACTTGCTACGATGCGCCATTCGCAGACGGAAATAGAGCAGGAAAACACCGTATGGCGTTTGCTAACCGACCGGAAAAAAGTTAGTAGTCTCTATGAACCAGGTGCCGCGGCTAAGCAAGATTGGATGCAGGCTAAAATTGTGGTCGTCTGCTATTTCATGTTGGAAGCTATGAATTGAAAACCCACACTTTGTTTCCAAGTCTCAAGTTCTTCTGCTGCCATACACAAGCCGATATCGACCGGTGGATGAAGGAGTACTATGGACAAGCATGTCACGAGACCTCTCGCCATTTGCAATTTGGCGAGACATACTCACCAAAATATTGCACAATTGCAAACTCGCAAACAGGTCAAAAATGTCTCATTTACTCATTATGTGCAAGTTGTGGTGCCACATCCAATCAGCAGCAAAGAACATTCTCCCTGTCACCTTGACCAAGATTAGACCTCGGGACTGCGAGCTTAAATGTCACCGGTGATGAAAAGAGGCATTCGAAAAGGAAATGTCAATTCATGTTATATTTCTGTCTGTCAATAGATCTCACAGAAAGACCTCCCAGGGTCTTTAACTATCGGCTGAGCAGAGCCAGGAGGGTAGTGGAGAACTCCTTCGGCATCTGGCACAGATGTGGAGAATACTGCGCCGGCCATTCGCTGCAAAAGAAGAAGCCACGGACAGAATTGTGGCCGCATGTGTGGTCCTCCATAACTTCCTGATGAAGCACTCTGAAGTGTCTGAACGCAGCTATGTGCCCCCTGGATCTGTGAATGGGGAAGACTGGGAAGGCGAGCTTGTCAAGAGACAGTGGAGGTCAGAAGAAGACGAAGGGTCTGGTCTCACTGATGTTCCACCTCGGGGCACGAGATGCACTGAGTATGTATATAGTATGTTGGTATGCAAGCTTGCCTCTCATTCGTTTTCTTTGTGAAAGTCCAGCCAAGCTTACAGTATTCTGGAGTACTTGTCTATGTACTTTTGAGATGGATGGCAAAGTGCCATGGCAGGACGACTACCTTGATAGACACTAAGCTGACACAGGTATTTCCCCTCACATCTCTTGATTGTCAGGAACATTACAAGTTCCATACATAGTGATGTCTCGTTAATACGAACCCCGTTAATATGGATACCCCGTTATATGTATGGACAACATTTTCAAGGACGCACTGGGTCAAAACTTGAATTTGTCTTGTTTTTTATGAGCAATGCACATAATGTTTTTTTGAGGAAACACAGGTGTCAATATTAACAAGACATCACTGTACTGCATGTAAACTTTGGGCATAAAAACTTTTTAATGATGAAAAATTAATTTTTTTATATTACAGCCAAAAGAAGTAACAATTTAGGATGATGTGAAACTTTATTGAAGATTCTTTTACACCAAAACATACTAAAATAATATAGACAAATCAATTTTTGCAAGCAGTGACTTGAAAAATAATCTGTAAGAACGGATCATGCGTATGTATCGCCCCATGGTAATGATTTGATGTATACAAATCACACAATATTGTGCTCACAAAATATTTTCTAAAATCGCACTTCACACAACTTGTGAAATATCAAGCCTGCAAAAATACTCTTTTACAGTAACCACAGATAATATTTCCCAGGATTTACACCATGGAATATGTCCCCATTATGACATATGGAGATTGATTATTTGCAGTGGGAGGGTAACTTATTGTGTGTGTCTATGAAGACATCTCTTTATGTCAAGTGTTACGATAGTGAATTCTCCTGTCCAAGTACTGTTTGCTGATAAAGCCTCGTTTTGCCTGATGATCTCTTCAGCACATACGCTCTTGCAGCAGATATAACCAAGTGCTTCAATAACTCTTCGGTTTTAAATACAATTTATTTAAAACCTTACGTGTTAGGAATGCACAGAGTTGAAAGTTGCTGGATTGAACACAAAAATATAATGAAGCCCAAATAAATGTAAGTATTGCACTTAGGTAAACAATTAACGAGGCAGAAAGAAAGACTGAAGGAGCGGCTCTGGTAATTCTGAAACTGAATAGAAAAAAAATATTGGCACTTGCCTTGCCAGACATTGGATCGTATAATTTGTCTCTAGATTAATGTAAATAGGTATTGCACTTGAATAAAGTAAGCAGGTGAAATGTTATGCATTTACCAAAAATTAAGTCAACCTTTTTCCTTTTTTTAAACACAGCCAGTGCATTTTTAGAGTACCATAGCAACGAGGTGCTTACTGATGAAGGGGAGTATGAACATTGTGTATGGTTAAATTGTTGGCATGGGATGGAAAGTAATGCATATATATATTCCACTGAAATAATGTTAGAATAAAATAGTTTTGAGTACCAAAATTTATGTTCTCTTTAAGTTGTCATGGTTCTATTCTTACCACTTTACTTCAGCAATTGACTGCACGATGAGAAGCACATCTAACACAGCTAACGAACACGTCAGAACAGACCAGGAACACGAGGAATATTTTTTTATTTTATTTATTTATTTATTTATTCTCTGCAGCGCCGGAGCATTACAGCAGAGGAGTGGGTTACATGATTCACATATATCATTATAAATTGGAAAGTCACATAACAGCACACATCAGCAATTTCCAACAACATCAATAAACATGATTCACACCAGCACACAATAGCAATATTTCGAAAAAACCAATGATGTACTTAACACAGAAACCTACATTGCATTAATAAGGCTAATAAAAGAGTCACTGTTAGCTGATACAATATCAGACGGCAGTTCATTCCATTCCGATATAGTTCTCGGAAAAAAAGAAAACATCATATAGTTAGTTCGACATTTTATTTCGCGTATTTTTTTTACGTGGTCCCTCCTACTCGATATATAGTGGGGCATTTCTAGATAATTAGATTTGTCTATTCCAGTTAAATCATTGTTGATAGCGTAAATAAGTTTAAGTCTATTTTTCTTACGTCTTTTTTCTAGAGGCTCGATACCCATACAAACTTTCATTTGTGTCACACTCTCTGCTCGAGAATACTTATTCAGAATAAACCTCACAGCGCGATTTTGAATGCCTTCTATCTTATCTATGAGATATTTTTGGTGCGGGTCCCATACGGCACTCGCATATTCTAGATGTGGTCTAACTAGTGAGCGATACGCTGTTTCTTTCAAGATTTGTGGAGCAGAGCGAAGATTGCGGATGACTAAGCTAAGAACCCTGCCAGCCTTTTTCATGATCATATCTATGTGCTGATTGAACGAAAGGTTTTCTGAAAGAATGACACCAAGATATTTAATTTCAGACACTTTCCGCAACGAGTCTCGACCAATAGCATAAGCCGAATCAATATTATGTTTCTTTTTACTAAAGGCTACGTGAAAACATTTGCTTGTGTTTAACCCCAGTTCCCAGGTCCCGCACCATAAACTAACCCGGTTCAAATCCTCTTGCAAAGAAGAGACATCGTTAACGTTCCTTATTGTTCTGTAAATTACACAATCGTCCGCGAATAATCTGATATTAGAAGAAATGGAAGACGCTATGTCATTAATGTAGATTAAAAATAAAAGTGGTCCCAGCACTGACCCTTGAGGTACCCCCGAAGTTACATCTACGTATTCTGATCGTTTACCCCCCGGGACGACGCACTGTTTCCTCCCACTCAGGTAGTCTTTTATCCACCGGAGCACATTACGGTCAATATTTAAAGCACTCATTTTGTGTAATAACAATTGATGCGAAACAGAATCGAACGCTTTGCGGAAATCCATAAAAATGGCATCCGTTTGCAGTCTGTTTTCAGCCGCACTAACTAAATCATGATAGAGCTCAATTAATTGGGTACTGCAGGAGACACCTCTACGAAAACCGTGTTGGTTAGGGCAAAAAAAGTTATTATCTTCTAGGTGCATAATTATACTACTATAGACAATATGTTCAAATATCTTACATGATATACAGCTCAAGGAAATCGGCCTGTAATTGTCAACAATTGATTTTGGACCATTTTTATGAATTGGTACAACATACGTTTGTTTCCATTCTTTAGGGAGCAATCCGCTTTCAAGAGATTTACAAAAAATTACGTAAAAGTATTGTGAAACTATACACGAGCAGGCTCTTAATACCTTGGGGGACATCTCGTCTGGACCGACGGCCTTGTCTTCTTTTAAAGAGTTTAAGCAATTTCTTATTCCCTCTAGCGTGATTATGACGGGAGGCATAGCATTTTCCACTTTATCTGTAAGAATCGGCAAATGTTCGTAGTCACCGTTTTCGAGAAATATTGACTGAAAATAATCATTGAAACAATTAGCTTTAGTTGTATTATCTGTTATGACTCTACCAGTATTTGTAATACTCGGAATGCCTGTTCTTTCTTTTCGTGTTTTTCTAAGGTAACTCCAAAAGGCTTTCGAATTTATGTTGATAGCCTTTGCCAGTCCAGAGAAATAATCCTCCTTGGCCGTACTTATGGTGCTCCTATAAACTATATCCAGCTCTATTAGACGGTACTCAAGATTGGCAGTAGGATTTTTTTTATACTTGGAATACATACGTGAGCGTTTTCTAACTACTTTTTTTACTTTATAATTCATCCAAGGTTTGTCGGGTTTTGGTTTGTCCTTTCCATATTTCCAAGGAATGTGCTTATCGACAAGCTTTGACAGCAGATTTCTGAAGTCAGTCCACAGTGAGTTGGCATCATAAGTCAATGATTTTGACATAAACATATTTAGTTCGTCCTCTAGTTCATTTATAATTTCATTGTAATTGGCCTTACCGTAGATGTACACTTTTTTTAAAATCGTGGCTGGCAGGGACTAATTGCGGCAGGATAAACTTAGCAGTAACTATGTGATGGTCGCTTATTCCCGGTAGGACACTCACACATCAAACCACATTTGGGTCATTGCATAGTATTAGATCTAGAATATTGGCACCTCTAGTAGCAGACGAGACATACTGCTTAAGGCCATACGTACTGATTACATCATTAAATGCCGAAGAAACGCCACCGGACGGTGTATTCCCGTCCCATTTTAAATCAGGCAAATTAAAATCCCCAGCCAATATAAAAAGATATTGCGAAACTTTGATATACTGTCGGTGTTTGATAAAGAGCAAACACCGACAGTAGTAGTCGCATAGTAGTACCTTATTCGAAGCTGTAATTGAAAGTTCCAAACAGTGACACAAGCCTACTGTAGCAATCCGCACGAGTAGCAGGGCCTGAGCCAGTTCGTTTCAGTATTAATACATAAAAAGAAAAAATTAATGAAGTGAAATTGAGCTTTCTAAAAACTTGATCCATGGGCTATGTTGTTAAATAGGTCGGCCTATATTCCAGTGAATGCAAAAGTAATTGTTGTGTCTTTTCTTATAGAATCATGCAAACCTTATTTGTGATACATGTGGTCTGTCTGGGTTCGCTCCTGCAGCCTTCTTTCTTGAAACTCATATGCAATTTTGTCCATTTTATGGAGAGCTGCCACCTGCTCCTCAGCTCCAAGAATCCTCACTTTGGCAGCAAGTTCCATGCAGTGAAAGTGCTCACTGTCCACATCGGCTGCCCCTTGCTGCCGCCTCTCGTGGAGTTCCCTAAGCCTGCTGATGCAGTACTGCATGGTATCTTCAGAGGGGTCATATTTTCTGCAAATGGGAAGGAGTGTAAATTTTCCTTGTTGTCTTGTATGTTTTTTTTTAACTCTTGTGTTTGATTAAAGTGAATGACTAATTGATTTATGTTGATAAAAGAGCATAGCTTACTTAGAGTCCCTGGATGATGACGACCGGGCTCTCTTTTGTTTTGGTTTCGTTGCCCCGACAGCTGACACTGCCACACTGTAAATAAACATATGCCAAGAGTAGCAACAATGTGTCTCGATGAGGGAGGAGGACCTTATTTTTTTTAACGCGAAACATTCTTTGGCTAGGTTTAAAGCGTGGCTGCGAGGGTCGCTGCTGATTGGTAAACCGGTGGGAGAGGAGTGAGGGGTACGTTGCTGATTGGATAACGGGGAGGCCATGTGACCAGGAGTGCAGTGGGTTAGAAAGTTCTGAAAGATCAGGTTTATCATTTCAAGTGTATACATGCCACGCATTAAATTATCTGATGAACAGCACTGTGAACGTAGGTGTCCGGGTGAACAGGCTAGATATGCTGCTAAACGAATTTTGCTTAACGTTTGTGGTGCTAGAACGTTTCACATATGCAAAACAATTGCCTAGCAATTCATTTTCAATTGGGGCAACTCTGAAATTGTGGGCATAGCTATGCAGTCCCAAAGGGCAGCTGCCATCTTGGATCCCCATTCAGTTGCCCCTGGTAGTAATTCGAACAAAGTAAACATTACGGTGTGGAAGCCCATGGTTTTGATTTCCATGCTCGATTTCTTCAATGAATTAATCATACTCATACTTGTTCCCATACAAAATTATGTGGATACAAAGGAAAACATATAAAGCCCAACAATTGGTGACCTGCTAGCCCTGTCTTGGGAATATATAGTATAAAAATTATATACAAGATGGCCATTTTCTTTGTATGTAATTGTTTAATAAATTATAGCTACCACCGCAAGTAATAGTGAAGAAGTTCACTCTCTATGGTTGAATGAGCACTTCCTAAGCCTCCATTTCCTTTAGCTGCAAATCTTAAAACCAAAAGGAAAAAACAAAAGCTGAAGATTTAAAACATGGTTGAATGCACAAGCCTCATTACCTTCAAGTGGATAAAGCAAGTAATATGGTGAGACATACCCAAGATCGGCGTTCTCTACAGGAATGCTAGGATAAGAGAAGAGAGAAAGGGTAACAAGAGGAATGCATGTGAAAGCCCTTGACATATTAATAATTCTGAAGTGTATACTTCAAGCACTTTTCAGCTGACAGCTGCAAAAGCAACAAGTGCAAGCTATCCCACAATCCATCCTTTAAAATTAGCTAATACCATGCAAGCACTCCTTCAGAGATGCACATCTCAAAGCCGTGACCTGGTGCCTGTATGCATGCAGCCTTTGCTGTCCTATAGGCCGAGGGAAAAATGGAACATAGAAAGTTTAACATAGTCAATTGAAAAAGGGCCTATGCATTTATCAGGCTGCCTTAGAGCAGAGCAACTTTTTTCTGCATGCGACAAGAATATAGCAGATGGCAACTTGGTCCCCCTATGTTTACATGTGGCAACCAGTGTACTAGATTTTGTCAGCATTGTCATAATTATACAATTATCCCGCTATGAACACACAAACTTACACATTAATGACCTGCTATTATATTTTGAAATAACCCTGTGACCACTATTTCAACCTCTTGAATCACTAGCCTGCAAAAGCATATGCAACAGCAAACGAGAACAGGGATTTTCTCCCAACTAATCATCACTGCCACCACCAGGGGGTCACCTGATATTCATATATATCACCTTCCTGCTTGACTCACAAGAAACACCAGGCTGATACCATGCGGTGCTTCTTGGTGAGCCAAACATTCAGGAACCTCCAGATTGGACTCAGAAACTTGTGTCGCAGTGATTACAACTCTTCGGCGACCTCGAAATCGTACACTGTTTACGAAAATTCCGGCGCCGCCCACATCAGGTGTGGGCATTGCACCTGCACATAAACCGGGTATACAGAAACAAGATTCACATGAAATAAAGTGTCTGCACATACACTGCCGATAGCAGTGCCACCGCAGCGGTGTAATGTCGGAGCCATGCTGGTCTTTTACGAAACGCGGGAAAATTTCTGCACCACCCAAAAGATGATTTGTAATATTTTAACACAAGAGCAAAGAACTGTCATGTGTGCACAGGATACAGTAAGAAAAATAAAGGAAATATGTGAAAACTTACATGTCATCGCCCTCTACAATGATCTCCTCAACGTGTTCATATGGAGGCTGATCATGATTGATGCTGAAATCAAGAGATGAATATACCCCGATGACTGACCACACACTGCGGCTCAGAGAAAGTATCAACATAGTTGGAAATAAATACGAACTATCACAGAGGTTGGGGTCCATGAAGGTTTAGGGCGATCGCGGCTTTATGCATATGTTATAAAATATTTATTTCAGACACTATACTTCCGTCGCATTCTCGGACGCATGACTGCTATTTATCACATTAATTTCATTGTAAGGCAGCACAACCTCATTCGGGTTGATCCGGAAATTAAAACAAAGAGCACAAATTTCACAGCACTCACGGAGGACTTGGTGTTGTGGGGCTTGCCGTCGTTACGTTCGTCCAAACGCTGAGATTAATCGAGTGGTGATCGCATACGTCCGACTAGCATACAGGGAAAATTGTAGCTTACCGTGCTACCTCATTCCCGCTGTCGAGCAGAGCCCGCATTCGAGCGAGGTAGGCCCACCTCACTTTTGGAACTTCGCTGGCTCCTGCACCGCTCCGCTGTCTGTTCCGAGCATCGACTTGGATTCTAGTGTACTTGCCTCTCGCATTTTTGAATTTACTTTTCGCTACGTGACCTGTATCAAGGCGGCTCGATATTAAAACAAAGATGATCAATCGGTCATAGTCTACCGCCAATGCGAAAACCTTTCAACTTACCTTCCATGCCGAATTCCGATCCAATTATTTTCCAGATGCTCGATTTTAGTGTTTTTTTCTTGTAGTCCGGATGCCACTTATGGTACAATAGAGGGTAGTCTTCCACCAGATCCAGAAGAATCTCCTAACTAAAAGAGGGACCGGGTTTCGTTTCGCACGACATTTTTGGCGCCTGCAGTCTGCTTCGTCTGTTTTGCGAGGGACGGCGGAAGGTGCACGGGAGAACGTTCCCCCATCAATCCCGTCCGGAAACCGAGCGATACATCATGTCCTGTCGCTCTCTCATTGGCTGCGTCGAGGGAGAAATTGGGTCTTGAGGCGTCGTCTCCCTGCGTCGTCCTCCTCGGCGCGCGACTTTTTTCAATACAAAAATATGCAAAAAATTCACCCCACGACGCGCGTCTTTCCGCTGTGTGAATGTCCCTTTAGGGTCCCAGTCGAGACCGGCGAGGTGCCAACTAGCGCCAACCAGGGAGTGTCACACCACCCGCGGCGACCACATGGCCCCGCAGGCAGCCGACGTGGCGCCATTTACAATACGCATGGCTCGGCGGGACCAGGCCGGTTTTTGTGACACCCTCATCGTGTTTAGATCAGCAGCAGCTATCTTCTGATGGATCAGCTCTTTTGTGATGCGTTCTTGTTCTTGGAAAGGCCCCCCGTTTCAGTTACCTCGTGGATAGACCGTTTGAAGTGCGTGTTGTTATTGCCTTTGCACCTCTTGTGGTACTAGGATTGCAGACTGCACCTCTCCATATTACCAGCGTTTCCTTCGTCTTCGTCCGACCGGGCCGTTTTTCGATGGTTGCCTGATTAGTTGTTCTAGAGAATTCATGTATTTTGCGTTTCCCGATTCAGCCTTCCTCTTGTCGACCTCTTCGAAGTTGTCCACCACCTTAACTGCAGATGTCTGTGAAAGGCTATGTCCACTCACATCTTTTCGAGTCGTTTTTCTTTCCTCCACATTCTTCTAGGCAGCTGCAAAATTATTTCGTTGTGATCACCGCCAGCAGATATCTGAACAAATGGGGTATCAAGTAAGCGGAATGGAACATGGAAGTTAAATCTTTAACGGATTAAGAAGAGTCAGTAACACAATTTTCCACCTTGCACAAAAATGCAGCTGCAAACACTTCAATGGCATTAGTCACAAGTTAACACAGTTTTAGTATGTATATTACTTATAACAAAATCACCTTGCACAGGACCTATCCTAATAATTAGCAATAACAGAAAATTTATATAAAACCAAAGCAGTCAAGTCAATATATAGCTAAAACACTACGAAAGCACTTAAGACTGCTTATGTGTAGGAATGTGTAACGCATTATAGTCCCGCGGGTGAAATGTTTTCGAGCAGTATTTCTAGACGTACTAAAGTTGTTTCTGCTGGTATTGTATACGGTGCGTTGTTTTTAAGCATTTGCTAACCACCAGACCGCAATCTTTGGGACACTGATGCTGCACAGGAATGAGGTTGGCAATCCATTACACGAAGTACACAAAGAGCAAAATTAAGTCCAAAGCGCAACAACTCACGTGCCGGTGGCAGCGCGCGAAGTCTTCCTTTTGTACACCGCAATCCGGCGGTGCCATCACGCTACCCCACTGCGCATGCACGGCGCCACCGCGGGCTTCACGGCTTCCGTGAAGAAATATCTGCGTTGCTGTGCTTTTTGGGTTTTATTTCTGAGGCGCGTCCGCTTTGACCTTGAGCGGTGCGTGCTTGATCACGTATTTTAATGGCCATCATTCGGGCATAACGCCGACGCCGCCTTTTCACGTAATGGGACATGGAAGGCTTTCGCCTTAAAATTGTAAAGGTTCTGTTGAACTAGGGGATTCAAAGCGTTGACCCGGGTTGCGCGCCTACCACATCGCCAGTAGTCATTTCCACCACGAGGGGGCCAAGGGCGATGGGCCACGCGAGAGGTGCTTCGCCGCTGATAAAAGGCTATCGCGGCGTATGCACGACGGCCAGCTTCGGGACCTCGGGATGGCGGAGCAGGTGGTAACGGTGATTAAATGTATATACGTGTTGTTAAACCAATGCGTTGTCTCATTCTCCGAGAAGGGTAGCAGCCAGGCAATTCGCCTTTTGCGTTGCTGTGTGGCGCCATCTCACAGGCGTGACGAGAAACAATATGGTTGGCCTCCAAGTGCAGACGGCTCTCGACTGAACGCCACGACCGAACACACTGCGTGTTGTTAGGTGCATTTTATCTTCCGTAGTGCTTAGTTTTTTTGTTGTTTTTTTTATTGTCGTGGGGCAGAATGCAGCCCCCAAGGCAAGATTTTACTCCAGGGAGCTTTTTTGTCGTGGCGAACGGCTGGACGGAAGTGCCGCGATCGATTAAGCTGCCCACCGACTCGCAGCTGGCAAGTTATATGCAAAAAAGCGGAGCGCGCTTCCAACATCAAACGAAGGAACAACGAAGGTTGCGGGCGGCCTCTTATCTAGAATGCGTCACAATCTCAAAGATTCGGCGGCGAAGGTTCGAGCGTCGCGCGCTCGGGGCGAGAATGAACACGCACTTTCTAGAACAAGAAAGCAGGAGAATGATAGAGGCAACGTCGGGGGCAAGAATAAACGGGAACCCTTTAGAAGTCCGTGACCGAGCGTTGCTTTCTCGGCCCTGCGCGCGGCAATATCATGCCAAGCTCCGTACTAGCAATTCATAATGAACCAGTTCTCGCATGCGAGCACGCTTAACGAACATACACACAGTTCTACTGACGCGGCGCCGGCACTGGCCCGCAGAGAAGTACCTGCTAACCTGGAACACGCTGGGCTATGTATTATTTACATACGTATACCTTCCACAAAATGCAATCCGCAAAGCAGGGACGACGATGACGGCAGCCATGGACTCCCGTCTTCACACTGACGCTTCACAGCCCTTATCCAAGCTTCTCGGCGCTGCCTGTCACGTTTTACCGTCGGGAAACGAAAAAAAACCCTGCTTGGTGCCAGGAGTGGCACGGTAAAAACAATTATATGCGACACACGACGTTGGCATTAGGTTTGAGAAAGAAACTTCGTTCGGCGCTCGTTCGTCTGCAACCTTCGGTCTGCAGCCGAGGCCAACCACGACGGTTCCGAAAACTGCCGTTAGGGTTCGGCGCACGCGCAATCGGATCTTGCAAAAGGCGGATTCTAACAACTGGTGCCTAGACGTGAAATGTTGCTCGTTCAGCAGGATGGCAGCGAACTAGGCTCGTTCTTGCTTTTTACATAATATTTTCGTCGTTTCTAAGTTTGCCCGCGCGGAAAACGCGTGGAGCGTTTTCTTCCAAATTCACCCACGCCTGACCTTATTCGACCTTCGTAACCCCTCACTACTATAGGGTATCGTCTACGCAGAATGTTTAAAAAAAGGGGAGCGATGACGACGATTTGACACTCGGCGCTCTCGCGGATAACGCCGCCAGTGACAAGAAACCAGATGCTAAGCCTGCAGTCTCAGTCCCGGCAGGTGCATTATCAGAGGGTGGTCTAGCAGAACTAAGAATGGCCATGGCAATGCTTCTTCAGTTACAACAGGAAAGGATGACTTGCTCAGGCCCCGCACCTGCCTGGGGCCCCGCGCCCCAAAGACTGCCTACGGCATTCGCTAAGCGTTCCGGTTTTTTCGGGGTACGCAAATATGGCGGCGGGCAGATGCCAGTGGCGGGCAGATGGCAGCCATCTGTAATCGTCAGTCACTTCACGATAGAAATGTGCACCTTGGAGCTTCAAAAGTTACACGAACGATCGAAACACGTATCGTATCCTTCTCTTGAACAATAATGGAGCCCTCCACAAACTTTTTAGCGAGGATTCAGACGTTTTCCGGCTAAAAACGTAGATACTCACGGAGTCGATTGTAGACACCAGAAACTAGTTGGCCTTCTACTACAGTGTTGCCAACCGTCAAAGAAAAGTGTGGGATTTTTTTCTCAAGATTTGTGGATTGAAAACAAAATGGGTACATAAAAAAAGAACTTCTTGCTCAAAATCTGCCCTGATTTTAGAAGTCAGGTTTTGTCGAAGCCTACCTCGTGTATTATTTGTCTTTTTAGGCACCTGAGAAACAGTGTATTTTAATACTGAACGAATTGAATTAATATTAACAAAAAATTTATTCGAAATGGATTTCAAATACACCATCAAAGTAGTTGTATTTGAGGTGTACGTAATGTAATGTTTCTAATACACATATTTTTGCGTATTTTTAGAAATACATCTCAATAGTAAGAGATGAACTGAAGAACGTATGTTTAGCGTACTTTTAGTGTATTGTAGCTTATAAAATACATTTGAAGCACATTATAAACATTTCGACAAATTTCAAACGTATTAATTTTCGCTATGGGAGGGCACATGGAGTTGTTTACTTGAAAGCTAAGGCTAGTTTGCGTAGAAGTCGTTTCTGCTGTACACAGCTGAGTGACGCATTAAACTAGGACACCTGGTGTTTACTTGAAAACTAAGGCTAGCTTGCGTAGAACTCGTTTCCCCTGTACACAGATGACGCACGCAGTAAACTAGGTCACCCAGTGTTGTTTGAAAATAGGGTTATAGCTTGCGAAGAAACTCTATTGTCTGGTTGCACTAGGAGTGTAAATGCGTACTTCAAAGGTACATTTGTTTTTGTTTTTGTTTTCTTTTAAATAAATATAGGACACGTGACGTCTATGGAGAGGTCACATTTGTTTTTTATCAGATTCGATGATTGGGCTATTTTCCGTCCTTGATCCCTCGATTGAATCGATGCAGCCAATAAGCGCAACTCCCCAAATTGCAGGGCTTGGCCATGATGGGCATTGGCCGCACATAATCAGAGATGACATGGTCGCTTTTTTTTTTCTTTTGGCTACAATTTAATGTTAAAAAAGCTGCTCCTTTTTATTTATCTTTTTTTTTTGTTATTGCTACAGGTTGATTCCACGTCAGTTCATGCAATGACGGTCCGGGTCATAATTTAGATATTTTTGATAAGAATATATATGAAAGCCATGTTCTTGGGAGGAACATTCAGCTATATATGAACGCCGTAAAAATATTTCTCGCTGAGATATAAAATAGAGAAGCTCGAGGCATGGAAACTGGGAAGATTTTACAATGCTACTTTGCACAGTCGTCATTTCCTCATCGAAGCTTTCACGTCACCATAACTTTTTAATACGTTTTACAAAAGATATACAACACACACATAAAAAAATTAAAAATATCAATAAATTATTTCTATGTAAACAAAACTATCAAACATGGCATAAAAACGTGTTTTAGAGACAAATTCACAATTTTTTTGCAAATAAACCATCTTTCATAATTCTTCACAAAACATATCAAAATGCGCGCCTTTAAATATTCTTTACAAATATATAAAGATAATATGCCCACCCTTCATTATCGTTTTGTTATTAACGCGGAATGGCGGCTGATTTCTCAAAATGTGGCAAGATTGGGCGTCGATATTTAAAAAAATTCCATCTTTTATCTTCTTTAAACTCCCCTTGGCACTTTGCAGTGACTTGAACTTACCTGTGATTGCAAAATATTGAGTAACATATGACCTCCTAACAGGGCAAAACTACGACACACCTTCACTCAGAGCGAGCCGACGTGTTCGTCGTGGCTGTGCCGCACAGCACCAAACATTTTGAGCGTTAGTTATGGCATGTATTTTATATCATTAAAATTCTTTTTTTTTATAAGGGGTGAGTATTAGCGACAAGAAAAAGGACTTTGAGCTGGAATACCTTTAAAGGGACAATGAAGACGATTTTATTTATTTTTTTAATTGTGTTTTTATGCTTCTTGGGAACATAGCATGCTGCCCAATTGTTTGTAGACATTTGTGACGCGTATTTATGTGCCTACGAAAGAAGTTAAGAAACCGAAACTGAACAATCTCCATTCTCGTTTCTGGGCCTCCGAAAACAGAGGTGACGTAGAGAGTGACGTCAAGAGTGAATAGTCGGTATCGGTAGTATTTAGGAGATCGAGACTCTGGTTACCGCGGTGGGTTATAGCAGCACGGTGGCGCGGTCGTTTCGCCGAATCTGTCAACATGGACGGTAATGCCGCTCTCGCGAGCGAGTTTGAGCTTCCGTTCAGCGACCGAACACCAACGGAACGGGAGTACGTGTGTGGCGGCCTCTGCCATCACCCGACGGAGACCGCCCTGCCGGCAACGAGCATCCTGCATGCCGAAGGACGGACGCGGGTAAGATGCCGAGGGGAAAGCGGCAGCGATCCAGCCGTTCCGGGATCCGGTTCCTCAGCGGACGTCCTCTTTGCGTCGTCAAAGAACACGAACAGCAACTCACAAGTGAAAACTAGCGTCGCCCGAACGAATACTGGTCGTCAGTCGACCGTTGGAACAGCCATCTACAGCTACCATTTTGCAGAATCCTTCGAGTACCGTGTTCTTTTTTTATTTTATTTTGTTTGCCCATGGTTGCTCGTTGCCCGTTTCCGTTCAGCGTAGCATTAAAAAAAAACAATTATGCTGCTTTATTTACGGTTTAGTAATCATTTCCGGTCCGATTTATACTTTTCATGGTTATTCAAGCGGAAATTAGAACAGTACTCCTAAAATTCGCGACCCAAAACGTGACCGAGGGCCCGTTTCTCGTTTCGACCAATCGCTGACGCGTCTCTTGTGACTTCGCGCTTCTTGGCCCCGCATCGGTCACGTGAGCTCCGCTTCTCCTGGCGTCTCCCGCAACTCTCGGGGCGTCGCCACAGTCGATCCCGGTACGATTATTACCGCGACTGTTTAATTGATTTGCGCGGCACACAAGCGCCGGTTTCGGCTGAAATTTGGGCAACTTGGCCTGAGACGTGCCTGGAACCCAGTTCAATCGCCAAAAAGATGTCCGAAATTGCCTTCATTGTCCCTTTAATTAGCTTACAATTCACAGAAACGAAACGGCCCCACTCTGCCAATTCGCTAACTATGCTTGCATAAGCTTAAAACTCAGTTGTGCGAGTGGCCATGTATACTTTCGGCATATGATGACTTCCACAGATGAGATGCCTGGATTCCTCTCACAGGTTTTACAGTGGTCCACTCTGCTTGCTCTACCGCACGAAACTCTCGAACCCGTTCCGCAGACAGGTGAACATGCAGGCATTTGTTACTTTTTCACGTAGCACTTCCACAAGGGTTTACTACGGTTTATCGAATGCCATTTCATCGAAGAACTATTTAGAGAATGGACACGTTTTATCGAAGTACGGTTTAGAGAAAGCAGAGCCTCAGTTTAGAGAAACGCCGTTTATCGAAAAGGGGACGCTATTTAAAAAAGGCTTTCTTCCCTCGCACGTGTATCACTAGTGCACGTGTTAACCCAGCCCCCCCCCCCCCCCCCCCCGCTGCGCTCCTGCCGCTTCGCGGCGGCAGTCTGCGGCGGCTCATTACAAAAATGTTAACTCACCTGACGTATCCGTACAAGCCGCTTCGCAGCGGCCGAAGTCGCTAAAAGGAGGCTCATCACCATTTTCCCTAAACTGAGTTTCTCTATAAAGGGATTCGATCGACTGGGGTCGGTAAAACGGCGTTCGCTAAAACGAGCTTCTCTAAACCGCACGTCTCCGCTTTCCACAAAGTCTTTTGCGGTGACAATCGTTGAGTCGAGCGAAGATCTCAAGTTGGTGAGCGTTGCGCTGTGTTTAAGTACATCACCTACTCCATCACAAGCGCTTTTCCGTGTCCAGTGGCTGAAAAGATCCATCTTGCCGAAGAGTACGGCTTCCGAGACAATTCGTGCAATTGGAAGCGACTCTTGAAATGCGCCGCCGCTCCGTCTGATTGATACAAAAATCATTTCAGAAAAGGCTGGGTAATGTTCTTCAACATACTCTTTTATGGCCTCTAAAGCTTTCTGTGCCTTGCGTGGACGTAACCGCATATGTGAAGAGAGACACTTGAGTTTTTTTTTTTTTTTTTTAATAAAAACTCTGCACTTCGGTTGGGAAGATTAGTGTCCACTTTTCCGCAAAATCGAAGTGGAACATCACTGCCTTGGGTGGTAAGGCGGCTCTTGTGTCATGTATCAGGCTTCGTTGAAGGTCACGGATGTAAGAATGCCTCATGTACTTTTCACACTCCAGTTCCCGCAGGAAGACGGAAGTGCCCATAACCTTTTTGACGAGTTCGCCGGCGTCCCATAACGCGAAACAGATCTCTTCGTCTTCGCCGAGATTGAGCGACTGCAGCGAGATGCTCTGCGTTTTTGGGCACTTTTCGCAACGGCGCAGGAAGCAATCGTTCTGTGGAGCGCAGCGATGCGCTTGAGGTCGTCTTCAGTAAATGTCTTCTTTGGGGCATTTGTTATTGCCGTTAAAAGCAACTGAAAATTTACGCAATATATGCATGCGCACACCTCGTGCTCGGGACTTTTTTTTACCCATTTTGGTCGTAGGGATTGAAATTTGGAGATGCCTAGTTCTGGATGGGGATGGTCCTTCCTAAACAGCTGGTAAGCTTCCTTAATAGAGCGGGTCATAAACCTTTTTACGACTTTAGGCATGTCGTTGATCATGGCTTTGACGACGTCCTTTTTGTTGGGGCTTTGAACAGAGCATGCGAGGTCGTCGCGTGTGTAGTACTCAATTGCAACCCTCACGTCTTCGGCATTCGCCTTCTTCCCCATGTAGGGATCAGGGGTTGCCCATACACCACCTTAACGCTTCAGTTTTCTTGTTTTATCAATCACGTAGGCAGTCGCTTCCGGCACCAGACGCAATATGTTTTTCTTTGAGATGCTTGGTGGCAGAAGCGTGTACAATCGATTGCGTTCCTGGTGGGAACTGCATGCCTTCAGCGCTTTGCGGAACGCGTCAAACCACTCTGCGCAGTGCTCACAACTGTCTACGAGTTCGAGAGTTTCGTGCGGTGAAGCAAGCAAAGTAGACCACCTTAAAACCTGTGAGAGGAATCCAGACATCTCATCTGTGGAAGTCATCATATGCCGAGAGGCCGAATGTATACATGGCCACTCGCGCAACTGAGAGTTTAAGCTTATGTATGCATAGTTAGCGAATTTGCAGAGTGGGGCCGTTTTGTTTCTGTGAATTGTAAGCTAATTAATGGTATTCCAACTCTAAGTCCCTTTTCGCGTCACTAATACTCACCCGTTATGAAAAAAAGAATTTTAATGATATAAAATACATGCCATAACTAACGCTCAAAATGTTTGGGGCTCTGCGGCAAAGCCGCTATGACGAAGACGTCGGCTTGCTCCGAGTGAAGGTTTGTCGTGGCTTTTTCCCGTTAGGAGGTCATATGTTACTCAAACCTTTGCCATCACAGGTTAGATCAAGTCACTGCAAAGTGTTAAGGGGAGTTTAAAAAAAAAATAAAAGATGGAGTTTTTTAAATATCGACGCCCAATCTTGCCACATTTTGAGAAATCAGCCGCATTTCCGCGTTAATAAGAAAAAAGATAATTAAGGGTGGGCATATTATCTTTCTATATTCGTAAAGAATATTTAAAGACGTGCATTTTGATATGTTTTGTGAAGTATTATGAAAGATGGTTTATTTGCAAAAAAATGTGAATTTGTCTCTAAAACGCGTTTTTATGCCATGTTTGATATTTTTGTTTGCATAAAAACATTTTATTGATATTTTTATTTTTTGTGTATGTGTTGTATATCTTTTGTAAAACGTATTAAAAAGTTATGGTGATGTGAAAGCTTCTATGAGGAACTGACGACTGAGCAAAGTAGCATTGCGAAATCTTCTCAATTTCCACGCCTCGAGCTTCTCTATTTTATATCTCAGCGAAAAAAATTGTTACGGCGTTCATATATGGCTGAATGTTCCTCCCAAGAACATGACTTTCATATATATTTTGTCAGAAATATATAAATTATGACCCGGACCATCATTGCACGAACTGACGTGGAATCACCCTACAGAGAGATTAAAGGTGTACCAAAGAAGTTTTTGAGACCGTCTTTTCTTAATGATAACTCATTCTACGGAATCTTAGCATCCCAGAAATTAAAAAAAATATATATATGCTCGTGCGACGTCTTTTTTTCTACTAGAAATGTGATCGAAATTTGTGCCACGCCCCTTTCTGATCGGAAAAATGCGGAACACAGAAACCAGCGAAGGCGCTGGCGGCGTGAAGACGGGCTCGCGTCAGCCAAGTGCAAGTGGAAGCGCCGGCAGCGGAGGCGTCGCCGGTGCGCATGCCTCTGCTGACTTCTGTGCTTCAGATTTTTGTGCTCAGAAAAAGGCGTGGCACAAACTTCTATCGCATTTTTGGTAGGGAAATAGACGTCGCATGAGCTTAATTTTTAAATTTCTAGGACGCTTGGAGCTCGTAAGACAAGTTATCACCATGGACAGACGATTTCAGAAACGTCTTTAGTGCACCTTTAAGGAGTGTAGAGAGGGGTGAGAGCCGAACATCTCCTTGCTGCTCGGCAGCCAATGAGTGGTGGCATAAGCCGCCGAGAACGCAGATTGACCAATTAGGAATCATAAACTGTGAACCCTGCGTTTCATTAGCTGTCAGTCGCCGTAGTGTGCAAGATCTAGGTCTAATGAGTTTTTTATTGGCAACAAGCTTCGAGGAATAACTTTAAAAACTAGACACCCAAAGTTAAAATAAATGCAGCGAGGTGGAATAGAAACATCAAAATTATTTAAATCGCTATTTAAATTCTGACAAAAATCAAACCAGTTTAGCTATAATTATTAAAATCGTACCTATGCCGTAAAAATATTCCCGAAAATAATTTCCGTTTGTCCACCTCTTGAGGCCTACTGTGTGCATTTGTTTTCTAAAGAAATCGTACAATCATCGAGCAAGAAAGATTTACATCGAGCTGAAAATGAGCTTTTAGCGAGACAGGTTTTTGTGCCAGGTTTTCAGAATAATTAGAGCCTAAACAAACGTCACCGCGAATTTCCCCGCTAAATTTAGCGAAAAAGTTCCGCTAAGTGGAGTCAATAGGGTGGAGAGGAATGGAGTAAAGAAGGTAGAGAGTCAAAGTGGAGTCAATGAGGTGGAGAAGAGGGGAGAGTCCTGGAGGCAGAGCTCGAGAGGACAGTGACGTTAAACAAAGAACGCTTCACCTAGCAACACAATTGCAGGGCAATTTGCGATACATTTTTGTTAGCAAAAGAGAGCATTGAGCTTTCTTTCTACCTTCAACTTTGTCTGTCAGTTACGTAACGTTCTATTTCGAGCAGATCAAATTGGGAAAGAAATGAAAAAAAAAATACCAGAAAAGTAATGCATTATTGCAAACAAATCAAAACGCGAAAGAAAAAGCAAATAAAGGTTTGAGCTAATAAAAAAAAAATCTTTTTTGTTTTAGTGGGGTGGGGGTTGCATCAATAAAAATGTGTCGATTAAACTTTACTTTAAACTTACGGTACTAATTACTTCCGCATTGTTTTAGTGATCCGACGAATATATCAATCAATCTGGCATTTGTAATAATACGTGATGATAAAGAGTCACTGTATTTTAGATACTGTGATATAAGTCCAATTATTCTGATTTAAATCGAATAAATCTGATTTAAATAAAAAAAAATCTGATATAGTTGCTCCTTGAACAAAATTATGCTTTTTTACCCCGCCATGAAGAAAGTGCACGCGACTCACTCACTGTTTTTTTTGTTTTTTTTTTAACAGTACGACATTTCTAATTTTATGTTGGCCTAACCGATTCAAAATTGGCCGAAATATACAGGCCACCGTCAATCTTAAAAAAGGGTGTATTCTTACACCCTTTGTCCTATATAATACACCCCACAACTTTAGTTCAACGTACAGCGCACTAACTTTCACGAGAGGCTTGATAGCCGTGTGGTACAACTTATTAAAGTAGTTAATGTACGTGTTACTGACTACAAAAAAAATTTATCGGAGTTTTTTTTGGCCCTACTGCAAAACCTCAGTGTTTTCTTTCTGTGGTCTTTGATACGTACTTTAGCTCTTTCAGAAGTTATATCGCACCGTTATCAAGCCCCTCGTGAAATTTGGGGCCGTCTGTTCGACTATTGTACGCTGTACGTCGAACGGAAGTTCTGGGGTGCATTATATGGGACAAAAGGGTGTAGGGTGATACCCTTTTTTTTAGAGTGGCTGTAACCCTATTTTCTTGCTCAAATAATACTTTCCAATCTCTCCTGGTTAGATAGACATCTACGATAATTCGCTTCGTTTCCGGCACACTCTCGTACGACTGATACGTTCGTTTTAGCGAGATTAAAAATTCAAAATACATCGCTTGAGCCGTGCCGTAAGCGTGAGGAATATTTCAGAGATACGCCCAAATTAAACGTAATTAGTGCGAAAATTTCAAATTACAAGCGGTGACATTACAGTACCGGAGCAAATGACTAAACTCGTAATCGTCAAACTAGAGCCGCGATTCTTCCGCCTTGGCATTAAAAAGAAATTGTAGGTCGTCTTCATTTCCCGCGTTCTTTAATTTTTATTCGGATACGGTTTCCTGTGTCTCAACAAAATGCTTAAATAGAGCACCAACATTCGAGGTGATACAAACGCGACAATGAAGCAATGACGACGCAAATTGGGCCAACGACGAGACCCAAAATGACTCGTGGCTTGCAAATGGAATCTGTCCGTGACAAGGAGCTCGACGCTCCGCTGGCTTGGTCGTCGCTCGCCAGACCCGCCCCGCGAATAGCGGGGCTCTTGAAGTACTTGGCGGCAAAGGAGGCGCCGAAGCCTCGGAATATTTCGTTTCACATTGAAGATATTAAGAAAACCGCGTTTTTGCACAGTCCGATACGCTACGATGGGCCCTCATTCGCGGTTCGTAGGGCTTATCGTCCAGTATCGGATGTGCGAAAAACGGTTCCCTAAAACTCGCCATCAAGTCCCACCGCAGCCAAGACTACAGACCGATGGAGCCAACAAAGCAACGTCGAAAGTGCCTGTGCTCTCACCGACTATCGTACATGCGACGCGATCCTGCGTTTTTCTCTCTTCTGAGCGTGATTGCTTAATGGGATGCTCAACCAAACGTTTCAGTGTCTATATTAAGTGGCGCACTATCTTTCCATAAGTCAGGAGCCGCCGGTGTGCGCTAGCACACGTAACGAAATTGACGTCATCATATTTTAGTGCTTTGTTTCCTGTTAGTATTGATTCATTTGGAGTCGACTGTTTAATCCAGAAGCTTAAAATTTCCGCGTGTGCTGGGATTGACGGAATTAATTCAAAGTTCCTGAAGAGCCACCTATTCATCTTTGATTCTTTCCGAAATTTTTTTACAGTCTTTGCAGTGTTGCACGTTGCCCAACGACTGGAGGGTAGGGAAGGTGGTTCCTTTGCATAAATTAGGTACTGCTCACTCCCCATTTAACTACAGGCCCATATCATTGACTAGTGTGCCGTGTAAATTACTTGAACATATCATTTACTCTCACCTTGTTGCCTTTCTCGAGTCCAACTCTTTTTTTACTAATTGCCAACACGGGTTTCGAAGATTGTTTTCTTGTTAAACACAGCTCGTATCGCTTACTAATGACCTGTTAGTTGCTATTGATGCCGGGCTAATAGTTGACTGCATTTTCTTAGATTTTGCTAAGGCTTTCGACTCTGTCTCGCACGACCTACTTCTCTTGAAACTGAGTAAATTTAATATTGATCCTAACATCTTGGGCTGGATTAAATGTTTTTTTTTATCTAACCGCTCACAATATGTTTCTGTCAATGGGCATAATTCTTCTACTACTCCTGTAACGTCCGGGGTACCACAGGAATCTGTCCTGGGGCTTCTCTTGTTTCTAGTCTACATTAACGACCTCCCATCGCAAATTGTGTCCTCTATTAAATTGTTCGCGGATGATTGTGTACTGATTTTAAAGGGGTATCTTTCAGGATGATCCCAAGTTGTAGCTTTGAAAAATCTCAAAAGTAATAAAACCTTTCTGACTGCCGGGGTGCCGCAAGGGTCCGTTTTATCGCCTTTGTTGTTTAACCTTTATGTAAATGATCTTCCTAATGTTATATCGGAGTGTAAAGACGACACAGTTTTGATGTCATGTGACGCAGATTACCACGTTGCCGTTCGGAAACTTCAGAAAGATCTTATTTCCACAATGGATTGGTTTTTTTTTTCTAACTTAATCAAAGTGAATGCGTCAAAAACAAAACTTGTTTGTTTTAGGCACCCGCTCAAGCAGGTAGAACTATCGGATACTGTAGCGCTGCATACTTCCACCTGTAGTTCTTGTAGTTGCAAACCTCTGCAGTATGTGAAAACGGTAAAATACCTGGGAATTTATTTCGACAGTGACTTGTCGTGGTGTACTCATATGACATACTTATGTAAGCGACTAAGAAGCGTGTCCTGTTGTTTTTACAATGTCAAAATGTTCTTGCCCTTTTCTGTTAGAAAGATGATAACACAAGCTTTGGCATACAATTATTTACGTTACGGTATAACAATTTTTTCTGGTTGCTCCCTTTTTTGGCGCGCCAGGGCAAATTCTTTATTAAAAGGTATTTTGAAAAGTGTTGCGTTTGATAAGCCAGATATCTTACTTGATACATGTATATTTCGGGAACTTCAACTACCGTCTTTTGAGGGGATTTTTAAAGAAACAGTCGTTCTCCGGCACTTCTGGAATTCTATGTTTAAAACTCCATATCTGCGGCCGCGACCTATGAGACCTTCACTTCGTTTTGATGTACCGCGAATCAGAACAAAATATGGCGAGCGTACTCGAATGTATTATGTACCACATGTTTTCAACAACCTGCCAGAATCATTGCTTTCTATAAAATCTAAAAATAAACTTAAAAAAGCACTCCGAAACCTAGATCAGTGATTTGACATTTTCTGGCCTCCTGTATTACGTGCCAAGTAACGGTATGTCCTCTATATATATGGGTGTGTATATATATGTGTGTATTCCTTGTCAGTATTTTTCTGAATTGTGTTTTTGAGGGTAAAAAGACCCTTTCATTTTGAATTACACTGTGATTTCGCCACCTGCCGAGCTAGGTACACAATCCCTTGAGGCTTATACCGGCTCGTTATCTGTATTTTGTATTGTTGAAATGAAAAATAAAGCTATGTTCAATGTTCTATTGAGTAATTACTAATGCCCAAGAGTGTGCTATACTACAGTCAGACCTCGACGTAGTTTCTTCCTGGTGCGCTGAATCCCTAATGAAGCTTAACGTTACTAAATGTAAACTCATGCGTGTTTCCAGGCTCTCTAAAAACATTGACCCTGCCATATACATCCTTAATCATATACCATTAGATGCTGTTGCTTCATACAAGTATCTTGGTATTCACATAACTCATAACCTTTCCTGGAACATGCACGTCGGCTATGTCTTTAATAATGCTAATCGTACTCTCTAAAAAATGCCTGCGCGTCTACTCACCCACAATACACTCAAATAGCCAATCTCTGCGATCTACGAAATCAGCTCAGCGAATTATGAGGCGGAAAATCTGTTTAGACGTCAAAATTAAGTCTGCGCTGTGGCATTCCGCAATGCTTTGCATTGCGTAATGCCACAGCGCAGACTTCATTTTTAGGTCTAAACGGATGTTCCGTCTTATTATTCGCTGAGCTCATTTTGTAGATCGCAGAGATTGGCTCTGTGAGTGTTTTGCGGGTAAGTAGACGCGCAGGGATTTCTTAGAGTGTATGCTTGGGTTTTTGCGCCGCCGCTTCCGTTCCGCTGATCTTCCGGTCAAACTGCAATTATATAACACCTTAGTCAGGCCAAAACTTGAATACGCCTGTTCCGTTTGGGATCCGGTACATGTAACATTATCACACATTCTCGAATCAGTCCAGAACCGAGCAGCCCGTTTTATCCTTTCTAATTACTCTCGTACTGCTAGTGTTTCATCAATGAAGACAACTTTGGACTTACCTAACCTCGCTTTACGCCGTAAATGCTTTCGTCTTTGTCCTTTCCATAAAATCTATTATACTAACCCAATTCTAAAAGATCAACTACTTTTTCATGCGTCATATGTGTCACCTCGCAACGATCGCCAGTGTAAAGGCCGGTTCAGACACTTGCGTTTGAGTGCGTTTGACTGCGTTGCGGCGAGAACCGAAAACGAGTCACCGGCACATCTGTGCTTCATATGAAGCGTGGAATCCAATCCAAGGAATCATCTTGGCACGCGATATAAGCAGCAGGGATGTCCTGGTTTCTCACTGCCGCAACGCAGTCAAACGCAGTCAAACGCAACTGTCTGAACCAGGCTTTAAGGTTGGCACGCCGACATGTTATACGAACATCTATTTTGACTCTTTTATTCCAAGAACATCTAACGATTGGAACCACCTCCCTGCCTCCATCTTGTCCATCCAGGACGCCACATACTTCAAGAAGTTTGCCAACGATTTGATCTGTGTCACCCACTGATCTCTATTGTAGTAGGCTGGATCGCGGACCGCTGCCTCGGCAGCTGGGGCCGAGTGTCGCCACCGGCGGCCATTGATTGACACCAGCCAATGCATGGGACTCTATGGGAAGAACGAGAAAAAGTGACGTTGTCCCCTGTTTTTAAGCTGTTGTCGGCACTGAAACTTTTTGGATGCTTTTCAATAAGCCCGTCAAATAGCTTGCGTACAAACATTAAAACTGACAGCCCCCGCGCTTCTTATAAATAAATATTTTGTGGTCGAGAGTGACTCCGCTGTAGTGCAGTTCAATGAGGCGAGAGTTACTTAGAGTTACTGCGGAGTCGGTGGCGGTTTCGTTGAGTTGGGTTTAGCAGACGACAAGCTCGAAGGCTTTGCTACGCGGAATTCGCTCACTCCCGGAAAGCCGCTGTCAAGATGGAACTTCTTTGTCATTCATCAACTTCTTGGCTTTCCTAAGGACAGTCTTATTGACGGCAAGTTCCTTTGTTTACTCCACTACGAGAGCAAGCTTGCCAGCTCAGCCGTAGGTGCTCCGGTACGTTTGATTTTTTTATTCGGCGACCGGACGTTTGACAAATACCGATTCGATCTCGAAACACCCGACATAAGGATCGCAGCACACCATAATATACTCGCCTCCGAGCACAGCGTACATGCTTCAATATGCTTACTTTTGTGCGTTTCTCCCTCCTCTGTAGAGCCTCCGGGCCTTGAGAGTATGAAAATAAATAAATAAGCTTGAATGGGGGCATGATGACGTAAATTTTGTTGCGTGTGCTCGCGCACACCGGCGGCTGCTGACTCAATGAAAGATAGTGCGCCACTTATTATAGACATTGAAATGTTTGGTTCAGCATCCCTTTAAGGCCGGTGGTGACACCCACAAAAACAGCGGGCGCCGTGACGACGTACTTCTGGCTCTGCACGACTGGCGCTATCGGATGGTAGCGCCGGCTGCGGTCGAATAACGTGAAAGGGAATACAGGCTCACAAGGTCACCCGTCACTCGTACACAAGCTAACAACAGCTTCTGTATATTGTACTTATTTTCCGGAACACCCCACGCTATTTTGCGCAGCTGCTCGGCTGTAGAAAAATATCGTCGAACGCCATGCAGCGTACAGACCGACGCATTGTTTACGAACAGGTATGCGTTACTTCAGGTGCGTCCACTGCGCACTGACAAAAACCCAATTCGCGTCAAGTGAAGCGTCGCGCGCCCTGTCGACAGCAGCGTTACCGCAGAAACCTGACGTCACGGTCACGTGATGGTGTTGACGCCGTGTGTTGAACGAATGCAGCATGTGTCTTTTTCGGCACACGCGTATATAAACGAGCGAAGTAATCAGCACACGTTGCGTGCCTTTTAAAACTTTTCTCGGAGTTAATCAGTCGCGTATTTGAAGCCTTAAACGTAAGCCGAATACCGTCCGTTTTGCATTTAAACCTTACACTAAGATCGGTCCTCAAACTTAAAAATGGTGGTCGCCCTTACGGTTGTGATTTCTATGTTGGCCGGTACATCTCGTATCTTGGCGTCAAACCCCGGTAAGCAGAAACTCCAAGTCGGCACCTTAATTATGTTTCTCTTAGCATTGTAATATTGCAATCGTGAAAGCTTTCGTGTTTCATTCATAAAGCCTGGTTCAGACAGTTGCGTTTGACTGCGTTTGACTGCGTTGCGGCTACCAGAAACCAGGACACTCCTGCTGCTTATATCGCGTGCCAAGATGATTCCTTGAATTGGATTCCACGCTTCATACGAAGCACAGATGTGCCGGTGATCCGCTTTCGGTTCTCGACGCAACGCAGTCAAACGCACTCAAGCGCAAGTGTCTGAACCGGCCTTTAGAGTTTTAGATGTAACGATCTACCAGAGCAATACAAATATACGCGAGTGCGACTGGCGGGGACGTTATACGAATGTAATATTCGAGGCAGATTGTGTTTTTGTTTTTATCTTGTCGTTTATTTTTATATTTTAATCTGGTGTTCCGGTATTAATAACTGTAACCGTTTTGATAATTTCGACATGAACGAATACAAATTAGCGAATCAAATATGCCACGGACCATTTGCATCGGTATACATCCTGTTAATAAACCTTGGCAACTTTTTTTTTATTTTTTAGAAGACTTTGTTTACAGCATATGTTGCACGAAGCCTAAATTTCCGTATTCTTCGCACTGCCCTAGTGCGCACGGTCACAACGGCTTCATAAGCCGAGCGGCTGTTATGAAAATGAGAAGGAAAAGATGGACCTTACCTATACCGGATTATGTCCCGCGAATTTTTATTTTAACTAAAACAATTACAACAAAAACTGCTTAGAAATCTTCAAACTGCCCACTGGGTGACCAAGCGACCGTTAGAGTCCCAACAAAACCGACCAATAACTTAACCCACGCCGCGCGCTTGCAGCGTGGAACACTTTTTGTGAGAATCACTCCGCCCAATTAGCGTGATGTCTCAATGAGTGTTCTGCGGGAAAGAAGACACACCTACATTGGAAGCGTGTAACAATAAAATTAGAGGAAGATCCATTAGTGGATTCTTAGGGGATGCGTTGACACGACCCTTGGAAACGCAACACACACGTCCCCCTTTGGGAGACGCCAACGCTGAACCTCGAACTTTTCTCTTTTAGCTTTCTCTTTTGCTTCTTCTATTTTTCTCTGCCTTTTATTGGCTTCGTTACATGGTCAGTGTTAGCGTTTTTCTAAAGGGGACGTGTGTGGCGTTTCCAAAGGGTCATGCTAACGGATTCCCTAACAATCCAACAATGAATCTTCCTGTAATTTTTTTCACCCCTCTCTTGTCAGACTACGTAGACGCCCTTGGGTAATGTCATCCTTATCACTCGTGGAAAGAACCACATCCATAGCACTCGTAGAGGGAACCGCATCCATATAACTCGTAGAGGAAACCGCATCCATTGTTTTAACTACACACACACATATCGCATCCCACGCAGCGCTCCGTACCGAAACCCAGAACGAAGAACAACATACGACGGCAGAGCGGTAACTGAGCACGCCCGCATTTCACTGCGCCGCGGCGCAACACCTCCTCACAAAGCCGTAGTGCTGATTGAGATGGCGTCATCATAGAAGGCCAACGCTAGCCACAAATTTAACATGACGATTGCGTCATTGTTCGGTTCAAACTTGACTCGAAGCCGAGCGCAGACGCAGCACTCGTTTCCAATCTGCGCCCAGCGTTGGCCTTCTCTGATGACGTCATCTCATTCAGCGCTACGGCTTTGTTATCTAGGAGGTGTTGCGCGGCGCCTCCTCCTCAGTGGCTCCGCACCAGCTCTGAACGTGACTTTGACGAAAACGAAAGAGCTTGTTCCGACGCAAACCCGGTGGTGTCTATGAGTTTGTCAGCTTCGGGGAGAGGGGGAGATTTCGACGCGTGCTGACGACAGCCCTTCAGACCAATGAGAGCGTCGCACGCGTCACACTCTCGCCCTGCCTCTCCGGCTCTAAAAAACGAACACCACCACCATGTTTTCGTTAAAACAAGCGTTCTAATGTTCACGCATTAGTATAGACTCTGAGAGCGTAAGAAACGTTACTTGTTCACGCTTCTTGCTCTGTTTTTCGCCGTTCAGCTCAGCCCAAAATCATTAGCTGCGGAGCAATATGAAGACGCCCTCAGCGCGCACTGCATTTCTTTAGCTGTCGGTGACAGACACGCCGCCACAAAGCACTGGTCTCCCCTCTCTGTCTTTTTCACGAAGAGATGCAAAAAAAGGTGCGGGGGGGGGGGGGGGGGGCAGGGAGGGAGGGCAGATAGAATTAAGGAAAAAACCATCGAGTTAGTGCATCCCACGCTAAACAACAGATTTTCTTCTCGGTGACGCCACACGAAGCCTGCGGTGTTCGAGGTCAGAGCAGCGTAACCGGTGCCAAGATCGCGAGTCCGAGCTTTCAAATCGTCGGCGGCGAAGACGCTGAGCCACAGGAGTTCCCCTGGCAGATTTCGCTGCAGTACATGGTTCCTCCCGGCAACAACTTCCGCCACGGCTGCGGAGGTTCCATTATCAACAAGCAATACGTTCTCACCGCAGCGCACTGCGTTGATAGGTAAGTTACCCTCGTACACTTCCGCGCACTGTTTTACACCGAGAAGCGTTGTGCAATAGACCTCCTGAGCTGAAGCTTTGAACAAACTGTGGCGCCCTCATTTTGGGTAGTGCATGCTCACCTGATTGGGCCTTGCACTACTTGTAGCTCCTCAACTGCACTTTCTTTTCTTTTTTTTTTCTTTTTTTTTTTTGTAGTGCTGAAGAACGGAAAACACCTTTCAACATCCGAAAAGGGCTAGATTCAACGCCGCAAGGCAATCGAAAGTTTCAGATTCATACCACCACCGTTACGGGTACGCGTTTCTTATTTCTGCGTGGTGACGTCAGGCCATGCGTCGCGACGCTTTTTTTCTCCCTTTTATTTTTTGGAAAACGTGATACGGCGTTTTTCGGGCTCACGCCCATGTTGTCTTAGCTTTGAGTTGAGCTTCGACGGCGTTATCATTTCTTGTTTGTTTGTATTTTTCTCGGTATTCTGTTCCGCGCCAGAGCAGGCACGCTTCTACATGTGTGACAGTTTGCGACGCTCAAGCTTGTACTACCTGGAAAAAAAATCCTAACAAGTTCCTTTTCGCAGCGTCTCCTGGGCAACGCAGTGGGCCTATAGACTGCTTCAAAAAATCGCTGCGTGCAACATTGCCCGCTTTGCGTTTTAGCTATGGAGTATAGTGACATGGTTTCCATTTCGTTGACGAAGTAGAGCAACTCAGCACTGCGTGAAAATAAAGACAGCCCTCACTTGCATTGCCCCTATTTATCTTCGTGAAAGCCGCCGTTGAAACACGGGCCTCCAGAGGCCGTAGGGGCTTGACCAGGCTTAGCGAGGAGTAGGAGTACAGCTTGCCGTGTTCTATATTGTTTGGCGGCTTGGCTACCACTCCAGAGTTACGCATGACCCTCCAGGCTCACGGATAATTTAAGACTCCAAGGGCATTAAGGGGCTCATGAAACCGGATGACCGGCCCATAACAACTTCTTCCCAGTGCGATCGGTGTTTGCCTGCGCACATACGGCACGTCTGGCATTCGAAGAAAACGTGACACAGCCTTCCATCCGTACCGGTAGTCAACACCCAGAGTATTATAAATTTAAGGAAAGTCGCATATTTCAGAAGGCAAGCACTTCATTTGCAGTTGACGTGATGTCGTAAAGTAAGGCTGAGCAATCGAAATCGAAACTTAGTAGCTAAGGGGTTCCCATGAGCGGCATTACGCCGCTTCGATTTTCCAAGAGGTCTGTTGATTGCGTTTGGGTGCCGAGTTAAGCAAGATCGCTTCTGTAATAAAAACAAAGCTCAGTGATTTTATTTAACTGCTCAACACGGAGGCGGTCAATCATGCTGGATGGAAGAAGGATCCCTGCCAATGACAAAGCTCATAATACGATTAGATTTGAAGAGTGTGGAAGGACACCGAGCAAGGGAATCCTCATGCTCAATGTCCCTGAGCACAGTGCTGGTGAACCTATCGCTGGCGATGTGGTGAGTACTCAGCATATTGGCTTGTCTTATTGTAAGCTTCGTCATTCGCTAAGATCCGACTGTTCGTCGTGATTGGCTTTCTTCCCGTTGTGCTCGAAGTTTAACTACAATACCTATTTTAGAGTACCTTTGGCTATAATTATACAATCATAGATGTCCATCAAGAGCATACCGGACCACGGTGCACTTAGAAAAGAAACAAAATTGGTATTCCTTTATAGTCATATTCACCTTGAGAATGGTAGTAAGAAAAGTCCGACTTCATGCGCTGATTGAAGATGGTGCGTCTTAGATTATCTTTCTGTTGTTTTATCAAGACGTACACGTTTAGAACGCCAAAAGGCCTCGTTTTTTCCTTCGACAACCGCATCTTGTTAGAACTACTTGGCGCTACGATTGAGCTATGCCCGAAACCTCCTTTGTTCTGCATGGTGCGGCAATGGCTGTAACTAACTTGACCAATCAAAAGACAAGCTGTTATTAGGCTGTAATCGCATTACACTCTCAATGGCAAAACGTTGCCCACCCTTTTTGCCACATTGAGGACGCAACTCAATCCCCCATAAAAGAAAATGCCTACGTACGGATAGTAAATCCCTGACCCGCCACAAGCGGCAACAAATACGCTGATGTTCAATGAGAGTATGCCTCGAGGCCGTAGACGCGCGCGTCTGGTGTCGTCGCGTGTTAGCGTCGCCCTCGTTGAGAGACGCTGCTAGACGCACTGGTGGTGACGCAGACATGAGCTAGGTGGCTCTGCGTGAATCCACTCGTGACGACGCTTATATCACATAGAAGAGGCCACTAGCCTCATCTTCTATATGATATCTGTAGAATACCAACCGGCTGTTAAGCTGGTAGGGACGAAGAGAAACAAATGACTGTACTGGCATGCTAAAACAGCGCCTCAGCTGAGACTGGGTGAAAGAAAGCGCTGTCAAAGCCAGCGCACGGGCTGGGCGGGACTCAAACCTTGTCCACGGCCGGACTGAAAGCGCGCGCTCTTTTTCTCTTCTTACGGCCTTTGCAATCGTCCGGGAGTCAATGGCCTTTTTTCTCCGTATGTAGTTCACTTGCTTGCCGCCAGGGGCGAAACCACCTCACCCCATTTCACCCCACTTGGAGAGTTCCTTCGAGCTGCTTTGCGCTGGTGTTCGAGCTTCGTAGGTTGTTGTTTTGGCAACGGTTTATTGAACTCATTAGTGAGTTTGGGTGCGACGCCTGTGTTATGCTCTTGACTACGAGTAACACAGGTGATCCTCCGTTCGTCTTGTTGCAAGGCCAGGACAAAAGCGGACTTTATTATCGAAATCCCAGGTTCCTCGCACTTCTGGACAACATTGTTGCTTTCTTATTTTTAAAGGCTGTTAAACACCTTCCGCGTAAAAATGTGCACGATGGTCTGCAACTACTCATTGCACCCTATCTTGAAGACGCGCCAACCTAAGTTGTCCAGAGGGCATTGACAACAGTCCCTCAAAGCGCTTGGCTGGTTTAATTTGCAACAAGTTTCTCAGAATACTTCTGATCAACCATGCAAAGACGATCACGGACAGGAACGAAAAATCAGCTGGATATGTGTACAAGTCCTCGAGGAAGCACTTTATGCTGTAATATGCACTGTGCGGAAATTGTGCAGACTACTACACCCTCGTCTAGCGCAGCTGACCGACTTCATGTGCGGCCTATGAAATGATGATGCAGACCACGGCAATAGATAGATTGGGCCTGCTTACATTTCACGAGAGTGTACGAATTATTATCATTTAAAGTTCCTCCACGTAGAAGGGGTCCGTCTCCTCCTGTTCTTGAGTTGCAACAGAAGACCTGGAGGTAAAGACGAGTGTAGTTTTTCCGCAATCGCTTTCGCTGTCTCTACTTACTACTTTTTACTCCCGAATCGCTCGGAGATATGCGTCAAACATTCACCGTTTTGGGCTCATCAGAAGCGCATTAGATAGTGGCTGAGGGTCTAAACGTATGGATCAGGTGTCAAAGGCTATAAAAAACTCGGCCGCAAGTTGCGACAGCGCTGAGATACACTGTCAGACGCGCCCTGTGCAAACGGCAAAGGGCAGCCCAGGGGTGAGGTGACAGCGCCCCCCGCGAATTGCGGCGGGAGGTGGCGATTGCCCCCATTGCAAAGGCCGTAAGAAGAGAAAGAGGGCGCGCGCTTCCAGTCCGGCCGTGCCTTGTCTCAAGACGCTCGCGCGCCCCATTCCTTGCAGTACTTTCTTCCATTCAGTGTCAGTTGACACGTTGTTCTAGAAAGCCGGCCCTGGCTTTTCAATTGCATTGCCGGAAAGTGAACGGAAGGTGAAGCAGCTTTAACGTTTTGAAGGCCTATAGTGGAAAAAAAGTCGATATGCCCTCAAATGACTGCGAGAGTGGTGAAAGGGAGTACTGAATTAATATGTCCAGGGCGAACGACTACTTACCAAGGACCTTTAGCGTATAACGTAGTCTAAGGCGTGCATGTACTATATTGTGTCAACTTGCTCGTTCGACCATTGCTTAAAAACATATGAACGGGTTCTTCCCCAGGGGCATGATTAGTATAAGTGATTAAAGTGCACACGCTTGTTTTTGAGGTCAAATGTATCAAGTTTTCTCTACATTCCAAATTGATCGAGTTCATTTTTCCCCAAAAATTGCATTTTATATATGTGATAACGTAGGCGCGCGTTGAACAAAATTTTAATACATTTATATATGAGAGCTAACTGACAGCTTCGTTTTCAAGAACGTTTTCAGAATATAGAATTATCACATTTTCGATAACTGACACCTATAGCTTCAATATGGCGCTTAAGATCTGATGGTTTCTTTAATTTTATGGCCTCGGTTTGCTTGTTGTTGTGTTGTTGTTTCTTTATTATAGGGTTGCTCCGAATAGCCGTCTGGTCATTGTTGGAGAATACAACCTTAACCAAACTGACCCCCTCGAAAGAAAAATAGCAGTTTCATCCGTAAGTAGGTTTATCAAAAATCCTTACAACCATTACACTTCTGATGAAGCTGACTGACCGTGGCAGCCACCATAAAAATAGAGCTTTTTAAAGATTGTATAAGAAAAATGTGAAGATCACTGGCTCAAAACTGCTCATGTAAAAATAACCGTTTCCCTGGACTGTGTTGAAGGCCAAACTATAGGGTGTGTCACGCGAACCCTTCGCTATGAAAGAAGCTGGAAAAATCGGCACCTGCACATAAAAAGCCCGAACGTTCCCCTTAAAGGGGTCATGAAATGATTTTTCAACTTTTTCCTTCTCAGCTTTGCTCCTCAACTTACAAATCGCGCCTTGTACCAAACAGTTCAAGAAGACTGAAAGAACGGACTCCCCTCTTGCTCGGACCCTCGTTTGCGTACCCGGACACTGCCATTCTCCTCCTAGAAGATTAGCCCGTCGCTGACAAGTGCTGTGTAAGCTACGTGCTCGTTGGGCCAGCCACAATTTTGCCACGTGATCACGCTTTCTCGCGCATACCCACCCGCAGATAATGAGGTCCCGTGATCAAAGGGAGGCGGCTGATTGGTCCGGTAAGCGCATAGTTTCCACCGCATTGTCATTTTAGGGGTGAAGGGAATAAGTGAGCTCCGGTGTCCTATGACGTGTGTTTGGGCCGGGTGACGCGCTTTGGGTACCGCGGATGTCTCACAGTGAAAAGGCAGAGAGCTTTCGAAGGGAAGGAGGTACGAAATAGTCCGCTCGGTTTTCAAATTTTCGTACCAAAAATCAGACGTTTGGCTTTCTACCCTCTTTCTTTTGGCACACTAAACAAGATGCTATTAGTAAAATACCCATCTAAATTCATTTATTCCTGCCCAAAAATTCGTTTCATGGGCCCTTTAAGTGCACTGAGCAGGTTAGTTATGCTGTGTATAGCATTCGAACAGAAAATTTTCCGGCGCGTTTGCAGACGACCGACTAAGCGACGCTGTTTACTTCTGGCGCCATCTCCTCTCGGGAGATGACGCCACTAGAAAATAGTGTCGAAAGGTGTATTCACGCAGTGGATGTGTCCTCCCGGACAAGTTCTTACAAAATCGATGAAGATACCTTTTCTGGAGTTCAAAATCCACCCCGTTCCAGGCGAACAAATGCATGGAAAACTCACGAACTTGTCGGCAGACCACAGGAAGGCGTCCGGGGACAATCCGCTGATCTGTGGAATGTTGTGTACCGCGAGGGCAAACGTCATAAAATAGGTCCCCGGACCTGCCATACAATGAGTATCGAGATTTTAAACCCCATTAAAGGGGCCATAAGACGATTTTTCTACTTTCGCTAAATACTACTCAGAATCACTCCCTAACGTAAATAACGGAATAAACGGGTTTTTTTTTTTCTTTTCTAAGCAATGGCAGTCGGCATATAAATTCGAGAAACATAAGCATTGTTCATTGCCTCACCGTAAAGCCAGAACAAGCGGGCGCCAAAGTTAACCATAGCCACGAGCTGGTGTCGGCAAAGTAAAAAATGCCTGCTGAGTTTCAAGCATTGTTAGAGTTCGGCTATTCCCATTACCGCAGTGGTTGGACACGAGTCACTACCCGAGTGTCCGCCGAGGCATTCATTGTTACGAGCCAAAGTCGAGTGCTCCCGCAGCTCTCGTGTCCGATTCATGAGCCGCGCTCGACTGTGGTCAGGCGGATGGTTTAGATCCCACAATTACGTAATCTGGTTGTCCAAAGGCAATACTGAAAGAAATAGTCCCCTTTTATCCTCACAACTTAACCGGGACCCAGAAGGTTCTAAATCAGTGGCAGTCCGTGCGTGAATACTTGGGCCAGACTAGAAAAAGCGCGCCTCTGTAATGTCATAAACATTCCAACCCGATATTGTTTCATGACCCCTTTAATGATGTATTCACACGACGGAGTTTTCTTCCACAGAGAGAAGCAAACGTCATCGCGCTTTGGGGTCACGTGCGCCACATCACGGATGCTTGCTGCAGACCAACGCGCTCTTTCCAAACAAGCCCTCACGAGGTCTGGGCAAACGCGCAGTTTCCGCACAAAGTGTGGGCACGGCGCGTCCGCAGGAACCAGATTCGTGTCAAGTGCAGCTTCTACGCTTGCGTACTTCCAAGAGCAGCGCCACAGCGGCTGCGTGACGTCAGAGCCGCGTGTTGGTGTATACTCCGTTCACCTTCGGCTGAGAATGCAGCCAATGCTACCACAACCATGAGAGCCCGATATCGTTGCTTTGAAATGATCTTCTGCATGAACTAGCGCTGGCGCTATACTCCGTTTCATCTTATGTTGTACCGCAGAGAAGGCTAGAAGCGCGAGCTCATAGCGTTGGGAGCTGCTCTTAACGCACCAGAGCTTGTGCCGCCGAGATGTGCCCTAGAACAAGGAACTCGCAATTGTAGCCTTTCCTGCGGTACATCATAAGGTGAAACCGAGTATAGGAGGTATTCACTGGCCGCCATATTTGAGGTCATTGTTTAGAGCGCATGCTCAGAACGAGCTCGCATTAATAGGCTGCCAAGACCGGCAGTCTTGGTGGTGCGGAATGCACGTGGCGAAAGAACTGTGGAAGCTCGCGTTCAGCACGCGCTCCGCTGCCGAGCACACAGCTATGGCCGCCAGTGAATACTCCCTATAGACCTTTCCAAATGTTTACAAAATCACAGTCCAGCGTGCGATCTTCACAGTCCAGCACGTGCGTGTTCGTGGCTTCGGAAAGTGAGCGAAGCACGTGCCATACGCACGAACACTCAAAATGGCACCGGCCACACGCTCTTTTTTAGAAAGGTCTATAGAAACGTCCATCTCAAAGCCAGGAGTACGGGCTAGCTCGTGCTTGTAGCCTTTGGCCGTAGTCTCGTGGACGGAGTGTAACAAGCAGCTGTGGTGTGGCGCACGTGACCTCGAAGCGCGATGACGTTTGTTCCTTTCTGTGGAAGAAATCTCCGTCGTGAGAATACACCACAATTGTCGCTTTTTCCTTGTCCGGCGGGGTATACCTGCCAGGTCCGCGGACTTGGCTCACTCGGAAGGAACATATCGCGCCAAACTGCTCACGCGACAACTGGCAGCCGCCCTTTTATTTCCTCGGCGCACCACTTTCAGCCTTTGTTTATGTGACTAGCCTAGTTAAACGAGCGCTCTCATCGATTCAAGGATAGTTGATTTAATCGCGATCAGCCGGTGTTTCACGGCGGCACCAACAGTCATTGAGCCGCTAACGATCATTGAGTTCAACGGAGCTGGCCTCACGCTATCAACTGGTAGGGGTTCGCCCCAATAAAGCTACAGATGATGGCGTCCGCCAGCGAAGCACTTACTATAGTGTACGATAGGGGTGGTATCCAGAAAGTATCGAAGCAGCAATTATTGTCGGAAGATGTATGTTTTGTTCTAGCGGCAGCCAGAGCTGCCGCTAACACGATCACGGCACGTCGTGGAAGCCCACGCTTGGCGAGCACGGTCCATAGAGTCATTCTAATGTACGCTAGAGGCTCAACTGGCGCTAGTGTCTATGCGACTTCCGTGACGCAAATTGAAGCAGACAGCAACCAGTCTATTTTTGCTGTGCTCCTGTGCATTCCTATGGGAAAACGTGCTTGCCTTTTGTCTCTTCACCGGAAAATAACACGAAACACTTTGGTTATTTGGGTCGTACCGAATAGTATGCACCTTGATTAACATTGTAAAAGTATAATTACTTTAGTTAGCGCATTTTTCTTTATTAGTGAACGATGTTTAACTTCACTACATTTCAGTCCCAAACATGTGTTCCACAGCACGTATGTAAAAACAAGCGACGATTCAAAGCAAAATAACAATCGAAAAGAGCATAGAGTGAGTTCAAGGCTCGTCAGCATTCCGGTGACGCTTATATATTGATAATATGCCAGTCCTGTCTCTATATGAAAATAACCCCGTCGTGCATGAGCGGATAAAAACGTTCAAAACGTAGAGAATAAAGTATGTGGGCTATGAAAGGTGTCTCTTCGTATTGTTTTCTCTACCGGGCAGCTTTTATCGGGCACTTGTTCTCAATGATTTCAAGCGCGCGGGTGATATTTTAAACGTAGAACAAGCATATCTTCGCACAGCAGAAAGAATAAAGCGGTACTTATTTAAAATCGGAATATATTACGTGGTCTTCCAATTTATTTTGATCGTACATGCCCAGGTATTTACTGATCCAAGTGTTACTGCGTAGTTCTTGCCGCCTCCTTCGCTCGTTTGGCACGTATATCCCTCATGCTGAAAAGCGCCGACGTCGTGTTCGCGCTAAGAGTGTCCGACAGTGCACATAAATACACGTACGAAACCGTTTTAGCACCATTTTTAATGCGATGATTTTGAAAGAAAAACGCCGTAACTGACCAATTATTTTGTCGGCCTGACTCAGAAATGTTCTAAGCTACCTAGTACATACGAATTATTCGGGATATCTGCTCTTATGATCGAGCGCAGGGAGAAAATGGGCTCACTTTTTCCCATAGAAATGCATTACCGGAAGTCAATTTTCGACTGGTTGTTGTCTGCTTCAATTTGCGTCAGCACACTAGCGCCACTAGAACCTCTAGCGTACATTATAATAACTCCATGGCACGGTCATTGTGATGTCGGTGCCGATAAGATTTCCGTTATGTCTGTCTCTCTTCCTTAATTTTGTGCGAAACTTTCAGATTATCTTTGTTTTTTACTTTCAATATAAAAAACAAGGTCATTATGTTTTGTGTTAAACGTTTATAATAAATGAAAAGTGTGCATATAACTGACTTGCATCACAAAAAAAAAGTAATGTGATGTCAGTTTTGGTTTTGTTTCGGTATCAACTGTTATCGAAAGTTATGGTTGTTAGGCCTACTAGGCCTAAGTACCTTATAACCATTGATGTGGAAACGCACAATACGTGTGCCAACAGTGGGTGCTGCGCCGCCATTTGCTCCCAAGGGCCGCTCGACATACAGGCCTCGTGCAGTGGCGCATTTGACGCTACTTCCAAAACAACGCGAACACATCGAGGGGCTTACAAATTGTTGTGTGTATGTTTATACAGTACGGTAGTTAGTCTATCTGAGTGTGTGTCTAGTATTTCAGCTGTAGATGAGCAATTTAGCAAGTGCAGTGCAACAGCTAACCTGGAGTCTACATCGTGTACCACGCGGTAGTGATACGCGACCGCGCGCCGGTATGATGATCATCGAGATCGAAACAGGCAGGGGTGAAAATCGAACTCGAGGGTTTTATGTAATACCCAGTAACACCGGACAACTTAGTTCAGTTTGATGACAGTTGGGAGAGGCCAACGATCGATGGCTCAATCATCGTTTAAACGGCCCGTGTTACAATGGTATTACTTGACTGTGTTTTTTGTAACGGTTGACATTGCTTCACGCCTAATTGAACGGAATGTGTTTATATTCTATTTCTTGTAATTACTGTCTTTATCCCTGCCGCATGTAAATAAACTTTAAAAATTAACTGTGTTTTACGGCCATTTGAATTGCGAAATTCAGATACAGGTCTTAACCGTTCAATACAGGAACTCACTTCGACGAAAACAAACACTTCAAAATGTATTAAAACAAAATTTCAAAGAGCTTATCTAAAATGCCCTAAGGGATATTATAATAAATATGTATGCAAGCCTATTGCCAGATGTAACAATCTGTGCACATACCCCAAGGCGAATTTGTGCGGTCATTTCTAGCCATCAAAAAATGTAGTGAAACGAGGAATATATATTTTATTTTGGTAAAAAGGTTTATGGGCTTTCATTGCTCTTCCTGTTTCAATTTATCACCGGATTATTTATCTCGAGTTATGAAATTAAATTTATTTTGGTTTAATTCAATTATAAACCAACAGGCAAATGCTTGCTGTGAAAATTGGTAATTACGTTCAAGAATAGAATGTTGTTCAAGCGGATTGACTTTGTAGATCGATAATACTTTTTCCTACACATGTTTATCGCTTGCGGAGCATTGGGAATTAGGCGAAATAAGATACATAGCCATTTATTCTCGAATGGTCAAGGTGAAACATAATTAGTTGAACGCTTCTATGTGACACCGAATAAAACGTTTTTCGTTTAATTTTTAGATGTGAACCGCCACTATTCTTTTAAAATTAGCAACAACATGATCAAAGATCTGTGCTGCAAAATGTTTTGTAATTTTATTGAACGTATCTGTGGGCCGTTTTCATCCAGAGGCTGAGGATTTCGTTCCATTTTTCTTACTATTTGGGCACTTCCCCGACACCCCTGATGGTTCCACACTCAGGCCTGTTGCTGCGCGCGATATGTTTGAGGTTTGTCAATGCAGGATGCTCTCATATAAGCCACAATAAATTCCAACTCTGTTTCGCAGGATTGCTCTAAAGTAAAAAGAAATTCGTGACTTATTACCGTGTTTCTTATTTCACCAAACAAGCTGCTAAATGCGTTTCCGACTCGTCTTTAAATGGCAACGCCTGTCAAATTTCGATGTTGAGAAAACAACACAGCCCTGCGTTGTAGCATTTGAAAAGACTACACGTAAAGTATCACGACGGAAGTCCGCCTAAAAGTTCATTAAACCGGCCAATGAAGTCGGAGCGGCTTCACGGTAATCGAAATCCGCCCAATCTAGAGGACAACGCGCGTCGCGCGGAGCAGCGCAGTCCACGCCGCTGTGTGCACACAGCCAACACTGCGCGGAACGTGAACAACTGGAATATTTGTTTGTTTGTTTTGTTTGTTTTTACTTTTAGAGGCGTGGAGCGCGAGGGCAAGAGAGAAAAAAGAAAGTGTGGGACGCCGTCCGCCGCTTTGGTTGATGACATAGCCGACGTCTCCGCACCACGTGATGTACAGTAGCTAACGACAAGGACCAATGTTGCCTGCCGCGAGCAAGGTTTCGGTTTCTGATTGTGATTTTCGTTTAAACAAGGTTTGCAAGGAAACTATTTAACTTTTCGGAAAACGAATGGCAAAGGACCTTTTATTATTAGTTTTGACATGATAATCACCCGTAATCCCAGAATTTTTGGAATTGTCCGGAGTTGCCCTTTAAGCCTTTATAATCCCCAAGGCAACCTTTATGATTGTACATGCTCTCCCCAACTTTGTCGCCTTGATGGAGCGTGGCTCCGGTGCAGAACGTGGCTGATAACTACTAGCGTTTGCAGCTTTACTCGGCGTCTCCTTCGCATTTCAGTAAAGCGTTACCTACCTGAGCCAACATATGCCGAAATATGCAAGGCGTCATCATGTCTAGGTTCAACGCCATCGGTGCTGCGCAACACGATAACTATTCTAGCCATCAGCAGCCTGGTTTCGCACATGCGTAAATGGGTTCCATTACTGCACCTTTCTCTAGTATGCTTCTGTGCATACGTACACCGCGTTTCTTGGCTTGCTGCCCCGCTGTCGCCATTTTTGTAGGGCAAAGTTCCGGTCGAGGAGCATATTCAGCACCTATCTTCGCGCGTATTTCGTCATTTTTGACCATTCTTGTTTGAGATAAATACAACAGCCCGATGGCCAATGTATTCTGACGTGCTGAGGCAAGTTGTGCCCCTTCATTTGTATTTCGAAGACAACTCCGCAGACCGCGATCGTCACTTGAAAAAGGTCTATTGAAAAAAAGCGTGAAGACTCTTCAACGTAAAACAAGGAGTCAGCAAACTGCCTTTGGGTTACTCACGTCATCAGGATCCTCATCTTCTCGGTAAATTTATGTGCATGCCCGTGGAACCACAGGCTTGTTGCGCCCTATGAACTATGCATCGGGCAAACAGAACTGCGCGGCTTACGTGAATCAGTCCGCGCTCAATTATCTCACCTGCCATGTTAGGCTCATACCGGCAGACGCGCCGCTGCATTTCTTCGCTGGGGCCAGAGTTGGTACCGTAATGGACGCACTGCAGTTGTTGCAATTCTTGCACGAGTGAAATTAGAAAGAATGCCATTTTGTCGCTGGGGCCCTTCATCTTCGTCTCCTGCTCTGGCAAATTGGGCAATCTCTGACTGAATGGAAATCGAGCGTCACGTGCTCTGCGTAGTGGTTCTCTCTTAGCTTGGAGAGCAGCGAAAGCTAGGGGCGCAAGCTCACAACTCAAAGATGTTTTGATTCTGTTTGGTAGCACGTGCAGCGAAGGCAGCAACCGAAGCTACAAGCTTAGGCTCGCAGTCTTCCCTTCTGTTCACTAGGCTGTACTGCCCGCGGTAACAACGGGATTTAGATCCGCTGACTTACCGCGGACCAGGGGTTTTGTCCGTAATAACGTCAAGGTCACGTGATACGCAGATTTCTCCGGTCCGCGGTCCTAAATCTCCTAATTTGTCCGCCGTGTGAATACACCTTTACTCAGTCGTTTGCGAAGGCTCCCAACCTTTGGCTTAGGCAAGGTTTCTACTTTAAAATTGACGGAAAACGAACTATGCCTTGAAATTTCACACGGTAGAATTGACCTGCTCAGTGAACATTCGGTGAAAATTTCAGCTTCTTATGTGCACGCGGCTATTTTTCTGGCTAGTTTTACAGTTGAACGCTCACTTTGGATACCCAGTTTAAATGTTAGTCACTGCCAACTTAGAAAAAAAGCGCAGCGCATGCCGAGTCCCGCCCATGCTATTAGCGCTTTGCAGCCAATGGGGAGAGCGAGTTTGTCTGCTCCTTGCACTGGGGTTGCGATGATGTCAGAACGCCGAGCTCATATTAGCTGATTGAAAAAATAGTTGATAGAGTTCAAGGCATGTAGCATCGAGGTCTACCCACTATCCTTACAATCATAACCAATCAGACCTCGGCGTCGCTATGACGTCACCGCAACTCCTGCGCAAGAAGCAGACGACTTGCTGTCCGTATAAGATTGTGGCACGATAATAAGGCCGATGAACGAATCCCAAAGCAAGGCGCGTGAACGTAAATAGCCATTTCACAACTTTCTTACGTTGCTAGTGAATAAAGTTGAAAGCCTTATTGCGCGAGGCCAGTAAAATGAAGTACTGCATTGCTTTTTTAATGCCCGGCTTCCGGAATTGTGTGTTTTCCTTTCGCAAACGCAGATCACGATCCATCCAAAATATAAAACGGGTGGTGTGATGTACGACTACGCCCTTCTGAAGCTGGAGACACCGCTGGACTTCAGCGGTGCTGATAAGGGTCTGATGCCCATCTGCCTTCCCACGAAGAACCAGGTGTTCGCGAATCAGACATGCACCGCAAGCGGATGGGGATTCACGAAACCTAGTCAGTGCCTTTTACTTGGACGCTTTTTAGAAGCGGTAGGACTTCTTTTGTTATCCCTGGCTGAACAGTAATGCACTGAATAACCATGATTATGGCGCAGTTAAGGCTCGGTTATACTCCGACGTTGGTGTGTGTGTGTATGTGTAGGCGTTGTAAGAAGAGTGTGTGTGTGTGTGGGGGGGGGGGGGGAGTAAGTCAAAGCCAATCGTGTACAGCGAACGCAGCGTAGCGCAGAACGCGCGCGTTTCATTGGCCGGCGAGCAGGAACTCAATTTCTGCGACCAATCAGTGTATGTGTACGCTGTGCTACGCCGCGTTACCTTGCGCCCGTCGACATTACGTTAAACTATAAACACACCTTTACTCAGCATGGCTGGTCTAGCTGGTGATAGGGAACGCTCAATGTGGACGACCGTTGTGGCGATCCACTTTCGATGCTGTCTCATTAGTTCCAACGGAATATAGCAACCGCTGGTTTTTTGTCTGTGTTTGCGCAGGTAAGAGAGGTGCCTTCCCTCAGATTCTTCAGAAGGTGGACTTGCATATTGTGTCCTTGGAAGAATGCAGAAAGGCCTACGGATACTACACAGTGAGGGAGGACTGCATGATCTGTGCCAGCTTCAAAGAGGGCAAGAAATCGACCTGCTATGTAAGCTGTCGGATGTTTTCCAAGCTTTGAAACCTGATGAAAGGACGCATACGGCTGAAGTATTTTGAATCAAGTTGCGGGTTTGGCTATGTAATTCTAACATCGAGCTTAAAACGGCGCTCAGCGTTCGATCGTGCACGAGCCACGGTCGTTTACAAACGTCTGTAGACACCTGTTCAAGCGCAGTAACAGAGCATCTAAAAAAGGGAAGGTCGCTTTTTTGGTGTCTTATCGATGTGATAACAACGTTTTTCTTTTTAATTTTTTGTTGTCGTTTTTTAGTCATTTATATCCACCAACTTAGAAGCATATTCAATTTTTCTTGCTCTCAATCTTGAGAGATGAAAACATCGGAAATATAGACGCCGGGAATGTGTAGATCGCCAAGCATAGGCTATTGGACCGTTGGCATAAGTCGAAGAAAGAACAAAGTTCCGCGGAGAATGGTAGATAAAGGTTTGGGCTTAGCAGAGACATAAGATTATCTTGCCCCACTCCATTGATTATGACTTTAATTGGGAATTAATTAATTTGAATTAGAAGATTCGGCTTGGTGGCGGAAGCCGCCGTCCGATTTATAGGGTTTAACCTTATCCATATATCACAGACGTATATAAAAACAGTTTGGTCAATTGGAGGAGTGGGCAGCGCCAGGGGGTGCACCAGACGCAGAAGAGGGCTTGACATGCTCTCTTGGCCAACAAGAAGCCGAAAATTATCCCGCAGCGGTGGTAGCGAGAAACAGTTTCAATAAGTGCGTCAGAGTTGAATGTAGTAACTCTTCATGGTTGAAAATACGGTGAACGTGTTGTTTCTGTTATGATCATACAAAGAGATGAAGCAAACGAATGTGCCTCTGGAATGCTGTTTTGCTCGGACGGAGTGTGCCCATTCGGACGGCAGATTCCCGGGCCGCGGTGCCTTGCGTACGGATTAGGTCGATCGTGCTGCACGCACGCTTTTATATATTCTACAACTTTATATATATTCGACCGTGATTTTCAATGACCAGGATCGAAACATCACGTGCACTCTATTTTTCGTCACCAAGAGTTTCTCCGACGCACTTAATAAGTTTGTTTCTCTGGACCGCCAGGGTATTATTAGCGGCTTCGGGATGCCACATCCGAATTTGTGAAGTGGCCCTAAAACACGCCCAGCCCGCTTTCGGCAAATGACGCCTCCTCACTCGCCTCCTACCCTTCCCAATAAATGGCCACATTTTCTCCATATAGCGTTCTGCCACCCATTCATCCATCCAGCTTTCTTTTCAATAGATAGATCTCACCAACGTTCCGCTCATGCGTGACGCCGCAATAACCTTAGTCAGCAGGAGACAGGAGGCAGTTAACGCGAAGTTCGAGCCGTCAGTTGCTCTGCCTGCGTAAAGCTTCAGCGAGGTTGTCGCATGTGAAGAAAGAATGGAGTTTCCTCGATGCATCGCGGCAGCGGTGGCGTAGCCGAGCTTGCAGCTGAGATCGGTCTATTTGTAGAGTGAAGTGGCATCACCGTCACACGGATTGTCATCGTCGGTTGGGGATAATAAAAAATGGATGCTTGTGGTTAGCAGCAATATAGTAATTTGTATCATTCTCTCTGGTTTTCGAATTTATTCGGATTCTAGTTTATTGTGATGCTTAGAAGCTTCCGCTAGTTAGCGCCAGCCACCGGCCGTTTAAAGTATGCAGCCGTATCCATCGATCCATTCAACCAGCTACAGATCATAAGAAACCGCCATTGGCCAGACACTCTCAGCGTCAACGGTTCTGGTCACGGCAATGTCGCAATCACACAAGGGCAGCACACAGCCTTGGGTTATTAAAGTTCATTCTGAATGGAGCCGGATTCCTGTATTTTTAGTGCCTAATCTCATGAGCCAATTCTGTTTTGTTTTTTTTGCGATAACCAATCATTTTTTTAGTCAATTTCTCTGCCCATGTTTTTGTGAGTTTTTGTAGCAGACAAGTTTGTATGCTATATTTGTATTTTTGTCTTGACACTAAGACACATTAAGACACTTGACACTAAGACACTAAGGCTCGCAAAAAAAAAAAAGGAGTCTGGCCACGTCCTTGTAATTAATTTTAGACACATTTTATACAAATATAGTATGTGAAACACAACCCTTCATTTTACGCCAGGGCCTGTTTTGAATACCCCTGACTTGTTACAACCCAGGGCGACTCGGGAGGACCCCTCCAATGTGCCACGACGGACGGTCTCTACGTACTGGCCGGGGCCACATCGTTCAGTCAAAGCTGCGATGAGCCCAATTTCCCGAATGTTTTTGCTAGGATCTCTACGCAGCTGGAGTGGATCGAGAGCATTGCCGGGGCGACCCCCTGAACGCAAGGATTCTCGCCTGACGTCGACCTTTAAGCCGCAGGTACGCTGCTCACACACCTTGCAAAAGACAGGGCGTTCGCTGCAGATATGATGAAACAAGTCTCAGCGGACACGTCTCACGAGTGTTCCAGGCATGTTTGCTTCAAGCATGCCTTCAACATGATTGCAGACAGTATTTTGTACGATGTGTTATCAGTGTAACAGCGGTTTCCTACTTCTCAATAAAAAAAATTGGGTTGAAACATGCAATCCAGATTCACGGAGTGTTTGTTCCGATACTGCTGCATGCTTGCTCGGTAAACAAAAATGTCTAAAGCCGACTGTAGCATCTGTTTTGTGCAAACGACTTTCACCGCTACTGCGAATCATTAATAACACGCTCGAAACCGGCCACACTGTGTTTCTGAAAATGTCAATGAATATAGAGCACGCATACTCGTGGGGTACATATGACGTGAATCCGTTTTGATAGCACCATCAATTATTTCCTTCTAAACTTTTTTTTTTTTTTTTTAATGTTTAGATGGTATGCATAATTCGGGGATTATTCTTAAATTTATTATATCCCACATACCGCGCTCATAATATAATGTAGATTTAAGAACACAATGAAAAAACGTTTTATTGGTAATCCTTTATTTCGCTTGTGCCCACAAACAATTACATTTGACTAGCAAAATATTAAAGCTCTTGAAATTGTGGTATATGGAAAGGTTAATAGGAATTTAGCAACCAAAAATAAAGGTACTTTGTAAACTAGAGGATTTTTAATCGTACATTAGATTTCTGATTGCAAAAAAAAAAAGAGCTAAACACCGTCAAACAAAAGCTTGGGGGTCGGTTAAGCTTCGCCTTTAAGAGTGGAACGCGATAGCGTTATCGGGGCCCGTTCGCAAAGCCTTCTCATAGAAACCCACCCTCGTTCCCAAGGCGTGCACGCGTGTATGCGTGGTCTAGTCGGCAGCGTCACGTGTCACGTGACGTCACACTGAGCGTTGCGGGTTGTTGTAAATTCCCGCGCTAGGTCATAGTGGCGTGACGTCACAGGCATGACGTTACATGTGGCTGCCACGTCATGACCCTATCGACCCGCTAAATTTATCGGAAAATTTTCCCGCCAAATCTAGTTGAAAGTTTTCCCGCCAAAGTTAGAGGAAATTTTTCACGACAAATTTAGCAGGAAAATTTAACCCTCGAGACGTCACACGTGACGTCACGTGTGACGTCACCAAGTGCTCCGAGTCGATGTGCTCCGACTCAACTCGGTGATGGTACCGGCATTTTCTGGTACCATCCCCGCCGACGACGGATTTTCTGCGACTGGAGCTCCTCGACACAATCGCGTTAAAACGCAAAACGACATAAAGGGCGCGGTTGCACTTTAAAAGGAAACTGAAGCTGTTTTGTATTCGAGAAGTGAGACTTAAATCGTCTTCATTAGGCCTCCAGATTCACGAATATCAAAACCATATTTCAAATTGATGTGCCATGAGCCACAACAGGGCTCGAGAGAGAGAGAGAGAAAGAGAGAGAAACTTTGGGACCTAGGACGCGGCCTCACGTTGCTTACGACGGCCTTGAGGGGCGTTGCCTCTCAAGGAGCGCCGTGGCCTGCTGGACGGCCTGGAGTTGGGTGTTGTAGTTCTTGAAACTAACGCTAAAGACCTGCCCCCCCCCCCCTCCCTCACTCCACCACTCTCTTTCCCTGCACGTTCGGTGGGACGAGCGAATCCTGACGTTTTGCAGTGATCTGAAGATTCTCGCGCCTTCCACAAACCTTACCTAAGCAGTCAAAACCGTTGCTCACGCTCCCTCACAAACAGCACGCTCGAGGCAGTTGAAATCTCTGGGTATGAACGTCACACCCAGTGGCTTGTTTTTCTCGCGTCTACTGATACGTCTGGATCGAATTCTCGTAATATTCAAATTCACGGGACAAGATAACGCAAGACTTCACCCTCACTCGTTTTATTTCAAGAAATTCTTCAGCTTCCCTTTAAGATCTGAGTGACTATCTTGAACACGCGCCTCTTGCATAATATCAGATCTGTAACTATGGCAGGACTGCGACATGATGTTAAATTTTTTTGTTTCCACACATATTTTGTTTTGTGAAAGCTCGGATATTTTTAGCCCTGTGAGCCACTTTCTGCAACTTCGTGAATCGCAGTGATTGGCTGTTGGCGTGCTTGAGGAAAATGTTGACGAACGTAGTACATTTGATAGCGTAGTCGCTCGACGGAGTTTATCTCCGAAGAGGGGATTGAACGTTATTCAGATTTGAGCATACCTGCGCCGCATTTCGACTGTTCGCAGATCCCGGTCGCAAACCCGTTCACGATGCACCATTTGCGCTGCTTGGTCGTCTCCATTGGACCGTAGCGTCGGCTGTGATCGGACTTGACCATAACCCTAGCCTCGCCCCTTCCACAACCCTCTTACCAGGAATCAGCGACCATTGCATTCTACACCTCAAGTTGCATACTCCGGTGTGTGCCTCGATTAGTATTTATGAACAAGGCCCTTGCGTCTGCTTTCCCATAGAACACACATACAGTCAATCATCGCGTTGCACAAAAATAACATAGGGAATAACTAGATCGAGAACACGATTCTCCATACACATGCAATCTTCACAGATGGTATCTTCGCGCGAAGACGTTATCTCTGTCCTGTAAACCGCTGGAATAATGCTGCCGATCGCGGTGATTGGCTAGCCGCACGCCTCGCGGAAAAGCGAACACTTAGGTTTTCTCCATAAAAAGCGCGGCTATTACTGGTGTAAATACGGTGGATCTACTAAGCAATTTCATTATAATGGTAGGGCAAATTTCGACGCAATGAATAGCGAGTTAGCTGCCTTCCTGGATCAATTGCTCCTTTTATTTTTAGAGCGTCCGGATGAAACTAATTGGAACTCGTTTAAGAATAAAATAAACTATCTAAATACTCCATTCATTTGGTGTAGGTATTTTGTCTCTAAACCCCAATCTCCTTGGTTTCATGTCGCACTGAAACGTCTTTCTAATAACACGAAACGTGTTTTCCGCGCTGCGAAGTCATCTGCCCTCGCTGTTTGTTGGGATGCTAACAAAAAAGTTGCGAATACTTAAAAAAGATAGCTGTAAAAGAGGCCAAACATTTTTTTCTTACTCTAACTTTACCTTTTATGTCATCCCGTAGCACTATGCAATTTTAGAATTTTGTGAACGGCCCCAAAAATACTGTTCTCTCGCTGACAGGGGACAACGGTGCAGGTATTCTAAGCGATAAATGTGCATTTGTAATAAATGATATTTTTGTGGAAGCGTTTTCTAGTCATGTAGAATCTGATTTTCCCACTTATCCTGTTTGCAACTTCCTTGCATTAGATCCTCTTGTTTTTAATTAGGACGGATTGTTCAACAAATCCAGGATCTAAAAATGTATTCTCGTATGGTGTTGATAAAATAAGCTCTAAATTGTTTTCAAAGTAAAAAAAGCTACATTTTAGTTTTTCTTCTAAAACGTTTTGAACAATCACTCGACCTTGCCATTTTACCGAACGATTTAAAAATAGGAAAGGTGGTTCCGCTTCATAAATCAGGAAACAAAACATAGCCCTCTTAATTATCCACCGATTTGCTTAACCAGGACGCCCTCTAAATATTTAGAGCGCACAATTTATTCTAAACTAATAGTTTCTTAGACTCCAATTCTTCTTTTTTTTTTTCCCCTCGCAACATGGTTTTCAGAAATCGCTGTCCTGCGAAACTCAATTTCTTACTCTCAATAATGAACTTTTCTCCATCCTTGACCATAGATCTCAGGTTGATTGCGTCTTTCTCGACTTTTCCAAAGTGTTATAGGTTCGAGAGGATTGAACCAAATAAATACCCACTTCCTATGAAAACAAATTTTAATTTTGATAGGGCCGCGGACCGGGCGATAGATCAGCGCCTTGGTGGACGAACTCACTCAGCTGAGAGAAATGAGTTGGAGACGTTGTTAGGAGAATAAACATTCTTTACTAAAATGACAAAAATCAACGCGACACCAAAACCCTAAAACATACCACACATAAAAAAATATTAACTTGTCCTAATCACAGCGAAGGCGCTGATCAAAAAAAAAATATATATATATAATACTACAAACACGTCGATGCGCTCACAAGAGCTCAGTACAGCATTGCAAACACACAAGTGTGAACAAAATATATACAAGTATATAAAAGTAAAATAACTTATGCGAAATCCCGACAAAACCATGGAATAAAGATCTACTCGCCACTTAACACTGACTAGAACAAAAAAAAATATTAAAGGCGAGAGGCTCAAATCCGGGACCAGGGAGGTGTGTCGAGATCAGTTGGCCTCTTGCGTCGCCGGTTGGAGACGAAAAGATCGTTCGTGCTTGGGGGCTTTGTGCAGGTGCTTCTCGGCGAATACTCTCCCACGAGCACACATTCTCGGAGACCTTAGACATGACCGCGATGCCCCAGTTGCGGCCCTCCGAGTTCTTTCCGCGCTCCGTGAACCGACGATCGCTACCGCGGTGAACCAACTCCACCTAGACAGAAGGCCTCCTCACCATCATAACAGTCAGATCGATCGAGGCCTGAGATTGGGCACGAGTGCTGTGTCAGTGTTCGTCTGGGGCTCGTGTCCAATCAGCGCGTCGAAGGTCGGGCTCGGGCCCAATTGTCGAGTTAGCGCGATCCGAATCTGATAATGTTTCATGAAGGGAGAGAGGTGGCCATGTGGAGGCTTTCATTATTCTAGGTGGTGTTGGGTGAACCCCAACGACACCAAAGAGCTGCCCGTAGTAGGCCAACCCCTAGCCGAGTCTTCGCGCACGCTGCCACCGACCGCCCAGCAACAGCGCACCAAAGTTTGGCTGCCTCATCGACCTGAGCGCCGGTACAAGGTGTAGCGAACGTATTATGATATTCGCGAAGTTTGAGTTGGCCCTCTCTGCAAGCTTGAGGAGGGCTGCGGGGCAACCGGATGCTTCACCGCCACAGAGAAAGACGAAAAAATGGTAGAATTCTGTGACACTGCCCCCCATTAAAAAAAATATTCGCTTTGAATATAGACAACACACAAAATTCGGCATATAGTATTGAAACGGACATAACACACCTTAAAAGTATACGCTTTCAAGTTCAAAACAAGAAACCACATGACCTATTTTAAGAAACCACTGCGCATGTAGCAATACACACACAGTTCAATTGGTTGCAGTTTAAATGTTTTCACTTCGCACTTGTTAAAATATAATATTAACATTATAGCGCGGACAGCAGTCGCCCAGACAACAAAAACACACTTCCCAGGTTTCTTATGGACTGCCCCCTCCTGCGGTCGTGGTTTACAATCGGCTCAATGGAGCTGGAGGCCCGTTATTTTGATTAGTCGGACGAAAAAGTGCAAAGACCCCAATTACTACGCGACAATCTACCGATTCCCCCTCGCCGTCAAGGGTGTGATAGGTTTAATAGTATGTCGACGGCCACGCGCTGAAAAGGAGTGTCGATCAGTAGCATCTTCCCAGAGGATGCCGTCGCTGCCTTTTCCTTTGGGGTGTTCTCTGACACTTTTCCATGACTTGCCAAATAGACCAAGAGAAAGAACCAGCTGGTGGAACACCCTCTCTGCTGTGGTGCAAAATATCATGTGCAGCCTCCTTCGTGCATGATATGTGTCATTCGACTTTGTACATTTCGATACATTCCCGACGTGCTCAAAGCACCCCATTAGGCTGCTGTCCTTTTCTTGTTGCGCTGCCAACTCTTCTGGTTTTCGGCTACGCCTTCAATATTCGGCACTTTCAGCGGAGCCATCCCCTTTTGTTTCGTCCTTTTCTTTAGATCTTGTCTCCATGGCTGCGGTTGCCGACACCCCGGTTTCTTGATTCTTGTCTCCTGGGGCCTCATTTTTCGTCGTCTCCGGCCTTATTCAGCCTGCGTCCTAGTCTTAGGGAGCACGCACGTTGGGGATGTTTCCAAAAATGGCATCATACAACGGGTGCTTCATGCACTTGGCGCTGACGTTTCCGCTGTAGAAGGGAGTCAGAACATGCACGTCCGCCTCAAGTAGGACCCTTACGGTCCCGTCCACCAAGAAGGCGAGACTGGACTTTCCAGTTAGGCTGTCTTCTGGCACGAGGCTTCTGCGCACAACGACTGTGTTGCAGCCCGTATCCCGAAAATTCGTGACAGTTTTCCCATAAAGTCTGCCAGCGGCCACAGGCATACCACCCGAGATTAGAGCAGACTACAGCAGTGCGCTTACGACGGGTACCTTTTTGACATCTTTAAGCTCTAAATATCCCGCTCTCACGCTGTCCGAAGCCACCTCCATCTTTTCCTTTACAGCTTGGAGACAGGAGAGCTCTGTACCTTGTGGCCGGCGCCAACACTGACTTCCTGTATGTCCCGACATGCCGCAATTTCGGCAAGCAATGCATTAACCGTTTTGCCTCAGGCCGCTCCGACACTGTGTAACCAAGTGCCCCGTTTTTCCGCAGGAAACATTTTCTCATCTCGTTAGGCTTTCCCTTTGAATGTGCAGTGGGCCCGTCTTGTGTAGGGTCTATTGTTCCCTTCTCCTAGGGGAGCGTCTCCTGCTCTTGCGCTTGCAGATAGCGGTCTGCAAGACCTACCATGTATTCCAGCGCTGGGGTCTCTCGTTCCCTTAGGAATAGCGACATCCCCGCAGAAACACTGTGGACGAACTGCTCCATGAGTAGTAAATTGCGCACTACAGCGGATTCTTTTGGCGTTTTTGTCAAGTCAAGCCAGCGGTCAAAAAGGCACGACAGCCATGCCCCATACTGCGTGCCAGTTTCTTCCTTGTCCGGCCTGGCGCCTCTGAACTTGTCCCAAAAGCCTTCGGTGGTTAGGCGAAACATTTGAAGCAGAGCCCTCTTCATTTATCGTATTCCCCCAACGCCTCCAGTGCCTGTCTTGAGAAACCTCCGAGAGCTCCCCCCGCTAAACATACGCTCAGCGCCGTGGCCCAATGCTCGCGGGGCCACCGTTGCCCAGTGGCAAATTCGTTCGAAGCATATAAGATGCGCGCCAAGACCATCCTTCTTTTCGTCGACCCTTGGGAGCCACCGCTGGGGGCCTTTAACGAATGTCAGCCCGGCGCCGGTGTCGGCCGTCGGCGGAAGCCCTGGCTCTACGGAGCTCGGTTTTTCTTTGTGGGCTTCCGACTTCCCGTGAATCTGTCTAATGCGGCAGCGCGGGAAACCGACCGGGTGATACTGGCAATTGAGCCAGCGCCCAGACTTTTCTTGTCTAAGAGCGAAGCGTGTTGGCATCTGAGTCAATAAACACGTCGAAAACGGACTCACTGTGTTGGTGTTGTCTCTCGCCCACCGGCACCCAAAAAGGGGTTAATAGCAAAATCCCACACCACAAACTTCAACTTACATCGACACTTTCATCCCCTGAGCGTCACCTGTATGGGAACACCTTCCCGCATCGTTAGTAACTATTCCATCAATTGTCTTATTTAGAAAAGTACTAACTGACTTTTTCTAAGATTATGCGAAACTAACTTTCATAACCGAGTTGCCTCGTTTGTATGAATTTTTTACCGAACCAATATTGTATTTCCACTACCTCTACAATGCCCCTGGACCCTCAGGCCATTGAAATAAATAAGTAAATAAAGCTAAACGGAGCATAAAGAGTACGCCATGACGTTTGTCGGCCTTTCCAATCCCCGATAGCGTTGTTGGTTCCCCATGTGCCTTTCCGAGAAGTAGATGTATGGCACTGGGATCCCCGGCTTATGTGTTGGCGCGTTTGACGCATGGCGAATATCGCGAGGTTATACAGTCACCTTCAGCAGTGTCACCAGCTGCTTTTTTATTTATTTTTATCGGAAAGCTTCTTTGTGTTTACGAAGTCCAACTCAGAGGTAGAGGAATAAAAGCGAGTCAGCGAAAACATCGTAGGCTGTACGGTTTTATAAGGTTCCTGTTACAGCGCATGCGCGTACAGATCCTTGCCCAACGAATCGCAAGCGGAACAGCCATTGCTAGACGTTTAAACGTGTCGGCTGAGCACAGTTTTCTAGAACTTCGCCTAGCGCAGAAAACAAGCATTTAAATTGGGGAAATGGCGGTCGCCGCTACTGTTGGGATTTTCATATTGATTTACACGTCTCAATCGAGCCGATCGAGCAGAGCCAATTGTGCATCGTAGAGGCGCTCGTTGTCTCTGTGCTTTGCTATCGCGGGCTAAGCCGATCACGGACGGAAAAACAAAAAACACCCGCTCACTGACAATTAACTGCGCACGATGGTTTCAGTCTTTGAAAGGCAACGCACAAAGTCGACGAGCGCCGTGACCGCCTTTTGACGCCGCTTGGATGAACCCATCGGACCGTCGGCTGTGCTCGGACGTAAATTGAAACCAAGTGTGTACAGCTTGAGGGTGCTCTTGAATACTTCAATTCTGCATCGGATCCTCAAACTCTGACTGAAAGATTTTCTTAACTTCCAGCGAGTCAAGTGCCAACTCTCAATAAAAAAAAAAAAAAAAAAAAACAGATAAAACCTAGCTTAACAAAAAAAAACTGAGTAGTGTTTTGATAGGGTTTTCTAAGAAATATTTTCACGGGTAGAAAACAAATTGTAAACAAACGTGAAACTGAAAATATGTGTTTAATAAGGCGAACTTCTGCCTGCACACTGAAACGGAACGTACCGACCATCCTGGGTCGGCGACAGAAGGTCGACCATCTCGAAGCAGCGCGTTACCGCTACTTCTTTATACAGGCGATGAATTCGGAAATGCTCCGGACCAAAACACTTTATGAAAGCCAAGAATGTGCTGGAACATTCCTCTAGGATAGAGACAAAATATAGTTCAAGGACGCGCCGAGCGGAATTCGCACCATTTTCCTTCGCGTGGCAGACGCGTGCCTTTGAACTCCGCCACGCACGATGTGTACAAAAAAAATAACTAATTTTTGTTTTTTATAAGATCGATAAAGCCTTAGTGCAGGAGCGTACTATTGTTGCGAATCGTATCTTAGGAAGGTGGCAGTATCGAGGGTGAGTTTGAAGAGACGCTTGCAGGCTAAAACCGAAGCAAAGCACTCCTTTTTCCACACGTCTTTGCGGGGGTTGGGTACGTCCAATTACATAATGCGCACTTCAAACATTAGTCTCTAGTGTAGCAACCCTCACGCGAACGAGGGTACTCGCGCAGCGGCATTGTAGGAAGTACTGTGCATTTAAACCTCCACAGTGATAAAAAAAAAAAAAGAACAGGTGCGGAAAGAGCTTTCCGCGTACAATGATTTTAAGTGCCATAAGTACTCCTCCATATGCATTACCAACAAAAAGATACTAAAATAAAAGTTAGATGGATTAAAAATAACATTCGAAAGAAGGTCGGCTCAAAGGTAAAGCTCTGACGTCACAATAGGATATGTCAACAGCCATTTGTCGCAGTGTAGACGAGTACGCGTGTGTGCCTGTGTATTAATGTTATAATAACCTGTCCGTGGTTTCTGTGTCAGTCTTTCTGTTCGTGTGTTTCCGAGGGCGCGTGTGCGTGCAAGCGTGCGTGAGCGCGCGGATGTCTGTGTGTATGTGGGGAGGCGGGTGCACGGGTTGTAGATAATACAGCTCTTACCATAAATCAAAATAGACTGTCTAGTTGTGAAGATAGATTAAATTGAGCACGATATTTAAAGATTCCAGAATAGAAATGAGCCTTACTAATGTTTCAGCCCAAGTTAGCTTCCGGCTTAAGTGTTTTTGACGTGGTAAGAAAAAGGCCAGTGTCTTTTGAAAGAACTTTTTGTTTGATAAAGCTGAAACACGCCTTCATTGCATTCCAGGATTTGTTTTAGCAATTTCGTTTTGAGGATACAAATTTTCAGCGGCAGAAGAGGATGGCACGCATATAGCTGTGCTGCTACTGAACACCCATTTATAGTCTGCTAGAGCGCGACACTATGATTTCAATTTAGTATCCCTCGTTAATTGTTTGAGCCTGCTAGTGTATGCAGACTTTTCTGCATATTTATTTCTGGTATTCAATTAAGCTGCGCACCCACAGCGAACATGACAATAAATAGCAAGAGAGCACTTCAACGCCGACGCTCTCCCTCTTAAGCAAAATTGAACCCTTGTAATCGTTGCGCCTTCTGCCAAAACTAACATTTTTTTTCGATGTCTTGCAACGATTGGCGAGCTTCTACGGGAAACTATTCAAGATTTCGTGCTGGTCACAATGTCTGCAGAGAGCTTCGAATAACCTCGTTTGGTTTATTATAAATCGCGCTACAAAATTCCTACGTTACATGTCCCACTGAAATGGTTATCTAGCTGACTGACCAGTCTTAAGCAAGGCTAGCTATCCCCGCTTCCCCCCCCCCCCCCCCTCCCAGGTGTTCGAAGCTTTCCACCATTAATTCAATTAAAAATAAACTTTTAAAAAAGAAGAAAAAAACTGCTGGATTTGTATTACTGTTGCTTATTACTTTTGGCATTAATATCACGAGCCAATTAAAACCATTTCGAAATGGTTTTCAGTGACGCATTCAGTTGCAGTTTACTCGAAAGAGATCACTGCTTTTTCGGGAGTGTTGTTATTCTTAATTGCGTCCGCAGACCCCAAATGACGCTGTTAATTTTATATAAATTATTGCACCAAATTTTCAAATACTTCAAGTGTAAAAATGAGTTAGTTAAGACTGCCAAAAAAATTGGCGGTGACCTTTATCTGTAATTCATTTAATTCTTAAATACAGCATACAAGGAGCGATCGTTAAAATTTGTTTAAAACACAGTCATTTTGGGAGAAAACAAGAGCTTGTTGGTAATTAGTTTCTCAGTTAAACCTATATAACAGGTAAACTGAATTGGTGAATAGGTCACGTGTCTTAAAGTCACGTCACGTTAATTTCCTGTCATATTTATCGGGGAACTGAACAGAAGGACGGAGGAGAAACAACATTTCGGGATAACAAAATACCGTCAAAAACATTCTATATCTAAAAAAAAATCTTGAACATAATATTTTTTCTTTTTTTTTTTTTGTTGCGTTGACTCGAAATGTTTCTTATTTGTATTCGCTTGGGATGTTTTTAATTTTACACATGCCTACTTGCACTGCAGGGACCCAAATATACTCTCACGCCACTCCACTGAACTCTTTCGTTGCGGTGTTATTTCAACGACAGAAGCGAACATTTTTTTCAATCTCTCCTTCGCTAAACCTTGATGACGTAACGTGGGGATCGCAGTACACCCCAATGACGATATTTTAATGCAGATCATAGATTGAACCCGGGCACCGCGTGAGCTCTTGATTTTGACTACTGATAATCAATAGCTCGACAAGCGTTCGGGCAGCGACCCGTGTCCAATCCCTGCAATGAAAACAGTAGCCGGACCATAACAATGTCTGGAACTCAGGGCGTGTCTTGTACTTTGCCAACACCAGCGCGTGGCTATGATCAACATTGGCGGCATATTATTGGCTCCAGATCACGTGGCCGCTTGTTCTGGCAGCGAGTTAAAATGGTAAACGCTGCTCGTTCTTTTTTTTTTTTGCGACATTTTTTCGTAGGGTGAAAAACGATCGCGTGTTTCATAGGTCATTAACGTTATAGATTCATTCTAAGCGGCATTTGCGCAAAGTACAAAAGACGTTTCATCGCCCCTTTAGGTCAATCTTATTGTAGTGTTCCACGTGGACCGCGGGACAACATACATTTCTGAAAAATCTCAAGCATGAAATTTTTTATTTAAAAAGAAACTGCAAACTTTAGAAGACAATACAAAACACAAAGTTTAAGCATACAATTGGGAGATAAGATCAGTAAATATTAGTAGAGAGAGCTATATAGCACTTAAAATATCAGAAACTGGGCTCGCACCACATAATGCACGAGGACCTAAAATGTTATATTATGAAGGAAATGATCTAAACCCCAACGACTTATCATCCGATGTAATCATAATCTATGCATGACATAGATTAAGCATTATGTTGCCTCTTTCACATGTCTAAGTAGTTAGACACTTGGTGCCTTTGTCGTAAATACTGTCAAAAGTCTCCAAACATTTTGGTTAGAGGACCGGATCGAGAATATGTCACTGCCCCGAGGGCCGGTAAATAAATAAGGAATCATAAATGAGGCACAGCGAAATTAATTATGTCAAATAAGCATTTCAATATAACATTAAAAGCTGAGTAAACAATAAAAAAGGTGGATGAATATATATACTCTGTTTTAAAATGCAAAATTTATATAATTTTGAAAAAAAAAACTAATGGGGAGCCGGAAAACCCACCAGTCATAAATCAAAGCGCATGGAAACTTTGACATATTCGCACAGTAAAGAACACTAGAGAGAATGATAGAACTGATGCTGATTAAGGCTGCGGTTCCACCGCAGCCATCTTGAACAAGGCGTTAGTTCAACCAATAGATGGCGACACGCACCCGTGGGGTGGCCAAAATATTGGTTCACGGTGGGATGGCTCGAGCACCATCACGTTCCCATCGTGGCCTTGCTCGGGCCGCTGCCAGCTGTGCTTAGCTGGCTCAATGCCGTGGCCCAGCAAACTCATGTATGCGAGAATGTCAGGCTGATATATGGACGTGCGGTTGTGCGGTTGCCACGGGCTTTCGCAATAAATCTTACCAAGAAGAAGTCAATTGTTGATTGACGTGTCAATATCCTGTCAATGAAAAATTCTTCTGCAGGAATGCACACTCAGTAGACTCAATCTTCCAAGGCACCAGTGGAAGCGGACGTCTAGTAAATTGCTTCGCGATTTACGGTATTTACCTCGCCATTATGACGACGACTGAAAAGTGACGTCACGAAATATTGTGTTTCACGGGATCCGGAAGATGTTGTAAAGGTTGTTACATTATAGTTCCCAGAAAACAAACGGCCGTTGCAATAATTTCGGAAGTAGCGTCACACATTATGTTGTAAGTACAGCTTAGGAGGAATATGATGAAAAACATCAGTATAAATAGGAAGACGTTTATTCGCGATGAAGACACTAGGATTGAGCGGCGTTTAGCGACGGCAAGTGATGAGCGTTCGGGAATTTATAAGTTCACATGATTGCTAACTATGGACATGCGGACAATGAAGACCTGTGTTGTCGGAAGATGGAGTTGCGGTGATGACCTGATATCGGACGACTCGTGGCAGACGAACAAGCAAGTTTCTTCTCAGCGAATGGTAAGCGTCAAGTGTCAACGAAGATCGAGAGTTTCCCAGATTGGGAGTAATGGCAGTTTATTCGATCGGACAACTCGTCTACGTGAGAGATTTCAGCGGAAGTCCGGCCTTTCATGTAAAACTTGAGTAGAAAAGGCTCTATGTTGTTTGACCAGAAGGTGTCATCCATCTGAATACGTTGGTATCAATGCCATTGAGTGTAAATATAACGAAATCACAAAAGTTTCTTTGTGTATTGTGTAACTGCCCTTGTATTTGGTAGCAGAAGCTATGGTGGTGATTTGGACCTTTCACACCAGGCTCCTTTTTGTTATTTTTCGCCTCATACTCTTTTGCGGTTTCGGTAGGCTATAAGAATCTTTTGGAACGGAGACACTTTACCTCAACGAGGCCATTTGTTCCAAGCAGTCCATCAGGGGATGCTGCTAGAAATCTGTCCTTCATATTAATGAAGAAGCCGCGCTTTCGCACAGTGCAGTTTTCATGTTCCACGTACAGTTGTAAAGCAGCATCCTCATTGATTCTACCATATTATGTTGCGGGTGAAGAAAAGTCTTTAGGTACACGATATTTGAAACAAGTCTGGCCCTGTACGTTGTGGTTCGATACCCACTAATGTCGTCGTCCTTATAGAGCCTCATCATTTAATCATTACCTCGTCACCTCATATTGCTCTTCATCAACAGTAAGTATATAGGCTACCGCCATATTACAATCCATGAATTGAAAAATTGAGCCGTTCAGTCTTTCATTATGTTTATTATTTATATGATGTTATTACGTTACATTACCTCGAGACGATCGACGTCCATCGTCGATCTTCAAATATACCTGTATACAAATTAGACGCACAATCACAAAGAACACAGCGTGCCGCCTCCTATCTCTTTGAAACCAGCGCAAGCTGGCGTTCTCCCTTCTGAGACGGTTAGAACGGTCACTCATAAAACCCGCGTTTCTCCTACCCGGCCGCTTCCTCCTCTCATCATGTGTAGTTTGTTATAACTAAATAAGCTACAATAATGGTGTATTATTCATATTTAGTTTCAGTCAGCGGAAAGGAGGTTCGCGGGAACTAGAGCCGCTAAATGAGCTGCTCTTAGAGTATCGGCACTCCGTTCCCTTACATTGTTGTGGGCGCCGCCATTTTGGTGCTTGTGCAGAGCAGACGCAACTGCCGATCATCATGATTCAAAAGTGCGACTTCCTCAGCATTAGATTCGGTGTTAGGAGGCTCATGTAATATTGCTTTGCTTTGTCGCGAACTGTTTAAACATTTGTGGAGAACGAAAAAGCGTTTCCAGTGATTTCAGATAAAGCTTCAGATAACTGGCAACCATGATTTTAAGCCACAATAGGATCAAGTGTCACTACTCTGAAGCGTAGTTAATTTAGTGGCGCTAGCGGGAACAATGAGGAAGAGGCAGGCGTCAAAAGGTAGTGGCTTGTGGAACCCACGGGGCTTACGTCATGGCCCCTTCAGGTATTACAAGCTCCTTGAACAAGGGCATGAATACTGCCAATAAATAAGCTACGCTTGAGAGAAACGACACTTGGGCATATTGTGGCTTAAAATCATGGTTGCCAGTTATCTGAAGCTTTATCTAAAATCACAGGAAACGCTTTTCCGTCCTCCACAAATGTATAAACAGTCTGTGACAGAGCAAAGCAAGATTGCATCAGCTTTTGAATCTTTTGAAGCTGCACTTTTGAATCATGACGATCGGCAGTTGTGTTCGCTCTGCACAACACCCAAAATGGCGGCGCCCACAACAATGTTGGGGAACGAAGTGCCGATACTCTAAGCGCAGCTCATTTAGTGGCTCTAGTCACGAAGTGATCTCGGGTGTATTCTTTTCTTTTTCGTCTTTATTGTTTATTAATTTCAATCATAACGAATAATGAACACATTATATCACACTACGCTTGTGCAATTATTTATCTTAGATTTATTAACTTGACCCAGTACTTAAACCATTCATTTGTCGATAGTAAATCTTCCAACATATTTTCTAAATGTGAAGGTAAAAATACACGGACAATGATGATGATACAGACGCCAACGCCGCCTTCGAAAATTTCTTGAACATTAGAAATCAGAAGTTTGTCTGCCATCCGGCAGGTAGCGCAACAAAACACACAAACAGTTTTTAATCGTTTTTAAAATTAAATAAGCTCTACACCTATCAAGAAATCAAAGCAAGATCATAGTGAAAATCGAATACATCGCAATGTATATCTATTCCATGCAATAAATGTTCTTAGATGCCAATAAGTCTGTTTGATGTCCATAAAAGATATGCGTCAAAAACAGGTAAGTTTGAAGGGCTCCTGGCAGCGTTATGACTTCGAAAATAAAAAAGCCATCGTCCACTTCTTGGGCAACCATTATAGTTCTAAATGTCATAAAAGATTTTATCATAGTTTAATTATTTTAGCGGCATTTGAAGCACCATGACTCGAAGCACAAAAAAGTGCTACGTTTGATATAAAATATCTAAAACAAAATTACACAATATTAATTTTTTTCTGCATATTACCAATTGTAAGCACTACATCTGTAGCTAATTTCATTGCCCTAGCGCATGTCTTTAAAAATATATTTGTGCTGAAAAATTACAATTTTAGGGCAATATTTGGAGAGATGAACAAAACAAAGTAGTGCAAATACCAAAAAAGTATATCGTTACATTCTGCTCCGACACCATCTTAACAAAACTGCTCTATTGGAACCGTGTTATCTTTAATAGATTCTTCATGAAACATGAAGCAGCGGAGCAAGTGAGGGTCCGCGCCATCATATTCGCAACGCTACAAATGCGCATGAGCAGTATAAACCAATACATACATAATATCAAATGAAAGAGGATTGCATTGCCTTTCGAATGACATCAATCCCACAAAACAGTATTCAAAAGAAGATGAGTAATGACCTGCCAAAAAGTGCCTAAACCGCCACAATCAGTGGGACCGTGGCCTTAATGCCGGTAATATGATCAAAATTCAAAACATATATGTTTGCTCTAAAATAATCTGTTTTCTAGTTTTATTTTGCTTCTTATTTTCTAACTACATGTAACCGTAAACCATGCATTTTTAAAACACACATCTTTTTTTTTCGTTTTTGCTTTGAAAGCTTAGTTTTCTTGTGATGCTTCTCCACTGGTAATGAACCAAATTTAAAAATTATTTTCTCGCTTTTGACAAAATATCACTTTGTTTAACTTTTTTAGTGGATTCTAAACTATATATAACCGTCGAGTATACATTTTTAGACCCCTCACTTTTTTTTAGTTTTATTATTTCTAAACTGGGCATTTTGATATATATGTTCAAGATTATCCACTTATTTCAGGAAACTCAATAAAAAAAATATATTCGAAATATTTTAAAAAATGTACTTTCTATCACTTACTACTATCACACGTATGGTAGCGTGTTTATTAATAGAGGAGGTGAATATCAGCTCTTTATAAAATTTGTACCATATCTGCGACATTAAAAACGCTTAAAAATAAATGGCAAAATATAGTGTTTAGTTTATAAGAATATATTCATCTACTAAATAAGGTGCTTATTTCGCAATCTCATCTCAAACGTTTCTTGAAACAATTGTGTATATTACGGGAGGGCGCCAGCACAGCGCACGACGCGAGAGCGCCGACGGCATTGCGCGCGACAGGAGAGTACTGCGACACGAGAGCGCGTTTCATTAGAGCGCGCGTCACGAGAGCGCTGAACAACAGCTGCAGTCACTAAAGGCCGAACCAAATAGAGCGCATTTGTTACGTATATACAGGCAATAGGGAGTTTTAGCAGGTCGTTTCCACACGAACGGTTCGCCCTCGAACGCATCGGCGACGCCACTGCGCATGCGTGCGCGAGTCGCTCGAGGCGTCGAGAGGCTCTTCTCGTTCGTTTCTTCCATTCCGGCCGCTGGAGTCGTCACCGCAACGCAGCCAGCACCGTTCACGACTCGGGTAAAAAAAAAAAGATGGCGGTCGGTATGGCGACTGACTTCGCCGACCCAGCCGAGCGTTAGGCTTAGGACAGCGGGAGGCGATTTGCCTTCCTGTTAGTCTGCTTCATTTGAGAGGTTTAACCAAATCATTTCGAAGACTGCTCATAGTGGTAAGCGACCGTGAATGCTGTAAACTGCGCGTGCTAGTAAATGTATGCGATCTGCGGGCAGACTAGCTGCAGCGGCGACCGCGAGCAGACGAAATTATTTGGTTCGACGGGACACAACGTGAACGATCGTTCAAGTTCAAGATGACGGAGACACATCACATACCTTTACGGTCGTTCAGATACTTTTTACTCTATCAAGCTTCACCGTTCTTGAAATTCCACCGGCAATAGTTACATCGGCCGTCTTGTTTACATCAGTCGTACGCCGGAAACACGAGCGGCCACGGATTTACACGTTGCAAAATATTTCACATGTTTACTAGAAGATGGCGCCACCGGTCAAACAATCATCAGAATGTTTCACAAGTTTGCTAGAAGATGGCGCCACCGCTCAAACCCAATCATCATCATCGTTTACACGGTTGCGCCACACTCTTAAAAAAAAGGGTACTGTAGTATCCTCCTTAAGGGGGTAACCGACTTGCACACAGGGCAACCCCTTTTGGAGGTATCGTTACCCCCTGCATCGAGGGTGCAAACTTACCCCCTGGGTTAGGGTGCAACATTGCCTCCTTTTGGAGGTAACCTTATTTCCTTTTGGTGTTAAAAGTGCCTATTTTGTGGGTCAGCCTTTACCTCCTTTAGGGGGGAATTTCAACCCTTTTGAGAGGTAAGACGACGTAATTGAGGGCGCTGCTTTTACCTCCTTTTGGAGGGAACTATGATTCACTTTGGGGTTGAATGCACACGATGAGGAAAACAGCTCAGAAATCGCGAACTACGAAGAACAAACACGACAGAAAAGTGCTGTCCTGTCATGTTTGTTCTTCGTAGTCCGGGCTTTCCGAGCTGTTTTCCCCATCATGTATAACAGCAACCAACTGGCCCAGTTCACCACCTTATTACAGGTTAAATGCACACTTGATGGAATCACTTTGGAATCACATGACAATGTTTTATTGCTGCTGTCACAAACAAAATGGCATAAAATCAATGGCATGACTAGACATCTTATAAAAGTTCTAAGATTAAACCACTAAGCGCAATAAAGGCATCTGGAACAACACTTTCGGGGCTCTAGTCGTAGCTAAAGATGAACTAGAGGCAGAATGCAACCAGGACTGCCTCAGCAGGCGACGCGGCTTCGAGATCTCCCTCCATTGCCGCATAGCTGGGCGCCTCAGGATTAATTAGGCTTGAGCTGACAGCCACCGGGTAGATTGCACTGCCTGCCTGGAACCAAAAAAATGTGGAAATCATGTGATATGAAGTTGAAACATATCCCCAATTTGAAGAAACTGTGAAGAAATATTAGATTTTTCTAAGACGCATTTGGAGCATTTGATGGGCCACTGATTCCAGCATTATAAAGCATCGACCATACTTACCGGACGTGACCAGTTTAACTGTTAACTACCACTGACTAAAATTATCACATGGCGGGTGGTAATCATAGATTAGTAAGCACTTTGTATTCACCGGTCATGTTTAAATTTGTCACCCCGATTTACTTAGGTGACTAACAAATCTTAGTCAAAGGTGTACAACTACTGTAGCAGGTTAGTATATACAAGTGCTGATTGTTGGGCGAGTTGGTATTGTACGTGAAAAAAACATGATTGCGCTTTAAGACAAGGACTGAGGAAGAACATACACCACAGAGCGCTACACCACATTAGCTACTCAGCACCACAGCAGATCCCTATGACCGCCAACCCTAAGTGCCGAACTTCGGAAAATATGCAAATATTTTTGCCGAAGTGCTCTGCCAGATGAAAATTGAATTTGTTTTATTCAGACATGAGAAGAACAGCACACAAGGACGAGAAAACATAAAAAGACCACGCCGAAAAAGACACACTCAAGCGCCTTGTGTGTCTTACTCTAATTTATTTACTCGAAGTATACCCTCAATTTTCTCTGGAAAATGAACGAACACCACACACACAAATAAAATTAAAAAATCAAGAACCTCATTTCAATTGCCCAAATGCGAACAAGAACATCAAAATAATATATCTGACTACGCATACCTGCAGTTGCGTCCAAGGTAGCAGGCATCCAGTACCCTCGACGAAATCACCCTACAAAGTTGACGCAGTAGGAAAGAAATATATTCAATCAACTTCAAATAATGCAAACTTAGCCATCTGACTCGCCTATTGCATGATCAGCTTTTAAAATGCCTGCTCACACGCAGAAAAAGAAATGCCAAGACGATATACTTGCTAGTCTCTCTGCCGGCAATAACGTAATGACCTTATTCAGTAATATACTACTATTAATGTTTGCGAAGCGCACGAATAATTTCTAACTGCCGAATGTCGAACTTCGGCAAATATGTAAAAATTTTTGCCAAAGTAATTTGCCAGAATTTGACAGATTAAAATTTAAAATTGAATCTATGTTTTATTTAGACATGAGAAGAACAGTACACAAGCACGAAAACACAAAAAATAACACCGAAAAAGACACACTCAAGCGCCTTGTGGGTCTTACTTTATTTATTTACTCGAAGTATACACTCAATTTTCTCTCGGAAATGAAGAAACAGCACACACACAAAATAAACATAAAGATCAAGAGCCCCATTTCAAGTGCACAAATGGGAACAAGAAAATCAAAATAAAATATTGCACTACGCTTACCTGCAGTAAACAGTGTTAAGAACTGTCACGAGATGCGTCCAAAGTAGCAGGCATCCAGTACCCTTGACCAGACTTGTACGTAATCCGTTACAAGTAACGAAATTACTTGTAATCCGTTACATTTATCTGTAATTTTGTAACGGATTCGTTACATATTTTCTGGGGTAATTGTAAAGTAATTTAATTACTTATTTATGTAAAGATTACTTGTAATTCGTTACTTTTTTTATTGGCGGCGGAAAAAGCGGGAAATTTGAACGCAAGAAAAAACATCTTCAATTTCTGGAAAAAAGAAGTGTTCCGGTAAGCTCAACTGCAAACCTGCCGTCGCGCGCGCACACACACGCGCATACATAGACCTGTCGAAGCTTTTTTTTTTTTTGCATCGCCTAAACATTAAAAGCTCTTTCTTTTTAATCTTGATTCTTTAGATTGCTTACCTACGACGAGGGGAAGCACACTGATGTGAAGAACCGGACTCGGGACGAAAACAGTTGTAGGCCGTGACGACAACGGGTCAAGACATGAATTTCTAAAACACGCATAAATGGATAAAAAACGAAAAGAATATCTTCCTTCTTGCCATTTTGCTCACGTTGCTGTTTTTTGCTAGTGAAAATTCATCTTCTTTCCACTTCCCTCCCACTAGAGCCAAATCCGCCTTTCCTTCCTTCAAACTCTCTTCGCTATCCCCGATGCTATCCCCGATGAAGGGGAGAGGAACACATACTGCCCTCCAGAAGCTGGAGTTTGTATGAACATAATAGACAACATAATAGACAACAACGTTTGACGCGCCATCTACCCAGGAAGACGGCGCGGACCACTCCTCCAGCGTTTACTTCAGGTTTGCAATGAAAACGGTATCAAGCTCCATCTCCCAGAATAAAGCTTCGCGTTTCCTCCAGGCCTCAGAGTGCACCTCCATCGCCTCACTTCAGAGGTACGATGCGGTGCGCCAAGTGTTTGTGCGCTATAATAGTACGCTCCCATCCAGCGCCTTGGTGGAGGTGGCGGCTGACATCTTTACAAAGAAGCGGGGAAAGATGTCGGATGCAACTTTCGAGAGTCAGCTACTGCTGAAGATCAACAAAGTGTGACTTGGTCAAACAATAAACAGTTGCATATAGCCGTTCTTTGTTTGTTTCTTATTAATAGTGCAGTAAAGTTGAAAGTAACGCCGCGAAAGTAACGGATTACTTTTTCGAGTAACGGTCACTTACTTTTACGGATGGGTAATTGTAATTGTAATAAATTACATTTCAGACCTCAGTAATTGTAACTGTAATTCCTTACTTTTTTTTAGTAACGTGTACAAGTCTGCCCTTGACGAAATCACCCTGCAACGTTGCCGCAGGACGAAAGAAATATATTCAATCAACTTCAAATAATGCAAACTTGAGCCATATCTAACTCGCCTACTGAATGATTACTTTTAAAAAAACCTGATCACGCGCAAAAAAAAAAAAGCCAAGACAACACTATAATTGAGCCTCTCTGCCGGCAACAACTTAATGACCTTATTCCGTAATATACTACTTTTAATGTTTGCGAAGCGCACGAATAATTTCTAACTGCCGAATGTCGAACTTCGGCAAATATGTAAATATACTTGCCGAAGTAATTTACCAGATTAAAATTGTATATCTTATTTAGACATGAGAAGAACAGTACACAAGGACGAAAACACACACAAAAAAACACAAAAAAGACACACTCAAGCGCCTTGTGTGTCTTGCTCTAATTCATTTACTCGAAGTATACCCACACTTTTCTCTCGGAAATGAACGAACAGCACACACACAAAATCAACATAAAATCAAGAGCCCCATTTTAAGTGCACAAACTGGAACAAGAAAATCAAAATAAAATATCGGACTCCGCTTACCTGCAGTAAGCAGTGTTAAGAACTGTCACGAGATGAGTCCAAGGTAGCAGGCATCCAGTACCCTCGACGAAATCACCCTACAACGTTGCCGCAGGACGAAAGAAATATATTCAATCAACTTCAAATCATGCAAACTTGAGTTATATCTAACTCGCCTACTGAATGATCAGAGTTTTAGAAATGCCTGATCACACGCAAAGAAAATGCCAAGACAATATAATTGCTAACCCGCTGCCTGTAACAACTTCATGACCTTATTCCGTAATATAATACTATCAATGTTTGCGAAGCGCACGAATAATTAGCTGAGACATTTCTATTCGGTATTTCAAGGTAACGTGACATTTTACCAAACTATTTATTAAACCTCGTTAAATTAAAAAAAAAACGTTGATATTAAAAATCAGTGTTTAACACTGATTTTTACAAATATCACCGACATTGAGAATAAATCGCGCCGGTTGGCCGGTGCCGCCAATGAATGCCTGATCGACTACTGCTCTGCGGGGAAAAAACAAATAAAACAAAAAACAACCACCTTATGAGATTTTCAAATATCTGATCAGATCCTCAATTTAACGTCCGACGCGACACACCAACAGCCCCAAAAAGAGAAAACCTCCTACCCCCTCACGCCTTAAACGTAGGCGACACCCGATTGAAAAGGCGTCTTGCTGCCCGGCTCGCCGAACCGCCGGTCTCCCCCTTCGTCCACCCGCACACACATACACCGGGAAAAGCTGCTGGCTAAGCCACTGGTTAGCGTATGTCAACCTTCTAAATGTGCGCTAGTGCAAGCGACAGTCATTCCTGTTCTTGCTCTTTATGAACTTCGATGGTCTAAACCGTGTCTGCGTTCGCGCCACACACTAATTTTATCGAACGCTCGACGCCTTCAAACGTGCCAACATGTCCGCCAACCCTTTGTCTAAGGAAGACGGGGGTCGCCTTCCCGGGCGGTCATAACCGAAGCCAACTGCCGACCGCGCAGAACATTTCCTTAGCTGCATACGGAGCACACGACTTGGATCTTCGACTGAAGTCAATGCAGCGCTCTCGGTGACCTCGTAAGAAGAGACTGAACCGAACAGAACAATAAAGAACGTTCCTGCACCGGGACGCCTCCGTCGAACGTTCGAGAAGAAACACCGTTATGCCGTCATGACCGGGCGCGTCGGCGGCGAAGGCGCGGACACTCTTCGGCCGGGCAGGCGCTCTCCCACGCATGCGCGAATAATCACGTGTCATACGAGGAGACCAATTAGCGAACTCGTTTGCGCCTTTCCACAGCCAATCGCAGTGCCCAGGCTTTGGCAGTGCAAAACAGGTGCACCCTCTGGGAGGTAATACATGCCGCCTAGGGGCCCCTTCGCGGCGAACTTCACCTGGTAGCACCGCATCCTTCGTGTTTGCTGCGCTTGAGGAGGTAAAAAGCGGAGCGCTTTACCCCTGGGCGGGAGGAGGGTGGTAAAGGCGGTCTGTTACCTCCTTTTGGTCCCCTTTTTTCTAAGAGTGCAGAGTCACGATTCGCTAAAATATGTCAAATTTCACGCACGGTTTTACGGAACGGACCAGCTGCACCGTTCGTGATTTCGGAACAGTGTGCTCGAAAAACGGACGAGCCCTTTCTCGACGCCTCAAGGTCGACGCAAGCACGCGCGTATTCGGCGATCCGACCGAGACAGATCTCGGCACTCTGAAGGCCGGTTCAGACACTTGCGTTTGAGTGCGTATGACTGCGGTGCGTCGAGAACCTAAAGCGAGTCACCGGCACATCTGTGCTTCGTATGAAGCGTGGAATCCAATCCAAGGAATCATCGTGGCACGCGATATGAGCAGCAGGGATGTCCTGGTTTCTCGCTGCCGCAACGCAGTCAAACGCAGTCAAACGCAACTGTCTGAACCAAGCTTGACGCATTTCGGCCTGGCGTATCCGGAAGCGCATAACGCGATGCCGGCCAATCAGCTCGCGAGTTAACAGCCGGAAGTTTCTCGAGCATTAGCGTGCCTAGCTTTGCGGCCTCCTGGCTACTTTGATTCAGCCGCCGAAATGAGCGCTCGCTTGTCGCGTTCGCCGGTTTATCGGCAAACTGTATGAAATCGCTATATCTACTTCGAACGATGATAAACGATTGAAACACAAGAAAAAGCCATCTATCTGACGGGCGATACGAAAAAATTATGAAAGGAAGGATTTTGACCAGAGATCGCGGCCGTCCTCTTGCCGTGTTAGCAACCTGGCGATTGCAAGGCACATTTTTGAGACAAGCGCTAGCAAATTAGGCTTTCGTTGCTGATTAACATTCTGTAATTTCGGTCCCCTTGAGTAAGGCGATAGCATATGTGGGGATTCCTGTGGTCTCCCTTCCCCGATGGCTGCGATAACAGCCGCAGGTCGGAACACTCGGCCTCCTTCGCCGTGAGCTCTGACCTGTTCGTGAGGCGGAGAGCCGCCTGGCTTGCGGGGCTCTCCTCTTCACTCTCTCCCGGGGGGACCTTTTTCCGTACCCCCGCTCGGATGCGGATCACGGCTGACAGGCGAGAAGGTTTCGCCTCTTTTTTTCCCGCTTTCGGGAAAGAGACTCGTCCGGTGACCGCGAAAGGGATGGGACGTGTATCGGCGACTTCTCCGATGCTTTCCCGATCTCGGCTCTCCGGAACCCCGCGTCTGGCAGGTAAGGAACTTTTCTTACCTTGCCGGCGCGGGGGGCGTTTTGGATGGGGACATTGTAGTTCTTTTAAAAGAGTGCTTTAATAAATGCTCTTGGACTCTGTCCTTACTCTGGTACGTGTGTCTTCTCTTGCGCTATATTCGAGAGAGTGAGACAAGGTGGACGATCATTGGCACCGACGGAGGTAATTTATCGAACCGACCCGCGGTAATGTATCCCTAAACGCCGTCTACATTGCCGCGGAGATGTGGGGACCGCGCTACTAGGTTTGACGGCTCCTTTGAGATCGCCGCCGCTATTGAGATAACTCTTTAGTTACTCTATCGGTACCTCTGTTGGTAGCAATATCCCACACATAACAGCTGATTTTCATTTTGCCTCGTTTTATGAAAAGCGCGGATCGGGCTGACTTGCGCTTTTCTGCACCAAACGCCGAGGAGATGTCGACGAAAAGCGCCCTGTGTGGTTTGGCGACCTTCCTACTACACTTCTCTGAAAAAGTACACCATCTTCCCGAGGGGAACCATGGGGTGATGCGGAGCATCGCGGATCGTTATTAACGGTGTTATTAACGGTGTTAGTAACGTTGTTAGTAACGTTGTTAACTTGCGTGTTATTACGTTGTTAACTTGCGTGTTATTACGTTGTTAACTTGCGTTGGTTACCACACATCGCGTGAGCGTTGTTGGAAACTCCGCGATGCTCCGCATCACCCCATGGTTCCCCTGGGAAAATGGTGTAATTTGTTTAGATGCGGCTTTGTCTTCAGTGGACGTAGCGTTGCTGTTAGTTTGTGGGGTGGTGTTGACGCTTGCTTGCGCCAACCCACTAACTGACGGGACTGTTGCTTCCATCACACTTCATCGGAAGAACGGAGTGAAGTGGAGTCAACAGCGCGAAACTGAACGCGCGCAGCGCGCTACCGCTGCTTATATTCACACTTGAAGGAGAGAAGACTAGAGGAGGAGAGTTGCGCATGCGCGCGCGGTGTGAGTAGAAGCGAACGCACGCGAAGTGCACGCAGCTGGTAGAGAGAGAGAGCGGAGAGAGTAACGCGCAGCTGTTGGAGAGAGGGAAGGAGGAGAGTTGCGCATGCGTAGTGTGAGTGCGGACTACGACGCCGCGGGACATAGACCCGAGCAAGAGATGCTCCGCATCTAAAACTCCCCCGCGAAATACCGCGATTACGCCCGCTGAAACGTGCGTAAATTCGTCGAGAATACGCCCTATTGTCACGAATGACAAGTGATGAGGCGATAATAACTGAAGAAACTAAACGTTTAATGGGGCGAACTTGTGCCCAAAAAATAAAAAGGAAACAGAAGATAGCGATAGAGCGTCGTGGGCGTCGATAGCGGCGTAACAGCAAGATCGAGCGCTTGGGCGAGACTGACTGCAGATCGCCACTCGGAGCCCCTTATGTACACGCGCTGGCTTCTGGAACAATCGACCTGGAAGTTTCGGCGACTAGAACATTCGTTACTCGAACAAGCAACACGGTTCTCGAATTTACCAGAACATTACGTTAGAGTCAACAAAAATGTGTTCCCGCGGCCAGGAATCGAACCCTGGCTTTCTGCGTGGAAGGCACTCGCGGCGATAACCGTTAGGCAACGGCCGCGCGGCACCATGTGGGTCGGCCTTGAGGCTCTGTTATAGTACCTTGAGCGCAGCGAACGCAGCGTAGCGTAGAACTTGGGCCTTTCATCTGTCGGCGAGAAGGAACTCGATATCTGCGACCAATCAGTATCTGCGTGCGCTGCGCTACGCCGTGTTTGTTACGCTCGACGTCGGTGTTCACCGGAGCCTTGAGGCCTTTCCCAGTGGCAGAACGTTCAAGTACCGAATCTTCTTCTGTAATAACTAGGTTGTTATGCATTGAATTAACTGTCACGGGAAAGGCAGCACTGCACCATATGTGAGTACAGCATCATACTTTGTCATTATTCATAGGAACGAACGGATTGATTTCTAGTGCGTTCGCAATTCGACGTTTTCCCGATATTTGCCAGAATTAAACATGATAATTATGTAACACCTGAGCGCACAATAGTCCGCTGTATCCTTACTTTTAGTAAATAACTAAAATGTATAATCTTAGAAAATAAGCTCATCGCCAAACTGATCTTTCGTTTCGCCGAAATTGATATGTATACAAACCGAATGCTTGTTTCTGGGGGATAAAAATGAGAAGTCGAATTGTCTCGAGGGCGAAACTAGCGACCGATTTCCAAAGTGACTTTATATAAGCGGCAACGATGACAACTGCACGTTAATGTAATGAGATAAGAATAGGATCGATAACCTTAATCAGATAAATTATATTAGAAGTTGCTACTGTAGACCGCTGCGTGCTTGTGCCACTTCGCCCAGCGTAATTTGTCGCGCAAGGCTGCTTTCATCTCGATTCAGCGCACACTTAATTCAATTAAATGATTACTTGATCATAAAATTAGTCGTCACTTGAACAGTAAAGCAATACCTACCTTGAGCATTCTATATGTTACTGCGCTCTATGGTAGCTCCCACTGCATATCTGTGTCAACATCTTCATGTATTTCGTCGCTAATTTAATAGGACGAGCACTTTGACTTGTAGCGCCTTCCAATGGTGCGCGTGTGCCTTTCTCTGCTTCTGTGAAAAAAAAATGGAGAGATTTCTCGTCAGCTTTACTTCATTGAACTTTTCTAGTGCATTTTGAACACGCGTTTTTTATTTTTCTTGGCTTCCACTAGACCCCAATATCGATCATTCCCAAGGAGCGCAGATGCGCTCTCGTGACGCACACTCTAATAACACGCGCACTGCTGTCTTGGCGCTTTCCCGTCGGCGCTCTAGTGTCGTGTGCTCTCGTTTTATACAGCCATATTTTACCCCTTGAGGCCTGCTTCCGCAAATCGCAAGGTGCAGTAAAAAATAAAAAAGTAGAGCTAGCAAAGTTTGGGAAATATACTTTTACATCCCCAATAACACATACAATTTTGTTTAAGTCGAATTCGTAAGGGATATATTTAGGCCTGGACGTTTCGTCATGGAATGACCTCGTACTAGCGTGCGATTGTTTTAAGAGTAATAAAAAGGTATGAGATTCTTCGCCCCGTCTTATTACTTTGAACTATATAGAGTCTTGTAATGGTAGGTTTTGACGCTGTTCTCGACGAGTGAAGGTCTTCGAGATGAATTCACAAAGGCCTTCCAGTAAAACGATTCAAAACAGTTTATATGAAGAATCCCACAGACGATACAATTAACAAACGAGAAAGAAAGCAATTATATGTTGATCTTAAACACTCCTCTCGCTTTAACTCATCTCCTCAAAAATATGCTCATTCTGGCAGCTCTCCGCCTCAAACTCCGACGTCGCTGTCGTTGTCTTCTGCTCGGAAGCTCTCTTCGACCGTCTCTCTTCAATCTCCGGGTGCCATCTTTCCCCATCTCTATTGAGTCGATACTTCTACTTCGATTCTCCTCTCTCTCTCTCCCTCTTTCTCTTAACACCTCTCTCAGGCGAAAGATTCCGTCGCCATCTCAAAGTACAAAAAATAAAAACAAGAAAGTCCAGGTGCAGATGGGCGCAAGTATAGCACCGTGTGTAATAGAGCACGTCTGCGTTTGCACCGACAAGAGTAAACAATACGATCGCGGGCAGCGAGGCGAGGCACGTGGGCAAGCCCACATGCTCTAGCACTAAGTTCAAAGTTCCACTCTGAACATCCATATATATATATACGTCCACGCTTTCCATGGAAATTATAAACTCGCCGTCATCTATTTAGTTTTGTTTTTTACGCGCCACGTAGAATAGAACATTGTTCGCAATAGTCGAACGTCGGAGGCAAGCACAAATAGGAGAAGAGTCACCTCATGAACGTACTGAAGAAGTACGTTGAGCGTCCGGAAAACGACACCCAGGAGATGTTCTGCGATACAACAATGAGGTTGGTGAGCCACCGCTCATGAAACTCATATTGTTTTAAGTATACAAAGCAAACTCCCGTCCTGTGATACAACACTACAACAACAAACTCTAAGGAATAGTGTAGAAACGCGCACCGTGTTTCATTCTAAACACTGACAATAGCTTTCTGAAAGTCTTTGTTCGTATTATTCAACCTACAGTACAAAGCGGGTGAACCGCGCAGCGTTCATTTTTTTATGTTCTGAGTTGTCAGCATCTCCACTTTACAAACGGGACAAGGCGTCCGCATTCGAAGGAGGATGGCCTTGCTTTGACTCCACTTTAATCTGGTAGGCCTGCAGCAACAAGCTCCACATTTGCAGACGGTCATTATAATGTCTGCTGTTGTTAAGCCACCTTAGCGCGTTGTGGTCCGATTGAACTGTGACGTGTTCTCCGTAGACGCATACGCGCAAATGCCTAAGGACCCACACAATTGCGAGACACTCCTTCTCAATCGTAGCGTATACTTCGTTTCGCGAAGCAGCAGTTTGCGGCTCCTGTACGCCACTGGGTTTTCGATGCCCTCACTAGTTTTAGCCAGGATGGCTCCGATTTCTTCGTTGCTCGCGACCACCTGCAGGATGTACACTCTACTCGGGTATGGGCTTCGCAGCACTGGACTGCTGCGTATTCTTTGCTTTAGTGCCCGAATAGCCGCTTCAGATGGCGGCGTCCAAATTACCTGCTTGGGCGGAGCTTGCATGTGAGGTCGTTTAGCGTTGCGGCCAACTCCGCGTAGTTTTCAATAAAGTTTCAGTAGAAATTTACCAATCCCAAGAATGTCCTAACCTCTCTTTTTGTGACTGGTCTCTCGAGGGATTGGATGGTCTCAATTTTTTCGGAATCAAGTGGTGCCTTTTCATTCCAAATCACATGACTCAGATAGTGAAGGTCTCGCTTCTCGAATTGGCACTTCTTATGTTTCAACGTCAGTCCCTCCAGACGCAGTGTCTCCAGGACCACTCCAAGTTATGTTAGGTGTTCCTCCCACGTAGTGCTGAACACCGCAATGTCGTCAAGGTAGGCTCGAGCGAAGTATCGGTGCTTTCTCAGCAGGTCGTCCACCAAATGTTGAAATGTCGCTGGCCCTTTCAACCCGAACGCCATCACCGTGAAGTCGTAGATTCATAAATACCGGTGTCCGTGCGAAATCCTCTCTTCGGGATAGCCTCGTCTGCAACCCTGATTTGCCAGTTTCCCTGGGACATGACCAACGTGCTGATGAATTTGGCGTTTCCCACCATCTCACGCATCGCTAACAGTGACGGCTGGGGCCAGGCGTCACCTGTCGTTGTTGTCGCGTTCAGCTTTCCGAAGACGACGCAGAGCTGACTGGGCAACAGTTAAAACAGCAGATCAGTTCCTGTCGCGGCTTACTATCTATCTGCATGATCTGGGACGGGCACATCACTTTTGTTGCTACTGCTACAGCCTGTGCACCTGTAGACCTTCGGTTGTTTTTTTTTTTTTTTTTTTGTACCGGTCGACTAGTTTTGCGAACTCTTCATGAGTCTCTGGTCGCCGATTTCGGACCCAGGTGACTACCTCTCAAGGCAGCGCACCTTCCGTCTGCTTCATGACGCTAAGGCTTTCTATTTCCGTCATGTCTTGCACATTCTCGGCGCTCATCTAGAGGCCAAAAGAGCAGCAGATCTTGGCCGTCCACTCAGTGCAAAGGTCCGTTGCATTACGTTTAGCAGTTCTAAACTTACTCCTGTAAGCCTCGACGTTAGGATAATAACACGCAAGAAGTGCCTTTTTGACGGCCTTGTAATCCTCCGCCTCCGTCACCATCAAATCGGAATAGGCCTCCAGAGCCATGCCTGCCATAGCTGACACCAGGAGGCTAGCCTGGAGCTCAGTTGGTACCTTGTGGACATAGCATAGCCTCTCGAATGCGGTGAGGAACGTCTCTATGTCGGCATTTTCTCGGAAACTTGGTCACAGTTTGACATAGTGGCGCACATCACCGCGGACGCTCTTCCTCGTCCTGTGCTCCGACTGTTCTCCTGATCGCTTCTCGAAGCGCCTCTTCTCCGCCTTCAGTCTACGAATTTCTAGCTCTAGCTCTCTAAAGCGGATTCTCAGCTCGAATTCTGTCTCGTTAGCTCGCCCTTTACTCTCACCTCCCTCTGGCTACGTTGGAAGCGGCCATTTCTCGAACACTCGCGATATCAACCTCTACACCCCCGCTGGAGTGCCTTTAAAAAATGCGTTTCACAAGTTCACTCATTCTAGGCAAGGCCACTTGTACAATGTTCCGCTCGGCAGATTCGGCCCTCAGCTGCTCTTTCTTCAGAGCAGACAACGCTCGGCTCACCCACTCCAAACTTGCATTGGGGAATCCACCGGTTCCGTCATTGGTCACTTCTGTCGACACTGTCTCCCTTGCGTCCTTCAACGTTGTGACCAAGCCGGTCTACGAGGTCCAGGCTCCAGCGTCGTCGGCTGCTCGCTCAGACACTCTTGAAGCTGCTCTCCACAGGCAGGAACTTCAACACATCCCACAGCTGCCACCATGTAATGATAGGTTTTCACGCTGTTTCCGACGAGTGGACGTCTTGGAGATGAACTCACAGAGGGCTTTAAGATGGCGATTTGGGCCAGTTGGATCATGATCGAAGATAGGCGCCAAAAAAACAAGGACGAGAAGAGACGTAAACACTGGCGCACTCGCAACTAACATTTATTGAAAAAATGAATTCCTTATATAGCCTTGAAAAAAGCCTTCGTCTCGACTAGGCACGGTGTAGACCCGTTTCTAGAAAATCACATTCTTTTGTCGATAAGGTTATTGACGTGTCACTTGTGCACATCTTTCCCTTTGCTTTGATTTCAAAAGCATCGTTGAGCTCCCTGGATATCTTATCTGGGTATCTGGCCCGAAATGTTGTGTCTTTAAATGACGGGGAGCAATGGCAGAGGTTGAAGTCTGTTGCCAGATGTCCAGATGGGGTTGCTCGTGTGGCCGCGTCATGTTCACGTGCGCGATCGCTGAAGCATCGGCCAGTCTGACCGATGTATACTGACCCGCATGACATTGGAATTTGGTAAACAAACCCGTTGTGCATTCTGTGTATTTCTTGCGGTGTTTTGTTTTGCATTTGTCTGCAGCATCAGCGGAAAAATTGATTTTGCGGCACAGTCGTGACAACTTATTAGGTGCCGAGAAAACTCTGGTACGTCGTACCGGTCAGCTACCTTTTTACGCTTGTGGGTAATGGAGAGCATGTACGGAATTACCACTGGTCTAACTGTGATTTTTTCCCGAGGTTGCCTTTGTATGCCTTTCATCTTCTTGATTTGGGCTTTCCGCCACCTCTACCAGAACACAGGGAGGGAAACCAGCCCTCTGCAGGCGCGCTGCCTGTTTCTTGAAGCTTTCTTGCGCAGTGTGCTCACATGATTTTTTTTAAAGGACGCCTCAATACACATTGAAGCAATCCCTCGTTTAACAACCTTAGAGTGGACTGAGCTGTATGGGAGAATGCCCTTCTTGGAGCGCGGCTCGTACGTCCAGCATATGTGATCCCCCCTGAGGCTCAGTCTAAAATCTAAAAACTGCAATTCGCCCTTTTTCGCCTCTTCAGGCGTGAACTTGAGGCATTCACCACAAGACTCAAACATATCTAGTATTAATTGGATTTCACCGCTAGCCTCTGTAGTCGTCTTGCTAAGAACAAGAAAGTCATCCACATATCTGCATATCTGAAGACTTTAAGACTTCCCTGTTCTCGTAGCTCGTCATAGACGTTTCTCCCGCACCTACTTAGAAAAATAGTGCACAGTATGGGTGCCACGCGCGAGCCAATACGAATTCCCCTCTTTTGCACGAACAGTTCCCCTTCAAAAGACACGAAAGTATTCTTTAAGTAAAAGAATAAAAGCTCCAGGAAGTGATCCACGCTAATGCCACATGTGCTCTGTAATGGTACAACGCCGTTAAGATCGATGCACTCCCTGACGGAAGTAAACAGAGGTTCATGCTCAACAGAATAAAACAAGTCTTCTACGCCCACCGAGAATGCCGTTCGCATGCCGAGGTTCCCTTCTCTTAAAAATGTAATAATGTAGTCAGAGTTTTGCGCGACAAACGGGTCTGACAGTTCCAGGGTGCATAGATGCTTACAAAGAAAGCTGGCCACCTGGTATTGCCAAGAGTTCTTCTCGGTCACAATCGCCCTAAAGGGTACATCTGTTTTATTGGTTTTTGCGGCGAAGAAAATGTCCAGGTCGAGTTTCTGGCTGGACCTGACACTTTTTTGTAGCCCCGTTAGTTCCATAGCACCAAACATCTCAAGAGCGCGGGATTTCACCTTCGTCAACGGGCCAAGACTTGCTTTCTTGAAATATTCCCCAATGGCCTCTCTTGCCTTAGTGTTGTAGAGGGCTTCTGGGGCGACCACGAAGCCTCCCTCCTTGTCTGAGGTAAGCAACTTGAGGTTGTTGTTTCAGAAGTAGTCCACGATGTCACTGGTTTTGAAGTTCCTCGTTGTTTTTCTCAACAAGCGTTGGGGGACTTCCACACTGTCACTTACGCATCGGTCTCTATCTTGTGGGAACCCTGGGGTTCCCTCTATCCCTATCTAGGCCTAGCTTCAAGCAGGCCGTGGGAGTCGTCGTCATCAATGGCGTCGGCCTCCCGGATACAAGGAACCACGAGGCCGAATTCCCCGAAGGGGCCGGCTCTCCCTTGCCCATTTTGGGTGAACGCGCCTTCGGCACACCCTAGAGAGTTATAATGGACGCGACTGCTAGCGGCCTCCCCGGGCGCGTCCATTCTCCGAGGCTACATAAGCTGGCCCCGAAGGAGGGCCAGGGGCTCTCGTCGGCGGAAGCCCCGGCTCTACGGAGCTCGGTTTTTCTTTGTGGGCTTCCGACTTCCCGTGAATCTGTCTAATGCGGCAGCGCGGGAAACCGACCGGGTGATACTGGCAATTGAGCCAGCGCCCAGACTTTTCTTGTCTAAGAGCGAAGCGTGTTGGCATCTGAGTCAATAAACACGTCGAAAACGGACTCACTGTGTTGGTGTTGTCTCGTCGCCCACCGGCGCCCAAAAAGGGGTTAATTTTAAAATCCCACATTTGGCGCCCCAACGTGCGGCTTTCCATGGACTGCAAAGACAGCAGCATCCATCTCCTTTCGCTAAGATAGCGAACCAGGTCAATTTCCGGCCAAGGATCAAACAGGTGGACAAAGGGAGAGGCGAACGCCCGACACCCGCTGCCACTCAACGGCTTAGTGGCCACGTCAGCCACGCACGGACACAATGCAGTGTCTTTTCAGCCGAGCTCGCTTCCAAACGGAGGTGACTTAACGCCCGGAATACGTCCGAGGCATTCCCTTTCGGGACGACGCCAGCCTACTTCGCTGGGAAGAGCGCACCTGCGCTTTTCGAGGTCAACCCCGTTTTCGAACAAAGAGGCAAGCGCAGCTTTTTGCGTTCGAGACGGCTCGCGGGGCCCACCCAGAGTGGACACCCCGTCAGCGCACAAACTAAAAGCGTATCTCGGAGCGAGAAAATGCGCTGTGCCTGCATCGCCCACTGCTAGATTACGCAGCGCGGCTGGTTGCGAACAACACCGGTCCCAGCCTAGCGAGGGTGCGGAGACCGCCGATGGTGCCCTTCGTCGCCGCGTCGACGGACCAGTAGCCATCAGGTTGACCAAGCGACCCCCGGAACAAAGGCCCCAGGAAAACTGAGTGAGTCAAAATGATTTCCTTTTTACTCCGTCTTTTCTTCCCGCTATCAAGGGACAGAGGACTGGCGTGAGCATGGTTTTCGGCAACTAGATTTTAGTATGTTCCGTTTACCCGCGATCGACTCCGGCCAAAAGTCAGTGAGCGTCGCATGCAACAATAACGTTAGGAACCTTTGAGGGCCACCTAACGAGTTGCGACCCCGTAAAAGCGACGTTACTTGTGAAAACGCCGCGGGGTCCGGGAGCGGTTCAATCGTGCTACCGGGCAGTGCAACAGGTTGAACAGCGTCCCGAGATAATTGCGTGTCGATTAAGGTGACCGCCATGCGGTCACTGGACGATATCGTGAACCACGGCACTCGAGGTGTTCGTTGGGAATCGACGGTAGCACCGATGAGTTTTTGATGCTCAGCAGAACGATCCGGGGTGTAAATATGTGAATAGTTGTAAATACTTTCGCGGACTCTGCGGAGTCGGGCGGTGCGTCCGCCGGGCGGTACGCTCGCCACTAACGTCGCTAAGCAACTCGTATTGTTGCAGACGGGCTTTGGCAGCCGGGCAGCGTACTCGCCGGGTCGAGCAACTCGTGTTGTTGCCGATCGGTGCCGTAAATAGTCTTGTATTGCTATTGGCACGGGGTTTCTTTTTTGTTTGGGATCGGTTTCTGTTCTTGCTGATGCGGAAAACTCGTGCTACGGCGCTTGGCCTCTAGGAACATTGCAGTTCAAGGTGGCTGTCCTGCGCGGCTGGGAGTTGCATTCGGTGCTCTCCTTAGTTCGCGTTGGCCAGGGCAGCACGCGGCTCCAAGACTTTCGAAGTTAGGTCGCTGTGCTATACCTGGCCACAGGCATTTGTGTTTTAGCCTAAGGTAAAAGCTAACATGTTTGAAAAATAACAATGTTGGCGAGCCTGCCCGATTGCAGCCCTGCATCGTTTCAATATCACAAGAAAGGACAGGGTGGCGCATTTGAGATTTCATTGCGCCCGCAAATCGAAGCGATTAGGCATCGTTAGCAAAAGCAGCTACAAAGAACTTTGCCTCGTCGAACTGTCACCAACAAATCCATTGTCCGGGGTGACGCGAGTCAGCTTGGTATGTGGACATCCGTGTTCACATTAAGCGGAGTCGTGGAACTATTTTCACAATAACTTCGCGAGCCGAGCCAGTGCGATGCACGTGACTCACGGCAGAAAAGACACCTTTGTCTCTGCCTCTTTTTATCTCTGGGGCCTTGTGCACCCAGAGATTGGTCGAGTGTCCTCAGTTGGACGGCTCCACCTTGCTCGGAATTTCCGAAGCTTCCTTCTTGGGGAAAGAAACGGGAGAAGGGGCAAAGCGCAGGCTGCATTCCAGTGCCCGGCATTTCCTGAGTCATGGGGCCACATCGAGGTGGCATCGACGCCAGGGAGCGTCATCGTCGCCGGCCTGCCTGTCCCCCTTCCGATCCCCAGAAGATCCGGCTCCTCGACTGTTGACCAAGATGGCGGCAGCCACCCTCCCGCTGCCTGGACCCGTCTCCAAGCCAGCAACACGTGGCATCCAGTCGCGGACCGAAGCTGCGGACCCGTGCCGACAAGCAGTTCGCATCTCGTCATAGACTCAGTGACACTGCTCGTGCCACATGGTGCGTCCCCAAGGAGAGACGCCCAGCCGCCGTCCTTCCCGTGGTTTTGCGAACATTTTGTCGTGGAGTGACCGGGCCGTCCTTCCTGCCCAAGCCAGGCCACTACGCGGACCTTTCAACGCTGCTCCCGGTAAGCCTGCCAAGAAGCGTAAGCTGCAGAGTTCGACTGCACCCGGCGTCCGCTTACAAGCAGCGAGCTAGTGTTTTTCAGCATGTACCGCGCTGATCGTTTTTTTATTTCTTTGTGCTTTTCTTTGCGGCATGCTCTTTTCGCTCCAGCGTTTTTTTTTTATTTTGTTTTTGAGAGCCGGTAGGCCATTTTATTTTTTAGGCCTACCTTAGCCTTGAGAAGGGGGGAGTGTGGGAACCCTGGGGTTCCCTCTATCCCTATCTAGGCCTAGCTTCAAGCAGGCCGTGGGAGTCGTCGTCATCAATGGCGTCGGCCTCCCGGATACAAGGAACCACGAGGCCGAATTCCCCGAAGGGGCCGGCTCTCCCTTGCCCATTTTGGGTGAACGCGCCTTCGGCACACCCTAGAGAGTTATAATGGACGCGACTGCTAGCGGCCTCCCCGGGCGCGTCCATTCTCCGAGGCTACATAAGCTGGCCCCGAAGGAGGGCCAGGGGCTCTCGTCGGCGGAAGCCCCGGCTCTACGGAGCTCGGTTTTTCTTTGTGGGCTTCCGACTTCCCGTGAATCTGTCTAATGCGGCAGCGCGGGAAACCGACCGGGTGATACTGGCAATTGAGCCAGCGCCCAGACTTTTCTTGTCTAAGAGCGAAGCGTGTTGGCATCTGAGTCAATAAACACGTCGAAAACGGACTCACTGTGTTGGTGTTGTCTCTCGTCCACCGGTGCCCCCCAAAAGGCAGTCTATGGACGGACCCGGCCGTAGCCGCGCAAAGAGTGGACTACGGAGTGGGTATTTACCTCACTGAGGACTTTGGGGGACAAGTAAAATCCCACAATCTTCAGGCTTCGTTTTGGCCCCCATCCACCCCACCAGCGACAGCTATGTGACTGGACGCATTCGCCGTTCTTGGCTGTACTTCGGACCGTACTCCAGGCATTCCTTGACTTTCGGTGGTAACGTCACATCTCCCAAAACCGTGACCTCCTCTTGTCCTCCTACGCGGTTGCTGGTTTTCTTCACCAGTTTTTGGTCTTGTCTGTTCCCAGAAGAACTCAGTGTACTGGCCTGCTGTCTTAAAGGGGCGGTGCAACGATATTCAATTGAAATGTTTTTCACTTTACACGAGCTTACTGGCACTAGTGGGACCCAAGGATACTCGCACGCAACGCCACTGACCAAGAAACTCCTTTGTTGCGCTGTAATTTCGAGGACAAAACCGAGCGTTTTCATTTAATCTCTCCTTCGCAAAACCTGATAACGTAGCTGGGCGGTAGCAGTACCGCCCAGTGACGATATTCAAATGCGGCTCATAGATTAGACCCGAGCGTTGCGTGGGCACTCGATTTGGGCTCGTGATAATCTATAGCTTGAGAAATATTTGGGTAGTGTCATGTGTCCAATCGCTGCAATGACGACATTAGCCGAACCATAAGAATGTCTGGAACTCAGCGCGTGTCCTGTGCCTTGCCAACCCCAGCGCATGGCTATGATCTACATTGGCGGCATATAAAAGGCTCCAGATCACATAGCCGCTTGCTCTGGCTGCGAGTTGAGGGGGTGAACTCTGCTCGTTTTTCGTTATTTTTTCCAATGACTTCGATTGCGTGTGGTGAAAAACGAAAAGGTATTTCACAGGTCATTAACGTCAGGGATCAGTTCTAAGCTGTATTTGCGCAAAATACAAAAATCGTTGCATCACCCCTTTAAGATGTCGTCTGTAATCTCTCTCTGCAGTTCTCTCTTCCACTCCACTGGCATGGCACTTGTAATCTCTCTCTGCACCTCTCCACCTGCTTCCAAAACTCTGACCTCAGGATTCTGCATGTCCGTTTGGCATGGCCTGTTGACGGTTGTGCCCCGCTAAAGAGGGCGAGCACTTCGCTTGGATAGCTTCCGTGTCAAATAGCAAACGTGCAATGTCTGGAGCGGCAGCACGCAAGTGCGATGAGGTTGATTAGTCGGTAAACCGTACGGAGATTAGTGGGATAACATTAAAAAGAGCCCGATGTAATAGAAACATACTACATTAAGATGGCAATTTGGGCCAGTTGGTTCATGATCGAAGATAGGTGCCGAAAAAACAAGGACGAGAAGAGACGTAAACACTGGCGCACTCGCAACTAACATTTATTGAAATAACGAATCCCTTAAATAGCCTTGAAAAAACCCTTCGTCACGACTAGGCACGGTGTAGACCCGTTTCTACAAAATCAAATTCTTTTGTTGATAAAATTATTGACGTGTCACTTTTTTTTTTATTCTGTTGAGCACGAACCTCTGTTTATTTCCGTCAGGGAGTGCACCGATCTTAACGGCGTTGTACCATTCCAGAGCACATGTGGCATTAGCGTGGATCACTTCCTGGAGCCTTTAGTCTTTTACTTAAAGAATACTTTCGTGTCTTTTGAAGGGGAACTGTTCGTGCAAAAGAGGGGAGTTCGCATTGGCTCGCGCGTGGCACCCATACTGTGCACTATTTTTCTAAGTAGGTGCGGGACAAACGTCTATGACGAGCTACGAGAACAGGGAAGTTTTAAAGTCTTCAGATATGTGGATGACTTTCTTGTTCTTAGCAATACGACTACAGAGGCTAGCGGTGAAATCCAATTATAATACTATATATGTTTAAGTCTTGTGGTGAAGGCCTGAAGTTCAAGCATGAAGCGGCAAACAAATGGCGAGTTGCAGTTTTTAGATCTTAGACTGGGCCTCAGGGGGGATCACATATGCTGGACGTACGAGCCGAGCTCCAAGAAGGGCATTCTCCCATACAGCTCAGCCCACTCTAAGGTTGTTAAACGAGGTATTGCTTCAATGTTTCTTGAGGCGTCCATTAAAAAATCATGTGAGCACACTGCTCAAGAAAGCTTCAAGAAACAGGCAGCGTGCCTGCAGAGGGCTGGTTTCCCTCCAAGTGTTCTGGTGGAGGTGGCGGAAAGCCCAATCAAGAAGATAAAAGGCATACAAAAGCAGCCTCGGGAAAAAAGCACAGTTAGACCAGTGGTAATTCCGTACATGCTCTCCATTACCCACAACCCTAAAAACGTAGCTGACCGGTACGACGTACCAGTAGTTTTCTCGGCACCTAATAAGCTGTCACGACTGTGCCGCAAAATCAATTTTTCCGCTGATGCTGCAGACAAATGCAAAACTAAACACCGCAAGAAATACAGAGTGCACAACGGGAGTTGTTTACCAAATTCCAATGTCATGCGGGTCAGTATACATCGGTCAAACTGGCCAATGCTTCAACGATCGCGCACGTGACCATGACGCGGCCCCATCTGGACATCTGGCCGCACACTGCAACCGCTGCCATTGTTTCCCGTCATTTAAAGACGCAACATTTCTGGCGAGATAGCCAAATAAGGTATCCAGGGAGCTCCACGGGGCTTCTAAAATGAAAGCAAAGGGCAAGATGTGCACAAGTGACATTTCAATAACCTTATCGACAAAAGATTTTGACTTTCTAGAAACGTGTCCACACCGTGCCTAGTCGTGACGAAGGGTTTTTTCAAGGCTATATAAGGGATTCGTTTTTTCAATTAATGTTAGTTGCGAGTGCGCCAGTGTTTACGTCTCTTCTCGTCCCTGTTTTTTCGGCGCCTATCTTCGATCACTGAGGGCTTCCAGTAAAACTATTCAAAACAGTTTATATGACGAACTTCCCAGACGATACAGTTAAAAAACAAGACAGAAAGCAATTATATGTTGAAATTAAAAACTCTTTTCGTTTTAACTCACCTCCTCAAAGTATATTAATTCTCGCAGCACTCTGACTCAAACTCAGTTGCTGAATTCTCAGACCTTACTTTCGATGTTTTTCGCTCGGAAATATTCTTCCGATCGTTTTTCTTCAATCTCCGCTGCCATCTCCCCCCATCCCTTTCGGGTGGACTCTTCGACTCTGAGTCTCCTCTCTCGCTCTTAACACTTCTCTCCAGTGAAGATTCCGTCGCCATTTCAAGGTACAAAACATAAAAGTAAGAAAGAGCCATGACCACTTCCAGGTGCAGATCGACGCAAGCAGGCAGCCTGTGCTATGGAGCATGTCTGTGTTCGCACGGACAAGAGTAAACAGTACGCTCACGGGCGACGATGCGAGGCACGCGGGCAAGCACACATGCTTAAGCACCAAGTTCAAAGTTTCACTCTAAACATTCATATATATACGTCCGCGCTCTCCGTGGAAAATAAGAAATCGCCGTCATCTATGTAGTTTTCTTTTCGCGCCACGTAGAATAGAACATCAGTGTTCGCAATAGTCGAACAACGTGGATATATAAACCGATTACACAACAAGCTATATAATTTTGGAAGATTTTTGTCGCTCCTATTAAGTTTTGCCCTCTACGCTCGAGAGCGTTGTTTTCTGCCCTGAACAGCTTTCTACAGGTCTTCGGCTCATGAAATCTATCACCTTATACAATCTTCATCGTAACTCTTATAGACTGGCATGATGAGTGGACAAGATCAAGGAACTGGCATACGTAATACCCCGAGTTTTAAACAAATAAAAATACACCATGCAAATGATTCAAGACTGGCCCACACACCAGCTAAAATAAGAAAAAAAAAAGCAAGCAACGCAGGAGCGTATTTTGTGTTATGTCACAGCGAATAAATGCTTTAACAATCCTTAGACTACATTCCCCGCTTGAGTTCGAAAGCTGTATCCACGTGCAATGTACACATGGCTTGCACGTGACGTCAGTCCGCCCCTCTTTCTGGCGGCCACAAGCAACTCGTTAAACGGGCGGTGCAACGATATTGAACTGAAATGTTTTTTTTTGTTTTTTGTTTTGTTTTTACTTTACGCGAGTTTACTGGCCCTAGTGGGACCCAAGTATACACGCACGCAACGCCATTAACTAAGAAGCCTCTTTGTTGCCGCGTAATTTCAAGAATAAATGCGAGTGTTTTCTATCAATCTCTCCTTCGCATAACTTGATGACGTGGCGTGGCGGTCGCAGTACCGCCCAGTAACGACACTTGAACCCGGCTTGATCATAGAAAAAAAATTTGGTGTGTGTGTGTGTATGTTTATTTATACATCTAGAACTTAGCCTGCCTCAACGGGTGACTTGTCTCCTAGCTGTAGATGAGAAATTTAGCCTGTGCAGTACGATGCTCGGGTCCAGTCTATGAGCCGCCATTTGCATTGCGGCTCATAGATTGGACCCGAGCATTTCGTGAGCACTCGATTTGGGCTCGTAATAATCAATAGCTCAAAAAGCATGCGGGTAGTGGCCCGTGTCAAATCCCGGCAATGACGACAATAGCCGAACCCCAACAATGTCTGGAACTCAGCGTGTGTCCTGTGCTTTGCCAATCTGAGCGCGTGAATGTGATCAACTTGGCGGCATATAATCGGCTCCAGATCACGTGGCCGCTTGTTCTGGCTGCGAGTTGAGGGGGTGAACGCTGCTTGTTTTTCTTTATTTTTTTCTGCATATTTTTTTGTTTTTTGCGTGGGGAGAAAAATGAACGCGTGTTTTATTAGTAATAAATGTCAGGGATTTGTTCTAAGTGGTATTAGTGCAAAGGATGAAAGTTATTGCACCGTCCCCTTAACGCAGCGGAAGCTAACCTCTCACAATCCCTTCCCTCCATTATGCCTGTCCAAGTGACGTCCGTGCAAGCTATGTATTGTAGTGCATTCAACTTATTTTGTACTACCTCACGCAGTTTTAATATTTTTAATTTCATCATAGCCTTTGTCTCGGAAAGTTCAGTTGCTTCTGCTTCTGCTTTATTTTTATCTGCTTAACAACGAAGAGTGAAGGGACCTCTACAACAAAGTTTACTTACCTTTTAATACGCTGCCCAAAGCCGTTTGCGCAAAAAAAAAAATAAATAAACGAATTTAAGAAATTACTAACTAAACGTCAGCCCATGTTCTCAGTCCATGGTCAAAGTTATATTGATGTAATTTTCCAGTTGTCTTAAAGGGACACTGTCAGGGTATTTATGCTCGCCGAGGTTTTTATCTAAACAAGACCTATGAGAGCCCAACTACCCAGAACACTATTGGCGGCTTGAAATTCGATATCTTTTTGCCAAAACAAACAGCCGGTCGAGAATTGACCGGTTTCAGTCTTGCTCACTATATTTCCATGGTAACGTGGCGTTTAACCTATGCGTACCAAATACATTCATAGTGGGTGATTCCACGTCAGTTCATGCAATGAGGGTCCGGGTCATAATTTAGATATTTTTGTTAAAAATATATATGAAAGCCATGTTCTTGGGAGGAACATTCAGCTATATATGAATGCCGTAACAATATGTTTCGTTGAGATATAAAATGGAGAAGCTCGAGGCTTGGAAATTGAGAAGATTTCGCAATGCTACTTTGCACAGTCGTCATTTCCTCATCGAATCCATCACGTCACCATAAATTTTTTAATACGTTTTACAAAAGATATACAACACATACACAAAAGAGTAAAAATATCAATAAATATTTCTATGCAAACAAAACAAATCAAACATGGCATAAAAACATGTTTCAGAGACATATTCACAATTTTTTTTTTGCAAATAAACTATCTTTCATAATACTTCACAAAACATATCAAAACGCGCGTCTTTAAATATTCTTTACGAATATTATAAAGATAATATGCCCACTTTTAATTATCTTTTTTGTTATTAACGCGGAAATGCGGCTGATTTCTCAATATGGGGCAAGATTAGGCGTCGATATTTAAAAAAAACTCCACCTTTTATTTTCTTTAAACTCCCCTTGACACTTTGCAGTGACTTTAACTAACTTGTGATGGCAAAAGATTGAGTAACATATGACCTCCGAACGGGAAAAGCTACGACAAACCTTCACTCGGAGCGAGTCAATGCCTTCGTCATAGCGGCTTTGCCGCACAGCACCAAACATTTTGAGCGTTAGTTATGGCATGCATTTTATATTATTAAAATTCTTTTTTTCATAAAGGGTGAGTATTAGTGACGTGAAAAGGGGCTTTGAGCTGGAATACCATTAATTAGCTTACAATTCACAGAAACAAAACGGCCCCACTCTGCAAATTCGCTAACTATGCGTACATAAGCTTAAAACTCTCCGTTGCGCGAATGGTCATGTAAACATCCGGCCTCTCGGCATATGATGACTTCCACAGATTAGATGTCTGGATCCCTCTCACAGGTTTTACGGTGGTCCACTTTGCTTTTCACCGCGCGAAACTCTCGAACTCGAAGACAGTTGTGAGCACTGCGCGGAGTGGTTTGACGCATTCCGCGAAGCGCTGAAGGCATGCAATTCCCACCATAAACGCAAGCGATTGTACACGTTTCTGCCACCAAGCATTTCGAAAAAAAAATATATTGCGTCTAGTGCCGGAAGCGACTGCCTACATCATTGATCAAACAAGAAAACGGAAGCGCAAAGGTGGTGTATGGGCAACCCCTGATCCCTACATGGTGAAAAAGGCGAATGCAGTAGACGTGAGGGTTGCAATTAAGTATTACACACGCGGCGAGCTCGCATGCTCTGTTCAAAGCCCCAACAAAAAGGACGTCGTCAAAGCCGTGATCAATGACATGTCCAAAGTCGTAAAAAGGTTTATGACCCGCTTTATTAAGGAAGCTTACCAGCTGTGTAGGAAGGACCATCCCCATCCAGAACTTGGCATCTCCAAATTTTATTCCCTACGACAAATTGGGTAAAAACAAAAAGTCCCGAGCACGAGGTGTGCGCATGCATATATTGCGTAAATTTACAGTTGCTTTTAACGGCAATAACAAATGCCCCAAAGAAGACCGTCCTTTACTGAAGACGACCTCAAGCGCATCTACCTCATGCTGCGCTCCACAGAACGATTGCTTCCCGCGCCGTTGCGAAAAGCATGCCCAAAAACGCAGAGCATCTCGCTGCAGTCGCTCCATCTCGACTAAGACGAAGAGATTTGTTTCGCGTTATGGGACGCCGGCGAACTCGTCAAAAAGGTTATGGGCACTTCCGCCTTCCTGCGGGAACTGGAGAGTGAAAAGTACATGAGGCATTCTTACATCCGTGACCTTCAACGAAGCCTGATACATGAATGACACAAGAGCCGCCTTACCACCCAAGGCAGTGATGTTCCACTTCGATTTTGCGGAAAAGTGGACAGTACTCTTTCCAACCGATGTGCAGAGTTTTCATTGAAAAAAGACTCAAGTGTATTTCTTCCCAAGTGTGGATACATCCACCCAGAGGCCGGATGTTTACATGGCCACTCGCGCAACGGAGAGTTTTAAGCTTATGTATGCATAGTTAGCGAATTTGCAGAGTGGGGCCGTTTTGTTTTTGTGAATTGTAAGCTAATTAATGGTATTCCAGCTCAAAGTCCCTTTACGCGTCACTAATACTCACCCCTTATAAAAACATGCGGTGGCTTAGCTCGGCTATGCCAGGATATACGTAGCGTGAGCTTATGCGCACAAAATGAGAGGCGCTATCAAGCGACTCCGGTGCACCGCCAGACTTGGCTACTGCGCAACGGAGGCGCACAGCGGCGCCAGTGCGTCTGCCGCGGCTATGACGTAACTCCTCTGGAATGCGCAGACCGCCGAGGCGGGGGCGGCGGCGGCGGAGCGCGCGGCGGCGGTGGCTCCGGCTCGCCAGCTGTGCGCCGTGTGACGTCACTGCTCCTCGCGCTTGCGCAGCACGGCTCTTTGGGAGCCACGCGAAACTGCTCAACCTCGGCCAGTGTAGCTAACGCTACAAAAGAATTTTAATAACATAAAATGCGTGCCATAACGAACGCTCAAAATGTTTGGTGCTGTGCGGCAAAGCCGCTATGACGAAGACGTCGGCTCGCTCCGAGTGAAGGTTTGTCGTAGCTTTTCCCGTTCGGAGGTCATATGTTACTCAATCTTTTGCCATCACAAGTTAGTTCAAGTTACTGCAACGTGCCAAGGGTAGTTTAAAGAAAATGAAAGATGGAGTGTTTTAAATATCGACGCCCAATCTTGCCACATTTTGAAGAATCAGCCACATTTCCGCGTTAATAACAAAAAGATAATTAAGGGTGGGCATATTATCTTTATATATTCGTAAAGAATATTTAAAGACGCGCATTTTAATATGTTTTGTGAAGTATTATAAAAGATGGTTTATTTGCAAAAAAATGTGAATATGTCTCTTAAACGCTTTTTTATACCTTGTTTGCTTTTTTTGTTTGCATAGAAATATTTTATTGATATTTATAATTTTTTGTGTATGTTTTGTATATCTTTTGTAAAAGGTATTAAGAAATTCATGGTGACGTGAAAGTTTTGATGAGGAAATGACGACTGTGCAAAGTAGCATTGTGAAATCTTCTCAATTTCCACGCCTCGAGCTTCTCTATTTTATATCTCAGCGAAAAACAATTGTTACGGCGTTCATATATAGCTGAATGTTCCTCCCAAGAACATGGTTTCATATATATTTTTAACAAAAATATCGAAATTATGACCCGGACCATCATTGCATGAACTGACGTGGAATCACCCAGTAGTGGGTCATCTACAGCACACTTTCAATATTGAAAATGGGCAATAATATGAACCTCATTTTGTGGCCTCCACAAAAACTGTCAATACGTTGATTGAAAAAAAAAAAAAATGTTGCACAGATCTAATGAAGTACAGAGAGTTTACGAGAAACGAGAACCGGTTTTGACCGGCCAGGGTACATAAATTATGCATCGCATAAGGCTCCAATTCCGCGAAGATATGTTACGCTCGCGGTTGGGATAGAACGCGAAAGTTGAACAACATGACGTTACCTGGATCAAAGGATAATTGAGACAAACGAAATTTCTCCATGAGCAATCGTCTACCTAAGCCTAATCTTGTTAAAACGCGAAATGACACATATCGAACATGCAGCATCTAGTTTTATGAAAAACATTTCTCAGCGAGAAAGAGGATATTGTTTTCTTTCCTGCTGACACCTTTTTTACAGAGAAGCTGTTAAAGCCTAGATTCCCCAGGATCGTGTCTATCAGCAAACAAATAATTACACAGAACTCTGGACAGCTACCGCCATCTAGAGTGGCGTAGGCAGAGGGGGGGGGGGGGTCGAAACACCCCCCCCCCCCCCCGAAACGCCAAAGCTACCCCCCCCCCCCCCCCCCCCCCCGAGGCCCGCTCGCTCCCCTGCTCTCGCAGTCGGTTTTGCACGAAGCACGGAGCAACGGGGAAGCGAGGATTATCTCCAACTTATATGCTTTCGGGAAAATTGTTTGTGGGGTAGAAAATGCTTAAATTACTAAAATATGCAATATTTCTTCACTCATGTTAATTTGATGGGGTGCGGAACTTGATAACTTGAAGTATAACAAACAATTTTCATTGAAATACACAGTTCCATCAAACCAAAGTGAACATAATAAAACGAACACACGGTGATAATATAAATCAATGTGAGTGATGTAAGGAATAATAAATGAATTGTAAAAAAACAATTGCACTGTAAGCAACGGATGGCACTGCGCTCACGCACACCTTTTGTGATCAGAATTACGTGCTTTCGGCTAGACATTCGCGCGAATAAAAAAAGTAACTGTGCCTACTTACTTTAGAAAGCAATTTACAGGTTCTGTTGATCACCTCATTTATGCCAAGCACCTACACATTAAAATGCAGCCGCCTGCGTTCACGGAAAAAAAAATATCCAGGACGTCCTCCGCTTGAACTTTAATGTTGCGGTGAACATTCAAAAGCGCTATACTTCGTTTGAGCTCAGGTCCAGACGCAACCGATGCTACAAGCGCGAGCTCCTGGCTTTCAGCGTCCCTGCCACGCACGCGCGCTAGTGTAGTGCAAGCACTGTTCAGGGCCACATGTTCACGCCTGTAGCATCGGCTGCGTCTGGACTTAGGTAAACTGAAACCAACTATAGACCGAGCAGTCGCTCATTCGAAGTGGACGCTCTCAGTTATGTTTTCAACCGTCGTAGCGAAGAGAACGAGCGCCCAGCTTCCGCCGTTGTTAAGGGCAGAGTCGCTAGGATCTTGAGGAGACGATGGACGTTTTGAAAAAGGGCCTCCGGACAGAGGGCGACCGCGTCTATACCGCAGACGTGACGGGCGTTTCACGTTTCTCCCTCTTGCATTGGACGCCTAAAATTTCCCTATTTTTGGCGAAGTTTTCCTCACTTTGCGAAAATCGTCGCTCACGGATGCGATGAAGTCCGTCTTGCTTTCTGCTTTGTATGTCGAGGTGGCATCCGATGCAATTCCTTATTAAATTAATCTCTTCGTTGCGCGGAACATCAGAAACTCCGAAGAGACAAGCCTTCATATTCTCATTACGCATAGGCGCAAGGGTAGTCAAGTTCCTTTCCACGTTCGTCGAGAAGTTTGTGTGTTGGTGCGTCATGTCATTTCTCCGAGTGACGGAACGACGAGTAAAGACTGATGACTTCTCCTTAAGCCGAGGATATGCTGCTGCTGCCTTTGGACCACGCTGCAAGATAAAGCGGCCTAGCCAAGATAAGACTCTCTTTCCTTCGGCATCTGGTTCTGTAGCACTAATTTGTTAAACATTTATTACGTAAATAATAAATTTTTGTTTTGTGATTGTTCAGAATTACCTTCGCCCTATATATGGGCCCTAGTGTTTGCGCGTGGTCGTTTGCTCTAATTTTTCAGCGTCAAAAAAAATTTTTTTTGCTGCTTATTTTTTTTTGTGACAGTATAGCTATCTTTGTGTTTTGTCTGGCCTTTACGCGTTGGTAATGCAGTGCTACCTCAAAATCGGAGTGAGTTGTGTGCTGTGAGGAAGCTTTTAAAGTTGGTGGGTCGCAACTACGAAGACAGTAGAACGGTGAGCCACCACGGCCGTAGTTCTGTAAATAAAGCCTGCTCCGTTTTGAAAAATGACAATGCAGTTTTACCCGTTTTATCTTAAAGGACGACGACCAGACACCAGACTCTGCAAGGCAGAAGATCCTCCTCACCCTGGAGGAGGAGGAAACAGACAACGGTGGACAGGGTAGAAGGGGGAGAGGAGGAATCGGCGGAAAAGTGGAAAGCGCGAACTGGTCATCGGCCTTTCACAAGGTTGACGATCAGACACCAGATTCTGCAAGGCAGAAAATCCTCCTCACCCTGGAGGAGCAGGAAACAGACAACGATGGACAGGGTAGAAGGGGAGGGGAGGAATCGGGGGAAAAGTGGAAAGCGCGAACTGGTCGTCGGCCTTTAACAAGGTTGACGACCAGACACCAGATTCTGCAAGGCAGAAAATCCTCCTCACCCTGGAGAAGGAGGAAACAGACAACGGTGGACAGGGTAGAAGGGGGAGAGGAGGGATCGGGGAAAAAGTGGAAAGCGCGAATTGGTCGTCGGCCTCTAACAAAGCCGACGACCAAACACCAGATTCTGCAAGGCAGAAAATCCTCCTCACCCTGGAGGGGGAGGAAACAGAAACGGTGGACAGGGTAGAAGGGGGAGAGGAGGAATCGGGGGAAAAGTGGAAAGCGCGAACTGGTCGTCGGCCTTTAACAAGGTTGACGACCAGACACCAGATTCTGCAAGGCAGAAAATTCCTCACCCTGGAGGAGGAGGAAACAGACAACGGTGGACAGGGTAGAAGGAGGAGAGGAGGAATCGGGGGAAAAGTAGAAAGCGCGAACTGGTCGTCGGCCTTTAACAAGGTTGACGACCAGACACCAGATTCTGCAAGGCAGAAAATCCTCACCCTGGAGGAGGAGGAAACAGACAACGGTGGACAGGGTAGAAGGGGAGAGGAGGAATCGGGGGAAAAGTGGAAAGCGCGAACTGGTTGTCGGCCTTTAACAAGGTTGACGACCAGACACCAGATTCTGCAAGGCAGAAAATCCTCCTCACCCTGGAGGAGGAGGAAACAGACAACGGTGGACAGGGTAGAAGGGGGAGAGGAGGAATTGGGGGAAAAGTGGAAAGCGCAAATTGGTCGTCGGCCTTTAACAAGGCCGACGACCAGACATTAGATTCTGCAAGGCATTAACAGCGCCTCCCTAATTTTTGCCTGAGCGTCCGCACCGGCGAGCTCACCGTGTGTCATTGGGGGGGGGGGATCCCGTTAAACCCCTCCCGAAATAAAATCCTGGCTACGCCACTGGCCATTTATGAGCGACGGTGGCAACCAGATAACCAGCTGGCCGGTTGTCTGGTTGTCGCCGTCGCTCATAGATGGCGGCAACCTATCAAGCCTTTCCACTCTGGCTTGCTGACTTGCAGCCGGTCATTACTTCATTCCCACTATATAGTAGAGCTTCGCTGGTCTTCCTTCTTCACCAGAATGAATAACTGAAAGTTTTTGTTGTTTTTTTTGTCATTGAAATAGTACATACTGCAGGCGCCCACAGTGTCATATTTTGTTTTGAAGGTATAAGGCTTAGCTGGACGTCATCCCAAAGAGAACTTTCTTTTTTCTCACTTATCTTTTGATCAGGTCATGTTCTTAAAATATTGCGTTCTATCCCAACCGCTAGCGTCACATTTTCATGGAGTTTGAGCTTTCTGCGATGCTTAGTTTATTCACCCGCGCCGAAAAACACGGTTCTCGCTTTTCGGAATCTCGCGGTGCATGTAGTACGTCAATCTCAATATGGCGACCTACCGCGGGCTGGACGACGCGATGGCGGGGCACGACGGACCGCCGTTGCGACGGACGTGGGGCAGCTATTTTGGAACTGTTATTTGTGGTACCTTCAAATCGATCCTCAAGCACTGAACATCAATTGGAAGGGATATTCGCGACGAGAAGCTCGCTAAGGGCGCTTCTCTTTGTCACAAATTCAGGCTTTTCTTTATCTTTTTTTGCATTTTTATGATCTTTTCGGACCACTTTAAGATTCGGTACGGTCAGGACGGGGGAGTGCGGTGCCGCTTTTAATCTCAGTTCGTCCCGTCGTAGTTTCCTTTCTAAGTCCTATTAAGTCCCCAACGGGTTTGCTCGTTTGCGGGGTAGGGTTTGATTGACGGGCGACGCGGATTATATTTCATCCCGGGGCACAGTTGTGGCTTTGACCTCGCAGACGGAGGGGTGCGTGTGCTGGCTCGAGTATGGTGCCGATTTGAGACGCGAGGGCGCCGCCGGGATACAAAGATGTTTACACTGGCTAGCGCGGTTTTTGAAGGCGGCGACTTTACTCAGTCTGCCGCCTGTCGGGGTTGTCGCGTTCTACGTATCGTCGATAATTGATGTTTTTGGACGTTTGGGTCAGTGCCGGGTACCTTTGCTTTTCTGGGAACTTGACTGGCCCGAAAGGCGGGAAAACGGGAGGTTGGTCGGAAGACGAGCCTATAAAAGGGGGTTCTGGAACAAAGGAAGTAGTCGGAGCCCCGGAGCTGGCCGGGACGCTGCTCGACGCGGTTTCTCCCTGCACGTGAGTTTTGGAACGTTTAATTTTTGGCTTCTGCCCTGCCTGTCGGGCAAGTGTTTGAGTTTGTTGTGCTGAAGTGTGCGTGGCTGTGTGGTGCGCGGTGTCGATCTCATCGAGCTTCTAACCGGACCGCCGGACTCCGAGACGTCGTTCATCGGCCCACGACTCCAGACGACGGACTGCTCTGGACTCAGCATCTTCCGGAAAGCTAAGCCTGGTTTTCTCTGTTTTGTCGACTTCATCCGCTGGCTCTGAAGTACGAACTGTCGAACATTGGGGCGATTTATACGCAGTGCTACTTGCTGTCGCGACTGTTTTTTGGGGTGATCCCATGTGGGAGCGGTAAAGTTCGAGTTCTATCTCGGTTTGCTCTCGTTGTTGGTTAGTGTCGGGTTCTCGTTGCAGTTTTATTGACTTGTTAATGTTTTATGAGCGTCGAGTCTTTTTAGTAGTAGTCTTTGGCTCGCAGTGCTCCATAGCGTTGAGCTGGAGTGTGGTTTGTGTTGAGTGCTCTATTGCCGTGCGCGGCTAAGTTTTTTTCACTTTATTAAATTTAATATTTTGTTTGCTTATCCTCCCTGTGTCATCGTCTCTCTCTACTGATTATACACCGGGCGTGGACCTAGCGCTAGTCACCGGTCGAACTTAGCTCTTTTGTTCTTTTCCCGTAATTTCTCGTTTATCCTCAGAGTGGATCATTTGCTTTCTTTTTATTGATTTGACCCCCACTCCGTGACACTCTTTTTCTCACTATTGGTGTGTACACGTGCTACCCACGCGGTTATATTTTAATTTTTATCATGCACAGAAGCTGGGTATTGCATGTGCTTGCACCAGCTGAGGAAGTTGAAGTATCCTCACTCTGGGTAGTGAAAAAAAAAATCACCAGGCGGAGATGCCCAAACTTCTCGCCGCAAATAAGTACGAAACAATCGCACGACAAACGGCGCACGCAACTTAGCCGTCATCGTCGGCGGCTTCACACGCCGGAGAAGCGGAAAAAAATGCGATCAGATGTTTCCACGTGACTTCCGGCATCTTTATACTCTTCAGTCAATGTTACTAAAACACTCAGTTGGGAAACTCGCTATTGAATCCCGGACCGCCCGTGTTCACGGAGACCAAACTGGATACGATAACACAGCGATAACAGCGTCCCCATTAGCGACGAGTCAAAGCATAAAATTTTATTTATATAGCTACTGCGAGATGGCGCCACCGGCCCTTGCGCGACTCGCCCTGAACCAATGCGTGCAGCCGTGCTAGCCGTGCAGTTCTCTAAGTGGCCGCTGCGAGAGAAATGGCGGCGTTGCGATCACTTTTAGTTCTCTTCTGGAAAACGGATCAAAGACACTTTTTCAGAGCAGGCTCTATGGCAGTTTCCCAACTGAGTTGTTCTAGTCATGTTGTCTTCGGTACACATCGTCCACGTGCCGCGACTAAGAGTTTCCGTGCTCATGTTTCGGTTTCGGATTCGAGCAGTTGATTTGTTTACATTATTAAATATTTATGTCACTCTGTAGTAAAGTACCCATTTGGTAGTCTGCTGACATCATACTAAATCGCAAAGAAAAAATTATTTTTATCTTTGGAATTATTAGTGCCTTTTTAAGACCCATCTTGTAACAATCATACTTTCTTTTTTAGCTAAGTTATTGAAGTTTCTACTTTAGTGTGAGGGGCTAAGAGGCTCTACTGGTAACACTGAAACGTGGCGTCATTTGTTGTAATATAGGACAATTTTTGTGTATTTTTATCGCCATGACGAGCGATATCGCGGAGCGCCTGAACTACGACATGACTTGGCGTGATCCTGATGAAAGACGAGCGCGCTCTGCTCCTGTCCCCACTTTTTGCTCCGTACCTTTCGTAGTCAATGGTCAAGACGACTATGTATCAATAAACGGCTCGTTGCAATCAGCCTCGTGTGTCAGCTCCCTTCGCTACAACTGCAATAGAGGGACATTACATCTCTTCTCGACCGGTTACAAGAAGTCTAGTGGTGGAGGACGAGGAGCAGAAATTCCGAAAGGTGAAGGGACGGATTTTGTCATGCGGGAGACCTCGACGGTTCTGTGAAATAAAAACTGGTTAATCTCTCGTCAAAATCAAAATAAAAAATTCACGAATTGTTGTGTTATTCTGACTCTATGTTCGGCTTATAAGTTACACAACACGTGACGTAACCCCACTCGAAAGTGCGAGGAATTTTTGATTTTGGCATCCCCTGCATTCAGCGTTTTCTCATTTGATATTTTGAATTTAGAGATAATGAGGAGCATTCTGGAAAGAGTAAAGCCTGGGTATTCCAAAGATGTGTTTATATTGTGTAGCTCAAAAAACCGCCGGAGGCTTCACACGAAAAAAAAATGAATAGAACGAGCCAAATGCAACAGCTGGCGAGACACGAAGGAAAATGTGAAGCATGAAGAAAGAAGAGTTTCGAAGGTCACAGGGTCGCGTGAGGGGGAGGATAATGCCGAGAGTCAATTCAGAGCAACTCCGACTTGATCCTTTCGGGAAAATCATGTGTTGCGCTTTTGTTTGCGAAATAAGTCACTTAAACTAGCCCCTCCCCTGCGAAAAGGAAAAAAAAGATAAGGAGGTATAAGAACATTATTGCCGTTGGTGCAGTTCGACCTTTCGCTAAACGCATAGATAAGAGACAACGGCCACAATACGCTCTTACTCTTGTCTTGACTGAGGCTCAAGCAGACCGGCACGTGAGCATCCAGCCACTCTAACTTTAAAAATACGCCAAAGTGAGTGCGTCGCATTCTCCTCTGTCCTTTCTCCTCTGTCGAAGAGAGCGAGCCTGGGGATGGCACTGGTTGGATTGGAATGGCACCTTCTTGAGGTTCATTCAGGGTGATACTAGGGACCACGGTGCGTTCAACAAACGGTTTCATCAAACTACAGTGATTGATGATCAACTGATTGCGCTTTCCAGAAGATGTCACCAGGTGGTTAGTATACGTGAGCTTTTGTTGTAATAAATAGCTAAGTTGGCTAGCTGGTACATGTTTAACTGACAAAGCGCCTAAAAATACCTGGACACAAGAAAGAAGGGACACAACCAAACGCTGCTTACAACTGAACGTTTATTGATAACACACTCTCTATTTATACATGCAATCAGATTCCCGACAGAAAAAAGCTAACTCTTTTATGGCTAAGTGCACTGACGGTGCGCTTACACAGCTATCTTTGCCCTTCACTATTATGCAGTTGGCCTCAAATAATTATCTCCCAGTTTTATTTTGGAATTTTCCTGCAATTTCCGTATCTTAAAGATTAGGCGCACAGAGGTTCCTATCACAATGAATGTCGACATTGTCCGATGTGGAGCTTCAGCCAAATAGGGCATGCTCGCGTGCCCTGTAATTTATACATCTCCCGGTTTGCCCAAAGTACGCTCTACCGCAAGTCATGAGTATTTCGTAGACAACTGACGTTGCACGATCAACGTACTGCTCTGCGTATTCCTTAGTATATGCCTCCGTTTTTTCTATTGTGGTGTTGACTCTTCAGCTCAGACTATACAATTTATATGGGGCAGTGAACACCACAGGCCCGCCAGAGTCTGCGGCAGCTCTTTTGAGGTAGTGGAACAGTCTGTGGACGTTTGGGATTACCACCCAGTTTGAAACGAGCGTTTATGCAACTTCTCTCAAGAAAAGTTTTAAATAGCCCGCTAGTTTAAGGCGGCTCACCAGGTCAAAGAATCTATCCTCTCTAGTATGATTGCATGACATATCTAGGGAAGCTTTCATTAACGACGACGCAATGTCTCGTTTCAGTCATTCGGAATGGGCAGACGAGAAAGGCGGAACCCCTTTCTTCGAAAGTGGCTGGATATCTCCACATACGTGATCCTTGTTGAAGTGTAAGTTTAAATCTTATAACTGCAACTTCTCAGACACTATGGTTTGGTGTTTGTAGGGGAGACCATGGATTTGCAGGAAAACACATACATTGTCCTGTTGATAAAGTCATCGTTCCAGACGTAGGTTTGTGGCACAAGAACCAAAAAATCATGCACGTAACAAAAATATTGAAGCTCTCCCCTATGTCTAGGCCCTCAAAAATTCCCCTGTCACTGTCAGCTAAAATTATATCACACAACATTGGTGCAACTCGAGATCCAATACATATCCTTTGCTTCTAGACATACAAGTTTTCTTAAAAGGACACAAGATTTGAAGATGAGTACAAGGTTAGCATTTCCATAAAATAAGCCACGCTCACCACCGCTTGAATTCCTAAATCAAGTCTCGTCATTCTCTTCAATGCAATGCCTAACGGCGAAGGGCAGCGTATCATGTGGCACTGAACGAAACATGACTCCCAACTCTACTGAAAAACATTCGCTACAGCGCTGGGTCCCTTCAAAAAAAATGCTTTAAGACTACCTCAAGTTCCCAACCAAAGTAGGCTCCTTAAGGACAAGGGTGGCTAACTGACTGCTAAGGTAACTCCTACTTCCTTCTGCCTTTAGTCTCTCTCGGTCGCTATGGCCCTGAGCGGATATCTTATATTGTGCGCCTTAGCGATGACAAATGCACTCAAGCTCAACTTCTTGGCCTGTTGGATATTCTTTGCAAGCTGGTTTATTCCAGGTTTTCACAAATTTCCTCGGTTGCTTCTTTGATCTGGTTGAGCGATGTATTTTTCACCTGCCTAGAATTCTTGGCGATGGCTGCCCTTGACTTGTCCTCGAAGCGTCCCTCCGGAAGCACCACGAAGACGCGTTCTTTGTCCACCGTGAGAAGTTTGAGCTTGTAGTCCTCGAAGAAGGCAATCACGTGTCCAGTGTTGAAGGTCCTGTGCTGTACCCCTGACTTGCATCCCAGAGCTTCGATTTCTTCAGAAATGTTGCTTCGATTGCTTCAGAAATGTAAGGAGAAGCAGCGCGCAAGGCGCTGCTTCTCGTTAAGGTTAAGACGAGTAAGTAGGCCGTATTTGGGTCCACGTTCGAGCACTTCAGTGGCCTCTTTTGGTGCCGACGAGTCACCCAGAAAAACGACGCCACTGAGGGGGTAGCAACCTCTCTTCTCTCTTTTTGGGCAGCGTGGCTCTGAGCTTCTCCCACAGGATTTCCCTTGTCTGTGTGGCCAGTCACAGAAAGTTCTTGCAGGTCCTCTCAGACTCTCCAGCGTTGTTGCGTGAATTGTAGCGCCAGACTCTCAGGCAATCTCGATGCCTTCCCGACTGTCTCCACACCTCCGCTCTCAGGATCTTGCAAATCTTCTGGCCGTCCCTTCCCGAACGCGGTGCTCCTCCAAACAAAGCCCGCACATCTGGTGGGCAGAAATCGGTTCTGATAGCGTACGAGTAAAGACTTGACTGGCATATGGTCGTCGCCAATAAAGTTGCGCACCACGTCCCTGAGGGTAAGTGGTTCTTAGAGATTAGAAAAGAGCTCGATGTATAGGAAATGAATTGCAGTAAAATGTATAAATGGGTCTGGAATTCCTGTATGAGAAGCTCAAAACCACGCTTCCCAAGGGGAAGAAAGAGGTTCCTACCCACCTCAGCGGCGTCGTTTTTTTGGGTGACTCGTTGGCATCAAAAGAGGTGACGAAATGGCTCTAACTCGTACCCCCCTCCTGCCTACAGCCTAGTCTTATCCCCAGCGAGAAGCTGTGTCTTACACGCTCCCTCGCAGAGAGAGCCCCACGTGATGACCGAAATAGGTGCATTTCAGAAACAGTCAAAAATTTGAGATGCAAGTCAGAAATAAAGAAATAAAGCACAGTACATTCAACACTCGACACGTGGTCTCCCTCTTCAAAGACCAAAACCTCAAGCTTCCCACGACGTACAAAGAAGTCGGCTTTGTGGTGCTTCGGGAGGAATCTTCGGGTTAAGTGAAGGACTGCCAGCGCCAAGTATATTAGGCAGGTGAAAAAAGTGTCACTCAACAAGATTAAAGGAGCAGCCAAGAAATTCTGTCAAAACCTGTTATTGACCAGCTTGGCAAAGAAGGTCCAGCTGGCCAAGAAGCTGAACTTGAGTGTATCTTCCATCGCTAAGACGCACAAAGTATGACCTCCGCTCAGAATCATTGTGGATGAGAGAGACTCGAGGCAGAAGGAGGTGGGGGTTACTTTAGTAGGCAGTTATCCACCCTGTTCCTTAATGACCCATTCTTGGTTAGGAAATCTGAGGTGGTGTTACAGAATATATGTTTGAAGGGACCCATCGCTATATCGGAGGTTTTTCAGTAGACATGGAACACTTGTTTTATTCAGTGCCACTAGATAAACAGTGCTTCGCCGGTAGTCATTGCATTGAAGAAAATGGCGAAACTTCATTTAGGAATTCTAACTGTGTAAGAGTGGATTCTTAAATGGAAATGCTAGCTTTGTACATATCTTCAAGTGTTGGGTTTTTTAAAGAAAACTTTTATGTCCAGAAGCAAGGAATATGCATTGGATCTCGAGTAGTACCAGTGTTGTTTGATATATTGTTAGCTGAATGTGATCCACGAATTTCCGAGGGCCTAGGCAGGGGGGAGAGCTTCAAGGTACTTCGTCACGTGTGATTTTTTAAGCTTGTGTCACAGCCTTACGTCTACAACGATGACCTTAACAACAAGACGATAGATGTGTTTTCCTCCAAATTGCATGGTCTCATCTTTATCCACCAAACCATGGCGTCTAAGAGGCTGCAGTTCTTAAATTTAAACTTGCACTTCAACAAGGATCTGATATGCTGGAATTACCAGCCACACTCAAAGAAAGGGGTTTTGCTTTTCTCGTATGCGCATTAAATATTAGTGAAACAAGGCATCGCGTCGTCTTTGATGAAAACTTCCCTAGATAATTCGTGCAAACATACTATGGGCGATAGCTTCTTTGATCAGGTGGGCCGCCTTAAATTAGCGGGCTATCCAAAACGTTTCTTGGAAGAAGTTTCAGAAGCACTCGTCTAAGAATACAAACACGGAAAAGAAACAGCCGCTCAGAGAGAAAAGACAAGACCGGTGGTAATCCCATACGTCTATTGGAGCTGAAGACAAAGACGACCAGGTCAGAATGCGGCAAAATTTAAACTTATTTTTATTTAATCTTGCTACTGAGCCAATGGCACTTCCTTCCTCGCTTTTGGTTAGCGGTTACCTACATTAGTGACCCGGTATCGATCTTGCTCCTAACATCCTGCTCCTGCTATGAATAATGCCGGCCAATTCAAAGTTCGTCGCGGCGTCACCGTCCTCACTGCGACGGTCCAAAACACCCGACTTCTACCATTTTGAACAAAAAACCCTCGCGTATGGCTGATGCAAGTCGAGGCCCAGTTCTTTTGCATTTGCCTCTGTCGGACTCCAAGCCACAGGCATTCGATTCTTGCGCACCCGACATCGTCATGCGGCACGAGTACGTGGACGTTTCTTCGGCTGCGGCGGTAGCTCTACGGAAATTTAAGCAGCGTAGTAAACCCATTCAGCGACCACTTTTTTTTTGTATTGTATTCTCGGGGAGTGTCCTGTATTTGGCGTTGATTGTCTGCAAACGTTTGCGCTTTTCCTCCTGTTTTTCTCCTCACCAACAGAAAACGGCGCGCATGCGCACTTCCAACTAATCTCCGCAAAAAGTGTCCGCCATTAAATTGCAAACGCTCCCTATGGTTTGATATGGACCTCCAACATAGGCAGCGCCGTCTCGCGGCTCACACGGGCATTAGAACAGGAGGTTCTAGTGCCCGCTCACGCGGGCATTAGAACAGGAACAGGAGGAACAAAGTAACAAGTGTGCATGGCAACATTCAACTCCAAGATGATTTAGTAAAAATTAATAAATGGTGCGAAAAGTGGCTGATGCCATTAAACAAATCTAAATGTAAAATAATCTGTTTCACTAGAAAATAAAAACCGTTTTGTCCTACCAATATTACTTAGGCTCCGATATCATTGAGACCGTTCCTTCGTACAAATATCTCGGTGTAAAATTAACATCAGACCTTTCATGGAATAATCACATTGAAGCGATCTCTGCAGACACCTCCAGGACCCTGGGAGTACTCCGACGTAACCTTCGACCTGCTCCACCAACTGTCTGCAAACTGGCCTACGACACACTTATTCGACCTAAATTAGAATATGCTGCCTCTATCTGGAACCGCCATCAAGGCTACCTTATCAATCATCTGGAAGCAATTCAAAACAGGGCCACTCGTTTCATCCTCTCCACGTACGATAACTCCATCAGTGTCTCTTCCCTAAAAAGTCAACTAACCCTTTCTTCTTTGCAGGTTCGTAGGAACGTCTCTCAGCTCTGCCTCCTTCACAAAATCTATTATCACTGTCCTGACCTTAAAACAGCATTATTATCACCTCCCGATCTAACATCATCTCGCCTAAACAACGACTGTACCATCAAAAGGATCTCTGGCTCAACAAACGCTTTCAACCGATCTTTCCTCCCACAAGCTATCAATGACTGGAACAGCCTCCCATCCTCCATCGTCACCATCGTAGACCCAAAAGCCTTTAAATCAAGTCTCCAATTGCACTTTTTATGTTGTTAACCGTTTACCAACCTTTTCCTGAATGTATTTATTTTTGTGTCTGTTTTTCCAATGTATAATATGAATGATCCCCCCCCCCCCCCCCTTATGTAATGCCCTCATGGGCCCTTAAGGTTCAATAAATGAAATGAAATGAGCATAGCCTCCGAGAACCCGAAGAACGTGCACGCGAAGGCTTCTCCGGTCGTCCCATTCGAGTCGCTCCCCAGCTCGACCGTTCCCCGCTTCTCAGACGCCAAGCTCCTTGTGAGAAGAGCCATCGCCCTACAGCACCCGGACCCGGTAGTGGTGGCGGCTGCCTTCCCAGCTCGGATACCGCGCGGCTTCGACCGCCAAACTGCCGCAGTATTGCACAGATTGCGGACCGGAAGCGCCTTCACCCCGGCGTGGATAAGTCGCTTCAGACTCATTGTTGACCTTATATGCCAGACCTGCGAGGAAACGGCCGACGCCGAACATCTCCTCCTGCACTGCACTGATCACGAAAGGAGCGCACCAGCTTCCGTGATGCCTTTTCCCTGGCTACCTAGTACCAACTTGGAGGAACTCCTCCGTCCAAGAGCGTCACGAGCTACTACTTACAAGGCACTCAAGAGTGTAGTCAGCTTCCTGAGGAGCGCGGAACTCCTCGAGAACCTCTAAGGCTTCCAAGAGATCTGGGTTGCTCGCAGCTCCTGGGGCTCCTTGAGATCTTGCATCCAGAGGTTTTCAGAAGTTCCAGGAGTCACGATTCTGTACCGAAAGCCGTTGAAAAGTTAAAACACTGAAAAGATCCCCTTCCCCCTCCCCCCTCTCTACTCCTCAGTCTCTGTTTCCCCTATTTCTCTTTCTCATCGACAGTGACATGTGCGCCCAAAGCGCAACAAACAACAACGTCGATTTTCTAATAAACGTCGCTTCAACAACAACTCGCCACGAGGGGGCGATGTTTCCCAGTCAAAACAGAGGGGCGAGCCGTCAGCATCGCAGGTAGAGATCCGCACTGGTACGGGCCAGACCGAGAGCCAGAGGACGGTCTGGCCCGCGGGCCGGGCTCGGGCTTCACGGCTACATTCATAAAGGGCCGGGCCGGGCATGGGCCTTGTATTCAAGCCTACAAGGGTGGCCAAAGCGGGCCAAGCCGGCCATTACTTTTTTTTTTTTTTTGCGGCATATGTTATTCTGAAGCGTGTTCGGGAGCGTGTTCGGGAGTAGGGCGAGGAACCATAGTGGGAAGAAACAAGTGCTGAAGCATGTGTGTATGCGGTTATGTTTTTGTACGCTTCGGTGTGCGCAGCCAATGCTCTTCCAGAGGACTAGCGGCGCGGCGTTTCTTTTCGTTCGCGGCCACGGCGCCATCATACCATCGATCGCTTCTCACAACCAACACGCACACACACGTGCCTACGCAATGGGCACCCTCTCCGGTGTAAACCATCTGTACGTACAAGTGCTTGCATCCCCAATATGGGTGAAGAGGTTCCCTTGAGGGGTACTTTTCCTAAACAATCTCGCAAACCACAGCAAAAAACGGTAACTTTTTTTTTCTGTTGTGCGCAGCGAGAGTGGCCATTTTAAACATTTCTTCGTGTTTTCTCCAAACCCGTCGCGACGTTTCCCTTCCTTTTCAACTGTGACACGTGGTTTTGTTTGCTGCTGCTCGTCATTTTTGTTTTCCCGTCCTTTCCGCGCGGGTTTGGTCGAAGAAAAGGAAGATCGGGGTAATTTTTCTTGACAAGCTGCCTAGGCCTGCAGACAAAAAATTCTAGAATTGTAATAGAGAAGTTTTTTTACGGCCATTCCTGGTCAACATAGGCATGACTATGACAGACAGGGTAGAGTATCGAAAGAAATTCCTTGAAGTCACTGCATCGCAAAGTACTTCGCGTCTAACCTAAAAATTGGAGGCTTGGAATCTGTAAATATACCAGGTTGGAATACCAAATAAACGAGGTTGGAACAAGGTTGGAATTTATAAATAAACCAGAGTTCTCTTTCTTCAGATCCCATTGTTTGTTTGCATATCAATTAAGTTACATCACAAAGTGCATAACAGGATACGGTGGTCTGTGTTACATGTGCCAGAAACTAGACGTTTACAAGATAACGCCCCACATTGTCAATCAGTACCTACAATTATCACGAAGTTTATAAAAAAAAATGGCGAAATCATTGTGAGGTGACCGTACCTCACCGCCATAAGTTTTCCTCCTAAGCCGGGGTCACACTGCTTATACATCATACAAAAGATAGTCTGCACACAGATTCAAACGCGAGTCACCACGGATCTAAGCTTCGAATGCCGCACGGCAATGAGTTTAAGGAGACACTTGGCACGCGGCATTTGAACCACAGATATCGTGGTGACTGATATCTGCACACTGTCTTTTGTATAACGTATAAGCAGTGTGACCCCGGCTTAAAGCTGTTTCTAGTAGAAGCATACATCGCAATACGACCCGCAAAAAGTGCGTAATAAATATTAAAAATATTAAAAGAAAGACAACACGCACTGCACTATATAGTATCAAACCTCGCGCTCAGGCTCAAAAGGCTACGCCAAACAACATGCGGAGATAAATTTTTACAAAATGCACCATGATTAATTTTATTTAGGGAAATCCGAATTTTTTATGTACGGAGCTAATATTTTCTTGTAGTTTTATACGTGCTACAGATTGCAGTCAAATATATCAAAAGTCGTGCTTGCAACGTTAGCTTCCACATGTCCAGATGAATATCTCAAATTAGATAATTAAATAAGCCTCATAACTTGTCTATCTACGTCCCCAGAGCAGCTGTTCACCGTTCTACCACAATACATAAAAATGTTTAAGTAGAATTTGCAGTAACTCGACGTAACAAGACTTTTTCTTGGACTCTTCTGCCTCGCACCATGCTGTCTGTGACTTAAGGCCCCTGGTCTTACGATGACTGGGTTGGAACTTGGGAGCGCCTCCCCGCGGATTGACGCCACCTCCTTCTCTTTTTCCGATTACGCTCTCTCCGCACGAATGGGACGGCCGGAGAAGCGTTCGTACGCTTCGGGATCTCGATGGCCATGGGAGGAGGAATGATTGGGGGAAGGGTAAACACGACGGCAATGGGGAGCGCTTCCGACAGGCGCAGAGTATACAGGAGACTATGACACAAGGCCTGTTCACACATGCAGCGGAGCGCTACAAGCATAGCGCTGACCTGGCGCTAAGCGCATGCTGACGGGAGCGTTCACCAGCTTTGTACCGCACCGTCAAAACTGTTGCTCATGGCAGACGATAAGTAGCTGATGACACGTGAACAGCGCTACATCAGCGCTCCGCTGCATGTGAGAACCGGCCTTTGCTTCATGTGTTCTCTTTGTGTGTCTTGCAAGTAGCGTGAAATGCGCCAATGAACCAGGTCCGTGCCTCGTGCGGCCCTTGGGAGCAAACGGCGCCGCAGCACTGAAATGAGTTGCCCTGGAACCCAATGGTGGTGGAGCACTCGCTTGTGACACGTGTTTGCCGTTTTTACACAGCAATGATTGGCGGTACTTGCTTAAGTAACGCCAAGTGTGAATTTTATCGAAGGGTTTTCCCACTCCTTGCAGGCTAAAGCAATCTCTCACAATTGTTTTGAAGTATTGGGACGATTCGGGGATTCAGGCATTTGGGCACCACGCGGGCCTTCAGAGTTTACGTGAGATTTTACAAACATTTTAACGCCGAACAAGACCCGTTTTTTTTTTAGAAATCGGACAAAGTGTTTCTGAAGATAATCAAAATAATAGCGAGTTTTAGTTTGTGGTGACTGCCGCCGCACTCCTCCGGCAGAGGGCAAGATGCCCGACGGCAGCGCCACGCGGCGGCAGGGCGAAGCTGGAGGGGATGCGCAGGGGCATTCGACGTGGAGACGCGGATTAAACTGGACGTAAGAAACCCTTCCTTGTGACTACGTGTCCTTCCGGGGTGGACCGCACGGACGAGAACCCGGGGCATCCAAGGTGTGGGCAGGGAAACCAACATTGGCGACCAGCATGAGGCCTCGTTCGTGTGGCCCACTTCGGAAGGTAAGTGGGGTCTTTTCCACTGTTTGTCTCGGGTTTGCATGTGCTCGCGTTCAAGTAGCGGAGGAGGCGATGCGAATTTTCGGCGCATAGGCCGGTGACAATTCCGTCCACACATCACAAGCAAGGGCACTTCGGGGCGCAAAAAACGAGCCGGACCCCGCGCTGCTCCTGGACCAGCTGGACCTGGGCCTGGGCTCCCTCTGAAGGAGGGAGGAGTGTGGTGGCTGCCGCCGCACTGCCCTGGCAGAAAGCAAGACGCCCGACGGCAGCGCCACGCGACGGCAGGACGAAGATGGGGGGCGGGGGATTCGACGTGGAGACGCGGATCGAACAGGACGTAAGAAACCCTTCCTTGTGACTACGTGTTCTTCCGGAACCGGAAGAACACGAGAACCCGGGGCATCCGAAGTGTGGGCAGGGAAACCTACAAGTTTCAGTTTGGTTTGAGCTCCGATTCGATCATTTCCCGCACCGGTGGCTGCCCCAAGTCTTTGTGCGCAGTAACGACAAAAGCCCGATTCTGTTCCCAGGAAGAGATTGAGAAAGAATGAAACATGAGGGAAATGAACCTCAGCCGTGCACTCTGGAAGCGTCGTGTAAAGGTATTGCTGGAAATGTTCGCGGTAAAAAAAAAATATATATATATATATAAAAAAAAAACAATTAAACAGTCATTAACCAGAGTCCACTTCTTCCGTCTGCTTCTACCTAGCAAGGTCTGGGTTTAAAACCTCCGCCGAAATATATTTTTTAATATATTGCATTTATTTCTTAACTTTTTGGTACAATAACGTATTGTGAACAACATCCAGTCCTTATACAAATTTTCAGTTATTCATTTTGGCTTCTATACACCTGCCTGGTCGGGTAAAGAATAACAATCAAGATTATTTATATCCCACAGGCTAGACTAAGGTGATTTCAATAAAATGTTTCCCGTACAATTAAACCTGCAAATATTTTGATAGTTACCGTTCGTCTATCTTCGTATTGTTTAATTATGCACTTTATTTAAATAAAGGAATCACCACACAAGAAAGATATATATCAGTATCGACAGAAGCGAAAAGCGCTGCTCTTTTGAGCAAAACCCGAGACGAGTTTAAATTTTATTTTTCCACTTTGATCTGCAGTTGTGTGGTGTCAGGCAACCAAATCGGAACGCAAAAGAAAGAGATGAAAAGTCAAGGTTTCCAAACGAGTTCTTTTTCGTGAACACTAGGTTCTATTTGCTGTAATGACCTGGCAATATCAAGTTATTTTCTAAATAAATAACGAAGACAAGAAATTCTGCGGACATGCAGACGCGGAGAGAGCGGCAAAGAAAGAGCGAGAGAGAGGGGGAGGAAAAGCAGAATAGCCGGACAGACCATCTGCTCTTCCCTCTCTCTTTCTCTCCGATATACTTGCGTCAGCCATTATAACTGTCTTGCTTTAAGAGAACTTCTGCTCTTTTATAAAATCATTCAACCGCCTTGTGCGATAAAAAAAAAGGAAAATGTATATTGTCGATTTCAAAGGCCAATCAATTTCAAAGGCCGTAGCGAGGCTTTTTTTCTTCTTGATGTTGATGCTGGCTACCGAGGAACGTGTAAAATACTTGCTTCTTGTCGAAGACGGAGGATTACCGATTACTGCGTCTAATTAGAACAACGAAAATAATTACTGTACGCGAAGCAGTTACATATGGCATATCCGTCTGATCGTTTTCCAGCGCTCCAATCATCTGAATCGGATCTGCGAGATTCTGGAGCGTCTCCAGATCTGGGCTAGAGGAACGGCGTGCCGGCCGAATGCTCGGCAACCTTTCCGAGCGGCCAGAGCGCTGACACAGGACTGGATACCGAAGGCAACTTTCGCAACCACTCCGGTGTCCTGGCGTGAGCTACCGCTCGATAGGGAGGGTTTGGCCGATAACATTCATCCGTACATTGAGCACCCCTGCATGGTGCACCACCAGCACAACCGCGGCATGTCCCCATGCCCGCACAAAATACGGCAGCCTTCAATTCAAACGCTTGTTTTCGTATAGTCCCCTGTCAGGCGCCGAGCACCTCCTGTACTCACTGCACAGCAGAGCGGTATCCATGCGGTCTTCAAGGGCAGCGGCCTCCGACGCTAAACCTCTTAGTCGTATCGGCTTCTTCTTTTTGAACCCAACAGTGGAAGTGGCTGGAGTCACGTGACCAGTCCTCTGGGACACTTCGAAATCTGAGCGCCTCACAGCGCGACGAGTCAGAGGACGACGGTATCCGAAAATCTGAGAGCGCCCTGAAAGAACCTGCCGCCCAACTTCGATCAGCTTAAAGGAGCGGTGCAACGATATTCAATTGGAATGTTTTTCACTTTACACGAGCTTACTGGCACTAGTGGGACTCAAGGATATTCGAACGCAACGCCACTGGCCAAGAAATCCCTTTGTTGCGGTGTAATTTCAAGGACAAAAGCGATCTTACTCATTCAATCTTTCCTTTGCAAAATTTGATGACGTAACCTGGGGATCGCAGTACACCCCAATGACGATATTTGAATGCGGTTCATAGATTGGACCCGAGATTGCGTAAGCACTCGATTTGGGCTCGTGATAATTACTAGCTCGAGAAGCATTTAAGTAGTGGCCCGTGTTCAGTGTTGGACAAAATACTCGATAAAAGTATTTAAGTTACTAAATACCTGCGTCATAAAGTATTTAAAATACTACTCTAGTTACTTTCACTGTAAAGTATCTTAAGGAGAGTACAAATACTTATAAATGTATTTCAGTTACTTTTGAAGATACTTCCGCATTGCTTAATTTGTATCGACGTCATTGACAACGACAATTATGCAGCTACGCAAATCTGGGTTACCAGAATGGTTTATTAGCACGCAACAACACAAAACGGAAAAAAAAGCATTGTAGGGCTATTTTATGCAGTCCGACTATAAAGAGCAAAATATTGTCACGAATGATAAAAGATGAGGCGGCGAATAACTGAAGAAACTAAACGTTTAATGGGGCGAACTTGTTCCCAAAACAAAAGAGAGAAAGGCTAGCGTGGCAGGCGTCGATGTCGGCGAAACAGCAGGATCGACCGCTGGGGCGAGACTGACTCCGGACCGCCACTCGGAGCACCTTTTGTACCCGCGTGGGTTTCTGGAACATTCGGCGTAGAAAGATCGGCGCGTAGAACATTCGTAACTCAATCAGACGACAAAATTCTCGAACTTACCAGAATGTCAAGTTGAAGCAATAAATAAAACAGAAGACCGCTTTCTGGTATCGAACCCGGAGCCTCCGCGCGAGAGCCAAGCGCGAGAGCCAAGCGCGGTAACCATCCGGCCACGCTGGGCAACGCACGTGGGAATATCACTGATAGATGTTACAAAACATTTCTGGGACAACAAGAAAGAGGTCGCTTTAGCTATTGGGGAGGAGATCAGACCGTGGCGCCCCAGGCGGTTAACTTTAGAACAGCGTTCGGCTGGAGTTCGTGTTCTCCGGTGAGAGGGAGGAGGGGCTCTTTTGTTACCACTCCGGCCTGCATGAACAATGCAGCATGCACCCTGCCCAGCTCAGCACAAAAGCCCAAGTGGGTCAAGTTAGCATCCTCTGACGACTGCTTTCGGGGGAGATCCGGCACTTAACGGCACTTCACTAATTGTTGGTATTTTTTTCATTACACTATGCCCCGCGCTCTCTTAAAAAAAAAGATGACACGAACATTCCCACAAGTCCTGTGGGCATGTGCATAGGCCTTGCGTTAGGTAAACACCAAGGTGTGGGGGTGACAAACGGGTCAGAGCGCTTCGCCAATAGTGACATCGCTGAATATCACATCCTGCGGCGCACCTTAGACGCAGCGTTTTACTACAATACATATTCCCTATACGGGGAGTTCACTATAAACGAACTTGGGACACGGATATGAGTGAATGGATAACAAAGAGAACCCACATAATAGCCACGGCAGTGGTCGCACCTTCTTCAAGTAGGTTGCGTTCAGAAAGGCACTCAGCGTTGGGGGGAGCTTTGTTGGGATTTTGAGAGGTCGTCCAGCTCGCAGTTCGTTTCCTGTACTGTTCTCTGCTTATCAATGTTCCCTTGCAGACAGTGGTCGCGAGAGCAATAAGTGCCAAACTGACAACACATAAAAAAAAAACCTCGACGTTTTGCTTTAGCGGGGTCAAATATACAAAAAGCAAAACAAAAATGTATACCTTTTTGTGTGTGTTCACTTCTCATTTTCTTCTATTTGTTATTTCTTGACACTTATGTCTGCATTGTTCTCGTAGCTCGTTTCCCGGTCTGCTTGCGCCTCCGGGTGGCATCTTTACTTCCGTAAAACCACACCTTTGGTTTGAGGATTTTTTTTGGGGGGAAACTCTATAGAAACAAAAGGCGCCTTTCGGAAGGCGAGGGGAGAACCTTCATTGTACGAACTTTGGGCTGAAATATGAGTCACAGTCGGCAAAAAAGCGATATTTTCACGAGCTCAGTTAAAGTCACCGTAGCTAATCGGAGCTAGCAACAGGATTCGGTTGCTCGAAAGAATGTTCGTTTGCTCGTGCCACGCCCACCCCACTTCATACCGAAAAACTCGGAAAATGGCGGAATGTCAAAAGTGTTTTTATGATAATGAGTACAGGATACTCGGAATTGTAATTAAAATAGAGTATTAAATACTCTCCATCAAAGGTATTTGCAAGATACCAAGATACTCCAAAAAGTATTTAAGATACAGTATCTTGAGTAGAGTATTTGAGATAGGCACAAGTCTGCCCGTGACCAATCGCTGCCACGACGACAATAGCCGAACCATAACAATGTCTGGAACTCAGCGCGTGTCCTGTGCTTTGCCAACCCCAGCGCGTGGCTATGATCAACATTGGCGGCATATAATCGGCTCCAGATCACATGGCCGCTTGTTCTGGCGGCGAGTTGAGGGGATGAACGTTGCTCGTTTTTCTTTAATTTTTTTCTGCGACTTCTTTTGCGTGGGGTGAAAAACAAACGCGTGTTTCATAGGTCATTAACGGCAGGGATCTGTTCTAAGCGGTATTTGCGCAAAGCACAAAAATTGTTGCATCGCCCCTTTAATGGGCATCGACTTTTCAGTGCGCTCCGAAACGCTGAAAGGCGACCATCCGAATATACGAATAGGAAGCAGCAAAGGTGACTCAAAATCTACAACCACCTGCCACGCACGGCAGATCTCACGTAAAAAGCCGCGGGAGAGCGAGCCTGGCTAGCTCGAGTTCAAGCCTAATTCAGGGCGTAAAGTCTGGGGGGTCTCACGGGGTCTCAGACCCCCCCCCCCCCCCCCTGATTTTAACGGACGGTCTCAGACCCCGCTCCACAGCCCCAGCATTAGTGAAATCAAACTCATATCTTGCAATAAAATAGATTGTTTTCAGTCAAGATCATAACAATATGTGATATGCGTTTTGAACATGTGTTTTCCCTCTGTCGCAGTTAACTCTGCAGCCCCCGCAGGGGGCACCTGTGAAAGCAGGTGTTTGGTGAGTGGCGTCACCACGGACCCTGAGCCATGCGGGTTCGCCCGCCCACGTATGGCTGTACGTGGCTTTCCCGTGTCTGGGGAAAAGGGCATCCTGGTGGTTGAGCCGAGCCCGGGGTAGGTATGGACCCTTCGGGGCCCCCCGGGTGAGGCAATACACCACTTCGGCCCCCGCTTCTCATAGACGGGAGTCCTGGTAAGACCCGGCCAGGATGATTCAGTCTAGTCGCCACTCCTACTATCCCCTCTATTCTTTCACCTTTGTCTTCTCCTTCTTTTCACTCTTCTCATTTCTCTTCTTTCCTTTTTCAACTCTTTTGGCGGCAAGGGCTAACCTTGGGTGGTGACAGACCCCTCGTCCAGAACCACACTCGGTTATAGAGACTTGGCAGCACTAATAGAGTAACGTCTTTAGACAAGCCATTCTTGTTATGAAGCGCTACCTATTCCCTTGTTGGGCTCGGTGGTGGACGGTGCACCACAGTTTCCGAACACCATTCCCCTCTTATGGGTTCCAAGCTTAAACCTTCCGATCGGGCCCCCAAAAGGGTCCGCACCGATGCATATCTACCACCTTTGGACAAGAGCAACACTGACTATGTTACCAAGTTTTTCATTGTACATTCCGAAGTTCAGACGAAACCGATGTCAAAACTCTCCCCTTTTCTTGTGGCTAAGGTCTTAAAAGACTTGGTAGGGGAAAAGTTTAATGCAAAAAATACTTTTTCTGGAGACCTTATGGTAGAAGTATTTGAGAAAAATCAGGCAGCAGCATTGCTCTGCCACAACCATATCCTTGACACGAAAGTGAGCGTCTCTGCAAACGGTACACTCAACACCATTCGTGGTGTTATATCTGAGGACGACCTGATGGAGAGTCAGGAGGAAGAGATTCTTGAAGGCATGCGCAGCAAGGGTGTTGTTGCTGTAAAGCGCATCACCACCCGTAGAGATGACAAAAAACTTCCTACGTGACACCTGATTCTTACCTTTGAGCTCAACAGCCTGCCTTCTTCCGTGAAAGCGGGGTAGTTGAATTGTAGGGTCCGGCCTTACATACCTAACCCTCTCCGTTGTTTCCGCTGTCAGCGCTTTGGGCACGGCTCGCAGTCCTGCCGTGGCAGTGAGACATGTGCCAGGTGCGGTAGCTGTGAGCACAACGCCGACGACTGTCATGAAGACATGAAATGTGTAAATTGTAAAGGCAAGCACCCTGCATATTTTAGGTCATGTGAACACTTTAAAAGAGAAAAGGAAATTCTGACCGTGAAGGTGAAGGAAAACATCTCCTATCCCGAAGCAAAGCGTCGCCTCTTGGGTTTCCAGAGAGGCTCTTTTGCCGAGGTGGTGCACCGGGGACCTGCACCGCCTATGGCGTCTGTGGGAAGCGCAAGTGTCTTATGGGGACCTTGCACAATTACTTAAGTCCTCTGGTCCCAAACGAAGGGTGAAACTTCCAGGGCGTGCTATCTCAGCTGCCCAGGCCGGTGCCCTCCCCAACCGTGCGAAAGGCTCGGATTCATCAACCGAGCAGACGGGGGCCACCCCGTCGCAGAAGAAAGGTACCTCTGGAGCAGTGCACACTGCTCCACCCCGAGATGACAGGGTGGATGCCGGTCCGTCGGGATCCACCCGAGCACAGGGGTCTGCGTTCCCTGCACAGGGTTCTGCACCCCCTGCTCCTCCGTCCCAGCCATTACGAGGTCGGGGACTTGATCCCTCTGCCCCTGGTGGACCTCGGCAAACCGGGGGAGCCGTCGAGGTTACAGGCCTCCAAGGACGAGCCCCTCTTGGCTCTAGCTGAGCCAATGGACAAGAGTGGGTCAAGGTCCGACGAGGACAGACCCCACTCGAGTTCCGAATCTCTACTTTCGGCCTCCGGTGGCACAACGGGCAGGCCGAATGACACCTCTAAAAAGAAAAATGCTCCGCGTGTAAAGATAGACTTTAAGTCATAGAAAACTTGCTTACTCTTGACAGTTATTTTTATTTTTTATTATAAACTTTGCAATGGTCCACAATTTTAGCATTATGCAGTGGAATTGTCGCGGCCTTTTTCGTAACATTGATGACATACATTTTTTTCTTGATGAGCTCCGTCCTGTGGCCTTGTGCCTACAGGAGACTTATCTGAGTGACACCCATACAAAAGTGCTACATCGTCATCAGCTTTTCCGAAAGGACCGCATTTCATCAAACTCCTCGGGTGTTGTAGCAGTGGTAGTACAGAGGGGAGTTGCCTGTGCTCCAGTCCCTCTACAGACTCCACTTGAGGCAGTTCCAGTTCGAATTCTTCTTGACCGTCTCATTACCCGTGTATCCCTCTACTTGCCACCCAACACTCCGCTGCATTTGCAAGAACTTCAGGGACTCGTCGACCAGCTGCCCGAGCCCTTTTTAATTCTTGGCGATTTTAATTCCCACCACCCCTTGTGGGGTAGTCCTCGACAGGACTCTCGTGGTTGAGTCAGTGAACGAATTTTGTTTATCATCCGGGCTATGTCTTTTGAACCAAAAAGAAGCAACATTTTTTAGTGCCACCCATAACACTTTTACAGCTATTGATTTGTCCTTATCATCACCATCATTACTCCCATGTTTTTCATGGCAAGTTTTAAATAACCCTTTTGGCAGCGATCATTTTCCCATTATTTTAGAAAGCGATCAACCGATTCCATCAATTCCGACTCGCCTTCCTAGGTGGAAGTTAGAGAATGCCGACTGGTCTATTTTTGAATTAGAGGCTGTGATTGATCCATCTTTGCTTCGTACTATGAGCCCCGACAATGCGACAGTTTATGTCACTGAATGTATAATTAGTGCAGCTTCGAATTCTATTCCTCAAACAACTGGACATCTTCCTAAGAGGTGCAAACCGTGGTGGACTAAGGAGTGCACAACTACTCGCAAGGACAAGAATAAAACCTGGGGAGTTTTCCGTCGGTACCCTACCAATCGAAACCTAATTGCATTCAAGAAAAGTAGGGCTAAGGCGAATTGGACACGAAAACAGGCTAAAAGGGTTTCATGGACCAAATATGCCTCTTCTATAAATAGCCTTGTTCCAGCGAAGGAAGTGTGGGACCGCCTGCGAAAAGTCCGAGGAGACTACCAACCCTTCCGAATCCCTCTTTTTCCCTTGCCTGCCGTATCTCTTAAAGATCAGGCAAATGTTCTTGGTATGCATTTCCAACATGTATCTAGTTCTTCCAACTTTAGTGTAAAGTTTAAGAAGTTCCAGTCTACTTCTGAAAAGCAATCAATCTCGATGTCAGGATATGACCGGGCAGCTTACAATAGACCGTTCAGTATGTGCGAACTGGAAGTGGCGCTTGGTGTAAAAAAAGCAGTCTGCACCAGGTCCAGACAGGATTCATTACGAAATGCTGAGGCACTTGTACCCAGCATTATTAAGTCATTTGCTTATGTTTTTTAATCATCTATGGAAAGTAGCTGCTTCCCCTCGATGCTGGAAAAGTGCCCACATTGTTCCTCTTCTGAAGCCTGGTAAAGACCCCTCTCTTCCGGCGAGTTACCGTCCCATTGCGCTCACTAGTTGTCTTGGGAAGACCTATGAAAGGCTCATCAACCGGCGCCTGGTGTATTTTCTAGAGGAAGAAAATATTTTGGACATTAATCAGTGTGAATTTCGGGAGGGACGATCAGCCACAGACCATTTGGTTCGTTTGGAGAGTTTTATCCGTGAGACATTTGTATATCGGCAGCATTGTGTCTCGGTATTCTTCGATCTGCAAAAGGCCTTTGATACCACATAGAGGTATGGAATTTTTCGGGATCTGCACAACTATGGAGTACGAGGGCGTATGCTCCAGTGTATACAGAATTTTTTAAGTGACCGGACTTTTCAGGTCTGCTTGGGTTCTACACTGTCTGATCTGTTCCCTCAGGAAAATGGAGTCCCTCAGGGAGGAGTTTTAAATGTTACTCTGTTTGCTATAAAAATTAACAGTCCTGCGAGTGTGAGACCACCGTCTGTGTTTTACTCATTGTACGTGGATGATGTGCAGATCTCTGTTTCTTCTTGCAACCTCTCCAGCTGTGAATGACAACTACAACGTACAGTCAATAGGATGAGCAAATGGGCAGATGAAGACGGCTTCACTTTTTCTCCTGAAAAAACTGTTTGCGTTCCCTTTTCGCTCCGCCGGGGATTGTCCCTTGATCCTTCCTTTCATTTAAACCACATTAACATACCTGTTCCCCAGGAACACAAATTTCTGGGCATAATTCTCGACCAGAAACTCACTTTTGTACCTCATTTGAAGGAACTGAAGCGCAAATGCTTAAAGTCATCGAACATTCTCAAGGTGTTGTCCCACAACTCGTGGGGGTTTGACAGGCGCTGCCTCCTGCCACTCTACAATTCCTTAGTTGGGTCTCGCCTCGACTATGGTGCAATTCTGTATGGATCTGCACGTCCATCTACACTAAAGATGCTGGATCCGGTTCACCACCAAGGGCTGCGACTGGCTACGGGTGCTTTTCGCACATGACCTGTGTTGAGTTTGTATGAAGACACCTTTCAGATGTCTCTTGAGAAGCGTAGACAGTACCTTAGCCTTTCTTACGCTTGCAGGGTCTATTCGAACCCACAACATCCATCCTAGAATACCATCCGTACATGTCGATTCTCCCAACTTTTTGAAAACAAACCATGTATTGTACGTTCTATTAGCTTCCGCATTCAAAGCCTTTGTGCCTTCCTCCAGTTTCCACTCAATGATGCTGTGACATTAAAGCACTGGTCGCTCACAAAGTATGATAAACGGGCTATTTCCCCGCAAGCCCTGCAGCAGGAGTTTCAGTCATTGCAGGAGAGATATAGTGATTATAATGAATTTTATACTGATGGGTCGAAATCTTCATCTTCTGTTGGTTGTGCCGTATATTCTGATTCCTTTGCGAAAGCTTTGCGAATGGATGGTATGGCAAGCATTTTCTCTGCAGAGCTTTATGGTGTCTCTCTAGCCATTGAATATGTCATGAGTAACAACATATTAAAGGTTATCCTCTTTGTCGATTCACAAAGCGTGATACAGGCTCTTTCTTCGAGACTTCCCACAAAGAACCTCCTTGTACTACATATAAGGTCTAAAATAAACCGGGCTCTCAAACTCGGACACACCATAAGATTCTGCTGGGTGCCCAGGCATGTAGGAATTCCTGGGAATGAGCAAGCAGATAAACTGGCTGCAAGTGCAAAGGACTCGGCAACAACTCTTGGGTTACCCTATCAGGACCTTAGGCCACTTTTGATGAAATCACTTTTGAAGGCATGGCAGTCGGAGTGGAATCCGGAGTGTAACAATAAACTTCATGTCATTAAACCCATCTTGGCTCTATGGGAGAGCTCGTTCCATAAGGAACGTCGACTAGAGGTTCTCTTATGCCGCCTGAGGATTGGCCATTCACGTCTGACTCATCTACATCTTCTTTGTGGCGAAGACGAAAAGCTCTGTGCCCATTGTGGGGAAGTACTGACAATTTTGCATATTTGATGGCATTGCACATTTCGTCACCAACATCGCCGACAAAGTTTTCCTGGACATTTTAGAGGTTACCTTCCATTTCATCCTATGTTTTTTCTTGGTGATCATCCTTTAGTGCCACTTAACCGTGTTTTTGACTTTCATAAAAAGACCGGATATATACATCAGCTGTAACTTTTACCATGAAAACTTTAATATCTCTTTCCTAGTATAGCCGTCTTAAAGGGGCGGTGCAACGATATTCAATTGGAATGTTTTTCACTTTACACGAGCTTACTGGCACTAGTGGGACTCAAGGATACTCGCACGCAACGCCACTGACCAAGAAACTCCTTTGTTGCGCTGTAATTTCGAGGACAAAACCGAGCGTTTCCATTCAATCTCTCCTTCGCAAAACCTGATGACGCAGCTGGGCGGTAGCAGTACCGCCCAGTGACGATATTTGAATGCGGCTCAAAGATTGGACCCGAGCATGGCGTGGACACTCGATTTGGGCTCGAGAAGCATTCGGGTTGTGGCCCGTGTCCAATCGCTGCAATGACGACAACAGCCGAACCTTAACAATGTCTGGAACTCAGCGCGTGTCCTGTGCCTTGCCAACCCCAGCGCGTGGCTATGATCAACTTTGGCGGCACATAATCGGCTCCAGATCACGTGGCCGCTTGTTCTGGCTGCGAGTTGAGGGGGTGAACTCTGCTCGTTTTTCTTTATTTTTTTCTGCGACTTCGATTGCGTGTGGTGAAAAACGAACGGGTATTTCACAGGTCATTAACGTCAGGGATCCGTTCTAAGCGGTATTTGCGCAAAATACAAAAATCGTTGCATCGCCCCTTTAAGTAATTTTGTCTGGCGCAATATAGCCAAAGTCGCTCTTGCGCCATTAAACCCCAATCACACACTCAACTCTGCAGCGATCCATAGTCGGTGACAGGTCAAGAACGAAGTGGAAGCTCCTCCCACCCCTTTCCATTTTAGTGGAACGAACGGTGGAGAGGAGTTCGCCTCCTCTCCAGCGTTCGCACTACTAAAGTGGAAAGAGGTGGGAGGAGCTTCCACTTCGTACTTGGCGTGTCAACGACTAGTCTTGTAATAGAATGTGCACTATAAAAAAAAAAAGAAAGGGATCGGTAGCCGAGTGTATTAGCGTACTGAAGCTCGGAGCACGTAGAGCGAAAGCTCGGGCTGCAGCTCCCAGGGATCCAGGGTACAATCCTCACCCCTGCCCGCTTCGATCTGGATGAGCTTCGTACGAACGTGCGGTTGTGTGCCACTATAGCGCGATGCTCGTTAAAGACGCAGGCTAGCATTTGTACTTCAATAATTATATTTATCATCTCTACAACGTAAACCAGTCTCGCCGCACCCCAAAGGCAGACCGGCCTGACGCTGTCTAAACACGAACGTCAATTTTTGTTATATCAATGAAAACACCCCGCAGATTTGAAGCTAGAAACACAATTTGGGGTCTTTCCAGATGCCTCAGAGAGCATGCCTACTCAGACCCAGTGTTGAACAAAATACTCGATAAAAGTATTTAAGTTATTAAATACCTGCTTTATAAAGTATTTAAGAAACTTTCAAGTTTCTTTCACTGTAAAGTATACTGAGTAGAGTACAAATACTTAGAAATTCAATTCAAGTACTTTTGAAGATACTTCCGCATTGCGTAATTTGTATCGACGTCAGTGACAAACAGAATTAGAGTTGCGCAAATCTGGTTTACCAGAATGGTTTATTAACACGCACAACACAAAAAAAAAAGAAGAAGAAACATTGTAGGGTTATTTTATGCAGTCCAACCATAAGAAGCAGAATATCACTGATACATGTTACAAAATATTTCTGGGACCAAACAAAATAGGAAAAAAAGAAGGTCGCTTTAGTTATTCGAAACTTTCACAACCTATAAGGGTTGCGCTGGTGCCTATCAAATTGGCTATGATCTGGATGATCGTCGTAGAACAGCAGTAAGAGGCGGATCCTGCGACGCGTAATTAATTCTAGTTTTGCTTTATACGAGCAGTATTAAAGCTTTACTTAATTTTTTCCCACCAGGAAGGTGTAGGCAAGCACCTTTCTTGTGAAGCCGATCATACAGGAGCTAGGGAGCGCTATTGTCACACCGTGGTCCCCGCAGGGGGCACCTGTGAAAGCAGGTGCTTGGAGAGTGGCGTCTCCACGGACCCCGAGCCCCGCAGGGGGTGCCTGCAACTTAGGTGCTAGGTGCTTGGTGAGTAGCGTCACCACGGTCCCCAGCTACGTGGGCCACCATACCCGCACGCAGGGGACACCTGCTTTACTCGGTGCTTAATGAGTGGCGTCACTACGAACCCCGAGCCTTGTGGGTTCGCCCACCCACGTCTGGTTGTGCCTGGCTTAAACCCTGTCCGGGAAAAGGGGATCCTGGTGGATGAGCTGAGCCCGGAGTACGTTTGGACCCTTCGGGGCCCCCCGGGCGAGGCAATATACCACTTCGGCCCCTGCTTCTCGTAGACGGGTGTCCTAGCTTGGCCCGATCAGGATGATTCAGTCAGTCGCCTCTTCTATTCTCTTCTTCCTTCATTCACTTGTCCTTCCACCTCTTTCTATTTTCTCCTACACTCTCTTCTTTCTTTTTTCACCACCTTAGGCGGCAAGGGCCAATCTTGAGTGAAAACAGGACCTGTCTCTGCAACCGCACTAGGGTATAGTGCCCGAGTAACACTGGTAGAGTAATTGTGTCAGCCAAGCATTTCTTGCTATGGCACATTACCTAACCCCTTGTTGGGCTCCGTGGTGGGCGGTGCACCCGGGCATTGAATTTTCTTCCCCATCTTTATGGGTCTGCACAACAAATTCTTCCTTGATCGGCCTCTGAAAAGAGTCCGCACCGAAGCACGTACACTTGATGTTTCAGTAGTAGTTACTCCGCAGTATCCAAAGTTTTTGGTGATGCACTCCGAAAATGAGAAACCACAAAGTAAACTGTCCCCTTTTCTTGTCGCGAAAACACTAGAGGGTGTTGTGGGAAAACCTTTCCAGGCTAAGAAGATCCACAGTGATGTCTTCTAGCATTAAACTCAATTTCCGATTACAAAGTCAGCGTAACCCCCCACCACACCCTAAATACAGTACAAGTCGTAATTTCCGAAGATGACTTACTCGAAACTTCAGAAACAGAAATTGTAGAGGGCCTCTTCAGCCAGTGAGTGATCGCCGCACGGCGCATCACACTTCGACGTGACGGCGTGGAACACAAAACAAAACGTATTTTACTGACTTTTGCAGCGACCATCCTTCCATAAGCTGTCAAGGCAGGTTACCTGCATGGCCGCGTCCGACCATATGCCACCGAACTTGCTGCGCTGCTTCAAGTGCCAGCGGTTCGGCCACGGCTCGCGAAGCTGTCGCGGATTTGACACGTGTGCACCGTGCACGTGTGCAAGGTGCTTTAGCAAAGAGCATCTCGCAGATCATTGTGAGAATGATCCAAAGTGCACTAATTGCGAAGGAAAGCATGCTGCATACTGTCGGTCTTGCTCTCTCTGGAAGGAAGAAATAGAAATACCTACATTGAAGGTCCAAGAGAACATTCCATACCACGAGGCAAAGAAGCGTGTCTTGTTTGCCTTACGTGGTTCGTATGCAGAGGCTGTGCCCAGGGAAGCTGCACGGCCGATGGTGTCCACGGGGCGCAGACATCTATGGATGACCTGCGTGTCCCGTCGGTGTCCCCCTCTACCTCGGTAGCGGTGCGGCAAACACCGCCTCCGAGCTCTAGGAAAGATGTGGGCGTACCCACACCCAGCAAGGAGCAGGACTTGGCGACCCTTGCTCCTCCCACTGCCCTGCCCCCCAGGGGACGGGGTATGCCACCCCGTCCTTCTGGTACCCAGAGGAACCCTGGCCTGCCAATCAAGCCAGCAGCATCCAAGGGTCAGCCATTGGCGACAACCACCGACGAGCCATTGGATCAAAGTGGGCTCAAGACCGACGAGGACAGGCCCACGTCGGGGTCAGAGTGTTCCCTCCCTGCCACTGCTGGATCCACCAGTGAGCAGAAGGGTGCCACTAAAAAGAAAAACACTCCTCGTATGAAGATCGATTTTAAGACCTGAGAATATATTCCTTGTCTTTATTTAAGCTTTCCTTTATTTTTCCGTTTTTAGCTTTTTAGACTTCACCCTTTTAAATTATGGCCTGCATTGTGCAATGGAACTGCATATGTCTTTCCTGTAATTTAGATGACCTGAGGCTCTTGTTGCAGAGGCATGAACCCTCTGCATTTTTCCTGCAAGATACATACCTTAAACCGCCTAACAGCAACTTTCTTAGGTCATATCAAGGACCGCGTGACTACGTCTGGCGCTTCCGGTGGAGTTGCTATTGTTGCAGACAGTGGCGCGCCTGCCTGTGTGGTCCCCCTAGACACGCCTCTGGAGGCCGTTGCAGTGAGGTTGCTACAGCATCGCCTCATTACAATCTGCTCCATTTACATCCCCCCTTCATTTGCATTGAACTTGCCCAACTTGAAACTTTAGTCGATCAACTACCTGAACCTTTTATTTTAATGGGCGATTTTAATGCACACAACCCCCTCTGGGGCAGTGTACGAGTTGACACCCGAGGTTACTGTTGTGGCGCAGCTTTTATCTCTCAGAGAAGTGTGTGTCCTAAATACAGGAGAGTCAACATATTTTAGTTCTGCTAATCATTTTTGTTTCTTGCATTGACCTCACTATTTGTTCCGCTGCATTTTTACAGATTTTACTTGGAATGTAATGAATAAGCCTTGTGGAAGCGACCATTTTCCGGTCTATCTTACTCCACTAGAAGTCCTGCCCAGGCGTTCTTGTCGTCCTCCCCGTCGGAAGATCTCTTCAGCAGTTTTTCGCAAGAGACCTCCGTGGGCGAAAGAAATGCTCTCATAACAACAGCAATTGTCGAGGCAGCCCGTCTGTTCATTCCACAGACATCCGGCAAGCTGTCGAGACGTCCAAAACCATGGTTTAATGATGAGTGTAAGGAATCCCGAAACCGCCAAAACTGTTCTTGGGCAAGATTTGGGAGGTATCCCACTTCCAGACACCTCTTGGCATTTAAGCAATTACGCGCAAAAGCCCGCTATATTAGGAAACAGGGAAAAAAGAAGATATTTTTGTTCGTATGCATTTTTTATTAAAAGTTTCACGCCAGCGAGGATTGTCTAGGACAGATAGGTATAATGGATGGCGACTACCATTCTTTCTCAATCCCCTTGCTGCTAGACGAGGATCGAGAAGCATTGTCATCATTATATGAACAAGACAACGCACTTGGTAGGCAATTCGTACAAGTCTCTAGTACTGAAAATTGCACTCCGGAGTTTCTGCAGTTTAAGTCCAAGCGCAAGAGAACTCCAATTCGTAGGTTGAAGATTGCACTAAAGAATATAATTGTCCTTTTTTTCCCCTTGTCGAGCTTCGTCGAGCTCTTGCTGCTGCAAAGCCTACATCCCCTGGACTTGATGCAGTTCACCCTAGCATGCTTTCCCATCTACCTGAAACATTTCTTGTCATTCTCCTCCAGAATTTTTTTAACATCATCTGGGCGAAAGGGAAATTTCCTAGCACCTGGAAACAGGCTATTGTCGTCCCCATTTAAAACAAGGAGAGGACATAAGTAAAGCCACAAGCGACAGGCCAATTGCCCTTACTAGCTGTCTGGGGAAAACTTTTGAGCAGCTGGTTAACAACAGGCTTACCTACATACTAGAACGAAAAAAAACTCCTAAGCAATTTTCAGTGGGTTTCCGCACTTCCAGGTCGACTGTTGACCACCTGGTACGCCTTGAGACGACGGTCCGCGAGGCTTTCATAAAAAAGCAATTTTGTTTGTCTGTATTTTTCGACCTTGAAAAAGCTTACGACACTGCCTGGCGATACGGCATACTCCAGAAGCCTTATCTCGATGGACATAAAAGGGAGAATGCTCAACTGTATTGCTGACTTTCTGCAGGATCGTAGCTTTCAGGTGAGCCTGGGAGCTACAATCTCCGAAACTTTCCCCCAGGAGAATGGCGTGCCGCAGGGCTGTCTGTTGAGCGTCACTTTGTTCATTATAAAGATTAATTCTTTATCTCAGGTAATTCCGCCCGCGATCTCTCATTCTGTTTACGTCGACGATGTCCAGGTTTGTTTTTCTTCATGTTACTTAGCTATCTGGGAGCGTCAAGTTCAACTTACGGTAAACAAGATGAGTAGGTGGTCTGACCAGAATGGCTTTCGGTTTTCTGCCAAGAAGCCTGTGGCTGTTTGTTTCTCTCGGAAACGAGGAATGTCTCCCGAGCCATCCTTGTTCATTAAAGGTACACCCATTCCTGCTAAATCGGAGCATAAGTTTTTAAGCCTAGTATTCGATAGTAAGTTAACTTATGGCCCACATATAAATCAACTAAGACTAAAATGTCAGCGAAAGTCGAATCTTGTTAAAGTCCTTGCACACCGTTCTTGGGGTTCCGACCGTGTCTCCCTTTGGCGAATCTACAGGGCCTGTGTTCGCTCAGCTTTGGATTATGGAAGCATTGTTTATGATTGTGCCAAACCCTCTACACTTAAAATGTTGGACCCAATCTGTCACCAGGGGATTCGACTGGCAACCAGAGCCTTTCGAACGTACCCCGTGCCCAGCTTGTTTGCTGAGTCAAATGAGTGGTCACCTGATAAACGTAGGCTTTATCTTAGCACGCAGTACTTTTTAAGACTCCGTACTCTTCCGCAGCATCCGAATTTTTCTTTGATTAAAAGCATAAAATATGAGCAGGCCTTTCAAAACAAGTCATCCGTAATGCTTCCCTTTGCACTTCGCGTGAAGGATGCCACAGCGACCTACAGTTTTTATATATCCTGTTTTGTCATGGAAACTGAACACATACTTCCTCCTTGGGGTGACCTAGCTATAACAGGCGACCTTTCTTTGACAAAATACAACAAGAAAGGGCCGCCGCCAGCGTTATTAAACAATATTTTTTTTAGATTGCTAGACAATACCAGACGGTCAAAAGTTTTTTTTACTGATGGGAGGAAACGTGCTGGCTATGCTGGCTGCGCGGCGGTTGGGCAGTACTTCCAACGCGTTAGACGAATTAATACCTATGCATCTGTGTTTACTGCTGAGCTCCTTGGACTCTTATTGGTGGTAGATAAAATAATCAAGCAAAAATACAGATTATCTGTGATATTTACAGACTCGCTCAGTTCCCTCCTTGCCCTGAACTCTGCAACATCCTGAAGCATCCCTTCGTTTCTCTGCTTCGTGCTAAAGTAACAAACGCTATAAAGCAAAACATCATTATTCACTTTTGCTGGGTTCCTAGCCATATAGAAATACGCAGCAATGAGGAAGCCGACCAAGCCGCAGGTGCATGTGTAAACAGGTCCATTGAAATTCACACCCTCCCAGTGAGAGACTATAGAACTACACTACGAAATAAAATAAAACATTCCTGGCAAGTAGAGTGAAACTCTTCATAGCTCCATAGAGTTAAGCCTTTTTTAAGTGAATGGCTCAGCGCCAGACATCGGGAAAGGTTCTATGAGGTCATCTTATGCCGACTGAGAATAGGTCACACACACTTGACTCATGGCTACCTTTTAAGAAGAGTCGACCCACCGATGTGCGACTACTGCTCAGAAACCCTAAATGTACTTCACATCCTTTTAGTATGTTCACAATTTAATAATGAACGCCGCTCGTACTTTCCTATCGTTTTCAGCGAAACAAATACCTTTCCACCGGGCACATTTGCTTGGAGACGAGCCAGCTATTCTGTACACACAAGTTTTTAACTTCTTGGAAAACATTAATATTGTACATCGACTTTAAACTTTAATTCTCTGTAAGTAATTTTCGACATTTTGATCTACTGCAATAATAGACCTTTAGTCTTGTGATATTTATTCACCCAGTGTTTGGCGCACCATGCCCTATGTTGCTGCTGCGCCAGAAAACTCCTAAATTCATTCATTCATTCACTCACACCCCGGTACCACCCTCGCTGAAACTTGCGAATGTGACATCGCTGAATATCACGTCCTGCGGCGGACCTTAGACGCATCGTTTAACTACAATCCATATTCCTATATGGGGAGTATACGGAAATGAGTGAATGGATAACAAAGAGAGCCCACATAATAGCCACGGCACTCGTCACACCTTCTTCAACTAGGTTGCGTACAGAAAGGCACTCAACGTTGGGAGACGCTTTGTTGGCATTTTGAGAGGTCATCCTGCTTGTAGTTAGTTTCCTGTCCTGTTCTATGCTTCTCAAGGTTCGCTTACAGACAATGTTCGCGAGAGCAATAAGTGCCGGACTGACGACAAAAAGAAAAGAAACAAAAGAAACTTCGACGTTTTGCCGTAGCAAAGTAAAATATACAACAAGCAAAAACAAAGTGTCTTCTTTTTGTGTTTTCTTCTCATTTTCTCGACACTGAAGTCTGCATTGTTGTCGTGAGTCATTTCCGGTTCTGCGTTGCGCCTAGGTGTGGAGATCTTTACTTCCCTAAAACCACCCCCTTTGTTTAAGGATTTTTTGGGGGAAACTCTAGGAGCAAAAAAATGCGTCTTCGGGAAGGCAAGGGGAAAACCTTGATTGTTCAAACTTTGGGGTGAAGTACGAGTCACAATCGGCACAAAAGCGACGTTTTCACGCGTTCAATCTAAGCCATCGTAGCTTATCGGAGCCAGCAACAGGATTTGGTTGCTCGAAAGAATGTTCAAGTTTGCTCGTGCCACGCCCACGCCAAACTCGGAAAATGGCGGAATGTCAAAAATGTATTTAAGAGAATGAGTACAAGATACTCACAAATGTAATTGAAATACAGTATCAAATACTCTCGATCAAAAGTATTTGTAAGATACCAAGTTACTTCAAAAAGTATTTGAAATACAGTACCTTGAGTAGAGTATTTGAGATAGGCACAAGTCTGCTCAGACCACAGGGTAAGACGCGAGAATAGACGCTGCCAGGCACCACTCTTCGCCCCAAAGCGTGGGTGGAACTGTAAGAGCACAAGAAAATACAGGTTGGACTTGTTGAAAAAAAACAGCGCGACTGGGACAAGGACAAAAAAACGAAGAGAACACAAGACAAGAGAAGCAACATGAACTCTTACCAACTTGCCCAGTTATCTATCCTAATCATCAGGTTGGACACACACAAAATTACCGTGCGTGTATGTCCGCGAGCGTCGCAACAGACCTCAAGTATCAAGAAACAGAAGCCTCTAGACCAGAAATTATCCCCGTATCGGGGATAATTTCTGGTGTTCATCTTTATTCCGGTTTTTTCTCAAATTTGATACAACCTTATCGCTTGTATCAAATTTGAGAAAAAAAAAAAACGAGAAAAAAAAACGAATCAAAGAAGACCTTAGAAGAAAAAAAAATAATAAAATATTAAACTTGCCTTCATTTATTTGATAAACCCGGGAAGCACATAGTGTGTCGTGCCTGTATTATGCGTGTATTATTGTTTGCTATGCTCGGTTGCGGGGAGCTTCGTGTAATTTAGGTTACGATGCACACACGACACTCTCGTGATCTTCGGGCTCATCAGAATGTTCGGGATATGTTTAAACTTCTTCGGGAGCAGAGTGTATCACGGGCATGCTTTAATGATGCGTTTTTGGTGGGTTCTGCTCCTTTGGTTAGGTGCGTGCAATAGCCTCGAATCCTTAGTTCTCTTGGGTTTGAGGAGCGCTTTGTTGTAACTCAAGGAATCGCGAGGGGAGCAGGTTTATCGCTCTCTTTTACCCTATCAATTGACTTTTGTCTCACGTTCGGACGTTCGTACGCCCGCTGCGCTATTTCTTGGTACGTTATGGTTTACCCCGTGATGTCGCGAGTTCACGTGGCCATTGGCTACGTTTTGTCTGGAACCAGCTGGGCGAACCCACGGTCGCCTTGGTACTAAGTAGGCTTGAATAAGTATCGTTCGCCGCCGACAGTCGCGTGCGGTCTATACTCCGTTTCACTTACCGCAGCCAACAGACACTATGATTCAAAGGATAAAATCAAGCGCTGCGGAGTGTGCATGGTCACGGCGCGAATAGTCTTTGTACGTTTCCTTTCACATACTAAACCTATCAGGCACAATAGAAGCGTCCTGATCCGGCACTGGTAGCTGAACCACGAAGTGAGCGAGCGCCGTGGCGGGTTCCGGAAGAAATGTCCCCGGAAAAAACGTCCCCGGAAAAAATGTCCCCGGAAAAAAAGTCCCCGGAAAATATGTCCCCGGAAAAAAAGGCCCCAGGTGGAAAGTAGGAAAAAATGGCCCCAAAGGGGTATTTGTTCCACTGCCGTACGATCCGCTTTTGACTTTTGTGTATGAATCTAGAGTGTGTCATTTCATTCCTGATTTTGTAACATTGCATCTCAACTGTTTTTTTTTTGTTTTTTCATTGTGAAATAAACATTTATAACACTTCTAGCCAAACCACATTATTGTGTTAGGGAAATTTGAGAAGTACTTGTGTGCCATTTCCAAATAGGTAAAGAGCGCGACGTTTTTGTTTGCTTTCCATTGTGAAATAAACATAACACTTCTAGCCAAAACCAAATTATTGTGTTTGGGAAATTTGAGAGGTACTTGTGTACAAATACCCATACGAGACGGCTTTACATTCACGCAAAACTTCGGACCTTTGGCTAGACAATTCTCAGTTGACTTTGTGAGCTGTACGCCAAAGGGATTTACAAGGGCAATTTTCATCGCGGTAACTGTTGACATGAACCCAGGTTTTGGTGACTTGCTTGTTCTTATCTTCTGCCTCAGGGACCGGAAAGTTGTATTACAGTCTTTCAAATTTACAACTTGTGTACCATTTCCAAATAGGTAAAAAGCGCGACACTTAAACAAGCGATCGTTAGCTTTTTTTTATATTTTGCTTATAGAAACTAAAGGTTAATTGTCATTAAGAGTGCTTATTTGTGGATATTATGCAGACGGTAAAATTTCGTTCCCACTAATACTCTTTCTAAGTAAAATGTGAAAATACGCCGATGTCGTGTTCGCGCTAACAGTGTCGCGATGTGTAAGTATTTCGCAGAATTGTATATTTCCTTATTTGTTGGGGCCGTTTTTTCCTACTTGCCACACGGTGCCTTTTTTCCCCAAGGACATATGACCGGACCGCCCGAAGGCCATGAGGATCAGGGAAACCCAGAGATAGAAAATCCTTTGGGGACATTTTTTCCTACTTTCCACCTGGGGCCTTTTTTTCCGGGGACATTTTGTCCGGGGACTTTTTTTCCGGGGCCATTTTTTCCGGGGACATTTTTTCCGGGGACATTTTTTCCTACACCCCGCCGTGGCGACGCACTTTCTGCGCTTCTTGATCGGCACCGTCAAACGGTAGCGCCGGCTGAGATCGGATTTCAGTGTAATTATATGGGACTAAGTACGACTCACCGCCGATAGTCGCCTGCGAACAGCGTGTATGCTGGACTACGTGTGACTTACTACAAACTATCATCTGCAAACTAAGTACTTTTGGACTAGGCGCAACGGTTCAAAAGGAAGATTTTCTTGAACTTGGAGCATTTTGAAGCATATATGTGCAAACGAAGCGCCATCTGTCTGCGTAAAGCGAAGGCTACGGAAGATAAGCCGCCCTTCCAGGGCAATGGAAGTATTCACTGATGATACATCAAGCTGCTAATGCAGAAAAAAGAAGACACCTGTTGGATACACACGATGCTTGGCTAACGTTGATCTTACATTTTTTTGAGGAAGGGTTATAATGCTTCCGCAATACTTTCATCTGAACCTAGCTTGGCCGCGACGTCAATATTGTCTTGTTAAAAATGACGGGATAGCTGATGCTGTTTTTAGAGCGCAGCCCTATGGCGCCCTTTCTGCATTCAGCGGCGTCGCCGTCGCCATCGGCGTAACCACCCCGCTAAATTTAGCGGGAAATTGAGACCACGTGACGTCAATTTTCCCACTAAATTTAGCGGAGAAACTGAATTTGTTGATGGGTGGCGTGACACGAAGTCATGTGACGTCATTTTCCCCTCTAAATTTAGCATAAAAATTGAATTGCAGTTGAAGTCACGTGATGTCAATTTCCCCGCTATATTTAGCGTGGAAACCTAACCCGCTAAATTTAGTGGGGAAATTTAACGGGAGGTGGGGAGGAGGAGGAAAAGAGAAGGAGGAGAAGGGGAGGGTACGGAGAAAGAAGAGGATCATAACCTCCCCTCCGTACCCCCTCCTCCTCCTCAACAGCTGCTGTCTAATTTCGCGTTACAGAGATGTGTAAATGTCCTTCATTTTTTTTAGAGCACAGCTCTAAAAACCGACTCATGTGATATTATTTTCGCCGCAAATTTTATAGGGAAAACTGAATTAAAGGAGGAGGGAAGGAGGAGAGAATACAAAGGAGGAGGAGGGACGTACCTCCCCTCCGTACCCTCCCCTCCTCCTCCTCAAGAGCTGCGCTCTAATCTCGCATTACAGAAATGTGTAAACGTCTCATTTTTTCTTTAACCCTAAGCCCCTGTTTAGGATGACAAGAAGGGCGGAATAAATTTAGTAATTTTAGGGCGTACTTAAATCACCACTGTGGCTACTCTCAATCACTTTGAGGTTGGCCAGTGGCTTGAAGTACGGCCTGGGTCGGCTAAAGCTTTCTCGCGATTTTTACTTGGAAAGTGTTAAGGATACCTTATCTGTAGCAGGAGCGTTGGTTGGGCAGACCGTGGTAGCGCTTATGGCACTTCAGATGGTCCCGATGTCTCAGTGGTCGGTACGACGGCTTTCGGCTCTGCAACTTCCTCGTCATCCTCTTTCTCACGCCTTGTAACATCTTCCTCAACAAGCGCTGGCTCTGATAAGGTCAAGGGACCTGTAATATTACTTACTTGCATGACTTATTGACAGCTCTGAAAATATAACTTCGAAAATTAAATGATGGGACAGACCGTCCAATCTCAAGTAAAAGCGAAAACTCTTAGTAGAAATATTAGCCCACAGTATTACTCGCTGAACACCGCGTGGAATTTTAGTTATGAATAGCTGTCAGGTCCATTATTAAGAAAAAGGGTTCGCGATAATAAAAAAGGGTTTCGGAATTAAAACGTCGCTAAGCGGACCCTTTTTGAAGCTTCTCTTTTAGGTTGGCCCCGCTGCAGCATGACGACCTCACATTTTTCTTGGTCATGGCTAACTTTTTTTTTTTTTTTTAGACAAGAACAAATAAGTTTTATTTTCTACTTCGCTTACAGTATCTTACAAATCAGCTATTTGTAAAAAAAATTCTAAAAGAGCTTTTTACATTGTGGCTTTCAAGGGAGACACAGTATTAGGTTAGCTTACATATGCGGCGTGCTTTGTGTTTTTAACGTACATATTTTGCAAGCGGCTTTCCATTTTAGGTTAAAACGTTGTGTTTTCTGAACTTTTAAGTGCCTACTGCGCCTAGAAAACGTTATTCTAACGCCTCGTAACACCACATCTGTAGGCAACAGTGAGTAGCCTTCAATATTTAAAAAATCCAAAACTTTTCCTAATATCCCACTGCCAAAAATATTGCTATAAACGCAACTGTCCACTACAAAAACAAACAAACAAACGAACAATTCAACAAGTAAAATGAGTGAAACACAGCGTAACGTAGATATAGTGTAGTATTCCTAACAGTTAAACTCGTAATACTCCTAGAGCACCCAAAAAGAAAACAACATTTTCTCTTAAAACATCGAAAAATATTTTCAAAGCACGGGCTTCATGCAAATGAGCGGTGCTAAAAATTAGTCGCAGTGCAAACGGTGTTTTTTTTTTTTTTTACTACACAATAAAGGTCAGCTTTTTGTACGACCAAATTCGAATCCAAATCAACGGGCAGACCCTTTCCAACCCATACGTTTCATCTACCATTTGTTTCTTTCAGGATAGTCTTGGATGTTAACCATGCAGGTGGGGATACTGAAACGCGCCTGGCTGTTTTTTGGTCTTGCTTTACTCAGTGATGCCAAGGAGGAACGGAATTGGTTGAATTCTTCGTTTGAACACATGCAGCAGGTGGAGTCGGTAAGAGAATTTATTTTCATTGTCATTGACGACGCCCGAAGTCAGATGGGCGCGCTCACAGTTTTTGGAGTTGTACATGCGTAATTGCTTCGCGGTGGAAGCTATCCAACTGCAATCAATTAAAGTTTAGAGCAGCTTTGCAGTACAACACTAATTCTTCAGCGCAGTATGCTGTAAGGCATCTGATTACGTTCAGAATAATTAAAATACTGATATTTCTTTATGCCGCAAAAAACCTTCCAATTACTCGTCTTCGTGGCTTTGTAACGTTAGGTTTACGGGTTAAAACCGTCATCTTTTAAACTGACTTTTTTTTTCCTTTTGTTTCGATTTAGGTCAAAAATTTCGAGAACTAACTCTTGTACACGCGTACGAAATTCACCTATACTCCTTTTCACCTCAAGTAAAAAACACGTTTTGCACATTGTTCAATCGCTGCGCGAAGTAGTTCTTACAAGATTTGGTTGTCGGAGGAAGGTGCGATGTTTCTGGAATTTAAAGCGTGCACGTCTCGATATAATTACGTGTATCTACTCTAAAATGCACCTACACATATCTTAACCCTACGCGTAAAGGAATAAATTAGGAATGCTCCACAAGGATTCAAACTTTTTTTTTTTTTTTACTGCGGTTCTTGAAGGGAAGACGAGTACAAATGTTCATACAATATAAACCCACACATATTCGTTGATACTGCGCTGACGTAAACATGAAAGAAAATGTTAAACTTCATAAAAAAAGGCGTATCAAGGAGCTCAGATTAATTGATTGTTTCATTTCACATCAAAACTCTGGTGTTATGATTAATATATTAATTTCCCAGAATTAAATAGACAAATAGTCCCATGGAAATTCGTTCCTAAACTGAAATATCTTTTTACCTTCAAAAGAATACAAACTAGAGCAGGTTGTGACGCAAAGCTTTGGGTACAGGATATTTTTTTTTTTTTTGCAGGAGTACGTTAGGCGCAAATGCTGGATAGTCAAAAAGTGCGATATGAATTGATATTGTCACGAATGACAAGGTGACGAAACAAAGAATAACTGAGAAAAAGTGAAACGCTTAATGGGGCGAGCTTGTTCCCAAAACAAAAGGGAGACAGAAGATAACAATTGAGCGTCGCCGGTGTCGAAGTCGGCGTAACCGCAAGATCGAGCTCTGAACCGAGACTTGCCACACTTGCACCTTTTGTAGCAGCGTGGGTTTCTGGAACATTCGGCGCGTAGAACATTCGTAACTCGATCAGACGAGAAAGTTCTCGAATTCGCGAGAACTCCAAGTAGAAAGAATAAATAAACAAACATTCCGCTCCCTGGAATCGAACCCAGATCCTACGCGCGACAGCCAAGCACGGTGACCATTCGGCCACGTGCCCGCTCGTTCAGCGAAGCGCGTGGCAATATTGATTAGCTGCACGTGTCCTACTTCTCAATTGAAACCAGGGGTATTTTAGTTAAGATCGAACAGAAGGTGGCTTGTCGACATTTTTAAATAGCTTAGTGTCTTAATAGATCGTTGCGTAATTTATATTATATTCCAATTCATAAAAACGTTTAACCAGAAAACAATTTCGGAGTAAAACAAAATTTCACATTATAAAGACGTGGACGCTCGCTTTCACGTGCACCACGCGAGTGATCAGGAGTAGCAGTTGTGAATAACTGGAAATAACATTAGCAGAAGACTAAATTTTTTTTGTAAATAATGCATTAGTGCTGATAAATTTTCAATTTAATGTTACTGTTGATCGTGTTATACGGTTATAGAAATTCTCAAATATGACACCTTGCGCGATTGATTGTCGGCCACTTTTGCTGGCCTGTATGTTAACGCAAACAAGTGACCAACACCGCACAACAAAACATTAAGTTTGTACCACTTATTTTTATCTACATGGGTGTCGATCTTAGTTAATCTTAATGTGATTGACGAGGGAGATACATCCTTTATGTTGAACATTCTTTATAGCTACGGGCGGTGCTTCGCACGTAAAGAAGTTCATACTTCCAGGTCTATAAAACTATTAAATGTTTCGTTTATAATATTGTAGCAATTATACCATTAATATAAATATATAAACTTATTGAACTAAAATGGTAAAGATACATGCAACGAGCAAAGTAAGTGACCAATAATTTATGTTGCTTTCAGAAGCAAGGAAAATCGCGTATTGGACTTTGATTGACATGTGTTCTTTCACTGTCTTGCGGAGGGTGATGCTGATAAGAATTTGAAGCGAATGACTCTTTTTCCCAATTTTATACGCCTAGAAACAAATCTGCTTAGTCCTATGCCTGTTGGGTACAAAATGGATCACATTATTGGATTTGTAAGGAGGGGCGGAACGCTGTAACCAATGCCCGTAGTTAACTTCGGTGCACTGAAATCAACTTGTGGAATCGATTGTATCGTTTAGGATCTTGCAGGGCTTGTACGGTTCTAAAAATAGAGATAATTAAGCGCTGCTCCCGTGTCATCTTATTTTGATATGATTTAACTAAACGATTATATATATGTTCAAATTAAGTTTCGTTTAAAAAACAAGATCGTACTATAAACAATTTTTTTTTTAATTTTTAGTACAAAGCTTATTGGGACAATAAAATGTACGGTAAATAGTCAAAAAATATAACTACACTTTATACATGAAACGGGCGGCAGAAATGTTAAGATGCACTAAATATATTACCGAAAGATCAAAAGTTCAAACTTTTTCTTCTTTTTTTTCTCTTTTTTGCCGCAGGTAAAAAACAAGACTAATACGCATATTAGTTTGGTTTTAATCATGTATTAAAGCGCAATACATAAATCGGAGGAACAAAATATACCATGAAATATTCCTTCTTTCTGGATTTCTTGCCAGCAACTAAATTATGTACACATGTCCCGTCCCCATAATCTCGAAATTCAACATGTTCCACTTTTTAAATGTTTTTTAGGGGGAGGGGGGGGATGAGCTTTATGGTATGTTTTGTTATGAACAGTATCGTCCTTTACGGAAGCTGGAATTACGTACTTATCTATACGAGGCAAATAAAATAATGCCCACCATGATATGAGTTTTCACTCTCAAAAGCATTGTTTTTGTCACCCTTAACATCAGCTATTCGCATCTACAGGATCATGCTTCGAAAGGGGTGATGCAACAATTTTTGTACTTTATGTTAATACCCCTCAGAAATACTTTTTGACGCTCATAATCTACTAAACACGCACTGGCAGTCACACAAAAACAAAATGCAGCTGTATTTAAATCTTTCGATGAAACCGTCATATGCACAATTGCAATTTAAGGAAAACGCTGTCCGTTTTCTTGAAAACGGCCGCCACGTCTTTCCAAAACCTCGCCTCATCGGCTTTTTTTTTTTCTTCCCTTTTTGTTCTATCGACGACACCTAGCATGCTTATACTGAAGCAAAGGATGACACAACGTGTCGTCAACACGTGAAACGTGTGAAAACGCGCAGTTACGTTGCAGCGCACGCGTTTGCCAGCTGGCGAACTGGGCTAACTCTCCTAGCTTGCACTGTGCTATAGAGCACGGCGCGCAACGGACCCTCGCGAAGTCTGAGATATGCGGAATTCCCTTGGTAGGTTTGGAGCGTTCGACAAGCGTTCCATTATCGCGCCTTGAGTGCGGTAAATGTGAGCGCGCACTTGCACGCACACAAAAAAAATGCCATAAAAACAGCACAAAAATAAACGCTAAGAAACGGCTTCGGACCAACCAAGAAAATCCTTCATCAGCTTCGGTAACAATGCCGTTTTGAATTAAAAAAAAAAAGCAGCGTTTACATGTTTTATTTTACACTCACAGCAAGCGGGTATACGTAATATGATGCCGATTATATGTTGTCAATGTTCAGCGTAAAAACGAACTGTTGTTGATAAAGCAAAAATATACTTTCAGTTACAAAGTGAGCGAGTGAGTATCTATATATTGGAGAAAAGGTAAATAGACTTAATTTCCAGCTATGCTTCGTGTGTCCACACATGTCGCTTCCGAATGAGGAAAAAGAGAACGGAAGAGTTCCAGACAATGTTAGAGTTCGGCTATTCCCCTCATTGCAGCGATTAGGCATAAACCTCTACCAGAACGCTCGTCGAGACATTGATTTTCACGAGCCTAAGTTCAATGACCACATAGTTCTCGTGTGGAATCTATCAGTTGCATGTCACTATCGTTACCGAAGGGTTAACATCAGTTACTACGCCAAAGATGCGATCCCCGTAACTACATCATCAAGTTTTCCGAAGAAGAAATATAAATGAAAACTCTGCTTTTATTTTTGAACTTACGTTGTGAGGAAGACGCACTTTGGTCAGTGGCGTTGCGTGCGAGTAAGATGAGAAAAATATGAATTCATATTGTTGCACTGCTCTTTTAGACATACTCCGGTGGACAACACAATAAACGTCGAAACGGTTATTGGAATTGTACAATTCTGGTAATGTGGAGCAAACTGTGCTCAGCATTCGTATTTCGGTGTAGGAAAACATTGTTGCGGAATTATAGACCCCGGCAAAAATGGTCCCGGAACGAATGGTTCCAGGTTCTAGAAACATATAGTATACGTACTCATATTTGATTTGAATAAATTATTTTGGGGATGAAATTATTAAATTTGGTTCATAGTTTGATACCAACTAGTTTGTTGCATTTTTTATAAGTTTTATTTTTATGTTTTTTATGAGCCAGAATGACTGCCTCGTGAAGACATCGTGTTACTATTTTCAAGTGTAATAATTACACTAACGTTTCGGTAAATATACCTTCTTAAAAAACCTACCCTCTAATAGTATACATGCTATACTTTTTGATCACGCCTGCACAATTTATGGCCTTACTAGTCAGTATAAACATCTCAGTTGCTATAGACGCTTCCACTGTTTACTATAATCACAGTACGCACGTGCTAAATCACCGTCCAGAAAGCGCTCGCTCGCAATTGCGGCCAGCCAGAAAGCACGCGTGCACAACACACAAACACAGCAATGAACGCACCCTCAGACGCTTTTATGAAAAGGTGTTTAGACTCGTCCAGAAAAAAAGGGCTTCTGGCCGGTTCCATTTTCAGCTTTCGAGCTTATGGCGCGTGATTTGCTCACCTTCCAAAGCGACGAAGGTGCTCGTGCAGAGCTGTGGAGACCGCACGCTGGGCTCTGGGTTTGTAAACATTAGAATGGTGTATACTAAAGCATATACTCGATGTCCACTTTTATCTAGTATATTAGCAAGGCTACAAGCGCGAGCTCATCACGTTCGACCACGTGTCAGCTGCACGAACACGCGTACACCGGGTGCTTGTTTCTCTTTAGAAACGAGGTTACACTTCCCTAGGGGGACCAGCTTGTTTGGGGTAAATGTATGAGCGATGTTTTATTCCGGGACCATGATGCACCTGGGACCATTTATTACGGGACCATTTGTTCCGAGACAAGAAGTTCCGCGACGATTTGGTCCGTCTCCCTTCTTATTTTTTCTCCTTTTTTTGTTTCGGTAATCTGCTGCCAGTGCGAAGTGCAATTCTGTAACTCAGTATTTGCTCGGACATGCGGGGGTTTGTGCGCACCTTCTTCCAGTTCACTAAGTTCACACCAGTAATTTTATTTGTTTTTATTTTATTTTACGTTGTTTTGCGTTTTTCTTGATACATACCAATGTTTCTCCGCCATCTTGCTCTTCGTAAAATTCGAGCAATTAAAAAAAAATGAAATCGAATCAATAAAACAGCTGTCGGAGAAGCCTAAAAATAGAACCGTTAAGTTAACCTTTTCAGTGCGATGCTTTGAAACAGACACTTCCTTTCACCATCAAACATAGCCAAGTGGCACGTCTTTTGTTATTCGCAGTATCTCAAAACAATCAATGAAAAATACTATGTGTACCAAGGCACAAAGAAGACAGATCCCATGAGAAGAAACGAAAAAGAATGCAAAGGATGTACCTTCCTGTGTCCTTACATGCGAGTCAGGGCGGAAGAAGTTACACCTCATGGTTATAAATCAACATGGGTCACCAGAGGATACACACGTGGGTTGTCCGTGTACGTCTTCACTTATTGTTCCTTTATTCTCAGCGCTGTTCAGGCTTTGCAATGTTTTGAACCAGACTTCGCTTTACCTCGAAGATGAACACGAGCTCTTCGCCTCTGTAACCGGCCATGAGACTATCCTTCACATATAGTCTGCAACAGTGTCAAGGCTGCCTCTTACCACAGAACTGGTAGCGTACAGCACGCACATACACAAACACACACAAACACACACGCGCGCGAACACACACATAGACAAACAGGCACACCCACCCACACAAACAGGCACACGCACACACGCACGCACACACACGGGCACACGCACAGGCACACACGCAGGTGCACGCACAAGCACATACACGCTCACACGCGCGCACGTAAGCACACACACGCGCACACGCGCACAAACACGCCTACGCATCCGCACGTACACGCAGGTACACGCACGCGCGCACACACGCACGTAGATACGCACGCAGACAGGCACACATGCAAACGCACACACATACACACATGTACTCACAAGCACACACCAACACACACACAAATACACACACAGACTCACACGCACAAATACACACACAGACACACACACACAAATGCGCACGCATACGCACATGCACGTATGAGCACACAAATACGCGCACACAAACGCGCACGCACATGCGCGCACAATCACACACACAGATACGCATACACTCACACATGCACGCCCAAGCGCAAGCCCAATCGTACACACACTTGCACGAACAAGCATACACACACAAGTACAGGAGCACACATACAGATACGTTAAAACACACACAAACAGACAGACACGCACACGCGCGTGCACACGCACGCACACATATTTACACACACACGAGCGCACAAATATTTACACACACACATACATGCACGCAAAAGCACGCACAGAGACAAACACACACGCGCTCGCACACCCGCACGCTCACACGAAACCTACACATACACACACATGCACGCACAGGCATACATACAGAGACACACACAGACGCTCACGCGCGCTTACATGCATGCACACGCACGCGCACATGAACGGATAAGTACACGCGGACATATATACACACACGCGCACACACGCGCGCACGAAAAAGCACACAGACAGTCACACAAACACAGACACATAGACACACATACACACACACGCACACACACACCAACACGCGCGCGTGCACACGTTCATGCACGCAAAGGTACACACATATGCTGACGCACACAAACGCCCACGCACACACACACACCCGCGAGCAAGTGAAGCGCACATACCCGCACACGCACAAGCACACACAGACAGATACACGAACACCCGCGCGCACGAGCACACACACACATACACATATACACACGCGCAAACGCACGCGCACACACAGCACACACGCGTACATACACACGCACGCGCACGCACAAACACACACAAACAGCCAGACAAACACGCTCACGCATGCAAACGCACTTGCACGCAAAAGCCCGCACAGGTACACGTACACTCACACGCGTGCACAAACACACAGAGACACACGCACACGCACACACGCGCAAGCACACACACACACATACGCACACGCATACGCATACGCAAATTGAACGGGGGAGAGTTCACTCATCGTAAGCGGCCACAGGACGTTGCAAGGCAGTCGATAACATTCAAACGCAAATGTGTCTACCAGGCTTTATTCACTTAATATTAAAGGGATTGTCCGGTGAAAACCGGGAGTTCTTAAGATATTGTGATGGTTACCTGGCTGGAGCCTAACGCTTAACAAAGACCATTTTTATTCTATTAGACGACACCCCAATTTAGTGCAATCAATGACGGATAATTACACACAACTCTATGCCAAATTTCGCAAGTCTCGAGGCCTGCGCTCCCATCCCGGATGCGACGTCACACCAGGCAAGCGATTATCAGATCCTATTCCTCATTCCTCCGTGGAAACACAGCGCTCCCGACGCTCCGCAACGTTCCATTTTACTTGCCGCAGTAAATCTCGCGGAGAAGTGTGGAGCGTGACAATCGCACAACGAGAGTCTACTTTCACTAACAAAACTTTTTTCAAGCGCAGCAGAGGGTGAATTAAGTCGTAGCGCTCACGCGGAGGACAAAATTCGATGTGGGCTTCAGTTCGGCGCCATCTTTGCGTTCTGTTACGTCAGAGCCTCCGCTGCTCTGAAGGAGGCGGAGGAAAACGCCCTTTATACACGCTTGGTTTAAAATACAATTACTCGTCCAGGGAAGCACACAAAATTTAGATTTGTCGTGGAAGATGTTCCTACAGACATTAACAACGAGGTCTACATGTTGTATTGAATAGGAAATTTGACCAGACAATCCCTTTAATTATTTATAAATAAAAATAATGGCACGCAATATCCAAAATACCATTGAATCATTTTCAGAATAATAGGCGCATCTTAAAGAAAACAGGGTTCAACGCTTCTCAGGAAGAAATGATGTGCGCCATTATGAAGGAGAGGAAAGACGCGTCACTGATTGATCTAGGGGGGAAAATATAAATCACAATGGGCCCAAAATAGTGCGGAGAGCTCAATAAAACCAGCAGCATCTACCTTATCTGATAGAATTATGAGAGCATGTTGGTTAAACATCTTGGTATGCGAACGCAAAACCGTGTCTGACGTGTTTATGTGTGTCCCCTGTCTCCTTTTGCGTTCGCCTGCCAAGATACCTTATCTGGTCGAGGGAGGACATACAATATCGAGGGTCTCTAAAATGGTGTATTTGGCTTTCAGGTTTCCAAAGAATTTCAGTGGTTAAAAATAAAATTAAGCCCTAAAACACTTATTTCATAAAAATAATGTCTGGTGTAATACTTGTCGTTTGCCGTTGCTTGCCCGTTTAGAAACTCACGCCGTTCATTAGACCGAAATATCGTAAAACAACCAGGACATCAGATATTCCAAAATACAGGCGACCATGAAGCAATAAATCAGTCACACTTTCTGTTCATCAGGCCATCAAACCTCTCTTAATATCTCCCACACCATCAGACGACACATCATCAGGTGTGCCAAAAGACCATCAGACTGATGAACCATAAGAAAATACTGATAACATTTTTGTTAGGAACATAAAGCTGCACAGCTTTTTTGAATAAAAAAAAATCTTAATCATTGGCTTGTTGTGGCGCGAAACGCCCTAGGGTACGCGATGTTACATTCGTTTGAAGCCCGCATATTTAGTTTACATACGTTCTTTGCAAACACAAATTCGTAAAATCATCCCTTTGGAGCGAGTGTAATGCGCCCACAGAGACTCATGGTATGGAGCTAAAGATAATTTGAAGTCAGATCATTTCTTTAACGTGGCGCGGGAGCTGACACGTATTTATTTTGTATCTATCTCTAATCTTTCTTTTTATTGGGTTGACTAAGGGGCCCGGAAGTAACATACTTTTTTCATGCACTTTGAATTTAGGTTACAAGATCAGTATAGTTTGGTGATTCAAAAATCTGGCAACTATTCGACATACAACTACTTCAACGTCATGATGCGGGATTTATTGCAAAGTAAGTACTCAGTAATTGTTTACACGTGCGCTCATTCAGTCCAGGTATGAACAATACAAATAATTTCATTTTATAAACATTTTATTTCAATGAATTGAGAAAAAAAATTAACTATTTGCCATTTACACTTTTTGAAAGTAAATTTCTTCCTTTCTCAGATAACTGAATTATAAGATATTTTCCTGCTCCCGAGATTCCTACCGAGATCCATTCCATCTCTTGTCCCTCCGCCTTTGGTAGCGTGATGTTTACGGGTGTTTAAAATATCTTTCATCTTTTGAAACCGGTTTTGTGAGCCGCACGCTCAATATTGTCTGCACAGCACCAATTTTCAGCATGGGAAGCTCTGAGCCGCGCGCGCTGAGTTTATTTAGGTAGGCACAAAGAGAGATGGCAACGTGTGCAATCGTGTACTTGTAGTCAGTCAATGGTTACTCTTGAATTCATGATCTAATTGGTTTTATTTTTTTAGAAATTACGCAATCTAGTGAACTAGGTGCTTCCGTTACCGACTGTGTTAGCGGCTTGTTAGGGTTCGCGGAAACTACCCACACGCTTAAATTGTGTCACCTATTATTTCATGGCAGTATTTTGGTCTAGTGTTCGAATGTTTTAATTATTCCCTGATATCTCGATTTCCTTTCATATATATTTATAAAATTATTTTGCTCCGCCACATTTTTATTTTTGAGCGTCCTATCTTTCCAACGTCTATTTGCTAGCGCACCGCTCATCGGAGCACGTGGAGCGAAAACTCGCGATGCGGAGCCCACGAATCCTTGGTTCAATCCCTGCCTTTGTCCGTTTCAATATGGATGAGCGTCGTACCAGCGCACTCTTCTGTATCACTATTGCGTGATTCACGCTAACTATAGACGGCGACAAATCAAGAACGAAGTGGAAGCTCCTTTCACCCCATTCCTCTTTAGCAGAGCAAACGCTGAAGAGAAGGTCGCCCCCTCTCCACCGTTCCCGTCGCTAAAGTGGAAATACATGGAAAAAGCTTCCGCTTCGTTGTTGACCTGTTTCGACTATAGCAGTCGCACTGCATTGGCTTTAGTTCTCACCTTCAGCGTGATCTAATGTCTCCATATTCTGGCAAGCAAACCTCACGCTGTTTAAACACTCACATATAATTTTATGGTTTTTACATGCACTTCCCCGCACCCTCGAGGCTCTTAGAATTAACAAAAAAGAAAATTATTGTCCTTGTTGATAATATTATGATTACTAACCTAAGTGAATGACTCATCTACTGAAGACCTCCTGTTACAGCGCAAATAATTTGCCCACCAATCATTCCTGTCATGCACTCCACACCGCATACATTTTTAAAACTGTACCTCAACACCTTAAGAATAAAAAAATGTGGCTTAGGGAAAGCATAGTTTAGTGTTCCCCGTAACAAGAATGGAAGCTGTGACGAAACAAACACCAAGGAGCCGAGTCGACCAACTCCTGATTACGGGAAAAAAAACATGATAAAAACTACGAAGAACAGAGTAGAGTACACAGAGTCCACTGACTGTCAACTCTTTATTTTACAAGAAACGTCCATCGGCCACACCAAACAAAAATAAATAAAATCACATGACCGTTACATGTTAAAACTGCTGAGAAAAGCAAGCTCATAGCCATAAAGAGCGACCGAAGGCGTGCTGATACAGATCTCTTGATTCTACGAAATAAAAGAGGCCTGTTCGAGGCGGGGCTTAGGCCGCACGTCCGGAGGCTTCCTGTCTCGTGACGACGACCATTCCCCGAAGTGAAGAACCCAGGGGTCCAGTGGAGGTGGGAGAATTGGTAACGTAACGAACGGTTTAATTACATGGTAGCGATACAGTCGTCAAATCCGAGAGAACAACTCAGCAGCCTCACGCCCCGCCTAAAGCGCGAGACACATGCGCGAAAAATCCATCCGATCCGACGTCCGATCCGGCAATACGACTGCCTGATCCGAAAAATTTGGTCGGATCCGACGTCGGATCGGCGATCCGACGTGCGTCCAACGCGCCAGATATTTTCGGACGGCGGACGGATTGTCGGATGCGTCTAGCCAATCACAGCACAGCTAGCGCGAACGTCATGATGACGCACTGGGTCTGGCGGGACGAATAAGAAAGCGGGACGGGCGACGGGAAGCCGGACGCGTGGATCCCGCTGAACCATTCAAAAAAAGATGGCCCGGGCAAAGAATGCACGCGCTAGCGAGAACGAGCTCCTAACTTCGCTCGTGCGAGCTAAAACGTCAATCTGGGACCAGAGATCTATGAACGTGGACCTCCGCTGGAATGCTTGGATCTCCTGGGCGGAGCCGAACGGATCGTCGTGTCGCATGCAAGGTCGGAAGCGTGTGTCTCAAACTGTCGCGTGCGGCAATTCGGAGCGGCGTTCGGACTGTCGGATCGGACGTCGGATCGGACGATTCTGTCGTCCATGTGTCTCGCGCTTTATATAGGGGTCCGTTTTCTCCCTCACTCTCCGCCAGGGCAGCAGGTGCGACCTCCAAGTGCGTAGCAGAAAAGCCCGCCGCGTCGTAGCCAGAAATGAGTCATAGCCATGGTTCTCCGCAGTTAGGCCAGGCCTCTCTCCCCTTCCGGAGCGCACGAACCCACACGCACACACACACACGTCCCGTTGACGTCACGGACGCGTTGAGACTCGTTTTGGGCAGGCTTCGACAGGTGGCCGGCAGTCCTGACACGTCGGGACTCGTTTCGGGACTCGTTTCCGCAGCGTTGAAACTCGGAAAAGGTTGCCGAAGGTTCCATTCTTAACAGCCCCTCCGGGGCCAGGGAAACCTCGAATGGCCGGTGGTACAATCGCTGGCCTGAAGAGGTGGGCTTGGAGTAGGCCTTGAGAAGACGCTGCAAGCACCAAACAAACTCCCAAACCTCTCACAACGGAGGCATCAGCGGAAACGTCCCCCACAACACCACGCCACACCGCAGTCAAACGCTCGGAATTCGCCAAAGACCCGCCAGACTGGATTACGGATTACCAAAATTTGGTACAATTCCGGGTATCGAGACCCCCTGTCGCCAAAAAAACTCATTTTTCCAACGAGGTCACTAAGAACAAAATACAAAAGACAAAACCCTTCGCAATTTGTGAGGTCATTTTGGGCAAAGTGCCCCCACTTTGATCCTCATTCCCGTGGATGACGAAAACCTCTGAGATCATCCCTACTGTTTTGGTGATATCAGAAAAATCTGCTCAACCCATCGGCATTGCCGTTAAATTTGCCTTTCCTTTTTCTTACGCGGAAGTCGTAGTAATCGATTTTCACGTGATTTCTAGACGTGAAAATGCGGTCCTTATAGCGCCGATAAAACAATCCGCCTTTTTCATGCCCCGTCACATTGGTCCTAGCAATCTCCTGAGCTGTATCGCGAAACCCTGACACACTAGGGTCGCTCTTCTGCTCGACTCTGTCTACTCGTAGCAGAGGACCAAAGTTACGCGACGCCGGAGCTACGAGAGATCTTTCACTGATCCCCTCTTCCTCCGCCTTTTCCGCCGGCGCGTTGGGACGGCGTACGCTTCCTAGTGCTACGAGATTAGGCTGTTCTACAACCTGGTCCCTCTCATCCCTGTTTTCTGCCTCCAACTCTGGGAGTGCTTGCTCCCCGTCAGCTGCCTCTGGCTCTGGATCACTCGTCAACAAAGGGGCGACCTGACGCGATTTGGACCTCGTACACGACTGAACTAGCCCTTCTCCCAGTTGTTGACCCCTTTCGCGCAGCAGGAAATCTGACCGGTTAGAAAACAAATAAGGATACTCCAACGGGACTGTTTGCGAGACAGCCGCCTCTGTCACTAGCTCTCCGAACGGGCCAGTTATCCTTACTGTCGCCATAGGCAGACAGACACTGTGCTTTTCAAGCACCTGCTTGATCCAAGCTACCTCTCCAGTAAAGTCTGATGTAGTTACATACGACGGATGAACAACGTCCATCGTCGCTGCACTGTCCCGAAGCACCCTGCACGGCTTTCCGTTTACCTGGAGCTCGTGAAGATAGGGACGAAGAAGCTTCAGGTCCTTGTCACTAACGTTCACGTACGAGAACACAACCCGCGGTTTCTTACATCTGGCCGCTGTGTGTCCCGGCTCCTGACAGTTGTAGCACAGGAACGGCTTCCTTGCCTCGAACTGCCCTGTTGGGCTTTTCCGCGCCTCGTCTCCGTTCAAGTGTTCTGCGCTCAGACATGTACACGTTACCCAAAAAAAGTAACTAAATACCGTTACTCGTTACTCGCTCAAAAAGTAACTAAATACGTTACTCGTTACCGATTCTCAAAAGGAACGCGTGAGTTACCTCAAAAGTAACGAGTTACTTTCCACGTTACTTTGACGACCAAATACACAACTGTTTTTGTTTCATGGTTTATTGTTTTCTTTTTAGTAGTCATTGCCCTTCAGCAGTAGCTGCCTGTAGAAGTTTTCATCAGTTATGTTTCCCCGCTTCCTTGAAAATACATCTCCGGCGACGCTGAAGAGTCGTTCTACCGACGCGCTCGAAGGAACGGCAGTGTTGTGCTTCAGGAAGAGCTGGTGAATCTTCGAGAACTGCGCCTTCATTGAGGACAGCGGGTAATGGTTTATGTGCCTCCCCGTGTTTGCAACCTCCGGGTTTACATTCGGTCCGTACCCGTTTCTAGAAGGTTCAATCAACGAACCTGATTGTGCTCGCTGGGTGAAGGACATTCCCAGCTGTAGAGTTCAGTACAGCAACGTTTATCGCTGGACACGTCAGTCGAACCGTTCGACTGACGGGTTCAGCGATATACGTTGCTGTACTGTCATACTGGTTAGTTGTTTTTCGGGTTGCCCATCTGCCTTTGTCACAATAGACGCATACTCAGGTTAGAATAAAAGCAAGGCCGTTTAAGCGGTGTTGTACACGTTACTCCTCAAAAGTAACCAGATACCGTTACTCGTTACTTGGCCTTCAAAGTAACTAAATACCGTTACTCGTTCCTTTTCTAAAAAAGTAACTAAATACGTTACTCGTTACCGAAAATAGTAACTAGGTACAAGTAACTCGTTACTTGTAACGCGTTACGTACATGTATGTCTGCGCTCTTGTCTGGGACCTTTTGTCCTGCTTCGGGCTTCTCGGGCCCGTTTTCTCGCGAGTCATTTCCCTGTCGGAAGGTCTTGCGCTGATCGCTTCGGCCGGATTCGCTTTCCTCTCCGCTCAGCTTTCTACGCGTTGCGTACTCTTCGGCTAGCTCAGCGGCCCTTTCGACAGAGTCGACTCCCACCCTGTCCTGCACCCAGAGCTTGACTGACTGCGGAATGCTACGAAAGAACTGTTCGAGGCACACACACTCGACTACCTTGTCTCGGCTTTCGTACACTTCCTCGCTCTTCAACCATTCTATCAGGTTGGTTTTAAGCCCGTACGCGAATTCCGAGTAGCCCTCGCTGCTCTTTTTGGATGCGTTTCTAAACCTTTGACGGAACGCCTCGGCAGAAAGGCGGTACCGCTTCAAAAGGCTGGACTTCACCTTGTCGTAGTCGTCCGCGTCTCCAGCACTAAGGCGCGCGACAACCTCTGCAGCCTCACAGGGCAACAGAGTCAAAAGCCGTTGCGGCCACGTTTCTGGGGCGAAGCTCAACTTCTCACATGTCCTCTCAAAGTTAACTAAGAATAGGCCCACGTCTTCCCCAACTTTAAACGGCTGCATGAGCTTCTTCATTTGATACGACTCGGTCTCACTTGCTCGTACCGGAGCCCCAACTCTACTGTTCTGCGAGTTTAATCGCTGTTGTTCAATTTCGAGCTCTAGCCTTTTCAGCGCTCGCTCCTCTGTCGCCGCAGCCCGCTCCTCTTTCGCTGCAGCCTGTTCTCGCTCTCGTTCCTCTCTTGCTGCAGCTTCACTCTTAGCGTTCTGAAGCAGTTCCCACGCAATTTTAATTTCCTCTGCTTCCGCGCTCTCTGAAATCGCTTTACTGATCTCAGATTTCTTCATCTTTTGCTCCACCTCCACACCCAATTCTTCACATAAACAGAATAAATCTGTTCTCAGTAACCTCATTAGATCCATGATCGCTGCTTTTTAGCTTTGGCTTTGTTCTAAAACTTGTCGCGAGGTTGTACACAAACCTAGCGCACGAGTCAAACACTAAGGATTCCCAGCAGTTCAAAATTAATTACCCATAATCTGAAGCCTGGCGAATCTCAAAGCAAAGTCCAAACGCTCACCCGCAGATGTAGCACGATGTCGCATGGTCCGATCCCAACCGCTGCCAACCAGTTGTTCGAGGCGGGGCTTAGGCCGCACGTCCGGAGGCTTCCTGTCTCGTGACGACGACCATTCCCCGAAGTGAAGAACCCAGGGGTCCAGTGGAGGTGGGAGAATTGGTAACGTAACGAACGGTTTAATTACATGGTAGCGATACAGTCGTCAAATCCGAGAGAACAACTCAGCAGCCTCACGCCCCGCCTTATATAGGGGTCCGTTTTCTCCCTCACTCTCCGCCAGGGCAGCAGGTGCGACCTCCAAGTGCGTAGCAGAAAAGCCCGCCGCGTCGTAGCCAGAAATGAGTCATAGCCATGGTTCTCCGCAGTTAGGCCAGGCCTCTCTCCCCTTCCGGAGCGCACGAACCCACACGCACACACACACACGTCCCGTTGACGTCACGGACGCGTTGAGACTCGTTTTGGGCAGGCTTCGACAGGTGGCCGGCAGTCCTGACACGTCGGGACTCGTTTCGGGACTCGTTTCCGCAGCGTTGAAACTCGGAAAAGGTTGCCGAAGGTTCCATTCTTAACAGGCCCTAGTTATCTCCCTAGTCAACTGGAGACGATGACGTCCCAAAATTGTGGTTTCACCTAAAATAAAAGTACAATTGTATTAGTGAACCGCTGTCAGGTTCTTTCTAATGGCTCAACACATCTGACCGAGACAACCGCTTGGTTTCTGCGTAAAGGTTGTATTTACACTTTTCTAGCTTTATAATGGTGCAATCACAAAAAAAAAGAGTAACTTAAAGGCAAATAAATAAAAGTCATTTTCGTTAGCACAGTTCCACTTGCCGATGGAAGGTTTGGTAGAAGTTGGGTCAAGGCGCCGTCAGTTGCCGTCCAGACGCTTCTTTGTGAAGCTCATCAGTGACGTCGGGTTGAGGGGGGAGGGCTGAATCGCCTTCACAAGGCCAGTTCTACGCCGGTCACGCCGGAGCCACGCTTGCCCTTCGTCTTCAATCTCCAGAGCCCTCTCGTCTTCCTCTTCCTCGCTTCGCCTTCGTCTTTGTGAGCCGTAAACGTCCCTTTTACTTGTGAATGGGGCCAGCTGAACTTGAAAAACACACAGAGACAAAATATAACATTCGCACCAGCGGTGCGTTTGTTATTATTCTGTTTCTGTGTGTTTTTCATGTTCAGCTGGCCCCATTCACAAGCAATGAACCAACTTGCTCAGCTAAAGCCCGTAACAAGGTCCCTTTTCCTCTTCTTTCCGTCTGTTTATTGGACACATCATTACAACCACTAAATTTCTTGACGGTGATGCGTTAATCGAACTCGCATGCTCACACCATCTATTATTAATATAACGTCCAGTCTGACCGATGTAAACCTTCTTACATGTAAGAACGATGCTGTAAACCTCCTTAGACCACCCCTCCCACGCTGGTCAAATTTACTTTTATGCTGTTAATCACAAGCAGGATCGACAGCTCGACCTCTATCCACCAATTCGCACACAAACGACCCAGCTTAGAAGGTGCAGAGAAAACGACTGGAATGCCATGCCTTTGTGCAACGTTTTTTACCCGATGCGTCACCTTATGAATATAAACCGACACGCGGCGCGGCTCTGTTTACCAACACGGCCGGAAGGCCCCCCATGCTCAGAAGTTATGTGGGCAAAAGCGGCCAGGTTCTCCATGTTTTTGCCATTGCGTTCTATGGCGTGCGCTCGTTGTTGACGTTGTAGAGACGCTTCTAGCTTCACTTTTTTCTGCCAACGTATGTCGTACGTTATGCCCGACTATTTGAGTTCGCTACACGAGCCTGAATGGCAGCGGTATCGAGACAAACTGTGCGTGGACGGCGTTGCCTTCGACGATCCGTACGCCGTAAGCAAGGCCTGCTGGAGTTCCGACTTGAAGTTGCTGCCACCGACGTCGACGGCTCACGTCGTCGTTTATTTACTTGGTTCGCCAAGCCAGTTGACGGCAGACACGGTGCAGGCGTACAAGTCTCTCCAGACCTACGGTTACTTCGAGCCGGTTTCCGCACCGCCGGCGGGATCAGCAGACTGTGGGTCTGCTGAAGTGTATTTATTAATTGATTAAACACACACAAGGCATGACAAGCGGTAACGCTTTGTCCGTTCTGCAGTCTTGGCGGTGACGCGTCACAAGTAACGTCATTACCGGTAACTCGTTACTTTTTTGTAACGTTGTAACGTACTCGTTACTTTTTGAAAACAGTAACGGGTAACTATTTAAGTTACTATTTCAAGTAACGTGTAACGTAGTTACGTTACTCGTTGCTTCTTCTTCCTAAGTCTTAAAGGAATTACACTTCATTTTTCTTCCGTGTTTTTAGGCGTCGAGCCATGTGAATTTCTGAGTTTTCTGCGTTTTCCTTTGCTTTTTTTTTCGTGAGTATTTAGGTGAAACTGTAAAGAGAGCTAAAGTAATTATGTTCAGTTTCTGCATGAACATAATGTTTCTTGAAATATGATTTTATGCATACCTGTACCGCCGGAGCAGTAAAACGACTTAAATCACAATTTCAAAAGTAACACAAAAGTAACGTGCGTTACTTTTTATCGGTAACGGTAATGCTTTCCATTTATTTTGAGGTAACGTAGGTCGGTAACGCGTTACTTTTATTTGCAAGTAACGAGTAACGTATTTCGTTACTTTTCTTCGGTAACGCCTACAACACTACCGTTCTGTCGCCGATCTTCTTCCGCCTGTTAGCGCGGGCGTAGCGAGCCACCGACGAGCGCTTGGCCGGTGCTTTGTGCTCGAACACCGTGAGAAATTCCGGTACTCTCGATCAGACGACGGTTTTCCTGCACTTAAGCAAGCCTCGGGACGGAGATTGAAATGAAGACACACTTGCCTTCAAGAAAGTGCTTGCCGCACGAACGGTCGTCCGCGCGAGGCGATCATTATTTTCGATCCACGGATATTGTCCACCTTCTGTGACTTTCAGAGTCCGCCGGGAACTTGTGGAAACTCACTCCGCTACCTTTGCTGTAGCTTTTGGTGCAATTAACGGCCACACAGCTTTGCGGCATTCTGAAATGCTATCACGCCCATGCGAAACGTGCGCCTTTCTGCCCACACCACCCGGTTCCGGCGCGATCGCAGCTCCGCCGCAGCTCCGTGACGTCAAGCCCGCGTGTCAGTCTATAGGGTACTATACTCGCGGTCAGCTTTCTGTGGCAATGCAGTCAATGCTAGGGGAGAGGGTGCACCAACCGCTGTACACGCGCTTTCCTCCTCTCTTCGGATTGCCACAGAAAGTTGACCGCGAGTATACAACGGGTCTCTGCGTAGGCGTGTTACCCACAATACCCTCTGAATTTCTCAACCACTTCAAGAGGCCTTCAGACACACCTACTAGGAGACTGCTATGGTAGCCATCCTCCAAAATCCTGTTGGCCTGACTACGAAAACTAGACATCATTTGGTGAGGACACGACTTGACGAGAGACTCTTGTAGATAACTGGCTGTGTCCCCCTTTACCACTTTAGAGTGGCTCCAGTCGACCGGAAGTACACCTTTCTTCGACCTAAGACAGTAACTCCAGAACACCTGAGGCTCAGTATAAATGTTAACTTTAGGCCCGTTCAGACACTTGTGTTTGACTACGACCAACTGAGACAAGACCGGTTCTTAAGTTTCTTGCGATAGCTTACGATCGGCTACGCAGCAATGCAGCCGTTCGTAAGCCGTCGCAAGAGGCTTCGAAACCGGTCTTGACTCAGTTGGTCGTAATCAGACGCAAACGTGTGAAGGGGGCTTTAATGTCTAAAAACAGGAAACTTTCCCGCACAGGGTGTTCCCTGATAAAATTCAACCTTCTGAAATGCCCTATGAACACATTCAACGTTTCTGCGGTCAACATCTCTTTATATCGGGTAGGATTGTTACTTTGCAAAACCAGGAAGTCGTCTACATATCTAAATACGCCGATGACGTTACTTCCAAGGTCGCCTGCAATACTTCTGTTACACTTAAATAGCAAAATGTCACTTAACACTGAAGCGACACTAGACCCGTCGCACACGCCTTGCCTCTGTAATTGCAGTGATCCCTCAAACACTACAAACGTGGAGCTCAAATGACAACAGCATTTCTAAAACAATGTTCAACGTTAACACCACAGGCATTCTGAAAGAAAACCTCTACGCTTGACTAAATGCCCTCTCTTACAGCATCTAATAGCTCCCGGTGTATAATCGCATACAATAAATCATCGACATCAAAATACACCGTGTTATACAGATCAGAGTTCTCCTCACTCAATAATTCGAATACTGACGACGAATTGACGATCCCAAATGGGTCTCGCAAATTGATGGAGATCTAGAGTTTTGTTTTTTTTGTAAGAAAAGCTGCCATATGTACCTGGCAAGAACATATTTGAGTCACAATAGCCATAAGTGGCATAGACTCCTTATATGACTTCACCGTGAAAAACATATTTAGGTGAAGGCCTTTTCCTTTCGCCACTAAAGACATAAGTCTATCCACACCCACATTCCTACATAAATTAACTGCCCTTTGTTTGACCTTACTTAAAGTCACTTTCTCAGCCACTTTGAAGTTTTCACTGATTGCCTCTCCAGCCTTCACAAAAAAGACTTCCTCGTGCACTAGGCCGTGACCTCCCTCCTTATCAGTCAGCGGTAATTTAAGAAATTCTAGGCAAAAAATTGTCTCCATGTTTGGTCATTCTGACAGAGGCGATTAAATGCGGTAGCTTTATTGGGTGGGTTGTGCTCTAAGTTCGGGTGGTGCTTAGGGCAGGTCGACCCTTAGTCTTTCAGGGCATGAGGTGTGTAGTGCTTTCAGTTCGGGTGGTGCCTAGGGCATGGTTTTGTATGAAAACAGATTACGTAAAACCATTGTCTCTGTGACGCTGCGCGCGCTTCCCTTTCATCACCACCCGAAAGAAAGCCTTTGCGCTCAATATTCAAGTTCGCCAAGAGAGGGAAAGTGGGATTTTCTTCCCTTGGGCTCCTCCTCATTCCGCGCGCTCTTTCTTTACACCACCTGTTTCTGCTCCTCTCTTTCTTGCCCTTTCCACCCCTCGCCGCACCGCGCGCTTTTTCCCACCACCTGGCTTAGTGAAGCTCAGTTAGCAGCGCACTCGGCAGCTACGTCTGTGACCGGAAATTAATCCCTAACTGCAGTTGCCTTTTTTTTTTCTTCAAGATCGTTTAGCAGTTACGGAACGACCGATCTACACATTTCGTGCTGACGCGGCTGCTGGGGTTGGGTGGCCCCATACAGCTATCGCTTTAGGAGAGGTTTGGATTTGTGAAACCAGGGTTCCAACTCTTCCAAGATAATAAAGTCATTGTGCTGGCTTCATGGCGTCATCTAAAAACGGCCATCGTGCCCAACCTGCGTCAAAGGGCATAAATTGGACGCGAGCGCTGGGTCAGCGTTGGGCTGGGGCTCTTGTTGAATTATTAATGTCACGAGTCCCAGCCGTAAGTTTACGCTGCACTCGTGTTCAATCACAGTTATCTGATTGGTCGGAGTAATTTTAGAGGATCTTTTGGAGCAGCTAATACTCCATAGCACATACTTTATTTTTATCCATTAACCGCTGCACGTTAAAAGGCCCCTGAAAACAAAAAAAAAAACATGTTTTTGAAACAGTCTGGTTGAAACACGCGTGTCAAAAAAATAATTTTACGCGAAATAAGAACTACTGTGGAACAATGTTGGTGGCGAGAGATTTATTTGATATTCTGAACGCGAAATCCATGACGTCACGGCCGGTCATTCCGGAATTACCATCTCGGTCGTAAAGGCGAAGCCGATCCACCTCTCTTCCACGCGCCCGAAATGCCCAGGGAGAAAAGAAAAGTGAAAAGGAGGTGACTTCCACCTAAATCGCGTCTGGTGCCGTCAACATTGCTCCTAAAATTATTTTTCGCGTAACATTAACTTTTTGATGGGCGTGTCCCAACCTGGCTAAAAAAAGAAAGCATTTTTATAGGCTTTTTCCTGATATTTCTCTGAGTTTTGTTGATTCAGTGATTTTCTTTTAGGTAGCAAGCTTCTCGTTTGAATTTTGTTTATTTTAGCCATTAATAAGTTCATTTTAGTTAATTTTTTCGCTAATTACGAGTAGTATGTTTTTGCAATCCTTGACATTCGTCATGGCTGGCAATTCGTAACCGGAAAGAGTTTTTTTTTTTTTTTTTCTCTCTCAACCACCCTATTTTTGGCGATTTTAAAAACCCTTTCCTAAAACACACTGAATAATGTTATTGTTTTACTGGGCTCTGTAAAAGGGCGCATTTGTGAAAATGAACGACGTTTTGTATAATTAGCTTATTAATTACATTCTTAATTTGTGAATTTATAGATATGGTTTCAATTAAAACTTTGGCGAGGATCATCCAAAACCACTAAATAATTTATTTTAGAAATATAAAGGGCAGGTACGGCAGTTTACTGCCTTCCGAAAAAATGAGATGTTTACAGTTCTCTGTAATGCCGAATTAGAGCGCAGCTCTTGAGGAGGAGGAGCGGAGGGTAGGGAGGGGAAGGTATGCCCTACTCCCCCTCCGTACCCTCCCCTTCCTCCTCTCCTCCTCCCCTCCCATTTGGCAGGAAATTTTCGCTAAATTTCTCGCTAAATTTAGCGAAAATTTCTCCGCTAATTTTTACGAAGAAATATTCCCGCTAAATTTAGCGAAAAACTCTCCCCGCTAATATTAGCGGGAAAATTTTTCCGCTATAGTGGAGAAACGTCCCATAATGCAACGCGCGCGGTTACGTCGACGTCGACGCCGCTCAAGCCCGGAACGGGCGCCTAGGAGCTTCGCTCTAAAAAAGGTCGATTTGGACGCGCTTGGAGGTTCCGGCTTCCTATCAAAGCGCCTCTTTGCGGCAGCGGTGCTAACTAGCGGAGTAACCAGGGGAGGACATATTGTACCTTCCAACTATCTTATAGATAATGTTTGCAACACTGAGACGGCCTATGGTTGCAATCATTGGCCCCAATCTCAAGCCCCAATCTCCGAGCGCCCTGCCAAACTTTGGCGCAACGCTCGTGTTCAGTCGTTCGGTGGTTAGGCCCACCCAAATTTGCCAATTTCGGCAACCAGTCGCGCTGAAGAGAATCCTACCGAAGCGCCCCCTGTTCACTGCCCTGGGACTATGATATGCACATGAACTTAGACCTACCGCCCTCCCCACCCACGCACCCCAAGTCATGAACAAGCACCTGCCCCTCCTCCCCCCGGCGCACGTGTCAAATTTTAATGTATTTTGTTTGAATTTCCAAACAACTGTTGCCATTTTACAAGGCTCCAAAGAAGGCAAGCAAGCGTCGCTTTTCATGTTCGATTTTATCGTTATTATGTTTTTTTAATCATCAATCTTGTCGAGCAGCATTACTATCCATGCATTATTATTATGTTTTTTTACAGCAGTATAACAACACGCCGTGTCTCAGAGCAAACTGACCTTGTGCAGGCTGGACGAATTCTTCCAGAAAAACTTGGCTTCCATTAATACACTATTTAACCTATCTTCGTTGTTCGTTTTTCTCAGAGCACAAAAGAGTGTCTCTCTCCGTGGCTAGGTTTACTACCCAAAGCCGCTATCGGCGAAAGTTTGTTTGCTTGGTTTCATTTTCCAATTCGGATATACCTGATAGAGTCTGGCAGACAAACTACCTGACCTCTTGAAGCAAAGGGAAAAAATATGCCAGCAAATTGCCGGCACGCTCCTGAAATGCGCCAGCCTAACAGCGCGCACCCGCGAGCCTTTGACCACGCGAACACCCTTGCAAAAGATATGGCGAAATGTTTTTCCGGGACCACCCGAATTAGCCACGACCTTTTTTTTCTGTGCAATGCGTACTTTTCGCGCGCAAACGATTTAACTCACGGTTTTAGAAAGAAAAAACTACGGTAAAGAATTACTCAGCGTTGACAAACAAGTTCACGTTTGCCCACACAACGGGTGGGCACCGCGCCTGCGTGGGAACCAGATTCGCGTCAAGTGACGCATCTGAGCATGCATTCCGTCGACGGCAGCGCCACCACAGCTGCGTGACGTCATACCGTCGTGTTGGCGTATAAAAAAATGGAAGACGTTTACAAATTCCTGTAATGCAAAATTAGAGCGCAGCTCTTGAGGAGGAATAGCGGAGGGTACGGTATGCCCCTCCTCCTCCTCCGTACCCTCCCATGCTCCTCTCCTCCTCCTCCTCCTTTCCACCCTCTTTGCTTCTCTACTCCTCCTCCCCTCCCCCTCCTCCTCCTCTCCCCTCCTTTAGCGGGGAAACGGAATCCGCAGTGTCACATTATGAGAGGTCACAGACATACACACCAATTCAGTTTCTTCGCACAATTTAGCGAGGAATTGAATTGGCGTATAGGTCTGTGGCGTTTCATAATGCAACGAGCGCTGCTACGCCGACGGCGACGGCGACGCTGCAAAGCATGGGAACAAGCGAGTTGCGCTCTAAAATCGTGTGCCACGTCCCGCTACGGAAGGGTGCTTTCCCCTTAGCACTAGGGTGAGCTGCGGAGAAGCGAGATCTACAAAATGTCCCTTCCGCGGTTGCCGCTTCACGGCAGTACCCCGGTGCGCGGTGAGAAGCGCACTCAACCACTAACCTGGGGAGCAGACGTGCTCTCAGTGTTTGAAAGATTTAAAGTCCAATACTACATTATCGAAAGCTCGGAAAACTCGCGGAAGCCTACCGTGACAATATGCTTGTAGCAGGGCCTGAGCTATTATATTTTCAGTAATAATTAAATGATATGACCTTTTTGGGTGCAATATTTGCGCGAATTCCTCACATTTTGGCAAATATGTAGCAGGACGTAGCAGGGTCAGCACTTTGGCGCAGTTTGGCACAAATGGCGCTGCAATCGCGTCACTGCTTTTAGGGATAGTGAGGGGAAAATAGACATGGGGAAGGTGGAGATAACCAAGAAGAGATTATCTGACTGGTGGCATAGGTCAAGGGAAGGGTGAATATTTTCCTATTCCCTACTGGGCGACCCTTTCTGCGGAAGGTGTGTGCACCCGGTTGCATAGAGGCGCCTCCGTCGTACGGACCGTAGCTTTTAAGACTAAATATCTAGATTCGTAACTCGTAAATTAAATAGCTTAAAAAAAATACTGGCTAGGTGGCGCAAGCCGCCGCCCGATTCAAAGGGTTCAGCAACATCCATCCATCCATCCATCCATCCTGCTATCTGTGCCTTGCGTCGTCCGCCTATGTGACGCCGAAACTTCAGCACACGCCTTTATTACCGCGGAGTTGCTGAGTTTCACGAAATTGCAGATTGTTTCGCAAAAGAAAGTCATTATCGAGGCTTGAATTGCGATAGCAGTCCATGGACAGCTTTGCAGAGACCTCTGCGAAATTCGCAAAATTCGAGGTTCATTTCTATGGTACGCTCGTACAATATGTTGGTGGAGGCACGAAAGCCTACAAACAAGATTACTTTGTGCTTTGCCTTAAAGGTTCCCTGACGTTGTTTCTGAGATAGCCTAAATATGGCAATCTCACTCTACTCGTACTAAAAATCCTAGAAAACCCTAAATCATCACGATACGCGGCCCATTTTTCTATTCACCAATGTTCGTTTGCAAACAAGCTCGATGCCGCCCGCTATCGGCGTACCCCAGCGCGCTTCCGGTTTTCCTTTTTTTACAGCGGATCTGTTAAGGGCTAGTCTCCCCAGGATCGTGACCCCCGCAAAGAAATGAAGATACCAAACTCTGGACACCTACCGCCATCTATGAGTGACGGCAGCAAGCCACGTATCTGGTTGCCGCCGTCGCTCATAGATGGCGGCAGCCTTTCCACTCTGGCTTCCCGACTTGCGGCCGGCCATTACTTTCCATTTAGCTCCACTAGTCTTCCTTCTTCACCAGAGTGGAAAGGCTGAAAGTTTTTTTATTTGGTGTCGGACCCTATTGTTATTTGTACTACGTTCTACAAAGCGCGCAGGTTCGTACTACAGGTACCTCTTCGAATAAAAATCTTCTTTCCCGATCGCTGTGTGTTGCTGAAGAGTGATATCTCGAATGCGCGAGGTTCGTTGCCCACACAGCCCGGCGCGCGCGCGCTCGAGTGTTGACGACCGAACACATCACTCCCGCAAAAGACAAAAAAAAAATAAAAAAACAGAAACAAACACAAGACAAAAGCATAGTGGGTTGTTTTTTACACGATTATTGTAGTATTACGTTCCCTCTCCGCGAAAAAGTAACCTTTTTAGACTACTCCTATTTGCTTTCATTATCAACAAATGCATACACATTTTGTAATAACAGCGTCTGCAATCTGAACGCAACGTCGCGTTTTAATTGGTCATATGTCGTGGCTGTCGGAACAATGTTCCTCCTGTAGCCGGAAATGACCTTGGTGTGCTCGATCTTCGGTTGTTTTTTTTTAATAGGGAAATTGGCCGCGCATCGTTTTGATTTATGGATTTCTAGGATGCTTAGAGCCCGCAGAGTGAGTTATCGCCATATTTAGGCGACCTCAGGGCACCTTTATGTCGATTGGCGCACAGTGCGTCGTGTCATGGTTTCGTCCGGCTTCGCTCTGTTTCGCCTGTCGTGCTCCCTCAGCTTTTAAGGTTGGTGCCACTATGAGCTAAGTGATAACTTGATCACGTGACGACGTGAGGTGAAGTCAAAAGAGGTCGCCTTGCACGACGTGGGGTCGGATGACACTGTGTCTCACGATGTAACCGTGTCCCTGACGTTACGGTGTCACGTGACATAAATGTAGCGGGAAGTTGCCTGCCCAATTTAACCTGAACACTTGTTCGCGACGTCAACATAAACTGTTTCAGTCAGGTTCTTCCGTTAAATTTACCGAAAAAAAAAACACTTTCAGCCTTTCCACTTTGGTGAAGAAAGAAGACCAGCGGAGCTCTACAATGGAAAGTAATGGCCGGCCGCAAGTCGGCAAGCCGGAGTGGAAAGGCTGCCAACATCTATGAGCGACGGCGGCAACCAGATACGTGACTTGCCGCCATCGCTCGTAGATGGCGGTAGGTGTCCAGAGTTCGGTATCTTCATTTCTTTGCGGGGGACACTATCCTGTGGAAACTAGCCCTTAACACCTCCGCTGTGAAAATTCGCCTTAAATTTAGATCACGTGACCTGGCCGTGTTATGATGTTTTTGTAACAACCTTTAGTGACGATTTAGACTTGGAAGCCAGCCCCTAAGATTGCTCCGCTTTAAAACCAGGCTTCCTATGGCGGGTATTTTTTTTCTACTTTGCCCGTAAACATTATACTCAGCGGAGTGTTTAGCAAGCTGTTGCCGCGGGAGATTTTAACTTTAAACAGCGCGAACCAAAGGGATCGATGGCTGTTTGAAGGGACCGCATAAATCCGTTTGCGGACGTATTGAGCGAACATTCTGTACAGAGGTGACCGAAGGACGTACATTCAGGATATAAGAATTTCACTGAACAGATTTACCCGAGTATAGACTTGGAAATAAAGAACTTCAAATACCTACCTCCGGCGTCCATCTGCTAACGAAAGGCGTCTGGCGTACGAGATCGCTCGCAAGCGGCCCCAAACAGGACACTTCAGGGGAAATATAATATGATAAAAAGTTTGGCGAGTTGGTGGTACACGTTTAACGAAAAAGTAAAACAGCGCTGACATCGGCGGTCCCAAAAGAAAGAACGAGAAAAAGAACGATAGAAGAGCGGAGAAAGAACGCAGACGAACGGTCAGGCGTGTTTGTTTTGCCGTGACGAGTTGAAGTTGCTCAAGCGCTTGTCAACTTTATGTGGTTTTATACAATGCGTGATTTCAGTGTTTTCCTGCAATGTATAGCTACACTAGAACAACGTACAAACCCTACCGGTGACGCTTTGCTGCTTCTTTGTGAATATTAAAGCGTCGCGAGCGATATGGGTTCATCGGGACCACCAATTGGGACAGTCAATGTCCGAGTCTATGTCTCGCCGTTCCGAAGCGGCACGAGTGCCTGGGACCAGAGCCGTATATGTAGAGAGTTTGGCCCACTGATCTCTATTGTAGTAGGCTGGATCGCGGACCGCGGCATCGGCAGCTGGGGCCGAGTGTCGCCACCGGCAGCCATTGATTGACACCAGCCAATGCATGGGACTCAATGGGAAGAACGAGAAAAAGTGCCGTTTCCCTCGTTTCTAAGTTGCTGTCGGCACTGAAACATTTTGGGTGTTTTTCGATAAGCCCGTCACATAGCTTGCGTACAAACATTAGAACTGACAGCCCTCGCAGTTCTTATAAATAAATATTTTGTGGTCGAGAGTGACTCCGCTGTAGTGCAGCTCAAGGAGGCAAGAGTTACCTAGAGTTACCACGGAGTCAGTGGCGGTTTCGTTGAGTTGCGTTTAGCAGACGACAAGCTCGAAGGCTTTGCTACGCTGAATTCGCTCACTCCCGGAAAGCCGCTGCCGAGATGAAACTTCTTTGTCATTCATGAACTTCTGGGCTTCCCCGAGAACAGTCTCATTGACGGCAAGTTCCTTTGTTTACTCCACTACGAGAGCAAGCTTGTCAGCGCAGCCGTTGGTGCTCCGGTACGTTTGATTTTTTTAATCGGCGTTCGGACGTTTGACAAATACCGATTCGATCTCCAAACACCCGACATAAGAATCGCAGCACACCATAAAATACTCGCCTCCGAGCATAGCGTACATGCTTCAATGTTCTTACTTTTGTGCGTTTCTCCCATTGACTTGCGTGTATTGCCTGGCACTGATCTCAATGACAATTGCTGGATCGCGTTTGACCAGCACCGCCTATGGACGGGAATGCGGCCACGGTCGGCCATCTTTTTGGTAGAGTTATATCATCTCTAGCCATCATAGTAATATGACCAATATGGCGGACAGCGCAATGGCCGTAGATCTAGTACAGTGTACCGTGGGTGATATTTCGTGCTTGATTGAAGTTGTTCAACGAAGCAGATTCTTGAAACCCGGCGTGAACGGTAGCCTCGTCTTTGAGGACCCGGCGAAAGTTCTAAGAAAGCGCAGCACCGGGGGAAAGCAGCGCAGCTCGCATCGAAAGCAGACTACGTACCGGCGTCTGCTTTCGATGTTTTTTTCGATGCGACTTTCGATGCGTGCTGTGCTGCTTTTCCCCGGTGGTGCGCGATTTCGTGAAACTTTCACCGGGTCCTCAAAGACCGGGCTACCGTTCACGCCGGGTTTTAAAAACATGTTTCGTCAAACAATTTCAATCAATCACGGAATATCACCAACGCTATTTTGATGGCAGCCTGCCACCACAACTGCCAAAACGCCGTCTGCCATGGATGGATAATGGTGGCTGCCAAGTGGCTTCAGCAGCTGTATCTTGGCTAGAGGTGATATAACTCTACCCAAGGACGTTTAAATAGGGCAGGACCCGGCATGACGTCATACCCAGCGACGCCGGAAGAACAACCCAATCCCAGACTGCCCCGCGCACCGACGCTCTCTCATCCAAACTAAATTCAACCATGCTCCCATCGTCTGCTCTCCGCTCGGTCGTTAGGCTTAGGCTACGTCTGCTCCGTGCCTGCGGTCTGCTTCGTCTGCTCGCTGTCGCGGCTGGCTTTCGATTCGATCGGCGCACCAAAAGATGTTTCGATGCGAACCCGAATACTCATCACGGCGGAGTGAAACCAACATCTTCTCGAAGCAGAATTTGTACGGCTTTCTCAACCCGCGATGCCCTTCTCAGCGTTCGTGCCTACGATGACTGACTCGCGATCGCTTTCCAAAGCCGCGCTACGACGACTCGTTCGAGACGACGCTCCAGGCGCGGTCGCGCGGTCGCGCGGTGTCGAGAGCGTCCGCTACACGCCGACTTCCTAGTCCTACTGGTCAGGCAAGTGTTGGGCTCGAAATCTCGCCTGTTCGACACCGATTCAGTCGGTGCGTCGTCTAGAGCGTCTCAACTCTAGTCACTTACTTGCTGCTGGGCAACCAGGCGTTCGTTTATAATAATCTCATCCAATTCCGACCATACCGGTTTAAAAGTCTCCCGTTAAGCGCTGTTTCAAATAACAGTGGGTGCCGCCATTACTTTCGGTCCACACAATCGCGTTGCCACGGAAATGTCATCGCAACGCGGATGTTTGCACCGAAATTAATGGCGGCGCCCACTCACTAGGCTTCCCATTGGTCAAGAATTGCTCGTCGCGGCTCGTGGCCACGCCTACTTCCGTTACACTTCGCTCCATGCATTGGGGATAGGGACGCCACCTCCTGCCCATTATAACCTCCTTGACTCTACCAAAAAGATGGCCGCCAGTGACCGCATTCGCGGAGCGGGCAAACGCGATCCAGCAATTGTCATTGAGATCAGTGTTGCCTGGTGTCAAGCAATGGCCGCCGGTGGCGACACCGACGGGCTCCCGATCCGCGATCCAGCCTACTACAATAGAGATCAGTGTTTTGGCCATTCGTTGGGAAGTATAGCACATAGAGTTATTACAATAAACGCTAGAGGCTCAGGTGGCGCTAGTGTGCTGTTGCATTTTGAAGCAGACAGCAAGCAGTCAGAAATTGACTTCCGGTAATGCATTTCTATGGGAAAAAGCGAGTGCATTTTCTCTCTGCGCTCGATTATAAGAGCAAATATCACGAATAATTTGCACGTACTAGGCACATTGGAACATTTCTCAGTCACGCAGACGAAATAATTGGTCAGTTACAGCATTTTTATTTAAAATTCGTGGCATGAAAAACGGTGTTAAAACCACTTCGTACGTGTATTTATGTGCACTGTCGGACACTGTTAGCGCGAACACGGTGTCGGCGCTTTCCAGCATGGGGGATATACGTGCCAAACGAACGAAGGACATGTGGAAAAACAAGAGGGACGGCAAGAACTACGCAGTAACACTGGATAAGTAACTCCTTGTGCATGCAGACGATCAAAATAAATTGAAAGTCACGTAATATAGTCCGATTTGCAATAAATAAGTACTGCTTTATTCTTTTTGCTCATGAATATGTGCGAAGATGCTTGTTCTGGGTTCAAATCATCACCCGCACGCTCCAAATCTTTGCAAATAGCAAGAAGCCAGAGAACAGGTGCCCGATAAGAACTGCCCGACATAAGAAATAATAAGAAAACACACCTTTAGTAGCCCACGTACTTCATTCTTTACGTTTCGAACGTTTTTTTAACCACTCGTAAAGATGCACGACGGGGTCATTTTCATATAGTGACAGGACGGGCATATTAACAATATATAAGCACCAACGGAATGCTGGCGAACTTTGAACACACATTACATTCCTTTCGATTGTTATTTTGCTTAGAATCGTCGCTCGTTTCTACATACCTGCCATGGAACAGAGGTTTGGGCCTGAAATAGAGCGAAGTTTAACATCGTTCAGTGGTAAAGAAAAAATGCTGTAGCTAAAGCAATTACACCTTCACCATATTAATAAAGGTACATATTATCCGGTACAACCGAAATAACAAAAGTTATTCATGTTATTTTACGGCGAAGAGACCAAATTCACTCGCGTTTTCCCATAGGAATACACTGGAAGACTGGAAAAGTAGACTGCATGCTGTCTGCTTCAATTTGCAACCGGAAGTCCCGTAGACACTAGCGCCAGCTGAGCCTCTAGCGTTTATTGTAATAACTCTATGGTATAGCAGACAAATGAGGAGGCGCGATTGGCCGAAAGCGGGCTGGGCGTGTTCCAGAGCGTCTTCACAAATTCGAATGTGGCCAACCAGAAGCCAGAAATAATACCCTGGCGGTGGTCGCGAGAAACAAATTTAATAAGTGCGTCGGAGTAACTCTTGGTGACGGAAAATATGGTGCACGTGATGTTTAAGTCACGGCCATCCAAAACCACAATGGAAGAGTGCGACTAGCGGAACGATCGACATATCCGTACGTCAAGTGCCGAGGGTCGGGAATCTGCTGTCCGAGCGGTCACATTCAGTCCGAGCAAAACAGAGTTGAGCGGCACATTCGTTTCTTACATCTTTCTGCATGATCATGATCGAAACATCGCGTGCACCCTATTTTCAACCATAAAGGGTTACTACACTTCACTCTTAAGCACTTTTTAAAACCATATAGCAACATATACCTTTGATTAACGCAGTTTCTCGCTACCACCGCAAGGGGATTCTTTTCGGGTTCGGGCTGGCCAAGAGAGCATGTCAAGCCCACTCTCTGCGTCTGGTGCACGCCCTGGCTCTGCCCACGCCTCCCATTGACCAAACTCTCTCTATACACGGGTCTGCCTGGGACCTTTCCCTCTAGGTTATTACGAGGGGCGTTCATAAAGTTCGTATTATTGTCACAAAGAAATAAAAATTCAGCAATCAAACTCGAGTTGGAGTTGAGACATTCTCTACATGTTCGCCACCAAAAGTTACCCACTTTTTCCAGCGATGTACCACATGCCGGAGGCCATTGTTGTAGAACTCCTCGTTTTGAGTGTTCAGGAATCGCTCCACTTCAGCAATCACTTGGTCGCCGTCCTTGAAATGCTTTCCCCTTATTTGGCCACACCGGAAGCGTCTGCACCATTTAACCAAAGTGTCATAAACTAGGGCGTTGTCCCCGAACAACGCTCCCAGATTGGAATGAATATCCTTGGCATTGTTTCCCTTCAAATGAAAAAAACGGATCACTGCATGTGCTTGGCACCGACGGGCGGTGTCATTTATGTTTCGACTCCCTAGCGGCGTTCCGAGCTACTATAGCATGCGATGTTTATACTGTGCGGAAACTAGAGGGACCCGCGTTCATGTTGATGCCTGTTTTGTTTCGTTTTATTAAATGTTTTGTGCCGATAATACGAACTTTATGAACATCCCTCGTATATTACCTCTATGGGCGCTTCCCTCGACCTTGGCAATGCCAGACGACGTGTCTCACCTAGAAGTGATGCGTTTTTGTTTGTTTTTTCTGCTCGAATTGTCAGTGCATGATTATTTTATTCTTCTAATAAAACATAAACAAGTGAACATAAAACAATAAAAATAAAACAGATATGCTGTCTTGTTTATTCAACAATTATTTTCGGCTACATCTTCTCTCTGCTTTGAGCTCATTGGTTCTTGTTACCGCGTTTCATTTCTTGCCTGAAACTTTCATTCGTGCTTTTTTGGTTTGTAAGGCATGTTTACGGTGCGCTTAGCTCCCAACGAGTGAGTGGACGTTCCTCTATGGTAAGGGGAGTGCCAGAGGATGATAGAGGTCCTCCGGCATATTGGGGCGACGTTTCAGCGGCGAATTCCGGGTTCTAAAAAGGAGGGAAAGCTCCAATACAAGCCGCCGATAACTGTGTCATCGTCAACGAAGCTGACAGTGAAAAATGAGGTAATCGGTGCCTTCGCCACCGACCCCCACCTGTCGACGCGGAGAGGACCGCCGACATCTGTCGGCTGTTGTGCCAATCATACGTATTTCTTCAGCAGAGAGACGCCGTAGGTAGGGATTTCAAGTTTTTGATTCCTAACCCTACCGAAAAACCCAGATGCTATCTGGATTATGGAACAGAAGATTTGGTTCTGGAAACGTAAAATCCGGAATGCAGACAAAGAAATAATTTCTGAAAACCTAAAATCCAGATAAAATCCAAATAAATTTTCAGTTCCATAATCCAGGTAGCGAAAAGTTATACCGGGTTTTCGGTAGGAAACGTTTCACTCAGATAAGATTGTTCAGATAATTTTGTTCTAATCCTTAAGGCACGTTTTTCGGCCACCTCTGTGCATAATCTTAGTTAAATAACTTTAGAAACCGATTTATGCGATTCGTTCAAACAGCCATAGATCCCCTTGATGCGCTCTGGATTATGAAAGGTATTCACACGGGAGTTGCGTTCGGGATGGGATGTCCGTATCGTCACTGATCGGCGGAACCAGTGGGGCTCGCTCCCCGACTCCAGCATGCACTATGAACGGCGGGGAGCCGAGAGGGATGTCAGTGTTGCAAGACGGATTTAGCGGTCACACCTTCAACAATAGTGCTTGCTGCGTGCTCACGAGACTAGAAAAATAGAGGCTTGCAATAAATGGCAACACGCGATTATGGCAGTAGCGCTGCTAAATGAAAAAGACAACAAACTGCTTCCTGCCAAAAACATAAAAACATGCTTCTTGAATGGGCGCATGTAACACAAAGAACGTGGAATTCAAAAGCCAGTTGTGTGAAAAGCGACTCGAGGATGACATTGATTAACATCGAATACTCCTCGAGGTGCTTCGGACGCATGCAGTCCTGGGAAAGTTACTTTTTAAAAGGCGTTAGTTACACTTACAGTTAGTTTGCCAACAATGTAATTAAGTCACAATTACCCCGTTACTTAAAGATCAAAGTAACGCGCTACAGTTACAGTTACTTCGACAAAATATTTTAGTTACTTTCAAGATATACTAGTAGTTTTTATACGACTGTATATAACGTATAAAGAAAAGCAATGCGATGCACGCTAGCGGCACTGTCCAGAAGTACAGATTAAAACTCACCCCGAGGGGCTTGCAGAAATTGAATAAAGAGGACTTCCAGGGGCCGCACACTCTTTTCTGCACTGTATGCGGTGGGCAGTGAAGTTATTTCCACTGAAGTTAATCAGGTCAAAGTGCCTTTCATTGCGCGACCGGGCATGCCGATCATCACTCATGACGCCGTCTCATTTGAGCATGATTACGATCAATTTCCATAAAACTATTTCACATAGATAAGCATTGGTTTGATGATGTCGCTTTTCTGTCATCACATGTCTTGATTTCACGGTGGGTATATACATTTATGTGTTTTTCCGCGAGTAAACTTCAGTTGCAAGTAGCGCTCTGTGGTGTTGGTCTCATTCACTTGTCCGCTCTTTTTTAGCGCTTTTACCCTTTGAACTATGACTCACCAACTAGCCCAAGTGCATACCCTTCTACACCGATGGGAAAGGAGGAGTGAAGATCACGTGGGGATAACAGAGCGCCGAGCTCTGACTGGAAGGATTAGTGAATCGACGCAACGCCAGCTGTTTTTTGTTGTTGTTTTTTTTTTTCTGTTAACTTACCGTTCGAACGTGTTCCAAGAGTGAGTAGAGACAAAGACAGATAGCTTTTCGTCTGTGCACTAATTACTCGAACCAGAGCTCGGTGCTCTGGCGTCCCGGAGCGCTATCGCCTTCACCTTTCTCTCTCTCTCTCTCTCTCTGTTTCTAGCCGCATAGCAATATATCGCTAACTCAAGATGGTCTCCTATTTGTTTTGCAGCGTTTCTTTTCAACATGTACCTGGTATATGGGGACGAAACTTGCGCGTTGTTCTACCACTGGATCTCAGACGCAAGTAAGTCCGCAGTGACCCTGGTACCGTTACACTCTGACCATGTGGGTTAGGGCAGGTTCACACTAGCTGGACGGCGGCTTGCCGCACGCCGTGCGCTTGACCCCGGCTCCTGCCCGAGCCCTGTTTCGCCGGAGAACGGCCAGACGTCCCAGCCATCCAGGGCTTCGGTTGGTGCGCGCTTTCTGCCGCGCAGCACGAAAAAACAATCCTGAGTCATTCCACTTTGCGAAGGTGGATGACCAGCGAAGCAGTTTAGCACACGGCACAGACCCGCCCCGAGGAGCCGGAAGAAACTAGACACGCGCGACGGGACCGCCACCCCGGGCGAACGGAAGGAAAGGAAACGAGGCACGCAAGCGCTTGGAACGACGACAAAGAGAGGGCGGTGCGAGCATAGACGTGGCCGACGCGGGTCGCACAGCGGCAAATCTTTGAGAAACCTTTATTATCTACCTGAGAGTCTACTGATTTTGAAAGTGGTGCCTATTGTTAACTAATCTACGGAATAGAGCTATTTCTAAATAACCCAAGCATCAAGGAAAATGCAGGGAGTGCTTTGTTAGTGACTTTCAATGTTTTGTTAGTGACTTTCAAGTTAGAGTTGGCAGAAGGCATCTAGCAACGTCGCAGTTTTTCCATTGCGCCGATTGACTTCCACCACGCTGCGATTGTTTGTTCTTGGTGTGTGTGTTTGTTTTGCCCAAGAGTGTGCCTCACAACACTGGCAACGTCGCATTTTACATTTCACGCCACAGTTTTGCTTACGCGGGACGTACAATGCCTTACGTGCTGATGTCTCGAACATGTGGCTGAAAGTGTGCCTGTGATGTCGTCGGAAGGCGGAGAAGTATTTTTGCAACCATAGCATGTGCTTTAATAACGGTGAAAAGAGCGAGTGGATCCACCCAGTATGCGTTCTTCGTGGACACCAGCGCATAGGCTTTGGCGACCCACGTGGTTCTGTTTCACTCTGTTCTTTACAACTGCGGTACGAGCATGCGACCAATAGTTGTAACGTACACGGCGCGTGGTGCGACAATGGGAGCCAGAAACCCGCATCAGTGTGCATGCAGTTCCTCTCCATTGTTGAGCTTCAGACCGTTCATTACCATCGTCTTCATCTTACGGTTCATAAACTGCGGTGACCTTTTTAAAGTAAAGCGCTCCCTTTTCGATTGATTCCAAAAAAATGTAGGCTTCCAGACGCCTAATGTTAATAGAGAGCTGCGGCGTTTTGCCCTGTTTGTTTAATTAAGGTGCCAACAGGCTCCTGCTATTTCTCGCTGTTGTGTTTTGGTACTTTTACCCTACAAACGCTTACTAATGTAGATTTTTCTGTAAAACAATTTTTGTTTATTTATGTCGCAGTAATCATACTGTTCTAAATAAAGGGCATTCGCTGCTACTATTGATTGCTTAACAAGTATAAACGGTATTTTTAATATTGTCTTGCAACTGCGTTGTGATGAGATTCTTAATGATTATGTAGGAATTTTAGAAGTTCTGTACAATGTTTTAAAATTTAACAAGATATGCTGCATTTATTTTGTTATCTCCAAACTTTACTTTCTTGGTCCCTCTTTGGCACTGCCACTGTATTAAATTTCCATCTGACGTGGGCATGCATGTTACATATACTGGGTTGTCTAAAGTATAAATAAAACTGAAGTCATGCAAATATGATCTCAATTTTTTTTTTTTTTATTCCGTCTCCTCGGGTAAAATTAAAAACAAAAAAGGTTAACGCAGTGATAGTAGTGACTCAAAACACTTACTGTGTTTTGAGTCCTCTGTGTTATTCGTCCTTCAGTTTGCTCTTCTTTGTTCTTGTACCTTTAGTGTGAGCCTAAAATGTAACCTTAGGGTGTGGGTAGATATACAGGTGGTTAAATTACGAATTTTGTTTAAATCACTGCAAACATACACATTCAAGGCGAGTATGCAAGCGAGCTGATCGAAAACAGATATTGCAACCCAAGAACGCGGGAAGGGACAACAAACACAACGCTTTGAGCACGGCTTTGAATATCGTATTGATGTTTGCGCTGTCACCCCCCCCCCCCCCCCCCACCCCAGGCATACAATGCCAATGCAAGACACGTAGACTATGAGATTACTAATAAGATCAATGATAATTTTATGTTAACTCCTCCTGTGGCTCTGAAACATATGTTGCTATCAAAATACCTTTCAGAGCCAATAATTGCAGAAAATAAATTCCAGATAGGAAGCTCAGGAGTTATTAACGAACAACAAGACCTATCATAACCATTCAAAATAATAGTAAGGAAGGAACATAGACCACCTATTGTAAAAATGTTTTGACACATTTATAACTAGAGGATAAAAGATCATAGGCTAACAATAAATTTATGAAGTAATTTAATCACGTTTACTGGAGGGTTACAGTACTTGACATAATACTTGAAACAGGTTCTCTAGAACAAAACAAGTCATTTTTCATGTGCAAGGAGCGAATTGTTCTTCAACTAGCCCTCTTCAACACATCTGGCACACTAAACCCTTGAAGTGCAATTTACACTTCGCATGGTGATAAAAAGAGAACCGGTAATCTGAGACTGCTACGCATTAGAAACAATAAACTCTCATCAATACACTGCAAACACTAGACATAATATTGGAAGATTCAAACGCTCCGCTTTTCTCAAAGGGATTCCAAATGAAGAGGCCCAAAATCCTATATACGTGCTCTGCTTGACTTCTTCGAAGCGCCAATTTTAGCACCCAGGCACCGGCCGTGCCCAATTTCTACTACACCGTAAATTGCAAATAACACCTTCACACGGGATAGTCTGTGATAGATTGGGCCTCCAGTGCTTATCACATGATGGGTGTCATAAAAAAAAAAAAACCTGCGAGGACGTTCTTTTGAGTTTTTTATTACGCTGAAAGCAGCTGTTCGGGCGTGGGTGTGAGGCACTCCAAAAACTGGTTCCAGCAGGGCATGGAGATGCTGTCACGCATGTGGTAGAAGAGCATTTGGCTCCAGTGACAGTCTGTCGAGAAGGTGGACATTTGTGCCGACTTCTATATGTCCGGTTTCTGCAGCAGAAATGAATTGTAAATCAACATGATACGCCCTTCGTATAAAGGTGAGGGCATTCAGCCCGGCCAACGCTGCTTCGCGATCAATTATTGGCGCGCGCCAGAGTAGACTCAGCCGAAAGTGTCTCCGCCGTCCAAACGGCGCAACTGAGGAAATAAAAAAAAAATTACAGGGCAGCAAATTGGTGGTCGAGGCAAATGGTAGAAACCACGGGGAATCTATGAATGCGATATCATGTATCGTTGCACACCGAAAAATTTCGCGGGGAAACTGAATTTACGGAAGTTGGGAAAACAGCTTGAACAAATAAACACTCACACACAGACAGGACACAAACATAGCTTACTATCAACCATTCTGAATTTGTGCATAGGTTGCGACGTCAATTATTCTGCTAAATTTAGCGAAGAAACTCCCCGCTAAATTTAGCGTCGTCCTCTATAACGGCGCTAAATCCTTGTCGTCCTTAAAATCACCCTAGATGTCGTCCTTGAAAACGTCCTAGATGTAGTTCTTAACTTCGTCGTCGTCCTAGACGCCGTCTTGACGTCATCTACGACAACGTCCTACAGGACAACGTCAAAGGCATTTAGAACGACCTGTAAGACGATCTCTAAGGCAACCTTTAAGGACGACCTTTAGGACGACCTCAAAGACGCCCTTTAGGACGACCTCAAGGACAACCTCTAGAACGACCTCAAGGACGACGTTTGAGACGTCGAGGATGAAGTCGAACACAAAATCTAGGACGATTTCTAAGACCACCTCAAGGACAAAGCCTAGAAGGACGTCGAGGACGACGTCCTAGGGCACGACGTCGAAGACGACGTCTAGTACTACTTCTAGAACAATCTCCAGGACGACGTCGAGGACGAAGTCTTAGGGCACGACGTCGAACACGACGTCTAGGGCTACCTCTAAGACGACCTCTAGGACGACGTCGAGGATGACGTCAAGGTCGTCAGGTCCTTCGAAGAGCGTGCGAATGTGAAGGGGTGCGTACTGCCGCTCCGCATACGCGGTGAGCAATGCAATGCGCGGTGCAAGCACAGTGGGCGGGAATGGTCTACTGCGCATGCCTACTGAGCATTAGGAGGCCAGAATATACATAGCTGAAAATCTTGAGTAGTAGCCTAATAATGCTTTCGCATTAAAAAGTGTATCGTTCCTTTGGCGCCCGAGCACGCGCTCTTTCCGCTCGGAGCGTCTGTCCTTATCTTGACGGAAGCTGGAACACCGCGCCAGATATCTCCACGCTTCCACGCGTTCATAAACTGTTCTTGCCGCCGTTGAGGCATGGTACTATGGTCAACAACGAAGCAGTGTCTAAGTGACACGCGTAGTGCAAGTGCCAATTTCTCCATGACCTGACGCACCCAAAAAACGACTTTAAAAACAAGCATAGAAAACCGCAAAAAAAAGAAAACTGGGCCCGTGACAAGTAGCTATTAGCCGCAGAGCCGTTTGTACTGAAAGGGTTTGGCCTTCTCAAGGAGATTTTTACAGCCTGGCAACCACAGCAGCGTAGTCTGACAACCGGGGGATGACTACTTCAGTCGGCCATTTCGTGGCTCTGATTCAGGAACTCTAGGCAATTTCTCACATATAAACAAGACAAAGAACTAGCGCCATTTTGTGTAATCGCGAAACTCGCTGGTTCTAGCGGGCAACAAGCTCCGCCCATCGGCCAAACTCTCTCAGTATATAAACGGCTCTAATTAGCCGCATATCATGGAGCCATTTGGTTGCGCCGCTCGTGAAAACAGCAACAACGGACGATTTAATCTTCGACGTTTCGGCCGGAGTCCGGCCTTCGTCAGGAAGAACTTTTACAGATGAAAAGTTCTTCCTGACGAAGGCCGGACTCCGGCCGAAACGTCGAAGATTAAATCGTCCGTTGTTGCTGTTTTCACCGAGGGTTTTTTTCTTCCCAGTTATATATATATATATATATATATATATATATATATATATATATATATATATATATATATATATATATATATATATATATATATTCTCTTACAAGGTGGTCGTAAGTTACTGAAAATATATCTCAACTCTTTGCCAAACGTTGTTGTACTGAAAAGATTACCATGGAACGCCAAATTTTGGTACTGAGCTTGTGTTTCAACGAGTCTCTGAATGTTGTCCTTTTAGGTGCAAGCTGTGAACTCTGGCTGAAAAAGAAACCCGAGCGAAAAACGACGGTCCCCAAGAGCCTCTGCTTTATAATGTTCGACGCTCTCTGCAGCAAGACCGGGAAATATGTTTATTACGACGACAGGTGCCTGTAAAGAAAATAAGTGTTTTGCCGAAATAAAAGGCTCATAAATTGAAACATATGGGAGTTGGTGGCTCTCCACCACAAAAGGAAACGCGGATAGAGATGGCCGTAAATATCAGGTACTGTTCAAGCGCACACAGGATGAGTTCTGATCTATTAATCTTTCCGTGTCACTACGAACGGCTGTGAAGTGAAAGAAAATCAGACGTTGGCAGTTTTAGATAGTGTGAGGTTGTTGCACCAGAGTCTTGTGAGACAGTTTCAAGCAGTAAAAAAAAAATGTATGCAGTCAATTACATCTTTTAGTTCATGTAAAGTTTTGAAACACAGTTATTAGGCGCCCGTTCCCGCATATAGCGGCGTCAGTGTTGGCGTCGCCGTCGGTGTAAAGGGGTGTCCAAACAGGACACTACAAAACGCACGACTCCGACAAATCGTGAAAATTGAAGCGGACGCTTCAATTTTTACGATTTGTTGGAGTCGTGAAAATTTTTGCAGGAGTCGTGAAAATTTTCACGATCACGATCTTCTCTCCTCGCCTCCTCCACATTTCTCTGACGTCGGTGCTCGTCAGATTTGACGTCACACGCCACCTGCGTCTGGCTGACCTCGCCAACGCCCTCGCGTACCGCCGTCGCCTCGGCTCGAAGGCCAAGGAGGTCCGGCTTCGGGCGTCCATCCTTCTAAAGGCCCGTTCACACATTTGCGTTCGGAGCGACAACTATGCTTACGAACGAATGCAACCGCTGCGACTTCAACGACAACTCTGCGCGACGTGTACACACACATGCAACCGCGTGAAACCACATGAATCAACAGCAAATAAGAAACGAGCTTCAGCTCTTGCTCCTAACCAATAGTAAGCAACCCAGCTACGCTTACAAACATGGCGGACGGTTCCGTGCCCGACGCGGGGTTCTCACCGGAGCAGCACGAGGCGCCCGAGGTTTCGGCTACGGCGTAGCCACGAAGATCTGCTGTGCGCCTAGAATAGCTTTGTAAAGGCTGGTTCAGACATCTGAAACGAACCCGTTATCCACGACTGCGTCCGTTGTGACCGGAGCGACCGGAACGACCGCTCTGCGCCGCGCGTACACTCTCAGCTACCACTGCAACAAGCGCAGCGGGTCGGCACCACGGCGACCGCCTCTCCGTTGCCGTCAGCTGTTTCAGCGGTGCCTCTAAAAAGAAGGGGACGCGCAGCCACTCACTTGCGTAACAGAAAATAGACAGACCGTCTTCTATGACCTCAAGCTTTATTTTTTTTTTTCAGGATACGCTTGAAGTGTATAGTGCATTAAAAAAAGAAAAAAGATGCAGTACGCCGTCTTGCACGATCACGACTTTAATACACGACTTTGCCAACAGTACAAATCTCGCCACATGCCTTTTCTACGATTATAAAAGACGATGTAATCTTAGCAGCATTATAGCAACGTAGAAATATAATTTGACAGACACTGCGAGCGTTCAGGATTGCTAACACTAATCACCTTTTTCGGGTGATGAAAACGCGTGAAAATTCGCATCCTTTATACGGTACGCACCAGTAATACCTTGAATATGAGCACACGCATGGAATGCGCCAAAAAAAGAAATCCGGGTGATGTTCGAGGACATAAATGCCAAGAAAGCACCACTGTAGTCGAAGTAAACAAACACGACGGCACGGGCGTTCCTGCTGTCTTGAGAGTGCCGCCACGAGATCGCCGCACGAGTAGGTGGATCTTCCCTTCTAATACGTGCTGGGTTATCATGACGACACACAACGAAAATTCACAGTCAAGGATAGCGCTTTTACGAGGAACGATGAGCTTCCACCACGCCGTCCACGTCAACGGTCACCACCGACGCCATGTTTGAAAATAGAAGGAGCCTGGTCCGCGTTCGCCTCGCGCGAAAAGCCTTCGCGTCCTCACCTTCGTGTCGTTCCCTTTCCCGTTTTCGGGACTTGAAAAACGGCAGAGGCCTTGAGCGATTGACCGAGAGCCAATAGAGCGTGTGAGTGGCTCTCCGGACCCACGTGATGAGCAGAGCAAGGCCGCCGTGGAGGAAGCGAGGGGGAGATTGAGCGGGGGGAAGCTTCCCTCCAGCAGTTTTTAGCGGGGGGAGGTCTCCCCCCGACGGTCGGAAGCGGAGCGCCGCACGATTTGCCGGAGTCGTGAGTTTTCTACTATCCTGTTTGGACACCCCTTAACCGCTATGCCTGTTAACGGACGCCTAAGAGTCCCATATTACAGTCAACTAGAGATATCTGAGTGGGGCGAGTTAAAGGCTCTGCTCATGCTTTCAGTTGAAGCTCAGGCCCTGGAAAGTTGGCGTGGTGGCGCTGCGATCGAAGTGGCTTGATTTGCCTTGATTTTCGTTGTGATGTCGTCGTCATTGTTTGCATCGTGGTGTCACATCGCGTCAAAAACTACGCCGTTTCGCGACATGAAGTAGCCGTGGGGACGCAGACGTGCCATCGCGTCACGTTGAGGACGACGCTGTTACGAGACATCAAGTCGCCGGTGTAACGCGGCCGTGACGACACGCCGCGTTGAGGACGACGTCGGCGTGATCGTCAACACCGACGTTGTCGTCGACGCCCCACGCAAAGTCAAACGTCGCTATTACGTCATGTTAACGTCATCCTGACTTTGTGTGACATCGCCGTCACGTTAACGTCGTCCTGACGTCGCTAGACGTCGTAGTCGCGTTAACGTCATCCTGACGTCGCGTGACGTCGTCTACAACGTCGACGTCAACGCGACGTTGCAACGACGTTATGACGAAGCATTTGACGTCGTGTAATGGCTTCGCCTTCGCCAACATCAGCGCCGACGCGCCGTCACAACAATTGACGTCGTGTAACGTCGTCGTCGTCGAGGATGACGCCGACGTCCTGAAGTTGCCGGGACGTCGTCGTGACGTCGAGTTGTCATGTTGACAGCAATGTCGAGAACCTGAAGCTGAGCGTTTTTATGACGTCGCGTTGACAACAAGGACGCCGTTGTCCTGACGTCGCGTGGCGTCGTCGTCGTGGTCGTCAACGTCAACGTTGACATTGACGTCGTTGTCAGCACGATATGACGTCAAATCGCGGTCTTGATGCCCTGTAACGCGCGTTGTCAACGTCGACGACGACGCTGACGTCAAGGCGTTGTCGTGATGTCGCATGGCGTTGTGACGACAGGTCAGGTCTCGGTGACGTTATGTATAGGGTGTATTCACTGTCGGTCATAGCTGAGCTCGCTGCTGCTTTCGAACCACCGGGGAAGAAAGAGAGGGAAAGATGCTTTTGTACGAATTTCGAGTGAAAGTTAATCTTCTATAATCTTCTAGAGGGAGAATAGCGACATCTGGAGGAGCCTGGGACATACAAAGCAAAGTCCCGGTGAGAAGAGAGTTTCTCCTTCCCTTCTTCTCTCGTGATCGCCCGAGAGCTGGCGGGAAACTCCTCCTAGCATGCGCTGTGTGCAGTTACCTCAAATATGGCATCTAGTGAATACCACCTATTGACGTGGCGTGTGACATATAGTTTGAATAAAAAATATAGTCCAGAGCTCTACTGTTTTTATAATCTTGACCTATGTGCCGGTCTAGCGTGGCGTTGGAACGCAGCGCTTTTTTCATAAAAAACGACTAATAAAATACATTTCGTGTTAAACATTATCTGCGCGTTTGGTCAAGAGCTTAAAGGGCCCATGAAACGAATTTCGGGCTGGAATGAATCAATTTATATTGGGATTTTACTGATAGCACATTGTTCAGTGGGCCAAAAGAAAAAAAAGGTAGAAAGTCAAGAGCCTGACTTTCGGCACGAAAATTTGAAAACACAGCGGACTATTTCGTACCTCCTTCCCTTCGTAAGCTCTCTGCCTTTTCACTGCGATACATCCGCGGACCCCGCAGCGCGTCACCGGCCCCCGCAGCGCGTCACCAGGCCCAAACGAACGTCACACGACAACGGAGCTCACTTAATCCCTTCACCCCTAAGCTGACATTGTGGTGGAAGCTACGCGCTTGCCGGACCAATCAGCCGTTCCCCTTTCATCACCTGACCTCATTCTCTGCGGCTGGGTATGCGCGAGAGAGCGTGATCACGTGGCAAAAGTGTGGCTGGCCCAAGGAGCACGTAGCTTCCACAGCACTGTCAGCTTCGGAGTGAACGGGGTGGGGAAAGGTCTGAATTTTGAGCGACGGGCTAATCTTCTAAGGGGACAATGGATGTGTCCAGATTACACAAACGAGAGTCCGAGCAGTCCGAGCAAGAGGAGACTCCCTTTGGTAGAATGCGCGATTTATGAGTTGAGGAGGAAAGCTAAACAGGAAAAAGTTGGAAACGCGTTTCATGACTCCTTTAAAGGGGTCATGAAACGCTTTTCCAACTTTTTCCTGTTTAGCTTTCCTCCTCAACTCAGGGGTCATGAAACGCTTTTCCAACTTTTTCCTGTTTAGCTTTCCTCCTCAACTCATAAATCGCGCATTCGACCAAACAGTTCAAGAAGACGAAAAGAGGGGAGGCCCCTCTTGCTCGGAATCTGGTTTGTGTACCCGGACACAGCCATTGTCCCCCTAGAAGATTAGCCCCTCGCTCAAAATTCAGACAAAAGTTGCTTTCCCCAATCCGTTAACCCCGAATCTGACAGTGCTGTGGAAGCTATGTGCTCGTTGGGCCAGCCACACTTGCCACGTGATCACGCTTCTTCGCGCATACCCACGCGCAGAGAATGAGGTCAGGTGATGAAAGGGAGGCGGCTGATTGGTCCGGCAAGCGCGTAGCTTCCACCACAATGTCAGCTTAGGGATGAAGGAAATACGTGAGGTCCGGTTTCGTGTGACGTGTGTTTGGACCCGATGACGCGCTTTTGGGACCGCGGATGTATCACAGTGAAAAGGCAGAGAGCTTACGAAGGGGAGGAGGTACGAAATAGTCCGCTGTGTTTTCAAATTTTCGCACTTAAAGTCAGGCTTTTGACTTTCTACCTTTTTTCTTTTGGCCCACTGAACGATGTGCTATTAGTAAAATCCCAATCTAAAATGATTTATCCCAACCAAAAATTCATTTCATGGGCCCTTTAAATTGTAGCGCTCGGGCAATCCTTGTTTATGCAAATCCAAGCCACTTTGCTCGTAGCGCCCTATACTCTATTTTCCACATTCGGAGCTTCAGAAATAGAAATCCGGTGGCCTCTAGTGCCACTAAATAAGCTACGCTTCAGAGTAATGACACTTCCCCATGTTGCGGCCTAAACTCATAGTTGTCAGTTATCTGAAGCTTTATCTGAAATGATGGGAAACGATTTTCCTTCCTTCACAAATGTTTAAACAGTTCGCGTCAGAGGAAAGCAATTTTACACGAGCTTCCTAACAGAAACAAAAGCTGATGAAGTCGCACTTTTGAACCATGACGATGGGCAGTTCCGTTTGCTCTGCACAAGCACCAAGATGGCGGCGCTCACAACGGTATCGGGGAACACAGTGCCGATACTGTAAACGTAGCTCATTTTGTGGCTCTAGGTGGCCCCACTCATCCTTTCCAGTTCACTCTACCCAAATAGCAACACTGTGCGCGTTGCATTATGGGACGTCAGAGGCTCTAGCACCAATTCAATTCCCAGCTAAATTTAGCGAAGGTGTGTGACGTCCCATAATCCAACACTGAGCACGTTGCATTATGCGACGTCACGGACCTATAATCGTTGGTGGGGACCACGGTGGAAGAAAGACATTTAGGTGATGACTCTGGCGGCTTTTCCCGCAGGGAGCGAGCGACCATGATTGTGTTCGGAGCTAGCCTCGAACCAGGAGTAGTTAGTTTCGCGCCGCCGCGGAGGGCGCTAAGCTATGAGGTTCCTCCTCGGCGGCCACGGTGTCGGCGGTGTAGCGTGCTCGCCTTTTTCGTGGTGCGGTGGTGTGGTGGTGGTGTGCGGCCAGTGGCTGGCCTCGTGTTTTGCTTTGGTGCTTTGTCGATCACAAATACCACCATCGTGCACGAAGGTGCAGCCTTAACCCGAAGAAGAAGAACGCAGATTTAAGGACTCTGGCGACTTGGTGGCGGCGGTGAGGCACAACAAGAAGAGGTGAGCGAGGGAATGCGGGACCACCGCTGGGAAAAACAACCGCAGCGGCCGGTTTGGGAGGATGGATGGATGGATGGATGAATACGGCTGAGCCCTTTGGATCGGGCGGTAGCTTACGCCACCTAGCCATTTTGTCTTACCCTTTAAGCATAGAATATTTAAATGTGAAAACTATATTCACTCCGTACTGAAAAGAAAGTGAGGCTATAAATCCCCCTTGCCATCAGTTAATAAGAAAATGCCTAGTTTTCTCTCGCTTTCTGCCACCATTCCCTTCTTTGCTTGGTAATCTCTACTGTCTTGAAATCCACTTTTCCTTCGCTGTCTCTAAAACCCAATGACCTCATTAAATCTATATTGTCTTCCGTATGCATAGGGTGAAGCCCTTTACAGTAGAGTATCAAGTGCTCAGCCGTCTCGTCCTCCTCTCCACAAGCAGCGCACACTGTATCCATTTCCTGGTACTTCGCTCTGTATGTTCTGGTTCGCAAAACGCCTGTCCTTGCCTCAAACAAACAATGAGCTTCCCCTAGAATTGTCATAAATGCTTTCTTTGGCAATAACTGTTTTGTTTAATCTATAGCCTTCCAGAGCCTTCTTTGTCTGCATTCCCTCTAGCCACCGATCTCTTTCTGTGGCCTTAACTTTCTTCTTAACTGAGACCTGCTCTTCCGTAACCCCACTATAGCCTAAAAACTTTCCTCTTAATTTCCTAGTGCGCTGTCTCCATTTTGTGTCTATACTCCTCATGTATAAATAGCTGAAAACCTTTCGTGCCCATTGCTCCCCACCCATTTGCCTCAACCGATCCTCAAATTCTATCTTGCTCACAGCTTCCCTGCCCTCAAATGACGCCCATCCCATGTCTCCTTGTACTCCCTGGTTTGGTGTTTTGCAATGTGCCCCCAAAGCCAGCCTACCTACTCCACGCTGTTTTATTTCTAGTCTTGCATGCACTTCGGATTTCATGCATAGCACAGCGTTTCCAAAAGTCAAGCCAGGCACCATGACCCCTTTCCAAATCTCTCTCACCACCTCATACCTGTTGTGATTCCAAAGTGCTCTATTTTTCATTACAGCCGCATTTCTGTTGCCCTTACCTATTATATACTATCCCATACTTGGGCGCCATCTATCCTCGTGCGAGTGAAGCGCGCTCGGTGCGCCGTACGTAATGTGGCCGCCGCGTCGGACAGAGAGTCATCACCTAAATGTGTTTTTTTCACCGTAGGTACAACAAGAAGTGGTGAGCGAGGGAATGCGGAACCACCGCTGGGAGAAACAACCGAAGTGGTCGGTTTGGGAGGGACCCGATACTTGGGCGCCATCTTTCCCGTGCGAGTGAAGCGCTCGGTGCGCCGAACATAATGTGGTCGCCGCGAAGGACAGAGAGTCCTTACCTAAATGTTTCTTCCCCGTGGAGGGAACTCAGCCAGATACGCAAAAAGCAGAGGTGCGAGGTACCGGTCCCAGTCTTGAGGCTTCTCTTGGCACATGCGTCGTAACATCATCTTGATGGTGCCGTTAAACTTCTCCACCAAACCATTCCCCATGGGGTGGTATGGCGTGGTGTGAAGTTGCGTCATGGAGAGGAGGCGGCTCACCTCCTTCATTACCTCGGAAGTAAAGTTCGTTCTACGGTCACTCACGATCTCTTTTGGAACACCGGTACGGGTAAACATGCCGACAAGACCCTCGGCCACACGTTCTGTGGTTATGTCCGGTAGTGCCACAGCGTCAGGATAACGGGTGGCATAGTCCACCATGGCCAGAATGTACCTATTGCCGCTCGACGTCGCTGGTACGATGGGTCCCACGATGTCCACCGCGACCCGTTGAAAAGGGGTATCGATCAACGGCATCTTCCCGAGGGTTGCCTTCGTCACCTTCCCTTTTGGAGTCGTCCGCTGGCACTTGTCACAGGATGTGACAAATCGTTTGACGTCCGCTTGGAGTCCCGGCCAGTAAACCTCGCTGACGATACGGAGTGCGGTTTTCTCTGCCCCTTGGTGTCCAGCCAAAATGCCGTCATGAGCCATACGAAGCACTCCGTCTCGTAAGTTCCTATAGGGAGCACCAACTGGTAGAACTCCCGCTCTGATGTCCGAAAAATTCGGTGCAACAGTCCCCGGTGCATGACAAACTCTTCTGTGTCCTCCAAGTTTCTGCAGTTGAATATCTTACCGACACGGTCGAAAAGCCCCTTTAGACTGCTGTCTTCTTTTTGTTGTGTCGCAAGTTCCTCGGGCTTCTCAGGTGCGCCTTCAATTATGGGCACTATCAGCGGGGTGGCGTTCTTTGCCGCCTGTCTCTGGGACCTTGTCTCCATGGCTGCGGTGGCACGAATCTCTACATCTTGCTTCTCATCGTGAGGCAAACCCACTTCAGTTTTCTCCGGTCTATTCCAGCCAGCTTCCGGTTCGCTGGGAGCGCGCACGTTAGGGAGGTTACCCAAAATCAGGTCATATAAAGGGTTCTCCATACACTTAGCCACGACGTTCCCCCTGTAGAAAGGAGTCTCAACATGCACCCTGGCCTCAGGCAAGACCCTCGCAGTCCTGTCCACCAAGTACACGAGGCTCGACGTTCCGGTCAGGTTGTCGTCTGGTACGAGGCTTCGGCGCACTACGACAGTGTTGCAGCCTGTGTCACGCAACAAAGTGACAGCTTGTCCGTGTAGTTTTCCGGCAGCTACAGGCATGTCCCCCATCAGGCGAGAATTCCCGGACACTGCGTTTACCACTGGCACCTTGGTGCCGTCCCTTAGCTCGGCATAGCCACCTTTCACACGACCGGATACTGCGTCCAGCTCCTCCCTGCTTGCTTGACCAGTGTTGGACAAAATACTCGATAAAAGTATTCAAGTTAAGTTACTAAATACCTGCTTCATAAAGTATTTAAAATACTACTCAAGTTACTTTCACTGTAAAGTATCTTGAGTAGAGTACAAATACTTAGAAAAGTAATTGAATTACTTTTGAAGATACTTCCGCATTGCATAATTTGTATTGACGTCAGTGACAAATACAATTATACTGTTGCGCAAATCTGGTGTACCAGAATAGTTTGTTAACACGCGACAGCACAAAATTGAAAAAAAAAAATCGTAGGGTCATTCCATGCAGTCCAACTATAAGGAGCAGGATATCACTGATACATGTTACAAAACATTGCTGGGACACACACACACGAAAAAGGTAATTTCAGTTGTAATGACATCGTTGAATATCACGTCGCGCGGCGCACCTTAGACGCATCCTGTAACTACAATCCATATTCCCTATATGGGGAGTTGACTATAGACGAACCTGGGATACGGGAATGGGTGAATGAATAACAAAGAGAGCACAGCACTGGTCGCACCTTCTTCAAGTATGTTACGTTCAGAAAGGCACTCAACGTTGGGGGACTCTTTGCTGGCATTTTGAGAGGTCATCCTGCTTGTAGTTCGTTTTCTGTCCTGTTATATGCTTGTCAATGTTCGCTTACAGACAGTGTTCGCGAGAGTAATAAGTGCCGGACTGACGACAAAAAGAAAATAAATTAAAAAATAAAAAACCTAGACATTTTGCCGTAGCGGGGTCAAATGTGCAAGGGAAAAAAGTGTCTTCTTTTTGTGTCCACTTCTCATTTTCTTCTATTTGTTATTTTCTTGGCACTGAAGTCTGCATTGTTGTTGTGGGTTGTTTCCCGTTCTGTGTTGCGCCTCAGTGTGGCAATCATTCCTTCCGTAACACCACCCCTTTTGTTGGAAGGTTTTTTGGGAGACACTCTGGGAAACAAAAAGCACCTTTAGGAAGGCGAGGGGAAAACCTTCATTGTACGAACTTCGGGGTGAAATATCAGTGACAACCGGCATAAAAGCGATATTTTCGCGAGCTCAGTCTAAGTCACCGTAGCTTATCAAAGCTAGCAACAGGATTTGGTTGCTCGAAAAAATGTTCACGTTTTCTTGTGCCACGCCCACGCCACATCATATCGAAAACCTCGAAAAATGGCGCGATGTCAAAAATGTATTTGATATAATGAGTACAAGATACTCAGAAATGTAATTAAAATACAGTATCAAATACTCTCGATCAAAAGTATTTGCAAGATACCAAGGTAGTTTAAAAAGTATTTGAAATACAGTATCTTGAGTAGAGTATTTGAGATAGGCACAAGTCTGGCTTGAACACAGGAAACTTGCGATCCTCCGTCCCGGTTCCAACATTGACTGGACGTGTGACCGAACTTTCCGCAATGGCTGCTCGGTTTCTGACCGTGTTTGCACTGTGCCGCTAGGTGTCCACTTCTGCCGCAAAGAAAACATTTCCTAAGAAGTTTACTGGCCTTGTACTGTTGACCGTTTGATGTCGGTCGAGATCCACTTGCCGCAGAGTCTGGTGCAGCCTCCTCTCTCCTGGCCGGCTCCTGTTCTTGGGCCTCCAGATAGCGGTCTGCGAGGTCAGCTATTTCGCCTAGCTGTCATTTTTGACGGAACGCTCCGAACGAACTGCTCCGTGAGCAGCAAATTCCGTAAGGCGGCAAAATTCTTCGCCGTCCCGGACAGGTCGACCCAACGGTCAAACAGGCTAGACAACCTCGCCGCATATTGTGTACCGGTTTCCCCTTTTTCCGGCTTAGCACTTTTAAACTTGTCTCGGAAGCCGTCCGCAGTTAACCGAAACCTCTGCAGGAGCGCTTTCTTTACGTTATCGTATTCGACAGAATCCTCCGGGTTTAGCCTAGAAAAGACTCCAAGTGCCTCCCCGGCCAAGCATACGCTAAGCGCAGTGGCCCAGTGTTCGCGGGGCCACATCTGCCCTCTCGCTAGTCTCTCAAAGCGCATCAGGTGGGCATCAAGGTCGTCTTTCTTCTCGTCGAAGGTGGGCAGCCAACGCTGAGGACTCTTCCATAGCGTTGTCCCGGTCCTGTTTTCGGCGGAACTAGTGGTAACAGGGATCGGTGACGCGTTCTGTAATTCTTGCAGCCTGATCCTCAGCTCTAGGGTTCGGTGCTCCGCTTCGACACTCCTCTCTTGCTCCTACGCTCTCGCGGCTCTCGTATTCTCCCTCTCTTGGTCCACCCATTCTTTCAGGGCCGAACCCTTGAGTCCGAGTTCTTTTCCGCAGGCCATTAGCTCGTGGAGCTCCATGGCTGAAGTCGCGCGGACCGTTTGCTGGATAGTCTGACTATCCAGCCGGGTTGTGTGCTCCCGCAACGGCGTCAGCCTCACAACGGGCTCCGTACGGCGTGGCAAACTCACCCGTTCACCCTCCTCCTCTCAGAATAGATCGTCCCAGTGGACAGCAGGTCCTGACGTGGACGCCAGTTTGTCACAGGTTCGGATGTTAAAGATCCCATTTAAACAAACAAATTTGGAATTTGACTTGGACCGCTGTCCAGGTGCTAGGACCACACCTTGGCGATAGACTTCCTGAGAGGCGGGAGGAATTGAGAGCAAAGCATGCCGATGTTACGAACAGTATTTTATATAAAATAATTCAAAAGTAAGGGAAATGCGCACAGGACGTACACACAGTCGAAAGAAGGAAAGAAAAAAAATCAAAAGTCAAATCGAGGTTGTCATACAGTTTTGGAGGGGGAGAGCCGAGTCAGGGTCCCAAGATGCCGGTGGTGGTCCGGTTCGTTGCGCCGCCAGTCGGGGTCGAAAAGTCGTGGTGGCTTGGGTGTTGTAGTGACGAACAGCACTCACTCACAAGCACTCACACACCCCGTCGAATACTTCTCGGTGGTCGAACAACCGCCGCGGACCTGCTCAGCGCCGACCATCCACACCGACGCAGCCTTGCTCCGGGGTTTTTTCCACTACACTCGCGCGCCCCGGGATCCCCTCTTTTTTTTTTTTTTTTTTTTTCTCTTCCTTTGATCTCGCACAAAAAAAAAATCCTAAGCCCGCGCTCCTGTCCTCGGCGCTCGCGCACCCCACTCACAAACACGGAAACGGACAACACCATAACCATTGAAGGACAAAAATAGTTATTGAATTCTGTGACATCGGCAGCAAACTTTCCAACTGTAAGTTGGAAAGTTTGCTGCCAATTTTCCTTCAGCAAAAGCACTTTCGGCTTGAAGTCGGGCAGCACCACGCAGCCGCCACATTCGCACCTCGTAAATAAACCGTACGCGTGCGTATTCAACTCGAAGTACGCACTTCGTGCTTGACGTTTGAGCGAGCGATGTCTTTAGCAACGAAAAGGGACGACGGCTCGGCGACGTCTTCGTGCAATCGGCTTGCTGGTCGGGCGTGTCGTACAGGATGAATATCAGTTCTTTTGATCGGTCCAAAATTTCTCTTTCGAAGGAAGACAGAATTCGCCGGTACCGCGAGCGACAGTTCTGAAGTTGAGGTCCCACGCCCGTCGTCCGCTGCCATCGCCGTCCCCGCGAGTCCCACGATACGCGAAACGGCGCACGCACAGAATGCTTCCGGTTCTCTGTGGAACTTTTTTTTTTTTTTTTCAATCAACGTATTTGCAGCTTTTTAGAAGCCACAAAAAATGGGTTAATATTTTTAATAGTGTGTGTGTGCCTTCAGTGACCAACGACTTTGATTAAATTTGGTGGTCGCGTCGAAACCTTAGAAAGCGGCTCGTGACCACGGAAAAGAGAGTGAGCGAGACTCGAACCGGCCAGTTCTTGATCGGCGGTTTTCGGGTGTTCTGGGTAGTTGGGCTATCATATGTCACGTACAACTAAAAACCTCGGCGAGCATAAATACCCTGTCAGTGTTAAGGCATGCAAGATTTGCATCGAGGCCAAGCCTCTACCTCAATACCGTGATGGTTTTTAGGTAGAGGCTCCTTAGAAGTCCGATACGGCCATTCTTAGAAATAAGAGCTGTATTTTTTCACGCATTTACCGCAATATTGTGTGCACAGCTGGTCTGTCGACCTATTAATCTAAAGGGAAGCATTGGCATGCCAATGTATTCCTCGACAGTCATTTGGGACACTGTAAATCCAGAAATATACGGGCGACACATTACCATGTTCATCATCATTAGTGAGAAGCATTTGACTGATTCATGAAAGACGAAAGCACTAGGTGTTAGTATGGCTAGGAAAATAGTTTGTTCATTTGATGAAGGTGCTTCTACCTCTCTTTTGGGAAGGGAAAAGTTTCTTCGGAGTTTTCCAATAAAAACCTGTCTGACCTGTCTGTCTATGCTTTTTCCAGCATAGACAGACAGGTCAGTTCTTGATCGGCAGTGTTCGGGCGGAAAGAAACCGAATTTCGAGCCGCAAATTGTGTTCTGTATAGTTGGGCTCTCATATATCATGTACAACTAAAAACCTCGGCGAGCATAAATACCCTGCCACCGTCCCTGAAAAACAGTAGTTAAAAAAAAAATGTAATTTCGTCAATGGACGCATAAAATAAGTAACAAACTTGCTGACCAGCAACACTAATGTAAAGTTGCGAGCTCGATGTACGCGAACTTATTGATTGTTACAGCTTGTTGACTCGTACACAAGCAAGATCCCCAAGCTTCGCAGTGTCGAGATTCCTAGCAATGGCTCGTCCACGTACCTCGAAACGCTAACAGAAAGGCTCGAGTACAAAAAGAAACAAGCATGTGTCAAGACAAGCTTTACCTATGGTTCGGGCTTGTGCTGAAGCTTCGAGGTCTGGTCATTTAGGTGAGTTTAGAGACCCAAAACGATGCGCTCGGGTCTAGAAAACATGAGATAACGGCTGTTTATAATCCACGCTCTGTGTATGATCTCTTCTCGACGTGTCGATCGAAACCGAAACCATGCCGCTCTGCTCCCTGGTAAACGAGTTCCCAGAGTGCAACGCGCGCAGTGTTGCTCGCAGGGATTTTTGGAAGTAGCCATTGGCACGAAGACGTGGCAGAGCTGCAGACGAGTCAGAAAGACGACCATTTAGTGTCCACGGAAACTAATTACTGTGAACCTTATGAACGAAGTCGAACAACGAGACAGCTCGGAGAAGTCAGTAGCCAGCCTACTGGATTTTATTATTTTGGCATGCCGATCCAATCCAGTAGGCTGGCTAGGCTGGTTACTGAGAGTGTTGACTTCTCCGAGCTGCTATCTCGTTCTTCGTTGACAACCACAGTAGAATTAGTCCCCTTGGGCACTAAATGGTCATCTTTTTTCCTCCTGTGCAATTTAGAGGAGACCTCCGATTACTTCTGCCACGTCTTCGAAAAGCGCCGGCAGTATCTAGTCTGGTAAGTATGGTGCCTATGGATGCAATCAAAGATGGTCTAGTTCCTCTGCCCGAGACGCTGTTGGACGGCCATTCTTGGTGATAATTTTATTGCGCTCTCGATTTATCATGGGATGACGTCAGACAGCGGTGGCATCGCACTGTTCCAGTGTTCGACTAAACCCCCATTTGCCTGACTCGCAAACGAGAGCATTGGTAAACGCCGCTGCGTTCGCCCCTCAGCGCTCCGATGTACTCCGATGGCGTGGGCGTGACGCCGATATGCATGGGCAGTGTAGGACGCCAAAGACACTCTAGCCACTTACAGGATGGGAACGGCAGGGCATCTCCTTGGAACGCCCCGCCTCCAGCTCGCGCTTGTAGCGAACGAGGCGCCGTGGCATTATCACAGGTAGGAAGCTCACGTGCGGGACTCCTGAAAGACCCTGCCGTTTTTATCCTGTCTTGTAGTCGGAAGGGTTCCTCAGCTTCGTTGTGAAACATTGCACTTCAGTGAGATTGATGCGTATTTCGAGTCTGACACGAAATGTATTACAATCGAACAATTCAATTTATGTATTCCTTTTTTTTTTTTTTTTTTCTTCCAGATAAAGACTTTTGAAGACGCCACTCGTTTAGTTAACAGATCATGTAACACAAGGCCAATTCACATGGGAGCATTTGCTTACGTTCTTTTGGGTTACATCATCACCGAATCATCCGTGTCTCGAATGTCGCGTGCGAGGCTAATCCTTGAGCTGGTTGCCACGCTTAATATGAAGCGCAGATGTTCTGGCGATTCTCAACATAAGCAGATGTACACGTCTGTAACTAACGTAAAAAAGCGGGGCTGTGTGAACCGAACGAGAAAATCGGCAATGTTAAGTGTTCAAGAGCCTCTTTAGGCTCGACCCTGCTCAGGCAATACTGATCATCCTCCTGGTACCTATGCGGGTGACCAGTAAGATGGCAGTATCTTAGTCGGACATGTTCGTTGGGGCTACCATCTCTAATGTTCGAACAAGGGTTTAGTCAACCTTGAATTTGCAAAAATTTGGTTTTGCTCATTTGTGCCCTCCCCTAACCAGAAGAAGCAGGTCTCAACTATGCCTGTTCAGCGGTAAACCTCGGTCACGTCGGTGAAGGCAAGGTAAGTGAACCACCCACCCCGTCATTCACATTGCTTTGTGGGAGTAGTAAAATGTTCCATTTGACACTTGCTCTAAATTCTGAAAACCTATCCCAGATTAAATTGCTTAGCACTGGCTTGACGCAACATAGACCTATGTTCTTTGCGTGTCTTGCTGCCCAAGCCAAAACCCGGCTTCGCCTTAAATTTTGGTTCATTAGACATCCAGATATTCACGAAAGGTATTATTTGTACATTATATAACAAAATATGAACGCCTGATGAAGAGGCCTAAATTAGAATCGCCGAACGTTCTGAGAGTGCGGAAACCTTCGAGGTTCCTTTTCACCTTTCTGTCGCAGTGTCAGAATCGAAAGCTTCAAAATATAGGTCCTGTTCAATCGAATTAAAGCAAGCAGAGCTGGCAGAGCCTACTAGTGGCTTTCAAACACTAGAGGCATGGTTCTCTCTCTTCACGGTGGGACTCTCCCTTTGCAGGCTAGGGTGCGGGTTCCGTGTTTTCGGCATATACCCATAACCCCCGAACCGCTTTTATTAAAATCCTAGAAACCCGAAAAGCACCGAATTGGAGCTGTCCTTCAACAAGACAAAACTGTGCTTCGCTGAAAGAAATCTTTGTCTACAGCTTTGTCTTGTGCTGTCCCAGAGCACAGACACAACCACGAGGCTCCTGCTTTCTTTGGGAATCTCAATTCTTATCTCGTTTCTCTCCCCTTTTGGTACTGGGATGTTTTCCAACTATATTCGGGCCACGTCCGTGTTTCCTGAACCTTGGGGAATCTCTTGGCCAAGTCCCGTTTTCTTCAGCTTAAAGTAGCACTGAAGTGGATTCTGGGATTGTCTATTTAGGGTGATAAATAACTCAATCTGCGGGCTTTTAAGCATCCTGAAAAAACACCCGAAATTACGCTCTAGGACGCTGATTTCCCTATTAGAAATTGAATCAAAGACTGTGACACCCCTCTTTTTGCGCCTCAGAGCAGGCACCGAAAGGCGCCATCGGACGGCGTTTAAAAAAAATAATTGTATTACATCTCTTACACCCAAAGATTTTAGGTAAAAAAGCAATAAAAGTAGTGCCTAAAATCCCCGCACAATTAACTATTATCATTGGTCAAATTTTGTGGATATGAGGACCCAAGAGAAGATAGTGCTTGTGTATTTCTGTTGCTGCGAGTTTATGAGGACGTCTTGCCATCTAGAACTGTTCATTTATTATTGACTAAACAGCCCCAAAAAAATATGCCTTCAGAAACAAGCTTCTAAAAAAGGCACTTCAGTCCAACGAGCAACCAGAAAGAAAGCAACTCTCCCTCAATTTCTTTTTTTCTGCTTTACATCGCTAACAACAACAGAAAAAAGGAGGCCCTCCTCCTTTTTCTCGGAAAAGGAGAAGGGAAGAATGCAATACAGAATGCAGACAAGAAAACTGGGAACAGTCTTTTTGCCCAGCAGAAGTGTGTTCTGTAGGTCGGCCTTTAAGCCACAACAAACAGTTTTTTGTTGTTTTTCGTCTGACACTAAAATAGGCATTATAAAGTACCAAACCTCCAGGAAAAAAAATAAACCCCAAAAAAACACTCCCGAACTAAAGAAAAAAAAACCTCGACGGCACTGAACCGTGGTTACGGGTAAGGTTTTGTGTTTCGGGGGTTTATTTTGGTCTATTTCTTTCTAGAGATTCTGTGTTTCTCGGTGTGAAGTTTCGGTGTCGTACAAGAAATGGTCGTTTATTGGGGCTTATTTAAAAGAGAACAGGATGTGGCATACGATCCTCCAACCTCTAGGGAACATCAATCTGACCAAAATACTTGGGAAACCTCCCATACCAATGCCAAGGAATGAAGATAAGGGGTGTGGTTCCCAAACAGAGCAGCCTGCAGACTGTTCAGTGCAAACTGTGTTCCAGGTAAACACACCCAAAAAAAAAAAAAGATATTGTTAAAGGTTTTATTTTGTGAAGCTTGTGTTTTTTTTTTTTTTTATTCAAGAACAGCTCCCATCCGGGTTTTTTAGTTTTTCCCACGATTTTAAAAAAACGGGCTCGGGCGTTCGTTTTCTGGGTTCGTCGGTATTTACCAAAAACACAGAACCCTAGTTCTGGGTAGCATTTCGTGTTTTCAAGTACAACCGAAAAATTCTGAAAAATGCGAACCGATAAAATTTTGTCAGTTCAGGCTTATCCGTAAAACTCCTTTCGTAGGATGCCGAGCATCCACTCACCCAAAAGTTGGAGAAAATCTTTAAAAACTGTTGTACGGGCGATTGTTTGGTCCGAGAGCAGAAATGCGGAAGGGGCATGAGGTGGGGCGGGGCTTCACCGCTTAATGCCGGCGTATCTGCGTCAAGCTTCGCTGCGTTGCACCTGCGTGCCCTGAGAAGCAGCTGACACAGAGGAGCATCTCAGTTAGCTAAGTGTGCCCAGAAGTCTGGGATGAGTACAAGGTATGTCCTTTAAAGGGATACTACAACGAAATTTCGGCGCTCATTTTTTGGTCTATATCTGTTCAAAAGAGCAGTATCACATGGAACATACCAATATCTTGTTAAAAAAGTCTCGAAAAGGAATTTTAACACGAATTAAACGATTAGCAAAGAGCACCTGGTGGATGTCGCTAACGCCTCGTTTATAATGCTCGTCTAGGAACCTTGACAGCTAGTGACTGAGGTTGTCTCGCCTCCGGCCACGACGAGAGAAGGGGGGAAGGAGGAACTCCCCTCTTCCCGAGAATCCCTTTTGTGTGTCGCAGAAGTCGCTATTGTCCCCCTACAAGATTATAGAAGATTAACCCGTCACTCAAAATTCGTACAACAGCAGCCGCTTCGGTGGCTGGAACGACTAGGCCATCCTCTCGGTGTCAGCCTCGCCGTAGCTTTGCTCGTCTCGAGACGACCTACGTCACGATTGCGTTGGATGTCACGTGCTCTAAGCTGGGCCTTCTCCGAGCGCTTGCCAGAGTGGGCCGTTTATAACGAAAAATACAGCCACCAGGATCAAAATACAAACGTGCGATTGTCATTTACGGATATTGTGGATCATATTCAACCTATTTTTGAACACGACGGGAATATTTCAAATTTCGTTGAAGTATCCCTTTAAACAGTAGCGAATGGACGCGAATTGGGACGTGGGGCACATGCTTGGTAGTTTCCGTAGGTTCGAGGTCGCGGAGGCCAACAAAATATCCGGGATTTCATGTTAGTCTTAGTAAAGCACTGGGTCAGTGGTGCTGAGGGGAGGTCGCACCTTTCCAGCCTGGGATGATTAACGAAAGAAAGGAGCTTATGTTTCGCAGCATCTGCTCTGGACAATGAATTAATGCTGCTATGCTTGTGGTTCTCACTGGAAGTCTAAGTGTGTACATTGTGCTAGCCATTGTTCAGGCTACTATCGTCTCACCAAGAAGAGGAGGCATTTTTATGAAAGTTATAAGCTATGAATAGAGACCACATGTTTTCCAGTGGCTAATGTTTTCACACTAATCACTAAAACCCACAAAGCTTTTTTTTTTTTTTAATGAGAGGGTTAAGCAGCAACAAAATCCCTCATGTGATTGAATTTATTATGACAAACTATAATTAGGCTGTATACTTTCCGGTTTTAACCGAAAAAGACTGATAAACAAAGGAAAAATCGGTTAAAACCGGAAAACACCGGTTTCTAAATATTTTCGTACACGCGGCAGTTGTTTTTTTTTTTTTTTTTCACCGAAAGTGTTTTTTGTAAACGTTCCTCAAACTCGTTCATATTGTTTTCTTTACAATCGTCGTTTAGGTTTTCTAAGGTCTCAAGTAGTAATCGATATGCATTTTTCTGTCAGTGCTCATTACTTGGACCATCAGTTTATGTCCCCAAAAGTTTGTCCTCAATGTGCCCTTTTGTAGATAGCCCCGTTGAAGGTTGCCCTCCTTCTCTGTGGACCCTAGTTGGGGGGGTTTGAAGCGTCTTTCATATTTTGTGGGTCGAAGCGCATCCGAAAGCTGCATTTGCCATACTGGCCAGTACTGTCCCGAGGCTCTTTGGACATTTTGGGATTTCCCTCGTCTAGCGCAAATGTAGAGCGCGCTCTCGAAATTGTGCGCAGTCAACAGGAAGGAGCGGGCGGGAATGATAGATGCGAGCCTTGGAATGTATGCATGCATATATTACAATGTATCTAATGTAAATGAAAATTGAACCATTTCGCGTCTTGACTGTTCATTTCTATTTGCGATATTCTCCGTCGATAAAAGCCGTTTCAAGCGTCTGCACGAGACAATTCACTGAAATGCACCGGTATTTTGGAAATAAATAAACACCGAAAAACATCCGCCGATTTTCGACATAAATAAACGCCGCAAAGTATACAGCCTAACTATAATGTACCACCACCCTGGTGGCTTGGAGGCAAACCGTTGGCTTACGGATTCGAATATTAGCCAAGGTGCCCACAATCTCATGGGGGCTTGTTGCAGCAAAGGCCCAGATTTCGGTTGCTCGTCAAAAGATACCCAGGTGGTCGAAATTAATCCTTAGTCCCTCTGCTGAGACATGCCAGATGCCCATCATTGGTTTGGCACTTAAAACCCCCAAATTTGACTCTGTAGCTCTATTGCACTTCAGGCATTGTTGGGCCTTTCACCTGTGCAATGGTCGAGGCCCCTGCAGTGTATATAAACGATAACACAATAAACACCGGCTCAGTTGAGCTGCCCGGCACAGAACATTGTGTGTCACTACGTAACTGATACATGGTGTCAGAAGTGGGGCGTACTTTGACATATTTTGAACGCCATGGAACTACTGAAGCCACCGGACCCGCTTGTTCTATCGGGAAACCTCGAAAGGAACTGGAGCCTTTTTAGGCAAAAGTTTGAACTGTTTCTCAAGGCGACAGCGATTGGTGGCAAGTCGCAATCCACGTCTGCAGCTGCCACATCTGAAGCGGCCACGTCGGCAGTGGTCACAGCTGCAAAGTCGGCGTTGCTGCTCAGCGTTGCTGGGGAAGAGGCCCTGGAAGTATTCAACAACTTCAAGTTCTTGGAGAAGGAAAACCGCGAGGACTACGACACAGTTGTCAAGAAGTTCGAGGAGTACTGTGCACAACAGCAGAACGAAGTCTACGAGAGGTTTGTCTTCCGGTCCAGGACGCAGGGCGAATCGGAGCTGGTCGAGCATTTTCTTCGGGACCTCAGGAAACAAGCCAGGTATTGTCACTTCGAAGAGTTATGCGATTCCTTGATTCGCGACCAGGTTGTTTTTGGCACGAACAGCAAAAAACTGCGAGAGAAGATGCTGCGTGAAAAAGACTTGACCTTGGCTAAAGCAGAGCAAATGTGCAAGGCAGCCGAGGCCAGTGTTCTACACAATGTGGAATGGGCAAAGCAAGAATCGCGAGTGGATTCCGTCACGAGAAAAAATGCAGAAGCACCGGTACATGGAACTCGACAACAAATGCACCCCTGCAAGAAATGTAATCGAGTGCACAAGCCGGGGAACTGTCCAGCATTCGGACGAATTTGTAACGCCTGCAAAAAGAGAAACCATTTCGCAGTTTGTTGCAGATCTGGGACTCAGGTCCGCACGGTGCAAGATGACGTCAATGACGACGATTTCAGTATACTCTACATCAACGCCTGCGGCGTAACTGCTGCGCAACGTGATTGGGTCATCAAGGCGCAGGTGGCTGGCCAAGAGGTACTGTTCAAGGTCGACACGGGATCGCAAGCCAACCTGCTACCTCACGCTACGTACCGCAAGTTCGGCGGACTGGAGAGCCTGACTCCCAGCAACTCGGTGCTTCGGGCCTACGATGGAGGGCTCATCGGCCACTTGGGCATTACGACCCAGCAGGTCACTCTGAACGGGCGACAGCGCAAAGCTGATTTCTTCGTCGTCAAACAAGGCCATCAGGCGATATTGGGACTACAACTCAGTGAAGGTCTAGGCCTCGTGTCAAGGAGAGTCAACGCAATTAACAGCACCAATCAAGTCGTCCACGCATTCCCGGAACTCTTTAACGGCATGGGATGCGTCCAGCGTGAATACCACGTGGTGCTCGACAAGGACGTTGTTCCGGTCATCCAGCCAGCTCGGCGGGTACCAGTGGCCCTACGGGAACCTCTGCGTGTGGAGCTTGACCGAATGGTGGCCGGCGGAATCATCAAACCAGTAGATGAACCAACGGACTGGGTGAGTCCCCTTGTCATGGTTAGAAAGAAAGATGGCAAACTCAGGCTCTGCATGGATCCAAGACAAGTTAATCAGGCTCTTAAGCGGGAGCACTTTCAACTGCCGAAACGCGAAGACATTGAAGCTGAGCTGGCCGGCAGCAGGATACTTCAGTCATCTCGATGCAAACGCGGGGTTCCACCAAATTCCTATAGATAACGCCACCTCTAGGATTTGTACATTCGGAACGCCGTTCGGACGCTATCGTTACCTCCGGCTTCCATTTGGTATAGCGTCAGCTCCCGAAGTTTTTCAAAAAACGTTAAGCCAAATATTTGAAGCGTTGCCGGGAGTATGAGTCTATATCGACGACATCTTAGTCTGGGGCTCCACTGAAGATCAGCATAACGCACGGCTTCGAGACACGCTGCAGGCTGCGAAGCGCGCCGGCTTGACGTTCAATGCCAGCAAGTGTACGTTCGGTGTGACAGAGCTTTCGTTTTTGGGTGACATTATCAGTCAAGACGGAATAAGTCCAAGCCCTAGCTTAGTCAGCTGCCTACATGAAATGCTGACACCGACGGATAAAGTAGCGGTGCAGAGGATGCTCGGTGTAATCAACTACTTTGGCAAGTATTTAGAACACCTCGCGACAAAGACCTTGCTCTTGCGGGAACTGATTAAGCATGACACGGTGTTCCAATGGACAGACCAGCACGCAAAAGAATGGACCGCCTTATGCGAAGCTCTCAGTACTGCACCGCTTCTCGCTATCTTTGATGCATCAAAAGCAACAAAGTTATCATGTGACGCGTCAAAGCACGCAGTCGGGGCGGCAATGTTGCAAAATCATGGCGGCAACTGGCGCCCTGTTGCTTACGCATCCAGAGTCTTGACAGGGGCGGAGCAAAGATACGCTCAGATCGAAAAGGAAGCACTCGGTTTTACGTTCGGCTGTGAAAAATTTCATCACTTTGTATACGGTCGGAAGATAACTATCGAGACGGACCACAGCCCGCTCATTGCGATTGCGTCGAAAGGAATCGGAGACATGCCACCGCGATTACAAAGGTTTTTCTTGCGGTTATTGAAGTACGATTACTGTCTGCAGTTCATCCCAGGGAAGCAGCTGGTACTGGCCGACATGCTGTCCCGATCATCACCGACTGATCGCCATGACCACGCCGGCTCTACCGAGGATGTTGAAGTACACGCGGTAGCAGTACTTTCCACCTTTGTCAGTGAAGCGACGCTGGAAAAACTGGCCCGGGAAACGGCGCAGGATCAGGAACTCCAAGCCGTCGTTCGGTGTCTGGAATCCAACCAAGAAATTCAAGGTCAGTTGAAATCCTGCACTTCAGAGCTCTCAGTGCTTGAGGGAGTACTTCTGAAGGGTTGCAAGGTCATCGTTCCGAAAAGCATGCGACCAGAGATACTGAAGCGAATTCACGAAGGACACCAGGGAATAAACAAGTGCAAAGCAAGAGCAAGGCGCTTGGTCTACTGGCCGGGGCTTAATGCGTACATTGAATCCATGCTACATACGTGTGCCGTTTCTAAAAAGTATGCGTACAGACAAGAGGCTGAGCCCCTTCTGCTACGCCAAACGCCCAAGCACCCGTGGTATAGAGTGGGTGTCGACCTCTTTCAGTATGGTGGGGAGTCGTATCTTTGCGTATATGACGCGCAGTCCAACTTTCCCAAGGTGGAAAGACTGCACGACACGACGACACGCACTGTGATTGAAAAGCTTAGTGCAATCTTTGCGAGATTTGGAATTCCCATGGAGGTCTGTTCGGACAACGGCCCTCAGTTTGCGTCATACGAGTTTCACAACTTTGCAGCCCAGTACGATTTTTCCCATATTACATCCAGTCCGCATTTCCCCCGTTCCAACGGGTTGGCTGAGGAGGGCGTTCAAATTGTGAAACGCATCCTGAAAAAGACGAGGGAAGCGGGAGGAGACTTTTGGATGGGGCTGTTAAGCTATCGGTCGACTCCGTTGGAGGATGGCCGTTCACCTGCAGAACTGTTGCAGGGACGTCAACTTCGAACAACACTGCCAGAGTTCAAGGACGCGCCCGGTGCGCAGGTGAAGAAACATCATCAGCTCGAGGACGAAGGCCGCCTACTCCCAGCACTCAGAGAGGGGCAGGTCGTGAGGCTGAGGGACAAGTCCTGGTCCAAGAAAGCCGTGGTGCAGAGACTTGCAGCTCCCAGATCCTACAACGTCGTCACGGAAGATGGCTCTCATCTGCGGCGGAATCGTCAGCACCTGTTGACAACGGGGGAAAGCTTCCAACCAGGATCATCGGAAAGCGACGACTCCTCTGATGAAGACCAAGGAAATGAGCCGGTGCCACAAACGCCACTGCAACGTCATCGGGAATCACCCAGTACTGTGCCCAGGTCACCGACAGTGCATTCAAGGCGTTCCGGTCGGCAGACTCAACCACCCTCTCGGCTCGGGTACGACCGGAACTTTGAGCAAGTGCCGTAGTCTGTGCGTGTTAAGTAACAATATGTTTTTCTAATGTCCTAATGAGTTATAGTTGTAATGTTTCTAAACAAGAGAGGATGTATCGTGTGAAAGTGGTATGATAAGACGCGGCGTGTGACTCAGCAACTACGGCGACGCCCCTGCAGTGTATATAAACGATAACACAATAAACACCGGCTCAGTTGAGCTGCCCGGCACAGAACATTGTGTGTCACTACGTAACTGATACACTTGTAAATAGTGCTTACAACTAAAATAGCCTTCCGTTCCTTTTGGTGCATGCAATGAGGATGTTATTCCTTTTATCTGAAACTGTGAATAATTGTGAGTATAATAATAAACATAGAAACACAAAAAATACCAAGTCAAACTGAAGTAAAATTTTATAAACGACCAATATGCAATAAAGAAATAAACTACATTTTGAGATAAACAAGCTACAACCCCCCTCTCCCTTCAAATTTCACACACAAGGAAAGAAAACTTCTAGGACACAATACCTTAGTTATGAGCCTCTTACAAGGTGTGATAAAAAAGTTCCGGGTTTGATTTTGAGGCATGAAAAGAGAGGGAAGCACAGTGAAGCGCGTGCAGCAGTCGACCTTTCTGCAGCACTTATGCCAAAAGGCATCGCTATGTGAACATTTGGAACTGCACTATATGAGTTTGTTTGACCACATTTATGAGCATAATGGCGATCTCTTAAGATTCCAAACCAAAGCAAGAGCGAACATTAATTTTACGTCAAACTCAGCAAATCTAAAACAGAGACCTTTGAAATGATTTAAAAGGCTTAGGTCGAAAAGCAGTGAGATGTGCGAAGTGTTTTGAGTGGCACTGGCACTTCAAGAATCGCAGAACATCACACAAGTCAAACAGACGTATATGGTTGTTCTACCGCTCTTCCTCTTCCAGCGATGTTCTGCCATTCCTGAAGTGCGAGGGCCACTTAAAACACTGCTTTTTGATACAAGCCTGCTGAATCATTTCAAAGGGCTCTCTTTCTTATTTGCCGAGTTTGACGCAGAATTAATGTTAGCTTTCGCTCTGGCTTGCAGTCAATGGTGAAATCGCCATTGTGCCCGTGCACATGGTCACAAAAACTCGTCTAGCGCAGCTTCAAACATACAAAGAGCGACGCCCTTTAATGTAACAAGACACGAATGTCCCTTCCTTCCACTGCTGCGCGTGCATCACTGTGCTGCCCTCTCCTTTTACGCTACAAAATCAGTCCCAGAACTTTTTGATCACACCTCGTAATATTGGAAGACCTAGCGAAAAGCATTGCACCAATTGATAAGCATTCCCATTTACTTCCCTTTTGGCAGGCGATCATCTGGATGGAGCTGGTCTTCGGCTTGCATCGATGTTCCAGCAGTGTGCTTTAACGGCTGCCAGTGTGTTTTAGCGGCTGCCAGCAGTTGGCTTTTCTTCCGTAATCCGTACCGTATGGATGCATGAGGCTCGGGAATCTTGTAAGCGCAAATAGACACGGACAGGTGCCACTAGTTGAAAGTAGGTTTTTGACCATGTCCCCTCTTTGTATCCATCTCTGCGCTTACAAGTTTCCTGAGCATTACTGTTTTCTCGGGCAGGCTTCCATTTCCCGGGAAAGGATGTGCATATGACTTGGTCTTTGTGCTCTGTGTCTCAGACAAACTTGTTTTGACTTTCTTTTTTTGGTCCTGAAAGCATTCAATTATAGCAGCTTAAAGGGGTACGGAAACAAAAATTGAAATATTCAAATTTCATTCGGAAATGAGTCAAGCACGACGGATAATAACCGTAAATGACAATCGCACGTTTGTATTTTGAACGACTGGCTATATTTTTCGTTCCAAACGGTGCACTCGAGCAAGCGCTCGAAGAGAAACGAGCGGAGAGCGCGGTGCGTCATGGGATATCCAGCACAAACAAAAGCAGAAAGAAAAGATTCCCTGCATTCGTGACGTAGCAAGGCTGGCGTGGTTATGAGCTTTGCCCTTGGTGGCGTTTTCAGCGTTGTGGTGGTGTCAATAGCATCAGCGCGTTACAACCGAGCCGTTCAAAGTATCCGTGGGGTGACGAGCGTGTGCCTGGCCCAAGGAGCACGTAGGTTCCACAACACTGTCAGCTTGGGGCTGAACGGGGTGGGGAAAGCAACTTTTGTCCGAGTTTTGAGCAACGGGCTAATCTTCTAAAGGGAGAATGACTGTGTCCGGTTGCACGAACGAGGGCCCGAGAATGAGGGGAGTCCTTCCTTTCCGTCTTCTTGGACTGTTTGGTACAATGCGCGATTTGGGAGTTGAGGAGGAAATCAAAGAAGGAAAACGTTGAAATTCCAAAGAGCGGCGCTGCTCCGATGGAACTTGCTACGTCATGACTACGTAGCAAGTTCCCCAACGTTGCTAGATTGCCTCCCAAATAGGCTCCACATGCATCCACCAGGTGCACATTGAAAGATTGTTTAATTAGCTTAAAAATTAGTTTGCTTGTGCCTTTCAACGAAAGACTGGTATTTTTGAGGTTATGCTGCAACATGCAACATATCAAAGCGATAAACTGAGCGCTGGAATTCGGTTTCCGTACCCCTTTAAATGGCATCTACAGTAACAGGGTATAATATTTTTTTTTTTTTTTTTCAAAATTGTGTAGTTTTATAATTATCACAGCTCAAAGTTTGGTTTCGGGCGTCTACGGCAGAACTGAAATTATCTGCTAGAGGGATGGCAACACTGATTATGAGCCGTATGGCCGCGGCGTGACGTCACAAGGGTGTTGCGGTATGCAGAGCCGTGTATAGAGAGAGTTTGGCCATTCGTTGGGAAGTATAGGAGACAAATGAGGAGGCGCCATTGGCCGAAAGCGGGCTGGGCGTGTTCCAGGGCGTCTTCAGAAATTCGAATGTGACCAACCAGAAGCCGGAAATAATACCCTGGCGGTGGTCGCGAGAAACAATCCTGATAACTGCATTGGAGTAACTCTCGATGACTGAAAATATGATACACGTGATGTTTCAATCACGCTCATCCAAAATGATGGTGGAAGAGTGCGACTAGCGGAACGATCGACATAAACCGTACGCCGAGGGCCGGGAATCTGCCGTCCAAGCGGTCACACTCTGTCCGAGCAAAACAGAGTTGAGCGGCGCATTCGTTGCTTGCATCTTTCTGCATGATCATGATCAAAACAACATGTGCACCCTATTTTCAACCACGAAGAGTTACTACACTTCACTCTTACGCGCTTATTAAAACCATTTACGAACATAGACCTTTGATCAGAACTGTTTCTCGCTACCACCGCTAGGGGATTCTTTTCGGCTTCTGGTTGTTCAAGAGAGCATGCCAAGCCCTCTTTTCGAGTCTGCCGCACGCCCTGGCTCTGCCCGCGCCTCCCATTGACCAAACTCTTTACATATACGGCTCTGGCGGTATGCGGTACATCCAATCAACTGTAGCTCCACCACAATGTGACGTCACAAGGGTGCTGCACCAGTGCTCCTCGACTAAAGGCTAACCCGCTTACCGCCCACTAAAGAGCAGCTGGTCGCATCTTTAAAATTGGTTTTAGTGGAGTATGCGGCTTCGCTTTGACGTAATATTTCGGCTGTGATCATATTTCGTGCCACTAAAGCGATTCCAGTCATTTATTTTAGTTTCGTTTTTGACCGGAGTTGCCCTCTAAGTGAATTGCATTCTCAGTACGCTCGGCCGAGAGTTTTCAGAGTGAAAACCACCAAGTGCTGGGCTGCTATCAACTTCACAGGCCCAACATTGTTGTGCCAAAACCTGCGGCTTAAGTTGGAGAAAATTCTCCTACCTGAGCTCCCCCACAAGCCCGCTAGTTTTCGCACGCGAAAAGTGGTTTTTCGAAGCAAGCAGCAGATAGGAATAAACACCAGTCCTGCAGAATGACGGCAGATGAGAGCTGCACCTCCACTGTGAGTGTAAAGAAACCTTGCATAGCAATACTCTGCCTTTTCTGTGTTCCATTTGCCAAGCCTATACTACAAGTAGCAATTAGACAGTCCTTTATAAATATGGTGAGTGAGTAATACATTGCTATTTACCGTTATTTGTACTGCACAAGCATCGATGCCATAATCATGTTTTTTTAATGGATGCAAGACTAGGTAGCTAAACAGGCTATGTATCCAGATGTGTTACGCTGTGCTTTCGTCATGATTCAAATATAAACAAAGATTACTTTGATTTGACTTTTCTTATATCAAGAGGCTTATATTTTGATATGTTCGTGCATTAGGGCAGTTAAAGCATATATGCCAATGTTTAAAACAAACAAGTTTCCTTCCCTTGGAAATGTAGAAAATAGCCTCATTTATTATCGGAAGTCTTTCAGTGAATTTTGCTTAAAGGTGTAAGGGAGTGTCCACATCCACGCGCGTGGGCGTAGCAAAGTCGGGAAGAGGCACGACTTCATGCATGCACTATGTCACTTCCGAAGTGGATGTAGCCATTTTCCTTCTCGTTTTGGCTATGTCCACGCAAGAATTGACTTCCAGTTTTGTCTCTCGTTTTGTTAGGCCCACTTTGTCATATGATGCTCGATGCTCTCCTTGTGCGGACGGCTGTTCCCGAATTGTTTTGTGCAAGTGATTTCGGGTTGTTTGAAGTGGTCGCTTAACATTTTCTTAATTGCTGACTGCTTTCCATGCAGAATCTAGAATCTAGCGATCGTGTCACTATTTTCTTCTGTATCTCTTCATTTTTTTGGATCTTAGTGTACTGGAATGCTCGCACCTCCGACATGCTTTGTGTTTTGGTTGCCGGTGATTCAATGATGAATTACATCAGTATATTTCCCATCTAATAATCAGGTGGCTGTCAAAGTGCTGGCGTTTAGTGACATGAGGATCGATAACCTATTTATCGAGGTGTCTGACATCCGTCCGATTTTGCTGCTGTGATTTTGCGCATTGGCACTAACAGCACCAGTGTTAGTGCTAGCGTATAGTTTGATAAATGTATCCGGCTGGCCGTGAGATCTTGGAATGCAGTCCAGTGATGCAGATCGCCTCTTCTGCCTTTCTTCCGAGATGGGAGAACATGGAAGTGGCAGAGTAGGCACGATGAGATCCAGGGGTTCGTACCCTCGAACCAACATGCCTTCTTTTATTGAATAATCGTTAAATGTAGCATTCTGAAACATTTTCATAGCAGGCTTCTGTGCAGTTGAAGGTAGGCAAAAGTGAAATAAACTCCTTACTCAATCTTTATTTGTTCAATTTCCTCAATCAGATACCTGGTGCAAGTACTTCACCATCAAATCACCGGCAACCAAAACTCTAGTCACGTCCGATATGCAAGCATGCTAGTCCACAGATGTCCAAACAATTCAACACGTTCAAGTTAAAAATGTCTAGTGCATCTATAGAAGCACTAGACATGTGTAACCTACTTCGAGAGCTGTTCAGACAACTCTGAAAACAAGTGCAAATACTGCCCAAAATCACTTGGGCAAAACATATCGGAAGCAGCAGCATGGCAGCAGTCCGTCAAGCAACCAGAAGTAGATTCCTGTGTGGACGTAGCCAAGTTGGGGGGAGTAGCTACATCCATGACTGAAATGACGGAGATGCATTTCTCCTCCCGACTCGGCTATGTCCACGTGCGTGGACGTAGCCTCTGCCACGGTGTAATTAAGTTGTCAATTGATTACTTTTCAATGACAATTACATCGGAGGCTCTGGTTCATTGAAAGAACTAATAATGAACCTGTAAATCTAAAAAAAAAAAATTAAAAAGCTATTCGGAAAAGAAGTGATTTAAATGAAATTTAACATTTTATTTTTAAAACTTGCAATATGTTCTTACCTGTATACCTGTTAAAGAGTACAAAAAAAAAAAAAGCAACCAATAATTTATTCACAACATGATTGGAGGGTATTTATACAGTGAGAAGTCAGTCAGTCCTTCAGACTTGGCAACACTGATTCAGTACTGTAAAGGAGCAGTTTGGCCAATGCATTATGATTGCTAAACACTGATCTTAAATGTGCACGCTAAATACCTAAGGTTGCCATGTACAACGGCCTCTACCTGATTATTTGAATTCCTTTCATTTAAGCGGTGCAGAAATGGTGCAGGATCGGTGACATATTAATGAATCCCCATGTTATACTTGCAGGTCAATCTTCCGCATTTGCCCTGGCATTGTCTCAAAAAAAGTGTGGCAAATCTGCACATTGCTACTTCGAGGAAAGGGGCTTCCGCCTGTCGAGCAAATGTTTGACAGCTTTGAGTCTTCACAGAACCATCCGTGTTGCATGATCCTTTGCACAGATGAAACGCCACTTAATCACATTGGGTGTTGCTCGGTGTCAGCCAGTTGCATCTCATCCATGTAAACGAAGCCAGTTTGATGCAGTAGTGTTGGTTTCTTTTGTGGAGATGAATCTCTTGATCAATCTCGGATTGTAATCTATCGTTATGCGTGATCTCGGTTAGCGTCCATTCTGACCGTGGTCCTTAAAATGTGGCACATCCTCAAATGTTTTGCATTATCTCCAGTCACAATTTTTGTTTTAGTTTGTTGTATGTCGTTCATTTACAACCGTGTTGTATATTCACTGGTGATGGCCATGTTCCTATTTATGCTTTTTTGCCTGTGCCACCTCTGGGATACGCTGACACAGAACAACTGGCAAATGATAATTATTGTTTATGTCATTTGTATCGATACATGTTTTAGGGCACTCCCAGTGCAGTTTTGCTTGTTAAAACTGGCCTTTAAAGGGGCCCTGCAATCATATTTAAGCATCTACCTTTTTTGCGGTTTCCACGTCTCTTGAAGTTTGGGCAAGCCAGCGGGCACGGAGAGAGTAACTAAATATCAGTGCGTCATATTTTAACCGGACGACGCGGAAACCTCCTCCACCGACGAGGGCGACCCGCGGTACCGAAAGTGCGCAAAATGTTACGTCTTTGGTCCTGGGCTTACTACTGGTCAAAGCCTCTAAAAGCTTCTTTTTAGTCGAACTACAAAATATAAGTTGCGCGAACCGTTTCAATTATTTATAAAAGTAGTTTTTGTTCAGTGTTTTAGATCAGAAAAGAAACGAATGCAGTTTATAAAGTACGGAAATGAGAAATGACCATTCGACATACCCGCCACCGAGCGGTGGAAAAGGCGGCGCACACTAGAAAGGAGTAGTGGATCACGCGCCGACAGGGAAAGGTCCCGGATGTACGCGGCGGCGCTGCGGTCGTATGGATTGGATGATCCGACCAGCTGCGAGCGTTCCGAAGGCTTTCGGCGAGAAGCTTTGTCTTGGGGTTTGGCCGTTTCGCGGTATGGCAGCGCGAAGTGGCTCCCATTCTGAACTGATCTTTACCCCGTGTTTGCTGTCGTTTGTGGCCAATGAAGTGTCATGCCGAATTAGTGTTTAATCGCGCAGCAAATGCAATGAGAGCCGCCCCGGCTGCCCGCTGCATACAGCCTATCCAAAACATGCTTTAGTGGCGCCCTCTCGCGCTGTCGACACGGAGTGCGGCAGCCGTGAGCGCTCGCGATGAGCCCACTACCCCTCCTCTAGTTCACGGCCACTCAAGCAACCAAGGACGTCATGAGGGCGGTTATTTTTTGCTTGTTTTTGTCATTTTAATTTGCCTATAACTTTTAAAATAAAGCGAATTTCGAGAAAAGAAAAGTTTTACTAAGTTACTACGTTCAGTGTGCTCAGGTTTGGTGCAAAATAAAAACCAGTACAAAAGTCCTTGCAGGGCCCCTTTAATGCGAGTGATGTTGTGTGTAGAACTGCTGCACTCAAAAATATAGGTGACATTCACTTGACGTCACTCGCTAGGTTCGCTGGCATCGGCCACCACGGTCGCCATCTTCGAGGTCTCTTTCTACCGCACGTAGGTGTCGGCCGGGCCTTTCAGCGCGGTTTAGCAGCATTTTACAACTTTAAAGGGTCTTTTTGACCGAAACTAGGGGTTATTCTTGTACTTTGGTGCTTTTGAAGCGCCGTAGGAATATTTTTTATGTGTTTTAGTTCGTTTTTGTCGCTATCGGACTCGTTCACCGCGGCCGCTCGGCGGCCGCGTTGCTCCCTCGGCACCATGCAGCGCTCCGTGTCGCGCGCCGTGCCCACGGCGGTAGCTCTTGCGAGAACCGATTTTTCTACTTTGGTGCTTTTGTAGCACGGTGTGATTACTCTTTGTTTTGTTTTGCTAGTTTCTTTATTGTTTTTCTCCAGCGGATTTTCAGCACTACGGCCGTGTAATCGTGTTGCTCCATCACCTCTGTGTCGTACGTCGTGCCTTCGGCGTTTGTTCCTGTGCAGAAACATACCGTGCGGCTCACCGAGTGCGCAGCTTATGAAAAATAGGGCGCATATTTTATTAGCCCAAGCGATTTAAAAACCGCATGTAAGCGATTTGGCGAGCGACAAGACAAGCGACGGCTACCCGCTTCGCTGCCGCTCGGTCACTCGCGCGACGAGGCAAACCGCATGAAAGCGACGGGACCAAACAACGACCAAGGTGATTAGCGCTAAGGTTTCTAGAAATATCAAAACCGAGCTACGCGACGAGCGACAGTGAAGGGTGAACCGCATGTAAGCGATCTAGCGAGCAACGGCGACAGCGACGGAAGTCGGCGACGAGCGAGCGACGGAGATTTCTCACGGCCGCTCGTAGCGACGCTCGGTTTTTGGATTTCTAGAAAACGTAGCTTAACGCCTTGGTCGCTTACTCCCTTCGCTTTCATGCGGTTTGCCTCGTCGCGCGAGTGACCGAGCGACAGCGAAGCGGGTCGTCGTCGCTTGTCTCGTCGCTGTCGCCGTCGCTCGTCTCGTCCCGTCGCTCGCTAAATTGCATGCGGTTCAGCCTTTACACACGGTACTCGGCGGCAATAAGGAAACTAAAACGGTTCGCCCCCGAGATAAACTTTTGTCTCTCCTCTGTTCAACGAAGCTTCTTCAAAGATATAAAATTAGTACACACTACCAACGGACGACCGCGTACGCGTATACCCAAACCTGTTAAACCGCGACCTCGAAGATGGCGGATCGACGGTGGCGCTCCCTGGCAAAATCGAACCTGCAGGCTGAGTGAATACCACCTATAGTTTGCTTTGCAGGGACAGTGCACCATCTTCTAAACCATACCGGTAAAAGGAACCCAATTAATGCCTTGTCACTATATTGACGAGGGTATGACTGCTAGCCTTTTGGCATGACCAGTCCTGTGCCAGCCTCCCTGTATGCATCAATGCGACAGTATTGGATTTCACTGTGGCCTGGATGTGGCAGATTACCTGCAACTGGTCCCTACCTGAAGCAATCACTGGTGTGCCAGTGCCACGTTGAAGCGAGTGTGGTGCAGTTCTGTTGTCACTTAGAACTCAGTATATATGGTTTATTGAGAAAACTTGGAAAAAATTGCAGCAGTAATTTGGTTGTACCTGACAAAATCATCACGCGCATATAATGTTTTTGAGAAGGTAAATCTCAGTGTAATTGTTTATGTACTGAGACTCATACTGCGGCTTCCAAATAGAATGTCATTGCTTGTTGCTGTAGTCGCATGATCACTTACTCCAGCAAATGGGGATGAGGCACAGCCCGAGAGGAAGGCCTGCTGCAGTGGTGATACTCATTCTTATATTTATCGCTTAGTCGTATGCATTTGCATCTTACTTTTTCACCAGGTTGCCTTTGCCAGAAGCATACTTTGTTTTAGCTTAAGTCCAGACGCACCTGATGCTACAAGAGCGAGCTCCGGGCTTTCAGCGTCTCTGCCAAGCATGCACGCTTGTACAATGCAAGTGCTGTTCAGGGCCACGTGCTCGCGCTTGTAGCATCGGCTGTATCTGTAATTAAGCTGAGATGAAGTTTAGTTATAAAAATGTTATATAAGCACTTAGAAAACCAATAGTTTTATTTACATGAAATTGCTTTTGAACATGTTGCCACATCTGTTGGGGAGCAGTGAGGTGAATAATTCTACACTTAACTTTTCAGTTTGTAGAGTGCCTTACGCAGGTGGCTAGAAGAATCGCTCACTTTTATCGGTCTAGGTCAGGGGTGGCAATACAGACATATCTAGAGAGCTATAGAAAATAACTTTTTAAGAGAAAAGCCACAGTAACTTCGCTACAGCCAGGTATTTTTTAGGGGGGGGGGGGGGGGAAATATTGCTCATTTTGTTTCTTTATTGTGCCTCCCCATTCGTGAAACACGCACCTGGTTTAATGTATGTATGGTGGTACAAAACTGCTGAAATGCAGGCTGTCTGTTACTGTATAGCTCTTTTTGATCTTGCGGAAAATGGGTATGTACGCCAGAGAGCTGAGAGTTGTACTTCGACCCACGAAAAGCAGCAGTTGGAGGCACCCTGTAACTGTGTTTTCGGTTGCACATCTAAAGATCCCTATTGCGGTCTCATTTATTCCTCGGTCCTTTACTGGGACATGCTAGATGCCTTTGTTGGTTGGCAGATAAACCCCCAAAAGTTCCTTTCAACTACTGCAGTGTAAATGTGTCAGGTAGACTTTGGCAGTATGGAGGTAAACTGTCTACTCCTAGTGGGGAAATAGGAGCCGGGTCAATCTAATCTGGCGGGTCTACTCGGCAGGGCCCGCCTTGGAAGCCACTAATGGCACAAAGATCTTCGGCTACGGGGACATCAAAAGCAAGCCATGCTGGAGCGAGAACTTCCCTGGTGAAGACTGGTTTAGTGAATGGAAGCAGAAAGCATGCCAGCAACAAGGGGACAAGCACCATTGCCGCTTCTGTCCTTACTCCAGCTATCACACTCCCAACGTCGCCCGTCACGAAAAAAGGAAGCACACGGGAAAGAAGACATTCAGCTGCTGTGTCTGCCAGAAGACGTTCGAATTGAAGGCTGTCCTGCGGGTGCACGAAAGGATTCACACAGGTCAAAAACCGTTCAGATGCCAGGTTTGCCACAAGGCGTTTTCACAGAGCGCCAACTTGTCACGCCACAGAAGGATTCACACGGGGGAAAGACCGCTCCAGTGCAAAACATGTGGGAAGGCATTCGGAGATGAGACAAACTTGACACGTCACGAAATGATTCATAAAGGAGAGCGACCATATGTGTGTGTGACCTGTGGAAAAGCATTTACACAGAGAGCTTCTTTAAATAGGCATTTAAAATCGTGCAACCCGTGAGGGGTGCCTGTCCCATGGTAGCTGTGGGTGGAGACTTTGCATGCAAAACCTTTTTTAAAGTTTTAATTTGTTGATCACTTTGCAGGTGCTAAATTTGTGAGCAGTAGTTTTGGATTGGGGTACATACCTGCAGTGTTTTATATAATGCATACATTATTCTGCGAGACACAAAAAAACCTTGGTTTTGCTGCAAAGTTCTTAATCTTCTGTGCTTAAAGTCTGATATAGTAGAAGAACTGAGGACGATTGTTCATGTGGCAATATATTGGGGTGTGTGTATGTTTTTACAGCCTGAACTTAGTCTGCCTCAACGGGCAACTTGTTGCAGCTGTAGATGAGAAATTTAGCCGGTGCAGTACAACCGCTAGCCTGGGTTCTTATTTTGCATCACGCAGTTGTGATACATGACCGCACAATGCTCATCCAGATCGACACGGTCAGGGGTGGGCAATGAACCCAGGATCCGGATTCTGCAGCACGAGGTTTCGCTCTATGTGCACCAAGCTGGTGTGCGCTAGCTCGGCCACCGATCCCCCTTCATGTGGCAAATACAATGCTAAAAGTGTGCATTCTCACTACTACTGAAGCTGTTTATATACATCCCCAGGAGTAGTGGGAGCATTAGTGGCAGTACTTGCAGTAGAACATAACACAGCCAAATTATGGGGGGCTTTCGTCTGTGGATGTGTATTGAACTTGGCTTAAATACAAGATTTCTTTCTGCACTTTATGTGTTGTGAGAGGTATTGTTTGACTGGAGGCAGTGGCGTAACTAGGGGGGGGGGGGGTACAAGTGCCCCGGGCGCCACTTGGGAGGGGGCGCCGAGCCAAGTTCACTCAACATGTGCCCGATGGAAAAAAATGACAGCGGGGCTACGCGACAGTAGCAGGGAGGCGTAGACGCAAAATGAGGGGCGCGAAATTTCATTTGCCATGGGCGCCGTCATATCTAGTTACGCCGCCGACTGGAGGCACCTTTAACTCTTTGTAGACTCATATTTTTATGAATGCAGTATCAAAGTTGTTGCCCCTACAAATATGTTTTAGACTGAACTATTGAACAATCAAAAGTCCAGGTTTCGAAGCGCACTTGTATGGCGAGCTAAAAAATATGGTGTTTTATTTGCTGCAGAAGATAGCTATACAGATAAGATTATAATTCTGACTTAAAATTATAACTCTGACCAATGTGTTATTGTGCACAAATCAGCCGGTAAGAGTCCACAAAATGATAATCCTAGATGGCCAGGTAAAATTGCATGTGGACCGTGTGCTGGGTGATTGGGACACCACAGCTACACCGTCATATATGTTTCAGATTGGCGGCAGCATTGAGCACTGATCTTCTTATAGACCGTTTTTTCGTGGGCAGCGCCTCCTGGAGTGCATTGGATTGTGCGGCTGCACTGGGTTGGGACGGAAGCTGACATTTTTCGTCTGGCAATGCCATGCAAAAGTTGCAAGTGTCTGATAAAATAGTTTCACGACTGCCATCCGCATCTCCTGTTTACCCCAATCCAAGGAGGAAAGCATGTGACAGCCCCTTCCCACTTCTCTCTCGCCCTCTTTCAATATGCCTTTTTAAACAACTCAAGTATGTTTTTGTTGACACCAATAAATCTTTTTTAATGCTAACTCTGACTCGTATGCCTTCCTAATAATTCATAGCGCCATTGCCAGAAACGTTGTCATGTGTCACAAATTTGCAATTGAAAGGTCCCTGATAAAAATTGCAACACATGCACATTTCAGAAGCCGCCCCACACTCCTCTACATTCCCCAACCCCTATTCGAGAATTGGAATTCTTTCAATCAGTGATGGACTAAGCTTGACTTCAATGCCGAGTTCAAGTTGTGCATTGTTGCATTATAAGCACTCTTCCTTATCCCACTGTCTAATAGCAAAATTTGAATGACACCGTGCTCCCCTCTGAAAAAGTTAAGTTGGTCAATGCTTAGCAGCGCCACTCTAAAACATTGTCCAAGTTCAGTTTCCTGCAGAACACGAGACAATGAATCGCAGCAAATAGAAGCATCCAATCCAAGCAAATAACAAAGCTTGGAATATTATACAAAAAAAAAATGATGTTCACAGAGATAATGAACATGGCGTTTTGCTTGCTCAATATTTTTGCGCTCGTCACGTTTTTCAGATCTAATCGTATTATAAGCTTCATACAATGGAATCCTATTTCACGCCAGGATTTGTTGCGTTGTGCCATGCAAGAAAGCAAACTCTAAAGCCTTTTTTTTTAGAGTGGCTCTTTTTTTTTTTTTTGGAGTGTAGCCCTTGCTGGCATGAATGTTACGACATTGAATTGGATGGAGCGTTTACCAGATAGCAAATTGCATCCAACATTAATGCCCTATTTACCCAATTCTCTTAAAGGGGCACTAGACAACTTTCTGCGATAGTCTAAAAGAGGGTATTAAGTTTTGATCATCACCATATTTTAAATAAATTTTAAAAAATGTTTAATTTTGTGGTTAAGATTTTTTTACGTAGTCACCTTTCAAATTTGCACATTTCTCGTAGCGTTTCTTTAAACCTCGTTAGGTCTTCATAGTAGAAGTCCTCAGATTTCAGTGGAAAACCACCGTTCGACCTAGTGAATGACTTCATCTGTATCATCGAATTGCCAATTTCACAGTGGATGTTTGATTTCTAGAAAGAAGAAAAGGTCACTTGGTGCGAGATCGGGAGAATAAGGTGGATGTGGCAGTATTTCAAAGCTTCGTTGCTTTGCTTCCACAGCAGGAGCTTGAGATGAGTGAGCGGGTTCATTATCAATGAGGAGGCGGACACCCTTGGAGAGCATTGCGCGGTATTTTTGCCTTGGAGCATCTCGCAATTTATTCAGTAGTGAGCAGTAATATAGTAATATGTGCTACAAATTGTCTTGCCTTTTTTAATGTGGTGTGTTAGGACAACATTTCCAGAACACCAATGCAACCTTCCCTGCAGACTTTGGCACCTTGTCCTTTTTGGAAAGAGGAGAATAAGGGTGCTCTCACTCTGCTCATCTCTTTGGTCTCCGGATCACAGAAGTAGATCCAACACTCGACCATGGTTACCAAAAGACTAAAATGAATTTTCTTTGTTGTGCTCCAAAAGAGTCAGTGTCAGCCTTGACTGGTCACATCGTGTTTGCCTCTTGAGTGGAGTTAGCGAGCGTCGGACGAGGTACCTAGCATGCAGACACCTCAGACATGCGCAGTTTGTCATGAATTATGTTCCACACGCTACCGTCAGTTTAATAGTGATACCTCCCAATTGCTGCCACCATTTGATAGAGTCAATGCAAGTACAGAGCTTCTAAAATCCCACGACGAGCAAACAATGACGCTCTTAAATATATTTTTTTTTTTTTTATTAGAACTTTGAACGAATAAGACGAGCTAGCTGAAGATGTAAATTTAGATTTAAAAGGCTGGCAAAGTAAAGTTATATCTGTGCCTCTGCTTCGAGAGCGTTCTGAAAGTGCAAAGTCCTACAGTATTACTTGTATCCACGTGGTTGTGCTATTTTTCGTTCAGTAGCCTAAAACATACTGGTGTGTATATGTATTTATATTTTTTCTCAGCTGTAACTGCCCTGAAGAGGCCAACAGTTTTGATCAATAAATTAAAATTTGCAGCAACTTTTATCTCCGAAGTTCTATAATGCACGAGATGCAGCGTTTAAAGGAGTGGTGCAACGATATTCAATTGGAATGTTTTTCACTTTACACGAGCTTACTGGCTCTAGTGGGACTCAAGGATCGTCGCACGCAACGCCACTGGCCAAGAAACTCCTTTGTTGCGGTGGAATTTCAAGGACAAAAGCGATCATTTTCATTCAATCTCTCCTTTGAAAAATTTGATGACGTAACGCGGGGATCGCAGTACACCCATATGACGATATTTGAATGCTGTTCATAGATTGGACCCGAGCATTGCGTAGGCACTCGATTTGGGCTCGTGATAATTACCAGCTCGAGAAGCATTCGGGTAGTGGCCCGTGTCCAATCGCTGCAACGACGACAATAGCCGAGCCATAACAATGTCTGGAACTCAGCGCGTGTCCTGTGCTTTGCCAACCCCAGCGCGTGGCTATGATCAACATTGGCGGCATATAAATCGGCTCGAGATCACGTGGCCGCTTGCTCTGGCTGCGAGTTGAGGGGGTGAACGCTGCTCTATTTTCTTTAATTTTTTACTGGGACTTCTATTGCATGGGGTGAAAAACGAACGCGTGTTTCATAGGTCATTAACGTCAGGGATCCGTTCTAAGCGGTATTTGCGCAAAGTCCAATAATTGTTGCATAGCCCCTTTAAGAAGCAATCGTCTAAATTTGTTTAGAAAACATTAAGCAGTCACTTCGGGAGGTGAAGAAGCTATATTTTAGTATAGTTTAGTGGAGAAACTGACTTGACACATACATCACGTGAGGTCAATTTTACCCCCCAATTTAGCGGGGAAACTGAATTTGTGTATACGTCCGTGACGACAATTTCCCCTCTAAATTAGATGGGGGAACCGACTTGGTGCCATAGGTCATGCAACATTATTTTCCCGCCAAACTTAGCAAAGAAATCGAATTGGTGTATAGGTCACATGACGTCAATTTCCCCCACTAAATTTAACAAGAAATGCATGGAGAGAGACAAATTTCGGAAGGGGAAAGGAGGGGGAGGCGTTTCGTTAAAAAGCATTTTACGCTTCAAGAAAGAAGCCTACAGGCTTTGTTGAATGCTTTATCTCATAGTTGTGCATCACTTCAAGGTTTTTGTAAGCTCAAATATTACCAAAGCTAGGTAATAGCAGGAGAATTCGGGTGCACGAGTGTCACGGTTTTCAAGTCCACAAAATAGGAAAAAGAGTCACTGTAGAGCTGTGAAGCCTCATTCGAAGCTCGGTTTTCCAAGACTGCACAACGCAACTTTCATCTTATGCCGCTTTTTTTATATTGTTAGTGCTCCTTCTTTATTCTGGAAACCACATATGCTAACGCTAAGATTTGTGTAACTAATTAATGTGGCGTAAAATCAAGGGTGTAAGAGTACTTCACTCCAACAAACCTACTGTGCGAGAACAATCGAGTGGTCTGGACAGCTACTCCAAGCGCACGATAAAAAAAAAAAAAGTATGTCTTGCCTTCTGTAGATGGACGTTCCCCTAAGATGGCTGAAGCTAGCCAATACATTTGGTAGCGTACAATAAGCCAAGGAGCCAACCACCAACTGCTGCAAGACCATGCTTTGTTGCCTAGTTACTGAACACTGAACTCGTGTAGAGGAGAGTCCTCACTTCTGCCAGCCACAGGTATGCACAATACCCAAGCGAATTTGTCACACGGTCGTTCGACTCCAAATAGCCACAAAATAGTATTTCATGTGCATGGCTTTGTTGGTCGGACAAGGTCTTTTTCCGACCCTACTTGAAGCAACTTTGCAGATTGGTGTAATGAAGAGCAACTTTGGAAGAGGGTTAAGTTTCAAACCAATGTAGTCCCTTTGGCAGGTGCCAGGGACAAGTCTAGGATGAACGTAGACCACCTGGTGATGTATTGGAGGCTACCAAAATCTCATCAAGACGAGGCTCTTGGATCACTACAAGTCTTTGTCGGATTGTGAGCACCTTAGCTAGGGCCGACACTTTGCCTCTTAGCCACCGAGGCAAAGTACTGCAAACTACTTCACTGGCCACAGTGAATATGAAAACAGCTTGAAACATGCCTTAGTCTCCCTCCTGCCCCATACAAAATACTACCTACACCCTGGAATATCAATGGCACCTCAAAGGATGCTTCACTGTATTCACTTTCCCCACTTAGGAAAGAGGAAAAGAAACAAGCGGCAGCTGCAGTGGCTGCAGGTCCACCTCTGCACTAGGTTGAAGCTAGGAAAGTCGCTTTTTCTGAGCCAGACGTCCTGGACTACAATTTTGATGAATCCCCCTTTCAAATAAAGATGCGCAGGATGCACAGAACCACTTTAGCACTAAAAACTGCACCACACAGTCGAAGCACTGCACAGTGCTCACCAAACTTGTATGGAACATGCAAACTGTCTGTTTTCTTGTGGCAGCATTCTCCCGGAGGAAGCCGAAGAACGGTTCCTTACGTGTCGTTGCGGAATGGTTTGTCGAGTGCTCATAACAAACCTGTTGCTTGGCTGTCGCGAAGAGAGCGATCCAACGAGAAACGACGTAGCTGGACTATGTTCTTGTCCAACGGCCCACTGTTCCAACAATCGGCGAGACAGCCAAACCAGTCCCTGGACCAATCACGAGTACAAAACGTCTGAGCAACCCTATGCCAACGTCGTCCACACCTCCGTCGGTTTGGTAGCGACACAACCCGGCTCAGTCTACGTCGTCCAGTTCCACCACAACCGGGCGCTCTTCGTCAGGCTCCTCTTCGTCGAAGCTCCAGCCCATCAGCTCGACAAGGCTTGTCTTGAAGCGGAACGCCTTCTTCTTGAGAGACGCCGGACCTACATCCGGCACGTCCGAGTCCGCAACGTTCCGGAACAGAGCGCTCAGGGCGTCAGTCACAAAGTTCTTGCGCGCCACGATGTCGACGAAGAAATCCGTGGGCACCTCCCGCAGCTGGAAGTGGAGTACCGAGAGCAGCTCCGAGAAGAGGTCCGGGCGGCGGTTGACGGCCTCTGCGCTCGTGCAGAAGGCACTGACCAGCCTCTGCCACTGCTCAAAGCTTGGGTAGACGTGGCCCACCAGGAAGCAGACGAAGACAAACTGCAGCTCGCCGAGGAGGTCGCGCTCGTGCGGCCACGCGGACAGCAGGCTTTCCAGGACGTAGCTCGAGTCCATGCCATGCCTGGTGATCTCGGCGGGCGTGGCGTTGCTGGGGTGCCTGCGCGGACGCGCGAGCATGTGTGACAACGTGGGACCAACGGGTTCAGCATCTACAGACTAAGGGAGGACGCCGCTACCCCCTTTGAGCTACGTAGGAAGCCGCCGCAAGAGTGATAATCTTTCTGTCCACTCAGTGTACGGATCTCTGGTTTTTTAATAATGTAGTGGGAATGTCGACCAGCAGCACGGAGCAGTGCTGCAATATAAGTGAGAATAAGCACACACTCCTGAAACACGTTCATGTGCGAGCGTCGTCTGCTAGGCTCTTCTGCTGACTGCACACAGCCGCTGCGGTGGATAGCTCTACGAACAAATAAGGAGCAGGGTGTCCGTATTGTTTCGTGGAAACAATTCCTGGAAACACGTCTCGTAGACAATTTTTTATGGACACATCTTTCACCGAAACTCGTTTTGTGGAGAGATGCTCCTGTGACGTTTCATCAACAATGTATTTCTTTTACTAAGAGCGTAATCAAATCTGGAGACCACTGAGGCTAGCTCGTGATTCATTGAGGCACGTTTTGTACGTAAACTTCAGGCCCGCCCGCCCGCCCCGCCCCCCCGCCCTTCTCTGTCTCTCCCCCCATAAACCAGGCAAGACGCAAAACGTTTGGTGCGAAAACGGTGGGGTTGTGTATGAAGAAACGTCAATAAAACAAATCTGGGAAGCCTTTCGATGGAATGAACCATCCATGAAACGTCGCATGTTGGCAAAACGACCCGTCGATGAAATGTCATTTGACCAAGTGATTGCCGCCGAGGACAAGGGGCTGTGTAGTCAGCAGAAGAGCCTAGCAGACGAAGCTCACACATGAACATGCTTTGTGCACATGGACTTATTCTCACTCATATCGCCACCCCGCCCCACAATATGGCACTGACCAGCCCCCCAGCAAATGCTCTTGTAATATTATTAAAACATCAGAGAGCTGTACCTCTTGCAAATATGCAGCTGTAAGTAAACCGTTATAGTTTTATCAGCATTTTTCACTTTTCCCCATTGTATTCACAAAGGTGCTACAAAAACATGACATGGAGGGAGGTTTCACTCGTACCATTTGATGTAGGCTGCCTCAATGTTAACTCTCTTTACTATTCTTGACATAACTTTCTTGGCACAAGCCCAGAGTATTGACGGTGCTTCGAGTGTTTTCAGTTTGCGTGGCAAGATTAGAGCTTGTGCGAAGTCTAAAACGTTGATTCAGCAACAAGAAAAAAAAAATTAAAACTAGGTATGCAACACAAATTACTGTAGCCCAACAAATGTGTTAGACAGATTGGCAACCACATGTATGAGCATCCTTTATTTGAAACTATTCATGCTGAGGTTTCAGTATAATCGAGCATATACCCAAACATACTTCAAACACGGTTTAATAAAGTGCAAGAATCGATATCTCCATGTAGCGAGCTGTATGCCTAATGCATGTGCATCTTAGTAAAGATCTTTGTTTGAATACAAAAATGCAACTCTGATTGCACAAAATGCCAGAACAGAAACCATGTGTCATTTAAACAAAGTAGCGAACTAGAGAAACGACAACCATGTATGCAGATATTGCCATGAGTGTGTTGTCAAGACTGTAGCCGACAGTATTTTATAATTGTATCGTGTGATAAAGGTTGAATTCAATGTCCAACAGGTGGACTGAAGTTTAAGCCAGAAATATTGAGGAGTAAAAGCACATACAGGACAACACGCAGGACGCTCTCACTGTCAACAGTTTCCTAGCGTCATCCACTTTCTTTCACCGATTAGCTAAGTGCCTTGGTTGGCTTAGTTCCTTGACAATTTCTTAACGCTTTTATGTTGTTAAAATTAAAATACAAAAATACTGTAAACAACTTTATTTTAGCAGGTTCAATATTTCGCAAAATTTGTGAAGTGAGGGCATCCATAATATTTTGCGGGCATAAAATTATGTATTCGTTACAATGGGCTGATAGATTTGGGTCATAAATTTTTCACAATAATTTCAAATTGTCAAAGGATAAATCGTTTACAGTATACCATTTTGGAACCTGCTGAGACAAGGGCAGCGGGACAAATAAGGAGAGGAAGCTTATAATTCGTAAAGTAGCGGTAGCCACCACGGCTCGGAGCACGTGAAGCAAAAGCTTGCACTGCAAAACCCAGATCCTGAGCAACAAGCGTGGCCTTGCATGTTTTGGTCTGGATAAGTGTCATACCGGCATGCATTTGTGTAATCACTACTGTATGATGCATGTAAAAAGTCCCATGCTAGCAGTCTTACTGTACTGACTAGACTTCTCACCTACGGCATGAACCAGTGTCACTGCACAACCTTGCACTGTCCTTTCCTTAGGCAAGGTTGGTCTACACAGGTGTTAGACCTGTCTAGACCAACCTCGCGCTGTCAAGACAGCTCTAATTTGCTTTGCTCGCGGTTTTATACTTGAAATGCAGGTGCAAGGTCTTTAGTTCGAAGACCTAGTTATGGGACCTTGCAATTTAGAATAAAGCAATAGAAAAGTATACAATGATCACATTGTAGATAAAGCATAATAACTAGGTAAGCAACGGTAAATGCAGAAGTCACTAATTACATTCCAAATCAATTGGCCTGCACTGTGCACTGAGTGCAAACTATCCAAGGAAAAAGATTCATTTTCAACCAAAATTTGCTTTTGCATCGGGTGCAGAAATACGATACATACCGCCTCTTGGGGAACGGTGTGTAGCGTATCATGAATTCTGGCAGCTCCTTCAGCTCGAGCAGCTTGTCTGCCTTGGCGGCAATGTCCGCCTCCTTGTCTTCAGTGTCCATGGCAGCCCCCTCAGCGTGTCCTTCTGAATTCCGGCGTCCTCGGTGCGAGCAGAAGGGTTGCGACTCGAACGGCGTGGCCGAGCAGATGAGTCCGCTGTCGGGCTGCAGCCGTGCCACCACCTCCCTCGTGATGTGCTTGCTGAGCGAGATCCAGCGAGACCACTCGCTGTACGAGAACACCCCCAGGTACCTGTCCAGGTCGCCGGTCAAGTTGGCACGGATGCGCTCCTCCTCTTCCACGGAAATGGGCTCCGTAGAAATGTCTGCGTAAGACGGATGGGCGCAGATTCAGCCGAGGTTACAAACAAATGTTAGTAACATGCTCTGCATGCTGATGTGCTCCTGTTCATTGCAGACTTACAAGATACTCAAAATCTTTCACTTCCACTCTTTGCACCTGTCAATGGAGAGCAGGGAGAAACCTTATCTTCTAAAAACTTTGTAAAGTAATCTAAAATAGGCTAGCAAGCAATGTTTGACGAGAAAACAACGGAGAATCCTTGGATTTTGATTGGTCACCTGTGGCCACTGGGAAAGAGGAAATGTGGGAGTAAAACCTGCAGGTCGGCCTTTAAGCACGATTGGCACTGACAACCGTAGCCACCATTATCGGGGCCACAGCATGAACATAATCTGCGGGGATATGAAAGAGGACGGGCATCAAGGTGCAAAGGGTGCGGTGCAAATGACTAGAGAGCCATGCCATCTTGTTGTTGTCAAGGGACTGTTCATTTCTTGTAATTTGGAAGTAACCTAAACACATCGGTAAACATTGAACATGATGGGAAATGGAGGAGGCAGAGGAACAATGCTTTAATGTGATCCACGTTTCTCTGCCCTGTACCTGCTTTCTTATGCACTGTTTTTCACTATTTCCATTTCTTCTTCCATAAAATTATATTTTTTCTCCATTTCTCAGTTTCCCCTTTTACCCACTTCTCTTCCAACCACTGTAACATAATGCCGGACAGCTGCTGATTGGTCAAGCAGATTTCTACTCTCCTTCAACATCATCTTTCTACTTTTTTTTCACTGCAATGCTTTGCAACCATATTGGTGGACAGAAGGCATGCGAGGTTAGCTGGTGAACTGGCATGGTTTAGACGATTTGTCTTTGCCAGCCATGTTGTGACCCCTGGTTTTGAATTCCTATATACAGTGTTTCATTCCAAACTAGACCACAGAAAACAAACCGATCTGAGTCACCTAAACTTCGTAAGTGAGCCTGCTTCATGACCTCGGAATCTGATCAGGCACAGGGGTAGGCGCAGAGCAAGATCACATGGCTGGACACTCCCATCCCAGCACTCGATAAGACAGAAAGACTCGCAGTGTCCACGTGACCCGCCGAACCGTGTGGGCATGGCTCTAAAGAACCGTACGCAGTGAAGTTTTTTGTGTTTGCCATAGTTAGTGAACGAAGTCTTTTAAAAGGCAGCTCCGGCGATTTCTTGGGCTTCCCAAACTCACAAGTTGTAAAACTTGCAGGTCGAGTGGGCAGTCTAAAAAACACCCTGTGCCGCGCATTTCTCTTTTTTGTTCCGCTGGAGTGAGCTTCCCCAGCACACACTTCACACCATCAAACTTCTTGTAGCCCGTTGAGAGCAAGTCATACCGTTTAAATTACGTTATCTGTCAACGCTTTTTTAGTGTTGACAGTAGAGCCTTTCAGCTTAAAAAAAGCAGAGGTTTAAACCATAAAAATTATATAGGTAACTTTGCAAAAAGATATTGAGGCATTTACAAATCCCTGTAATGTGAAATTAGAGCGCAACTCTTAAGGTATTTTGATTTTGCGATATACTGTGACGGGAGGGTATGCAGAAGGAGGAGCGGAGGGTATGGAGAAGGAGGGGAGGGTACAGAGGAGGAGAGGTTAAGGAAGAGGAGGGAAGGGTATGGAGGTACCCTTCCCTTGGGAAAATTGACTTCAAGTGACCTCAACACCAATTCAATTCCCCGCTAAATTTAGTAGGGAAACTGAATCGGTGTTGAGGTCATGTGACGCCAGTTTTACCGCCATATTTAGCTAGGGAACTGAATGCGAAGTGTTGCATTATGGGATGTCATAAACCTACACATTAATCCAGTTTCTTCGCTAAATCGAACAGGAAATTGAATTGGTGTATAGGTCTGCGACGTCCATAATGCAACAACACGTACGGTTACTCCGACGGCGACACTGCGGAACACGGGAACGAGCGCCTAAAGGCCCGTTCACACTCTTGCGACCGAGTACGACCGAGAGAGACGAAGCCTGTTAAAACTTCTTAAAGTTTCTTAGGACGAGAGAACACACTGGAACCCTGGGGCCATCTATGCGGTAGCCCTAGAACTGCATTTCACAAGAGCGAAGGTTTTGCAGGATTTCCAAGGTCAAATGTGCGTAATACCTATAAGAAAGGCTCGTTTATAACGTTGACAAGTTTTTTGAGCCAAGATAAAAAGGTTAATGCGCGAGAGAAATAGAAAATATGCCAGACCGCCAAGTTTACACTGCTACCCAATAGATGGCGCCAGTGTGTTCTCTCGTTGTAAGAGATATTAAGAGGTTCCAAGGCACCCAATAACAAGAGGTCGCAAGAGTATGAACGGGCCTTAAGAGCTGCGCCCTAAAAATATTTTGACCTATTATTTGGATTTTCAGTTCGGCCACGTCTATGGTGCCTGCAACGCATGTCCGACTGGTGTGTCCTCCACATCTAAAAAAAAATTTGGTTTCCGCCTGATGACGTCGTACAAGTGTCATGCTGTCTCCGGCCACAATCGCCGGCGGTGTCACAGCGGGGGTAATGAATGTGGCAGACGCCTGTTCTGCTGCAGGTCACTCTCCAGCTTGACAGTCCACAGAAGCTTGGGCAGCCAGGAGCTGGGACGCCGTGACGACAGCGGCACCTACGTTTGCCAGTGCTTTTTGCCGGAACTTCTCGACCAACTGCCGGGATCGCAACGTCCGACAGCAGGACGCTCCGGCTTCTGCGACGTCGTTTGTTGCCACTTCAGTACCACTTTCGGTGTATGGGCGGGACGGGACACCAAGCGCACCAGCGGACACGCGTTTCAGGCACCCCTAGCCACGTCTATTGACACTGTTCAACTAAGTTTGAGACAAATCGGCGACTACTTGGCGAGACCTCCCTCCCCCGTAGCACCGAGTCCGCCAGGACGCCGGCCCTCACCCTCGGCCACCTTGTCCCACTTCTTGATGAGCAGCTCGCCCTGTGCGAAATGGTGGAAGAAGCCCGTCCGGGGAGCGGAGTTGCCGCTGCGGCCGACGGCGCTGTAGTGGACGAAGTGGACGCCCGCGGGGATGAGCTTGACGCCGCGGAAATTGTCGCCCACTGTGTGGGTGGACATGTTCATGCCAAACTCGGTGCCAGCCGGCACGTCCAGGAACACGAAGGTGGCACCCCGGGTCTGCAGGCTGGCCAGCACCTTGGCGTCCACCTCGGGCACGCCGCCCTCAGTCTCCTCCAGCATGCTGGGAAGCGGGGGAGCCGGGTTAAAGGCCGATACTCACGTTTGGATGCGACCGCCGCCTGCGACTGCTTACAAAGAGAATGCCTAGATTTAAGAGAGGGAGCAACTAAAACCAAGGGGAGCGTTTGCGATTTTACGGCGAACGCCTCTCGCAGAAATTGGTCACGAGTGTGCACGCGCTGCGTCGTCGTGTGGCAAGGACGGCGGGCGAAAAGGCGAAGACAGTTGCGGCCAATCGACGCTTTCGCCTCCTCCTCGCAGCTCGTATTGCAAATGTGGCCCATAAACCATGCGACCATGATCAAGCAGTTGGAAACTCTCTGTAATACAGGCTCCCTAACAACGAGGGAATGCACTGGTTGCCCTGGAACACCTCTCATCTGCGTGTCTATTTATTTATTTTACACGCCCTCGAGATGGAGCATTAAAAAGAGTTACTTTTCTACTTTTATTTAAAAATAAAACTAAAAATCAGATTTTTTAGGCATCATTCTTCCACTATAGGCTTGAAATAATTCTCACAATGTTATAAGCGACCATTTCTGGTAAACAGTGTGTACATTCAATTTCACAAATACTGCAAAACTTTCAGTTTAGTTTCTGCAGAGGCAAATTTGATTTGAAAAAAAAAAAGTCTCACCTGGTGCATAGTCCGCACAAGAATTATTCTCGTATGCGGCACGTCTCGAAAAATGCCTGCTTTATCAGCCCACAAACAACCTTCTATCACGCATAAATCATCACTAACATACACTGTCATTCACAAAATCCATCGCGTCTCGTCATGATGCACAATCTAGAAAATATAAGTCAGCAGCTGTAGGTAGTTCGCACCGCGTAAAATTTCATCTTAAATACATATCGTCTGTCCGACAGATACCATCGGTGCATTCTTTCATCATAAGCAGTCACGAGTGGCTGAAAAGCAGCCAGCCTCACTCAAACACAAACGTGCGGACCAGACTGTAGACGTGCCTTGCACTGGAATCATTGGATACTTTCAGAGTAATGCATTCCGTAATGTCCGTGCGGGATGGAGGTGGGGCTACAGATCATCCTAAAAAAAAGTACCATCTTTTCCGGACCATAGTCTGCGGACTATGCGTGTTTAAAAGTTGATATTTTACCCAGATTACCTACAAGTGCAGACTATACAAGGATTTTTATTTTATTTTTTTTTCCAATCAAGATTGTTTACTGTGATGAGACATGAAGGATCTTATTATTAACAGAGCATATTAATGTTGATTTATGTGTGACACAAGCTTCTATTGCAAGCTAATACAGCAGGCATTTGTCAAAGTGTGCTGTGTATAATGTTTACATTCGGATTGGGCAATGCAGACTATACACCGGGTGCGGACTATAGTCCAAAAAATACGGTATTTTAGCATTTACAATGTTGATGCGTTTGCCACCCGCTTTGCTGCTCTACTGATAAAAAAAAAGGCTAAACTCTTCATCATTTTGATACATAAATTAATGTGCATATACAGTGATGTCTCGTTAATATGGACACAACCGTTCCCCCCAAAAAAGCACCCACGTAATGCGAGTTGTTCATAACGATGAGACAAAAATTCATTTATTTACCCAGTTCGGTACCGAAAATGTTGTCTATGCAGCTGGGTATCCATATTAACCCTTTGACGGTCGAGTTTTTTTTTCCCCCCAAGTGATGTTTCCCAGGGGTCCGGTTTTGTTTGCCAAAAAATAGTATAAAAAAGGGTCAATGCGCAGGTTTTTCTGAATTATCTAGCGGGAGCACGGACAGTGCTTGCAAGCTGTTTAGGCTTAAAAGCATCAACTGAAAATGTTGAAGGCGAAAAGTTGTCACCATTCTTCCATTCGGTTTCATTTTGGCGCATTAGCTCCCGCGACATTCTGGTGGCTTCAGATTCCTGACTGGAGGTACTTTACAGAACTTCTCCGTTGGATGACGAGCTCTCAACTTGTAAATTTAATTCCAAAAAGTGTCGGAAGTATGATTCGGAAGAGCCGTTGACCCTGGCAAGTTTTTTTGGCCCTATTTTTTACAAAAGGGGAGCTACGCCTTGTAATTTTACAAGAAAAAACGGACCTGTGAAATACACTTTTCACGAAAAGTTCAGATTGCTTCGTGCAGGCTTCAATTTTTACGGTCTATTTTAGATCGAGCCTGGTAACTTCAGACACTTTATAGGCCTCCTGCGCTGAAGTTTTGAACGTATCGTGGTGCCCTCCGGTGGCGGGCGATAGAGTGTCTGAGTAGTACAAGTCCTGCGGCCCCGCACAATAGCAAACCTGTTCGGGCGGCTGTTTACCGCTGCATGCAGCTGTTATTTGTGCGTTCGCACAGTCACGACTCAAAATATGTCACTCGTAGTCATCACCGCACAATGTTACCCCGGCGACCCGAGCTCGCCGCGAGCTAATAATTTTTCCTTCGTCCAAGCATATCGAAACCGGGAGCAACAAGCGCAGCCTCGATGCATTCGAAACGTCGCCATCGACAGTACTTTTGTGTCGTCAACTGTCAAGAACAGGAAGGGCCTAACCCCGGCATAAACTTCTACAGATACCCATCGAAACCGTACTAAGTCGAGCAGAGGGAACGATTCTAGCTGCCCAGCAGCAATGAGTAGGCGAGACAATTGTTTTTCTCGCCCTCCAGGCTGTTCTGCTAAGCACGGCCACACGATCAAGCGGCCGTGGCATGCATCGAAACGAGTGTCATGCGAATTTTTTGGGAAGAGGAACGCACTATACTATCTGACCAGTGGAGCAATCCTATTGAACTACACATCTTTTGCAACAAGAGATCAGCAGTAAAAGATGCGTCTCCAGCGAGAGCTTTCCTTTGAAAAGACGAGCGCGCACGCACACCAATGCACTACAGAGGGCAAGAAGCATGTGCTGTAGGCAGAGCTCCTACTGTTGATCCTGTGTTGCGTCAAGCTTATAGTGCAAATGTGCAAGAAAAGCTGCCAGAGCTCGAGAAGCAGCGTGCAGTAGGAACGATCTGCTCGGCCGACAGACGGCCGGTCACAGCTCGATCGCTTGAGTTTGCTTTCGCGCATTTTTAAGGTTGGTCATCAGATGATCGCGTTGGCTGTACAGAGGGACTGCAGTTAGGGAGTTTTTGGTTACAAGGTGCGTTAACGTATCTTGTAATGCTCACCTCAAGCTCGACATCATAGGAAGCTCACTGTTTTTGCGAGTTACAGCACGCCTACACCAAATATGCAGTTTCGTGTACAGCGTAGATGCAGCTTGCTGTAGCATGCATCGCCGAGTTCCTTCCCTTTGCGAAGCGTTGAGGAACGAAAGAAGCCTTCCACATTAGAAATTGGCTCGATTCCGCTCTGTAAAACAATCGTAAAGGGGGAATTCATACCGCCGGCAAACGTTTTCACGTGGGACAAATTCAAATGCGCAAGTTTGTACTACCCAATACCGATAAACGAATCGTAGGGGGCGCTAAAAGTCGGCTTTTCCGCAGCGCCTTCTGGGCAAAGCAAAGGGGCTATGTTCAACAAATGTTTCGTTTCTCCTAAAAAGAAACGGAAGTGACGGAATTGACGATATCGCGTCTGATTGGTTAGAGGCTCAAATGACAAGTACCCTCTTTCGTCATTTGAGCCTCTAACCAATCAGACGCGATATCGTCGCTTCCGTCTTTCTTTTTTTTTAGGAGAAAGGAAACTTTTGTCGAACATAGCCGCCCAGGAGGCCTATATTGTGGGTTATGTATCCTTTACCAAGCGGCAGTAAGTAGCTTTTTCAGGGAAGATGTCACTAGAGCACTATATAGCTCCTTCGGAGCAGAGTAGCGCAATCTAGAACGCCGTCTCTCGGCGACTAGCGGCGAACGCCCGGAGGTTCCAACTCCGGTCAGAAATGCATGGGGAACGTGAGAAAATCGTTGTTTCTTCAATGTTGTGGAGATGTACGGAACGACAATAGTTTTTGACATAATAAAGGAACATTTTAGAATCATTTGCGCTTAGTTTTGTGCCAAGTAAGGACGTAATTTGTTTTTAAAAATTGCACGAGCGGCATCATGCAGCAGACGACGCAGCGACGTCACAGCGTCCACGTGACCCGCTCCGGCCAACCCAAAGAGCCCATCTCCGCTGTGTGCAAAAATCGTCTGCTTCAAACGCCATTGCCTTGGAAATTGCCTTCTCAAAATTTGCACACGCATCCGATATTATTAAAACTTTGATAAAGTGTTTAGTGCATCACCAACTTCACGACAGACTAGTTTTGAAAAGTGTGAACTCGCCGTTTATTTTTTAATTAGCCGTGTTGCGTCGATCTCCATGTATTCTCCCATAGGGCGGGCCGCCTCCTGGAACCCTGAGTACCACGTGACTCGCGCCGAGCTGCTCTGTCGGCCATGTTGTCGGCAAAACACGCGGATCAAAGGATTGCGCTACTCTGCTCCGTAGGAGCTATATAGTGCTCTAGATGTCACTACCCTCCAAGGTTGCCACTTGCACATCATCGCATGGTGCGCGATTTACGAGCAAAGTTTTTCGTTTTCACCAAAACCTGCTTTTGACAAAACGCACGATATAACGGTTAGTGCAGCGAGGATGCTTGAAGTGTGTGGCCCTTGAGCACTGATCGATGGCTCTTGGGAATTCGATGTTCGACAGTTGCGTTCTCCAAACCGGCACGGTGATCACCTGAACACATTTGAGCTAAGGCGCCTCCAAGTTTCCCGCTACTGATCCGTGCGCGGCTCGACAGAAGCCACAAGCAGCGAGTGAAATCACAGAAAAAGCATACGTACTCCGCCGACATTTTGTGCGCCATCCCACAGTGTTCCGAGCTCTGAACCAGCACTGTAAATTCGGGAGAAAAAAAAAGAAAGAATAGGCCGACTAGTTACGGAAGCACGGCGAGATGCTAGCGCTACTGCGAGCCGCCATGCTGGGAACATAAGTGCTGATCTAGCAAGGCCTTCTCAGCCACGAGGCCACGACTTGCAACACCTAAACGCAATAAATTATTACTTCGAATAAAATAATAATTGCAATATTCAGCTTGTGCGTTTTCATCAATAAAATTGTTCATGATTGAAAATGTAAGTGAAACTAACGGCACCATACGAAACTGCGACACATATGCTGAACTCCGTTTCCATAGAAACGAAACCAAAACTGTAACTGGGTTGCGGTTTACAGCTTGGGATTCGAGATGCGATTGCTCATCATGCGCACCGAACAAGTGACCCGTTAACCCACAATTGAAAAGTATCGAAGTAAATCGCTATGGAAGACGAAATTAGCCCCAAAGTAATAAAAAAGACGCAGGACCTTTTGGGATCAGTGATAAAGAAGCCACCCCTGCAAGAGAAATTGCTCAAGAAACCGCCGTTTCGGTTTCTGCACGACATTATCCACAATGTAAGAACTTCTCCATTTTGCGGAGTCATTGCTTGAATTCGGTTATAATTTAAATTGAAGCCTGTCACTCGCATGTGAGCGTGTCAAGGAATGAAAGGAAATACGTCTTTAGCCTGAACTAAAATGCTTTGTGAACCTTTATAACCTTTACCCAGTCCGCAGTTATTTGTGTTTCTGTAACTTGAGGTCACTTTCATTGCTGTGTTCTCATATCTATTAGGTCATCAAAACGTCGAAATTTCTTGATGGCTTGTACACTCCGGAGGAGCTTACGTCGGAAAACATTAAGGTGAAGGTCCTAAATTAAAAGTTCAAGAAATTCAGGATGTACATTGATTCACGTCATATTCTGTTTCATATTCCAGGACAAGGAAAGCAAGGTAGTATTTTTGCAGAAGGCCATTGATGTCGTAAGTAAGTACCCCGACCTAACTGCTACAAAGTGGCATATGAGAAAGCCAATTTTACAGTAATGGTAATAATGCTTTATTTTTATTGTGCCAGAAACAATCATATTGGTCTCATTAAGCGCACAATTAAAATGCAATCAGTCAGCAATCGAGATTTCAGAACGTGCAGTGCGTGCTGTTGTCTGTCAACAGGACTCAGGTCTGTATCGTAATCTTCTAATATCAATCAAATTCAAACCTTCCGCTTAGTCATGGTCACTGGAACACACCTTACGGTGCGACCATCCAAGATTGTATCCGGACACGAGGCAGAAAAGACCAACGAGTTCCTTCAACTGCTGGCAAAAGCAGCTTCGAAAAAGGTAACTACGTAAATGTGATGACACCTCCTTACATGTGTGCCTTTTGGCTGACTAAAACAAAAACTTCCCAGAAGAAAATGCGGTTGCTTATTCACGATTCAGAAAGTGACTATACAACTGTCAAACCCAATGAAACATGAATGTGAGCAAAACTAACTGCAAAGAAAAGGAATCATACACACACATTTCTACTGTTCTGCTCTGGCCCCAGGCTTTGAGGGCTTCATCGGCATAAGCTTGATGGTATATTGAACTACAAAAGGGTTATCGTTCATAACAAATGTTTTTTATGACTACACAAGAACTTCAAGAAGACATGTTGTATTTTATGCCTTAGCTAAACTAAACCATTTTTTTTAATAATCACGTGTGGATACACATCGTTTTTTGTATAAAATAAGACCGAAATAGATACAGGCATTAAATATAAGTCCAAGCATTAACTATGTATAGTCCGAAAGGTGATCATGGCACAAAGAACTTTTTTACAAGCAATATATTCTATCAAGTTCTTTTTTTTTTCTTTTTTTTTTTAAGTGCATATGAGAGAGATTATGAAACTGATAGGCACACATCTAAAAAATGAAAGACGTTTACAATCCGCTGCAACGCCAAATTAGAGCACAGCTCTTGAGGAAGAGGAGGCAAAGGTATACCAAGAGGAGGGTATGCCCCTCCTCCTCTCCTGCTTCCCTTCCATTTTGCGGGAAGTTTTCGCTGTATTTAGCGGGGAATTATTTTTGCTGAATTTAGCGGGGAATTTTATTTCTAAATTTGGCGGGGAATTTTTTCTGCTAAGTTTAGAGGGGAATTTTTTAGGCTAAATGTAGCGGGGAATTTTTCCCGCTAAATTTAGCAGGGAAATTTTTTTCGCTAAATTTAGCGGGGAATTGTTTACGCTAAATGTAGCGGGGAAATTTACCCATTATGCAACGCGCACTGACGTCATGAGTGACGTCACTCGTGGCCCTCGTGACGTCACGTGTGACGTCATTACGGGAAACGTCCCATAATGCAACACGCGGTTACGCCGACGGCGACGCCGCTCAAGCCAGAAACTGGAGCCTAAGAGCTGCGCTCTAAAAAGAAAAATGCTAGGTTTCTCTCAGAAAAACCCATTCCCCATAGCATAGCCTGATAATTCCTCTTTTATAAAACATCCCCAAATGTATTATGAAAGAAAGTGCAATACACGAGTATTAAAATGATAATAATATTAATATGCACTCAAGAGGGTGACAACAAAAATATAATGAAAGTTCATGCCAGAGGGTGATACCTAAAAAAAAAAAATCAACATCATTACTGATACCTCTTTCAAACACTCGACAGTACCTCCTCCAAACGTTTGACAGTATTCTGTTGATTTCACTGTTATCTATAGTCGGTTACAAGTTAAGAAGGTAGGAGAAGCTCCTCCCACAAACATGGTGCGCCGGTTTCAAATCCCTCCGCAATCGAAAGAAGAGTTCACTGGAAATGCTCCTTGTTCCGCTTCAATGGATAGATAATGGCCACAGAGTGGTGCCAACTTGTCTCCGACCCCACTTTTTAAGAAAGCGACCTTTGTATTCATCGGAGAAGGAACCGAGCCCCTGAAAGCAGCCTTTGTATCAATCGGAGGGGGAAGCTAATCCCCGAAAGTCGTCTTTGTTTCCATCGGAAGGGGGAAGACAATCTCCCTCTCGTGGCTTCCACAATGCTAAGTCAAAGTCGAGAGATAAAGCAAATATGTACAGAAAGGCACGACCCTCCTCGCACGTTGGCCGCAACGTCACGGAAACGATGGGACGCTATTGGATGCGGAGGTGGCGGAGGGATATATGATTCCCTTTGAGGGGCATTTGCCGCTACCTTCTTGACTTGTAACCTACTATAGTACTTTGCCTCTGAATCCAACCTAAATACAAAACAACAGTTGTGAAGTGTTTTGCCCTGGCCCCCTGCTTAACAAATATCCAATTTGCAGCTTGATTCGAACGAAGCTGTGAAAAGGGTTCTTGCCGGTGAAAAACCAGCCGTTCCAAGCAAACCAGACAAAAAGGATGGTGGCGCCAAAAAGAAAGAGGTACTCTTCTGTGTACCTACAAAAAAGTGACACTTCTTGTTAACAATATGAAAAGCATGAGGCAATTAGCTCAAAATAATGCCATACCAAAAGACATTCATACATTTTATTAACTTGTAATTCTATATGCTCACCAGAAGCAATGTTAGTTGCTGGCTTGTCTTCTTTCCTTTCAATTCTTCACTTCAATTCACTTCTTTGCTTCTAATGGCACGTGATTACAGCGATCACACAATTCCCCTTCTTTTGTTTCTTTAAAATTACAACCCCCATGCATAGTCTTCAAGTTTCATTTTATGGTGCAGAATCGTTCAACAAACACTCAGAAGATTATGGGAGCATAAATCTTTCTTGACAAAGTTTTTGAGTTTTAAAGCTACCCCGTTTGATGCCAATTACATCGGGTGACTTTCTGCTCGCCACACTTCTAGTATCTGTATTGATATAGAAGCACCATACCTGGAATGGCGTAATCTACTGCCAGTGAAGAATGGTCCGCTTACGGTGAACAATCTCAAAATGCTCAGTGCCAGTAGAACATACTCAAAAGCTGTTTAGTGGCTAATGCCTACCTGCCAACCATGTTTTTTGCGACTTCTCCAAAAACGAGCAACATTTTTCGCTAGGCATGAGGCAATTAGCTCAAAGTAATGCCCTTCCAAAAGGCAACATTTTTTGCTAGGACCAACCTTGAAACCTGAAATTTTGGTTTCCTTATCGAAGTCATCTGAGGTCTTCAAAGCACCTACATGAACCTTGAAAAGTACTGTTTTCAAAACCTTAGAAACACAAACATTCTGATGTTTTCGTTAGTATAGCTACCTTAAAAAACAGCAGAGTTCACCTCCTCTCCTGCAGCATGTATGTTTCCTCTGTTTTCCTAGAATTGGACTGTTTGTGCACATTAAGGCTGATTTACACATTACATCGGCAAGCTCAGTGCTGGAAAGAGCACTAACCTTGCTGATGCAGCACTGCCTTTGCGCATATTAGTTGTACAGTGCTGAAACACTGCAGCATCAGAGCTGAGTACTGTATCAGCTGTTCCTAGTGTTGATTTAGCACTGCGACATACGTACAAACTAGCTTTTACTTTCTTTTTCTTCTCTCAAAGTCTACTAAAACATTGAAGAAACCAGCAACAGAGTCAGACAACAGCCGATCCAGATCCAGAAAGGCAACGGATGCTGAAAACGGCGAGGAACAAAAATCAACGTCCCTGGCCCCGGTGAAAGAAAAATCCTCGTCCGTCAGGTCAAACAGCAAATCAAGGCTAGGAAAGACAAAAACCAGCTCGGAACACAAGACCAAGACAAACAAAGATCCAGACAAGAACGCAGCCTCAAGCAGTACGGCGGCAGCAGAGGACAACCACGAGGTCGTGGCCCAGGACACTCCCGAGCGACCGAAAACCAGTACGAAAAAGAGAGCGCCAAAGGACGCGCCGGTTAATGCGGCTGCAACCGCCGACGTCGTATCTTCAGAAAAGCAGAACGGGATAGGCAATGTGGTAATTATTATTTCTTTTAATCCAGTAAATGTGAACTTAAAGCATTGAATTTAACGAATATGGAAGCATATACATATGGCCCTCAATGAATTGGTTATAGTGCGTTTTAGTAGATTGTTCCGATACTTGTGACAATGATAGCGACAATGATACGATGCGTGTGCAAAGCTGTCAGCAGATTACCGGGTATCGTCAGCGGGGTTATCAGAACGATCTGCTAAAACTCGCTTACAACCGTTTCGAAGTACTTCAGGGTCACCGAGTGCTGTTGCCCTGCTTGCACTGAAATTCTCAGTGCCCGTTTTAGAAAAGCAACTCTAGACTGACTCTCAGCTTCAAAAAGCGACTTTCAACTCCACACATAAAGCTCTGAATGTACTGAGCATTACGCAACATTTGAGATAATCAAGAGCAGATGTCCTCAATAAAGATCATTTGCCCATATACTGTTATTTGAAAATATATTACTTGTTTAGTAGACAAAAAATCTATGCTATAGTATGTTAATTTCCATACCTCTCATACGTATGTGAAAATATACCCTATGCAAGCAGAGTAACATAAAAAATCAAAATAATAACATTGCTGCTATCAGTAAATATACTCATTCTCTATGTACTTGTCTTCAATACTGCAGGAGGAGCCTTCAATACAGCAGGCAAGAACAGAATATGAAATGCAAGCACCCAATGTGAGTCACACACAATACAATATTCTGCAAGTTCTACTGCTGTAGAGTCAACAGTGTGCTTGAGTTAATCACGGAACTGGAACAGTTCTCTTCAGGGGTTTCGACCCTCTTAAAGCATGCATAAGCAGTTTTTAGTGCTAATGCCAGACTTGGCACCTTTGTTTGGGTTCTCCGAGGTTCTTTCTTAGCCATGTCCATATTGCCACCTGGTGCCCAACTGAATACAAAGAAAATCATGCCTTCCTAACCATTTCAAATTGTATAAAAAGAAATTTAGAATCTTGGCTAATCTTTTTACGTAAGTATTGTTAGAACAATAAGTCAACCAGATTGAAAACTAGGTGTCCTCACTTAGCAGTATTCTTTAGCAAAATTTTGCATATAGGTAAGGTTCCAATACAAAATCAGCAATAATATTTTATGCAACACTTTGAAACTAGAGTGATCCAAATTCAGTTTTAGACTGCATTCTTAAGCAAGAGAGTTTCATTTAATGAAACATGTCCATTCCTGAAGGTGGGAAAATATTTCCCACCTTCAGAAACCCACTTGATTTCAGCCAAATTTACATATCTATACTTCTCAAAAACGAACTGCGGCTCCTGACACCGGCAACAAGTTAGGGCAGTGAAGCGTGTCCGATACATAATTGCAACAGGCACAATCCTAATTCATTGTGTCAAATAAAAATTTAATAAATATAATATCTAGAAACCAAGGTCCACCTGAAAAGAGTACTTCTCCTTGCCTGCTGCTGCGCTGCGGCAAAACAGCCAGTATCGCTTCGCCACAGTCAGTGGCATACCAACTTGTTTCTGAGTGGGGGGGAAAACCAGACCCCCCCCCCCCCCTTTAGGGCCGGGGGGCGGTGCCCTTGGTATCTCTTGGGCGCCGCCGGCCAGTGTTTGCCCAGCCCAGTGGCGGCTGTTTCAGGGGGGGGGGCAAAACACATGCCTTGCCCCCCCACTCTGAGAACTGGGGGGCGAGTGCCCCCCTTGCCCCCCCAGGTTGATACGCCCATGGCCACAGTGCACCCATGCCTTGGGAAAAACGTAATCAATGGAGCTCTGGTTTTCAGCGTTAGTTTACGTGATATGTAATAAATCGACAATTACTTAATATAAAAGCAAACTTAATTCATACCTTGTCTGCATTGGAAAAATTGAAACAAAAAAAATTTAGGAAAAAAACTTTGTACAAAAAAGCAATGTAGTGCATCAAAGCAAGTGAAGATGCACCAGTATAAAAAGCTTGAAATGTGCTCTCCTTCGCTTCATTGGTTGAGCCTTCCTGATCTAAACATGATGCACCCTAACCATATGATCGGTGTCTACACTGATAATACTGACCCATAAATTCTTACCTGCAAGCTACCAGGAATAAAGTAAAAAGAAATGCCAGACAACCAGATTTTGGGAGCTTTTCCTTTTTCATTGATAAATCAATGAAATATTTTAATTACAAAACATGACAGAGTGTCAACACGAGGTCGACGCACTTTCACATCCTACTCATGGAGGCTAGTGTCGAGCACCAAACTTTACAACCGAAATTTGTGCTGCACAGTAGCCCATTCCACTGCAATATTAGTTCTAATGTAGCCATTAATCTAGAAAATACAGAGAAAACACCGGTGATTCCATGTTCGTTGGAACTATTTAACCAGACTCTACATTTATTCAGTGAATGCTGAAACCAGAAATACACTGGTCATCAAGGATCGAAAATATTTGAAATTTTGTAATGGTATATTACTTCAATTTGAAAGTTGCAATGAACACGTGACATTTGTAGAATATGCATACATGTCTATTGTATATAACACAGTGCAGCAAGTGTAAATGTGTTCCAATGGCATGTCACACGTCAGTTTTGTCAGCACAGAAAAGTATGCCTGCGCTCCAGTTAAAATCAAAATCACTGTACATGAGCACGTCCAGTTACCTTTCTGGTTACCTTCCTAAGCTAAAAAATTTCAGTTTATATTTCTTCTTTATTCTTACCCTTAGGAAAAGTTTTTCAGGTGAGCTTTGCTCATTTCTTTGTTAAATGTGCCCATGAAGATTTATAATGCCTCTCAAACATATAACAGCCACGAAATTCGAAGACATGATGATGAGCTTTTGAAAAACTGAGGCTCACATGATGTGGATATCACCAAATGCTTGTTGATGTAAAGACTCACATTGCATGTTGAAGCAGAAGTACAGATCTGTTCTGCATAGAGTCGCCAAAAGTAGAAAATTTTTGAAAGAGGTATATTGTGCATAATGGTTGGGTGCAATCGTAATTAATTAAACTACTCAGTACCTATTTATCACCATGCATAAGTAGAAACTAGCCCAACTCATAGTTTTAATACTGTTTAGCTCAAACGCTTCATTAGCAAGTGAACACCCATAGGCTCCAACTTTTGCCTGAAGTACTGTTTAGGCATAGAATTTAGTTTAACCAATTCATAGCCTCTCTCAGCTAAAGAAAAGTGCTCCACACTGAAACCAAAATATAAGGCAGCCAAGCTCGTAGGTGCTTCATAACGGAAACCCGAGATTGAGCTAAAACAAAAGGAGAAAGGACAGATAAGGCTTCAGTGTAGTCTGCCTCTTTTTCTTTTCTATTTTATTGTTTTACCTTTGTCTTGCATTTCCATCATCATACTTCACACTGTTTGATAATAGGAAAGGTGGGCATCACGATGCCTCTAGCTGGGCTACCCAAAACTTTGCCCACGTTTTGCAGGACATGAAGAGGCCACGAAGCACCAAGCGATCGTCGAAACAGGAGCTTCAAACCACCAAAGACGAGAGCAGGGACATGACCAATGGCTCAAACATGGTTGCCCGTAGGAACCCACTCTCCAAACTTCTCAAAAGATTGCGTGCAAAAGAAATGACTGAAGTGCATTTATTAGAGACAAGTTATACGCTACGCTACCATGCCTAGCCAAGGTACAGTTCTCACAAAACTTATCCGGAAGAGGCCAACTGCGCCTTACTTCGAGGGGTGCTGCTCCATGCCAGAGAACTGAACAGTCTGAACAGGGGGGGGGGCACTCACTCAAGGCCGAAATCACTGCTGGACCAGATCGCTGCTGGGTCTGCACTTTTCGCCTCATTCTGTACAAACATCAAATGCTTACTGATTGAATCATCCAATCACGAGTCCCCTGTGCATCTTTGTCCGAGATGGTGGTGATTAGTACAGATTCGTCGGCCAGCAAAATTGTTGGGGTGTCCACGGTCCAGCAAGCAGCCTCCCTTGCTTGGGCTGTTCCATTAAGCGCTATGTCATGAAGCAGCTCTTTGATCCCCACCAGGATAGTGCTCCTATGAGATAAGACACAGTTTGTGTGTTCCGGATAAGTTTGGTGCCCCCTGTACTAGTCAAGTGACAAGTCTCAAAGCAAGACCAAACCTTTGCCCTTGGCTCTTCTTCCCTCGGTTGCATTTGTATCACCATCAAATATTAGCTTTCTTTAATATTCCTCATAAATAAAACAAACAACTTTCGAGATGCATACCAAGCTTTGATGCTTTGCAGAAATCAGAAGTGCAGTGAGAACCGCTTCTGCATAACACGAGACAGATTGCAAATAGCCGAAATAAGCACGAAGCATGTTCAGATGTAACCAGTTCAAATCGTAGAATTTAAACAGCTTTCAAGTTATTTCATGCTGCATCTTTCTCAAATCCTTCACTAGCATGGAGATATTGTAGTGTTCTTTCCGCTTCCTATAACTGAAGCAGGAAACCGTCTACCGAGATTACTCCCCGACACTCCTATTTCAGAACCTGATCCTGAGATCCTGCTGCCACCGGATCAAAATTACACAGCGGAGCAACCAACACATGACCAAGAGCTGGAGAGGCCACCAACCCGGTAACATTATGTTACGCATAAAACAGAAAAATGGTATTGAGCCCCACCAATAATAATTGTTATTGGTATTGCTTACTGCATCCCTCAAGAATAAGGGCCAATGTAAGTGTCAATATACTCTCCAAGGCTGAACTGTAGAAAATATCAGCTGCTGTATATTGATCCACTGATCAAACAAGTCGTCATATGCAGAATTGCGGAGTCTTTTCTAAGCATCCCCAAGTCGTTCTTTTTTTATATTTTTTTTCTTGCGACGACAAAACTAATGTAGAGACCAGTGAGCGTTGTGTGGGCGGCTCTATAGTCGATGACAGGTCAAGAACCAAGTGGAAGCTCCTCCCACCTCTTTCCACTTTAGCGGAGCGAACCTGGAGAGGAGGCGACCTTCTCTCCACCGTTCGCTCCGCTCAAGTGGAAAGGGGTGGGAGGAGCTTCCACTTAGTTCTGGACCTGTCACCGACTATAGCATGTTGACATCAGACGTGTGCGAACATGTGTAGTTTGTGGGCGGCAGAAGTGTTTGGCAGGTGGCCAACCCTGCTGCCCTCCACCTGTCAAACACCTGAAGCTAACTCAGGTTTTCTGTTGTCTGAAGCTGCCCTCCAAAGGTATACTTCAGACAACAAAAAGCTGAGTTAGCTTCGGTAAGAATGCAATATCTTTCAGCAAGGCTGTCTTTTTTTTTTTTTTGTGCTCGTCAAGTGAAGTAACTTCCATTGTACAAACCCTGGGAGACAAGATACTGTGGTAATCTTTAAATGGTGCAAAAGTGACAATAGGGGAAGGGGGATGGGGAGACTGAATGCAATGAAGAGAGTCCCCGAGTTTGCCTTAACCACTTTTCGGCCAAAGGAGAAAAAGGGAAAGTTTGGAAGAACTGCACTTCATTCCTTAATAAATGTAATCTTAATAGCAAAAGATCATCTTTTGATACCCAAGCTACTGCCATGCTAAGAGCTCACAGCTCAACTTGAAAAGTAACCTGTCATGGTTTCCGGAGTTGTACGTATTTCAGAAAAGTTGCGGAATGTGAACAGTTACTTTGGAAGAGTGTTTAGCAAACGAGGCATTGAATAGGCTCGACTTATTTATTTATTTAATACCTGCCAGTTCCTTCAAATCGAAGCAGAGAAAGAAAGTAGGCCCAGAAATAGGACAACACATTGTTAACGTTTTGCACGACTGTAAAAAACTGGAGCAGTGGTAGAAGTGATGGGGGACTTCATCCACCGGTTACGACAAAATGGTGAATGAAGAAAACTAAATGCGTGCAAGCAAACCTTAAAGCCCTGAAACTGAGAATAATCAACCCTACTCACCAGGCTCACATGGTTTGGTTTTTTTAGCTTTGTGGGACAATGAAAAGTAAAACAAATAATACAAATAAAACTTTATTGCTCAGCTTGACTGATGGTTGAGGGCTTCGCAGACCCTAACAAGAACTTCAGGGACCCAAAGTGTTTTACGAACCCCCATTTGAGAACCACTAAGCTAGAGTCTCAATTTTGACCTATACTATATTCTAAATGGAATGAAGAGATTACACTGCCACCTCTTTGCTTCATGCCACTTTTTGGCACTGGCCAATGAGCCTGCACACATCTTCATCAATGAGAATGATAATATTGATGCTAAAGTTAGTATAATTGAAGAAACCACAAAGTAGTAGCTGGCACTAGGAAACCTGGTGGCATGATCTAGAGCAGGGGTCTCCAAATGTTATGGCTGAGGGACCAAATTAGATGTCCACCGCAACCTCGAGGGCCAGAAAATAAACAAAATAAATGAAAAAAAATATATATATAGACAAAAGCATTTTAATACAAATATTAAAAATAAAGTAAAATTAAAAAAAGTAATACAAGCTGTAATAAGTGAAAACCTACATGCGAATAACATGACTTGCGAGTAATACAGTTCAATATACAGTATAATTTATTATTTGGCTAATTATGACATATAACAAGTTGTAGCCCAGAAACCTCACCAGGCATAAGTCAAGGCACTTACGAACGATGGCATAGTATTTGCAAAAGGGAAAACTAAGGAAAGTGGTAGGAATGATCTTAGCAATACACGAAACTTATCACGCAGGAAAACGCAAAATAATTTTAATATAATTACTGACATAAAACAGGGCACTAAGAATGCAGATGCCAGTGATGACAATGTGCAATAAATGTGCCACAAAACTACGAGTGGGATAAAAAGTCAGAACGGATACGAAGCGTATGGTGAGTGTCGTAGCGCCTTCTCTTTGCACGCTCTTATTTTTGCGCCGGTAGCATCTGGAAACCGGCCGCGGGCCGGGCATCACTGCAAGGACCGCGGCCAGCTGCGGGCCGGATCTAACTCGCGGGCCGGGGTTTGGAGACTCCTGATCTAGAGTCCTTAACGTGCTCACAGTTTCGCATTCAACGGCATCCACTTGACCAGAAGTATCGAGCCAATCAAGCTTTCTAGTTGATAGATGGCAAAGGCGGATGGCAATCATGTTGATGCCGGAAAAAAAAAAAACATATGTAAACTGTATACACGTTTGCAAGTCCGGCCTCAGGGCACCGCCATCTTACTCAGTTAGGGCGTGCTTGGACACGTCATAATCTGATTGGAAGCCTTGCTAATGCGTCATAATCGGATCATGGCCACGCCCAAGCGCACCCTAAGAGAGCAAGATGGCAGCATCCGGAGGCCATACTTGCAAACGTGAATGTGCGCAGGAGCATCTGCACAGCCAGCAATTTACTGCCTTTCGGAAGGTTATAAGAGTGTTTGGTTTCCGCTAGGGCCTTCTATATCAAACAGCCCATGTCCACGCCGAAAGAAAAATGGCAAGCCCATTTGCCCGCTCACGAGCAGGCTGTTCTAGGTTTGACTGCTCCAGTTTGATTTGCTCTGCATATTGCAGCCATTGGTTTCAATTGCATGACAAAGTTTCAAATTGAAGTTTTGGTGTTTCAGTATTCTCGGTACATTCAGGATTCAAGCATCATCTTTTTCCCCTTCTTAAAGGGGCACTAAAGTGCTTTTTGAGATCCTTTTTCTATGGTCATAACTTTAGTGCCCTTTTAAGATTAGATAATCGTGAAGTTCCATGGATGTGTTTGGTTCCTCTAGGTGACTCTTGGTTGCGGGGTTACGTATTTACTCGCATAATGAACGCTCCCCTACAACAAGTACCAATATTCAAACATTTTTTTATTTCTTTCCCGTAATGAACGCACCTCCAATTTTCGGCTCCGCAAGTCTCGAGTCTCGAACCAGCACAACCCAACAGGTTATTCAGTGCCAAGGAATATGATTACCTTCCTTTTGTGTTTAGGAAAAAAAGTTTCATTTAATGATGCCCAACATGTTGGAGTGATTCTGTGTTCCTGGGAGAAAAAAGTCATCTAGCAACAGCCTAAGCCTCATTAATAATTTCTTAGCATCTGTAAACAAACCTCATACCTGTTCAATGCTCTAAATGCTTGGAAGAGTTTATTCTAAATACTAATAGGTAAGCCAAAGAGGAAAAACAAATTTCATGGTTCCTTTATTGTGCATTAGTGCTTTTGAAGTTACTGAGGTCAGTGCTTTTTTGTTTGGGCTGTCCAAGCAGGTCGTCACTGAGGTCTTCAAGGCCTCGAAGTTCCAGACCAGCCGCGCCAAGGATTCGAAAGAAAGAGGAGGTCCCCGCAGAAAGTGCGGCAGCCCCAAGGTAGCCGCTAAGTGCACAGATTCCGTATATAGACCAGCCTGTGCTTTTACTTAGAAAGTTGCGCAGGAACCCTATAACAATCTCAGTGAAGAATGAAGCTGGTAACTTCATTTTTTATTCGTTGCATAAGAGCAGCTCATTCCTCTGTTCTTAGAGCTGTAAGGTACGCACATTGGTAGTGCTCGAACTGCTTCACGAAAAACATTCCGTGGTTACTGTTAAAATCGAGTTTCCTTCACAAGGAACTGCACCGTCTTGTCCTATGGTTGCAGGGTATGCTGAAACCAGGCTTCTATCACGCCTTGCTTCCACGTGGCATACCAAAAATGCATGCAAGGCCACAGGCCCTGTACATTGTACATAACAAGGTCAAACCACTTATGTGGTTGATGACATATAGCTTCAGCTCAATCATTGAACGTAAAAGGAAATACTAAAAGCAAAAAAAAAAATATTCCCAGATTCAACTTGAACATTAACTAAAGGAACTGAACTGTAAACCTGGAAAACTACAGAGATCTTGCCAGTGCTATATCAAACCAAAAAGAAAGCCATTTGAACAGCCTCACCTCACCACTAGGGAATCTAAAGTTGCAAATGATTGACTACATAAAAATACAACAGAACTATTGAAGCGTGCCAAACCGTGCTTTTGAAAAAGAAATCAAGTAGAGTATGATAGGTCTGGATCTACCTAAGCCACAGATCTCGACCCCCACAGGGCAGCCACGGCCAAGGCTGTGGAGAACGTCATCCTGGATGGCAGTGCCCCCGAGAACGAAGAGGACAAGGAGGAAGAGTTTGTGGTGGCCGAACCCCTGGTAGAGCCAGTCACTGTAAGCAGTCGTCATTCTAGGAATGCTAAGATGAAAAGGAAATGTAAATGATATGTGTATAACATGCATGCACTCTTGTAGGTGCATTGAATGTGGATGTTTGTCCATGTTGTTTGTGTACTTCTATTATTTCATCTTAGCCATACAATCAAGGGTGGCACCAGGACACTTCTCCTGAGTGGGGAGGGGGGAGCACAGTGTTATCAATATCCTTCAAAGTGGCAAGATATGTTTTACATGAGGTTAAGTGCTGTTATAAATGGCAAGATGCTTGGTATCTAACTTGGTATCAAAGTTTTTGAGCTGCAATATCGGCCAAAGCATGCTGGCTATGGGCACACTGTGCAGGATTTAAATTAATTCTCGGTTCTTCGCACGCGTGCCTGACATGACAATAATTAGTTTGTACAATGTCTGTAGTAAAACATTCTCTAAATTTAAGGTGAAGTTGGAACCACCTACCCAGGAAGCGATTCAAGAATCTGAACAGGGTGAGTATAGGAATATCCTAAATGAGTGTACTTTGAGCCTGTTTTTTTATGCTGCAAATTTAATTTATGTGCCCTAAGCATCTCAGAAAATCAAATACAATCATAAATGGCCTTTTCCTTCATTAAAACACAACCAAACATCATGGCACGCCCCTTTTTTTTAAAAAGGCGTGTCGGGATGTTTGGTTGCATTTTTAATAGGGAAAAAAAGGTCACACACGATTGTAATTTTGGGTTCTTTAAGACACTTAGGGCACATAGGTTGAGTTCAAATCATAAAAAGATGATTTCAAAAACCACTGTAGTGCACCTTTAACCCTTTACGGTCGAGTTTTTTTCCCAAAAGATGTTTCCCAGAGGTTGGGTTTTGTCTCCCAAAAAATAGTATAAAGAAAGGGTCACTGCGCAGGATTTTTCTTCATTATTTAGTGGGAGCACATACAGTGCTTGCATGCTGTTTAGGTTTAAAAGCATCAAATTAAAATATTGAATCTCTAAAATTCCCTTATCATCTCTCTCTTAAAATATTGAAGCCAAAAATGTGTCACCTTTCTTCCATTCGGTTTTATTTTTGGCGCATCCGCTTCCGCGACATCCCAGCGGCTTCAGATTTTCAGCCAGAGGTACTTCACAGAGCTTCTCTGTCGCAGGACTAGCTCTCATTCTCTCAATTTAATTCCTTAAAACATCGGAAGTCTGAATAGGAAGAGCCAGTGCCCCCATTGGCACTACCACCAGAGCGGCCAGTATGCAAAGTGAGCATCATGTGAGCGGAGCGTCTAATTTGAAAACTGTAGATAGCCGATGTGAATATGATGTTTATAGTTCACCAAAGACACAACAAATAGCAACACCTCCCAAGGTGTGCTCAGTTTCGCATTTAGGTGGTCACTTTCAAATGTGTCATCACCGCTGTGCATGTACGGCGATGACCGTCAAAGGGTTAAGCACACCCCCCCTCACCATTATACAGTTTACAAGATTAATCTGGGTTGGAGTAATGTAACATGTATACTTAAGATATAAACAAATATGGTACATAGTAAAACGGCCATACAACAAATTTAAGCTTAGAAAATGGTCAGTTGACTAATGATTAAATAGACAAAACTAAAGCAACAGTGTGATTAATTTCCAAGGTTGTGTCACCTTGTCCACCCTAGGAAGCCTGGTGAAGCAGCTGCTTGAAACCAAGAAAGAGCTTGAGCAAGGGAGTCAACGACCATCTACTGGTCTCAGTATGACAGAGCCTGTAAGTACTAGCTTTTCTGACTGGTGCTAAATTTGAAGAAATCACAAGGCTCGTCTATAGCACTTGCAACCTACAGTTCCCTTCCTAGGGCACTGTTGGTACAGAGCTTCATTTCCGCGATCAACTTCATTTAATTCTTTGAGCATTTAACTTTGAATGTTAAATGTATTTGCTTTTTCAAGTGACTTGCCCTTAATTGTTAGCCCTGAAATTCTTCAAATCAGACCGCAATATATTTTGGATAGTTGGAGAAATTAATACAATCTGCAAGTCGCATACCATCTTTTGTGCCAAATGGAGAGCTTCTCTGCAGTGTATGACTACAACGAGGAAGTGTAAATATGTCATAATGTGCAGAAATTACCGTATTTACTCGAGTATAACCCGCACTATTTACGAAGAAAACCAGGGGGTTCGCTTTTCCGCGGAGCACGCGGATTGCCAATCACCGCAATCGACAGCACGATACCAGCTGTTTACAGGATAGAGATAACGTCTTCGCGCAAAGATACCATCTGTGAAGGTTGCATTTGTATGGAGAGTCATGTTCTTGATCTATTTATTCGCTATGTTATTTATGCGCAACGCGATGATTGGCTGCATATGTGCTTTGCAGGAAAGTAGACACAAGGGCCTTGTTCATAAATAGTGCGGGTTTTACTAGAGTAAATACGGTAAGCAATAAGGAAAAAAGTGTCCTTACTTTGTGCCCTTAAAGGAAATTATAATCATTACTCCCATCTGGAGCAAGCACCTCCTTCCATTAGTTTGGAGAATTCAAGCTAGCAGAATGGGCTTTTTTCGGGGTTGCGTATGCGCATGCATAGTGGTAACAGACGCAGCTGTCCACCAGTTTTGGCAGCGCTTACGGGACAGTATGGCAATCGGTAACGATATGGAGCCAGGGGCAGCCTGGCATTTTAATTGCAGCACACCTTAATTTTGTTAAGGCTTTCGTACCCTGCTACTGTTTTCCTGTAGCACATCCATGCATGTGCACGAGCATCAACAAATTCAGATGTGCTGTACTAAAGGAATAAATGTTGTACTAAAGAAAAATTTTTGTGCAGTGAAAGCTCACACTGAACATCCAGATGTGACGAGTTGCAACTTCCCCTCTTGCCAACTTCGACATGATTGGGCGTTTTACTAGCACACTCGTACAGATGTAATCACTATTGTGCAATGCACAGTAAAGACAAGTCTCTACAAATCCAGGCTCACTAACTTCCCAGAGTATAAAAGTCCATACAGATTCATGTACTGACACCACCATTCCCCCACCAAAAATCATCCACAATGTGAGACGTCCATAATGACGAGACAGAACTGTATGTATTTACCCTCTCCGTCTTCGAAAAGTTTGTCTGTACAGCGGGGTATCCATATTAACGGGGTCCACATTTATGGGAATCTGACCTTGGCAGCAGCACTTCATAGGGCACTTGCCAGTCTGTGTCTTGTTCCCAAGTGTGACGAGGGTGTGGCTCCTTTCGTGACGACGCCAGGCGAGGCCCGCAGCGGCCACAAAGGTGCAGACACAGGACAAGACGGACGTCCTCCGCGGACACATCCAGGCAGTGAGCCGCGGAGCGCTGCCGCTGGGAAGGCTCCTCGACGTCCTCTCCGAGGACCTCGACTACATGAACACAGAGCTCAAGGCGTGGGCAGAAGAGCACGCCAAGAACCTCAAGGCCTTCACTGCCGAGCAGAGGTACAGAGGACGAGACCCAAAGCATTCTCAGGAATAGCCCCAGGGCAGTGAACAGGAGACGTCTCAGTGGGGTGCTAGTCAGCATGGCTGGTGGCCAAAAAGGGAAACATTGGGAATGCTGTGCCACTGAGCGACTGGGTATGAGCGCTACGTTGCAGTTCGGCAGGGAACTCGGACGTTTGAGCTCGAGATCAGGTCCAATGATTGCGGCAGTGGGCTGTCTCAGAGCTGCAAAAATTCTGCACAAAATGGCTCTACCTATCAAATCAAACTTCACTGTCTGGTCAGCCTTTCACAAAAATTCCTATGTTTGTTCAATCTTTTTTTTTTTTTTTAATACTCTCAGTACCTAGAGGGCAATACAGAGGGGTAGCCATAAGACTTTACAGTAAACAGTAAAAATAAAAATTAATACTATTTTGTTAGAAAACGAGTCAATTCGGTAGAATACTAGCGAAGGTGATTTAGTTAACCCATCCGCTACCAAAGTCGGCGAATCGCCGGGCGTGCCGTCAGGGGCCATATAGGTGACATTAACTTGACGTCACTCGCTAGGTGCGCTGGCATTGGCCACCATGGTCGCCATCTTCGAGGTCTCCTTCTATCTCACGTAGGTGTCAGGTGTCGTCTGGCCGGACCTTTCAGCGTGGGTTAGCAGCATTTTACAACTTTAAAGGGTCTTTTTGGCCGAAACTACGGGTTATTCTTAGACTTTGGTGCCTTTGAAGCGCTGTAGGAATATTTTTTCTGTGTGTTTTAGTTTGTTTTTGTCGCTATCAGACTTTTCCACCGCGGCCGTGTTGCTCCATCGGCTCTATGCAGCTCTATGCAGGTAGCTCTTTTGCAAGAACTGTGACTTTTCTACTTTGGGGCTTTTGTAGCACGGTGTGATTACTCTTTGTTTTGTTCTGCTAGTTTTCTTGTTTTTTCTCTGGCGGATTTTCTGCACTACAGCCGTGTAACCGTGTTGCTCCATCGCCTCCGTGTCGTATGTCGTGCCTTCGATGTTCGTTCCTGTACAGAAACATACCGTGCGGCTCACCGAAAGCGCAGCTAATGGAAAATGCGTCGCATTTTTCATTAGCCCGAACGGTTTAAAAACCGCATACAAGCGATTTAGCGAGCAATGAAACAAGCGACGGCGACCCGCTTCGCTGTCGCTCGGTGACTCGCGCGACGAGGCAAACCGCATGAAAGCGAAGGAAGTGAACGACCAAGGCGATGAGCACTAAGTTTTCTAGAGATCCAAAAACCGAGCTACGTGATGAGCTACAGTGAAGGGTGAACCGCATGCAAGCGATTTAGCAAGCGACGGCGACAGCGACGGGAGTCGGCGACGAGCGACGGAGATTTCTCACGGTCGCTCGTCGCGTCGTTTGGTTTTTAGATTTCTAGAAATCGTCGCTCATCTAATTGGTCGCTTGCTTCCGTCGCTTTCATGTGGTTTGCCTCGTCGCGCGAGTGACCGAGCGACAGCGAAGCGGGTCGTCGTCGCTTATCTCGTCGCCGTCGCTCGTCTCGTCGCTCGCTAAATTGTTTACATGCAGTTCAGCCTTTACACACGGTACTCGGCGGCAACAAACGAATTAAAACGGCCCGCCTCCGAGATAAACTGTTCTCTATTTTCTGTTCACAGAAGCTTCTTCAACGATATGAAATTAGCACACACTACCAACGGACGACCGCATACCCACGCCAGTCAAACTGGTCAAACGTCAAACCGCGACCTCGAAGATGGTGGATCGACGGTGGCGCTCCCTGGCAAAATCGAACCTGCAGGCCCAGTGAATACCACCTATTGCCAAAGCTGGCGATTTGCCGGTCTGCATGAATTTCTGTTTTAAAGAGCCATTCACAGATGGCGCGCTATGTAGACTTGGGGTAGTGTAGTTAGATACATTGCCAACAGATGGCGAGGGTCGTTCTGTTCGCTGTGTTTGTTTAGGCTTGTTCTTTTGTGTGTCGTCTTTCCCGCTCGATCGCTGCCTGCTTGGAGAAGATGGCAGCGTCCAGTGTACGGTGTGGCCTTTCTGACGATGAAATCCTAGATATCCTCTTCGATAGCGATGATGACGGGACGTCTGGTGAAGATAGTGAGTTTTCGGAGCCTTCCGTCGACGACGGGAGTGATTCCAACAATAGTTCTGAGTCCGAATCGCAACAATAGCGCAATGGTTGTGCGACGCCTAAGCGACCGAGGATGGAGTGCTTCGAGATCTTTCGTACGAGGAAGAAACTGCAAGGGCCTATTGATTTAAAGACTTGACCGAACCACTTAAGCATGTAAATAGTAAACATGTTTTCTGGTTTTCTTCACTGAGTTTTACTGTAAAAGCTTATTATACAAGCAAAACAGGCACGCCTAGTGTGGCCCTGTTTTAGGGGAAAAAGATGCAATACAAACAACCCGGCAGCGCGCGACGCGCGCGGTAGCGAATAGGTTAATGTTTTTTTAAATTCATCAATGGATGGTATGTTTACTATAGGATGCTGGAAGGTGGTCTTACTCCTAAGACATTCTTGGTACGAAGGAATCTATGTAAACTGAGGTTTCACAATGAGACGTGAAGACTTTAAAATGATGCTCCATTTGTGTAGAAACGTACAAGGGGCTAAGAAATAGTTTGCTTTGTAGTGAAGGGTTCAAGTGATTAATTATGTAAAAAGACATAAACGGGATATTTTACAACGTAAGGAAAGAAGAGGCAGAGATAATGTGGTGCTGAGAGATTTAATTTTTTTTAAGATAAGTGTCCTGCATTTGTTAGCTTCCAGACCCGCAACATTTGGGGGAGGAGGAGCAAGGCCACAAAGAGGAATGAAGGAAGAGAGACCGTGGAAAGATTTCGATGGCCGACCTGCGAAAATATTTTTCAGCAAGGCTGGAAATCCTTTTCAACCCTTCTTTACCGGTCACTTGACAGTAGGGGGCCTCTTTTGTGCCGGCTTCTCGTGAAGGGTGTGTCTATAATGCGTGATTAGGATTATCTGTTCTAGCGTCTACTACAATTGGAAGAAACAAATGAAAAAAGGTGGGAAGGGTGGAGGAGGAAAACATCTCGTAGAAAACTTGAGGTCAATCTGTAACCCTTTTGTATTCACTTTTTTTTTTTTTCAAGATGTGTTTCAGAGTTGTTTTGTTTTCTTTTTTAAGGAGAAAACAAAAAAGAAGGTCAGTGCACGTTTTTCTTTATTATCATCTAAGGGAAGCACATACAGTGCTCGCAAGCCATGCAGGTTGAGAAGCATCAAATGAAAATAATGAGGGCAAAAACCTGTCGCCTTTCGCCTATTTGGTTTCACTTCGCCGCATCTGTTTCTAGGACGTTCCGGCGGTATCAAACTCGGAACTGGAAATATTTTACAGAGCTTCTCCATCAGATGATGAGCTTTCATCCTCTGAATTCAATTCTAAGAAGAGTTAAAACTCTGAATTTGAAGAGCCGGTGCTCCGACTGCCCGTGGAACGCCTATCTTGAAACTATAAATAGCCCCAGAAAGGCAAAACACGGTTAAAATATGTTTATAGTTCCCCCAAGACGTAACAGAAATCACCATCTCAAGGGGTGCGTGCGGTTCCACACTTAGGCGGGAACTTCTATCTGTGTATTCGCCGCCACAGATGTACAGCAACGGCCGTCAAAGGATGAAGGGAAAATGAGCATTCTTGGCACCTCTCTCTTGTTTCGACTTGCGCAGTTGTTTGCTCGGGTGGTGCACAAAAGCCCCCGATGTCAAAAGCCCCGTGTCAAATGCCCCGAGGCAAACGCCCCATCCTTTTCGCCCCGCTTTCAAAAGCCCCAGTTTCAGAAGCCCATGACACGAATCCCCCGTGTCAGGTGGCCGGGTCCTCAGTGTGACGGCGGAGCATTCTGCTTTTAACTAAAAGACAGTAAGTGTGCATGCGACCTTGTGTAACGTAATAATGCCATGCCCCGGACTCGAGTAAGGAATAACTGGATAAAACTTCCCGTTCTTCTGGCGTACGCTATAGTCATTCACGTCTTGTGACGTTAGAAGTGAGAACAAACAACAAATATCAGTCACTGGCAAAACATTTAAAGTTAGTTTTTATGAATAAGCATTCTTCAGAATGCTTATTCATAAAGCTGACTCTGAAGCACATGCTGACTCTGAGGCATGCGCGAATTCACAGTTCCGAAGAAGTGGATTCTGTCAAAATTGTTAGCCCGCAGCTCATGGCACCATAAAAATTACAGCTCCAAACACCAGTTCCATTCTTCTTACGTCGTATTAAAAAAAAATAAAAAAATATTTGTAGTAGGTAGGTAAACTATAATTCTGCGTCTGGATATACCTCCATGACAGCGGAGTGCATCGCTGGTGATGCATATTTTATGCAATTGGCCACTTGTACGTCATTCTAAATTTTTCGGCAGTTGAAGTTAGCCTTATTTTGTTGTTCTTTTTACTTAAAAGACCTTTTGTAGACCCTCAACAGATTAGGTTACGACATGAAACAATTCTGGCTGAAGCACGAAATAGTGGGTCAGGGACAGTGAGGACGGAATCAGAATATTCTGGCGGGCTAGTTGGTTACACATACTAAATTACAAATAGCGCTAAGACAAGGACAAACAAAGAAGTGGACAGGACAGGCGCTAACTCACAACTGACGGTTTTATATACAACGATAAAGAAGAAGGTGAAGGAAGTGGCTGGTGTTGAAAAAAGAAGAAATAATTCTATTTCTAGCCGGGCACTCCAAGAAGGTATTAAAAATTAAACAAAGGTATAATGAATTTGAACTACATACGATAATATTTTGAAGTGTTAGAAAAATAACCTCTAAACCGTGTGTGACAAAATAAGAATAAAAAGGAATAAAAAAGAATAAAAAAGAATAAATGATCGTTCATAGGCCGCCGATCAGTGCCTCGTACAGCCACAGCCAAAGCTATACCGGCTCGAGCGCGAAGACCCACCCGGTGCCCCACCTCACACGCTCTCGTGCAACATAATTCCGAAGATTGTCATGTATAGTGGTTTAAGTATTGAACCTCTTTCTCGGTCAACGCCAAAGATGGTGTGGAGACGCAGTTTCCTCCATTGGCTTGTATGGTCTGTGCTTCAAAGATTTCCCTGTTCCTCTTGTCTTTGAAACGTCTGATCACTTTTGTGTCCGATAGCAAAGGTGTGCAGGAGCAATCTCGCACATGCATTGCTAAATGTCCAGACGGTGTTGACTTCAAAGTCAGAGCATGTTCTCTCAGTCGTGTATTTATGCAGCGTCCAGTCTGTCCTATATACACTTTCCCACACGTGAAAGGGATTTGATACACCACTCCGCTGTTTTAGTTGACATACCGGTGCTTGTGGTTTATGTCGCATTCATGATGTTGTTGGTTTACATTGTTGATTTTTGGGCACATTCGTTTTAATTTATCCGGTGCCGATATTACCACTTGGACATCAAACGTGGATGCTATCTTCTTCATGTTGTGGGAAATCTTGTGGATGTAAGGCACCACAGCCGGACGGCATCTCTTCTCTTTGATTTTTTCTCTTCCTTTGTTCTTTGTCAATAACTTTTCGGCGATGTCAGTCAGAACTTGAAATGGGTAACCCGAAGCTTTCAAGCGAGTCACTTGTGATTCGAAGCTTGATTTCGCTCTGTGCTCACATGATTTGTTTAACGCCATACTTAAACAATTAGACACTATGCCTCGCTTAACAAGTTTGGAATGGGATGAGTCATAGCGTAATAGCCGTTTTTTAGAACGTGGGTGGTACATCCAGCAGGTCTGGTTCTCGTGGAAAGTAATCTGCAGGTCTAAAAATTGCAGGATGCCGTCCGTTGGTACCTCAATGGTGAAGTTGAGCTGTTCAGCTTGTTCCAGAAACGTGGCACGTACACTGTCGATATGATGACTGTCACCTTCATCAGGACGAAAAGAAGGAGGACCAGGTAATCGTCGACATATCGAAAGATGCGCGAGACTTGGTTGGTTGATATAGTTTTAGCAATAGCCTGATCGCAATGTGATAAATAAATGTCGCATAAAACTGGTGCAACGCAGGAACCAATGCAGATTCCTCTCTTTTGTAAGTAGGAATTTCCATTGAAGGAGACTGCAGTGGAACAGAGGTAGAATCTTAAGAGTTCTAAAAATGCCTCCACTGATGTTCCGCAGTTGTTCTGAAAATTAACCCTCCCGTTGGCATCAATGCGATCGCTTACTGCTGCATACAGTTTATCATGGGGAATAGAATAAAACAAATCTTCCACGTCCAACGAAAACCCAAATCTCACTCTAGTGGGGTTTTCTTTGAAATGATTGATTACCTCTTCAGAGTTGGGAATTAGAAAAGGATCATACAGCTTGAGGGTAGACAGTTCGCGCAGAAGAAATCGAGACATGTTCCCCTGCCAGCTTCCTTTCTCAGTAACAACTACTCGAAACGGGCATGCTGGCTTGTGTGTCTTGGCGGTGAAGAACATCTCTAGCTGATCCTTTTTTGAAGTGGTAATTTGATTCCTCAATTGTGTTAGGTCAAGTCTGCGGCATAATTCAATAGCTTTGGTCTTCACTTTCCTTGCATTGAACTCCTTCATATGTTTGAAGTTCTTTTGAATGGCTGTTCTGGCCTTTTCTAGGTAAATGTCCTTAGGTGCTACAACGAATCCGCCTTCTTTGTCAGAGATGATGAGGTTTAAATTATTGCACTTGAAATGATCGACAACCTTTTGGATGCTGGCAGTATTTTCAGTTTTTGGACGTGTTCGTGAAACCACCGCGACGCATTCATTGATGCATCGGGTTCTGTCCGTTTCAGTAACCTTGTCCGCAATATCATGAATAATACCCAACATCTGCACTCCCTGTCTCTTTGGTTCAGTGCAGTACTTGGGACCTTTTTCGAGCACTTTAGAGAGGTTGTCCAGAAGAGTAGCATCCCCCAATAGTGTAATATGTTCACCTTGATTTTCTTTATAGTGCGAACGAAGACGCTTAAGATGGGGAACGTAGGATAGCCAAAGAAATTCGGTCATGTTACTTGCAGTGTGTAGATAGCTGGAATAGCATAGAGAATGGCCACCGTTGGGGCTCGCAGAGCCAGCCAGTACACTAAGGCATGTCCTGTAGAAACGCACTTGCCTCCACAGCTCTGAGCGCATGATCTTGCTGATCCGTTTGGCGTGCTGCAGTGATGGACTTGCATGGCCGAACAACGCAATGACGTCTTCTGGCACCACGTTATGCCTGATCGAGAAGGAGCAGAATCTTGCTTTGCAGGTACAGATGGCATAAATACACGACTGAGAGAACATGCTCTGACTTTGAAGTCAACACCGTCTGGACATTTAGCAATGCATGTGCGAGATTGCTCCTGCACACCTTTGCTATCGGACACAAAAGTGATCAGACGTTTCAAAGACAAGAGGAACAGGGAAATCTTTGAAGCACAGACCATACAAGCCAATGGAGGAAACTGCGTCTCCACACCATCTTTGGCGTTGACCGAGAAAGAGGTTCAATACTTAAACCACTATACATGACAATCTTCGGAATTATGTTGCACGAGAGCGTGTGAGGTGGGGCACCGGGTGGGTCTTCGCGCTCGAGCCGGTATAGCTTTGGCTGTGGCTGTACGAGGCACTGATCGGCGGCCTATGAACGATCATTTATTCTTTTTTATTCCTTTTTATTCTTATTTTGTCACACACGGTCTAGAGGTTATTTTTCTAACACTTCAAAATATTATCGTATGTAGTTCAAATTCATTATACCTTTGTTTAATTTTTAATACCTTCTTGGAGCGCCCGGCTAGAAATAGAATTATTTCTTCTTTTTTCAACACCAGCCACTTCCTTCACCTTCTTCTTTATCGTTGTATATAAAACCGTCAGTTGTGAGTTAGCGCCTGTCCTGTCCACTTCTTTGTTTGTCCTTGTCTTAGTGCTATTTGTAATTTAGACAGTGAGGACGGGCTTTTTGGCACGCGGAGAATACGGGAAGGGGAAATAGCACGCGGGGTTTTCAAGACGTGGGGCTAATGACGCGGGGCTTTTGCGACAGGAATTCTGCATGAGGAAAATTGTGCTACACCCGTTTGCTCCTCAAAGACTTAGTGACTTTATACCTCTGACTCCAGGATTGGTCACAGTGGCGTTTTTTATTCTTCAGCATGACAGATTCCGTTCTGGAACCTTTGAGACAGAACTTGGAGGACCTGGACCGGCAAATCGCCGACCAAATGGACGCCATCTCAGCAACCAAGGCCAGCATATTCAGCAATGCCGAGCGGCTGGAGAAGATGCTGGCTGCGGCCAACATTGGTCGCTAGCAGCCTCTATTTTTTCCCGCACATGAGAGATGCGACGGGGCATGCAACCAAACTGTGTATAACGCGTGTGGTAATCAATGAAAAGTCGACAAACCAGATTCACCACGAACCTTACACCTTGCGTTTTGTTTCTAGATGTGCTGTTTGTTGAAATCTGCTTTCTCACCAACCCTCATGCATTTTGCCGACTTTGTCCAGCAGAAAATTCCAGGATTCTATAAATGCCATGACTCGATTTTGTGGAGACAGCAGACACCTTGGGCAGACCTTACAGTAAAAGTTTGCTTTTTCTCGTCAATTTTTGAAGCTATAGCTGGGTGAAAAGTGAAATAAAGAAAGCTGGTGCCAGGCAAGGTTGCAACTGTGAATATTGAAATGCTGCAATCCAACTTAAATACATAAATATTTAGTCTACCGTTAAAACTCCCCAAACCACACCGTGGGAGAGTCTTTTCTCGTGACATTTGCGGGTCCTAGTGCAAATATATATACAAAATAAAAAGAGTGAATGCTACCTCAATGTTCTCGCATCTTGACCATAACCAACAATATTGATCCAAGGTTTTAAGTTTGCACAATGGCTAAGGGCACCTTTCTAGGGAGAGTTTGTGATGAGCGCCTACCGGAGAAAAACGATGCAATCTACATTTTAACCGGGTTTAAGACTACTGTAAAGTCCCCTATGGATGCCCTCCCTTGGGAGATCGCCCATTCCGTTTTTCTGGCCAAATGTCCACCAGCTAAAAATTCAGAAACATTGCACACCCCCGATTCCCATCAGACATCACGCGACGTCCGACGGGAGTCGCATGCATGAACCACATGATCTGTGAGCTCAGTTCCCATGCGAGCTTGTAGCGGTTCCCACGGGTTTTTTTCATGCCACGTGTCCACAATCTGCGCGCACGATATTGGTTCCCTCGTGGCTTCCCGTGTGTTTATCGCACCGTGAAACGTGAACTGACTGCATCTGCGATCTGTGGTATCCGTTTTCACGGATTTTTGTCATACCACAGAACCCCAGAATGATGTGTCCGCAATCTGAGCATGCGATATCTGTTCTCCTCAGATGCAAGATTGTAGCGTGTTTCCGTGCGTTTATCGCACCATAAAACATGAACGTGCTGCGTCCGCGATCTGTGACCTTTCGTCCTCGTGACACGCGAGCTCGTAGCGGGTTTCTACAGGTTTAACGGTGATTTCGTACTACGAAACTTTTCTCCAGGGAGGGCATCAAGTGTCATTGAGAAGTCAAGTGCACCGCGTCACGGACGTTCAGTGATCTTCGAGCCCTCAGGGAGTCACGGAAAATCTGCAACTGGTCTACAAAATATTTGTCGTCTCGTCGGAGCGACTGGTTCCCCCACTTTTGGGGAGGGACTACGGTCAGCAGCTTTGAGCAGTGGGGTGCCTATCTTTTCCTTTTCTCTTCCCCTGCCTTTTTGTTCGATGAGCTCCCGAAGGCAGCGAACCCATTCTCGAAAAGAAAGATTACGCCGACTCGACTAAAAACGACTCCGTTGCGCAAATGCTCCCTCAGATTTTCTGCACCTCCTCCTCCCTCTCGCGGCTTTTCCTCCACACAATCTACGACATGCCCGGTTTTCTCCGGAGACAAAGATCTGTTATGCGAACACACCATAATGCACAGTGGTATGCAAATTTGCCATGTCTGCGATCTGCAGTCAGTTCCCGTATCACATGGTTCATAGCGGGTGCCCTGGGGCCCTATGCTACACAACGGGACCAAGCGGGAGGGGACCAACGGACCAATACAACGTCTGCTGCGATTGGTCAGCGCCGCGCCGCTGACCAATTGCAGCAGACGGCGTTGTATTGGGGTCCCTGGTGTTTGTTGCTCGTTTTTTATCAAATTTCGTCATCGCATCCCCAAAGATTGTCCACCCAATATTTTTCTTCATTTGTCTCCACATCATGAGTGGGCGTCCCTACAGGACTTTACGGCAAGGTATATGCAGTCTCTGGCAAGGTGAGAATAGCAGGGAGGAGCTTCAGTCGTCCCACCTCCAGAGCAAGTTCCCTAGCTTGGACAGCGCTCTGGCGTCTCATGCAGCATGTCTTCCACTGTGCCCAAAGCACAGTGGAAGACATGCAGCGCATGCTAAAGACCTAGCATTCGAAAATATGTGCCTCGCTCTTTTAGCAACTACAGTTTGAACACGTTAGCAGTATAATGAGCACTACAGTTGTGTACTATTTCATATAATACTTAAAGAACCAAATAGAGCAAAAATGCAAGCATGCATAAGGAGTAAGATATACAAATACCAAAAATGATTTTTATTTCATTTTACAAGATTAGATAGAGATTCCACAAAGGAAAAACTGTACAAATATTACTATACATACAAAGGAGGTTTCAAGCCGCTTACATTGTTGGAGCTCGGACCCAACCCAAGGTGAGCAACTATGATGCGTCTGCAAGTTCCCGTCACCTGTCGTCTTCTTCTTTTTGTTCAACAAACAGCCTCAGCGTTTCATTTTGAAGAGGGATCAACAAGTTCTCTGTGCCGTCATGGCCCTGCATAAAGGGAGAAGAAATTGACCAAATAATTGATTGAAAGTTGTTTTGTTTTTTCTTGTGGAGGAAGGAGGGGGGTTAATTTTACAACAGAGGCTTTGTTTAACAGGCTGTAATTGATTTTGGACCTGCTACATCAGTAATTGCAATTAATCAACTCTATAAGGTATAGCATTAACAAAGACATGATGTAATCTCAAATATTTTACTAAGTTTTAGTGGGCTAGTTTACCAGTACAGTAGAACTCCAAGGGACTGTGTGAAATTGTTGCACTTATCAGAAGAAAAAAAAGGTCCATTCGAGGAAATGGAAAACCGAACAGACATTTTGCAAGGTTCCACACACCCGCAAGGTTATGTTCATCTGAGTTCCATTTAATGGGATTTAACTGTATTAGCAAGCAGCAAACAATGGAGATGAGCGCGGTACCCTTCAGGTGACACTGGTTAGGTTTCAAAAGTTCATAACCCACCCCAAAGTCCAGCACAACTTTGTTTGCTACTGACAACCCCGACATCTCGTTCGCAGTTTCACAGTAAATGCCACATTGCTTGATTTCACTTGATTAGACATTCTAACTTGTTTTCACGCACAAGAGTGCAAGTTGTCCATGACAAATCTGGTTGACTCCCTCTGGTCCCTCCCCATATTCTTCGCAAATACTTTACTAGAATACATTTCATTCCGCTCATTTGCATTCAACAGTGCATCTACAGCACAAAATCCTCCCCTTGCGATGTGGGCACCCTAACGCATGTGCATCGCGATGTCCATGCCTTTTGCACTGCGTCGAGGAAAAGGGCTGCTGCCTGCCCACCAAGATACCGGATTCACCAAGACAGCAGAGACGGCTGTCTCGAAGGGTTTCTACAACGACACATGGCAGCAGCCACCCTTCCCAATTCAAAGGGGGAGCCCCAAGGCTGCGCTCGTCCACCAGTTCCAAGTACGCAAAGCCTGTCGGGACCGGGGTCATTAAAGTTACCGTAGAGTACCGGGCAAGCGCTCAGTCAAAATTTGGAGATAACTGCGAAAAAATGGGAGGTGGGCATTTGCCCGGTCATCAATTTTACATATAAATTACTGCGCGTATTTTCCCAGATCTTACAAATTTAAAAATGGGCAGTTAGTGTGGAATGGGCAGATGCGTGGTATTCTACAGTAAGTGGAGTGAGATGTATTCTTTACTAAAGTATTTGTGTTCTGCCTGTCCTTTCCTGCATTTCAAACAAAATGATTCCCCGGCACCATTAACTGACAGTACCTGTATTTCCAACACAGCCCCCATCCAATATCTGAACAGATCTCCAGCTGCCACTCATATAGCATTTCTAGCAGGGCTGGGCGGAGATAGTACTCCAAAAAGTACATATTACGGAATACAAATACTGAGATACCCGCATCTTAAAGCCGAAGTACAGATACTAAGATACAAATGTCTTCTATGCAACGGGATATCTCCGAGAGACTTCTGCAAAAATGACAAAAAATTATTCCGGAATGCTGCTACAGGTACATACAGAAATACACTTTTTACCAAGCAGTGGAAGGTGGGAAGGGTGCAGTTTGTGACAAACAAAATCGATAGAGCTGGTGTTCCTCTCTTTGTATTAGTTTATGCACCTCCCGTTAGATCAGGCCCTTCGTCTATTCCCAACTAGTACCTAGAATGCCGCTCAAAAATAACATTGCCCCCAGTGACCCACATGGGTAATGGAAGCCAACTAATGCCAGCCACGCTTGACAAAAAAACGTCTCTCGAAATGAACCCCGTTTTGCTGCGGGGAGAGAGTCTCAAACTGACGCCCAAGTACTTCCGAGTAACCCGGGGTGGGGAGATTGAACAACGGAGCCGAACCTGTCCGCATTAAGGCACCCTGGTCTGCACAGAAACTATTGCAACATACGAGGAAAAGCAGCTCTTACAAGCTCTCTACTCTCCACGACTGATGGTTTCCTCTTCTCCACTTGCCTCCTTTCCAGCTAAAATGGAAAGAGTAGAGGGCTTTGCAGGAGGAACTTATCCTGCTTTTCTTGCAAGTAACGGCTACGAGAGGTGAAGAGCACCGAAAAAACAAAGGACAAGAATGCAATGTATACTAAAGGAACGCTGTTCGCTCTTCGTAGTCATGTTCAACCGACTCATCAGACTTTCCACAGTCTTGCAAGTAACATTTCTTGAACCACTTTTTGGTTGCATTGTTTTTTCACACTCAGGATTCCCTTCCGTAGAGGGGGTTATGCAGGGGGCTCACCAAAAAGATGCTTTTCAGAGTATCGTAAAAGTCCGACAGTTAATTTTCTATAGCAAATGGGACGAGATACCCAAGCCTCGCAGAGTATTGTGATACAATCAATACATGGTAAATGCATTTTACTCCTGAGATACAAATACATTTTTCAGATGTATCTCGATGCAGAGATACAGATATTAAAAACTATCCCTACACTGCCCAGCCCCGATTTCTAGTAAAGCTCCATGTTTTGCCAGTTAACATTACTTTGAAGGGGTTACGATCCTTCAACTAATTTATTTGACAATATTTACATTATTAAAAATCCTGGGCGTTTGTAGCTGCGCCGGTGGGGTGCTGGAGTTCGTCAAACCAGTAGCAGGATCCGCGAGTTTGGACGTCAAGCGCCAGCTTGTCTTTTTCCTCGGCGCCTTGTTGCCAGTCGCTACAAGGTTCCCCCCCTAGCAAGGAGCTCGGTGAGACGAGCGGTGTTGACGCTGTTGTAGCAAAAGCGTTTTCTAAAATATCTCCTAAGGTGGTGTTGGGTAGACGTGCTGGTTTGATACGACCTAGCGATACGACTCCCTTGCAATCTTTGATGACCAGGAAGAATGTTTTTTGACAACGTTCAAGTACCAATAAGGTCCATCGTATGGGCACTGTAGTGGATGTCTGACGGTGTCGTTTCGCACGAACACATCACTACAATATTCAAGGTCACGGCTCACGAAGACATTGCGTGATTGTATTCTGGGTGCGGTTGGTTGCAGATTTTGTAGAAGTGACCTTAATCAGTTCGTGTAGCTTTCGCAGTCTGCGTCGCTTGCGTTATCGGTACAGTGAAAAAATTCGCCGGGTAATCAAAGGGTAGAGCCATACACCGATTCGGCAGCGCTGCATTTCAGTTCGTCACGCAGAGGTGCAGATGCCCAACAGCACTGGTGGTAGGACTTCGGTCCAGGAGCTTGACGAGCCATGCGCTCAAATGGCAGCTTTCATTTGTCGGTAAAATTGCTCCATGAGACCATTGCATGAAGGGTGGTATGCCGTTGTTTTTATGTGGCGTATACAGAGTAGCCTTGACAACTTGCGAAATAGGTGACTTTCAAACTGCCTGCCTCGATCTGTTGTTACTGTTGTTGGTACTCCGAAACGGTTGATCCACATGGAGATGAAGGTCTGTATGACTGTTTCTAGAGTCATATCCTTCATGGGCATTGCCTCTGGCCGGAGGGTGAAGCAGTCTATGCATGTGAGGATGTAACGGTAGTCCTGAGATGGAGGCAGTGGTCCGACGATGTCGAGGTGCACGTTGCTGAATCGAGCGTCGGGTAGCTGGAAGGTGCCTATGGGTGTGACAGTGTGGCAGAGATCTTGGCTCGTTGACAGTGTTGACACATTAGTGTGAAGTAAGCAATATCAGTTTTCATCCTCGACCAGACGTAGCGAGCAGAGACTAGACGTTGTGACGCTCGTGTACCAGGGTGGGAGAGCAAGTGGAGGGCATCAAAAACGGCTTGTCGGATCTGTGCCGGCACATATGGTCGAGGACGGCCCATAGAAGTGTTGCAAACAAGTGTTTTGTGGCATTCCGGCATTTTTACGTCTTGCAAGACCAGTGCTGTAGAAGAGGAGCAAAGATGTAGGAGTTCCTGGTCAAGATGTTGCATAGTAGCCAGTTCCTGAAAGTTGATGATCGGCTGAGAACTGCTGACGCTGTTGAGACCGATCCGAGATACAGTGTCCGCTACGGTATTTTCTTCGCCTTTTATAAAACGAATATCACTGGTGTATTCCGCAATGCAGGCCATTTGTTGCATTTCCCTTAGTGTGTATGAGGAGCTGTTTGATGTAAGGGCGTACATTAGGGGCTTATGATTAGTCATGATGTGAAATTGACGTCCTTCTAGAAAATGGCAGAAGTGTTTCACACCAAGGTAAACGGCTAGAGGCTCGCACCCGATTGTACTGTAAAGTGATTCAGTTGGCGTTATTTGTTTTGAGAAGAATGAAAAGGGTTGCCAACCGGATTCGGTAAACTGCTGGAGTACTGCTCCCACTGCTCCATTGGAGGCATCAGTTTTCTGATGGGTCATTGTCGTAACATCGGTAAGCTTGTGCTTGATTGTTTGGAGCGCTTCAACTGCAGCTTCGTTCAACTTGAGTGGTATGGATTTCTTGGGATTTTTAGTGAGGAATCGGTTGAGTGGCTGGAGGATGGCTGCACAGTTTGGAATGAATCTTCTGTAGAAGTTGACTAGCACTAGAAATTTGCGGAGTTTCTTAGTTGTTTGTGGCTGCGGAAATTCTCAGATGACGTTCATTTTGTTCTGTAGAGGATGGATGCCATGTTTGTCCACGCGATGGCCAAAGAAATCCAACTCGGCAACGCCAAATTCGCACTTAGTGGCATTCAGGACGATGCGTATCGCTGGAGGCGGAAAAACGGCTGGCGAAGATGGAGTTCATGTTCCTCGTGGTTTTTACTGAAAACTAAGATGTCAATGATATACGGTGAAACAGAAGGCCAACCCACGTGTGACTCGGTCCATGAAACGCTGCAATGTTTGCGCTGCGTTTCGCAGGCCAAATGGCATGCACACATACTCAAACATGCCCAAAGGCGTGGTTATGGCAGTTTTATGAATGTCAGATGGGTCGACTGGGATCTGATGAAACGCCTTCACAAGCTCTATCTTTGTGAAGATTGTCGATGCATGCAGCATTCCAGCGAAGTCTTGAATGTGGGGGATTGGGTATCGATCAGGTACAGTGACCTTATTGAGGGCTCTGTAATCCCCACACGGTCTCCAGTCGCCAGACTTCTTAGCTGCCATGCGCAAGGCACTGGACTATACGCTGGACGACAGACGGATGAATCCGAGTTCCAGCAAGTGCTAGAATTCGTCTTTGGCAATCTTGAGTTTGTCCGGAGCGAAGCGTTGTGGCTTCGTCAAAACTGGAGATCCGTGGGTGTCAATGCAGTGAGTAATGGTGTGCTTTATGGTACCTTGGTGTTGCGTGGCTGTGTTAACGTTGGAAATTCCTTCAGGAGGTTTCGCCCCTTGGATGCTGAAGTGCGTTGTCGAGTAGAAGTCAATGCTTGACATCCACTACAAGGTCGAAGTTACGAAGGAAATCTGCCCCTATGATTGCACAGCATACGTCAGCCACCAGAAATACCCAGCAGCTCCCGCTGCACTGGCAGTCTTCAGTGAGTGGGCGAGGTGTTTTCCGGAAACGCACATGGTGGAATGCATTTTCTGGCGGCATGTCCAAATGATTGGTGGTACCAGCACCAGTTGTTGGCTGCACCGCGGGATGTGCTGCGCCAATGTGCTCGAGATGTTTGTGGGGAGGATGATCTTGAAGGCCGAGAATGCAGGTCTCGCAAATTCCTCGCTAATCGGTCAACTTTCTCGGAAAGTCTCTTGTTCGATTGAAGGAGCTGAGAAATTGTCTTCTCCAGAGAGAGATGCTTGTGACTGCGCAGCTGCTGGTACTTTTTTGTGAAACGCAGGAATTTCAAGAGTGGAAACATCCATGATTTTATCTGCTGTCTGGGTGAGGGTTTTCAAAGACTTCGCTAATGTTGTTGGGATCATGCAGACTTGTTGATGAAGGAATAATTCCCTGAAGATGGACGCGTCGACTGTTTCAGCGCATACTCCCAAAAGCTGATGCATTCTACAGAGGAGCTAGAACAGTTTCCTGTCGCCCAACTCCTCTGTGGTCAGGAGCTGCTGAATGTGCCATTGCTCAGACTCTGTTGTCCTCAGAGTTAACTCGGTTTTCAATGGGTCATATGAATTGTCAGCTGGAGACGCTCGGAGAACGTCCCGGATGATGCTAGCCGCAACGGCATAGTCATATTTTGAGATTTGGTTTGTTTGCGGTTTTGTCGGGAAGTGGATTCAGTGGTAATGAACTATAGTTCTGCGTCGGTGGTCCAGAAGTCAGGTAGTTTGACTGCGGCAATGCCCGGATAAGGGGACTGTGGATGTGGATTTGGTAGCAGGCAGAGACATTACTGTTGTTGCTGAAGTTCAACTATTTTATTTTACAATATTTGAATAATTTAAAATCTTAGGCATTTGTAGCTGTGCCGGTAGGTGCTGGAGTTCGTCGAACCAGCAGCTGGATCAGCGAGCCGAATGTCATGCGCCAGCTTATCTTTTTCCTTGGCACCTTGCTGCCAGGTGTTACAACTTCAATTGTTTGGGCCTTGAACATTTGTTTCAGAGAAAATTGGTTCTCCCATGTGCCCCAAATTTACCCAACTCAGATTTAGCTAAAAAAAAACTGCTTGCTTCTAATAACCATATTCTAGAATATTAATACAATATCGTTATATGAACTAACCTGGCTAACCTGGATTGGAAAAACAATCTCTCGCAAGTAATAAGATTAAGGGAAGATGCTACCCGAAGACCCTTTTTATTTAATATAAATCCTAGGATAATGAAACTTTACATGCTTGCTTGGGAGAAGAGCGTGTTGGTTCAAGTCATCGATGAAGAAAGAATAAAACAATTAAAACTGGGACAACACAACCACATCATTCATTGTGAAAGATGTGGTTGTGTTGTCCCAGTTTTAATTGTTTTATTCTTTCTTCGTCGACGATTACATGCTTATAGGGTTTTTTCTCCTCTTTTCAGAACAGTCATTAGTTCTGACATAGCTCCTATACTTTACGTTCAGCACCCCATACAATTACAAAAAAATAGGTGTTTATGTGCACAACTTTCGTCATACTAACTTTTCACCAGAAATATATTGCAACAGCTTATTTTGTTCCTATGAGCTGTAGGATGCTGATAACCATTCGAAATTTCTGCATAATTTTCCTATCTATAAAAAAAAATAGATGCTGTAATGTTGCAATTTTAGAAGCCATCTAGAAGTTCATCGCAATTTGCATAAACATATATCAAAAAATTACAGGTCTAAATAGATATCAGCAATCTATAGACCTTCAAGAATATGTGTGCAAAATTTCGTTATGATGCGACAATTGTAAGTATCAGAAAAGGAGTGCACAAACTGTGAAGACTGCCGAAAATCACAATAATAGAAAAGTGCATCTGAAAGTTCAAGCTGCGGCGTCGTGCTCGCGCTTCTGCTGTCTGGCGGGCAGATATTCGCCAAGTCTGGCGGGAAGATAGTCGCCAAACGCAAGCAGTTCTTCTGGCGGAAGGACGCCGAGCTCCTCCAGCACTCGTTCAAAGCTTGAATGCCCCCTGTTGAACCAGAGGATCGCAATCGCTGTGGCAGTTTCGACGACAGTCCGGGAAGCAAACCTGGTCTTTGGGCAGAGCAGCCAGATTTTGCTGTTGAGGGATTCTCCAGCGTTCTGGGTTTTGCCTTGGAAGCAGCAGGCCAGCAGCTTCTCGTCTGTAAGCCGCTTGTAGATTGGGAGCAGTGCCTGCCCCTGGGCCTTGGTTAGGTTAGGAGGGGGGTGTGGTGTGGTACAGGCTCGCCCAGGGCTTCAGCTCGCTTGTGCTTGCACCAGGACGTCACTCCTTCCGGACAAAACTTGTGGCTCCTAGCACCGTTCGTGGAGCAGGAGTGGAAGTATGATGCCCATATGGCACAGTACATGCCACGGACACTACCCCTGTTGCTTGTGACCACTATTTGGTAGTATGTCTGGAGCTTCTGAATGGTGCCGTCTTTCAGCTTCTCTCCACGTGGCAGCGGTGTCTTCAGTTTGCAAAGAGTGGTGCCTAGACGCTTGGCGACATGGTTGGTACAGTCCTCCTTTGCGATGGGTATGCCACCGTAAACGTTGGCCTCAGAGACTGCAGTGTACGCCTTGCTGTCACCATCACTCAGGAACTTCACGAAGCACAGTGGCGTCTTGTACAATGACGTTCTCTGCCATATGCGTACTGCGGCCTCAGACTCCATGGCATGGGAAGAACAGTTGACATTCTTCTCGCAAGTGGGCCCATGGAACGCTTCCCAGATTTCTTCTTCGTTGCCATTGTCTTGGTGTCGACTGCATGCTAGGCGGTAGTTTGAAAGAACTTCAAAATCCAAACATAGCCCAGTGTCCAGAGACACAGCTGTGCCCACACCCTTGTGACTTTTGTGGCCCCTTTTCTGCCACGTGCCATCAAACATCACTGCTACATCAGCTGCACCCACCTCCTCCTGAGTCAGCTGTCTTGCCTTCACCAAATTTTGGCTGGCTGTGGACCTTCTTGCCAATTGCGTTGAAGGTCTTGTGGTGCATTGGCGTCGGCAAGCCGAGAATCACGCAAAAACGCGAAAGTTGTTCGTGTCCCGCACCAACAACGCGTGCGGCCACCACTGCCTTCACGTTGATGGCAAAACTGTCGCGTGAGCTTCCGCTGTCGTAGGCTTGGCTTGCGCTGGCATCTCCAACTGATGCAACACGCCTCGACGTATACGTCGAAGACAAAGTCGATGCAGGACACTCGCTATTCTTGCACAGCAGTTCAAGGAACGTTGCAAGTCCCTTCCGTTTTTCAGCGGACTCCCGAACGGAGAGCTTGCCCTGCTGACAGGTCGGGCACGTCGCACCGCAAACGAGCATCGTCAGCGCGCCGATGCCGCATATCACTGCACTCGCAGACCCATCACCGCACGTCCTCTGTTCGTTCTCTAAGAGTCCAAGCTTCTTTTCGGAAGCGCTCACAAACGTCAACGCAGCGTCGATCTCCTCCGAGTCGCCAATGCCGTCGTTAGGCCTAGCTATCCCCGTTGGCTGTGGAACACGACCTTCCGCTGTCGTTCTCCGCTTGACTTTGCGTCGACTTCCCTTGAACTTATTCTTCGTCCAGTACTTCCGAGCACGGAAATCGCGCTTCTTCGGATTGTCCATAGCGAAAATGATCGGATAAACGAAGAAATAGCGATAATTCTGGTTTGAGGCGCAACGATGCCGGAGCAGTATGTAGGCTTCACCACACACTCCAAGCTGCGTTAGCCATGGCGGTCTCGCGATACCGTCACATGATTTAAAAGTCCAGTAGGGGCGCTCGAAAGATGCGGTAAAACGCACCGTTTACTATTATTGGCTGGAAAAGTATGAAACCGATGGAGTTCAGCCGGGAAGAATGAGGCCTTGACTACCGCCACAAGCAATCGCAATGGCGGGTGGCGGCGTCGTCCCGAGAGATAGGCACTCAAAAATAGCGAACATTCGCGTAAATTTGCGATTTCTCGAGCCACCCCGAGGCAGTTAGACACACTTTTCACTAACTTCTCGTTAAGATATTGTTTTGATTTTTTTATCCGTGAAAGTAGAATGATCAAGGTCAATAAAACAAGCACAAACGGAAAATTGGAAATTTTCGAAAAAATGCAGATTTTTCGACCCGAAGGGTAACTGCAAAGAAAAAAAAAGTTTTTTTTAAACAGCCTAATTGGGACAAGCATGTCAAAAACAATTTTTCCTTGAGGAAAAAATGTTTTTACAGCATTATTTATTGCGTGAGACTGATTTTAGTTTGCGGCTATTTCGTCCGTTTTAAATCGCGCGCCACGAAGTTGGTGTTCCGAGACGTCTAGCACCAGTTGGGTGCTATACTTCTCATTGGCTAAGAGTTTAATTGACAGCTTAGATCTTGGTTGTTAAACCTTTGTTATATGTTGTAATTTCCTTTTGAGCGGCATATTTTATTGTTTAAAGAATAACCCATGTTATGAGAGTTATTTTTTTTTACAAAAGGTTTACACGACGGGCCTTCCGTTTGGATTCATACCATAACAAACAAAAGGTTCGCCATTCTATCACGGCCGCCGATGTCTCTGCTCCCGCCTAGTTCGCCTACCTTGACTAGTCGTTTCGTTGAAGTGATCAGTGTTTCGTGTTGAGCCAAGTGCTTGAGTGAGACTTCCTGAAGTGAAGTAGTGTGTGCTTAGCAGCTGTCACCAGTGATAGTGATAGGAAGCGACGCGGGGTTTTGGCTTTCATAGCGAGGTTTGTTACCTTCGTTTTCCTCTTTGCTTTCTTAGCGTGTTTTTTTTTTTGCTTGCGCGTGCAAATGCCGACTTTTTGGAGATGTCAGCTCCTGTAAAGCGGCACCGTTGCTAAGTGCTGCGAAATGAGTGATCGCGACAGCGAGTCTTCCAGCAGCCATGTCGCCCCGAAAGACCACAAGCTGAATGCTATTTGGCTGCTGGCAACCGGGCGTTCGCATAGCGACAAACGAGTCCAGGTATGTTCTCGTCATTTCGCTCCGGAGGCCTTCGAGATTCGCACCGGGTGCACCGAACGTCCGCGACTGAGACACAGCTGTTACGTAAAAAAACCTGGCACAGCCAGGTTATTACGTAACAGCTGTCCGTAGAAGCCTTCGGACGTCCAAATTCTGCTTTAGACAACAATTTTTGTTTTAGGGGCGAAGCTCCTTAGGGGCTAGCCATGTCCGTATGTCCGTCCGCCGTCCGGCGTCGGGTGCTCGTGCTCCTGCTCGTGAGCTCACGTGCTCGTGTAGGGGAAAAAAAAAATGAAAAAAAAAAAAGATGAAAAAAAAATTATGAAAAAAAGAAAAAGAAGAAAAAAAAGAGTAGGGGGTTCTGAGATGCCATCCCATCTGTCTTCTTAAGAAAAAAAAAAGAAGAAAACCACACATTCTCCTACTGACATGAATGAAAACGACCGAAAAGATTGGCATGCGCAGACAGCAAGCTGCTCCGGAGACCAGGGCGCAAGAAGCTGCTGCACAGCGTCAAAAAAAAATCAGCACCATCAGCACTACCTATGGCCAAAATCAGTATCATCAGCACCACCCGAGCTTCGCCCCAATCAACATCATTCACCACGTGGAGATCCGGTCATTTTTACCCCTGGGTTCATAGAACCAGCAGACATGGTGGGGTAGCACCACCAGTCGGAGATCCAAGAATCTTAGGGATCCTTCAACCGGCAACTCGTGGGTGACTTCTAGGGGTCTCATGCAGTCTTCAAATGCCGAGAGGATGTTGTCCACCAAGCTTGAACAATTGTTTTTTTTTCTCGGCTTCCGAACCACCTTACGTAAAGTTGTTTTAATTGAATGTGTACTGTTATCGTAAATCTTGGCTTGTGATTACGCCTTTGTAGATCATCTTATTCGTTTTGCTGGAGAGATGCAAACGACGGGCATAACAAAATTGTTTGCATATTCCGCATACCTCGCAAAAGAACTTCCCCAGTCATCTTGCGAAACACGGAGTCCGCATCATCCTGACTTCCCAGTCTTTTACCTGCTTTAGAGCAGTTTGTACCTGCTAGTAGGTATGCCTACTGAAATTGCAACTTGGGTCAGTGCCAAAGAGGAAAGAGACAATGTTCAGAAAGCTTGGCCACCCTCCCCAATTTCTGAACTCTCAAGTGATTGTACCATAATAAATGCACCAACGCCTTTTCCCAAAATAAAAAAAAAAGCACTAGTATGTTCACTACGTAAAAAATGGTCTCACTTAATGCATCTGTGGGCAGGTAGGAAATCTTGCCCAAATTTATTCACACCACATGATGAGCGCTACAAACTTGCACGAGATTAACAGGAAATTATCAGTGGTGACTTAACTTTCCCTGAAATTCTGTATAACCGGTCGTTTGCAGGACCGAATCATCTACTCGAGTGTGCGTCGTTGTGCAAACACATCGCTGTGCAAACGCAGTCTTACAACACTAAGCATAAAAACGGCAGATTTAGGACAACAATCCGGAGTCCATTGTTAAATTAAAATGACGTAATTTTGTTGAAAACGCCCCGCAGCTTTTTACTCACGGTATGCGTCGGGAATGTTCCACATTTTGAAACGAAACAAAGGAAGATTTACTTCTAAAAACGCTCGCTGTCGCAGCTCGCTGCGTCCTCCCGGACCAGCTGGACCGGATCAGCTGACGACAACGGGACTGAACCCGTTGAACGTCAACCCCACAACAACCAATTTGCGCTCCGTGCTAATGTGGGTTTCTACTTCCAAGCCCCGCACCACACACCACGAATGTGGTGTGTGGTGCGGGGCTTAACAGAATGAGTGCCTTGAGGATGCGGGGCTTTGGCTTAACAGAATGAGTGCCTTGAGGATGCTTTTGCATACTTCTGCAGTCGTCTCCGCGTTTGACAACATTAGCACCTTTATGCTGCTTTTTTAAAAGGGGTAGTGCAACAATTTTAGTGTTGAAAGAATTGGCAATTTTTTTTATATTGTTTATCCAAGCACAAGCGACCAAAAACGCGTCACCTTCCCCCAAAAACTGCTGTTCCGGTGCGTGATCGCAAAAAAAGAAAAAAAAATATTTGCCAAACTGCAGCCGCTTGTGGTGATTGACGGAACTGATGTGTGACATACTCTGGGGAACAAGCGGAACTCAACAAAACCTGCTACCCTCTGCTGCAACACTCGCCATCAGCCCCGTGGCGAACCGTCTTTTGTGCCGACCGCTCGTCGTGACCTTTGACGATGCTAATCCTTTAAAAGTCTATAATCACGGACGAAGCCCGTGATCTATAATCACGGGCAAAGTCTGAAAATCGTTGCACCGCCCCTTTAAGTAACACAATGTGGGGCTGCCAATGGCCATTTTTTCCCCTTTAGGAATTAGAGAAATGGAATGGTGAAGTTCAGCAATTCCAGGAGTGGAAATGGGCCCTGTGCCTCCATTCCAAGGAGTTGAAAGGAATGGAATTTTCAAAATCTCCAATTCCCCGGAATGGGTTTTGAATGGTATGGGGGTGCCCATTCCGCAACACTGGACTGTACACTACGCCCAAGACGATTAGTGTGTGAGAGTCCCTCGGTGTAACTTTGCCTTTATGTTTACTTTTGTATCAAGATGGCACAGGTGAAATCATTGAGAATACAGCAATGTGATCGGACCAGTAACATTGCCACCCACTCCTCGAACAAAGTAGTGACTACTAATGTAAGGACAAGAATCGGGGTCCAACCTTTTTGATCTTGAGCAGCAGGTGGTCAAGAAACTCCCTAAGCTGGGCACGTAACGTCAGGTCGCTGTTGACAAGAAATTCTTCCCGGCACCGGTGGTAGCAGTCCTGAAAGGACAGTCCTGCAACAACACAGCCCCCTTAGAATAATGAAACAAACAAACGAGAGAAAGCAAAGGATTGCAAAAGGGTCTATGTGTGATCATAGTCTCGTTCTTTACAATATTTTCAAAACACTTTTCCAGAGAAACAGGGTGCTCTAGTGGGTAGCCCAAACACGACCTTAGATTTTTCTGAAGTAGAAGGCAGCCATCTAAACTATACCAAAAAAAGTCATATTGGGGTGCCAAACCAAAGAAGGGCATCTGGTACACCCCAGCGGAGGGGTGACGACTAACTTCGACCACCTGGGGATCCTTCGACATGCAACCAAAATCTCGGTTACACGTCCGTCGGGCACCTCGCTCAGGATTCGAACCTGCCACCCAGGGATCTGAAGGTCAGCACTTTACCTTGTTGCCACCGAGGTGGCTGTCTAAGCTACCAGTGTTGTAGAGTGTGCCTACGTAGTTAATTTTGAGGAGGCACCAATGTCGCATTTGTGCTAACTACCGTAAAATTCCGTAAAGACGCCCTCCCCCGAGAGAGTGTTCATCTCGTTCTTCCAGCTAAATATTTGTAACAAAAAAATTCCGAGCATTGCCCACCCCTTCATTTCCCGTTAGACATCACAAGATATCCGACAGGAGTCGCATCAAACGCGTGATCTGCGGTACAGGTAAGTCTGACAAGCGAGTTCATGGCGGGTTTCTATGTTTTTGTCCACGATCTGCGCCCGCGATATAGACTCCTGCAACACGCGAGTTGTTCTTGCGTGTATATTGCTTCGTGAAATGTGAACCTGTTGTGTTCGCAATCTGCAGTATCCATTTACGTGACATGCGAGTTTGTAGCAGATTCCCGCGTTTTTGTATGCGATCTGCACACGCAATATTGATTTTTCGTAACACACAAGCCGTTCTCGCGTGTGTATTGCATTCTGAATTGCGATTCTGTTGTGTCCGCAATCTGCAGTATTTGTTCACATGGCATGAAAGTTTGTTGCGGATTTCCGCGTTTTTGTCTGCGATCTGCACGCGCAATATCGGTTTCCGTGATAGGCAAGTTTGTAGCGGGTTCCTGCGTGTTTATTGCACCATGAAACTTGAATCTGCTGCGTCCGCGATCTGCGGTATCCGTTCCCGTGAGATGCGAGTTCTCAGCGGGTTTCTGCGGGTCCTTCGCACTGTGAAAAGTGAATTTGCTGCGTCCGCAAGCTGCGGTGTCCTTTCCCGTGACATAGGAGTTCGTAGGGAATTCCTGGATGTTTATCGCACCGTAAAACGCGACTTTGCCGCGTCCGCGATGTGCGGTATCAGTTACCGAGTCACGTGGTTTGTAGCGGGTATCCCAGTGTTTATCGTTAATATTTGATAAAGTTTCGCTGAGACATTCCCAAAGATAGCCCATTTATCTCTTCATTTTGGGTTGGCGTTCTTACGGGATTTTACGGTATGTATGTCGGCAGTATACTTTTCCACCAAAGCCCTCTATACACAGGTCACTCTCAGACCTGGTTTTCCTCTCATTCAAAGTAGACAAGGTACCAGTGACAGATTTTGTGACACAGCACTGCTGACAGGTGAGAGATAGCAGATTGCAAAGTGTGGGCTACGGATTCGGCACATACACCAACACACGGCCCCGACGTCTTACAGCTGCAGTGGCGCTGTTGTTGGCACGGCACATGCGCAGGCACTTCACTTTACACGACTTTAGTTTCTGTGCACATGCAGTGCCCACACCCGGTGTGGGCAAACACTCACTTTATTGTAAACAGCGTTTCGGTCTATCCTGCCAGCACTTTGTTTCCCCACATTGGACACGATACCTTATTTTTTGCCTTTAGTACTGCTCAGCTCAAAGCTAAAGAATTCACGAGTTAAATATGCTGGATGCATCCAAAAAAACATTACTGACGGATCTTTTTTGGTCTGAGGTTGATGCTCTGCTCTGATAAAAACAAACTAATTTAATTGTCCGACATCGGTTACAGGATAGTCAACGTGGTTCGGGAGCCATCTCATCTTTCTTTCTCTTCTCCTTGTAGCGCCCAGCTCGTGATCAAGCGGCCGTGGTCGTCGCCGCTCCAATGCTTTGGTCGCGTAGTTGCTCCCTTTTCCCGGTGTCCTCGCACGCTCTGAATAGTTCCAACATCCACCCCCCCGGAAAACGCACTTAGTCCGTTTTTTCAAGCTCCGAGGATTCCAGGGAGTACAACAGCTGTACAGGGCGCTTTACTTTATTTCCGTCGGGAAGCCTTACTTCGCAAGAACGTAGCTTGTCTCGTCCCGGGAATACCTGCTGGACAATTCCCGCCTTCCACAACTACCGTGGCTGCATACTTTCACGTAGAAGCACCAAGTCTCCAACCTTGATTTGGTGACGTGATTCCTTTGTAGCATGCAGTGACCCAAGTCCCGTCAGTTACTCCTTCGACCAATGTTGCCAAAAACTCTTCATGACTTCTTGTCTGCGCTTCCAGAGCTTCCGTAGTGTGTCAGCTTCAACGTCCTTTAGGTCCGGAACTGTCGTGTTAGGTAATGACGTTAGTCGCTTGCCAACAAGAAAGCATGACAGGGACAAAGGCTGAGGCTCTTGGCTTTCGTTGTAAGTGAAAGTCAGTGGTCTCGATTTAATTAAAGCCTCTATCTCGATAAGCAGGGTTCCAAGTTCTTCCTCGGTCAAGAGTCTTCGGCCAATGGCCTTTCTCAATGATGTCTTGACTGATCACACGAGACACTCATAAAACCCGCCCCACCATTGAACACGCTCCACAATAGACTTCCAGTAAATTCTGTTGTTGCTGAAGTGATCCTTGAGCTCTTCGCTGCGATAAACTTTCAGTAAATTCTGTTGTTGCTGAAGTGATCCTTGAGCTCTTCGCTGCGAAGCATGTCTTCCATTTAAGTCAGTTTGAGCGATAGCTCTCGTTTCTCCTGGTTCGTCCTCTCTAGCTCTTTGCGAGCAATTACTTTTTCGGCTGGTAGTCTGCTGAGCTCGTCAATCGTTTCTTTCTTTTTTTGCTGGACCGTGGGCTGTGCTTCGCACAACTTGCACTCAAGCTCCTTGACGGTCTTTGACAGCGTGTCGCTCCTTGCTTCCAGCGCCTCCTCCTCTTGCTTGACATCCTCTGTGCACTAAAGCGAGTTGGTCAGCCGCTCCGCTTCTGCTACACTTCTGCGTCTGCTACACTGAGCCGCACTTTCATGAAAGTGCATACATCTTCCAGTTTGGCCATTGCAGCTTGGGAACTCTAGAGGTCTGCTGTGACGGTACTCAGCGAGAGTTCTAACTGTTTGTTAGAACTCAAGGAAGCCGTCCATCCTCGACTTCCTTGAGTTTCTTGTCAACAGAGTCTTTCTCGGCCTTCATTGTTTCCAGGCTGCTTATAAGGTCCATAATTTCTGTCTGCAACCTCGAAGATGTCTGTGCATTTGCCCCCAACCCCTGTTGAAGAGAAGTAATCTCTGCATCCGCTTTTTGAACAGCCATGCTCAAGTGCTCCCGCAACGTCGAGAGATCCTGTTCATTGTGCTGTAGCTGCTGTATCAGTCCAGCAATCTGAGCCTCAGCGGTTGCTTTCCTTGCTGCAAGTTCTCGCGTGGTTTCTTCCATTTGAGTGCACTTTGAATCGAGATCATGTTGAACGCTCTCCAGCAGCTGACACTTCTCTCTCAGCTGCGACTCCAAAACAGACACCTTTTTTCGAGATCACTGTTTTGCTCGAGCAACATCTTGAACTTCACTTCCGACTTCTTGGAAGTCGAGAGAGCTTTCTTGAGCCGACCCATGTCGTCGTGAGCTTCTGTGAGTGCCGACTTTTCTTGTGCCATTGCTGACTTGGCTTCCGAGCTCCAAGCTGTAGCTGTTTGCAGCAGCACCGTCGTCTTTGCTTCATCAGTGACAGCGGCTTAAGGTGTCACGGAACTGGTGGAGAGTCTACTCTTCCGCGGTGTCTCCGGTTTTTCACTTAATTCCGAGAGGAATTCGGGATCGCACATAATGGTGGCGTGTCGACCTGGGCACTCAGAACATGCGATCTTGCTTCTGCACTTCTTGGCGAGATGGTTTCGCTTTGTACATTTAAAGCATCGTCCAGCCTTCTGAAGGATCTGTCGTTTTTCAGTGAGAGAGATGGTTTCGCTGCACACCTCAGTGTCATGGTTTGGCGACTTGCAGAACGCACACTCCTGGTTGTCTGTTCGTTGTAGGAGTGCTGCTGCCGTCCCTCTGTTTGTCCACGACCTCGCCGGTTCTTTTGATGTAGCAGACGTAAGCTGTTTTTCGTCTGAACTGTCTTTTAGGCGATGATCCGTTTTCTTTGTGCAGGAAGTCCTCTCTCTGCTTTCTACTTCTATGCGCAGAAACCTCAGGAGAATTGACAGTTGTCTCTGTTGACCTCTGTCTTGGTCACTGTTGTTACTCGACAGGGCAGCAGATTGGGTGCTCAGTTGTCGGTGCTCCTCCTCGCATACAGCAGTTCTATGGTAGGCAACAACCGTCTTCTGGAAGCAGCCGAAGTATTAATGGGTGCAGAAGTGTAGAGAAAGTTTCTTCGTTCGTCCTGAGAGACCTGAGCCCACGGATGTTTCCTTGTAGGTCGTCGTGAAGTCGCCTTAGCCCTCGGACATCGAGCGATGATCGGTTCCGTTGTTTTTCCAATAGCCTGATCATGTGATCGTCGATCAATCGTTTTTCGTCACCGAACCGAGTTTTGAGGATGTCTCGCGCGTCCTCGTAGCAGCTCGCTGTCGCTGGCAGTCCTGCAATCACCTCAGCGAGTTCTTCAGAGTGAGCAGCTCTCAAGTAGTTGAACTTGTCAATCGGCGATAACTCTCGGTTATTGGGGACCACCTGTTCAAACTGCTCCCAGAAGGGCTGCCACTGTAGGCTATCTCCGTTGAACCTCTAAAGCTACAGCTTGGGGAGCTTCACTTTCGCAGATGACCCAGAGGACTTGTTACTGCTCCGGCTTGTTCCATCGGAGGTCCTGGCACCGCCTGCCCTTGCGATGGTAATATTGAAGCTCATGCGAGCAGAATAAGCGACGACACGGTTGTTGTACTCAATAGTCCGCGCGTACTCCTGTTCCGCTTCCCCATTTGTCAGCAATGGCTCGATGGCAGCGTCTGTTTCGTTCAGTTGGCCATGTATGGCATTGAGACAAGCGAGAAGAATCCGGAGCTCCTCTTCAACAAGCCCTTCATGTTCCATAGCCGCGTCGATCTCCGAAAGTACTTTGGTGACTTGCGAGCGTTGGATCCTCCGCTTCTGTTTGAGTCTCTCCATCGCCGCATTGTTAGGCCTCGCTGTCTTGCTTCCCCGATGTCGAGACTTGAAGCTCTGTTAAATCAACCCTCAGACTCACCGTCCAGCCCGGTAAAGGAAATTCCCGGGTTTCGGCACCAAAGGATGACGGAGCTTTTTTGGTCTGAGGTTTACGCTTTGATCTAATAAAAACAAACTAATTTAATTGTCCGATATCGGGTACAGAATATTCAACGTCGTTCGGGAGCCATTTCATCTTCTTTCTCTTCTCCTCCTAGTGCCCAGCTCGTGATCAAGCGGCCGTGGTCATCGCAGTTCCAATGCTTTGGTCGCGTAGTCGCTCCCTTTTCCCGGTGTCCTCGCGCGCTCTGAATAATTTCAACAATTACTGAACCTGGTTGCTCAATAGCCACGTAATGGCCGTTATAGTAGTACTAGCACATTGGTTACCCCTTAGCACAGTCAACTCACCTGTTCACTAAACAACCAAATTAGTTGAATTCAATTGTTCTAAGAATAATGCATAAAACAGATGACATCTAGAGAGCTTGACACAGTTAGCACAAACAGGCGGTCAGCTTTTATTTCATATTTTTCTTTATTAGGTGGAAGGCTATGATAAACCCTACAATATAGTGTAGAGCAATGTGGTTATATGAGGTACTAATCTAGGATGTAAACATTTGATTTGCAAAACTATTAGCAAACTAGGAGGCATGTGCAAATAGTGGATTTTTTGTTTAAAGTGAATTTGAATCAAATAATGGTATTGGTCGAATATTTTTTAATCAAATATTTTATGATTTCTCTAAGCCTTTCACTACCGCGCACCATGCTAAAACGAAAATACGGCTGAACTTGTGACGGTTGTTCCCAACCTTCTACTTGTCCACTTTTAAGCTCAGTAATGATATAACTACATTTATGAGCTGAGTAATGTAAACAACAAATTTGTCTCAGTTATCCTAATTGAAGGGATTTATAAATCTGGTTGCTATATGAAAATATTATTTCTTCAATTTCAAATTCGACAAGAAAGAACAACAAGCACGAATGATGAATGCGGATTGTCAAGACATCGCTGCCTAACATATATTCTTGCGTAATTGCGGCGGGTTAGCTTCGTGGAGTGGGCTTCTTGCCGAGTGCCTATGCACTGCAGAGAAGCAATACCCACGAAGTCAAGGAGCCCCGCAGGTATTGCTTCCCCGCAGTGCACACGTGCTCGATAAGAAGCTCAATGATTGGGGCTAACCTGCCTTGTGTTTACATAATTGTAAGTCGACCCCCCCACAAACACATCAGCAAAAGAAAAACACTTTAGATGCACATTTTTTTTGCGAACACATGAGAACGGCAAAGTATCTGTTTCGAAAGCCCAGCCTCCAACACGCGATAGATGCCTTCTGGCATGCTTTGGCTGCACATGCACGCACGCGGTGCATAAGATGCGTCCCTATCAAATGAGCGAATGACCTTTAGCGAACAGCGAAATTTGAGCGAACCGGCATCTTAGCAAATAACGGGGGCGCATGTAGAGCCACCCCCTTGTGCTGCGCTTACGCCGCTTTGTGGCGACAGTCTGCGGCAGTTCATTACAAAATGTAAACCCATTTGGCCCACCCGTAAACGCCGCTTCGCGGCAGCCGACTATTCAGTGAAATGTCGGCGTTCGCTAAAACGTCATTCGATCAGGTGAGTGCCTCCCATGAGGGGTGTCTAGGCATTATCAAAACTAGGAAGTTCATGCTGGAGGCGGGACAACTGAAGCCGCTCCCTGTCGTTCTCACTCAGTCCGCGACTAGACTACGATTCGTCCAAACTGGTGATGTCAGTCCCGTCATCATCACTGCTATGTTCTCGAAGCACGTCGTCGGCAGAGAGGCACTCACTTGATCGAATGACGTTTTAGCGAACGCCCACGTTTCACCGAATGAAACTTCAGCAAAGAGTCGGCCGCCACGAAGCGGCGTTTACGGGTGGGCCGAGTGAGTTCACATTTTTGTAATGAGCCGTCGCAGATTGTTGCCGCAAAGCAGCGTAAGCGCAGTGCGGGGGGCTGGGTTAAAGGGCAACTCCGCTTCATTTTTGGTTTTGAAAAAACAATGCAGTTCTCTTCAGTATCGCCTAAGAAGACCACACGTCAAATATTACAACGCAGTTCTGTCTAAATGTTTCTTAAACGGTCCGGCGAACTTTGCAACTCGTCAAGTTGCCAAAATCGGCTGACTCGAGCGGGCGAATTCAGGCGCAACCAACAGCACAGTCAAGGCTACGGCATGGGCGGAGCCAACATTGAGCTAAACGTCATCATCATGGCCCCCTTTTGCTTGTTTTTACTTCTCCGGGCGAGAGTAGCGCATGACGTCAGCAACGTTGCCTCTCAGCTCCCAGCGGTGTCCACGTGATTGGCGTAACGCGCCTGCGCAGAGCGCTTCCTGGGAGCCGTCCGGCCGCCCGCTGTGGTCCCGCCATTATCGCCGTCTTCCGCGTCACAACCACCGTCGTCGTCACACCGTTCGTGATTATTGTATCTCGGAGTTTCGTCCACACTACGGACACCATGTGCGCAGACTTATGCCGCAGTTGTGCAGACGTCGTTGAATGCCGTAGACACCAAAACATGGCGAATAGTGCGGTGCAGACGACACTCGCGCCTGCCGCACGCCCGCCCCAATCCCGCCCGCCGTTGGGCCGAGGATCACGTGACATCTCGTACCACGTGATGGCCATGTACTTGGCGGCCCGAGGCCAATGTTGCCGGACGGAGCCGAAGTTTCGGTTTCGATTTCCGCTCGTGTTTAAAATTAGATTTAAAAATATATATCCCATTTTTCGCGAAGCAAATGACGTAGTGTCTTTTACTAGGGCTTTTTAATTCGAAATCCCTCATTATCCCGAAATATTGGGAATTGAGCGGAGTTGCCCTTTAACACGCACCTTTGTTATTCGCTAAAACGTTGATTTGCTCAAATGTCGCTCTTTGCTAAAACGTCATTCGCACATGTGATATGAACCCGTCGTCGGCGTCGTTGAACGAAATCTAGCATTTTGCAAATGAAAGCATCAACCGTATCTTCCGCGCTTGCTCGGCGATCGCGTTGCACATCACCTGTAGGGACCAATTGCACACTTTTGCGGCGTACGTTGCAAGCCTGACCTCCAACTCCGGAAGGCATCCCACTTATTCAGATTTTGACCTGCGGAAGCCTCTTCATTTGCCATAACAGTTTAGGATAACACGCCATTACTGACTCCACTGGAGCATCTCCCGTTCCGAAGGGTCAAACTTGCATCCAACAACGAAGTTGTTGGTTGCTTCTGGGTGAAGAATCGCCATAAACGAGCATCGAAAACCTAAACTGCCCGGATCCCGCGTGTCAATACAAAAAAACGTATAGTCAGCACTCTAGCATAACCTCGACACTCGATCAAACGGCGTGCGACTGTGAATCATGCGTAAAACTGAGAAAAGAAACCGCAAGGAGTGAGCCGTGAGGCTGCTCCAGCTGCCTCCGGAGTGACTCTTACAAGAAGTGCCGCCACCCCCGGGAGTCGAGCACGCCGTGCGCTGTTCACTGCCATACATTCGGGTTAATTGTGAATCGCTGTCTTTAATACTTGCTCGCGCAAATAAAAAAAAAAGAATTTGTAAAATAAGCATACAGAATAGCGCAATGCTACAGGTATTGCCGGCTGAACTCTTAACAAGCCAAGGTATTCTTGATATCGCGATTGTTTCATTTTTGTCGGTGGATGCTTTGGTTCGATTATAAGTCAACCCCCCCCCCTTCAGATTTTCAAAAATTTAAAAATGGGTCCACCTACATTTCCGTAAATACAATATGTATACACTTCAAAATGTATGAATATCGCAGTTCATCTTGAAGTGAATATTGAATAACATATTATTCGAAACTACTATTCGAAAATTCCAATAATCGCACAACCCTACAAACTAGTGAAGCCACCAATTTTGCATTCATGCTAAACGTTTATGCAGACGGTTCATCTTTTCAACCTTTAACGGTTTAGCGAAACCCAAGAATTGTGCAATCAGCCTGTTCACACGTCGAGCTTGACGTGCAAAATCTGTGAGGAGTTACCTCACAAGAATTTCGCCAAACCTTGTCATCTGCACCGGGAATATCAAGCGTTTTGCATTAAAAGAACACACAGTGTGAAGAGACAGTCTGCTGTTAATATCACTCGATGAATTTCGTCGGATTTGGATCATTCGGTTTACTATGCCTGACAAACCGGGTAAAGACCGCAAAGGCCAAATAAAGGGCGGATGATCTATAAGTATTTCGGAAAATTTTGAGTCACTGAAAGATCAGTTATCCCCAGTCATTATGTTTATAATGCAGTGCTTGCACTTGTCGTGACTGTTGAAGAATCTGTACCGTACCACTAAACCGTACTGCCAAGTTCCAACCTGTATTGTCCCGAGCAGCGACACTGGACACCGCTCACCGCTAGGTGCACCGCGCAACATTATCTTGACCGACCAGATCCAAGCGCCACAGTGCCACGAAGCACATACGTAACAGTGATGTAGGGACGCCAGCACCGGTTGCCATGGGAACTGCCGCTAGAGATGCAAAACTATCGATACAGTCGACAGTTTTTCCAGAACTAGTATCGATAGTGTCGCAGAACTATCGATAGTCGACTATCGAAAGTACTTCGACAGTTTTTCGATAGTCGACTATCGACAGTTTCTCGATATTCAACTATCAATAGTATTATCGATAGTTTTCTTACTATCAATAGTCAAATTTCTGGCGACTATCGATACTATTGATAGTACTATCAATAGTTTTGAACCACTAGTTTGTAGCAGTATTCATGTGGGAAGCGAACACAGTTGCCGCACTGCCGCTCGCCTCCCCTTCCTCCTCTCTTCGCCCAAACTCCCGTCTTCGTCATCACTGAAAGCTGAACCAAAGTTGGGATGGTAAATGCTTAGGCTAGTTGGTGTCCTATTTGAAAAAAAAATAAAGCGAGAAAGAGAGAAGAGGGAGCGACGCAAACTATTAGTGTAGCAAGACTATCGATAGTAAACCGTCGACAGTACTATCGATAGGTTTACAATAGTCGACTATCGATAGTTTTGCATTACAGTCAAACCCACTTATAACGAACGCGATAGTTCCGCGAAAAGTGGTCGTTTTATCAGTAGTTCGTTATACCTGGACTTCCTTTTAAAACGTTATAAATAAGGATAATGAAGCTAGTATTGGTAGTTTCACTCTGCCAGCTCTTTATTTAAAGAAACTCTTTGCACGATTCTAACGGGCCCCCAACTCTAATGCGATTGCAGATTTAGCTTTCAGATAAATAAAAAGTAAATTGCAGTCGATTCTACCGCGCAAGTAAAATAATGAAGGTTGACCACATACCTCATAGAACAGATTTTATGAAACGCACGCCACCACAAAAATAAATGCCTTGCACTAGTCCGACGATGGTTCTTCGCTGCCCACAGAGATAATTAATACTTGCTTTGGTCTAAAGCGTCTAAAGTGCCGCGCTTCCTGCGCGTGTGCGAGTGCGTGGCCGTCGCCTCTGGCAGGGTCGTCTTTCAAACAACACTTTGCGAGCTCGTCGGGTGGCTGGGATTGCGAGCCACGCAGTGCTGATCCGTTGTCATCTTTTTCCGCCAGCGAGATGCCCTTTCGTTTAAATAAAGCCTCTTAGTGGATTTTATTTCCCCATCTTAAAACGACAGACACGAGTCCGTAGACGCGAAAGAATGTGCATGATAACAAGATGGCGATGGATGGATGGTAATGGCTATACCCTTTGTACCGGGCGGCAGCTTGCGCCACCTAGCCTAACATTTCGTCATCCCTTATTTTTTTTTTTAATTTGTATGAATTTTGTTATAACAGACCCCCCCCTCTCTTTTTAAGTGAATTTATTGCTTATTTTTATCTGTATTTTTTCTTTATCCTTCCCTAGATCTCTTCCACCAATCTTCCAATCTCCTCTTAGTTACCGCAATTCTTTCCCTATCCATTCGTCCATCTATGTCCGGAAAACCCAGTGCCCCCTCCAAATCCATAGTGATCCCCCCCAAGAGGGTGGGACGAAGCCCCGTACACCTTAAAATTACATGTTCTATAGTTTCCCTTTTGCGGTTGCATACGTCGCACAGAGTGTCTACTTCCTGGAATTTAGCCCTGTATGTTTTTGTTCTTAGCACCCCCGTTCTAGCTTCGAACAGCAAAGAGCTCCCCACTGAATTATCATACAGCTGTTCCTTCTTTTTAGAAATTTAGAAAGTGGAGACACATAAGGGACGATACAGACAGGACAAACTTTCATGAAAGTTTGTCCTGTCTGTATCGTCCCTTATGTGTCTCCACTTTCTAAATGTCTAAAAAGCACCAACACGCTCAAATAGTACATGTTCCGTCTTTATTTCTTGTTTTTGTGCCCTGTATATTGTTAAAGCTGATTTCCCCTACATTCTCTCTTCCCACAATGTCCTCTCTGTTTCCTTTACTCCCTTTTCTACTGATATGCTCTGACCGGCTCCATCTCGTTGAATGTATTTAAATCTCAGCTTGCGGGTTCGGTTTGTCCACTTAGAGTTTAGACTTTTCATATATAGATACTTGTACACCAGGGGTGCACAACTCAAAAATGACGCGGGCCAAAAAATTGTTTATTGGAAACTGCGCGGGCCGCACCTAGTGTGACACGTTACACCTTTTTGCTGCAGACAGGTTTTCAATCTCTGGCATCATCGCACTGGTGGCCGTCTTCAGCACATCTCGCAGTGTCGTGTCCGTCATAGAAGATCGAAGACGGTTCTTGTTGAGGGTCATCAGTGAGAACGTCTGCTCACAGACATACGTGCTCCCAAAAAGTGATGAAAGCTTCAATGCGTGGTCCACAAGGTTTCCGTACTTGCTCCTGTCAAGGCTTCTGTAGAAGTCAAGCAGCTGAGACTCACGATGCATACTCTTCAGTTCTGGCGAGCACTGGAGGTCGATGAGTTCTAGCTGCAGCGTCGGACCTGTGTCTTCCGGTGCGACAGAAAACGGGTCGCGGAACAAATCGTAGTCACTTTTCTCACTTTCGAATACCTTGAATCTTTGCTGGAACTCGGAGAGCAGGTACTCAACCTGTGGAGCGTACGTCGCAGCTACCGTCTTCCGATTTTCGCCGGTGGGAAAGAGCTTCTGGCAGGTTGGAAAGTGAACTATGCTTCCACCCCCAAGCTGCAATTTGAAGAGGCGCAGCTTTCCTTGGAACGCGAAGATCGCGCTCACCATGTCCGAAATGAGATGGTCTTTTCCTTGGAGAGCTATGTTAAGCGTGTTCAGATGGCTTGAAATATCGGTGAGGAATGCCAGATCCCACGACCATTGTTCTTCCTCCAGCTCTGGTATGTGTTTCCCTTCCTCTTGCAAGAAAGCGATGATGTCGGCCTTCAGCGCGACGAAGCGACTCAGAACATTCCCACGGCTTAGCCAGCGAACTTCAGTGTGATACGGGATGTCCATGTGCTCACTCTCTATCTCTTTCAGGTACTCTTGAAATTTCCTGTGCTTCAATCCCCGAGCTCGTATAAAGTTGACAACCGAAGTCACGACCTTCATCACATGGTCAAACTTCATCACTTTGGCGCAGAGTGCTTCCTGGTGAAGCACACAGTGATATTGCTTCAGTTCTACACCACTGAACGCTTGAAGTAAGGCAACGGCTCCGTTTCTCTTTCCCATCATGGCTGGGGCTCCATCGGTGCAGACACCTGCGAGTTTTTCCCATGATAGCTTGAGCTTCTCGATGACGTCTTTGACCTCCTTGCTGATCTCTTCTCCCGTAGTCCGTCCGTGCATTGAGCAAAGCTCTGCCAGCTCCTGAGTCACTTCGAAGTTTTCGTTCACACCACGGATGAAAACAAGCAGCTGTGCTGTGTCTTTGATGTCTGTGCTCTCATCCAAAGCAAGAGAGTAGTAGACAAAATGACTGCAACTCCTCTCCAGCTGTTTTGATAGGTCGTCGGCAATGTCATGAACACGTCGTTGTACTGTCATTCTTGATAGGCTCAGGTTTTGGAAAACCAACTTCTTGTCCGGGCACATCTCCTCAGAAGCAATCATAAGACATTCCTTGATGAAGTCGCCATCAGTAAACGGACGACCTGAACGAGCGATCTGTCGAGATATCTGAAAAGACGCCCGCGTGGCTGCTTCAGATGTGTTCTTTGCTCTCGTAAAAATGCTTTGCTCAGCAAGCAAATTCCGTTTTAAGTCCTCGGACTTTGTTTTTCTCTCCGAATCCGAAAGAGCGCTGAAGTCGCGGGCATGTTTGGTCTCGTAGTGGCGTCGAACGTTGTATTCTTTAGGAGCCGCAAGAGATTCTCGACACACAAGACATAAGCACTTCGATGCGTTCTCAATGAAAAAGTACCTCCATGTCCACTCCTGGTTGAATTTCCGGCCCTCCTGGTCGATTTTTCTCTTCTTTGGAAGTGCACTCATATTCCAAGCGTGACACGACTAGCTTTTCTCTATCTGCAACAAGTTGTCACTGATCATGTCCCAACAGGAGGGGAGAGGGCTGTAGCCTCCGTGGAGAGAGGGAGGAGGAAACGGGATGGAGAAGAACTGGAACAAGGATAGGGGAGGGACGCTGCTGGGAGTCGACGCCAAGTCTCGTCTCTCGGGTAGCATGGCTATCTCGCTGGCGTCCAACCTTTCTCGCGAACAACGTCCGAGCCAGTCAGTCGGGTAAACAGATCGGCAAACTTAACAAGCTTATTTCATAGCGAAATATCAGGTCAAAGACGACCGTCTCTCGAACGGTCAGGGTTTTTGTTAACAACTGAGGGAGAGGAGGATTCCGAGGGTGTTGGCTTTCCTGAAGCGACCGATGCTAGTCGGACCAGCCGGGCTCTCTCTCCCAAAGGGGAGCTTAACGATTGGGACTGGAAAGACGAGGATTAACCCCCACACTCGAATTCTACAGTGGGGTGGGGAACAGTTCCAAGGTCCGCGAATTGGCCGCTGGATGATCCCTGGATTCTTTCCCAGCAGACAGCTGGCGCCGTTCAGTTCACTTCACGCCACCGTGACGGATTAGCACCCAGAAGGCCAGAAACAGACATTGTCGCATTCAGTCACCTCGTCGCCAGTCGCAGGTAAAGGTCAGAAGGATGACACGTCAGAGGAGCCCTTGGGCGGTGCCTCCCCAGAGGCGACCGTTGCTAGTCAGATCAGCCAGGCCCCAAGCGTTCGGCTAAGCCTGTGCTAATCCATCCCCCAAAGTGGCCCTAATGACTGGGAAAATGGTTCGATAAGCTTTCCACGCACTCACAAACGCAAGGACCCGGGGTCGGGTCATAACAACGCACTGGATGGCTGTACGGGCTTTTGTATTGTTGTTTTCTGTGGGTCTAGTGGAGAGGGAATATTTGTACTGAGGACGCGGAGTTTCCCCCCGGAAAAGAGGACACTGAGAAAAGTAGGTCAACGGGTTCGAATGCTTTCTGCCAAGTCAACGGCCGCAGTGCATTGAATGACACGGTAAGCGGTTTCTGCGCTCAGCTGGGCCGCGGGCCGCGGGCCACACAAAAAGTTCCCGCGGGCCGCATGCGGCCCGCGGGCCGTATGTTGTGCACCCCTGTTGTACACTTTCGCTGCCCACCGTGTATCCTCAAACGAACGTAAACAAACTGTCACGATGGCGATGGGGCTAGCCAACTTGTACCGAGCATTCAGCTCATCTTGAGTTGCATACAGAGTTTGAGTTTGCAAGCATAGAACGAACGAACGCAGCACGGCATGAGAGTTGACTTTCTCCTCCTCTTCTCCTTCCCGCGCACGCACAATCAGCAGACTACGCGACCTGGGAGGGCGTTTTTGCTTTTGTAGTTTTGTTTTCTCCCCTGCCATGATGCCGTGAAAATGATCTTAAGCGTCTCGCGAACCGCCGCTCCAGGGATGTAGCTCTTTTAATCTTTTTTTTTTTTTTTCTTTCGAATCCGACTTTGTGTTTGTTGTAACAGTATGATGCTTTGAAAAACGGTTGTTTTATCTGGACCAATTTTAATGGGTAGGGCCTTGAATTCGTATATTTTCTGAAAGTTGGTCGTTATAACCGATAGGTCGTTATATGTGGGTTTGACGTAGTCGATTAACGATAATTTTCCAATAGTCGACTACTAATAGTACTATCCATAGCTTTTCGATAGTTGGCTATCACTAGTACTATCGATAATTTGTCGACAGTCGACTATTTATAGTACTATCGATATTTTTTCGATTGTCGACTATCGATAGTTTTCTTTTTTTACTATCGATAGTCAGATTTCTGGCGAGTATCGATACTATCGATAGCACTATCAATAGTTTTGCGCCACTAACTGCCGCACCGCTTCTCCACTTGTCGCTCGCCGCCATGTTTGTTTTCTCTTTTCGGCTTTGACTCGGATATGGGATCGGCCAAAACTCGGGCTCCTCCAATAGCCCGCTCCGCCTAGAAGGACAGACGTCACAGCGAAGCCGAGCTGCCATTGGCAGCGTCCGCGTTCTTCTTTCGGGTGATTGACAGGCCTCGGTGAGGTATTGGCAAAATCTTGCTCCAAGAGCAAGGAGCGCACGCAACCTTTTTTGGACGCGCAAATCTTTTCCAGCTTCGTTCAAGCGGCGCATCCGTTTCCCGAAACCTAGTTTCGCGACACTAGACGTGCCCGAAAGATGCCGTGTGAATGTACTTAAACTGTATTGGGCAGTATACGTGTCGTCGTCCAATACATGCTACACAGGAAATCTTTCTTTGTCTCAACTTCAGTCAAACGCCTTGAGGTGTCCGTGACTCTTCCTGCCGTCTCCGACACGCAGCGCACAAAATATCTGAGAGCCTAGAGAAAATCAAATAAACACTGGTTTTGTTGATTTCCCATCTAATCCAGCACAAAAATGTAAAGACAGACAGCTAAACACCATCGCGTGTTATTTGGCTTAAGACACTCGCAATAGTGGTCGATTTCCAAGCCGCGCTGAGCTCCGATTACCCAGAAACAGATCCCTCGATAACATTAGAGTGCCTGAAATGAGTCTCCAACTAGTGCATTTCCCGCGATTTGGGCAGCGGCACGTCAGCGGAGGTGGACACAACAGACACCTGTCCTGTGGTAGGTCACTCTGCAGCCTGCGGGTCGAAGGAAACTAAAGCAGCTATGGGTTGGAACACCGCGACGACAGCAACGTCGCGTTTGCCCGTCGCCTTCTTTGCCAGCCCTTCAACAACCAACGGGCAGGATCGCGACGTCTGACGGTATAACGCGCCGAAATCCCACGATGTGTTATGCTGTAACAACGACCCGAGATTTGTTCCGAGCCCCGCAAGGACACTGCACTTTCAGACGCTCACCCGAGTAGCCTGGGGAGCTGGCAGAGTCGAGCTGATGCCGCGCAATGAGCAGAAAAATTTTGCGGGCGTTGGGCGTCAGGCTGCAGAAGACGTGCTGCAGAGAGCCGAGGGTGCTGGCGGCGCAGCTCTTGAGGGGCTCCAGGCTAGACTCCAGCACGTATGGTTCAAACGTCGTGGCATTGATCCAGACAAACCGGTAAGCTCTGGAAGTCTCCTGGTCCCACACTGTTTGGGGGAAAAAGAAGAAGAGAGCCAACCAATGTATCATATTTTGCGGGCTATACTCCTTTCCAAGAAACACTCGACCCCAGGGGCAACAAACCGTTTTTGAGCCCAGTCACTGGGTTTGAGGCTAGACTCTCACCGGCGTCCCTGCTAACCCTAACCGAGTGGACTGTGATTTTGATAGGTGCAGCCTGCGTTGGCGCAGTTTCAAACACTGCTGGAGGCTAAAATTCTAGTCTTTTCCCGCTGTATTTTGTGTTTCATGGTACATGTACTTTCCCGAGGGCATTGAGAAAGCATTGTACAAATTCGAAAAAAAAAACAAAAAAGCAAAAAGAACCCCAAAAACTGTAAACTACTTTAGATTGGGTAAGAGCGCAACAGAACGAATGCAACAAAAATGTTATTTGTCGTTTTCTTTTTTTTTTTTCAATAAGTTTTGACGTTGCTTAATTAGCCGTGTATCGAACGATGAGGCGCTTACTAGCTGTCGGAAATAATTTACAACAGAAGATAGCCAAAAGGCATGCATTTTTCACGCTCACAAATAAGGTGTTTACCAATGGACAGGACACGGACATACAATTTAGCAAGTGTTAACGTTCGAACAATATAGTGTACGTACCACACAATGCAGCGTTATTTGAAAATAATTTATTTGAGAAAGATCTCAAATAACACAGTCACAGTCCACGACAGTCACATGTTAACAATTGGACGGAATCGATGATGACTTCATTCTGGGGCACGTTTTGGGGAGAGCTTCCTTTTTTCATACCAGCACCAAGGCAAAGGAACGGGCGCGACTGACTACAACCCGAACAACTATTTTTGGCTATGACTGAGAAGGACTCTATGCAGATTATCTCTGGGAGGGGAGAGAACAGTTCTCATTGTTCGTAAAATCGCGTCGAGGGCCGTTTAACGTCCTTCCCCTCCTTTGTTTCTCATGAATGTTGAGCAGAAATGCTTGAATGGCCAGGCACTTACCAGCCCTATTTCTCACAGTGGAAGATGACACAGAAAAGGTATGCAGCATGCATCAAAAAAATTAAGTGGAAACTTTCAAGAGGGGCCAGAAAACATTGAATGCAAAACCGATAAAAGTAAAACCGATTCGATAAAAGTGACAGAGCCAAAAAAAACAGTGCCAGCAGCCTTGAAAGTGGATGGGGATGCTACGGAACACTCTGATTGTATATTTAATCAGACAAAACTTAGTTATGGAAATCTTGCGGCAGCTTCACCGAGTAAAAAAATAATTAGGTACAGATTGCCAATAATTTTATCCGGGCATCAGTTCTTTTCAAACTGCCCCTGGCGTTGCAAGAACACTGTCACCGCTGCTGCACTTCCCTTTGTTTCGAAGCAGCCATAGCATGTTTCGCGTCTCTACAGTCATCGGCGTTTCCCGAAGCGCCTCTCCAACGTCACTTCGTGTTTACCCTGGCTGCACGCAAGGTCTACGATCACAATAACCGTGGTCGTAGAGTCGTAGATCACAATAACGGGAACATCCGCATCGACAAGCACGAGCGAACCAAAGTTATCCTCGGTGGCTTTGCCAACATGTTTTCATACACTCTAGTAGAGATCGTTGCAGCTACGGAAATCGTGCGTAGGCTGAGCAAGCATGCTTACAAGAGAAAATTCGACGTGCGCGAAGCAGTTGGTGATTTTTTATCTTCGGGTCGCGGGTGTGCTTTCTGCTGCATAAGAAACTTCTCGAACCCATCCGATATGCCTTACTTGTTCTGCAAAATGGTGGACAGTGTTGAAAAGCCGATGCCAGAATGTTGCATTTTTTGGCGATTTCGAACTTGGGCCAGCCGCTTTTCTCAACCTCGCAAATCTAAGCAACTTTCGGTAAACACTCCTGATGTCCCATACGACACGGGTCTCCGTGCAGTACGCGGCAAGTGTGCGCGTCAGGGGCTCCCGAAGAAATGATCTCCTCTGGGCTCCATTGCTCCCTTGATGGCTTGACCCGATTCCGACAGGAGTCGGGCAGCCGTGAGTAGAATCAGAATATTGACGCTGCTCCCTGCCCGCGTCGGCGCATCGGCATCAAAAGCAGCGCCCTGCCAGCTCTCCGCGCTCTGCCCTCCGTCACCCATTTACTCCGTTTTCCCGGTTTGCCTCGGCGGAGAGGGGGGGGGGGGTACGGAAGGGTCTTTGTGCACCTCCATGTAGGCTTGCATGCTTTCGGTACCTCGGCCTTCATAATAAGAGCGGTTGGCTGCCAATACACTTTGAATAAAACGGTTAAAAATGCGTGCATTTTGGTCAGGTTGAACTTCGATAAAAGCAATAATTCGAAAAAGCAATTTCGTTATAACGTGGAAATACTGTACTTAAATAGTTTAAATTTTACGCAATGCGGACTATCCGCAGGTGCGGACCAATACAAGAATGTGTTTTCCCAAGGTTGTTCATTAGGAAGAGACAAGAAGCATTTTGTCAACGACAGAGTATGTTAACGATAATTTACAGTTGATACAAGCTTCTTTGTGAGCTAGTAAAGCAAGCATTTCTCGAGATGTGCTGTGTATGAGAGGCGTTCATAAAGTTTGGATTATCAGCATCAAAAATTAGGGGTGTGCGAATACCGAATAGTAGTTATCGAATTGAATTAAAAAAAAAAAGCCGAATATTGTATCGAATATTGAATAGTGATTTTATTTGTAGGAATTTTTTAAAGTGTGCTGTGAATGAGATTATTATATGTGCAGAGTATACACCTGGTGCAGAATATACATCTTGAATGGAGAAAAAGCTCAAATGTATAAAAGTTCTGGTGAAAAAAAAAAAGAAAAAGAAAAGAAAAGCAGCTGCTGATGGACGTTGGGCACTAAAGATGCAATTTTATGGCGCAAACATAATCTATCTGCCCTAAGCGTCACAAAAAACTCAAAGTTACAGAAATGCGTGCCTTATTTTTTTCTCGTTGAAAGCATGACCTAACACCGCGACATGTCCTTTTTTTTATACTTGTATATCTCAGAAAAGGGGCATTTTGCGATATTTGGTCTCAATTTTAAGGGAGAAAAAGGGCACCCGGAATTTTATCTTATATATATATAAACAGACGGCTGTTAAACCTGGGTAAATAGGCTTAAACAATATAATCTGCATAGATATTCTGAAGCAAGAAAAAAAAACATGCGGTTAGGTGGCGCAAGTCACCGTCCAACTGCCGCTATGCATCCATTCCTCCGTCTTAGAGAGCATAGATTTAAAAGAGGGCGCAAGCGAAGCTGAAACCTCGGAGACGGCTGCTGCACAGATTGGCCGTAAGTGTGCATGTATTGTCGTGTGGAAAGAAGGCGAGCGGAAGCAAACGGAAGAGCGACGACGCCTGCCCGATCGACGCTTTCATCTTTTCGTCACCTTCTCACAGTTCGTAATTCAAACGCGGCTATGGAAACCCTCTCAAATCTAGGCACATTATTTTTCCATTCCGTTTCATCGGCATGATTAACGCGACTGGTTTCATCGGCGTGGTTAATGTGGTTTTCTTTTTGTAATCTTGCAGTCACCGATTTCTGTGAGTGCGGCAAGTGTGTTCTACATCGGCGCTTCAATTTGAAACGAGGGGCTTTACTCGTGAAAAAAATTAGGCATGGCGCAGAATTCCGGCCTCCTAAGAATTCCTCTCTGGAAGTGGCGCAAATGGGATGTTTCAGTTGTGATTCAAGGCTAGATTGTGTCACGATTATGAGTAAATCTATGTGCTATAAAGTTTGTTGCGTTCGTTTCTTTTTTCTAACCTGCACGTTAGATTTTTCTGGAATGTTAGGACCAAGAGGTGTTTCTCGCATGGTCTGTTTAACATCACGGCACTAACATCGGGATAAAAAACACCTTTTTTGTCAGCTCCACGCCGACCGCGCGTCTTTGGCCGAATAAATTGATTATTCGAGTGTCCGAATACTAGAAATTCGATTCGCGAATCGAATTATTCGGGAACTTGCTATTCGATTCGAATTCGTATATTCGAGTATTTGCACACCCCTATCAAAAATAGAAAAAAGGGGAACAAAGCAGGTGTCAAAACGACCGCGCAAACCTCTAGTTTCGGCACAGTATGCGGAGCGCAAGTTCGTCTGCTTCTTGTGCAGGGGTTACGGCGACGTCAGAACGCCGAGCTCCAATTGGCTCAATTGGAAGAATAGTGGGTAGACCTCAATGCCAGCTGCCTTGAGGTCTACCCACTATCCTCCCAATCGAGCCAATCAGAGCTCGGCGGTCTGATGTCACCGTAACCCCGGCGCAAGAATCAGATAAACTTGTGCTCCACATTAACATTGCACGCTATAGTGAGTCTGGGATCAGCGCACAACATACTTCGCAACAGCCTGTATATGACAAAACCTTCTGCGCACTGTGTTCCGCAGCTGCTGTCCCCAATGCAAAAAGACCTCCGGAAGGAAGCGGCTGCCGAAACGTTGCAGCTGTGCGAGAGCGACCTTGCAGCTGTGCGAGAGCGACCTTAATAACTTTTTCAAAGTCCTCATCACTATGAATGAGCATTAGGTTCACAACTATGAATGACTGTTGGGTTCACCACTATGATCCAGAGACAACATTAAAAAGCAAACAGTGGCAGCATGTGAACTCACCCGCACCAAATAAGGCCATGATTGTGCCGCCGTCGAGAAAGGTCGTGGTGAGCATGTTTTGAGACTGTCGTGGTGTTCTTTTATCAGATCATGCTAACAAAGGTCAAACGATCACAGGAAATTATTATTGTGAGCTTCTGACAAAGTTGCAACAAGCCATCGAGGCAAAGCACAGCAAGAAGCCCATGAAAGGCACCCGTCTGCTTTGTGACAGTGCCCCGGCTCACTCGGTGCAGGCAACGTTGTCACGCGCGGCCTCTTTAGGTTATGAAATTTTGCGTCATCCCCCATGTTCATTCGAACTCTCACCTAGTGACTTCTTTCTCTTCCCTCGCACGAAGACTCCACTGCATGGAAAGCATTTTAGGGACGACGAACAAGCGACTGCCGAAGTGAAGCACTTCCTGAACACTCAAAACCAGGAGTTCTGTAACAACAGCCTCTGGCAGGTTGTCCATCACTGGCCAAGGTGTGTGACTTTAGGTGGCAAATATGTAGGGGAAGACTAAACTTCTACCCAAGTTTCATTGCTGAGTCTCTATTCCTTTCTGACAATAATATGAACTTTATGAACGCCCCTCGTATAAGAATATTTTGTGTGCAGACTGGACATCAGGTGCAGCCTATGCACGGGGCATGGACCATCTAGGGAAAAAGCTTTGTGTTTGCCCAACATTTGCCCCCGCAGACATCCTGAAAATGTGGCAAGTAAAATGCAGCATCGGCAAAAAGGACCCCGTTGTAAGGATGGGTCGGTGTTGAGCTGAGGCTCGCGTGTTATTCGCGAGCTGACATCCACAGTGCATGAGAGCCCATGCCCAGCTTGAGAAATATAGATTAAATATTTGTTCTAGAAAATTTTTAGGGCTTCCATCAAACCCTTCCTGAAATAAAACAAGCAAATTTTGGGGGTTTACGTGCCAAACCCACAAGGGGCGTCTGGCACGTCCTGGAAGAGGACTGAGGAATAATTTCAACCACCTGGCTATCATTTGACGTGCAAAAGAAAAGCTCGGTTAGATGGCACCATCTTTACACTGAGCCTTTGTCAGATTGAGGCATCATGGATGGCAAGCAATATATATGTCTAATCAACACAGCACAGACGCAGGATTCTGCCTGTGAAGATCAACATGAGAGTGCTGTATTCGTCTTGTGAATTTTTGTCTCAACTAAAGGTGGTCGATGTGCCATTTTTTTCGTAAATCAGAGTTTGTTGTAGCATTGACGAAACTTAGCAGATCCTCTGTGCACTATAAAACAAAATATGCCTCATTTTCTTTTTAATTTCTTTTTTCATCAATTCATACAAAAAAGGACCACAAAGAAAGCATGCAAAATCGCACTGATGAAAGTGATGGAAGTGCCATTTGACATTTTGGAGCAGGCCTTGTAGCAGGCAAAATGTTGTTTTGGAGCAGGTAGTGGCCCTTTTGGAGCAGGGTCCCGGCATATGTGGCATATTACTTGAAAATGAAATAAGGCTGCATGCTATATAAGCCCATCTCTATTATGAAACACAGCGCCTGTCGCCTTTTTAAGACCGGAATATATAAAGTCAACACAGTAAACACAAAAAAAAACATTTTTTTAAAATAACGTTTATCTGCTCGTCAGATAAAAAATTCCAATTAAATATGTCACACTGTAGTTCTGATGGTACCGGATATTTAGTTTTATCAGCCTGCACTTCTTTTAAGGTATCTGCAGCAGCATCTAACGACCCTCACTGTTGTGGAATGTTTTAGTTCAGATTAGAGTTGTCTTTCGGGCAGCAGCTTCAAATATTGCGGTATCTGATACTGTAAGACCCTTTATTTTCGCGGCCCCCATTTTTCGCGAATCAGTCACAGTGGACACAATCGCGGCCACTAAATTTCGCGAATTCCGGACGCCTGCACTGAAACTATTAAAGACCGACATTTTCGCGTCCCTTAAGTTTCGCGAATTTTTCAATTCGCGAAATTCGCGAAAATTAAGGGTTCGCGAACATTAAGGGTTTTACTTTGCTTCAAAAATTCCGATTCATTTTCGATGTGCTGGCGAAGTCACGATCGGATCACGGCGAGTATACCCGTTGAGTGCGCTCCTTGGCATGCACCGACGCGCTGCAGAGAAGCGACACCCGCGGAGCAGACACCGCAGTCGCGCGAGTCGCGCAGTGCTTTGTGCTCCGAAAAGGACGGTGAGGCTTTACCAGCACTACATCCAGAGTTTGGTGCAACTCAACTATAGGGAGTATTCACTGGCGGCCATAGCTGTGTGCTCGGCTGCGAAGCGCGTGCTGAACGCGAGCTTCCACAGTTCTTTCGACACGTGCATTCCGCACCACTAAGATTGCCGGTCTTGGCAGCCTATTCATGCGAGCTCGTTCTGAGCATGCGCTCTAAACAGTGACCTCAAATATGGCGGCCAGTGAATACCTCCTATAGGGGGTATTCACTGGCCGCCATATTTGAGGTCACTGTTTAGAGCGCATGCTCAGACCGAGCTCGCATTAATAGGCTGCCAAGACCGGCAATTTTGGTGGTGCGGGGTGCACGTTGCAAAATAACTGTGGAAGCTCGCCATCAACACGTGCTCAGCATTAGCGCACACAGATATGGCCGCCAGTGAATACACCCTATACTTCGTTTCAGCTTCGGTGCGAGCGCAGCCGAAGCTACAAGCGCGCGCATGGAGCTCGTAACGGTGCCCACACTGCACGATCCCACGCGCGAGTCAGGAATGCACAGAGCATTGGGCTCGCGCTAGCTTTGGCTTCGCTGGTAGCTAGCGCACGGGAACAGGGCAGGCCAACATTGAAAACATTCACAAGCTCGGCCCTTTTTTTTTTTTAAATAGGCTGCTCAGTGGGATGGTTCTTCGCTTAGCCTCTGCAGCTTTGGTCTCAGATGTTGCTAACGTTGTTCCTTTCAATGATGATGATGATAATACGCCCTCGCAGTTTCGGTTTGCGTAACAGTTGCGGCGCGGAAAATACCGCGGTACCGCCACGCGCTCTGATTAGACTTCAATTTTTTTATTTTTTATTGCTACATCTCATCTCGGCGCAGGCATGGCGCAATTCTTCGGTAAAATGACAATTTGGCGCTATATGTAGCAGGATTGCGTCCTTGGCGCAATTTGGCGCAATTGGCGCAGCACTTCCATCACTGTGATGAAAACCTGAGACAGTATATGTAATAAAAAACAAAAAACACCGCTCTAGAAGTCTTCTTACTGGCGTTGGGTATGCATCTGCCATTGGTGCAGTTGGTTTGAAACTATGATCTGGCCAGCGATTTTATATTTTGCGGTAGAAATTTATAAAAGATGCCGACCAGTTCCTCATAACATAATTGCTCTCGGCAAGGTTTTACTGCACTTTAAAGGGAGCAACAGAAAAGATCCTGCTTCGATGCAGGCATGTTGAGGAGGCCACACTCACAGAGCGAAGCATTCACGTGGTCCACGGAGGCAACGATGTGGATGTGCGCAACCGCCGACAGCCTGGAAAGCACCGCCTGGGCCTTGGACTGCCTCAGGTTTGGGCCGTCTATGTTGTTGATCAGCAGGTAGAGTTCATCGGCATCTAGGGCGAAAATTGAGTTCAGACAATTGTCTGGACACGTGTCCAGAAAAATAATTTTGTTGGGAAAAAAGGTTGATTTTAAGGAATGCTATATTTCGGTCCACCAACAACTGAAGACAATTTGCACAAAGGTTCATTCTTTTCTGCTACTTAAAGGGTAACACCAGTACATTTTCTCGATTTTAAGGTTGCGACCGTTCTTAGTGAAGGAAGTGTCCCTGAATTACAAGGTGTAAGTTCTTTTTTGACACCTTGTGTAGTTTTGTAGATATCCTATCCCTAAGTTTTGCTACAGAAAGCTACAGAAACTGCCAGTGCGGCACCCGTTTTCATTGCTTATGTGTTCTCTTGCTTTAGCCCTGTTGAGCGCGCTTCTTACTGAGGACCGGTGCTCTGCAGAAAAGCAACACTTGTGGAAGCGAGCTCTGCGGGTGTTGCTTCTCCGCGGTGCTCGGAAGGAAGCGTGCTCAACAGGGCCGCGAGAACAAAAAGTATGAATTACACAAAAACGCCATTCGAATCAAGCGGCTTATAAATACATTAAACAAATAGCGGGATAACCAATATTTTGAAATTTGTTTAAATTAACCAGGTGTATGAAATATCCGATCTTGAACTATCGTTAGCCAACTGTAATCTAAACACATTAAATGTCTAGATTATTAAGTTTCTTAATAATGTCTAGATTAATAATGTCTATCTAGGAATAAATAATGTCTATTAATGTCTAGATTACTATTTATTAAAAATCTAGACATATTAAATGTATTTTTTCCCATTCCATTTTTTCGGTAAAAATTTCATTTTAGTCAATTACTGTTTCGTAAGAGGACTAAAGAAAAGGCTCATTTTTGTTTTTCCTGTCTGAATTTTAATGAGGAAGGCGCCTGTGGAATTAAGACTTTGCCAAGAACACAGAAAATATAAAACTTGTTTGATTCTGCAGAACAATGTTATAAAAAAAAGAATTACATTTAACAAAATCTTTTTCACAGTGGCACTCTTCAGATATTCTGCTTTATAATATCTATGAAAAACAATAATGCTCAACACTACATTCTTTTTGTATAAATAGATTGACTAAACAATGTTGGTGTGTCCCCAAGAGAAGCTATCATAATTTGTTTGACAATTATTGCAGAAAGTTGAAACTTTATTATGACTAGCAGTCTACACTGGTACTGTCATTTGTTTCAAGCTACGGGTTTAGAAGTGGACCCTCCTGGGCAGTGCCACCCTTAAAACTTCTCACAAACACGAGAAGCTAGTCACAAGAAATCTGAAGGCAACCAGCTACCTTCCTCGGAGAAGTGTTCGACGATGTGGTCTACTTGTCCCGCCAGGCCGGGCGCTGGCGACGAGTCTTGTCGGATTACTTGGCGAATTATGGTGGTAAGAATCTGAGGTAAAAAAAAAAAAATGGACATGCACGTCAAGGGTTGAAATGTATGCATTGATCCTGAAGTGAAGCGGCCAGTGCCACTCATGAGGCTGCCAAGGCATCCAAAACATTACTTATCTTCTTTCTCTCTTCCACTTAATAAAAAAAAATGAGAACATACCGTAAAATACCGGACAAGCGCCCACTCAAAATTTAGAGATAATTGTGAAAAATTGGGGGATGGGCGCTTGTCATTTTCTCAGATCTTAAATTTGGGAATGGGCGGATGCGCGGTATTCTACGGTAGTGCTGTGATAAGGTGAGCAACGTCCCAAAGCTAAAAGGCCTCATCACACTGAGCAGGCTACTACTACCAGTGTAAATAACAAATTTCGTGGTACCTCTTGCAAAGTGAGGCCCGGGTTGAACCCGTTGACCGTGACGCAGAAAGACTCTGAAAGCATGTCATCCTTGAAGCTCTGCAGAAGCTTAATCTTGGAGCCGGGGCCGTGGAGGAGAAGGTTGAAGCCTTCCCTTCAGGAAAAAACAGAATTAAGTGCTGCAATTTAATATACAGAGAGTGACATACCCAACTACTAAATACTTGACATTTTTTAGGCACGGCTAACAGGTATATGCAGCATAGCAGGTTCAGATCTCGTATAGAAGTGCACATAAGTTAGTGGCTACCCTTCGCAACAGTTGTAGGGGTCACACATCAATTGCTTATGAGCAGTGCCGATTGGGAGGTGTTCTTGGGAGTCATACTCGGACTGTGGTTTATTTCGGTCTACCGACACACATGGCACGGCTGCTTGTTTTTACCGAGGATTAGAAAAAGCCAAAAGGGCAAGCAGACTACAGCTACCAGCAGTTAGGCCCAAATTTTTCTTCTACCTGCTCAACTGGTGGCAGTGTCTGAACAATTTGCTATGTTTTATAGCCTGTATCTGAAAAGTACCTCGAATTTATGCTCTCGCTTTGGCCTTGTCAGTTTGGGGACTAGCAGCCAGGTTTCGTCAGCCCTGCAAAGAAACTAGCAGCAGTGCCGGTTGGGCTGAAAGGCCGAACTAAACAAAACTATATTAATTTTGTTTTGCAAATGACACCAATCATGTTCTAGGGGATCGAAAAATACTCGGCGCCTTTGTATAGGAGATGAGAGCATCTCCAGAGCATCAGCCACAACAGCCATCTTGAATTGCGAGAGCAGACAAAGCACCGTCATGAAAATCCCAGAAAACGAAGGTATGAATGAAGTAGGCCCACCTCAGGAGCGCCCACCACAGCGAGAAGCAAGTCCTGTGCTGGCGGAGAAGCGCCCTGCGGTGCGTGGCGTGGGGGTCACAGGCCGCTTCCAGGATGTGGTTTATCTCGTCAGGGGCCATGACGGGCCTCCCGAGCTTGGACAGCGTGTGATTGGACGTGTTGCCCTTCCCAGAGAGCAAGAAATAGCCCTTGCCGCTTTCGTCGTTGGGATCCTAGGGACGAAACCAAGCGAATCGTTACAAAACGCCAGATGCTCTGCGAGTGTGCCACAACGTTCCTTCCAACCACTGCCGCATGAAACCCATTCACTGAAGGGTCAGCGGTTATGAAACTCTTAGGGGCAAGAGTACCCTTCCAGAAGAACTTCAGATGTTTTGCTTATCCCCTCCTCCAGAGTGAAAAGGACGGGCCAAGTGCTGCGGTGTCTGACTTGCAAGATAAGGCTGCAGTGCTTAACATCGAACACCCTCAATGAGTGGACGTGCTATTGCGGACGATATGAGCTTAAAAATGCACAGCAAATTGCACGTCAAATGTGTGGTTTCGGTCCAATTCCTCTGGGATTGATGTCAACGCTCTCGGCGCTCTTCCTCGGTTAGTTCAGCGACTGGCTTAACACGTGGCATGTCCACTTGATAGCCATTCCTGGAATGGAGATATCAGAGCTAACCCGGGTTTTAAACACCTGGCGCTCTTCCGGAACCCTCCATAGCCACAGATGTTCCTCCGACGACATCCAACCACCGTCTGGCGGGCAAGCGGTGGCGCGTGAGTGATTGCAGAATCACCAGCCAATCGGCGTCAAGTGAGCGTGGCATCGCGCGTGACATCACACATAAACCAGCCAATCGGTGTCAAGCTAGGGGGTGTGACGTCATCACCTGGCTCAGCCAATCAGCATTGAGTAAATCGGGGGCTTAGCTTTCTGCTTCATAAATTTCTAGATGCCCCCTGACGAGACAAAGCATGTTTCACGTGAACAGTCCTTCGAGCTTCTTTGGCGTACCTGGTAGGTTTTGAAAGAGCTGTGGTCGAAGCTAGAAATAAAACGCAAAGTTAAGGTCCCATACTTCAGACTATCTGAAAAATAAAGAGATATAATTGAACTTGGAGGACCGCAGACGCAGAAAAAAATCAGATTGAGTGCTTCAGCTCATGTTGCCAGCGGGGCACAGGCTTCTCCGAGAACAGCTCGATAATTCTTGGTGGTGTTGGGGACAGTTTTAGCGGCAGGTCGGGTTCAGGTAACTATTTTCGTCGTTGTGAGAACTAAGAAGGTTGATTCGCAAACGTGAGTGGTAGGACAAGGCACAAAGAATTAAGAGTGAGCCCGCTGGAAAATTCCCAGCATATGCCGCCATTACGAAAACAAATTTGAGTTCCCCCATGCCCTGGTTAAGCACCCCTAGGGGTATAAGTACTGCAGATTGAGAACCCCTCTCACCGAGGTAACATTAAAGACGCCGACAAACTGGCAACTTTCAACGTTGCAAGAACCTGAGAAAAAGAAAACAAAGAAAAGGGACAAGACCACCAGAATCTGCACCTAAGACTCACAATAACAGGTTTCATGGTTGGCATATCTGTTTATGAGTGCAGAGCAGACAGAAAAGGGTGCAATGGTACAATTATTTCCTTTTTTAGATGGAAAACTCCCAGTGCCATTTCTGTGTAACTAAAACTACCAAAGATAATTAACTACTAGCAAGAGTAATTTCAGGTGGTCAGCATCTGAAAATGTATTACGCTGAAAAAGCATAGCTCTTGAAACAGCAGGCAGTACCGTTATTACACCATCTGCTGTCTCTTTTGTTCGGCCCATTTTGCTTGGTGTAAAAAAATGAAAGACAGTTACAATTCTCTGTAATGCCGAATTAGAGTGCAGCTCTTGAGGAGGAGGAGGGGAGGGTATGGATGGGAGGGTATGCCCCTCCTTCTCTTCTGCTCCCCTCCTATTTAGCGGAAAAGTTTTTCTAAATTTCCCGCTAAATTTAAAGGAACACTGACACCCCCAAAATTTTTTTTTTCCTTTTTTGTCAGGCGATTCATTATGGTGTCGGAATACTATCCAATTAATATTTTGCTACAGAGTCACATATTTTTTTAATAAAGCCAAAAAATGCAACTGCTCGAAACCGAAAACTCCCTCACCGCACGGGGAAGTGGAGAGGATAGAGTGAGTGGCGGAAGTCACGTGGCTACACCCGACCGTGCGTTTTTTGTTTTTTTTTTCTCTCCGCACGTAGCAGACGAAATGCGTTCGTTCGCCGTGCGATTCCTTTGCAGTTATGTTTGTTCCGCTCGCTGTCCTGTACTTCAAGATGAGTTGTTTTGTACATTTAAGTGTTGGCAATTAGCAGTGAGTGCCTGTGGTGAATTCCCGTGATCGGCTCCGAAAAGAATACTCCCAAGATGTTGCGTGAAGAGCTGCCTCACATGTCCTGCATCTGAAAGTGGCATTGTGCAGCAGAGTGCACAATTTTCCGAAAGATCAACGGGTCGGGATCAATGGCTGGCTGCAATCCCTGTAAAACAGTTACGCGAGACTCAGAAAGCGGATGCTACTCGATTCATATGCTCCTTGCATTTTGTGGAAAGTGACTACATTGAGATCGCAGGTGTCAAAAATGGAATCCCATACCATTTACGTTCAGCGACGTATCGTCCACAACAATTGTTTTTTTCAGTGATAATTGTAAGAAAAGAAATGCAAACAATGCAAAATGCTTGACAAAAAAAAAATACACCCACACCAGGGATTGAACACGTGCCCTCTGCGTGTAAAGCGGACCTCTTTTCACTGAGTTACTGAAGGAACTCTATCATGCGTAGTAATGCAGCAGGGTAGACTGTATGTGGGAAGTTTGCTGCCGATTTCGCTTCAATACATGCACTCCCGGCTTGAATTCAGGCAGCACCACGCAGAGGCCACATTCGCACCTCGTAAAGAAACCGTATGCGTTCGTATTCAACTCGAAGTACGCACTTCGTGCTTGACGTTTGAGCGAGCGATGTCTTCAGCAACGAGAAGGGACGACGGCTCGGCGACATCTTCGTGCAATCGGCTTGCTGGTCGGGCGTGTCGTACGGGACGAATTCTTTTGATCGGTCCAAAATTTCTCTTTCGAAGGAAGACAGGATTCGCCGGTACCGTGAACGACAGTTCTGAAGTAGAGGTCCAATGCCCGTCGTCCGCAGCCATCCGCTAGTCCCACGATACGCGAAACGACGCCATGTTGAGAATTATGCAGTGATCGCACAGAATGCTTCCGGTTGTCTGTGCTACCTTTTATTTTCAATCAACGTATTTGCAGCTTTTTGGAAGCCACAAAAAATGGGTTTCATATTTTTTTCTATTTTTAATATTGACTGTGTGCCTTCAATGACCCACGACTTTGATTAAATTTGGTGGTCGCAGTCAAAACCTTAGAAAACGGCCCGTGACCACGAAAAAGAGAGTGAGCGCGACTCAAACCGGCCAGTTCTCGATTGGCGGTTTTCGGGCGGAAATAACCGAATTTCGAGCCGCAAATTCTGTTCTGGGTAGTGGGCTCTCATATGTCACGTACAACTAAAAACCTCGGCGAGCATAAATACCCTGTCAGTGCCCCTTAAACGGGGAAATTTTTCCGCCAAATAGGCGGGGGATTCTTTGCACTAAATTTAGCGGGAAATGTTTTCTGCTAGATTTAGCAGGGAAATTTTTCCGCTAGATTTAGTAGACATTTTTCCGCTAGATTTAGCAGAAATTTTGTCACTAAATTTAGCAGGGAAATTTTTCCGCTAAATTTAGCGGGGAAACTTTCCCACTAAATTTAGAGAACAAATTCCTCTGCTAAATTTAGTGAGTGAGTGAGTGAGTGAGTGAGTGAGTGAGTGAGTGTGAGTGTGTGTGTGTGTGTGTGTGTGTGTGTGTGTGTGTGTGTGTGTGTGTGTGTGGGGGGGGGGGGGGGGGGAACTGAAGCCTCATAAGTTCTCTCTATGCCACTGGATGGAGGTTCTTTTTGTTCTGCAAGGTATGCAGTGCAGTCAAATAGAAAGTGCCGATTGCTAGCAGTGCAAAACAAAAACTATCAAAGATGATTTCAGAAATACAGGATGTATGTGGCAAGTCAAAGAGTCAGAGTTGTTGTAAGCTCGTTTAAAGAGCAGGAGGTTAGTCTGCCGGTGGCACCCGGTGCGCCCACTGCAGATAGGCAATTTGGCTAATGCGATGCAACTGCCAACCTACAGCCCTAATCTACACGGCAGGACCGAGGTCACCTGCTGCCATTGGTCAACTTCACACAGCCGACGGCGATGTCCCGGTCCCTCGGTCCCGCCGTGTAGATTACGGCCCCTGGAGTCTTTGATGTGCATCCCGCAGTAGGGATTACACAAACGCACACAGGCACGATGCTCATCCACATCAAAATGGGGTGGAGACTGATCCCAGGAATAATGCCTCTGCGGTGCAAGCTCTTTTGCTCCACATGCTCAGAGCTGCAGCAGGCAAAAACACACTCAGTCACCGAGTACCTTTTCAAACCGACTAAACATGGAAACAATAGTGGATGTAGGCAGCTGCAACTAAGCACCGCTGCATAAACACGCTCGTAAAAGCTTTATTGCAGCAAATTCACCCTTTAAAAGAGCAGCGCCGCGACAGGATGAATAAAAAGACTACCCCAGATACTGAGTCGACGCTCACCAAAGCAGACGGACAACATGACACCCAAGCACTTTGGATTTGGAAAGAACCCCTGGCAGAAAATGCAATTGATCCATTTTTCTAAGAGTCTTTCTAATCCCCTTGTAGTAAAATTAGAGTGATGCCTATTTTAACGGCACAAGATCAGAAATGAACTTGCATCACAATATATTGCCTGTGAATATAAGGCAATAATGACAATGCTTTAAAAAAAACTGTTCAAGAAGTGTGGGCTACTTTTAAAAATGAAAAATAGACAGCAAGCTCTAGTAACATAATGGTTAATTTACTTCAAAAGTAACTTATTACGGAAAACTAACTTGAGTCAAGAACCAACAATATTTTGCCATTTGCCTATAGGTGTGGGTACAAGGCTATAGAGGCCTCCGTATCACATGGACATTTCAGGTACACTCTAGCTTCGAGGCATTGCCATTCTCCGCACACTTTTAGTTCTTGACTGCACACTAACTGCTGCATTAATTGTCTGCCCAGTTACCGGAGAGTACTGTGCAAGGGCAGTACGCACTCACCATGTCAGCACTGTTCCCTTCCTCGTCATCGCCATCACAAGAGGACTTGTCACTGTCCGACTCGGCGGAACTGCTGCCACGCTCCTCTTCTTTCATCTTTGACAGATCTAAAGGTAAAACAATAGAGTTGATTGACTAGATAATTATTTATGAATCTAGTGTATCAAATGTAGTCATTAAAAACATTAGATTAGTGAAATGTGCTCATTTTAAACACCAACTCCGACAATAAACTCTGGTGTATGACACAAGATTGTGCGTGTAAAATGTGAAAAAACACGGATGCCATGTTCGCGCCAGCTGTGTCGCACAGTTTATCTCGGCGTGCAACAACAAACCCTTTTCCAAATTAGCCGTTCGGAGGCGCCTGGTTAGAACATGCGTGCCCACGGGCAACAGACAAAGAAGCTAGACCCTGTTGACTCCCCTGAGCTACTGTGACCTAGGCAAGCTTCTCAGATGTCGCTCTTGTTCCCACTGTGGAACAAACCTCCCCCTTCCGAGTTCATACAAAGGGCAAGAGAAAAGGAGGTCCTTCTGCTCTCACCTAGTAAAAGAAAGTCAAGTAAAGCTAGCTACACTCAAACAATACTGACCAAACTGTGCTGCTATGTTAAGCGTTAAATGACGATGACACAAGAAAAACCAAGACATACACATGTAATAAGTGCAATAGAAAACATGGCGTCGTTAAATGGATAGCAGCACAATTTAATCAATGTCAGGCGAAACTACTTGCAAGCTTGCTACCCTGAGACCATGAGTTAAAAAAGGTAGGGTCCAGAATAAAAATTTACTTGGTATCTTTCGACGAAAAATAAAAACTCCGGGCCAATCCCTTTTGCTTATTTCCGCGGGGAAAACACAGCTTTGCAGGACCAATTAGAAACGGCAATCTTTAGCACATTATCGGTTGATCTTATTTTGCCGAAATCTAGATGTTATAAAGGGTACAGTTGTTATAATATCCATCCATTCATCCAGTAACTTTTTAGAAAACTTTTTCGGGTAACAAATAAATAATTGTAATAACCCAATGACCAGAAGACCAGCAGGCAATTACATCGAAGCATCAAGGAATTCTTTTGAACCAAAGTGGCATGGAGTTGTTGTATTTAAAAAGACTAGACAGAAAAAGATTATACTCAGGGTGTCTAGCAAATTATTACCGTAAAATACCGAAAGGGCGCTCTCCCCCGAGAGATCACCCATCCCGTTTTTCTGGCTAAATATCTGTAACATAAAAATACCGAAACATCGCCCACCCCCCCATTCCCGTTGGACGTCAAGCGATGTCCGACGGGAATCGCGCATAAACGGCGCGATCGGCGGTACCGGTGTGTCCGAGAAGCGAGTTCATAGCGGGTTCCCGCGTTTCTGTCTGCGATCTGCGTGCGATATCGGCTCGCTTAACACGCTAGTTGTTCCCGCGCATATATTGCATCGTGAAATGCGAATCTGCTGCATGCGCTATTTGCGGTATCCGTTCCAAAGTTGAAAGCAGATTCCCGTGTTTTTGTCCGCGATATCGATTTTTAGCTGTAAGTAACACGCGCGAGTTGTTCCCGCGTGTATATTGCATCGTGAAATGCGATTCTGTTGCGTCCGCGATCTGCTGTATTTGTTTCTGTGACATGCGAGTTTGTAGCGTATTCCCGTGTTTTTGTCCGCGATCTGCGCACGCGATATCGGTTTCCGTGACAGGCAAGATTGTAGCGGGTTCCCGCGTCTTTATTGCACCATAAAACTTGAATCTGCTGCGTCCGCGTTCCCGTGAGATGCGAGTTCTCGGCGGGTTTCTGCAAGTCCTTCTCACCGTGAAACGCGAATCTGCTGCGTCAGCCACTTACGGTATTCTTTCCCGTGACACAGGAGTTTGTAGCGGATTCTCGCGTGTTTACCGCATCGTGAAACGCGAATTTGCCGTGTTCGCGATCTCCGGTATCAGCTCCCGCATCACGTGGTTTGTAGCGGGTGCCCCGGCGCTTATCATTAATTTTTGATAAAGTTTTGGCGTCCTTACGAGATGTTACGGTATTTTGAAATTCCCTGACCTTTTCCAGGATTTCCCTGACTTCCAGTTGAAATTCTCTGACCATTGTAAAGGCGGTTAAATATATAAGACCATTACAACACAAAGCATTTTTTTATTTATAAAGCACAATTATAATCAGTACAAATTAGGGTATCTGATTAGGTTGCCTAATATTGTACAAAGCTTATGCAAACACAATCTGCTCTTGCTGCTTAAGAGTCTCAGTTATTGCACAAGGGTTGTCCAAGCATACATCTCACTTCTTGCGGGAGTCGATTTTTTCTTGCAGGAGACTGGCCTCCATTAGTGATTCACGGAGCAGCCTTCGCTTCTTTTCTTCTAGTTCTTTCACAAGAGCGGCCACTCTTTTCTTGTTTTTCTGAAGATCTGACTCCTTCCTTCTTTTTCTGCAATTTCTGTCGAAAGATGCTGCAGGAATCGTGAACCATCTGCACCATCTTGTCAGTAATTTCAATCTTGTCCACGCCGCCTGCTTCCAGCACAGCGTCATGCACCACTCGCTGCGCTATGAGTGATTCTTCTTTCATGTTTTCAAAAATGCACTCTTTGTTGACTGAGAAGCCTTTTTCTACGGCAGCACTGCCGTGAGACAAGCATAGAATGATCTTGATGAAAGACAGCAGCTCTCTGTGATCATGGGAGCAGAGATCTAGCCACAGAACGTCCAGCCTCTCTCTTTCCTGTCAAAATCTTTCAATTTTTTCTGTGCAAGGCCCAGTGAACAGATCTGTACATAGGAACGATGGGCCCGTTCTGCTTGTAGACCGGTCAGCCACTGGTCTTCTGAAAGCACTTCAAGTGCGAGGGTCAGCTGTTTGCGGCCAGTTTCAGGAGACAATGCGAATGCTGGATCCAAGCAGCTGGCACCCCTAGTTAGTTTATGCTTCAATGGTGACCTCTCCATCACCTTTCGGGAGCACACCTTAACGAAGGAAACACAGTCTTTCTTGAATTTGAGCAAGGTAAGCTGTGGTAGCTTGGGCGCCTTGCGGAGCTCGTTCTTTGCGGCAAACCCAACGTCAAAAGTGGCTACAGCTATACAGTTCTCGGGTTTTTCCAGGTCAACTTTCAGTAGCTTAAGAGGCATGTCCGCAGCATTCAGTATTTTCTTCTTGAGAATTCTTGCAAGCTACAGTGCCGTCGAAAGAAAGGGAACCATTGGCTTGTCGGTCTGAAATTCTGACAAAAATGGCTCCAGTTCTTCAGCAATCGACAGTATGAAGGCTAGTTTTACCAGCAACAGCTGATCACTGACTGCGTTCACAACGGCGCTGTAGCTGGAGTATGTCGGCCGCTTGTTTTCCTTTGTTGAGCACTCTACGAACTTTGCTAAGTTCGGAAAAACTTGTAATGCCCTGGTGATGACCTTGCCGTTTTCGAGCCACCTTACTGCACAGAACTTGAGAGGAAATAGTGTGCTCCCGGTGAAGTTGGCATAATCTGCACGATGAGCAGGCACATATTTGAAGAGGTTGTAGCTGCTGCGAGGAAATGCTACTACATCCCAACCAGTTCCAGCATGGCCTGCCTTGTATGCACCATTCATTACGTGCAGCCCACAACTTCCAATGTCCAGAATACTGTGGCTCTCTACCGATTCCTTCAGTTGTTCCTTCAGCGACCTTAGAAACTTCAAGTTTACATTTGGACCATCCATCGAAACTTGTAGTATCTTCGCTTGTTTGATCGGTTCTGTGGCCTCCCTGAATGCTGATACCAGGTCCTCCGCACAGGTGTACGGCCCAGGAAGCACGAAGTGAGGTACTGCGTCTTCACAGTGCCACTGGTAGTGTCCCAATATTAGACAAGCACATCCATCTGTTGCTTCTGAGTCACTCTGTTGAGTGACTCGTCAAACGAAACAACTACGAAATGCACACTGGCGAGGCTTGTTAGCAGCTTATTCCTAAAGTAGGGCGCAATACTGTGGTAGATGGTATATCTTACCTTCTCCTTCCCTAACTGAAGTTTTGCAGCGACTTCACAAGCGGGAAATATGAGAGCGAAGAGTGAGACCGATGCTGCTGTAGAACGAAGGGATCCGTGAATCGCTACCGAGTTTAAGCACCAAATTATCTCGGCCTTTGTCACAGCGCTGTTCAGTAGAAAGCCGCTCATCGACGTCTTCACACTTGTTGAGGTGGCTGCAGACTCTTCCAGGGCACATCGGCGGTCTCCGCTACATCCTGCCAAAACGTTCGTTGCTGCCATAAAAAATGACAGAAGTCCAGATTGGGAACGGCTTGACTGAGACTTCAAAGCAGCAAGGTGCTTTTTGCTTGATGCGTGACTGGAAACTGCCGTGTTTCCGATGCTGCTCAAAGAAAACGTTTTGCAGCACATCGAGCATGAGCACTCTGAGGATCACTTTTCACGGGCTTAATCCAACTTGAATATTCAGATATATTCGGATTCATCCAGTCCAGATTAAACGAGCACTTCCTTGCCGCCAACATCGTCAGCGAAGAAGCCACTTCCGGAAACACAATGAAAACACGACGCTCAACCACACACGTCAATAACCGAAAGCATGGCCGCATGGCCGCCAGATGCACACTTTCGGATACTTTCGGCTTGGATTGGATTGCGGTCTGTGGCTTTCCTATTTGTTACTAAATCTAGTGGCTTTAACTGGATCCAGCAGGCACGTAGCCAGGATTTTGTTTAGGGGGGGGAGGGGGGGCCATGACAAAATGCTTTATGAGGGGGAGGGGGGAGAGGAGGTCCCAGCAAAATGAAAGATTTCGGGGGGGGGGGCCGGGCCCCATGGGCCCTTCCCTGGCTACATGCCTGAAATCTAGCCTAGTGTCGCACCCTCAATCCAATCCAATCCAATCCAATGCATGGCTTGGATTGAATTTGTTGGCTGTTCCCTTTGCATCGAGTAGCACACCCTACATCGAGTGAGCAGAGCCCGCAGTCCGCTCTAAGCAGAATCTATTGCCTATCTTTCTGCCCCCGAATCCTCAAGTCTTTGCTCAGGGCACTCGACGGCGTTTCTGGCTCATTTTCCCTGACTGGGCTTGCTTTTTGACAATATCTCTCATAATTCCCTGATTTTTCCTGGCAATTAAAATTTCCCTGACAATTCCTACTAACAGTAGTAATGAAAATTCGGCATTAATTAAACACATCAATTACGTACATCAATAGCAAACAGAGACTCTTTCTTTGCTGGTCACTGTTTGCTCTTTATTTGTTTCAGTTTACATGGCGAGAATAAACTGTGGCACAGAAACAGCTGGACCGTACAAGATATGCTGTTCGAAATGCGTGCAAAAAAAATTGCGTGGCTTAGACATTGTAGCAAATGCAATAAAGGTGCGATAGCACTAAAGCACAGTTTCTACTGTACTGCCCATGTGGAGTGGGAGGGGAGATTAAAGGGGCACTGACACATCAAAATCATATTTTTTTTTATTATCCGAAACGATTGAAAACGATGCCGGGATATTACCCTCAAAATTCGAAATTTGAAAATTCAGTATTTGTGAATTAAAAAAACAATTTCCAAATGCTGAATTTGAAGTTCCCGCGCGATCCGCGCTAGTGCAGTGAGTCAAATTTTGCGGTCTCCTGCGACTCGACTTTTTTCAGACCTCCGCTCCACGCTATGAAGCAAAGCGCCGTTACCACGGCGACCCCAAGCGAGGAGGAGGTGATATCACGCCGGCGCGGGAAAAAACCGGTTTCTTCCCCGACTCGCCGTGTTGCTCGCCAACGAGCGCCGCCAAGTTTTCCGAGGGAGGATACAAATCTAGGAAGCAACATCACACCGAACTCTGATTTCTGGCATTTTCAAAAAGAGGGGCCGTAGTGCGTTCGCAATTGCGTTAAAAAACATGTTTTACGATTGCCGTTATTAAATGTTATAGAAATGTCACCTACAAAGCTTTTAAATTTCCCGATTTTTGACGTTACCGATCAAAAGAAGCGAGGAGGTGAGCGCGGGAAATTTAAACGCCAAAAATAAAAGGCGCGCGCGCGCGCGGGGAAATTTTTTTTCGCGATGCGGTTTTTTTTGCGTGTCTATGACTACAACTTGCATCGTTTTAGACAATAAAAAAAAATATGACCTTTGGGTTGTCAGTGCCCCTTTAAAGCACTGTACTAACACTTCCCTCACTCCTCTTCCCCCCCTTTCCACATGGCGCAACGCCATCAGTCGCACCTGCTGCGACATCAAACTAACAGCTGTGCCAGCGGCTCTATTGCCGACGCACTCTCACACACCAGCACAAACCCCAACACCAACACAAGCAACGGAGGTCCATGGAGGGTTCTCATATGAAGCTATCGGTTGAAAACATTGATTGGAACCGAGGTCGAGACAAACACGGTTGCACCACCCATGTCACACTTAATGATGTGCATGTTGAACTGTATGAATGCACAGGCCACATGCCATCCGCTTGGGCATACGTCTTCAACGTTTCGCTTCATCGGCTACCACAAAGTTGCCATTAGTATGGCAGAGTAAAATCATTTTCTCCAAAGTGGTCAGGCAGAAGTTCAGGAAGTACCTTTTGCTGCATATGCACATGGCAACAGATACTTTCTGTACATAAGTTATTGAGTTGTCCTCACATAAACAAGAATAACAAAAAAAAAAAGGTGGAGAGGAAAAGTATGACAAATTTCCAGTGGCCCAGAGAAGACACTCATCGATAGGAACGCTATTGAGAAGAAAAATAATACCGTAAAATAGGTTGTCCTTACTCTGCTTGATTTTCCTGCGGAGCCTGTAGGGCGTCTCTTTCTGCACCGGGAGCTGAGAGGATGTCGCCGAACTTTTCCGTGGGGCCGAAGTCGGAGTCTTTGGTGCCACCTTGACAGCTGCCAAGCGTGTGACAAAAAGGGCAAGTCTTCCATTCCACCTTGTGCACATTGCATTGAAAAAAGTCGCTATGCTAGCATGACATTGGAGAAAACAAGAAAAAGTATACTTGATAAGTTTAAACGGTGTCTTAATGTTGTTGAAGTTTTGCATTGAAGTGTGTACGTTTAAACCATGAATATGTTGAGCTTGAGCTCACGGCAGTGAGAGTTCCAACTGTGACCCTGCAGCGTATACTTCCATATCAACTGGCACAGCAGGTCCACTCATTTGGATGCACACACGATCCAAACAAAAGAGTCAAACTCACAATGTACGTAGGGTGTCGAAGGCTTTTAATAAGAAAAATACTATGCTACACAAGCGCAAAAAAATCGAAGTACCGGTAATGAGAAGAGGCTCACCGACAGACACGTTTCCAAGACACCGTGAGTGTGAACACCGTAAAATACTGGTTAAGCGCACATGTAAAAGTTGTAGATGATCACAAAAAATATGGGGATGGGAGATCGTTAGCTCAGAAAGCAGAAAAGCGCAAGGCGCACACGGTAGGGTAAGTCCCTGTTTGATCTGACTAAACTATATAGGAGCAATATTGTCACGAATGACAGATGATGAGGCGACGAATGAACAGAAACTAAATGTTTAATTTTGCGAACTTGTGCCGAAAACAAAAATACAAATAGGTAGCGTCGCAGGCGCCAAAGTAGCACGATCGAGTGCAAGAGCGAGACTGACTTGTATTGCATGGCGCAGCTTCTTTTAAGCCTTCCCTGGGAGCCTAGAATATTCTGCCTCTATCCTCCTTCTGAACATGAATAGTCAAGACCAGGGGTTCTCAAACTGGGTGTTCCGGGGAACACAGGGGTTCCACGAGCTGGTCTCATGGGTTCCGCGAACACCCAAACTGCAACCCCCCTCCCCTCCCCCCCCCCCCCCCCCCCTCATGCCGCAGGCTGTGCGGCAGGACCATGCAAAGTACCTTCATCTCACTTTGTACTGACATTGCGATTGATATGGTGGGGATATATGGGAAGCAGCACAAGCAAAATTGCTTACAATTGTGCATCTGTTGCTTCTCGGTCGGCAAATATGGAGGGGGGGGGGGGGGTGGTTCCGCGGCAGTCTTTGAGGCTTCCTGGGGCTCCGTGAGGCCAAAAAGTTTGAGAACCCCTGGTCTAGACAGTTCTCCAACCTTCTCGAATCTTCCACTTTCATAAAGAAAGATGAAACGACACTCAGTGCAGGAAATCGAATCCGAGCCACCTGAGTGAGCCAAATGCGTTACCAACTCGGCTACATAAGCGTGCAGCATTACTCACCCCCCTTTGAAAAGCACATCACCCCGATGTAACACGAAACAAAACAAGACAAATCAAAAGAATGGTAAACTAAAGGTTATCTGGAGCACAGAAAATCCACAGTCCTATCGAGTGTAGAATGGCCCGAGTCAAACGACGTGAACAACCTCGGGTCGCGGTCGACATCGTGATGATGCTTGCGTTCCGTCGGGCACCACTTCGTAGTTGAGGTACCGTACAAGGTAATTCATCCCCAAGGCGATGAATTACCTTGTACGGTCCAAAGTACCGTTTCAACAGTTTCTCGCTGTGGCCACAGCGATGGATGGGCGTCCACACCCACACCCTCTCTCAGGGCTGGAAATGGACATCCTGGCGACGAAGGTTGTAGCGGACCAGCGTCGACGCGTTGTTGGTCTTGAATCCAGAGTTGGGCAAGCTGGAGAACTACTTCTGCCCGTTGGACGAGCATCTGGGCGTCGTCGCACGCATCGTCACCTGGCTCGTGATGCAGCATCGCGTTGAGCATAATTGTCACTTTCGGCCATGCACCAGCTGGAAGGGTGTCGCTCCGGTGGTCTCTTGCACTGCCGTGTTGTAGGTAAACGTGATGTAGGGTAACACCTTGTCCCACGTCTTGTGCTCCACGTCGACGTACATGAAGATCATGTCGGCGATGATCTTGCTTAGCCGTTTCGTCAGCCCGTTTGTCTGCGGATGGTACGCCGTCGTTCGACGATGAGTGGTCTGGCTGAGCTAGGTTCTCTCGAGATAGCTGTGCCAAAAACAAAGACCCTCGGTCTGTAATCAGTATTTCGAGGGCACCGTGCCCGAGGACGATGGATTCCAACGAAGAACTTGGCAAGCTCCACCTGTAGTTCAGGACGGAAAGGCTTTGGTCTCGGCATACCGTGCGAGGTAATCGGTCGCGACGATGATCCACCGGCTTTCTTGCATCGATGGTAGGAACTGTCCAAGTAAATCCATTTCAGTCTGCTGCAACGGTGTGGTCCGAAGCACACTTGGCTTGAGAAGTCCCGCTGGCTTGGTCGGCAGCTTCTTGCGCCATTAACTCTCATGACACGATCAAACATAGAAATGGACAGTCTTCAAGAGCTTGGGCCAGTAGGACTTCTCGCGAATCCTGGCGAGTGTCCCGCTGTATCCAAGGTGTCCAGCTGTGGAATCGTCATGGCAGGCTAGGAAAACGTCTTCACGAAGGCCACCGGGAATCACCAATAGCCACGCTGAGTTGCTGGTGCCGAACTTCTCTTTATAGAGTATGCCTTGTACCAGCACAAACGCTAGCAGTATTCTAGAGAAGATACTTGAGATTGCGCCTCCTCAGTCCTCCAAGTGCTCGATCAGCCCGCGGAGTTGAGGGTTGCCCCGCTGGAGTGCTGCCATGTCACTCATGTTGATGGCACCGATGAAAACCTCGTCACCGTCGTGAGCAGTGCTAGCGGGAGTTAATTCGACGAGGGCTGGAGACAGACAGTCGGCGTCATTCTGCTTACGGCCGGACTTATACACAACAGTCATGTCGAATTCTTGCAATCGGAGACTCCAGCAAGCAAGGCTTCCTCACGGGTGTTTAATGTTGGCAAGCCACCAGAGCGAATCATGGTTTGTGACCACTTGGAACGGGCTCCTCTACAGGTACAGGCAGAACTTGGTTATCACCCAGACGATGGCAAGACATTCCTTCTCGGTCGTCAAGTAATTGCTCTCGACCTTTGAAAGTGTACGTCTGGTGTAGGCAATTACTCATTCTGTGCTATCCTGCACTTGGATCAGCACCCCTCAGAGTCCCATATTACTCGCGTCCATGTGAATTTCGGTCTCTGCAGACTGGGTGAAATCTCCGAGGATGGGAAGAGTCTGGAGTCTTCGCTTCAGCTTGTCGAAGGACTGTTGCTCCTCTTTTGTCCACTCAACCTCTACAGCGTTGGACAGCTTTGCGAAATCTTAAATAAACCGCCTATTGTATGCACTAAGTCCGAGAAATCTTCGCACAACCTTCTTATCAGACGGCGGCGAAAATTCTGTCACAGCGCGCGTCTTCTTGGGGTAAGGGCAAACACCTTCGTTGGTCACAAGGTTACCCAGGAACTTGAGTTCGCCGTAAGTGAAATGACGGTTTGATGGCTCGAGCGTGTCCCGCGGTATTGATGGCTTGGAGCACAGGCCCAAAGGTGTCTCGGGTGTTCGTCGAAATTCCGTGAAAATATGACGGCGTCATCAAGGTAGACGAGGCAGCTCTGCCATTTCAGACCTGCTAGCATGGTGTCCATGACACGTTGGAAGGTGGATGGCGCTGTACAAAGTCCAAAAAGAATCACTTTGAACTTGTACAGCCTGTCGGGAGTGACAAAGGCAGTTTTCCCGTGGTCTCATTCGTCGACTTCAATCTGCCAATAGCCACTCTTCAGGTCCATCGAGAAAAAATATTGGAAGTTGCGCAGCCAGTCCAACGTGACGTCAATGCTGAAGAAGCGGATACCCATCTTTTTTGGTCATGGCAATTCAGTCGACGGTAGTCCAGCAGAACCTTAGAGTTCCGTCCTTCTTTACAAGCACAACTGGAGAGGCCCAAAAACTGCCTGGGGGTTGGATGATGTCTTCGTCGAGCATTTCCTGAACTTGCTGTCGAGAAAGCTGTCTCTCTTTCAAAGAGACTCGGTATGGCGACTGGTGAACAGGGATGGCACAATCGTCAGTGACAATGCGGTGCTTCGCTACCGTCGTTTGTCAGACCCTTGAGGACGTGGCAAAGCACTCACTGAATTAGCCAAGAAGCTCAAGGCTGTCGTTCACTAGCAGGAAGCATCAGGTCGATGTCGATTTGAAAGGACAGCGATTGCAGCTATGTCAGAGAGTTTGTCGATGTGGCCCACAGTGATACCTTTCGTAAGGTGTTGCGGCTCTTTACAAGAGCCGCATCATAAAGAAAGATAAAACAACAAGCAATGCCGGGAATCAAACGCGAGCCACCAGTGTGTTAGCCAAATGAGCTGCCAACCCGTGTATGTAAGCACGCAGCAATATAGAGGTCTGGCAGAGTCCTTAGTTTTTAAAGCAGCCGTGCAACTCTCATCAAGCTTCACATGGGCACATGTCCGGTGTTTTACAGTACATCAGGTGACAGCCAGCACTTGCAGTGTAGCATACCTGACAACATATCCGGTGACAATGCCTCATCCAAGAAAGAGATATTTTTCGCTGAACCAGATCTTCCGGTGCCGCAGCCAAAGAGAGGGAAGAAAAATAAGAGACACGAGACAAGCACCCATGATGCTGTCCTCAAGAAAGCCTTGTCTGTGCTTAAAACATAAAAACATGCTTGTATCGTGCACATTTGTGTGTAAACTGTCTATGTAGTGGAAAAGAATTGCGTTTCTAAAGATGACAATGACTAAAATAGCATATCACTGTTGCAGCAGTTGTGCAGCCAGCGACATTGAGGGGTGTAAATGTTTGTAGCCCAAGCGGTGCAAGATACTGCCCCCCACTAAGGGTTTACTAAGGGTTTAGCCACTAACATCTATCCATCCATCCAGCTGCAAAGGAGCTGCGGGTGAACGTAGAAGGTCCATGTTGCTGGTGTTACAACGCCAAATTGTTGGAAAACATTACGCATCTCAAGCGGGAATTACTAGGACATTCTCAGCCGAGGTGCTTGGGATCAGGGACAACTGTCTCTCCCACGAAGATTGTGTTGCCCTCCCACCGACAGAGACATGCAGCTACAAGAGCTCATTTTGCATTTGACTCAGGCCCGTTACAAGTATGTGGCATGTCAGTTTCGACCTGTGACAACTCTACGACCACCATTCGTCCCATTTTCTTCAGCTCATTTGGCCTCTTTGGCCACGACCTCTGGGGGCTGGTGGCGAGAGGAAGACAGGGCCCCACTTATGCCGCAGTTGCAGGCCAGGACCCTCTAATGTTCGTCTAGGTTCCAGGACGTGTCAATGGCTGGAGTAGCGCAGCCAGATTGTTCGCTCCCGTGGCACGATTTCGACTGGCATTGCACTGTAAAGATCTGTCGTCATCCGCTCCAGAATAGAAGATTTTGTGACTGGATGGGCTAGGTCAAGGGTCTCAAACACGCAGCCCGCGACTCGTTGAGATGCGACCCGCAGGCAACCGGCTACGGGTCCCGGTTCCCAAGTCTCGAGCGCTAGAAATGGCATGCGCCATTGTGACCTCATCTCGTTGATTCATTTTCGCTCAAAAGGTCGCTCCGCTCTTTTAACGTATTCACATAGTTGTTACTTATCTGCGTTCACTTGCCCTTTGTTTCGCTTTAGTTTGTGCTTCCGATATTTTTGTAATGTCCAACAATTCCGCTACTAGGCTGCAAGGGCGAGCGCTTTGTTGAAGGACGCATCTCGGCTGGGCGAACTATCGATCAGCAGAAGAAACTGCCAAAGATAAAGCTACATGCTCAAAATTCTCGCCCTAGAAAAAAAAATTACCATAAAAGACAAGTATGGGTGTTGTGATAGAAATCGTCGGGAAAGCAAGAACTGCCAAATAACTGATTGTTTTTAGAGACATGTTGAGCTTGGTTAATTCCTGAGTGAATTAAGCAACGGGAACGACAATGTACTTGTTCTCTTGTTCTATTAAAATGCCAGCACGTTTGCGGGGCGGTGTCATTTTATTTCTTGTTATCACATCAGGTCAGGGCCCAAAGTAGTCATATAAACAAATGAAATCTAAAAATGTCGCTGACAAAATGAAGTTTAAAAAAGCATAGAGCATGTGGTCTCTTCTCTTTTATATCTCTCGAGTCAGCCCCCCCCCCGTCTAACGTTGGCCCCGGGGCTTCCCAGTGTCGGCTATGTGGCCCCCACGCTCAAATGAGTTTGAGACCACTGGGCTAGGTGAAGAGGATGATCCACGTAGCTTTAAAGCAGGAGCAACGGTCACCAACGCAAGGGCGCATGGCAAGTATGGTCTCGAAGCATGCTGCTGGCCCACCTGCAGTCCATGCCCCGGGGAACGCGAGCGGAAACACAAAGGGTTCTCGAGGCAGTCGGTATGTGAGCATGTTGCAAGGGGGGGGTTGGAACGGAACTTCAATATACATGCCTTGCACCTACGTCACATGATGACGTCGAATGCCGGTAAGCACCATGCTGGTGGTTGACTCGGCGGCCCTTCGCAGCGAAAGCAATGGTAAACTGCGCCGCGCTCGGCTGTAGCAATTACTGCGTACCTCGACAATCGTCCGATCGTTTCGTCGGCATGCTCCGCGAGACAGAGTAGCCGTCAAGTTAGAGAAAGTATGAGCGGCAGGAAAGAGATGCGGCCGTTGATTACCGCGTTTGCGGGACGCATTTCATTGCGGCGAGCGACGGCGGCACTTTTCTACCGTAGTTTACGTTCGCGCACGCCTTTGCATCAGCTGTTGTCCGTTCGTGGTGTAGATAGCCTTTGCCTTTCGTTACATTACGCCGTTTCCACGCATCGAGCGCACCTTCGGGGCTCCCGGCCGAGCACGGGCAAGTGTCGCGCCGCGAGCCCGGCCAGACGGCGATCAGCTGGTGGTGGCCCCCGTGTGGAAGCTCGCCGAGACGCCACCGCCGGGGCATCGGTTTGTGCCGTCTGCGAGACGGTAACCTTTGCAAGGAGCGAAAGTATGCAGGCGAGCCGGTTAGGAAACATCACAATATAAACCCCGAGACAATGACAGTTGTCTTGTCCGTTATTTGATTTACCCTTGTCTCAGTGTTTAGATATGACGGTAACCTTGCGTTGTTTACCGCTATTTCGCAAAATCGTACCAATTTTTCTACAAGCGACTCCTAGAGCCGGTCGTCAAATTTTAAAACGAGCAAATGAGCTTTTTTTTTTTTTTTTTGTCACGACAGTCTATTGCGTCAAAACTTTGTCGGCGGCATATCGAGAGTTTCTGCTCGTAGTGCAATTGCACCAACGCCGAAAAATTCCGCACGTACTGGCTAAACGCCATCACCGTAAGCTCGGCACGTTTTTCCAAGTTCACATGTAACACAATTAAGTACCTTTTGTTGAAAATATGGTGGACGTCAGCGCATGTACGGGCAGTTAGCGGCGTCCGTACGCCTTGGTAAGCGCATCCGCGCGGTGCGAAGTCAACCACCAGTATGGTGCGGGGCCCCGTCCTTCATTAGCGCGACGTCACTTGCGAGGCATGTATACCTGCGGTTAAAAGCTCACATTTGGGCGCCCTATGTTGGGCTGTTACAAAAGAGTGACACCCAGTCTGTGACCATGGGGGGACTCTGGAAGGAAGTTAATTGCTGCGCTTCCCGGAGCCTTACCGTGCTTTGCGGTCGGCGTGCACTTCAAATTAAACATTTGCCTCCCTGTTATGCTGTCACCGTTGGCATGAAGACCTGAAAAGAGAAAGAAAGGGAAGTCAGTAAGGAAAAGTAGAGCTCAGAGTTTAGACAAAAAGTTGAAACGCAAAATTTTTGACGGACGAATGTCGTCGGAAGGCTGTCATCGGTGACCACATCTAATTGAATACACACCTGTTGGTACGGGCGCCTCTTCCGTCAGCACATCAATCAATGTGTCCTCTTCCTGAACCGAAGACCTCGTTTTGGACGCTAGCCGTTTTCCCGCTGGAAACAGGAAAACACTCGGTTAGAAATGACGTCGCGTTGGGCCTTCCTGTGAGCATGGAGTAGTGGTAACACTTTTGTTGGTGCATCCTGTAGATCTCGTATGCATTTCGTACGGGACCTTTCATGGTAGCGGAGCACGAAGGGGGCGAACAAAGTTAGTTGGAAATAAACAGTCACTTTGATAAATATTGTTTGGGACAAAACAATATATTTACCTCCTTTTTTGGGGTTCCTTGCTTCCGACAGGTTGTAGACGTGCTCGAAGACATCGTCGTCTCCAACGAAGCGAACCTCAACGAGTTCGTCAGGCGCGGGAGACGCCATGTTTTGTTTACGAGACATGATGTCTTCGGTGATGCTACGCCCCAATGTTATACCTGCGTGTGGAGTCGTCAACCTAGTTTTTTCTGTTTATACTCAACTGTTTTATATTTTAAGTTCAAAACCAAAGACATTACTTGATAAAGTCAAATGCTTAAATTATTGTAATCTTTTGACCCCTGTCCCCTATCGTCTGAAAATCCGGCTTATGAAGATTCGGCTAATCATCGGTTTTCGAAATGGCTACGCGATATCTCAAATGTCTGTCCTCAACTTCGATCAAATTTAGCCCGATCAAATTTCGCCCGACTATGTCAACCACTCGATGCCTGTCTGAGCAGTCTTTTCATGTTGAACATGACGAAGCCAACAGAGAATTCTTCATCAAACTTGGAAAAGGTAACACTATTCAGTGGCTCTGGGTAACCGCAACTGTATGCAGCGCTCAGCTGATACTCGTCGGAGTATTCGTCGGGATTGACATTGGAATCTCTCTCTTTTACATTCCAGACAAGGCTGTCCTTCAGTACGAAGTCCTCAATCCCAAAACCCTGGACTTAGTCCACACCGAAGTTCCGGAAGCACTTCGAGGAAAAGGCATTGCAAAGCATTTGGCCAAGGTACATACCCTGACAAACCCTCAGCTGACGTTCTTCGTTCACAGAAAATCGCGGGCCATTGGGCGTACGATTCAGGAAGATTGTCAGGGAGAAATCGAAATATCTTTCTTTTCTTTTATGTGTGATTAGTTTGAAGGCATTTTTCTTGGCAGCAACATCCTCATTAGAAAGAATGTCCACAGTTCGTCCCAAACTAGTTTTATAACGATTGAAAGGACACTGAAAATGGTCAGATGAAAAAACGTTCCCGAGACTATAGAGCCCTAGAGCCAACGAAAAAGGAAGAAAACTGGACAGCAGCCTCAACAACAGCTAAATATTTATACGAGGAAAGCAGCATAGAATCTTATCTGCTGCAATATACATTTATCTTTCGCAAACGTTATTGCAGCATCCCTGTAGCAGACTGCAACTCCGAGAGTGTGTCGCTCAAAAATATATCTTGTCTAAGCGTCATTCCACACATGTGCCTATAGTTCTTGCAAGCTCTAAATATGAATCCAAACGTGCCAACTTATAAAATGAAGTAGGCATGGAGTGAGCGCCATTATCGTTGACATTGATGGCTCTAGAATCTATAATTTTGCCACAGAGTCGGGAATCTGACTACGGTACATAGGGAGACGCTGGAAAGGTTCTGGAATTTGTGACCTACCGTAGTTACGCCAGGTTACTCGGGAATTTCGCATGGTGAGGACTAATCACGGTGCCCAGCCGATCTTTTCCTCTAGGGTCCGTATTGTTTTGTCAAAACACATTTCGTGGGAACATGTTTCGTTGACACTATGATTCCTCGTGGAATCTTCCTTTGCGGAGAATTGCTCTTGTGGCAAGTTCGTTGACCACATATTTTCTCATAAGGTGGATTGGATCATTTTCTTCATTTCGTTTGCTGCAAGTATACTGGAACTATAGTGGACCCGCCCGGGCAGTACTTATAGAACAAAAACAAATCTCGGAGCCCTAGTCCTAACTATCCAAACAGACCCCGCTACGCACGGTTACCCCGGCAAGCCTTGTCAGAACCCCCGAGGGTTCGGTAAGCTAGGCCACTGTCAGGACGCCAGCAGCCGAGGCAGTGTGCTTGGAAAGAGGCTGTCGACGAAACATCAGAGTATGTGTCAATGAAATGAATGCTGGCACCTTTTTATGAAACAAACTGTCTATGAAACTATGTGTCGACGAAACATTGTTTGATGAGCTGATGGCCACCACTTCCTCTCTATTTGCAGGCGGCTTTCAACTTCGTGGCAGCAAACAGTTTTCAAGCTAGAGTCACCTGTCCGTACGTCAGCAAATATGTCAATGAGGAAGGAGATTCCGAGTTCCGGGCATTTGTCGTCAAATGAGGCGACTGGCGATCGGCGTCTTAGAGAAAGCATTTCTTAGAAGTCGGTAGAAGTGCTCGCGACCTCATGATGGGCCTATTAGAGGTCGGAGATTATGGCCATTCAATTCAGCTTTGCTTTCCCCGCCAGTCTCACTTTAATTTCACGAAAGTTTGAGGAAGGCCTTGTTCGCCCCCCTTCCAACTGTGGGACTCAGCAGTTTGCAAGTTGTACTCTGTTTGAAGCAAAAAAGCTTGACTTTTGTATCTAGAGATTGAGAATGTGTAAAGGCAGGCTTTTTGGAGGAGCAAACATGGTTTTACCTAATTTCGATGAAACTCGTAGAAGGTGCTCATACTTGGAAAATATATTTGTACGGAGAAGTGCAGAAATCGGAGCTAAATCGAATGGGCAAAAACTATCTGTTTCCAGATCCCTGAGAAAAATGCATTCTTTTCAAGGTGAATTCCCAAGTTCTTAATAATGCAACATATCCAAAATTGCTCACCGGAAGTGCCGTTATGCTTCCCAGTTTAGCCCGTTGTCATGTTCTACCGTTGCTTTGCAGGCAGCTTTCGACTATGTTGTTACTAAAGACCTGCAAGCGAGGCTCACTTGCACCTACCTGATCAAATACTGCCACGAAGCCCGGAACCCAGAGTATATGAAACACGTTGTGCAGTGACTTCTTCAACAGTGCAGTGGTATGTTGCCAAGACTAGAGACCATTGTGTCGTGTGCAGTTTTATATTTTGGAGCGTACTCGAGCCCGTGACACCGAGGTACAATAAACTTTTTGTGTCGCAACTCGTTGACTGTCAAACTGCGATCTTGAGATCACAGGGGTTCCCCAAAGTGCTAGCATCGAAATTTTGCTGGTTTGCTACAACTCTCATAACACAGGCGTGTTCTTTCAGTTTAGGTACCAAAGGGTCATTGAAGTGAATTTGCAGTTTGCATTTGACATATATTTGTTGGGTGCATGTTTCGAGTGGTGCCGACAAAATCACGTGTCCAAGACAGTGTTGCCGAATCGTGGGAAATTTCCCATATTGTGGGAAAAAGGGAAACCAGAATTTAAACACATGTAAAACGTGGGAAATCTTTTTTAATACAAAACTAAACCAAAATTTCGTGATTTTCTTATCTACATCGAACAAGAGAAAGGAAGTGGCACTAGCCACTCAAGCAGTTTGCTGTTTTGAAGAGCCAACCTAATTCATCACGACTTACATCATGTGCGTGCTGCAAGTCTGCCGGTACAGTACTGCCGGTTCGCGCGCTTTCCTCACCGCTAGCTACGCACACTCGTCCTCTGTCAGTGCAATAGATCATGGATTGCACAGTGGGTGGGGTCCCTTTCACGTCACAAAAACGAGCAGGTGATTTTAGTTTAGTTTAGTTAATGGCCCGCTTGTCTCCGTTCAGTTCCCCTGGTTCATTTAACCAATGTATAGTGCGAAAAAGAAGGGGAGGGGAGACCAGTTTGCCAAATGTCAACTATATTTCGTAATTTATGCGATGGAAATTTCTACAAAACAAAAACATACGGGAGGTGTTGGTGCATTTAAATATACTTGGTGTCATGCAGTACCTTAAAAACAACTTCTGTCACTAAAATGGTGTTGTGGGAAAAAAAGGAACTTTTCTCCGCTCGACGAGGGAAAAACCGAAGTGGCAGTGCGGCAACACTGGTCCAAGAGAAACTTCACAACATAGAAAACATGGAAACGGGTTCGGCGGGAACACCGACAATGACGCACCATGTCTTGTGGTTAAAAGCTGCAGCGATTGCACAATCGAGTTGTACAGATCAAGAAGGGTATACAGTTGAACCTCAATTTAACGAAACCCGATTTTACGAATTCGCCGATTTACCGAACGAATTCGGATTCCCTGCGCAGCATATGCGTGAGGTCTCCCTTCCTTGATTTTACGAAATTTGCGATTTAACGAAATAATTAGCGAGTCCCGGTGACTTTGTTAAATCGAGGTTCAACTGTAGTTCGGGGGCAGTCGTATGTGTGACAAAACAGAAAATGTAGAAATCGCCTCACCATCTCCCAACGTCGTACGGATGAATGTGACCATCTTCAAAAACATACTGTAAAGGACCCAATTTTCGGAAGGACTAAGTAATTTTTGCGAAATTCACAACTTTAAAAATATTGCGAGAAAAATTAGTTTTGCAAATCTATTGCCCCACGGTAACGGATACGTAGCATATCGCTCCAAATTAAGAAATTTTATATCTGCGAAATATTCTCGGAAACTACACCTTCCAAATATTGCTAAATGTCGAGCCCCCGAAAATAAAGGTTGTTTACAATATCAACACTTGACAATCATCCAATATCAGTTTTGACACTTCTTAGCCCATGGAGTTTTTTTTCGTGACTGGATATCTTGAAGATTGCCCTCCGCGGATACAAGATGAATTCCAAACTAATAATGCGGGCTATGGTGACCTTTGAGCAAAGTGCTACCCCGAGTTGCTACGCCTCCTGGACGGAGGCTGGTTATCCCAATATTCGGTGACAGGATTATCCCCAGAGTCTACCGCATATGTACTGGAAGTCAAAAACATCTCATCAAGTTGACTGGGTTTGGAGGCACTGTCCCTTAGCAAAAGACAGCATAATAAAGGCATAGTTGATATACTTCTAGTGTGCTATTAGGAAGGTAGAGTAACCGAATCATAGTAAAAGCACTACAAGTACTCTGGCCCCCAAAAGCCCCAGAGCTGTGATCAGTGTATACCGGCCAAGTTTACTTGAAGTGCGCATAGTCCTTGGAAGTGTGCCCCCTCCTCCAGCCCGCAGAAGCAACTTTTTTGTTTAACAAAAAAGCAAACTTTTTTTTTTCTAAGTGCCTCGTTTTTTTTTGTGAATTGGCAGTTGTCTTTATTTGCGACGTCGCAACCGTGTTCACCATGAAAACTGTCTGTAACCTCGCATCTCTTTGCGCACCCCGAGCAAAATTCCCACAAATTGGTCCCTTGCACAGAAAGTACATTTTAATTGCTGCACACACTCCAAGGATAATGTAATTGTGCCGTTGATATTATTCACAATTATGGATACTGTGTACTCCAAGCAGTGTAAACGACTTAACTCTTGCAAGGACCTAATTTCTGCTACTTGAGAAAATATTTATAGCGTAAATATATCGCCCTATGGTAAGGAATCCATTGCGTATCATTCCGAATCGCAAAGTTTTGGGCCCGCAAAATATTCCCGAATCCCAGACTTGGCTTGCGAAATATTGAGCCTGAGAGAAGAAAGTTGCTTTCAGCATATCGTATGGAGGTGCCTCCAAAGCAGCTTGAAAGCGTACGGCATCCATTCTGAGCGTGCCAAAAGCGTACAGCATCCATTCTGAGCGTGCCAAAAGCGTACAGCATCCATTCTGAGCGTGCCAAAAGCGTACAGCATCCATTCTGAGCGTGCCAAAAGCGTACAGCATCCATTCTGAGCGTGCCAAAAGCGTACAGCATGCATTCTGAGCGTGCCAAAAGCGTACAGCATCCATTCCGAGTCTTCTGTGGTAGTGCATGCGCAGTTGGTACCGGAGGGCCTATCGTACCGTATCGGATGTGCAAAAGCGGTTCCCTAAAACTCTCTAGTAGTTTGAGTGGGGATGCAGGTCGGTAGACAGCAATAACTGTGATCGCATGCATCCGCGAGTGCAAATACGTGTTTTCACGAGTTACGAGTTGTATCGCTTTTATTATGGGTTTTTCAGGAGCCAAAACATTTTCGCAAGTATTTCAGAAGTTTATCCTTCGGGAATGCAGGCCTTACGCCTGTACGCCATTAAAGTGCGAGCAGTAGCGCTATAGTTTAAAAAGGTTACAGGGATTTCAGCGTCCCCGCCAAGCATGTGCGCTTGTGCAGTGCAGGCATCATTTGAGGCAACATGACATGCTTATACTTGTAGCTTTGGATTTGCTTGCAGTCTCGCGCATAAAGCAAAACAAACGATAGGAAGTATTCACTGGCGGCCATAGCTGTGTGTGCGGCTGCCGAGCGCGTGTCAACGGCGAGCTTCCACAGTTGTTTTGAGAGCCACATTAGACCTACCGTAAATAACTGGAGAAGCACCCACCCCGCTTCCACTAAAACTGGGTTAATCTAGACATGGGCTCTTGACGTTTAATTTCCAGAATTCCCAAATTTGGGAAATGTTAATATAGCGGGTGCTTGAATGAAGTTGGCGCTTCTGCGGTATTTTACGGTGTGTAATTATTAAAAGCTAGCTATGTAAAAAAAGACTGACACGAAAAAAAGAATGACAGACATGAGAATGCGACATGGAAGCGACGTGCAGGGCTCCCTCTCAAGTGGCACCTCACTCCCATTGGCTGGCATAAGTGATCATGTGACCATAGTGACAGCCAGTGGCATTCTACTCTGAAGTCCCAGCAAGATTCTCGGTACATGAACGACTGCGCCGAGAGTTACCGACTTGAAAACATTCTATGTATGATGATTCTGTCAGGTATGACCTCTTAATTTTATTTGGGGAACCAGAGTAGCCGACACTAATTCTGTAGCTGTCAAAATTTTTAATGTTTTATTTTTAATGAAGTTCCGCTCTCTCTCTTCCTGACAAACGCAAAGGCACGAGCTCGCTTCTTTGAGAAGAGCTTTGGCTGCACAAGTAGCGATGCCAAGAACATGAGCCATCTTGCAATTGTTGCCGACACTCGTGAAGACAAGAAAAATCTAACTGTTTTCAAGTTTTTTAAGGCATACTTTTGACAGAAAAAACAACTACCAGAAATTGAGAGCAATTCAGTGCAGTCCATTTATAATGATACCACATATAACGATGTACCGCTTATAACGATCAGTTTTTAGTTTCTAGACTAGAGACTGTCAGTTTCTAGTCCAGATACAATAATAATCGGTTATAACGATTGAATTTTCGGTTTATTTTATAAGTGGATTGCACTTTATACCCACCATTCTGTGCTAACTTCACAGTAAAAACATGTTTTGCTGCCAAAGGTTTCAAAATTTTCTTCAGTGTCTCTCTTGGAGACATCCTTGCAGTCAAGCAATCCTACCTTTCTTTCAGGCATCTCTAATGTTGTACAATGCTGCTTGTTGGGTGAGTTGGTGCTGAAACTTTAAGAACATGGTAGCGCTTTTGGACAGACGAGAGGGGCAAAGAGGGCAATACAATGCGCTAACTTCAACTGTTTATTATGCAGAAAAACATGGTTATAAATACTCTGCGCCATCGAGTCACTTAACAAACACCCTACCCTGCCGCTGTTCGCAAGAACTAAGTCTCTTTGTCCGCCAGATCAATCGAAGCCACGCTGACGCGACAATCCCTGTACGTAACTTTTTATCAGGTCTGCCTCTATGATTTCTCGTACTGTTTTATCCTTGTGTCTACTGACTTGAACTCAGGTTTGCTTCCACAGTCATGACTAGAGGCCGGATGTTTAGGCACTAAAAAAGCCACTTTTAGGCGCCTATAAAAGGCACTAAAAACTTTGTACAGGCATTTATGGGCACTATCAGTTTTTATTCACAGGGTGCTTTTGAAAGCATTTAAGGCCTCTGCCATTCAAAGAAATGCAGAATAAAATGGTACAATAGGAATTAGTTTAATTTGTCCAATATTTGGGAAAAAAAAGTTGACTCAAGCCCACACCGGTACTAAGCTGTCCCATGCTGTACATAGTCCAACTGGGAACAATAGGAAAAATTATGAAAACAATAGCAAACAAACTTCATCTCAAGATTCTTGGGTTCAAACTTCTGCTTGTTGTTGCTTAGAATCGGATTGTATGCTGAAAAAGAGTGCTCCAAGTCGACTGACGTGAGTGGGGCGTACTTGTACTTAGGAATATTCAATGCTTCCACACTCTCCGGTACCCTGAAGTGTTCCCCGGTGAGAACCTTCGAGACTTCTTTGAGTACACAAAACTCACTCTTTTTGCTCAAGACGGACTGAAGCTCTGAACTAACTTGTACAGCAGCGGGGCCTGCGGGGACGGCGCCGACTAGTTCTTGAACGTTCGAAATGAGCCCGATGTTCCGAGCCAGAGTTTCGCCAGCACTTTCGAGGCTCTTGATTGTGTCCGCCAGAAACGTGAAATTGGAGCACAAATACGCCAGGTCATATCCAACAGTGTCCTCGCGCAAGACATCTTGAGCCTTTCTGACTGAGACACTATATTGTCTGCTGGAAACCCGTTCATGACCATTTTCACACTAGCAAAGTTAGTACTGCATTACTCTAAAGCTTTAAGTCACGTTCCCCATCGCCTCACGATGGGTTCTAGAAGAGGCACCCCGAGTAGCTGCTCCTTAAATGCAGAAACACGAGACGGTGACTTAAGTAACAGAGCCTTCACAGCTGCTACGAGATCGTTTACATGCTTGAAGGGTTTTCTTAGCTCTTTGCAAATGCGGTGAATGCCGTGGGCGAGGCAGGTGACGTGTAACGCACGCGGGTAGAAAGCCTTCAGGAGGAGGGCAGCTTTGTGCATATAAGCCGCCGCATTTGTGTAGAGTAGCAACACCCTGCTGTCTTCCAATCCAGTAGGGTATAGCACCTCCAAGGACGCGTTGAAAAAGTATGCCATGGTCTCCCCATTTGTTTTCTCTAGCGTCTTGGAACACACATGAAAAGACATTCTTTCGTCTGCTACAAGCTTCCCAACTACAGGGTGCGTGGCAAAGCGCCCAGTCGCATCTGTCGTTTCGTCAACGGAGACCCAAATGCACGAGTCTCTAAGTTCATCTCTGATTTTCTTCAATGTTTCCTCGTACATGGGCGGCAGGTATTTTTTGCGCAGGGTCGACTCCGACGGTACGGCATGACTGAAGTATTTTTGTAAGAATTTTTTTGAAAACTGGGTTTTCTACTTTTGCCCAAGGAATATTAGCGGCGACTAACGCTTCTGACAGGTCTGCATAGAATGCGTTCTTCTTTCGAACCGCGAGGTTTTCTCTAAAAAATGACTGCCTAGACGTTGAGGGCACGTTGCGTTCTGCGTTGGCTTGATGTCCTGCTGTTTTTTCGTGTTGTGCCAGGGGGCACTTCTTCTCGCATAGAATCTGTCAAAAAACAACATTACGATATGTTGAAAAGCGTAGTGCGCCGTCCTGAGTGGGGATGGCTTTAACCAATATCTTCCTAATACTCTAAATATACCGACACTGAAAATATATAAGTGTTTAAAAATGGTTAAAAAGCCTACTCATTGTGCAAGCTTGTTCAGGTTTTAGTTCAGCATCAGAGCACACAGCTGCCTTACGCTCCGCTGCCAAAGCTCACTCTTGGAAGACTATCTGCCGCTTAGGTAACGGGGCGCAGGGCTATTGGGTGAACTACCACTCGTGCCCAAATTGGGTGTGTGCTATTAATGGGGGGAATCGTGAGATACTGCACGCTATTCATCTCTCTAGAGTTGGTTTGCCGATTATGTCGCCCAAGATAAGGGGTATTTCAGTTTCCTCGGCCCCAGCGTGAGTTTGAACTGTACATGCCCAACCGAAGCATGCAGGGAGGCAACAAGCAAGTACTGGAGCTCAGTAATCCGATAGAAATACACTGTGCGTTTTGTCTTGTTACTGAGTATAGTTAACTTATTATTAAAATTTCAATTAGCATCAAAGAGTTTGTGTGACTCCTTTTGGTTGTCCCTTTCCGAGACGTCACGGAGATATTTTTTTCCTGAGTCACCTTGCGAACGGTCAGGTAATGGCTGATGGTAACTTCGAATATTCTTTTTGCTTGGTCTTTGAATACCGTGCGTACAGTTTAATTCGTGCGATCCCAATCTCACGGGAACAAGGTCGCTTTTCTCACTGTGACGTCACGGAGACGACACAGCAACCAATCGGCACGCTGCAACTACAGCAACGGTTGTGCTCGTTCTCGGGGCTAATAGGTTTTGCAAAACATTGTGCTTGACTGATATCTGTCGAATAAAAAATTGACCGCATCTCCACGTGGTGAATGATGTTGATTGGGGCGAAGCTCTGGTGATGCTTGTCTGCGTAGACGCTGAGCCGCTGCATGCCGAGCCTTTCGTTCGTTTTCATCCATGTCAGAAAGAGAATGTGTGGTATGGAACGTGGTTATATACGCATTTGAGCATTTGACCGCAGCGCCCTCTCGTCTATAAACGTTGAGCCAATGCATGCAAAGTTTAACGCGATTATATACGCATTTGACCGCAGCGCCCTCTCCTGTATAGACACTGAGCGGCTACATGCAACGTTTCATCCATGACATCCCCAGCTCTTGAAGTTACTACATCATCTCAGAAAGCCCTACTCGTCCCGCAGTCGTGGCCTAGTGGTTAAGGCGATGGACTAGAAGTCCATTGGGGTCTCCCCGCACAGGTTCGAATCCTGTCGACTGCGCAAACAGATTTTTTTTTTTTTCGTCTTTTTTTTTCATTTTTTTTTTTTTCATCTTTTATTCTTTTTTTTGCCCTACGTGAGCACGTGAGCTCACAAGCAGGAGCACGAGCACCGGACGCGGGATGGACACCTACGGACATGGCTAGCCCCTAAGGAGCTTCGCCCCTAAAACGAAGGAAGGAAGAACGAAGGAACGCCGCCGTTCCATTTTGCATCAGTGGAACTGGAACGACAACTCGTTACATGTTTACGTCCAGTGGGGGTAATCTTTATTTTATTTCTAAGAGGGAACTGTAAAAGTATTAAAAAAAAGCAATATCTTTGCTAAGAGCAGGAGCTCGTTCACTTTTTGGTTACTTATCTTAGGGTTTATTTTGTGTGGGCCTCGTTTGGTAACAGTCGGGTGCAGGAGAGCGAGTGGATATTGATTCTTTTTTGGGTTCCCGAGACTGCGGTACAGAAAGCAAAACGTTTAGTCGAGGGAAAAGACACAAAAAGAGGGATATTTCAAACTCACCTACTTTGTTTGCTTCCACGAATCCTCATACACCCAGAAAGCTAAGGCCGACTACAGCCATCACTGAACTTTTACAAAGAGACCTACAGTTACAATAAAAGTACAAGTTACCAGACATCGAACTCACCCTTGTATCCTGAACATTGGTCACTTAAAAGATACACAAAACTTAAACTTTATTCCTTCTCGCCTTGTCCCCCACCTTCAAACTGAACAACAAATCCAACCTTCACAAAGAAAAACTTGTAGTTTTCAAGACTGACCTTCCAAAAACCCTATACCTCTCCTTCATCTGCTCGTCTTGTGGACGGCAACATCGACAACTGCTGTTACGTTCAAACAAGGGACTTTGTTAGATTGAAACGCGTGAGGTTGTTGTTAAACGCTTGTGCAATGTGGGGTAACAGTACATTTGGCTCGTCTGAGTCGTCCACCACAGACATGATTATGGCAAAACGCTGAGATTTTTAAAAGTGAATATATCAACATATAAAACCTAGCTTCCGCTTTTTTTCTTCTCCTGGTGTCCTTTCATCACGGCACTCAAATTCGTAGGTTGCCATATAATGGAATATAAAAAAAAATCTTTCATTTAATTAATAATGATAATTAGCAAAATACCAATGTAACGTATATGTAACGATACATTCTATTTTTTAAACTGTAACGGGAACGAGTTTCTTTCTCACAGATAAAACTTGTAACGGGAACGCGCTCCAAAAATCAGAAGCAACGAGGAACGAGATTTCGTTTCTTTTTTTGAGGAACGTGTACAACACTGGGGAGGGAGACACAGTTTTGTAGAGGCTTTTGGACTTTGCGCAGGAAATTCTTCATCAACTTTTAGACGAGTAAACCTTTTATTAAATAAATACATCTACATCATCTCTTTAATATAGATGCGGGTGTTTTTCTTGGTCCATATGATATGAGCAAATGACGTTTCAGCGATTAGAAAATATTTGAGCGGACAAACGTTTTTGCAAATGCCATTTTAGCGAATAGGCTGTTTTTCGGCGGCGACGAGCTAGGCTTTTAAACTGGCGTGGTTACGCCTCGCTGTCGATCAGGGGAAACGAAGCTGCCATTCGCTACAGCGTCATTCGATGAAACGTCGAGGTTTCGATTTCATTCGCTAAATCGTCGTTCTATCAAGTTTTGGTTTTTCTCCGAAACAAGGTACCTAAAAGCGTCTTCTTACCTGCTTCCCACACGGTTGGCAGAAGACCAATCCCCGTCGGTCGCGTAGCAAAGGGAATGTTGGGTCCATTGCCGAATCAGCACGCTCTTTGGGACCTTCTTTTTTGGCAGTGTTGAGAAGCCTCAGGCAGGGAAAGCGGAGAGCAGCAAACCGCAGACCACCGGACAAAATAAAGTTAGAGACCGACGCGCACGCGAAACGAGCAAACCACAGCTTCCTATTTCCTTCACCTCACATGTAGGCTGGCACCATAGCCTCCTCTATACTCACAAAGCCTGGCAGTTCGACGAGGGAGCCATAGAGTGCCCGGTCGCAGATTTTGGAGCGCAAGGATCTGGTAGCACAGAGCATTTCTCGGGGAGTCTGGTACTCAGCACATAGCTTTTGCAGCGGCGAGGACCCGAAAAATGATTTTCAAACCCGACGAGAAAACGAGCGGTAGCCAAGGAACGCGAGAAGCACGAGCGGACATTCTATCGCTCGGGACAAGTGTGTTTCGGCGTCTCGGCGCAGCGGGGCACACATTACATGCCTCTTGTCTGCCACTCTACCTTTTCACTTTTGGCGGCCGCGTCCTATGATGATCTGCCAGGCTTTGTCAGTATGGAGTTTGCTTGAATTTGAAATTACGCAGAACAAATCATTTTGAGGTAGCGAAGTAAGAAAAAAGTAAAAAATAGGCATTTATAGGCGGGAAACGGTAATTCAGGCACAAACGCCAAAATAGGCATTTATAGGCGCTATAAAACCACTCTTAAAACGCTTCTTAACTCATGATTCGTGCTCATATATAGAAAAGGCACGATAAGGAACCAAAGAAACAAAATAGGCATTTGCCTAAAGATCCGGCCTCTAGTCATGACAGTGTCAAAAATGTCTGTCCCGTTGCCCACTCACGTTTCGGTTGTGTTTGCGTAGTTTACCAGTTGACACATTTTCCCGTCTGTCCCACGTATTTCCTGCCACACGTCAGCGGGATCTGATAGACTACTCATTCTGCACATCCTACAAACCGGCTGCGATGCTTCTTTAGGCAGCCCATTCGAAACTCGTTGAGGGGAATTGTAAATTTAGGCTCTATGAACGCCCTAAGGAAGTCGTGTCAGCATACCATACCTTCAGGCCTGAAGGTACATTCGGAACGCGCGATGGCAGCCGGTTTTCCAGAGTCTCTCTCAGCATCTGTTGCTGAAAGGGTTTTGAAAAAGCTACAAGTAGAGGACAGCCGCAGATCAAGAAACAGCCTGAAAGAAAAAAAACGGCGGTTATACCGTACATGCACAAAAGCGCACACAATCAAGGAGGTAGCAAACCGGGTAAACACTAAGGTGGTTTTCTCGGCACCGGGAAAACTCTCAGAGATGTGCAGACTGACGAACCCTTTCCAAAAAACGCCCGGTAGGCCCTGTAGCATGCGCAGGAGTAATCTATCAGATCCCGCTGACTTGTGGCAGGAGATACGTGGGACCGACGAGAAGATGTGTCAACGATAGATTACACGAACACAACCAAAAAGCAAGTGGGCACCGGGATGGCCATTTGTCGATGCACTGTCACGACTGTGGATGCAAACCCGAGTTCAAGTCGTGCGTGATCAATAGACACAAGGATAAAACGGTACAGGAAATCATAGAGGGAGACCGAATAAGATGTTACGGGGATTGCCGCGTCGGCGTGGCTTCGATCAATCTGGCGGACAAGGAGACCCAGCTCTTGCGAACAGCGGCAGGGCAGGGTATTGGTCGAGCGAGGCAATGGCACAGAGTATTTATACCCACGTTTTTGTGCATAATAAACCGTCAAAGTTAGCGCATTGTGTTGTCCCGTTTTCCCCTCTCGTCCGCATCAAAAAGCGCTACCACGGTCTCCAGTGTCATAGTTTCAGACACTGCAGTGGACAAAATTTGTGAATTTTAAAACTTGCAAACTTTGGAATGAGGTTTAACGGTCTTCCAAGGTGGCGCAAGCTCCTTTCCGGGCATTTTCTAACCCTTCGTAACTCGCGCGAAGCACATATGGACGGACGCTCGGAGGGCCGAAAAACGTTCGTCGTGCCAAGCATTCCTCATTGTTCGGCAGCGACGATCATATCGAGGCTGCAACTTAAACTCTGTGTGCCATCGTGCCACCGCAGGGTGGCACGATGGCACATAGAGCGCAAGAAAGACGGGGGCAAAGAGCTCCCCGTTTATAAAATAGCGTTCACTAGCTGCGCCTCGGGTTGAAGGTCTGTTCAAAATCTACGAGCTGCCCGAAAGCGCGGTGCCCCGAACATGTCCCCGACCGGCGCGCTGACCAATGTGGTCCCTAGATTTCTGCCCAACGACGTCGTAAGAGGGTCGCGTCATCGCCAACTGCGATCCTGGCGGCGGCGGTGGGGTACGTAGAAGACGCCCACCTTGCCACAGGTTGATCGCTCTCCGGCTCGACGGGCCACGGGAGCTTCGGAAGCCACGACGACGACAATACTCGCATTCGCCAGTGCTCTTCGCCAGCATTTGTAAGGCCGACGTCGGAACGTTCGACGGCGTGACACCTGGGCTTTTGCGAAGTCGTTCGTTGCCACTTCGGGACCAGCTTTTGTCGTACGGGTGGGATAGGACGCCAAACGCACCGGTCAGACACAGGTTCCAAGCACCGTACTGAAAGCAGCATTCCTAGGCACATTTTATGAGCTCGATGCGCCCCACAAGTAGTTGCGCGCGCATGAAGGTGACAAACGTGCAGTATTACACGGTTGGCGCCGCTTGACTGGCTTCCGTGGCCCTAGAGCGAATTGCGATTGGAAAGGAATGAAAAGTTGAATTCCTCCTTTCCCGATGGTTACAGAGACCTAGCTAAATGCGGATTCCCCCCCATTCCTCGAAGTCTGTGCAGAAGTTTAAAACTTGGAATCACATGCAGTCTGTACCTTACGGACGCCGGCAAAGAGGAAGTGAAATGTTTTCGGCTCCGGGCGGGTTGATTTTGTGGGTCTACCTCTATAATGAGATGAAGTACAACGCTATTGCTTGCCGTACTGTTGCACCGGGTGTATCCAAGAAAAGCCAAGAGAAACACGTGCGACACTCGCGTCTGAACGTCGTTTAAACCTCACGGCGTCAAGCAGTTTGATCGAGCAGATGCACCTCAAATTGAAGAGCCGAGCATAAAGCGTATACTTTGACATGTTTATTGCCTTGCAGAGACACTAAAATACACTTACAATGACTTATTTTTTCTCAGTGTACTTGGCCAAAGCACATTTATAACAATTGCGCAACAAGTCTTCAATCCGCGCAACCATGTATATTGCAAAACAGCTTTTTTTTTTTTCATCTAATATAACAGGCTGTTCCTTCTGAAGCTAAGTATACAACGCAGTTCGTTGCAAATCAAAACAAGCAGCAGCAAAAACAGACCTCACACTTCCAAGCACGCGAGATTGCCTGCAGGAAATTGCACAGCGAGACACCCGTTTTGTCTTCTACCCGTGAGGGACGAAATTTCGTGCCCCTTGCTCAGATCGGATTGGCGCGCAACCTGAAAGGACCCGTATTATTCGCGAGGTCGCCGCAGAAAAACAAAAAAGCACTGCTGAAAAAAATGTAAAAGATTCATGAAAATAATAACAGAAAAGCACATTTCCCCGAGTGTCATCTTGGATGACATAATGCACTGGGTGTGGCAAAAACGTGACAATAAAATTGCAAATGTCTCCCGGAGTTCTCGTAGAAGGAGAAAATTAAGTAACGAACAAGAAAACATCATCCAACAAAAGAAAAAAATAGGACACGAAATTTTTCTTTTTCACTCGCACGCTTTAGTCTTTGATAACAAAACAAGAGAGAGCCTACTAGAAAAAAACTTTCTAAAAGACGAGAATACCATTCACTATTGCCTTTCCCTGGCAGTCAGAATCTGGAAAAGAAAAAAACATCTCTAGAAAATAAAGAAAATTATTGTTTGACTGCACTCAATCCACCAAACTAAGTAACTCTAACAAGATGAGAGAAAAAAAAAAAGACAAAGGAAAATAGTGCACAACATGTTTACTACCCTAAGCTCCCTGCCATTGCCTGAGAAGCAAATGAAATAACAAGAGGTATATTCAAAAGAAAGGCTCTTCTTTTTTCGTGCCTTCACAAAACCCAGAAACAGCCCTCATCTACACGCGCAAACTCCCAACAAAAACGCTTCCCGTAGTCATCCGTCTGGAATGTCACCCTAGCGTTCGGCATCTCGACGCAAGCCCGCAAAGTCGCGAACGAGATGCTTCTCATTCCAGTTTTTTTTTCTCCTTGTGTGCGTGTTGTGTGTCGAAATGTCCGTCTGTGTGGAGACCCGTTATGAATATCACTTTTCGAAGAAGCCCAGGTGGCAACAGCGACGACGAAGGCGCACTTCACAACTGCATTCTTCGAAGTTTGAAAGCCGCTTCTTTTCCGAGGGCACACGCACCTCACTTCGCGGACCACACTATCCCCGCCGCAAGAGCGAACAAACCCCAAAGCGTCGTCCGGCGCGTTTGTAACGACCTCAGGGTAGGGAGTCAAGACTCCGGATGGCCGAAAACGGTGCCCCGACGGACGCACTCCGGGGGAAGAAGGTCGCCGAGAGTCGCCCGAGGTCACTGGGTAGCGACTCCGACGCCACCAGGTACGCGGTCGCCGGCTGCGCGTCCGGCGGCGACAGCATCCCGTTTCTGCTCTTAAACTTGCGATCGTTGTTGTTGGCCTCGGCGCAGACGGGCCTCGACGTTCGTTCGTCATATTGCACGTTGGGTTTCGACAAGTCCTGCACGTCGGAGCCAGCGCAGCAGTCGAAGGCATGGCCGTCGAGGAGGGACCGGGAATCGAAGCCGCGGCCGCACGCGCAGCACGCGTTCTGTCGCCGCGTTAGGTGCTCTCGCGTGCCCTCGTGGCGAGACAGGTCCAGGCGCGTGGCGGCGTAGTGGCCGCAGGTGTGGCACGCGTGCTGCAGGACTCCTGCGGGAAACATGAGGGTGTGTGTTCACGAGCTTTGCATCGAATTTATGTGGGCGGCATTTGGGATGTCGACTGACAAAGCGGCGAGCGAGCGCTCGTCGGGAAGGGTAAAGAGAAGCCTGTGCGCAGAGCAGAATGTCTAAACTCTGACACAGTAAAAACATAAAAGATGTTACTTTTTTTTTAAGTTTTCTATTATATTTTTTGTTTAAGATATGAAAAGGCTCGGTGTACGTGAAAAGAAGATACCTGGGCAACGTTTTGCTTTCCGCTACCTGCTCATCAACATTGATGCGGCAAAGAAAAGGCAGGTCTCGTGCACTATTACTTAAAGGGGCCCTGCAATCATATTTAAGCGTCTACCTTTTTTGCGGTTTCGACGTCTCTTGAGGTCGGGCAAGCCAACGGGCACGGAGAGAATAACTAAATATCAGTGCGTCATATTTTAACCGGACGACGCGGAAACCTCCTCCACCGACGAGGGCGACCCGCGGTGCCGAAAGCGCGCAAAATGTGACGTCTTTGGTCCTGGGCTTACTACTGGTCAGAGCCGCTAAAAGCTTCTTTTTAGTCGAAATACAAAATATAAGTGGCGCGAACCGTTTCAATTATCTATAAAAGTAGTCTTTGTTCAGTTTTTTAGATCAGAAAAGAAACGAATGCAGTTTATAAAGTACGGAAACAAGAAATGACCCGCCGACATACCCGCCACCGAGCGGTGGAAAAGGCAGCGCATACTAGAAAGGAGTAGTGGGATCAGGCGCCGACACGGAAAGGTCCCGGATGTACGCGGCAGCGCTGCGGTCCTATGGACAGGAGAATCCGACCGGCTCCGAGCGTTCCGAAGGCCTTCGGCGAAGAGCTTTGTCTTGCGGTTTGGCCGTTTTGCGGTACGGCGGCGCGAAGTGGCTCCCATTCTGAACTGATCTTTACCCCGTGTTTGCTGTCGTTTGTGGCCAATGAAGTGTCATGCCGAATTAGTGTTTAATCGCGCAGCAAATGCAATGAGAGCCGCTCTGGCTGCCCGCTGCGTACAGCCTATCCAGAGCATGCTTTAGTGGCGCCCTCTTGCGCCGTCGACACGGAGTGCGGCAGCCGGTGAGCGCTCTATGAGCTCACTATCCCTCCTCTAGTTCACGGCCACTCAAGCAACCAAGGACATCATGAGGGAGGTTATTTTTTGCTTGTTTTTGTAATTTTAATTTGCCTATAACTTTTAAAATAATGCGAATTTCGAGAAAAGAAAAGTTTCACGAAGTTACTACGTTCAGTGCGCTCAGGTTCAGTGCAAATTAAAAACCAGTAAAGAAGTCCTTGCAGGGCCCCTTTAAGGAATGAACACGTCGGAAGCGAACAAGGCAGGGGAATGCGCACAAAGTGAGTTTGCTGTCATTTTTAGTTTCAATTCAACTATTTATAATGTGGCCCGATGTCCTGGCACCCTGGTCTTTGTGGTTTCCTTCAAAATGTTACAGCAACACCAAGACAATTTCGCAACATTCCTGAAAAAACACGTGGCTCACATTTCCATCGTAATATACAGTCAAACCCGATTACAACGAAATCTGGTATGGCGAATTAACCCGTATGTCGAACATGTGTGCAAAATATATTGCATAACAAACTAACATATTTTCGCGATTCTACCAGCAAACATGCAAGTTCTGGTACTTCCGGCGTTCTGCTTCCTTGCAATGCAGACGGAAGTTCCTCCTCACTTAGCACGAAGCCTCCGCTTAGTTACCCTTAGTCACGCACTAACGCCGTAGCACCCAACGAGGTCTCAAATTTTTTAACAACAGCGGCGCTTTTGAGCCAATCAACTCCAGTGTTACCGGTGGTTTTTGAACAGACAGAATTTGGGCGTGCACACAGTCGATGCAGTGCAGACCGAGCCTCGCCATTGTAAACTTCACTTCCCTAGGCCTCCTGCAGCTTGACATTCTGTTCTGCAATCTGGCACAGTTCTCGGTTCAAGATGACGACAAAGCAGCGGCACGCTCTTCAGGTTTCAGACAGAGGACATCATTACTGGATAATACGCCGAAACGACACTGACAAAACGAAGCAAGATCCAGACAGGACGTGGCGTAACTTTCAACTCAATAATTTATTTAGGAAAAAAGTACAAAAAAAAAAAAAAACTAACGTGCTTGCCGAGCACTGTAAGATAAAGTCTAAACGCACCCCCTAGGGAACCGGCGTCACTGATTCCGCGCAAGTGAAATTCTTTGTCGGACAATGACATTTGTTGTGTCGAACGCGGTGAAAAAAATTAAAAAACGTTCCCATCGCTTTTAACATATCTAGCAGCATGCTAAGCTAAGCGCCCTCTGCGAATAACGAGACAAATTGTCAAAATTTGCTTTAAGTGGGTTTTGCTATAACGAATTATAGGGTATATCAAACGAAACGGGGCATTTTATACAGTTCAATATAAATCGGTTTGACTAGCACAAGCCTATCAAAGAAGCTTATGGAATGCTCCCTCCTCAAACAATGAATAAGACATTTCATGAAACCTTGGTGCCCAGGTTTTGCTCTATTCACACACTGAAGCCTGGTTCACACATCTGTGTCGATTGCATCCAGAGCAACCAAAACGACGGCAACGCCCGTAACACGGACAACCGCGACTCACGATTGCTTCACGAAGCTACTTTTTGCGTTGCTCGACATGTTGTGTACGACGAACGCATTTCTCGGGGACCTTGTCCTTGATGTCATTCCAGTAACTCTGAACACAAGCAACGCAACTGTCTGAACCAGGCTTTACACATTTACAAATGTCCATTCTGGCAAGAGCTAACCATGCCAGCCTAAAAAAACATAATGCATGCACTATGTTTGGTCTGCAAAAGCAAACTTTTTTTTTAGAAACCACCACAAAAGATTAGATGAATTTCTAGCCCAACAATCACGCAGTTAAAAGCACCTATACCACCAAAACCAACCAAATTTTAGAGACGGATTCAACCGAAATTGCTAAGATGCTGCTTATGCATTTGTGACTGTATAGTACATTTGAGGAAGTAGGAAGCCCAGAAAATTTAAGGGGTGCAAGTGAGTTGGGGAAGGTTAAACATGGTGAAAAGTAATTGAGGCTGGACTTGCTTAGAAGACAACACAAAAACATTGGAGTCCTTATGTTTGTATTGTTCCCCTAGGTGTCTCTTAAAAAATGCAAGCCGGTTACAACTCCCTGTAACGCCGAATTAGAGTGCAGCTCTTGAGGAGGAGGAGGGAAGGGTACTGAGGGAAGGGTATACCCCTTCTCCCCACCTCCTCATCCTGCCCGCTACTCCTCCCTCCGAGCGGCGTCGCTGTTGCCGTCTGCGTAACCGTGAAGTCACGTGACCCCCCTCGGAAGGGTCTTGAGGGGGTCACATGACCCCCTTGAGGTCACGTGACCCCCCACGAGGACGTTTCGGCACAATGCCTAAACATCACCATGCCGAAACGTCGCCGCGGTTACGCCGACGGCGACGCCGCTGAAGCCGGAAACGAGCGCCTAAGAGCTGCGCTCTAAAAAAAAACCTCCCCCCAAGTTTTGGGCACTTTTCACAATGTAGAAAGCACATCAAAGGTGTCGAAACGAAGACCTTGGGTGCAAGATTTTGACTAGGTTGGAATGGAATTTCAGCGTCGAGCAGAAGTCACGGTCTTACAGAGATGCTGCGAAAGATTCCTACTGTAGTTACTGACGTGGGAACAACTGTTAGGAAACAAGAGCGAGAAAGGTGCATGTCGTGTTTCAGAAGCATTCAATACTGAATATTAGGTGTGCAGTAAATGTTAGTGAGACAAAGCATCTGCATGCTTATGGAATGTTAAAAGGTGATCAGAAGAAAACATTCAAGAAATTGCTGTAGAGCCAAGAAGAATTGGAAAACAAAGAAAAAAAGTCACTACTAGTATACTCCATCTCATCGTAACTTGGCAAACGGCAAAGGACACAGTCCTAGTGAGTCGATCAGCGCGTCGGAGGGGGACATGTGACTACGCTCTGTCTCCCTAGTGGCAGGCAGTGCTGTCGAAGCCACGTGGGATAGGAGAGAGAGGAAACACGCTTTTGTAGGAATTCTGAGTGACCAGCTAATCTCTGATTAGCCAAGCTGTGGCCCCTCGAGCCAATCGGAGCGCCTCCGTTGCACCGATTGGCTCGAGGGGGCCACGGCGTTCGCTCTTTGCCAAGTTACGGTGAGACAAAGTGTGCAAACTTGCCATATTAGGTTAGAAATAAAGCAAGAATGGTGAGGTATACTCACAGTTCACATCAACTTGAAGGAACGATTCCCTGTGGGGAGCGATGGAAGGAAAGAGAGAAAGAGAAAGAAAAAAAACGGGAGAGGTAGGGAAAAAAAGAAATAATGCGGGCAATGAAGATAAAGCAACAGACCATGAGGTAGCAGCAACACCAACAACAAACCTGGATTGCACTATCTTGACCCAAAACCTTGGAAATATTTGACACAATTAAAAAGAAACATTCTTTTAGAACCGTCTCCGACGAGGCATTTTTGCAGCGGTGGCTGCCTGTTGAAACTAGTTAGTTATATCGAAAGCACTACCCGGTCTATCCCTCGGCATTCTCAAATTGACCGACTAATTGAAAGCATGCGTTTATAATCCTGAATCCTTTAAATCAGTTTTAGCTGCTTCCAAATAGCGCTGACCACTTCCATCCACAGACCCCTTACAGATGAACTGCTAGGCTGTTCTAATGACCCCTAAGGAATTCATTCTTCCAAAGAGCTATAAATTTGAGGTCAAGATTTCTCGAAGACCTTTAGGCCATCTAGAGCTGCAAAGATTAGTGGCAAGCTTGAAATCTGTCATGACCCTGGGGCTCGCAGTATCAAAGACAGAAAAACAAACAGAATCGGATATTCAAGCTAACAGAACCAATCAGTCGTGGGTAATGTCGCAGAACTGCAGTCGCCGCCACAAGGTGCTGGCCACAGCAGTTTTGCCTGTTCGTCTAAACGCGGTCCTGTCTCGCTTAAAGTTTCTGTCACTTGAGGCCCCTTCTATCAGTGCGACGTGCCTACTGAGCTAAGTTTCCAAGAGAATGAGGAGCCATGGTAGATGCAGTTGGCAGTTGCATCAACAAAAATTGCTTGCAAGTTTTGTTTTTTTCTTATTCGACAATACTGCAGGTTTTGTCAGGCCCAGGCAAGTGTGGACATAATGAAATAAAAAGTGGCACATTTTCAATACAAAATGTGAGCAATAACAAATAAAACATATTTTTCGGGCAAGCCTGGAAATTTATTAAGCTTAGAGAAAAAGTTTTCTGGTAATGGGCTGTTGACGTTCTCTTTCGGTAGGCAATTCCATTCAACAATGGTTCTTAGAAAAAAATCGTTCAGCCTTTCCACTCTCGTGAAGAAGGAAGACCAGCGGAGCTGTACTCGATACACTGTGTGCTTCTTCGTCGTCGTCGTCTGTTTTTCGCGCTGTTTCCTATGATGAATTCCCACCAATGCGCCCAACTATCCATTCTTCTATTATAGCTGGAAAGGTTGCCGCCATCTACGAGCGACAGCGGAAACCAAACTGGTTGTGTGCTTGCCGCCGTCGCTTATAGATGGCGGTAGCTGTCCAGGTAGGTTTGTGTCGACATACACGGACACGATCCTGGGGAACCTAGCCCTTAAAGGGGTACTCCAGCGATGTTTTGAGCTACCTCCCCCCCCCAACTAACTATATTTTCTGACTTCCAGGCCTTTACCCTTTCCGGTATACTATTTGGTATCGCGAAATTCATAATAGTTATTGTGAAACCGGCAAATGAAAATGATGCAAAAATCAACATTCAAATATGCCCACACTTTTCAGTGCCATGACGTCAGTGGCGGGCAGGCTTGCCAGGCGAGCAAACAGTCTAAACAATAGAATATGCCAATCATTTGTTTCGTGCTGGAGCGTGGGTACTGGAGCGAGCTTCCAAAGCATTCATTTGACACCATGAAACTGCTTCGAATCAGTTGGGAACATATTCTACAGTCCAAAGAGTGAATCGCTACCTTCCACTGACATCACGTTTTCGTTGTTGCCAGTAGAAACTTTCAGTTTGAAAAACACGGAGAGGACCAAAACTGTAAATTCAATAACTTCGCGAAAAAAAATTATGTTGGCCTAATATTTAGGATACTATTTTAGCGATGTTTGTTGGCGAGTTTAGCGAAATTTAAAGCAAATCGGGGACCATGAAGAAATCGCCGGAGTACCCCTTTAACAGCTCTGCCGTAAAAAGGTTTTTAAAAATGTTATTGTTGCCGAGAGTCTTTCATTCATTAAGAGAACCATATCACAGCACGACAACCAAGTTGTCGTGTCAAGGAAAGGTAAAGTGCTTGTCATTTTTGCGCAACATAATACACAATAAAAATGGTTTACGTTTCGGCGATTATTTACGGTATAACCTAAGTCGCGATACAAGGCAAAAGCATGACAAATTGTTCAAGTTCAGCCGCGGAAAATATGTTCGTAAATACTCCTTTTTCCCTCGCGAGTGGAATGTTTTGCACCACAGCATGGCAGCAATTGGTACTCTTTCCGCTTCATCTGCTAGTGCAGTTGATGACCTTTTCTATGTCAAGGACTGAGCTACTTTTTTTTTCTTTCGTGCCTGTGTGTGTTTATTTGGTTCCCAATTGTTTCGCTATTTTCGCTCACACCATGCCTCGGCCTTCGAGGGTTGGCCGGCAGTATTATCGTATTAAATGACTAGTTCCTTCCATTCATGATCATACATTGTGGTCAGCACTCGGCAAACGACTCCTCGTTACTTACGCCCCAGCCACCGCTGCAATCAATGCCGCGTGTAATGGGACTCGCGACAAGCCACAGACATGGTAATATCTCGTACTCCCGGCTACCTAAAAGTTTTCAGTGGCCGGCGATTTTAAATTAAACGATGTCAGCTGAAAGCCTGTGCAAGCCCTGGCTGTGTGGTGACGTAGAATGGATTCATCCGAACGACAAAGCAGAGGTGAGGGAATTCGACGCTCACCCTCGTGCAAGTCCATGTGCCTGCTGAGATCAGAGGTGGAAGAAAAGCTTTGTAGCAATAGGAGCAAGAGTAGACGCACTTCCCGTCCGGGCCCAGCTGGGGCTTGCCCGCCTCGTCGTCGCTCCGCCTTTCTTCCGGGTCGGGCCTGTGGGAGGGAGGAGGAGGACGTGCTTGAGGCTCAAAGCCGGTGCAGCGCAATCCTCGCTGTATTCCAGTTGCCCTAACCTGGCGGCGCGGTGGAGGCTACAAGCTCCCGGACCAATCGACCGTCTCCCTTTTGTCACCCGACCCGGCTCTCTGCGCATGGGCGTGGGCGGGAGCATGACCGCACGACTGAAGGTAGACGTGCGACCGGTCTAATGGGCACGTAGTTTCCACCACGCCATCAGCTTAGGGGCGAACGGAATGTAACACCCGGGGAAAAAGCCACTTTTAATTTGCTCGCTGCGTGCACAAAGCAGTCCTCGAAAGGTTGAGTTGGAAAGGAGAAGGGTACCATTTTCACTCCAAAAGTGGATAAAATAATAAGTAGCCACGATAAAGTGCACACAGAGGCACTACGGTCACGTGAAAATCGGGACACGCTCGCTACGCAACCAGACCTTTTATGGTATGGCTCAGCGTAGAGCAGGTATCAGCGTAAGAAAGACTTTCAACTAAAATTCACCCTAGTTCAAGCTCATATTGGTGAACAGACAAGAGACAATCACAAACTTACTTAGGCAGAGTATATGAGCGCCCTTCTGTGCCAGCAAAAATAACCTGTACCTGTAGTCATTAATATCTACAAAGACCGAAAGAAATTAACGAGCATACACGCATAAATAAAAAGCAGTAAAGAAGACCAGAATGTGCCAAGACAGGCAGAATTCGAGTACCACTTCAACAAAACTCTTCTCAGAAATTCAGACACCAAGTGTGCTGCCCATTTCACTTCCAAAACTCAAAATTTCTTATAACCAGGGTGTCGAACCAAACCGAAAACCGGATCAAAACTGTTATTTTTGACCGAACCGGAACAAAACCGAAATCGAACGCTTCATATTGAACCCGAACCGGAACGAAAGCATAATCTGATGTGGCGCGGTTACCGGTTCAACGAAAACGATTCGGGGCTAATTGTGTCAACAATAATTGGTCTAAATGGAAAAAGTCGCGGGCGTATATTTTTCTTATGTTGCCAAGACTTATCCTACATACTGCGAGATATTTTTACATTTTGTTTTTATTGCCTACGTAATAAAAAATACATCATTGTCTGTAGAGCTTCGACTTTTCTTTGTTTCTTGGATTGACCCTGGCGGCGCGGTAGCGGCGGCGGCGATTTCAAAGCACTGCTTGGCTACGAAATGTCCAAGTGTCGGAGCAGATTGTGCCACCGTAGGTACGGAGGGCTACGCGCCCGCGAATGTTTGACCTCAAGATAGACCGTAGTTGCAGTCGATGAGCCATTTAGCCAATCGAGCACTGAGAGCGCACCAAGAGACCTTCCGCTTGAGTGCAGCGACACCCTGGAGGAAGGGGGGGGATAAGTACCGCGCTGCATAGGCAGTATAGATTGTAGGGTCGCCTGTGGTCCAATTCAATGAAAAACAATCCTTTCTTCAACCTGCTCAAAATGTTACCTTACAAAAAAAAAAAAACGGGTTGTTGGAGGCAACATTACTCGGCGATGATTCGCCGACGCGCCGCGCCCTGGAAGGAGGCCAGGAGGAGGAGGAGTTGGGGGGGGGGGGGGGGGGGGGGAGGAAATGTGTCTATGTTTTTTGGTAGGTTTGTCAGACTAGCAAGGCCAGCATGTCGCCTGTTCAAACATTTTCTCATTTTTGTCTCAAGTCCTCTTTCATCGTCTTCAACTGAGCATTCGAGAAACGTTGTTCGCTTCGGTGGCATTACTGGAACTTTGCGCGGTGGCTGACAGTATCAAATGTGAGTACTGTTAACAGGGGTGGAAGCGCTGCGCCAATTGCGCCATTGTGCGCCAATCCACTTTCGCTGCGCCATTCTGCTCCCAAGCGCACATGTTGCACCAAAACTAACCAACACACTTTTTTTTTTAAGGTTGTACTTTTTGGAGTACTTTTCTTTATTGGCCACAGTGGTTTACTGTGTTGTGTTCGTTTAGGTAATTCTGAACCAATAGGTACTTTTAGAAAACCGTTACCGCGCACTACCGGAGCCTTTAAAAAGTAACTGCAAAGAAAAAAAAAGTTTTTTTTTAAACAGTATAATTGGAACAAGCATGTCAAAAAACAATTTTTCCGCGAAAAAAACAAATTTTTTACAGCAATATTTATTGCGCGAGACTGATTTTAGTTTGCGGCTATTTCGTCCATTTTAAATCGCGCGCCACGAAGTTGGGGTTCCGTGACATCAACCCCAATCGGCTGCTATACTTCTCATTGGCTAAGAGTTTGATTGACAGCTTAGATCTTGGTTGTTAAACCTTTGTTATATGTTGCAATTTCCTTTCGAGCGGCATATTTTTACGTTTAAAGAATAACCCATGTGATGAAAGTTACTATTCTTTACAAAAGGTTTACAAAACAGGCACTTCCGTTTGGATTCATACCATAACAAACAAAAGCTTCGCCATTCTTTTATGGCCGCCGAAGACTCTGCTCCCGCCTGTCTCGCCTATCTCGACTAGTCGTTTCGCCGAAGTGATCAGTGTTTCGTGCTGACCCAGGTGCTTGAGTGAGACTTCCTAAAGTGAAGTAGTGTGTGTTTAGCAGCTGTCGCAGGTGTTAGTAATAGGAAGCGACGCGGGGTTTTGGCTTTCATAGCGCGGTTCTTTCGCTTTCCTCTTTGCTTGCTTAGCGTGCTTTTTTTTTTTTTTTTTTTTGCTTGCTTGCTTGCGGGTGCAAATGCCGACCTTTCGGAGATGTCAGATGAGTGATCCCGACAGCGAGCCTTCCAGCAGCCATGTCGCCCCGAAAGGAATGCTATTTGGCTGGAGGCAATCGGGCGTTCGCGTAGCGACAAACGTGTCCAGTTACGTTCTCGTCATATCGCTCCGGAGGCCGTCAAGATTCGCACTGGGTGCATCGAACGTCCGCGACTAGACACACAAAATAAAAAAAAAAGCACTGTGTTCACTACGTAAAAAATGGTCTCAGTTCATGCATCTGTGGGCAGGTACGAAATCTTGCCCAAATTTATTCACACCGCACGATGAGCACAACACGTCGCTGTGCAAACGCAGTCCAACAACACGAAGCATAAAAACGGCAGATTTAGGGCAACAATTCGGAGTTCATTGTTCAGTTAAAACGACGTAATTCTGTTGAAAACGCCCGCAGCTTTTTACTCACGGTATGCGTCGGGAATCTTCCACATTTTGAAACGGAACGAAGGAAGATTTACTTTTAAAAATGCTCGCTGCGTCCTCCCGGACCAGTTTGACTGGATCAGCTGACGACGACGGGACTGAACCCGTTAAACATCAACCCCACAAAACCAATTTGCGCTCCGTGTTAGTGTGGGTGTAAGTTCCAAGCACCGCACCACACACACCACGAACATTTCAGCTGTTTTTCGCGTCGCCGTGTTGCACCAAACAGAACTAGATCGCCGAAGTCAACGCAGCGCCGTCGTGAACCTTGGCTTGTGCATTCGTGGACAATGTGACTCCCTTCGCTTTCAAAGCACACACGACGATTACGAATGATACTTTCCGTCTACCGCGAACATCACAGGGGCTCTTCTCCGGTCACGTCTTCGCTATGAGCTCGCAAACCGCGCAGCTTCTGGTTTATTGTGCGTTGTTGCCAGATCTTACCGGAAGTCGAGACGCTGCGTCAGGAGAGTGAGGGGCGGGGCGTACTTCTCCGCGGGGGTCGAAAGAGCGGGAGTTTCAAATGTGGAGAGGTTCTGTCTCCGACTAAATTACGTCCTGTGGCGTAAATATTGCTAAAAAAAATATTTTTTTTTCGCGGAACATTTGTTTTGTGACATGCTTGTCCCAATTAGGCTGTTTAAAAAAACACTTTTTTTTCTTTGCAGTTACCCTTTAAAGCATGCTTTTAAACGCGCCCGAGTGATACCGTGACTGTGGGGCGCGCGCTTAAAAGCATGCTTCAAAGGCTCCGGTAGCGCGCGGTAACGGTTTGCTAAAAGGCCCTATTGTTATGAACCCACCATACCGATGTGGTCGTGTCAACGGCGTGCAAGTCTGATCTCCGAAAATCGCACATGCACAGGTTGCTTTGTCCCAGTACTCATCAGAACTCTGATAAACGACGAAACAATGATTCGATGCATCGTTTCGTCATTTGCCTAATCTTTTTTTTTTTTTTTTTGCACAGTGGCACTGAGCATGACCGAGTGTATTCGGAATACCACACACACGCATAAATCGCCTTAACGTCTCGTGCAAACACTCGCCCCCCAACAAATCACACATCCCTTTTTTTTTTTTAATTGCATTTACTGCGTGATCTGCGGTATCGGTAGGCAACAAGCGTGCTCGCCGCGGGTCCTCGTGCTTATCGCAACGTGACACGCGAATCTGCAGCATCCGTACTATGAGCGGTATCCCTTCCCATGACATGCAAATTCAAAATTCGTTCCCGCATTTTTTTTTTTTTTTTTTTTTGTCTCAGTGTTTTGCGCACGATATCGGTTCCCGTGACACCCGAGTTTGAGGGGGCTGGGTTCTTGCGTCTATATATATCGCACTGTGAAGCGCAAATGCGCTGCATCCGCGTTCTGCTGCCCTACCCGTGATTGGGGAGTTCATAGCGAATTCCCACATACTTATTGCACATGAGAGTTCGCCGTGTCTGCGATATTATCAGAAACAAAAAGACAGTGAGTGCGCAGGCGAGCTGGTGATAGTTATTCATGATGTTTAAAACTTCACAGTTAGGAAACTTTGAAGTTGAAGAGTTCCGTTTCACGTAGCTTATAATGCCCCCCACCCCCCTGCGTCGGGGGGAGGGGGGCATTACAAGTCCGCGCACGCACGCACGCACGCGTGAGTGCACACACACACGCACGCACGCGTGAGTGCACACGCATGCACGCACGCACACACACACACACACACACACCATTTACCTTTTCATTTTGGGTGGGCATTCTTTCAGGACCTTATGGTATATAAATGTACATAAGAGCTTGCTGGCATTTGTTCACCTATCATCTAATTTCTGGGGAAAGCAATAACTACTCTATAAAATTAAACATTTGGCATAATATATATTTATTTTTGCGTGTTTGGGGTGAGTGCTTTTGCTGAGACTGCTTCCGCATTCCTCATTCGTGTCGTAAACGTAACATGTAAAAGCGATAATTGGCTGCCTCGATCATCTGCAGAGTTTCTTGTAAATGACGTACGTGGCGAATACACCCAAACAGCAAGCTGGCGGGAGGACGAGAACAGTGGGAATGTCCTGCTGAGCGAAGCAAATTCTACACCGTTGTGCTAGAACGCATCCAAGCAATGCGGAGAGCAAGTCGTCCGCTTCTTGCACAGGAGATGTGGTGACTTCAGAACGACGCCGAGCTCCGATTGGTTTTAATTGAAAGGATAGTGGGTAGACCTCAATGCTAGGTGCCTTGAGATATACCAACTATTTTATTTAATCAGCCAATGAAAGCTCGGCGCTTTGACGTCACGCTACCCTTGTGCAAAAAGCAGACAAACTCGCGTTCCACATTGACTTGAGGAAAACCTTCCGTTTTATGGTGTTACTTGCTAGTTTTGTCAGTCAATTTTTTTTAGGGGCGAAGCTCCTTAGGGGCTTGTGGCAGAAGCTGCGCGCGGTTCTATACTGATTAAAAGGAATTCACAAATAAACAAAAACAACTATATTAGATCAACTCGATTACAGAAATATGCTATACACAGTCATTGTTCAGGTCGGCGTCGCCGCGATCTTGTCCGTTAGAGTTCCTTCGTTCCACTGACGCACGCTCATCTCCCCCCCACACACAGACACTCGCCTAATCCCTCTTTCCGAAACCTGTCTCCCCACTTTCCCCCGGCTCCACCTCAGCGGGCCCCCTCCACCGCCAGAGTGCCTGGCTCGCAGCTGCAAGTCATCAAAGGGGGCCCGCCGACCGGGAAGAAACGGCCGGCTCACCCGCGGGCCGCGTAAGCCGAAGTCGCTGCGGAGGTCACCATGGCTGCGTAGAAGTGGGGTCTCCCCCTAATGTACGTTGTTCGCGTATTGTGGAACACACTCCCGCCCCGCGGAACGAGCAGGGCTTGTCACTTTTCACATGGCGAGTTCCAGCGGGTACAGCAGTTGCACTGGACGTCTAAGGATCGTTCCGTTGGGAAGGCGCACCAAACACGAGCGCACATGACCGTCCCGTCCCCTTTGCACCCCCTCAATTCGCCCCACTCTCCACTGTATTCGCAGTGCCTTTTCCTCATGCACCAAGACCACGTCTCCGTCCTTCAGGCTGTTGACCTGCGTCTCTGTTGATTGGTGCGCTGAGCGTAATTGCAGCAGATACTCTTTCTTCCATCTTCTCCAAAAACTGTCCATTACTTTTTGACGATGCCGCCAACGTCTGGTGAGTTCACCCTTTGTTGACTCTCCTATTTTGTCCAGGCTTTTTGACGGCAAGGTTGTCGGTCGCCTGCCCGTAACAAAGTTAAGCACCTTTTCAATGGGAACAGCCAGAGTGTTCTTGTCCCGTCGCCTTAGCAACCCAAGCACTCCCTTCGGCTCGGAAAGGGCGTATGTCGTCAATCCCCCGTCAAACGAATTTTTCAGCTCTGTAGCGTTGGGTGACCAATTTCGGAGTTTCATCCCTGCATCTCCCAATATTCGGTTGGCTTGGTCCTGTAGTAGCGCTGCTTCTTCGATCGTTGAGGCTCCAACCAGCAAGTCGTCGACGTAAAATGACTTTCGAAGCAGCTCTGCAGTAGATTTCAGGTCTCCATTTACACCGTTCAGGTGATTCACAAGCGTGGCGGGAAGCAGAAAAGGGCTGGCGGAAGTCCCAAACGGCACTCTAGTCATCCTCCATTCCTTGACGCGTGATTCAGAACTCTCTGTCACCGGATCTCTCCGAGTCCATAGGAAGTGGAGTGCGTCTCTATCTTGTGGTCGGACACCGATCTGTAAAAATGCCTTTTCTATGTCTGCCGTCACAGCGATCGGGTGCATACGAAAGCGCACTAAGATCCCGACAAGGTCAGCGTTCAGGTTCGGTCCCTTGTCCAGGTGTTCGTTAAGTGACGCAGCTCCAGGTAGATGTGAAGAAGCATCGAAGACGACCTGTAGTTTCGTTGTCTCCGACTCGTTCCGAATGACCGGTTGGTGCGGCATGTAGTACATCCGGTAGCGTGACGACTCGGCGTCTGGAGAGTTCGTTGGAACCCTCTCAGCGTGTCCTGCTGTTATGTAGCTACCGATGGCGTTGTCATACTCAATCGAGAGGGACTCATTCCGTGAAAGTCTTTTCGTCAAACCACAGAGACGTTTCAACGCCAGCGTACGGTTGTCTTTCAGGTTTCCGGTGCTGGCTTTCCATGGCAAGCCTACTTCGTACCGTCCCTCGACTTTCTTGATTGTCTCGTTGAACTCGGTCAGTACCTCGTTGTGCACCTCTGTCTTTCTACATGGCCGATCAGCAATGCCGATGCTTTCCAGCTCCCAAAATCCCCGCAGCACGTCTCCGACGTCATCATTCTCTACGTGTCCAACCCTCAGGACGCACACCATGCTGTTGGCGTTGCCGCTGAGGGAGCTGTGATGGGATACGGGGCCCTGAAAGGTCCAGCCGAAAATGGTGCTGATAGCGACCAGCTTTTGATTTTCTCCGCACCACAGCACTTGGTCTCCGGTGACCCTCCATAGCTGATCGGATCCGACTAGCAGAGATATGCCTTCCTCCGCCGGAACTCCAGGAAACAGGAGCGCATCCGCAATGCGGCGTCCGTCTTCCTCCACCCGGCGAACAAACACGTGGTCAGCGGGTACTCGAACGACGTCCTTGCAAATGAAGGGTACCTCGACAGCCTCGACAACGCATTCTTCTTGTCCGTACTGACTGCGCAGTCGTACCTCGACCAGTCGTCGTCGTTGTGGTCGTGTCGAGCAGTGGCCAAACGTATTCAGTCGGAGGCTGGTTTCTCCAAGAACCTTGAGGCCGAGCTTGCGCGAAATATCCTCTCGGATGAAGGTACGTTGACTGCCTCCGTCGATGATGGCTCGCACGTAGCCGCGTCGTTTCCCCTCCACAGCCCAGGCCCGGAAAGTTTGAAGAAGGACCTCGGAATCCAATGGGATTTCGTTACGTTCGGAGATAGCGTTTTGGACGCCAGTCAGAGGGGCATCTCGATCCGGCTTCCAGTCGGGGTCACGCATCGATGTAGCATGCCTACCGGAACATCCCGTGCATGACAGTTTCCGACGACAATCCCTTGCTCGGTGCCCCCCCATTGTGCATCTGAAGCACCGGGATCCCTCTGCCAGATTTCTTTTCTTTAGGTGGAGTGTAAGATCGCAAGCGCATAATTCCGCTGAATGCTTGGTTGAGCCGCAAAAGATTATGTCAATTATTATGTCAATCGCAGTACACAAAAGCCTGACGAGACATGAAAATGTCAGCAGTGCCATAGTGGCACTACCTATTTCACTAACTACTTGGAGAATATGAATTAGTCTGCATAAGGAGCACCAAAAATCACCTTCCTTTTTGTTAAGAGGAGCACCTGCAGCACTTGTTTGACCGAAGTACGCGGGACGCAACTAACTCGTTGCAGGAGTGGCCAGCATGGCAGGTACCACTTTGACACTGCACAGGTGTTCCTCCTCTAGCTCTCAGCGACTGTACACAGTCGAGGAAGGGATGATAAAGCCTTTAGTATCAATCCCAGATCAAATTTCCGTTCTTGGCAATTGACCAAAAACCAGCAACCTCAGCGGGAAAGGAAGGGAGCTTGATAATACTTACCAATTTTTGTTCAGAAGCCGAGACAAATAAATGTCACCTAATGCAGCACGCAAAAGCATTGGCAAGGACAGAACAAATGAACAGTTGCTGAGAAACGAGAGGATCCGACGTCACAACCGGACCTAACGCATGCGAGTACTGAAGACACGTGTGTCAAGAGCACTCTTAGCCTCCTTTCCCCTGCTGCACACACAATGGCACAGGTGCCATTGAATCATCTGCTGTTTAGGTAATCTAGATTTGTGAAACGAATTAGGACACTTCGAAGGAGAGAGCTGTTGCCGTACCTGGGATTAAAGCTGGGATAGAAAGGTCCTTGACCCTGCAGAGGTGCTTTCGTGCTCGCTTCGGGACTGTTGGCATCCCCGTTTTCACAACTGGAGGCATTGTTCCCTGCAAATGACGCCAACATTTATTATTTATTCATTTATTTATTTATGTACCCCAAAGGCCCTAACAGGCATTACATAGGAGGAACAAAATTAATTTGAAAAACAAAAACCAAGTAGCAACACACACAAAAAAGAAATAAATGCAGTGCATGCATACAAAAGAAAACATTTCGACGCATTCTGGCACTTTCAGCAGTCATTGAAATATATACATAGAAAAGGTACCATAAGAATAGGTGAATGAAACAGACGACGAAAATTTCAATACAACTGTCTACTCAAACAGCATCATGTTTATGGCAGCAACAAAAGATTCATGATCAATGATGGAAGCAATTTCCCTTGGAAGCTATTCCAATCCAAAATGGCAAGAAGAGGCGAATTTTTGAACATGTTAGTTTGTGCATATATGGTGTTAATTTTAAAGAAAAGTGATCTAAATGTGGTGATATATGGTGACCTGGCCATAAAAGACATCTTTAAAAGCTGAAGAGCTATGCTAGAGTTTGTGAATAAATGATAGCATGCAAGATGCCTTTTGGTTATGAAGGGGTGATAAGTCAAGTAGATGTTTTATAGCGGTTACACTAGTAAAGCGGGAGTAGTCACGAACTATGAAACGTGCGGCTTTATTTTGTAGTGATTCTATATTCTCTCCCAGATATGATTGGTGAGGATGCCGGATGATGGATGCATACTCCAGTTGGGATCTAATAAGAGCAGTATAGGCAACAAGTTTTGTTTCTGTGTTTGCCTGAAAAAGAGTTCTTTTGAGGAAGTCGAGGATTTTCGACGCTTTGTCAGTAATATGTTGAATGTGAGTCTTCCAAGTAAGATCAGATGAAAGATGAACGCCAAGATATTAAATGAAGATACATTTTCGATAGGATCATTTCCGATTAAGTGTGTGTGTGGAGTGGAATGACGTTCTGTTGTGAATGTTATAGCTTTCGTTTTGTTTGCGTTTATTTTAATCAGCCACGTGGTGCACCAGTCTGAGATTATATACAAGTCATCCTGCAAAATTTTATAATCCAGAGGACCTGTAATTGGACGATAAATGACGCAATCATCTGCAAACAGACGAGTGCAAGATTGGATGTTAGAATGGAGATCATTGACATATATCAGAAAGAGCATGGGACCAAGCACTGATCCCTGTGGGACACAGGACATCACGGGAAGGGAGGAGGAAAGACCTTGACCAATTACAACAGACTGGCGTCTGTCAGTTAAGAAGTTTGTTATCCATTTAACGAAGAAGGTGGATAAGTTATATTTATTCGGTTTATGTATTAGCCGTTGATGAGAAACGCAATCAAAGGATTTGGCGACATCAATGAATACTGAATGAACGGGCTTGGACAAGTGAACAGAACTTTGGAGATAAGTGACTAGTTCGAACAACTGAATCTTGCACAAACGGTCACGCTGAAAACCGTGCTGATTAGTGAAAAGAAGCTGATGGGATGATGAGTAGGTCATGATTTGAGACACTATAATGTGTTCTAGAAGTTTACATGTAGCACAGGTGAGTGAAATGGGTCTGTAATTATACAATAGGTTTTTATCTTCTGCTTTGAAAAAAGGAAGGACACATGCATTTTTCTAATCATCCAATAATTCACCTGTGGAAAGTGATTGTTGGAACAGCCTTCCAAAAAAATAACCAGATATTTGTTTGGCTAATTGTAATAACTTGGTAGAAATGCCACCTGGACCCGGACTCGAGTTAGTAGGCAGGCGGTCAATGGCACATTCAACTCCATGAATAGAAATAACTCTATCATCCATATTGCTGTCCACTGACATTTGTAGTACAATTGTATCCGCAAGGTCATTCTCCTCAGTAAATACACTGCAAAAAAAACTCGTTAAACTGAGTTGCCAGTTTGGAATCATCATGCAAAGCACCATCGGTACCTAGCTGAGCACAGAAGTACATTAGCAGCTGGAGGATTTACTACCCTCCAAAACTTTTCCAGATCTGTCCGCAGCATATTTGAGACATCAAAGTTAAAAAAACTCTGCTTGGCTTCCTTAATTAATTTTTTACAAACTAAAGCATGCGCATGGTAGGAGTCGCAGTGCTCTTCCTTATTTGTGTTCTTTGCACGTCTATATAAACGCTTCTTTTTCCGGATGCTTCATTTTAATTTAGTTGTAAACCATGGTGAACGTAGACAAGGTTCAATATTTACTACGGAGATGCAGTCTGTTTGAGATTCGTATAGTGTGTGCCGAAGTAGTACCCAATTCTCATTCACAGAACGCTCAACAAAACGACTCAAAAATGATCTAGAAAACGTGGACAGCTTGAGACTTCACATCTGCCCTCTTCTAATAAACGATTTGTATTCCTAAAAAGTTGCACTTTTCAACAAGCAAATAAAAAGTACAGTGCACAATGCAGTGATCACTTATTTTATCAATAACATTTACTGAAGTGTACTTAGGGCGAGTTGCCAAAACTAAATCTAAAAGTGTGTCACCATATGTTGGAGTTGTGACGTTTTGACAAAATTAAAAATAACTGGTCATTTCAAGAAACTTTAAACATTCACTCTTATTTGTGCAGTGCTAAACACTTCATTTGCTGCCCAATCGATACCTGGGTAATTGAAATCTCCCGCTAATAATATAGACATATTAGGAAACTTTGATTGTACATTATCTACTGTTTCTGTAAGGTGGTCAATAAACTCTGCGCGTGAGTCCGGTGGCCTAGAGCATATGCCGACTAAGCACCTTGGAAAGCCTATTCTGATTGTGACCCACAAAATTTCAAGCACCGAGTCGACTGGAATGAAAGACGATGAGATACAGTTCCTGGTGGCTATCGTGACCCCTCCAGCTCCAGAGGTGCGAGAATTAGAGTGCATTGCCATTGTGACACCCTTAATCATACCCCCTCCCATGCAAGGGAGCGACAAGTCTACATACCACTCCTATTAGCAGATGTCTTTACTACAAAAGAATGTACATTTTTTGCATTAACAAGGTGTGCAAGTCTTTACATTCATTTTTTTTTTTCTTGACTGCAATATTTGCCAAAAGAAACAATAACACTAATTATGCCAACGTCCTGTAGTTGGCACTATTGACCATTTATTCATACAGGCCCTTGATGCAAATTATGCTTAGCATTTCTTGCAAGTACTGACTAGGGTTGTAAAAGCTACTTTATAAATGTTCCTAAGATACAGATTATAGCTATTCTGCTAAAATGTATTAACATATAAACATATAAATATATTTATTTCAGAAATTACCTATGCACAGGTAATTTACATTCAAGGTACTTTTTTTTTTTTTTCACTCCACAATTTTTTTTATAGAAATAATGATTAAAAGTTAATTTCGTAGATGTCCGATCAAGATGTTCACTTGGAAAAATGGCTAGGAACCCTAAGCTACCTTACTTAGTTTATTCATTCATAGGATATACCAAAAAAACTTCCAATTCCATAGCTAAACATTGAGCCTTCAGAAATAAAAGGGAGTTTTAGAAAAACTCTCCGTTGGCATATGATACCGCTCCGGGCATGCATTTCAAAGCATGCCTTGAAATGGCAGCACGAGCTCTGGATACCCGCATCGTTCTATAAAAACATGATCTATTAAAAAAGAAGAGCCAGCGTTTATCAGTTCTACAGATGGCAGGAAAAAATACAACCCAAGAAATAATCTTTTCTAAGGAGCTGCTCCTTGTAAATTGTCTCCTTGGCTGCAAGTGCTCGGCCTCACCCTATAATCGGTCCACCCACCCGATCCCAAGATGCTTCATACAGGAAACATTTATCTCTGACATTGCATATCAATGGCACTTGAAACATTATTTTTTTACCTTATTTGTAATTAAACATTCCCATTAAGAAATGTCAGGACTGCAATATCTTGCTGCGCTTCCCCCATGTAGGGTATTCCTGAGCAATTCGTGCCCTTCCTCATTTTGGCAGAGATACCAGAAAAGTATCAGCAGAAAAGAAATGTGTCATAATCGCAATTCACTAGAAAGTGTTCTCCCATCTGCCATGCAGTCAATAAAAGTACCGAACGTAAAATCCCGAAAGATAGCCCACCTAACATCAAGAGAATATCGGGTGAAAATATGGAGTGCGCCAACTTTCAATGTACAAACAGGAAAAGTTTAGAAGAATTCCTATATTTAGGTTGTGTCCCTTACAAGCTTGTTATGGTGGCGAGGAACAATGAAGCAAAAATGACTGTACTTCCCAGTCAGCAACGTTTGCTTATATCCCGCCATAGCGAACTAGCTGAATTTACGCTGAGGCCATCATTGACTCCAACACTACTATTACTAGGAGTGGGCAATCTTTCGGTGCTTAAAAAAATATAGCAAATCAAGCCAAAAATAGGTGTGGGCTACCTTTCGGGGGTGGGGCATCTCTCAGGATTTCACAATCGGTTTGAACATCGGTTTGAACGTCGGTTACAAAGACTACCTAGTAACCAATGTGGAGTTAATTGTGCCTATATACTTCACAACCCTGACACCGACAAGCAAGACCCCTTTTCAAAAGTCCATCGAACAACACTGGTGGCCACTGTATTTTGGGTATCGCTTCCTGTGCGAGGCGGAGTAATCGGATGCAAGTGCTGAAGCAGCACTCGCGTTGAATACACGGTCAAAGTGTGTGCCCAAATGTGGCGGCCTCGCAGCAGCTACTGGAGGGTGCGCACTTTCGAAAAGGGCTTACTACTGCCGAACGCATAGGACACAAGGCACGAGACCCCAGCTAAGCCAGGTCGAGGTGGCAGAAAAGTCGCCCACACTCACCCAGCTGCTTGCCCAGCTGCATCCAGGTCGCCATCTCCTCCTTGGAGTACGGGTTCAGCGCCTCGTCCTGCCTCCCCTCTGCTCCCGTCCCCTTCCTCGGTGGTTGCGTCGTCGTCGGGAGCGTCCTCCGAACCCTTGTCGGCTGCACAGTCTTCGGTCGCTTCCTCGACCACGGCCGGACCGTACCGCATTGGCTTCCCCTTCTTGCGCCTGTTTCCTGTCACCACCGCTGGCTTTCTGGCCTCGCCCGCGCCATCGCACTCCTGCGACGAAGACAGCGTGAGAGACTGGGCGTCTTCACCGCTCCTCCTGTCTTCCACTTGCGCCGAGGACACGTCCAGTGGGTAGATGATGGTCTTGTTGTCCTCCTCCGCCTCCTCCTCTTCCCTCCTCCCCTCTCTCTTTGTGATGGGATCGTCCGAACCTCGCGTTCCCGAAAACCGCGGTCGAGTCGTCAAGCCTCCCGCTCCGTTCTTCGTTGCATTCCATTGCTGCATCTTCGTCTTCCTCCACAGCGTCCCCGCTTCCCTTCCCACCGTTGCTCAGGTACGCTCTCTCCTCCCTGTCCATCATGTCCTCCTCTTCGTCCTCCTCCTCCTCCTCCTCAGCGTGCCTCTCCTCCCCCTCCTCCCCGCCCTTCGTCTGCTCCATTGAGTTGAGGATGCGCACGGCCGTCTTCTTGAGGAACGAGACCAGCTTGAGAGAGCTCGGCGCGGGGGGCGTGGCGCCGCCCGTCCCGCTAGCAGCAGAGGCGCCGTCACTGTGGGCACCCGCGCCGGCGCAGTTTGCGGACGCGGCAGTGGCGGCAACGCGGCTCCTAGCGGCCGCGGCCCTCCGCCGCCGCCGCAGCTGGTCCCGCTGACTCACGTCCGAGTGGAAACGAATGATGTGATGGCGGAGGTTGCGTCGCTCGCTGAACCCGCGGCCGCACGCCTTGCAGTAGCACGGCTTCACTCCGGTGTGGATGCGCTCGTGCCGCTGCAGCGAGAAAATGCGGTCGAAGGACTTGCTGCAGTAGCTGCACTGGAAGGGCAGGCGCGCACCGCCTGCCCCTCCCTCCTGGGTTGACAGCGAGCCGCCGGCCGACTTGGTCGAGCCGTTGCCGCGAGACGACGTGGTGGCAGGGCCCGAGGAGAACTCGGCCAGAGACGGCGATGGGGGACGTCCCGCGGACGACGTCGTTCCGGCCAGACTTAGCGGCGGCAGGCCCATGGCAAGGTTCGGCAGCGCCCCATGCTGGAGGAATCCGGGCAGGAGCTGTTGGCCTGCCAGCTGCAGCTGTAGCGCCTGGTCAAAGGAGACGCGCGGCTCCCCGATGAGCGCATCCGGAAGCGTGCCGAGCAGGCTCCCGGGGGGCAGCGAGAGGCCCGCACCCTTGCCCTCAATGACCTGGTGCACCTGCTCGTGCACCAGAAGCTGGCTGCGCCACTTGAAGACGGCGCCACACTTGTCGCAGTGGTGCTCCTTGGCAGCGCGCACGTGGCCCTCCAGGTGGTCGCACAGCGCCCGCAGGGCTGGGTGGGTCTCGCCGCAGACCCCACACTTGTAGAGAGTGTACTGCTGCTCCGTCAGCGGGTTCACGGCGTCGACCTTGATGGCCAGCGGCACCTCCGACTGCAGCTTCACGCCGCGCCACGAGTCCACTCCGACGCCGAGGAGGGGCGGCGGCGACGGCATGCTGCCCATCCTCGCCAGGCCACCCATGCGGGAGGCCGCGTCCTCCAGCTTAGCCGCCGTGCCGTAGCTGGTGTCTTGGTGCTCCGCGGCCTCCTTTTTGACGGACGCTGTCACGGAGTCCCGCTCCGGCGCGGCGGGCCTTTGGGGGCTCACGTCCTGGGGAAACTCCGGGTGCCCGTCCGGCTCGGGCCTCGGCCCCTCGGGGCCCCTGTGGACCGAAAGGTCCTCTTCCCTGGCGTCCGCGAGGTCGGACCGGTCCGCCGAGCCGAAGCCGACATCCGAGGCGGGCGGGGCGTCCCTGCGGAGCCTCGAAAGGCGTGGTTCCACGGCGGGGGCCGCGCTGTCGTGCGTCGTCTTGATGTGGAAGCGCAGCGTGTGCAGGTACTTGAAGCCACGGCCGCACTGCTCGCACGAGTAGGGCTTGGCCGCCGGAGTGCGCCGGCTGTATGGCTTGGCCTGCTGCTGCTGCTGCTGCTGCTGGTGGTGCTGCCGCAGCACGTGAGCCGCGTACTGCGCCATCAGCTGCTCGGGGGACTGGTGGCTCGGATCCATGCTGAAGAGGGGCGGAGGTGACACGGTCAGCGAAGATGGCATGGCGCACGGGTGCATCGAGGACGAAGACGCGGAGGTGCTGACATGGCTGCTCACGTCGCACGGCAGAATCATCTCACGCAGGAGGGCTGGCTAGTTGCTTTTCTTTTTTTTTTTCCCTGAGAAGCCAGACCCTGTTCCACGCGTGAGGCAATTCACAGGTGTCGCTGCTCCGCGTCGCCTTTCAGGGCGACCGGCCGTCTGAACAAGCCTTTGGCTATGGATCGTTCTCGTGATTGTGCGCTCTGGTCTTCGACGAGGAGGGTAAACGGGACGCCAAAGCACAGTCGGCTGTTGCTCGATGCGATGAGGTAGATAGGTAGTTTCCGAAGTTGTGGTGGCACTGAGATTCTCGCCTTTTGGTGGAGGGGCAAATAAAGACAACCACAAGTCTGCTGCACTTGAACTGTCGAAGAAGTGAGTCAACTCAGACGTGTATACTGCTAGGAAATGGCTTGGTCGTCTTTTTCTTGGTAAGAGACCGGGGCATACGTCTTGGTGATGGGCAACGATTCTTTCGTTGGGGTATTGTCACTCTTCTCATTGTGCTTTGCTTTGCCGCTCGATGCTTTCACGAGACACTGGTAGGGAGTATCGTCTGAAGGCCAGCTTTCATGAGGTCAACCTGAAATGAAACGGTCAAGAATCAGTCCCTGCTGATCACTGAGTCTAGTGTGTGAGGCAACTACATTAATTTCCATCTACTCAAATGGGGTGCTTGTTGTTTGCATACATAAAAAGGGTGTAATGGAAGAAAATAAAGCCTTGTTTGCAAACAAAGAAGGGCAAATTATGTGTAATCTTTACACACTGCAGAGACACTATTACCAAAATTTACTTCTTTTTCTTCATGTCTAGAACACGGGGAGATTGAAGTTTCTAGCAACATGAAGCTTTAGCAGCAAAGGTTGCAATCAAGCTTCACCGAGATCTGAAATGTTCTGTCAACTACACGAATTTGTATAAGGTCACCAGTCACATACCCTAGGATACTGCAGAAGTGCCCACTTCATACAAGCGCTCACTATTAACATTGTCCAAACCAGGGAATTCGGCAAATTTTACATTAAGCGCCCTCCTCCTCCAAAGCATCGGCATCAGCCCAAAATATTCACCCTGTTGCGATGGCCACGAGATCGCCGACAGTGATGATGGGGATATTATGTGAAAATAAATGCGCTTTCTCCGATTCCAATCACTCCGCCTTCAAAGCTCTATATTGGCCGCCATCTTGGTTTTTACTGATTTGACTGGAAAAGTGCCCGTGTCTAGAATAACCCAGTCTTCAGTGAAAGTGGCAATGGGCGCTTGTCCGGTATTTTACGGTAAATATGAAGACCAGTACAATGCAGCAATATTAAATAGGTATTGTAAAGACACAGACGAAAGAAAGGAGAAGACACGGGGATATGCGAGGCATCACAAGGGATGGTAAGGACTTTGACACCAATGAAATCACCAATGTCACGGCTCGGTATCCTACACTTGGTGGACGGTCTGAATGTAGAATACCGAGACAAAACAATGCTGGTACATCTACTGAGTCCATCACAACAGGTGTACTGAATGGTGATCTTCGAGATATTTGAAGTATACAAAAAGATTCAAACTCCTTCATTTTTGCTATAAACAAAAGAGGGTCCCAGTTTTATGATGGTGTAAGATCAGCACGTTGTTAACTACTACCTGAAAAACCAAGCTGAACGTTAACGTTGCTCCCAAGCTTCACTTTGTCCACTGACAAAGCCGAGTGGTTTGACATAGTAAAAATAAAATGCAGCGCAACCGAGTTACACCTTATCAAGGTCATATTCTTTCAGTAGAGACCAACACGATGTTTACAAACAAGTCGACATTTGCCCACATCAGGTGAGGCACTGCGCATGCACAGAAACCGGGTTTGCACGGAGTGAAGCGTCTGCACCGCACCACCGCAGCAGCGCGACGTCAGAACCGTGCGTTGGTGTACATCCAAGAGTACCCTTCCTTAAATTTCAAATCTAAAAACAAACTTACAAACAACTAATTATGCACGCAACTCATTAGGATACCACAGACTATCATACAAATTAGTGGCAGTTTTTGAAAATTCAGTTAGAAGGTAGAGGTTGACATCAGCATACACCAAGTTCCTTTTTGACTTTCGAATATCCGTAGCATGCACCCTCCCTCTCTGGAAGACTGCTTTTCCCAAAGCTCACAGATGCGTTGCAGTGAAGCGAGATATGCAGGATCACACTGTCTTTTACGAGAGTGTCACTTCTCCATAGCGCACAAGTGCAAGGTGAGAAGTGCACTAAACGTAGCTAAATAGCGAGCCTCAACAGAGCACAAAAAATTACAAGTTTTACGGAACTTCCGAGATCTGTCAGTGTTCTAAATGAATTTCAAATTGAATAGTATGTCAATCGAAGGTCAGAAATCGCTGTGCGAGGAGGCCGTGAGTAGCTGTGAGTAGATGAGAGTCGATCTATGCTCTGTTCACCCCTAAGCTGTGGTGGGAGTGATGGGCTCGCTAGACCAACCAAATGCATCCCTTTCTCATCACTTGACGCCACTCTCTTCGCGTGGGTGTGGGCGAGAGCGTGATTATGTGGTAAAAGACAGACGTGCTACTGGTCCAGTGAGCGCATAGCTTCCACCGCACTGTCAGCTTAGCGGTGAATGGAGTACAGCAGTCGTGCGATATTCTCGATCACGGGCTTGCGACAGAGATGAGACGCACGCATGTCGCACTATCAGTAATGTGATTGGTTCGAGTCATTTTGGATCACCTATCAAAGCAGACAAAAGTCCGTTTTAGAACGTGAGAAATAATTTTTGAAGCACAAACATATGCTTTCCCCCCAGTTGGGAATGCTGAGACCACTCATACCCCGACAGGGGATCTATATCCAACCAGTTGGCCCCATAACTGGTCTCAGATGACTAACTGGTTCCCCAACAGGGAAGGGTGGGACCAGTTGACTCCCGATTGGCAATGGCTTCGCTGGTCCCAGTTGAGCCCCCCAAGAACACATAAGAACCATACAAGAGTATATAAGAAGGGGAGACTAATAAGAAGTTTCTTAGAACTTCTTATGGGTTCTTATAAGATTCTTATATAAACTTTTGTTTGTTTGTTCGTTATTGATACTGTTGGCCAAGAAGGGCTGATACAGGCCATTCTGGCATATTTGATCATATGCGTTTATTGGAACAAAAAAAAATTATTATACATATAAGATTGTCGCCTCGTGCACCTTGAACACACGCGCACAGCCTAAGCACGGCAGACGGTACATAGTGCGTGCTGGGGCTGGGTCTTCAAAAGACACGGCCTGCCGTCCTCTTCCTGTCAGTGGCCAGTTTAATTCCCCAAAACACTCATCGATTCGCCACTCCGGATGAGGTAACGGCACTCAGAGGCAAAAACGCTACCTCTACCTCGCGCCCGACGAAAACGTGCGTCGAAAACTTTCGCGGCCTGGCGGCGAAATTGTGAAATAGAGGAACGAGGATTAAATGTGTACAGTAACACAGCTAGAAAAATGTTGCAATGAGAGCCAACTCACTGCAGCAGCGGTTTTTAAAGCTCATGCTGACTGTGGAGATACGCACAAGAATGTGTGCATTGGTTTTTCTATACATAGAATCGAAGGTAAATCAAATGGTATTCCACCGAAATAACGTTAGAATAAAATACCCTTGGGCACCGCACTGAATGTTTTATCCAAGTTTTCAAGACTGAGATTAAGCTGTGCAATTCTTAAATCAGTTGTCATTTAAATGTGCTCGTAGTTATACGAAGAAATAAAATCAGCATGTGGACGATAAGTTTGCTTTCTTAAATGCAAAGTCCAGCAGAACTTGTAAATGATGTTCTGAAGCTATCATCTGTCCTCTGGATAAAGTTTACTGAATTTTAAATCAAACTATTTATGGACTGTGCCCTCAAATAGTCGATCGGCCTACGTGGAAGTGTCAAGTAAAATAAGGATTTTATATATAAGAATTCTACATAGTCGAACTATCTTGTCGAGGAGGTTAAAAAAATCATCTCGCAATATCCAACTGTCTTTCATAAATTTCGAACTCGAAACAAACAAAATAATGACCAATGACATGAGCAGCTCGTCAGGGCATTGCAGTCCATCAGCTACGCTCGTACAATGGCCGCGGTACTATTTGGAAGATTTCATTGTTGTCACACTACAGTAAAATAGCGAAGAGCGCGCGTGCACCTTCCCGCTCTGGAGGGGTGCTTCACCCCCACGCACAGGGCTGCGCTGCGGCGAAGCGAGTTTCGCAAGATGCTGTTGCCCACTCTGACGAGGGTGCCGCATCTCCGCAGTGCACCAGAGCCCGGCAAGAGGCGCACGCAACGGAGCTAAGCAATACGCCCAGTAGTGACAACATTATATACGAAGATTGAATCGAACAGTATTATAATGGAATTCTAACAGCATCTTAATGTCATTCTAACAGCATTCTAATGGCATTCGACTAGTATTCTAATATTACCATAAGTATTCGAATAATATGATAAGGTTAATTACTTTTTTTTTTCATTCTGTATCGTAAGGTTTGTTAAGAATAAATGCCCCGCGCGTAACTCGACATGGCAAAAATAGGTGAATAATGACGGCTTAGCATCATTAAAATACACACTTTCATCACTCATAAATGAAGTCGAAAGCAGAAGTACAGATATTGATCAAAGTGCGTACGTCACATGTTATTGAAAAGTTTTATGACATGCTCAGCGAACATTAGTTCGTGTACGGGTCTCACTCGGTGAGTGTTGCCGCCTTTTTGATCATTTCAAATTTCCCTCTAAAATAGTGGGTGGGATAGGTTGGTGAACGAGGGAGAGGGAGGAAAGGAGAGAGAGAGAGGAATGGTCGCCGGAACATCGGCTCTACCAAGGAGAGCCTTTTCTTTCTTTTTCTTTTCATTGCGGTGCCGGCGGGGTGGTCGCCTTGGGAAAGCCTGACAGAGCGCGTGCGTGTTTCAGTTCGCGCCGTCAGCAGTGAGGAGCTAGCTAGCTAGCTAGCTAGCTAGCTAGCCCCCCCCCCCCCCCCCCCCCCCCCGAAAAAGGTCAGAAAAAGTGAGCCAGCCAGCCAACCATCCCAACGCGTAGCAAACACGCAGACAGAAAGAAAAAAAGAAAGGGGGGGGGGGCACGCAACTAACAAAAAACAAAAATCGGTCAAAATCAATAGCGGGCGAGTAGAGGCGGTAAAAGACGCGGCAGCAGCACACACCAGAACGAGGCTGGAACGAGAAAAAAAAAAAAAAAAAAAAGAATAAAAAGAAGCGGCGCGCTGGAGAGCGCTAAAGCTCGCGGGACAGATATTGGAAGGCGGAGGGAAGAGCTGGGACCGTCGTCGCACGTACAGTGCCGCAAGCAGCAGCAGCAGCAGACGACTGGGACGTGGGCGCACAACGAGGATACCGTGGTCGCTGCCATCGATAAAAGAACACCTCCCCCCACCCCCCCTTTTTTTTTTTTTTTCGTCCAAACACGGGCGGCACGGGCCAGCGGAGAAAAAAATTACAGGGAAAAAAAAAAAAAAAAAAAAACTAAACGCTACTAACGCTCGCTCGCGTACGTGCGTTCGGCGCGGGAAGAAAGAGCTGGACAAGTGTCAGGAGGAACGAGCGAGAGTGGGAAAGGGACGAAGGACGAACGAAGGTGGAGCTACTAATAGACAGAAGCGCCTCGTCGCGAAACCAACGAAACGCCGGGCCGAAGAAGATTCTTTTTTGGAACATAGCACGCGATTTCGAACGGACGGAAGAGGTGAGGCACACGCACGCACAAGCACGCACACACAAACACACGTAGACACGAAAGAGGAGGAAAGAAGAAAAAAAGAAGAGGAAGATAGCAGAAAGTCCGAGAGCCAACCACCACCATAGTTGCCAGGGGAAACGCACGAGCGAGCGAGCGAGCTAGCGCGCGCGGCTAAAAAAAGCAGATAGACGTAAAAGAAAGCAGCAAAAGCAAAAACACTACGAACGCACAAAAAAAAAAGGCGAAAAGAATTTTTTGAAAGAGAGCCGGACTCGAACGCTAAAACAAAAAAAAAAAAAAAAAGGAAAAGGCCAGTGGGCAGACGCAAGCAGAGGGGACGAACTGGTAAGGAAAAAAATATATACATTGGAATGGAGGACGAGGGGTGTAGAAAATAAGACCAAACTTTTTTTGCCCCCCCTCCCCCCTTTTCGGCGTTGGCGGTGGTGGTGGTTAGAACGTGAGTCGGGTTCTGGTCGTCATGACAACGCTCGTGCAGCGAGAGGACCGGTCAGGATCGATTCGACATTGGGCCACGGGGAAGGAGGAGGGATGGTGTCAAAGGCCGCCGTGCGGCTGCCGGTATTGGGAGAGGAGGGGCGGCTTAAAAGAAAGAAACGATGGGGCAAAGGGGAAGGGGGTCTTACCGTCTTGGAGGAGAGGAAAAAAAAAAAAAAACAGAGATACGCCTCCAATGAATGAACAACCATAAATAGAAACTAGAAGGCTAAAAAAAGTACCAAAAAAAGAAGGTGCCGAGCCTTGCGCGCTCGAAACACCGCCTAAAGGCAACCAGTAAAAAAAAAAAATAAAAAAAAAGGACATCCAAAGTTTGATGAAAGCAGCAATAGATTGTGATTGACGAGCAAAAACTAAACAAAAATGTGTTTAAGAAAAAAAAAGAAAGAGACAGAGAAAATGAGACATTTCCTCCAGGCGACCGGGCGGAGATCGAGAAAAAGAAAAAAAAAAAAAGAAAAACGACAATGGACGGACTTAACGAAACGTTCAAGTTTTGTAATTGCGAGGAAGTGGGATAGGTCCTCAAATTAGTTGCCTTACATGTGACCACATCGCATTTCGGCCGCGACATTCACGAGCATCGATTATAAAACTTGGGTCACACCAAAGGACGTTAAGCCGACAGGTGCCCTTTGAGCCATCGGCGTGGGCAACTCCGAAAGAGGAGATAACACTGGAGTACCGCGGCCTCCGAGCGGCCAAAGAGGTGCACCTTTGGCAAGCTTGCATTGCTCTCGGTGCTCGTGAAGCGAGCGAGTGATTGCAAACCTGCCAAAGGCACCTTCACACGCTTGCTGCACGTGCTCGAGACTTGACGGTGTCGGCTGTTTGTATGCCAGAGTCAGGGACGTAGCCAGGGAGGAGGGGAGGAGGGGGGGGGGGGGGGGGGGGCGCCCATGGCAAAATGTTGTGTGAGGAGAGGGGGGCGAGAGGAGGCCCCAGCAAAATGTAAGATTTCGGGGGGGGGGGGGGGCGGGGCATGCCCCCCCCCCCCCCCCCCCTGGCTGGGATCCGGCCAACTCGTCGAAAGCAAACTCGTCGACGGACAACTTGTCAACGGCCCATTCGTCGAATAGGCCAATTCGTAATAGGGCAATTCGTCGAAGGGCAACTTGTCGAAAGGGGCAAGCTGTCGAAGGGCGATTCGTCGAATGGGTTGAATGACGGTCCGAGGTTAAGGTTCGTAGTTCCTTCTTACCTTTCGACCTAAATTTTTATTTGTGTTTGGACACAGCGCCCTTCTTAGGTTACAAGACGGAAAGAAAAATCACAAGACTGCGAAGACAGGACAGTATCTTGAGACAAGTTGAGAAAAGTTAATTTCGGGATCGTCCTTTTGTTTGTTTGCTTTATTACTTTTTGTAATGAGCCGTCGCAGACTGTCGCCGCGAAGCGGCGTGACTGATGGGCCAGGTGGGTTAGCACACTGTGGGTTAGCATTTCTGTTATGAGCCGCCGTAGACTGTCGCCGCGAAGCGGGGTGAACGGGTGGGCCGCGTAGGTTAACACGCGGCCCAGTGATACACGCGCGACGAAGTGATCGCCCCCCACTGTATTATGAAAGCGGAGAAAGCTGCAAGTTGTTATCTTCGACAAGAAAGAGCACACTGGAGGCTATTACCGTGCGGCGATATTACACATTACTATAGGGCAGGATTTGCTTCGAAATTTCAGGACAAAATTATATATTGTGACTTCGAAACAGCGGCGACCAGTTGGCCTCTTCGACAAGTTTTCCTTCGACGAGTTGCCCTATGACGAATTGGACTATTCGACGAATGGGCCGCCGACGAGTTGGCTTTCGACGAGTTGGCTTTCGACAAGTTGGCTTTCGACAAGTTGGCCTAGACCTCCCCTGGCTACGTGCCTGAGCTGGAGATCCGGTCAAAATGGTCCCGGTCAAAATGGTCCCGGACAAAATGGTCCCGCACAAAATGGTCCCGCACAAAATGGTCCCGAACAGAATGGTCCCGAACAGAATGGTCCCGAACAGAATGGTCCCGGACAGAATGGTCCCAACTGCCATTCCGGACAAAATGGTCCCAGCGTGGCATTATTTATTTGCTGTTTGCAGGTTTTTTGTATTTTCTACTCTTGGTGGATATTAGCAGCGGCTTGTAAGTCTGTGCACAGACTTACAAGTCTGTGCACAGGCTCCGTCCCTTGAACGACTTTTTGAGGGGTGTGGATTATATGAATACATTTTCGTATTAGGCCTTCGCTTCAGTAGCGTCGACTTCTTGTCTCTTAAGTGGTCTAAGTAATAAATACGCTCATAATTGCGAAATCAATTTTTGATTTCTTTAATATACAATGTTAAGACAGCGCGATGCTGTTTCTAAAAAATAGAACACGGTGGTACGACAGGTTCATTTATAAAAAAAACCACGCCAAGAACCTGTAGTACGTATATGATAATGATTCTTATTCCCAATATCGTTTTGAAGCTCGATAGCGCTAATTTGAAAACAGGTTCTGGCGATAGAAGGATATTGATTACACAACGAGAATATATGGGTAGAAATCAAGAATCTTCGAGAAATAGAGCTACATGGTATAGATAGAAGGGATTTAAAATTCGTTTCAAATGATTATAATGAAAATGTTGATACTATCCTTGAACGTGTGCCAAAATAAAAGTACCAAACCATTTTGTCCTATTAAGAGCGCCCAAAGTATTGATAAATTCACTTGGGACCATTTTGTCCGGTTTGGCACTTGGGACCTTTTTGTCCGGGACCATTTTGACCGGGACCATTTTGTCCTACACCCTATATAAAGCAAAGAAACAAAAAATAAACACTCACACTTTCTGGGAACAAACAACTAACTAAAAAAAAAAAAGAAATCAGAAATATACACTTGACTTTTTCATATCTGTTATAATTCCGGGCGCCTTGAGTTTCATAGTAGGCGAATCTCTTTTTTCTTTTCTATTGATATTCCGTTCACGTTCCTCTAGAGATGTCCCTCATTGAGCCATACCCCCAGATATTTGTATTTTCCTTTATGGACACAACCGTGGACACGTTTCATTCCTGCTGAGACGTGTCCACGGTTACCAGACTGGCGCTTTATCATGGGTAATTGGATGAACAGATGCGAATGGCTGTATCTTTTATAACGGCCTAGGTAGCTTGCGCCACCTAGCATAGGAAAAATAATACAATTCCCTCCTTTGCCGTTTTAAGCCAAATTTTTCTTCCCCTCTTCGTTTTTGTAACTCACCAGGCAGTGTACGATATCCCCAGAATATATTTTTAAAAAAAATCGGGAAACAACAATAATAAAGCATCACTCCCTGCCTTTTTTTCCCGGGAGGAAGTCACCAATTTTCCTCTGGTAAAACGTTGTCGGCGTCACCTAAGATCAGAACCCCCTGATTAGAGTCTACCCTGACTCTCTCGTTTCTGCCTCTTGCTCACTGTGGCCAGACCAGCTTTTAAAGCGTAGCTGCCTGAGAACTAAAAGCCTACGTCCCGTCCCAACACCCCTGCTCCAATATCACGGTCTTCGTTAGCTGGATTCATTCGGTCGTGCTAATTATCAATAAAGCCAGCAAAAAAAAAGAAAAAAAAATGCTCGTGAAATTATTTGGCAGGACAGCGAAGATGTGTTTCCTCTGTCGGTCGTTGTGGAGTGTTTCGTTTCTTGGCGACTTTATAGTTTCTTTCTTCCAGCTCAGGTTGGTTCGCTGACTCGTGTTTTCCCTTCGCCACTTGTTCACGCCGAACATGTTGTCGCGTGGTATTTTCGTGGCGGGTATCGAGGAATGCGTGTAGTTCCAGATCGCTCCGGAGATCGTCGTGAGTCGGCCAGATCTAGAACGGGGCCGCTGCGAACCATTTCTTTTTATCTTCCTCGTCTCGAAGCTTTCGTCATTATTTTTGTTTTCTTGTTTTCCGACAAAAAAAAAAAGGAGAGAGAGAGAGAGAGAGAGAGAGAGACGATAGACAGATCTAGACAGCGTGTTTCTTAGTTTGGGAAGGACGTCGCAGCCAACGTGGACCGACCAATCGTCGGATTCCTCTCCTCAGCTTTGAACATGCCGTCATTTTTTAATTTTTTTTTTCTATAATTGGACGAAAATAAAATAATCTGCGGGTAGCTGCAGCTTCTTTTTAAATGTTATTTTCGTTGCGATTTTTAATTATCGCGCGTCGTCTGGCCAGGAAAAGGACATAAAAAAAAAAGAAATGGGAGAGGAGGGGTATGGGATATGTGGGTGAAAGACAGTGCGGGTAAGGGCGCATTGGTGGTCACGGTTGGTGGGGGAGGGAAACGGGGAGGACGAGATGGCAGGGGGGGGGGAGAGAGAAATTGCTTCGGGCTGCTGCTCCGCATGAGACGAATCACGTGACTGCTTTGCCAAAGCCGCCACGCCACCGCGCGGGGCACGCGTTTTCGTGCGCGCGCGCTGCCTCCTCAGCGCGTGCCTGACCTTGACGACGTCGTTTCTGATATTTTGCGCTTATTTTTCCACTCTTTCTTTCTTTTTTTTGTACTGGTCGAGTCCATTTCAGTCGTGGGAAAGGGAGGGTGGGGGGACGAACGCCCGCCCCTCCTTGGGGGCGACTCTGAGAATCGTGAAAAATTGCGGGAGCACTGCTCTAACACTCTCTCTTTCTCTCGAATTCTTCCCGTCGAGCGGGAATTCGTTTTGTTGACGCGCGTGTTGACCCCGTATCCGTGCATGCATGCGTGCGTGAGCACAACGTGCTTCGCTCGAGCAACGAGAGAAACAGTCTCGTACGGGCCGTGGTCACTGGCAAGAAGGCCCGCAGCACGAGCCTCGTATAAGGAGTATTCACTGGGCGCCATATTTGTGGGTGATGTCTAGAGCGCATGCTCTGAACGAGCCCACATTAATAGGCTGCTAAGACCGGCAATCTTGAGGGTGCGAAATGCACGTTACAAAAGAACCGTGGAAGCTCGCCATCAGCACGCGCTCAGCAGTTGTGCACACAGCTATGGCCGCCAGTGAATACTTCCTATACTTCGATGACACTTGGGCTTCTCGTGAGTTTCGGCCGTGCAGCCAACGCACGGCGGGAGGAAACGAACGCGTGTTGGAGGTCGGGCATTCAAGGCCTGACGGTGGTGTCTTTTCAACATACTAATCGGTGGCTGTTGCCGTTGAGACGAGGAAGATAACACTTCTCCGAGGAAGGTAGCTGGTTGCCTTCAGATTTCTTGTGACTAGCTTCTCGTGTTTGTGAGAGGTTTTAAGGGGTGGCCGTGGCACTGCCCAGGAGGAGGGTCCACTTCTAAACCCGTAGCTTAAAACGAATGACAGTACCAGTGTAGACTGCTGGTCATAATAAAGTTTCAGCTTCCCGCAATAATTGTCAAACAAATTATGATAGCTTCTCTTGGGGACACACCAACATTGTTTAGTCAATCTATTTATACAAAAAGAATGCAGTTTTGAGAATTTTTGTTTTTCCTAGATATTATAAAGCAGAATATCTGAAGAGTGCCACTGTGAAAAAAAAAAATTTGTTAAAAGTAATTCTTTTTTTATAATAACATTGTTCTGCAGAATCAAACAAGTTTTATATTTTCCGTGTTCTTGGCAGTCTTAATTCCACAGGCGCCTTCCTCATTAAAATTCAGACAGGAAAAACAAAAATGAGCTTTTCCTTTAGTCCTTTTACGAAACAGTAATTGACTAAAATGAAATTTTTACCGAAAAAATTGAATTTGAAAAAAAAAAAAAACATTTAATATGTCTAGATTTTTAATAAATAATACTCTAGACATTAATAGACATTATTTATTCCTAGAGACATTATTAATTAAGAAACTTAATAATCTAGACATTTCATGTGTTTAGATTCCAGTTGGCTCACGATAGTTCAAGTTATACTTCGTTTCACCTTATGTGCGAGCGAAGGCAAAACTGGAAGCGCGAGCACGGAAGCTCCGTGCGTTCAGGATTTGCTCGAGCGCGCGAGCTGGGGAGAAATGCAAAAAGCGCTGGTCTCGCGCTTCTAGCTTTGGCTTCGCTCGCAGATAAAGTGAAACGAAGTATAGTGTTAGTGAGCGGGGGTAGCCAAAGGGCTCAAGCCCACGTGCCGCGCCACCGACGTGCGCGTCGTCGTCGTCCCGAGTTCGACTCTCTTAATATCGCGGCTCGAAACTTCGGGGGGATCGGTGGCCGAGGCCTGAGTGGGCTAGCGCACACCAGCTCGGAGCACGTGGAGCGAAAGCTCGCGCTGCAGAACCGGATCCCGGGTTCAATCCCCACCCCTGGCCCGTTTAGATCTGGATGAGCATCGTACCGTAGTGCGGACGTGTATCACTACGGCGTGGTGCACGTTTAAGACCCCAGGCTAGCAGTCGTACTGCACTGGCTAAATTGCTTATGTATACAGTGGGTAACAATGTCGCCATGTTCTGGCAGACTAAACTCCTGCTGTATAAACAAGTAACGACTAATTTGACTTTGACTTTTGCCCCCGAAACTCCACGAGTACTGTGACGCAGATGGCGAAGCGATCGCACACTAAACAAGCCACATTTAGAATATAGCGGCAATCCACTTGCCCGATTTTCTTCCGGGTGCCGCCATTTTGACCATTTTCAAATAGTTCATCGAGCAACATTGGTGGTTGCCATTGCTTGGACGCGAAGCGTCTGATTGGATCTGATCCTCGCCGAACGCCGACGCGACCCTCAAGTGTCCAATACATGCATCTCACACCTGACCAAACGATGGCGGGTTGAGAGAATAGACCTCTCGTTAAATTACCCAAGCACCAAGGATCATGGTGCGTGTGCTTACACGCGCTGTCGTCTGCAAAGTCAGCTCGACGACGGAGCTATAGAGAGTATTCACTGGACGCCATATTTGAGGGCGATGTTTAGAGCGCATGCTCGGAACAATCTCACGTTAATAGGCTGCTAAGACCGGCAATCTTGGTGGTGCGGAATGCACGTGGCGAAAGAACTGTGAAAGCACGCCGTCAGCACGCGCTCAGCCGCCGCGCACACAGCTATGGCCGCCAGTGAATACTCCCTACACAAGTGCCCAGTCGCTGATTTGGAGCGAGAGGATCTGGTAGCACAGAGCATCAAAGAGGCATTTCTCGGGGAACCCGGACGTCAGCGCACAGCTTTTGCAGCGGCGAGGACCCGAAACACACTTGTTCGCTCGGGAGAAGTGTGTTTTGGCGCCTCGCCGCAGCGGGGCGCCAGTCACGTGGCTCTCCTCTCATCCGTTGTCTGCCGCTCCACCTTTTCCATTTCGGCGGCCGCTTCTCGTGGCGGTCCGCCAGGCTTTGTCAGTATATAGGAGGCTGTGGCAGCAGTAACTGTTCTAAAGCAAATGCCTAAAACAAAAGACATCGTGCACGCGCGTTATTCAACGCTTAATTTTGGTTATTCACTTCGAATCTTTTATGCAGGGAAGGCGAGCGCGTGTGGCGCGTGTGCGTACCTTCCCAGCATTCTCCTCGGTACTTCGGTAATTTAACAATATGTTTCAGGCACGTAGCCAGGTGGGGGGGGGGGGGGGGGGGGGGGGGCATGGGGCATGGGGCCCGGCCCCCCCCCCCCCCCCTGAAATCTTCCATTTTGCTGGGACCTCCTCTCCCCCCTCCCCCTCATACAGCATTTTGTCATGGGCGGGGTCACACAGCTCATGCATCACACAAAAGACCGTCACCCGCGTCACCGCAATATCCGTGGTTCGAATGGCTCGTGCCAAGTTTCCTCCTTGAACTCATTGCCATACGGCATTCGAAGCAGGGATCTCGTGGTGACTCCCGCTCAAATCTGTACGCAGAATGTCGTTTGTATATGATGTATAAGCAGTGTTCTTTTACAACCAAATTTGTTTAGAGTGCATTGGCAGGGTTGTGTTCCGTAAACGGTTTCGAAGAACCCGATCTTTTGCGAAGCGCAGACACACGTGAACGGAGCGGAACAGTTGCCGTTGCCAGGCTTAGAACGCCGCGGTATATGTTCTGAGTAACAGGCTGTAGTTGAGCTTGTTGGTGCCAGACATGTACAAATTACTCAAAAAAGGTAGTTAAGTTAAGTTACTGAGTATCGACGCCAAAAGTAGTTGGAGTAGAGTAGAAGTTACGCATTTGTAATAGTAATTGAGTAAAATACTAACTACTGCAAAAAAGTAGTGAGTTACTTTGAAGTTACTTTCGAAGTTACTTTTTATATTTTTGTGGCAGCAAAAGGAACAGCAGTTTTGATCAGTGAAAAACCCTGCAAGCCTGAAATAAATGCCGTCATTTTATGACTTCCAAAATAGTTTATTCGCTCGCAGAAGCAATTGTCTTTCAAAGTTGTTATCGGAGACTTTTCCCCTTTTTCTTCTAATGACGTCCTCAGTCAAGCTAAACAGACGTTCCACCGTGGCGCTGGATCCAAAGGCAGCGTTCAATTTCAGAAGCAGGCTGTGCAGGGTCGGGTGAGCGAGTGTCGGCATCTTTGGTGTCCATCACGAAACATGTGAGGCTTGCCTCGGCAAGAGGATCTTTTATAACAAACTCTCCTCCTTCTTCCTTTTTTTATTCGGCAACTTGAGATTGTTATGACTGGCCCCTCTTTATTCTCACGACGTTCGGAGAGTTCGCCGAGCGAGTGCACCTGACCGTCAAGGGATCAAGTCTCGCGCCACGACGATGAGATCATCCGGACGACTGCGCGTCTCGTTGCAATGTTAATGCTACGCCACTGAAAAAAAAAAAAAAAAAAAAAAAAATTGCTTTTCGCCGCTGACGTTGGGTCTAACAAAAAGATCTCCCAAGGGTGACTCGCAATTCCCGCCGGCGACTACGGTATCCTGACGCGCCTGACACGCCTGACAAGTACAACGTTTTCAACAAAGAAGAGGTCTCCCTGGCGTGGAAGGTCGGAAGGACGTGAAGGATTACGTGAACAAGCGGGAAGCGGGAACGTGCTCCTATGAACGGATTATCCGTGTCTGCGTTTGTGCGCGGGGGAGTCCGGCTTCAGTCCGGCTTCGGTAGGGAGTATGCGCTGACGACGAGGCGGCCTTGAGAACAGGCGCCCAGCTGCGAGGTCATTCCAGTGGCGTCTACCGTGGAGCCCACCACTTGAGTCAGAACTCACTAAAGGCACACAGCATGAAAACAACAACAACCCTCGGATTGTCCCCGTCTTTCACGGTTGCAGCTGGAGGCGTGGCGCCTGCGTGCATTACCGGATTACGCCGGTGTTATGTTTTGGCTGCTCGTCGCCACCTTGGCCCCAGGACGCCTGTGAGGCAGTTTCTACGGCTGCCGAGTATAAGTGGGTGGGAACGGAATGTGAGGGGGGCCCTTGTTCGGGAATGCCACTTCATCTGCCGGCGTCTTATTTATTTCTGCCCTCAAACTTTCGTGATAAACAAAATTAGCACTAAATTTCGAAAGTAGTTAGTAATTTGAGTAGAAGTTACCTGAAAAACGTAGTTAAATTAAACTACTAATTACCCAAATAAAGTTGTAATTGAAAGTTACCAAGTTACTCGGAAAAGTAGTTAAACTACAGTAGTTTGAGTAGAGTAGTTGAACTACGTCCAAGTCTGGTTGGTGCATATGTTCCTTCGCCGCCATTCTCCGCCGCCTTTCTTGACGCTTTTGCTTGCTTCGGTTGTTCCAAACGCGAAATTGGCGTTTTTTTTTTTTAGTGTCGTCTATCGCAAATGAAATCGGAGAAACGCAGAAATCACCGCTGTCCTGAGTGACAGCCCCTCGAAGATGGGCCGACATTCGCGTAAACTTCCGATGTTTTTGAGTCACCGCATTAGTCAGACACATTTTTTTCTTCTTCTTTTCTTTAATAACTGATAAAAACATTGGCTGCTGCTATTGCAGCGCCGGCTACTCCTTTGAACTTGAGTGATTAGCGTCCATTTCCTTGAGAGTTCACAGTTGTCACATAAAATAAACACTCCACAGAACACCCTGCACTACACTCCACGTTATGAAAGTACACTATTTACATCAGGGTGCAATGATTTGTCCGGCTATTTATATATAATTCCTACACTCAAACGTATGTGGTATACTGTACAATATACAATAAAGGGGGCGGTATGCACATTAAATTATGCAAACACTTTTTACATTAAAAGCTCAATTTAGCGCAATAATATACAACCAAGGTATATGAGTATTATATACAGAATTTCACAGTTGAAGTATGTATGCAATGTAAATTTATCATATGATGATGTTTCCACTTTGGTGTTGAGTTTCTGTTGTTCTTGTTGCAGATGTATAACTCTCAATACCTTTCCGCTATTTTAGTTTCCAAGATGAAATCGCGTAAAGCAAACAGAGCCCTCTTTTGTAGAACTGGCGTAGGCCAAGGTCCTAGCATCTTCTTTAGTGACAAGGGGCGGTCGTCAAGTACCATCAGCCGTAAATTGAGCTCTTGTTCTTGTTGCAGATGTATAACTCTCAATAACTTTCCGCTATTTTAGTTTCCAAGATGAAATCGCGTAAAGCAAACAGAGCCCTCTTTTGTAGAACTGGCGTAGGCCAAGGTCCTAGCATCTTCTTTAGTGACAAGGGGCGGTCGTCAAGTACCATCAGCCGTAAATTGAGCTCTTTTCGACACTTTACGAATCTCGAGCATTCTAGTAGGAGATGAGTTTCATCTTCGACCGACTCTCCACATGTACATTCTGGAGATTCTGCGCGATGGATGCGGTATAAAAAATTAGCGGTATAAGCAACATTGAGACGAAGCCTATGTAGTAATGTTTCTATGCTGCGTGGGAGAGAAATGGGTACGCGGAATGTTATCTGAGGGTCGATTTCAAAAAGAATGGAGCGTTTAGAGTGTTCGTCAAACCACGTGGAACTACACTGTGTGTACCATTGTCCTTAATATTTCCCGAGTGTCTCCACGGGAAAGGGGGACTCGTTGATATTGCCCATCCCAGTGTGCCTTTTTGGCGAGACAGTCTGCCGCTTCATTGCCCGTGAGGCCACAGTGTCCTGGGACCCACTGAAGTGCAATGTCGTGGCCTGCCTTCATTGCCGCCGTCATTTCAATCAGAATTTTGTAAATGTATCCGCCGTTGTTACTTTTATAGTTCATTGATTGTATGGATGTGAGAGCCACTTGCGAGTCACTGCATATTATCCATTTCTTTATCATGCTTGCATGCCGAATATATTGTAATGCTGACAGTATGGCATGTAACTTAGCTGCAGTAGAGGATGATCGATGGGATAGCCGGAATGAACGATGTGTGTCTAAAGATGGTATAACAAATGCAGAAGCTGATCCTTGATCGTCGGTAGATCCGTCTGTGTACACTTGAGTGAAATTGGGGTACTGATTGTATACATGGAAGAGAGCCAGTTGTGCCGCCACCATACTGCTTACTGAGCTTTTCTTCTCCATTCCATTTATTGTGGTCTGAACTTTAGGCATCGTCAACGTCCAGGGAGCAGGTGAGACCAGTACTTCCCATTGAGTGTTAAACCATTTGGTTAAACCATTTTACTCATAAAAGTAGGAAAAATAGAACCAACAAATTAAAAATATACATTTCTAAAATAAATTTGATTTATCGACTAGCGGTCTCGAAGCTAACTTTTTAAAAGTTCAAATTTTACGCAGTGAAGACTACCTACAGGTTCAAAGTATACAAGGGACTTTTTTTTATGTTTGATTGGTCGTTCGTTATGGCGAACGGGATGAATTCTGTGAAGTACAGATTATGTGAATATGATTTCTGTACAATAACGCTTCGTGCGTTGATAATGGATGTACTTTTCGATGTGTGCTGTGTAATAATTTTTTTTACACGCGTCAACTAAAAAACAAAAATTTTTTTCAGGCCTTTTTTTTTTAGTGTGCGGAATATGGTTAGGACGCTACGGTATTAAGATTGCGGGCAAAATCTCCGACGAAACGGTCATTTTCAACGAAGTAAAACACGTAATTGGCAGCCGCGATATTTACGGAGTTGTTCAGCGAAAGCGTTGCGGCAATGCGAGAAAAAAAAAAAAAAAAAAAAAGAAACCTGAAAATCTGCCACGCGATACCCGCACGGGCAGCAACGTGGCGCGTTGCAAAAAAAAAAAAACGCAATTTCAAAATCTCAACATCCGAAGAACAAACAAAAATAGAAGTAGCAGGTGGGGTATCTCGTATATTCTACGAAGGAACGTCGCTCGACTATTTGAAAATACAGGCCTACGCGGCACACTGTATACTCCGTTTTCACGAGTATACAAGCGGCGCTAACACAAAGTAAGACCAAAAAAAAAAAAAAAAAGCGTAGACCGACCACCTAGAATACGTTTCAATCGCACGCCGGCTACAAAAAAACAAAAAAAACAACGTCGCAATGAAAAAAAAAAAAATAAGCGAGGACATTAATAAACTTTACATAACACAAGAAAACGGAAACTATAGATGCTCGAAACCGCGAAATAGCCCCTTCTCCTCAGTTGTAGTAACACATTCACAGACAACATTTCAACCGCAGTTTCTAAGTCACCAAATACTTTAAAAAAAAAAAAAAAAAAACGAAAACAATGGGAAGGTAGGTATGCATACATACGCATATCCTAGTCAGTTTCAGAACACGAAGAAACTCTCGTTGGAGTCGTCGATTCCGCGTGCACACAGGCGATGGAGGATCACTCAAATTAGAACAAGCAGCAGTCATACGGTAACGATCGAAACATTCGGACGTCCGTCCCGTCCGTCCCTCAGCCAGTGCCCGCAACGCGTTTCTTTTCATTTTTTTTTTTCTCCTCTAGCTAAGCTTAGAGAGAAAAAAAAAAACTAAGCTAAAATTATATTTAGAAAAAAAAAAGGCGAATACACAAACAAAAGAAAAAGGAGAAGCGTAGCAGGCAACAGTTCGAACAAAACAAGGTGCAACCGCTCAGCGGGAGCGACGATGCATTGCGTCGCCGACAGCGCGCGCGAGCTCCAAAAGGAGCCCGCGCGTTTCGCGCAGACCGCAGAGTTCTCGCGTTGGTTGCGTTGCAAAAGCAGGAGACGAGAGAAAGAAAAATATTTAAACAAAAAACACAAACACACAAAAAGAAAAACACTCGTTCGTGCACTTTCACCGCCGCCGTCGAAGTTCAAAAAGACAGATCTCGAACAGCAGGAGCGGCATTCGTCGACGCCCGCGTGGCATCACAACAGCTCTCTCAAGGACCGAGTATGGAACAAAACGAAGTGGATAACAATGAAGCGAGCAGCCTTTCTGCGGGTGCGGTGGCGGACGTTGCTGGCGCCGTTCATAATGGCCTTGTTGCATGGATGGGCAACTCGTACTCGTGGGCGCTAGGAAACGCACGCGCACGCACGCGCGCACACGCAAGCATGAGTGCGCTTCAATCCATTCCGTTCGCGTGACTTTTTTTTTTTTTATTTGATCGGAGGGGATGACGGGTACGGTTACGATACTAGTTTCTCTGCAAGTTGGTTTTTCGGGTTGTCAACGAAAGAAAAAAGTGAGATCCGTTCTTGCGGATGTGTTTCGTATAGGCCAGGGGTTTCCAAACTTAAAGGCTAGAGCGCCGGATTAGGTGACTGTCGCAATCTCGAGGGCCAGAAATTAAACAAGTAAATATGAATGAGAGAAGAAAAAGTGAAAGCCGTTTTTCAACACCCTGCAACGCCGAATCAGGGCGCAGCTCTTGAGGAGGAAGAGGGAAGGGTACTGGGGGGGGGGGGGGGGGGGGGGGGGGGTCGCGGTTACGCCGACGGCGACGTCGCTCAAGCCGGAAAAGGGCGCCTAAGAGCTGCGCTCTAAAAAAAAAAAAAAAAAAAAAAAAAAACAATGAATAAATAGACCTATAGGCACGGATTTAGATACAAATGTCTAAGTGGAATCAAATTATATATATATATATATATATATATATATATATATATATATATATATATATATATATAGAGAGAGAGAGAGAGAGAGATAATATAAAGTGTATTAATAGAAAACAAACATGCAAATAATAAACTTGCCAGTAGTGCAGTTTAACATATAGCATAATTTATCATTTACCTAATTATGGCATTATGCATTAATTGTAGCCTAGAAACTCACTGCGCATAAATCAAAGCTCACACAAACGTTGGCAAATTCGCAGAGGGCAAAATTATAATGCTTCGACTTAAACCTATAAAGACATGAAACGGGGAATCAGGAGGGGAGACGCCGGTGATGACAAAGCGCACATGAGAAAAGGGAGTTTTCGTAGGTCGTTTCCGCCGTTCCGCAACGCTTTCCGCAACCCCCTACGAGATCCGGGTTTCTTCAGTCAAGGCTAGCGGCGCGCAGGCGCTGTAGCAGTCTCTTCGTTGCGGATTACTTAGCGGGAGGAAAGCGGCTAACTCCCTATTAGGGAGTTTTCGTAAATAGAGAGTTTTAGTAGATCGTTTTGGCCCTCCAGCGACGAAACTACTGCGCATGCGCGCTGCTATAGGAAGTAACGGGTCAAGAAGGTATAGTAGGTTACAAGTCAAGAAGGTAGCGGCAAATGCTCCTCAAAGGGAATCATATATCCCTCCGCCGCCTCCGCATCCAATAGCGTCCCATCGTTTCCGTGACGTCGCGGCCAACGCGCGAGGAGGGTCTTGCCTTTCTGTACATATTTGCTGTACATGTTTCGCCTTTGACTTAGCATTATGGAAGCCACGAGAGGGAGATTAGAGATACGACTTTCGGGGATTAGGTTCCCCCTCCGATGGATACAAAGGCTGGTTTCAGGGGCTCGGTTCCCCCTCCGATGAATACAAAGGTCGCTTTCTTAAAAAGTGGCATCGAAGACAAGTTGGCATTACTCTGTAGCCAATATCTATCCAGTGAAACGGAATAAGGAGCGTTTCCAGTGAACTCTTCTTTCGAACATGTGGAGGGATTTGAAACGGGCGCATCACGCTTGTGGGAGGAGCTTCTCCTACCTTCTTGACTTGTAACCGACTATAGCGGAAATATTGCGGAGCTGCAGAGGCGCGCTATCGGACCAAAATAGCGTAGCGCGGCATGCTAGCGTGGGTTTCGCGAGAACGAGTCTTGGCGAGATAAGGGAGAGCCAGCGAGGGACGCAATTCAAGATGGCCGCCACGCCGCGCCTGTCCGGTCTGTGCGCTTCGCGATCGTGGTTCTGAGGGGTGGATTATATCTTGCTGCTGGAAGACTGCAACAGGTAGCGATTTATGGCGAACATGCTAAATACAAAAAAAAAAAAAAAAAAAAAAACTTTGCATCTGTGGTATTGCGAGCGAAGGGTGCGGCCTCCTGCTCGGCCGCTTTGTCGTGAGGACAAAACCGACCTAGGAAGCGAGCGAGCGGGCGGATATGAGGGATTTCCGTGGCGTTTCATTTTCGGTGAACAACGACACAACAGAAGAGCTACGGTTGTTGTCATCTATGTTCGAAGATTTTCTTCGGTGGCTTTGGCGCTTGACTCATATCGGATTGGCTTGGACAACTTGGCCGTCAGTTGCACTTACAAAAGAAGCAACGATTAGCACGTTATTAGGGAGTTTTAGTAGACCGTGTTTCCCCCTCCGCTAGCCCTCCGCTACGAAGAAAATGCCACTGCGCCTGCGCGCCGATGGCCTTGGCTGTAGAGTTCCGGGTAGCGGAGGGGCTTAGCGGAGCGGGAAACACGGTCTACTAAAACTCGCTATTCAATAAAGAACAAAATATTATATTAAGATAACGACGTTAATAAAAAAAATTGCGAAGAATTGCTTTACAAATCTGTTTTAGGCAAGCCTTAGTGTCCGAAAGAGCCACTAGTGGCGTTGCGTTAGCTCTCGTAACGCTGTAATCCATAGCGGGTTGCGAACGCTCTACTTAAACTTAAAATGGTGGTTCCGCTACGCTACACATAGCGGAGGCCGTAGCGGTTAGCGCAGCGGGAGTGACTGAACGATCTACTAAAACGCTAATGGTTTTCGCCGTCCCGCAATGCTCTCCGCCACCCGCTACGATACCCGGAACTCTACAGTCAAGGCTATCGGCGCGCAGGCGCAGTAGCAACTTCTTCGTTGCCAAGGGGTTAGCGGAGGGAGAAACGCGGTCTACGAAAACTCCCTGCGCGCCGACAGCCTTGACCGTAGAGTTCCGGGTATCGTAGCAAATTGCGGAGGGCGTTGCGGGACGGCGAAAACGATCTAAGAAAACTCCCCGTCATCGTTCTTCCGCTCCCTTAGTTCGTCTGCGGCGTAGTGACGTGGACGTGTCGCCGGTGAACGGCTGAGCGCGCGCTTTCGTGAAGTGGCCGCGCCGCGCTCGGCCGTGCGGCCTCTCTGGAGTTTACCCGGGCGGATGGCTCTGCCGCCACTGCTCTCTCCTTAGCGGCGGCCAAGCCGCTGCGTGCGCTGCGCCGCCATACAAAAAGCTTCTCTGGTGTTTTCTTTTCTTCTTTTTTTTTTTTTTTTTGTTAATCACGTGGCACGAGAGCCAATGGGAGCCCCGTTCCTTGATGACGCGGTTCGGCTAATGGGAGCATAATCTATAGGAAATCTGCTTCCTCTGGGAAAGGGGATTTTAAGTGCCGTTTGCCCAACGTTTGCGGTGGTTTCGAAGTGATGACGTCGGTTCGCTCCATGGGACAGTTAATGCTTTCGCATTTATGGAGGACGGAAAAGTTTTTCTCGTTATTTCGAATAAAGTTTAAGATAACCGGCAACCGTGATTTTAGGCACCAAAACGATTTTGCTCTGAAGCATAACCTGTTTAGTGGCGTCTGTTTAGCCAGAGTTGCGCGCCTGTTTTCCACGGGCCGCCGCGCCGCTATTCGCCGAATTCAATCGAGCGACAAACAACAATTCAGTGCTGCGCAGGAAAGCCTCTACCACGGCCGCTGCACAGCTCCGTTAGCCGCCAACTGTGCTTACGTTCTTTGCATTTGAATGAGGCCGTAAATCATCGATTCATAGGCGATATATGTACCTTTCATCCGAGCATCGCGACGACGACGAAGACAGGCGGGGGTCCACCGCCCGCCGGTCTTGTATTCTATTGTATTGCACTTCCTTTGCACAGTGCCGCTCGGTGCGCAGGTGTTCAGGGAAAGGCATTGCGCCTACGCACGTATTGTGCCCCCAACACAGACCGGGCCATTCGGGTACGTTTCTCGCCATGCTGTCAACCGAAAACGTGGACATCACGCGTGTGACATGCGTGAAAAGTGGCTTTCCCGCACAACTTTGGATTTCAAGATGGATGAAGCGCAACGCTGCTCCCTATACGGGAGCTTATGTGCAGAAACTCCGAGACTACTCGAGCGCGCGACAAGACTTGATATGGTTGATCGCGTCGCAGCATTCGCCGTCTTACACCGAGTCTCTACCGACGGTTCGAAGAGTGACTTCCAACCAGTGCTCGCGGTATTCGGAAGTCCCCGCGCGCTTTCATCTCCTCCTCTTCCTTAGTTGCTACCCGTATGGCGTGGGCTGTGGAGAACGCACGCTGAGCTGTGGCTTTGTAAACATTGGAATGGCGTCTCCTCGGGCCAGCACGCGCATGGTCGTCGCTTCGGTAAGCGAGCAAATCACGAGCGGCACGCACGAACTTACAGCGGAGCTGTTAAGGGCTAGTTTCCCTAGGATCGTGTCCGGTACCAAACAAATGTCGACACCCGTGGTAGCTATATAGACCTTTCCAATGTTTACAAAATCACAGTCCAGCGTGCGATCTTCACAGCCCAGCACGTGCGTGTTCGTCGCTTCGGAAACCGAGCAAAGCACGCGCCATACGCACAAACACTAAAAATGGCACCGGCCACACGCTCCTTTTTGGAAAGGTCTATAGACACAACACTTCGGTTGCCGCCGTCGCTCATAGATGGCGGTAGCTGTCCAGAGTGTTGTGTTTGCCGGTTGTTTGCTTACCGCCATCGCTCATAGATCGCGGCAACCTTTCCAGCCACGGAAACCAGACAACTGGCTGCTGCCGTCGCTCATAGATAGCGGCAACATTTCTTCGGAGGAAGAGGAGCGGGAACGGAACGAGCGGCGATGTGCGCAGCAGCGCGAATGGTTCCGCAACCGCCGAGAGCCCGCTATCGCCTAAAGTTCCACTGCGCCGAGCGCTTCAGATTCCCCTGCGAAAGAAGAGCTGCAGATCGCTCGCTTGGAAAGCCACCGCCGAGACCAGAAGCTACAGCTCAGCTGCTCTTCCTTCTTCCCCAAATAGAAAAGCTGGAAGTTTTTTGTTTGTTTTTTGAGAGAGAGAGAGAGAGAGAGAGAGAGAGAGAGAGAGAAATTTAAAATCGGTGGCAACTTTATAAGGCTACGCAGCGAAAAGTACGGGGGCGCGTGCATGAACGGGTATTAAAGCTCTGTACGCGCCCTCCACCACCCGTCGCTGTAGATGCCAACAGAAAGTTGTAGCGTTGGCAAATGCTCTCGTATACCTCGCGGACCCGCACGCTACGCAACAATTTATTTCCCGTGGTTCCGGACAGTTGAGGTCTATTCGCTCTGGGTGTCTTTTCGGAAGTGTCGAGTCTCAAATCACGGCCCCCCACTTTGCGCTGCTGGAGCGATCGCTCGGCTGCGTTGACACGGTTGAATGAATCTGTTGTTGACTGTCAGACGTGATGACAAAAACGTTGCAATCAATTCGCCCCTAGCGATATTTTAAACTGCAAAAACAACTTTGACGAAAAAAAAAAAAGGTTCGCTCAAAAAATGTTTTAAAAAGAACCTAGTTTTTTTTTTATTATTATTCACTTTGGAGATTAAACGCGTTAACTACAAAAAACAAAACCACAAAAAAATGGACATTATCTTAATTATTTTCAGCGTCCTGGTCTAATTTTGCCGGAAGTCTAACCCGTTTCCAATCCCGCGCAGCGTGCAGCCGAACCACATGTGTGACTTTCCTTGGCATATTTCTCTTTCCTTTTTTTTTTTTTTTTGCGCTTCTGCGTAAATTTTGATTTTTGTTTTTTGCGCACCTTACATGGCTTTTTTTTTTTTGTTGCTCGCATCCTCGTTTTTTTCCTGTATACAAAAGGTCTCCATTTTTTCTATACATTTTTTTCTTTTAAAGGCTCAAGGTGAACGAGTTAAAGAAAATAAAAACACGTCCGTCGCAGTACGGCGCCGAGTGCAAAGCATAGGATGGATGGATGAATACGGCTGAGCCCTTTGGATCCTAACGGACGCCACCTAGCGGGAAAACCTCGAACTGGACGGAACAGGTCCTTTCTCGATTTCTGCTCGTCTAAATTTGCGGCTTCCGCGATTCCACGTTGTCGGCGGTAGCCGCAATGGAACAGACGTCCCGGTGGTGAGTCTGTCGTATCAGCGTGTTGTTGCCCAGGGTCGCTCTGACGTATATACGGAACCGCGGGAACCAGAAATTGCGCTTTTATCAACTTTCGTCATCAGCATCGTAGAGGTAAATTCTCCGAGGAGGGATCGAGCCACTGGAAGCTCATCGGGGCAAACCATGCTGATCCCAACGCTCGGCCGCTGAACCCCGAGCGTGGAGCTGCCACGTGGGCACGGCTCCCCACCATCTTTTTCAGGCCGCCACATTTGCCCGATAGTGGCAGCGACAGGTCCCTGGAGTCGCCAACAGTAATGGATGAGAAGGACAAGGCGGTCTCCTTCGGATGCCTGGCCTCCAGCATGCGGCGGTCTTTGCCTTCCGTCGTGCTTTCATCGGCTGCACGCTCGCGGCTCATGAGACGCCAAAGCGTCATCGATGGTAGGAAGCTCGCGCTAAAAGCGGAACTAAAAATACTTCGCGTTTTATGTCTAAGGTTCTATAGGCAGAAACATCACCGTTACACTTTACAAGGTAAAACCGGTGGAACCGAGCGGATGAGTGTTACATTTCCTTTGAAACAGCAAAAAAGACGACTCCCTTTCTTTTTCCTTTTTTAGACATTGTATTAAACGTAATCTTTAAAATAATGGCAAAAAGAAATCCAAGTTCGCATATAAAGAAACACGTCTTTGAAGGATAGCTGTGTAGAAGAGCAACTCGTCTTTGAAGGGGAAATAGATAATGTCATACCCTTTCGGAGTCAGGCGGGTAGAGTGCTCCCGATACAAAAACGGTCAGCATGCAGTAAAAGTGTTCCAACATGTGTCTTCTGCGCATCGAAACGCGAGGAGAAGCAAGCCAATCAAAAGGCAACATATAGAGTACGCAACAAGCAATGAAGAAGCGGCCCTTATTGGTCGAGGGGGGAAAGGAACCAAACTGTTGTTATTGGTTTTTTTTTTTTTGTTTTTTTTTTTTGGGGGGGGGGGGGGGGGGGGGGGGTGTTGTAAACAAATACACGAGGTGCGCAAGGAGCACACGAACTTGCAGACCGAAAAGGCCAACCCGCTGTTTCCTGCAAAAGGCGCAGTTCCCGCACGAGGTGTGGGCACTGCGCGTGCGCACAAAACCAGATTCGCGTGAATCGTTTGCACATGCGCACTGCCAAAAGCAGCGCCGCCGCAGCGGCGTGACGTCAGGGTCGCGTGCTGGTCTATAGACCATTCCAGAAATGGCCTTCTGGTCGGTGCCATTTCCAGCGTTCGTGCGTATTTGGCGCATGATTTGCTCGCTTCCTGAAGGTTCATGCCGGGCTGTGCAGATCCCACGCTGGGCTAGGGGTTTGTAAACGTTGGAAACGCGCGTAATTAAGTTCCCATTCCTCGCGAAACGTTACCCCCCCCCCCCCTCCCCCCGGGACACACACACACACACACACACACTTTCTGAACTTTTTTGTGCGGTGAATTAAGATATTAGTACATGGGTTACTTGTCATTTTATCCAAATGTGTACGTGACAGAGCTACTTCGCGCCGCGTGACGAGAGCACAGGGATGAGCGGCACATTTGATGCAGAAGTGTTCCCTAAATTCTCGGGAGATGTACCGCTCCATCGGAGGTGTTCCATGGCGACCCGATAGGCGGCGCTACGCGTGTTCTCTCGTCGCGAGCGACTACGACGCAGACAACCGTTGTGGCGAAAAAGCGCTTTCTTTCCGGCAGATACGTGCCATTTTACGGTCATTTCACTTACCGTGCCTGTTCGATTTTAACGAGATTAGGATTACAACGGGAATATTGGGGAATTGTAGTAGACCGTTTCCGCCGCCCGCTAATCACCCGGATAGCGCTCCGTAATCCGCCACAAGACCTTGAACTATGCAGAACTCCCCCTTTCTTTTCTCTCTTTCTCTCTCTCTCTTTCAGGAACGGTTTCACTTTGAAATTTCGCAACCAATTTCGCAACCAACTGCACTCTCGAGTAAATAACTTTTCGCTCGCACAAGGCAAATCTCGATTTTTTTTCTCTCATTTTGCAGCGCATAACGCTATCGTCCAGATACCTAAAAAAAGTGTTTTGTGTGTATGCTTGTACAGTCTGAACTTAGTCTGACTCAACGGGCGACTTGTCTCCCAGCTGTAGATGGGAAATCTAGCCAGTGCAGTAGAGTTGCTAGCCTGGGTTCTTTAACGTGCACCGCGCAGTAGCGATACACGACCGCTCGCCGGTACGATGCTCATCCAGATGGAAACGGGCAAGGGTGGCGATTGAACCCAGGGTCCCTGGGTTTTGCAGGGCGAGCTCTCCACGCGTGCTCCGAGCTGGGGCCCTGATTTGGACACTTGACGAAAACGTCGGCGAGAAATCTAGCGGCCGTGATTGGCCGACGACACACCTGACCTTGGCAGCGGCCAATCAGAGCCAGCAGATCCCTCGCCGACGTTTTCGCCAATTGTCCAGATTAGGGCCCCTGGAGTACGCTAGCCCATGCACTCAGCCACCGATCCCCCTCAGATACCTCCAACTGTCGCTGCCTGTGGTCACACGGGCATCTATACGGACTTTGCAATAGCCCTTTTGCGAAATCCCCCAAACGCCCCGGCCCGCGCGCAAGGAATTGTGGGAGAGACTGTCGTGCAAGAAATATCGCGCGTAGAAGAGAATAGAAACGCTTAGAAGCAATAAAACATGCACTGGAATAGAGAAAAATAGGTAATGGAATCGAAAAACAGAGGATTAAGAGGAGAGAAGCGGCAAGGCAATGCGATCTCAACGCAGAGCGGCCAGGCCATCGTTCCCCGGGTGAGTACTACCCTTGCTACCGATTCCTATCGCGATGTTAGCTCTTCATTTTGGTTCATTTTACCCGCGTGCAGTCGCGAGGAGTCGTTTATGAACACCCGTGCACATGTCATAGGGGTAGGCAGAGCTCTGAGTCAACAATCGCGACGCGAGAGCCGAGTGCGCTGTGATTTGGCCGCCCGCGCTCGCTCCGTTGACTCGCATTGTAGCGTATGCCTTCGAGTGGTGCTTACTTGACCAAGACACAGCACGCCGCTTTGTCGCCGCGAACCATTTGTCCGAATTTTTGCGAAGCTGAGGCATATGCAACGCTGCGGCGCGATCCCTTCACAAACGCCGATGGTTCAATGTCGCGGCTTGTATGCGCTTGTAGTATGCCTTCGTAATCTATCTGCTAAGCGATTGTCAGTTGCCAACGCCCTTTTTCAAGTGCAGAGATGTGTTGCGGGGAATCATTTGTCCGAATAGGCCTGCGAAGCCGTAACACCGTTCGTCATATCCAACGCTGCGGTGCCTGACCAACTGCGCGCAGCGGCGCGAGCCCTTCGCAAGCGCCGGTGGCCCAACGTCGCGGCTTGTATGCGCTTAAGGTATACGCCTTCTTAACTGCTAAGCGGCTGTCAGTAGCAAACATCCTTTTTCAAGTGCGTAAATGTGCGGTCGCCCAGGCAGTTATTTTGAAACTCGTAGTTCCTTCGATAATTTTATTTCTCTATCAAGATGTCAGCTCTGGGCATTCTATTTCTTTAGGTCACCTTCAACAGCAACATGCCCGCATGGTACAGTTTGCTGTGTGCCCGGCTGTGTAAACAATACTGCCAGCGCACAGCATGTTTCCTGGCACCGCTTTCCAAAAGACAGCGTCCTGCGAACCGTTCGGGTGAAGACAACTGCGTGCAGTTGTCAGGCGCCGCAGCGTTGGATATGCCGAACGGTGTGCATTCGGACAAATGATTCGCGACGGCAAAGCGGCGGGTTGTATCTTAGTCAAGTAAGCGGCACTCGAAGGCACATGCTACAGTGCGAGTCAGCGAAGCGAGCGCGGGCGGCTAAATCGCACCGCATTCGGCCACTCGGCTCTCGCGTCGCGATTGTTGATTCAGGGCTCTGCCTACCCCTATGACATGTGCGCGGGTGTTTATAAACGGCTCCTCTCGACTGCACGCGGGTCAAATGAACCAAAATGAACATCTAACAGCGCGATAGGAATCGGTAGCAACGGTAGTACTCACCCGGGGAACGACACGCGAAGCGGCGTGTTGTCCATCGGCACTCCCGTCGGAGAAGGCAAAATGAAGACAAAGATACTATATAAGTTTATGAAAGAAATACAAAATACACTGGAATAGATAAAAATAGATAATGGAATCGAAAAACAGAGGATTAAGAGGAGACGAGGATTAAGAAGAGACAACTCCCGTCGCCAACTGCTGACTGTTGATTGCCCATTACTGATTACTGATTGAAGTGTCACTAAAATGTCGAAAGACGACGATACCGATGACTTATGCTTGCACTGTAAAACATCCATAGAGAATGAAGAAAGTGTAGAACAGGGGTCTCAAACACGCGGCCCGCGGGCCACATGCGGCCCGCGACTTGCTGAGACGCGGCCCGCAGGCAACCGGCTACGAGTCCCGGTTCCCATGTCTCGAACGCTAAAAATGGCATGCTCCATAGTGACCGCATCTCGTCGATTCATTTTTGCTCGAAAGGTAGCTCTGCTCTTTTAACGTATTCACATGGTTCATATTATCTGTCTTCATTTTCCCTTTGTTTCTCTTTATTTTTTTTTTTTTTTGTTTTCCAGCTTTTTGTAATGCACGAAGTCTGCTACTGCTGCAAGCGCAAACTAGTTGTTGTAGGATGCATCTCGGCTGCGCGGACACTTGATGAGCAGTAGTAGCTGTCAAAGATAAAGCTACGAGCTCGGGATTATACTCTTCGAAGTATTTCTTCAGGGTGTTGTTCTGAAAATCGTCAGGAAAGCAAGAACTGTCAGATTAACTGATTGTTTTTTTAGAGACGTGTTGAGCTTGGTTAATTCCTGAGTGAATTGAGCAACGAAAACGACAGTGTACTTGCCCTCTTGTTCCATTAAAAATGCCAGCACGTTGGCGGGCCGGTGGCATTTTAATTCTTGTTTTCACGAAAAATCAGGCCCGGCCCAACCCCCCCCCCCCCCCCCACCCCCGCCGCCCCCGCCCCCATCCCCCCCAAGTAGTCGTATCAACAATTCAAGTCTAAAAATGTCACTGGCAAAACTGTGAGTATACAAAAAGCTTAGGGCACGAGGTCTCTTCTCTTCAAAATCTTCTGACTCTCTCTGCCTGCCCCTGCCCCTGCCCTGCCCCTGCCCTGCCCCTGCCCCCCCCCCCCCCTCCCCCCAGCTCCCCGCTGTAGCGTTGGCCCTCGACCTTCCCGGTGTGGGCCATCTGGCCCCCACACTCAAATGAGTTTGAGACCACTGGTGTAGAACGTAACGAATGTCACTTCAAGTACCACTTAGGACCTTGCTCAGGGGTAACCGAAATCGCCCTCCGAGGGAAGAAGCCAGGATTTAAAGAACTATGGAAGTGTCAAACATGCAAGGGGGCAAGATTAAAAATTCGGAGCACACCTGAAGACGGACAGCCCAGTGACGAAAAGCTGGATGTGCAGCAACAGCTGACTCAGATACTGAGTATGTTGAGCGTGCTCGCACCATTCAAACAGCAAGTCGATGAGTTAGTTGCAATGAAACAAACTGTGAAGGACATAGAGAAGTCTGTGCAATCAATGTCGGACAGCTATGATGAGCTGCTTAAGAAAGTAAAAGACCATGACAGCGATCTAAAAAAGAGCGTGAGTGAACTTGAAAACGAGAACAGCAATGACGAAACGAATCAACTAAAAAAAGAGATAAACAAGCTGGAACAATACGGACGTAGAAATAACCTCGAAGTACATGGACTGGCTGGATCTCTAAATGAAAACCTACTAGAAAAGTTGAACAAACTCGCCGACCAGATAGAAGTGCCCAGACTAACTACAGATAACGTAGAAGCAGTTCACCACATCCCCACTAAAACAAAGAAAACGCCCATGGTGATAGTACGCTTTATCAACCGAAACGATCTAGATGCGTGGCTTAAAAATAAGCAGAAACTGAGAACTGGCGCAGAAGTAGATAACGTCTACCTAGAAGAGAACTTGACCGCTTCAAACCGAAAGTTGTTCTTTGATATCAGAACAAAAGCAGAACACCTCGGGTACAAGTTTATCTGGCATAAAGAACGATGCTCATATGTGCGAAAACGAGAAGGCGACCCCACTCTAAGAATCGTACATGAAAGTGACCTTGCAACCGTATTAGACATGGAAAGGAAACAAACGTGACTTTCTTTTGAAAAGTGGTGGGATAGTTTAAACGCTACTGTTAAGGAGTTTCGCTTTGTTCTTTTACACACCAATGTACGCAGTCTTAAAAAAACAGTTTGATAAACCCTTATCTGGACAATATAGACGTAATTGTATTCTCAGAAACAAATATTACATTTGATGAACAGACCTTGTTCTCTCTAGACAATTTTGAAACGTTTTCGCATAATAGAGCAGGGAAAAGAGGAGGAGGTGTCATGATCATGATAAATCAAAAATGGAAAATAACCAAACACGAGAAAGTAAATTTATGCTCAACGGAGGCACTTCACATTGAAATTGAATACCAGGGAAAGGAAACTTCTATATTAGGATTATATCGAGCACCTCGGGGAAATGTAAACACATTTTTAGATGATATCAATAAACGGCTAAACGAAAACAAAGACACCGACTTCATAGTTGTAGGGGATATTAATCTAGATATCACAAAACCTAGCTTAATTATAAATAATTACCTCGATAAAATGGCACAAGCGGGACTGGAGTCAATGATATATGAATTCACAAGAGAAGAGATATTAGGCGAGAAACTAACATAGTCATGTATAGATTATATACACGTACGGTCAAGGAGGGTGTAGCCCGAAACAACCCATTCCCGTTTGAACCCGTCCCATTTCGACCCATTCCCGAATCGATGTTTCCGTTTGAACCCATCCCGTTTCGACCCATTTTCGAAACGACCTTCCCATTTGAACCCGTCCCGTTTCGTCCCATTCCCGAAACGCCCTTCTCATTTAAACCCGTCCCGTTTCATCCGATACTCGAAAGACCCTTTGCGTTTAAACCCGTCCCTTTTTAACCCATTTGCATAAGACCCTGCGCATCGCAACCTCTTCGCAAAAAGTCTAATCGTTCTAACCCTGGTCTGCGCACCTTTTCTGCTTAAGAATATATGTCCTGAAATAGTATTGCATGCCAATGTTTTCTAAAAATATGCACCTCTTTCAAGCAAGTTTCGAAGTAATGTATTATTCTTACTCCAACTACCGAAAGTGTTTTTGCTTTTTTTATTTCAAGATGATCCCCATAACGCGCACCCCCGAAACGGTCTATGTACACTCTGCGACACCGTTACTGCAAAGACGACCTTGTCGCTTCTTTAAATTTTTCTTCGAAATGGTATTAGCAAGCATCACATTTTTTGGCTTAGGGTACTGGCTCAGATGAGCATTTCCAAAGACAGTTACAGTTTTTATGGCAGCCTTTTAATTCTATGAGATGAACAGCCACATTGCCGATCGCTTGTTTGCGCTATGTTCAATAATGAAGTCTTGCGTACACAAGCACATTGGGTAAGCTAAAAATAGCGTCGCCATCGCGACGCTATTTGTAAGTTTTACATATCTACTCATCAAATTAGAGGAACTAATATAAGCTGTAAAAGTAGGTGGAAATGTAGTAATAAAGGCAGAGCGGCCAGGCGAGGGACAGTCTTTCCCACAATTCCTCGCGCGCGGGCCGGGGCGCTTGGGAAAATTGAATATCGTCTATCGGTCCAACCGTAGTTCGCTTAACCGGACAGCATGAACGCTGACACTGCATCGCTACATATGCTGCGTTCGCATACAACGCACACAAAACCGCCAGGCATAGATGCGTACACGGCTCCCGCGTGACATCACACCATGCTGAAGGTCATTGCTCGAAAAACAAACTCGGTGGTGCGAAATGCACGCTACAGCACGGCCGTGGCTACGTAATGCATACACGCCCAGCGGCAAGGACACCATAATGGCCGGTGACGCGGATGATGTCACGTGACCGTCCCGGTATATGCAGATGTCGCGAGAAATCAGTCGAGCGACGCCACGTTGATTGGTCCAGCCAGGCGGCGACTTTCACTCTGTCATAGTAGAGCCACTTGATGTGAAACGCGAGTTTCATCGAGAGGATACGTTTAAAAGGATGCCACCGTAGCGCATTGAGTCGAGTTAGCGCATCCAATGCACTTTCACCGAGGTGTTGACACGAATTCGTATCAGCCGGAAGCGGCACCTCACGTCGAATGATTGATTACAAGGCAATCGTCGTAACGAGACGATCGTTTCCGGTTTGCACCCGCGTGCCGGAAATCGGCGAGCTTTGCAATTTGGAAGCTCTTTGAAGCAGCGAAAACGGACGTCGGTGTTGCCATGCGTGCACCCCGTTTAACTTGTCAGCAACTTTCCTCGAAGCTGAAAACGACGCGGCCAGTCGCTGCCCCGTTTGCCGCCATGATGGCCGTTCAGCGTCCCTTCTCGGCGCAACGCGACAATTCCATGTATCCTCGCGCGAGTTCTCGATTCGATAGGCATAGTCTCCTCTATTAGCCCCGAGAAGTTCGCGTGGCACCCCCTTACGTTGAACCGGGGTGACGTCACGGCGAGGACAGAATTTTTCCCCGACTCGCCCCGCTCACCCTGTGGAGGCTGTGACGACGTTAGCTGTCGGCGCGCTCGTTTTTATTTCTGTTCTTTTTTTTTTGTGCGTGTTTTTTGGAGGACGTAAGTTTTTATATGTGGGTTTATTGAGGTATGGCCTGTAGCTGCAGGCGAAACTTCAACAAACCTTTCAGGCATGGTTGACAGGGCAGGCAAAGCATGAATCGCAGCTGGTATATGAAAACAAAAGAAATATGGCCACAATTGCAGGAGCATCACCATAGATTTACATCTCACACAATCAATGCTGCTGATGGTCTGAATGAATTGGCAGGTTATGTATTCTATTTTTTTATCTGTTTTTAAACAAGATCGCCGAAGCAGAAAAGCTGCACGCTGCTCGAGCAACATGTTAAATAGAGTCTGGGCCATGGAGAGAGAATCACAAGTGAGACAGTCCAAGTACAGGGGCAAAGTAAAGAAAGAAGGAACATTTATTTATATACATTGCTCGCATTTGACCTTTGCTGGATTCGGATAGTATTTCAATGGACTCCTCTGGTGGTATTTGTGGACTTGTTTATACCATCCCCCAAGTAATGTACAATACAGGTAAGCGAAGGTGTCTAGCCCGTTATTAGTCCCTTAGGCTCTAGAATCGGAGATTTTAGCTAAATCAAATTGTCCTGAAGCTAAAATATCAGAAGCTTTCCTCACGCAAACTGTCACCCTTCACAGGTACCACATGTTCTGCTACAAGTGCAGCATCTATACCACTGGACAGCCGTTCGAATGCTTGCTGTTCCTCCTGCTCTCCTCTGTTGCCAGAAAGTCCAGCTGCAGGGAGTTTGGAGACTGAGGAAGCTTTTGGGGACCTGCAGCAGTGTCTCTTTTAATTGGAAATGACAATTCAAACTAAACGGTTTATTTTCCGAATACACAAGGCTAGACCAAAGAAAGAATGTCAGGAAAAAGTATAAACATTCCAAATTACGGTACTATTGCTGTGCATATTTTTGGCAGTTCAATACATTTCATACAGGCAACTGGGGGCAATTGGCCGTTTTTCCTGCTACCATACAAACTAATTTCCAGGAATTAAGCATCTTGTAAAAATAAAACATGGCTGCATACGTGTATGAACTATATAATTAATTCACGAAGAAGCTACATTTATGTAAAACAACCCTGTTCCACGAGCATTTCAAAGGCCTTCAGACCCAGGGCCTTTAAAACATCTGCGAAACAGCGCATGCAGAGTGGTACGCGAAGGGTGGGAGTCGCGAGCTAATTTGCCGACCGCCCTAAGGCCCTTGATATGAATGCCATTTCAAATGCCTGCAAAGCGGGATGTAATATTCTCCTAAATCATGAACATGCAAGAAACAGAATTCCAGCGTCTGAAACACTTCCGCCACCGCTTCACTAACCCCTCGCAAGATTGCCTTGTGTCGTGTGGACGGACGGGGTCTGTCGTCGAACTGCCAGGCTTTGTGAGCATAGAGGAGGCTATGGCTAGCGTTGATATGGAGATTTCAATTCAGGGGAGGATTTAAAGAAAGGGGGGGGGGGGGGGCGACCGCTCCCCCCCCCCCCCCCAAGGTAAACTTTGTTTTTAATAAAAAAACTGATATACACCAACCAAAATGTCAATTAGTGGTGACCTGGCAAATATTGGGTCAACAAACTAGATCTGGTCAACGTTTCGGCCATAACGTCATATCTCAGCAGACCCCCGACCCGACCCGACCCGTAAGCTTATAATAATAATAATAATACTTTTTTATTTCCATCCTTTATGATGGTGGGGCCCAAGAAAAAAAGCTGCCGTAAGCAGCTTTTTTTCTTGGGCCCATAAATCCGGCTTGACCCACAAATCCGCCCCGTCTCAATTCGGCTTGAAAATCTCAAACCACCCTCCCCCCTCTAGAGGATGGGATAGGATTCGATTCAAAGCGTCCGGCTAGAGAATCGAGGCGTTTAGATGAACCTATTCAATACGGGTAGAAGAAACTGAGGGAAAGGAGGAGATGACGTCGGAGCGCAAAGCTCATCCTCTCCCTCAATTCCATTCCGTCGCATGGCTGCTTCTACATAAATGCGACCGCAGCGCGTCAAACCAATATTTTATTTAACAACCATGATTCGGTAGAAAAGGAAACGGGGCGGCTGCTCGCGATTGGTTCCTTCTGGATTCGATGCACTTCGATCCCATTCACGTAAACTTAGCCCGTGTAGACGCCGCCTGTGTCAACCCCACGCCCCAAGGCAACGTGTTTGTCGCTGCCGCACCTGCGACCCGCATTATTTTGGGATCCCCGCAAGACGGTGTCAATCACGGAGCGTGCGTCAACACGCAGCGTTTCAAATCAGATGCTGACGATTGTTTCAGATCGCAACAAAGCCTAACAGCCGAGGGCGAAAGCGTAAAGTTAAAAAAGTGCAAATTTTTTTTTTTATACAATTTTATTGGAAAACCAGAAAAAAACGTATATGATGTGCTCAATAAACAAGAACTTATATAAGAAATTATATAAGTTGTATATAAGTTATCATACCCATTGTATGTTTTTATGCAGGTTTTTCTTTTAGGCTTTACAGGTTACGACGGATACTTAAGATCTGTTGATTAACTCTCCGATTAGTGAGACAAAACACATAGATTCAATTATAAACTCGCTGAACGTCATCGAAAACCACGAAATCAGTAAACATTTAGGAAGATTTTGAGCGTTTGGGAAGCGCTGTGGTGCATATACCACTGGCACGTGCAACAGGCGCAAGGCTGGAGGAGCGAAAACCCGGATGATGATGATGATGATGATAACATCACCGCGCGTTTCCGCACCGCCAGACTCGAGCCCCTGGCACGAGTGCTGACTTCTGCGCATGCACAGATCCGACAACAGCGCCACCGCAGCGGAAGACGTCAGAGACGCGCGCTGGTCGCCATCTTGACCCAAGGGATGGGACCTCATCAGCCCCGCTGTCCGCGACTACGATCCAAGTGTAAAGCGCCAAATACGCCATAGAAAGAAATAGTTACTCAAAGACAGTATCCACAAGTGCTGGCCGGAAGGTTTCTACAGCCCAAGTGCTGGCCGGAACATCACTAATACCTAGGAACAGACACTCCTGTCCGATGTGTCCGTGCGTGCCTGTGTGTGTGTCTGTCTCTGTTTCGGCGGTTTCTAGCCCTGCTTTTATATCTGACTATATTAACTGTCAAATATTATTCCCGCGTCAATGTTGTGTATGCACTACAATCGCAAAGTGTGTGGCATCGCGTAAAAGCCGCGGGTAGCAATATTTATATTTGTGATAGGTCGCAGAGCAGCGAGCGGAGTTTGGGAAACACTGGGCAAAGCGAAAACCCAATGTGTGGAAGTTACGAAAAAAAAAAAAAAGTGCTACAGGTGGGACTAGCGCCTACTTATTTTCTGATCGTTGTATCGGCTGTCGATTTATTTTAATTAAATGTAATTTTTTTATTGTTTATTTTTTACGCACCTGGGGAAACGTCTGTGCCATTGAAATTTTCCAGGTAATAACCTACATCCGGGCACCTAAACCAAAATGTAATTTTCCGTATTCGACCTCCTTAAGACATTTAGCTCTATTTGACATCTATTATTTACAGTCCATATACGCGTTTCAACAAATATTTTTTTATTAAAAATCAAAACCCCTGGATCGGACCTCTTTTTTTTCATCTATTTTGAATAAACACGAGCAAAATTAGCACCGAACAAGTAAAACGTCAGGATAAATATATACTTCTACCTTAAAATAAAAGACTAAAAAAAAACGGTTAGCCTGGCGTCTGGACTTTGATCCCGGAACTTCTTCGTAACCTGCGAAGCACTGTACCAAGTTCAACATGGGCTGACATGGAATGTTTGTTGAGTACCTTTACTACCCCCTCCACGCACGGTGTCAAGCGCTAGTAGACCGAACGGATATGTCATCAGCTGCCACCGGTCTTAGACCCAACAGGTCCGAACTGGCTGAGCGGCCAACATTACTTCCACCAAAATCATTAACTCTGACTCTCATCAACGCCGGTCGCGCAGTTCATTTCGGTACTTGTACGGCACTCATCGCTACTAATCGAATTACGTGCAATCAATTACTTTTGGGGGGTAATTTCGTAATCATTCTATTACATTTACAAGGAAGAAATGGAGAGAGTAATCCGATTATACTTTTGGAGGTTATCAAGATTACTCCTAACCGTTCCTATTTTCCCCTCCCCTTTCTAATGGCGCCTTTTCTTTCTACAAGTTTCCTTCCAAGAAATCATCGAACGAAGCCTCGGAGAGAAGGATGGTTTACCAAAATTGGTGGATTGAGAAGTATACTTTATACAGCACTAAAGACCCGTTTTCCTACCGACAGAAAAATGTGTCGTCTGAATATGTGAAGTAATCGGAAAAGTAACGCTTACTTTTTTCAAGTGCAGGGTGTTCGAAAAACAAATGTACAGGCTTTTCTTCGCCGCAAAGATAAACTCTGCATGACCGAACGCTCATTCCCCGCTGAACGGTAGCGCTAGAGGACCGAACCAGATGCCAAAGTTTCGGTGCGAACCGATGTTTTATGCAAAAGTTGTAATTGATTTTCGAAAAATTTCTATGGGGAAAATGGGGCCGATTTTCGCCCGTTTTCGGTTTCTGGCACCATAGAGCACAATGTATTCGAAAGTTCCGTCGGCTACCATTTTCCCATTGACAGTTTCAGAAAATCCTTTAGGTTCGCGCTGAAACTTTGGCATCCGGTTCGGACCTCTAGCGCGACCTTTCAGCAGAGAATGAGCGTTCGGCCATGCAGAGTTTATCTTTGCGGTGAAAAAAACACCTGTACATTTTTATCGGGGACACCCTGTTATAAGGCCAATCACTTTGCTTCTTGAGTAATCTAACTGAATACTTTTTAACCGAAATGTATTGTAATCGACTACTTTTTTTTTCAAATAACCTGTAAAAGATAAAACTTGGTTTAGTACTCCGCTGGATAAGAGCCTTTCCAGCGCTTATTGCTTAGGCGAAACAAAAGTGCCCAGACGGCGCGCACTGATTCGTGGTGCCTGTGATACATACTCCTCACGAGTGATGCATTGCCCATGTCCAGAAAACGTTCTACAGCCCAGAAAAGGTGGCAGCGCCCAGAGGGCAGTCGTCAGTGGATCGATGCCCGGGCCAGGCGGATTTTTTGCAGCAGCACACCAATCACGTATAGAAAGGATGCGAGTATAGAATGTGCGGATAGACCTTATGCTAAATTAGCTGAGCACCGAGGAGCATGCTGCGAGTGCAGTTACACGCGCTAGCGTCCGCAGCAGTAATTGTTCCAAACCAAAAAGCCTAAAACAAATGCCATCTCGAACGCGCGGTCGTCAACAACCTTGTTTTGCTTATTTGCTTCGAATCTGTTATACGGGGAAGCCTAGCCGTGCGGCGAGTAGACCCACATTCCCAGAATTCTCCGCGATGCTCGCGTAATTTAACAATACTTAAGCACCGAGGGGTACGCTGCGAGTGTAAGTTACACGCGCAGCGCGTGCAGGCACAACTTTTCGAAAGCAAGAGTCGAAAACAAACGGCACTTCGCCACTTGCGTCGACTTATTTCGTATTTGTTTCGAATCGTTTATAGACCAACACGCTGTTTACAAACAAGGCCGAGTTTGCCCACACCAGGTATGGGCACTGCGCGTGCGCAGAAACCGAATTCGAGTGGAGTGAAGGCTCTGCGCATGCGCGGTGCCGTCGACAGCGCCACCGCAGCTGCGTGGCGTCAGGGCCGCGTGTTGGTCTATAGACCCAAGGCGAGCGCGCGCAGCGCCTGCGTTTACGTTCTCAGCATTCTCTTTCGAGCAAGGGTCTGTTTCATTCCGTTTGAAACGAACCAACCATTTACCTTGTCGTACATCTACTCCGCTGCACGAATTTCCGTTACATCATTACTTCGAAAGGAATAATATAATGCCTCCGCGTCCACGAACGTTTCCTAGTTTACCCGTATTTCCCTCACAACTAAAGCGTTGTCGTAAAAAGAAAAAAAAAAATCCGTGCGTAACGGATTGCGTTCATGCGGGGCATCAACTTGCGTAGCAAAAAAATAAATAAATAAAAAACTGAAGTTCGACACAACTTGACAAAAACAAAATAATAATAAACCAAAAAAGCGCTTTTTTTGTTTCTTTGTTAGTGCGATGCGTAGTACAGCTTTGCAAGCAAAACATTGCGGCACGCATGCGCAATATGAGGGAGCGACAGCCGTACCAGCCGCGAGGAAGGCACACCTCGAGCGGGTCTCTGCAATACGCGGCTAAAATATACGCGGCGTCTCGTGGAACGCGGCCCAAACTTTTCCCGCAAAAACTACGCATCGCACCAAAAAAGGTTCATGAAGTATCGGTCCGGGATAGTTAGGTGTTTATTTATTTTTTACCAATTCATTTTTTTTAAATAATGAAGATATACTTTAATATAATATAAAACCAACAAGACGCTTCTAAAAACAAAATCAGGCGCGTGCAGCGTTTTAGTGTTCATTTTACGCTCGTAATGGTAAATGAAATCAATCCACGAGAAATCAATCGGCATTTTCCATTTCTGCCATTTAACAAGAGGCGAAGCGCACGCACCATGACTCACGAATGTGTCTAGGGGCAGATCCCCGTGAAATAGCAGATCATAAAGAAACCTAAAGAGGATATAACAATGAAGGATAGTCATAAAAAGTTGTTAAAACGCCGTTTTACCGGCGAACCAAAAAGAATAGAAGCAATTCAAGATTCTGAAAACAAAGTGTCAACGATTGGAAACGCAATGCAAAACCGGACAACAAACAAAAAAAAACACAAACAAAATACACGAACACAACAAGGCGAGCGAAACAACCAAACAATTTCTCCACCAAACGACGCCAAAGGTGAGGCATTTGTGATTTACAGGCAACCCAGCGGAGCATCTAAAACATCGACACCATAAACCACCGAAGCGATTTACAACCCCGGCCCTCAAAATTCATAACCCCAAACAAAACCAAAAAGAGAATAACCCGCCGTTCAAAAGAGATCGTAAAAAGACGAGACACGTCCATTAAAGATAAAGACAACTACAGGATAAAAAAAAAGGGGGGGGGGGGAACTCCGTGGCTTACTTTACTGGCTATCGTCATTCAAAAGACCCGCGTATTTTCCCCCTTTTTTATAAATGTTTATTTTATTCTACTTATAGAGGCGTTTTATATGCAAAAACGCTCGCCACGCCACTTGGTGCCCCCTACTTGAGTATTCCTTCACCTAGTTTCCCATTCAGACGCGGCAAGTCGCTACGATCGCGTACTCTCGCTCCCCCTGTGTTTTGCAGACGACGGTAAGAAATCGTCCTGCTCCTCTCTCTCCCTTCTCTGCTCAGATGTCGGAATTTTAAATGCAGCACGCGGGTTCGTTCATCTAAGCGTGTCGTAAAGAAATAGAATCGTACGAGTGCCTTACCTCATCGGCGTCGATTCGCAAGGCGCACTGAACGTAGAATCGCGTTGTCAACAACATACACGGATCACTTCGTTGGGCCCCGGACGAAAAGATCGAAACAGCGTCGGTCGACGCGCTTGCGAAGCGGCCAGGACCGAAAATTCGTCTGCTTGGAAAGGAGCGGGCCGCTGACGACGCACCGAACGAACCACCGGTCGACTCCAGCGTGCCGGCGCTGCGCCGCTGCCACTGCAAAGCCTCGACACGGCTGCTGCCGCTGCGTTGTGTGTGCTTGCCACGTACTAACTACCACGTACCGCGTGCAGAAGCGGCAGAAACGAAAGAGCCAGAAAAAGAAAAAAAAGAAACACCGACCGAGCGCACTGCGCGCGCAAAAGCGAGCGAGCTCAGGCTCACTTCCAAATAACGGAAAAGAAAAATGAAAAGTAAAAAAAAAAAAAATACGACAGAAAGGAATACAACGAAAGTGAGAGAAAAAAAAAGCAAGAAAGAAAGGCGCGCACCGGCGAACGCGAACACCGCGCTTCGAACGAAAATCCGAAAGAAGTTGCTCAGAAAGAAACAATGTAAAACGCAAAAAAAAAAAAAAAAATCCCAACGCCAGCGTTTTTTTTTTTTTTGCCTCTCAGTCTTTCGCTCTCGTTCTTTCCTCCTCTCCGCTGCAAGGCTAACGTTAAAAACGCTAAGCTGAAAAGAAAAAAGCGTGCGCGCACTAATAAAAGAACTGAGAACGTGCAAGAACGGACGAGCCGCGAGGAAAAAAAAAATATCCAAACAAAGCGCGAAACGTTGTAGAAGAAAGGAAGGAGGAAAGTAGGGAGGGAAAGAGAAACGTAGAACAATTCGGATCTCTTTCTCTATCCTCTCCGTACCTCACGTACGTTCTCTCCCCCATCGATCTCCTCTCCCCTTTATTGTACGCCTCGAAATCTTTCTCTCTCCCCCCGGTCCCAATCCTCCGCAACGGCAGCACACCGACTGCCCTTGGACGCGTCCACGAAGGGCGATCATCGTCATCGTCAGCAGCAGTAGCGTCTCCGAAACGCAGCAGGGAAGAAAGAAAAAAGAAAAACCGCACGAAGCCAGAAAGAATAACGCCGAAAGAAAACAAGAGAAAAAAGAAAAGAAATCCGCTCGCGCGAGAGCACGCAGACAGCCAAGACGACGACGACGACGGACGAACGATTGAAGACAGCACAACAAAAAAGAAAAACCAAAAACCCCTGAAGGGTCCGATTAAAAAAGCACAGAAAGAGAGCTCTAAATATAAACAGAGAAAGGAGAGTAAAGCGAAAACTTGGGAAACCCTCTTTTCTCTACTCTTCTTTGTAAGCGCGACCTCCTCACTTCCCTCCCCCAACCAACCGAGGAGAAAAAAAAAAAAAAGCACGAATGGAAGCGGTCCAGTTCTGTTTTCGTTTTCTCTTTTTGCTCGCCACCAGTACGTGCGTGCGTGTTGCAATCGGTGAGCATTTCTTTTACGTGCAGTTTCGTCCTTTTTATTTATTTCCTTCTCTTTCGAAAGCTTACGCACGTGCTTTCTTTTTCTTTTCTTCGCTTACTCTTTTTTTTTTTTTTCGTCGTCCTCTCACTCGGGCTTTGCTGGCTGCCTTTCTGCGATGATCAGCACGCGCGCACGCTCGCGCTGCCGCCGTCGCGATTGCGTGCCCGGGTCGCTCGTTCCTTGCACGAGCGCAGGGAGGCAGCAGCCTGGCGCCAGGCCGCCCTCTCTCCCCCCCCCCCCTCCTCCTCTTGCAATCTCGCCCAATGTCTCGCCTCCCTTCGCCTTCCTCCTCGTGCGTCATCAGCGGCAAAGACCAAAGCTTCACCACCGAGCCAAAAACAAGCTCCACATTTCCCCCTTTCCACACCACCTAAACTCCGGTCTCCGCGCAGGCTGCCGACGACGCGGAAGGCGCGGATGCCTGCACTGCACAACGTCGCGCAGACGAACACTAACAACGAAACAAAAAAAGTCACACATTCGTGTTCGTTTTTTTCTTCTCACTTTCCTTTTAAGTTTGCGCTTTTGATCCCACTAGTTTGTATACGGATTTCTTCTAACTGCCGCGGAGCCGTCAGTCTAAAAAGTCTCGAGTACCACACGCTGTTGAAATTGAGGTTCAGAAACGCACCGTAGCAAATGAGATTGCTTGCAGCATTAGCTGGTATAAATGCCGAACGAAGCAAGAAATCTGCAACGCATACACACACGAAGCAAAAATTGAAACCGTAATAAGCGACGCCCGGCCTTTCTTAACCCATGATAGCAGTCGCTATCAAAAGCGTAAAAAAAAAAAGCAAAACAAATGCACAAAAAGATTTTTTTTTACGTTATGAAAAAAAAACAAAAAAACTTTGCACTGCCATTTGTACGGCAGGTTGATTATGTATTAAAAAAATGCGAACTTGAAAATCATTACGCCTAATTTCGAACAACGCTACATCATTTTTGACATCCTAAAAAGAAAAAAGAAATCCGGCGTTGAAATAATATTGAAATAAAATTGACAATAATATAATCACGCACGACTGAAGTTTTCGCTCCACCGTTTACACTTCAGACAGGTGTATACGAATTGAATTCCTAAAATTAGTGTATTCGAGGTAAAAAGATAATTTTCACGGGACCACGTTACTCGTGGTGGCGGACGTCAGCAAATGCGTGATCCTTACTAATTAGTTCACTAAATAATTAAAATGAGTAATTAGCTTTCCTATTAGTGAGAATAGGCATGGTTCTAATTAGACACTCGCTGAGCATCATCGAAAACCACTAAATCAACTCTCTTTAGAAGGATCTAAATCAGGGGCAGCATTTCACAGCGTTCTAAAAAGAGCGCTCAATTTGGAGGCATTCCTGGGTTTCAGTTTCTTATCGGAGCGCATCTGTGCGCCCGCGGTCCTGCTCCCCAGTAGCTGAGACGCACATTACATGTGCGCCATACCTCTCTCATGTAGAGTTATTATAATACACGCTAGAGGTTCAACTGGCGCTAGTGTCTATGCGACTTCCGTGACGCTAATTGAAGCAGACAGCGACCAGTCAACTTTTGCGGCGCTCCATGTGCATTCCTATGAAAAAAACGCGCGTGCATTTTGTCTCTTCGCCGGGAAATAACATGGAACACATTGACTCTTTCGGTCGTACCGAATATTATATACATTGATTAACATTGTAAAAGTTTAATTGCTTTAGCTACCGTATGTAAAAGTTTAATTGCCTTAGTTACCGTACTTTTCTTCATCAGTGACCGATATTTAACTTCGCTTCATTTCAGTCCCAAACATGTGTTCCGCAGCAGGTGTGTAAAAACAAGCGACGATTCAAAGCAAAATTACAATCGAAAGGAATATAGAGCTGTGTTCAAGGCTCGCCAGGATTCCGGTGACGCTTATATATTGATAATACGCCAGTCCTGTCACTATATGAGAATGACCCCGTCGTGCCTGAGCGGATAAAAACATTCAAAACGTAAACGATAAAGTACTACGTGGGCTATGAAAGGTGTCTCTTCGTATTGTTGTTTCTGTCGGGGGCAGCTTTTATCGGGCACTTGTTCTCAGAGATTTCGAGCGTGCGGGGGATATTTTGAACGTAGAACAAGCATCTTCGCGCACAGAGCGGAAATAATAAAGCAATACTTACTCAAAATCGAATATATCACGGGGCCTTCAATTTATTTTGATCGTACATGCATAACATACATACATGCATGCAGGTAACACTGATCCAGTGTTACTGCGTAGTTCTTGCCGTCTCCCTTGGTTTCCAGATGTCCATCGTTCGTTTGGAACGTATATTTCTCATGCTGAAAAGCGCCGACTTCGTGTTCGCGCTAACAGTGTCCGACAGTGCACAAAAGTACACGTACGATGCCGTCCGTTTTTAATGCGATGAATTTGAAAGAAAAACGCCGTAACTGACCAATTATTTCGTCGGCCTGACTGAGAAATGTTCCAAGCTACCTAGTACGGACGAATTGTTCGAGATATTTGCTCTTATGATCGACCGCAGGAAAAAAATGCACTCACTTTTTAACATAGAAATGCATTACCGGAAGTCAACTTTCGAATGGTTGTTGTCCGCTTCAATTTGCGTCTAGGGCCTTATTTGCGTCAGCACACGAGCGCCACTTGAACCTCTAGCGTGCATTATACTAAGTCTATGCTTCTCTCCATCCTGCGAGGGAGGCGAGGGGATGGCTTCGCGCCGCGACCACCGGGGAGCAGGACCGCGGGCGCAAAGATGCGCTCCGATAAGAAACCGAAACCTAGAAGCGCGTCCAAATTGAGCGCTTTTTTAGAACGCCGTAAAATGCCCCCCCCCCCCTTCCCCCCCGCTTTATATCCTTCTAAACAGAGTTGATTTAGTGGTTTTCGATGACGCTCAACAAGTGTCAAATTGGAACCATATGTCATTTTCACTAACTAAAAAGTTAATTAACAAATTTTAATTAATTAGCCGACTGATCGTTACGATTAGCTACCTATACAATGTCCCCCTGGCTGTAAAACTAACCTGCACAAACCGCACAAGTGTAGCTTTCACGGCTTCTTTTTAAACAGAGAGAGACAGAGAGAGACTCGGGCTGGAAAAGTTCATAACAGCCATTTTATTGAATCGGTGGTAAAGATTTACGCATCGAATATGCAATCGACTTTCCGGGTGTATTCCGATTTTGTGATTGTTATCTGCCAGGCAAACACCCAATGTGAACTGGCCCGAGGGGTCAAGGTCGTCTGCCTGGCGCACCTGATGAAAAAAAGCTACCAAACGAACGAACCGTACGACGAGGCAATGGGGAAGCGCTGTGCTGCACGGCGCAACGCAGCGCAACGCGGTCGACGCAAATATGTGAACGAGCCTTTACTCTTTACACCCCGCTGTAAGCACATTCACTGCTATTGATTTTTTTTTTTGCAGCGGACAGGGTTTCCCCAGGATCGTGTCCACCAGCAAAGAAATGATGACACCGAACTCTGGACAGCTACCGCCATCTATGAGCGACGGTGGCAAGCCGGTACACCGAACTCTAGGCAGCTACCACCATCTATAAGCGACGGCGGCCACCAGACAACTGGTTGCCGCCGTCGCTCATAGACGGCGGCAACCTTTCATCGGAAGAAGAAGAGCGGGAGCGGAACGAGCGGCGATGTGCGTAGCAGCGCGAATGGTTCCGCTACCACCGCGAAGCCGCTATCGCCTGAAGTTCCACTACGCCGAGAGCTTCAGATTCCCTTGCAAAAGAAGAGCAGATCGCTCGCCTGGAAAGCCACTATTTTTTTTTAAACGAAGTTTGAGCGGTTTTGTATTTGAGCGAAAATAGACCCTTTGCAAAACGGACAGCGCCACGACGGCAGGGAATTTTGGGAACCCTCGGTACAGATCACGCGCTTTCTCGTTGCGCCTCCGCGACTGCGCGCGCGTCCCGGCAGCTACCGCCAGCAGCCGTTGCAGCCATCCGCCATCCGCCATCCCGCCCATCCGCCGAGTCGTACGTCGTTGGCGGCGATACCGTGTCTGTGGCAGCGTAAAGGCATCGCGACAGGTGAACTTATTTGAATACGTTATTCGTCGTAACTTAACTTCACATATTGAAGTGTCACCGAATCCATTTAGTTTGCACCGCAACCAGTGGCAGGTTTCGAGCAGGTTCGACAAAGCGTTGGTGCAGGAGACGACAGAGCCGGTACAAAGGAGAGGGATGAGAAAGGGGCAGCCGTTGGCTCGTCGCTCGCCCGACTCCGCTGCTCAAAAGTCGTTGCCGTGGTAACCTGCAAATGCTCGCGTAAGCCACGTGGTCACGTGGTCGCGGGCGGAGGGGCATACCGAGGACTCCCATTATTCGTCGCGCGGCGCGCGCGGGCTTTTGGGATTTTTCCAAAGGGTCTATATTGGGAGTCATTCCATTCTGTGAAGGTGGATGACCAGCGAAGCTGTTTAGCACACGATACAGACGTGACACAGAATTTTGAACAAAAGCAAGAACACATTTATTGTCTTGATCGGTGGTCATCGTGACGAAAGGTCAACACACGTGCCGCCCGCCGTTGCCGCTGACATTCTCGTTGCCGTTCCCGCCGTCGCTCTTCGGGAGTCCGGACTATATAGACCTTTCCAATGTTTACAAAATCACAGTCCAGCGTGCAATCTTCACAGCACAGCACGTGCTTGTTCGTCGCTTCGGGCTTTCCGAAGCGACGAACACGCACGTGCTGGGCTGTGAAGATCGCACGCTGGACTGTGATTTTGTAAACATTGGAAAGGTCTATTCACCTTTCCAATGAAAAAAAAAAAAAAAAATGACGAAAAAAATATGTTTGCGCATCGACAGGATTCGAACCTGTACGGGGAGACCCCAATGGATTTCTAGTCCATCGCCTTAACCACTCGACCACGACTGCGGGACGAGTAGGGGTAACTCAAGAGCTGGGGATGTCATGGATGAAACGTTGCATGTAGCCGCTCAACGTCTATACAGGAGAGGGCGCTGCGGTCAAATGCGTACATAACCGCGTTAAACTTTGCATGCATTGGCTCAACGTTTATAGACGAGAGGGCGCCGCGGTCAAATGCGTATAAAACCACGTTCCATACCACACATTCTCTTTCTGACATGGATGAAAATGAACGAAAGGCTCGGCATGCTGCGGCTCAGCGTCTACGCAGACAAGTACCACCAGAGCTTCGCCCCAATCAACATCATTCACCACGTGGAGATGCGGTCAATTTTTCTTCAAGAACCTCTCAGCTTCCAGTTAACTTCCTCTTTCCGTGTGGGTAGCGATTATCGTAATTTTACCATTTTATTGTCCGGTGTATATTTTCAAAATGTCCATTATTTTAGCGTAAATTTGGTTTAAGTTCTGTTCTTCCTTTTTTTAGCCTTGTTACCAAGCTGGTCGCTGGCGGCCACTAAAAAAGACGCAAAAGGGACCACTTAGTTCACTAATTAACTAAAACCTTAATTAACCGTCTAAATTTTCGTGTTTGTGGGCATAATTTAATTGAAGGATTGACGCTCGACCTGGTCTATAGTCGTGCCATGAAATGCTCAATGAAAATTTGGAAGACGCTTAAAGGGGCGACGCAACAATTTTTGTATTTTGCGCAAATACCGCTTAGAACGGGTCTCTGACGTTAATGACCTATAAAACACGCGTTCGTTTTTCACCCCACGCAATAGAAGTCCCAGTAAAAAATTAAAGAAAAACGAGCAGCGTTCACCCCCTCAACTCGCAGCCAGAACAAGCGGCCACGTTATCTGTAGCCGATTATAGACGTTTCCACTGTTTACAAAAATCACAGTCCACACGTGTTAAATCACAGTCCAGAACGCGCACATTCGTCGCTTCGGAAAGCGAGCAAATCACGCGCCATACGCACGAACACTGAAAATGAAACCTGCCAAGTGCCCTTTTTTGGAAAGGTCTATATGCCGCCAATGTTGATCATAGCCACGCGCTGGGGTTGGCAAAGCACAGGACATGCGCTGAGTTCCAGACATTGTTATGGCTCGGCTATTGTCGTCGTTGCAGCGATTGGACACGGGCCACTACCCGAATGCTTCTCGAGCTAGTAATTACCACGAGCCCAAATCGAGTGCCCACGCAATGCTCGGGTCCATTCTATGCATTCAAATATCGTCATATGGGTGTCCCCACTTTACTGTGATCCCCACTTTACGTTATCAAATTTTGCAAAGAGATTGAATGAAAATGATCGCTTTTGTCTCTGAAATTACACCGCAACAGAGGGATTTTTTGGCCAGTGGCGTTGCGTGCGAGTAACCTTGAGTCACACTAGTGCCAGTAAGCTCGTGTAAAGTGAAAAACATTCCAATTGAATATCGTTGCACCGCCCCTTTAATGCTACGCCTTTAAACTGACACCTCCCAACTTTTTTTTTTTTTTTTTTGCCAGGCGATTTATTATGGTGTTGGAATGTTACCCACTTAATATTTTGCTACAGAGTCACGTATTTTGTTTAATAAAGCCAAGAAACGGAACTGCTCGGAACCGAAACCGAAACCCCCGCACCGCACGGAGAAGTGAAGAGGAGAGAGCGAGTGGCGGAAGTCACGTGGCTACACCCAACCGTGCGATTTCTTTCTTTTTTTTTTTTTTTTTTTCTTCCGCACGCATCAGACGAAATGCGTTGCGGGATCTGTTCGCTGTGCAATTCCTTTGCAGTTACGTTTGTTCCGTTCGCTGTTCTGTACTTCAAGATGAGTTGTTTTGTACATGTAAGTGTTGGCAATTAGTAGTGAGTGGCCGTGGTGAATTCCCGTGATCGGCTCTGAAAAGAATACTCCCAAGATGTTGCGTGAAGAGCTGCCTCACATGTCCTGCATGTGCAAGTGGCATTGTGCGGCAGAGTGCACAAGTTTCCGAAAGATCAACGGGTCGGGATCAATGGCTGGCTGCAATTCCTGTAGAACAGTTACGAGAACCTCGGAAAGCGGACGCTACCCGATTCATATGCTCCTTGCATTTTGTGCTCCTTTGTCGTCTGCTCGTCCGCTCCCTTTGTCGTCTGCTGCGTACCAGCGCGCGCGCGCTTCGGGATCTCGGAGGCCATGGCGCAGCGGCCAATGGGAGCCCCGTCGACGCGCGCCAGCCAATGGAACCGAAGGCGAGCGGAAACTATCTGCCGTTTTCGCGCTTCCAACTGATGACGTCAGCTCGCTCCATGAGACAGTTAATGCTTTCGCATTAAAAATGTTACGTCCACATTAGGGATCGAACCCGTGCCCGCTGCGTGTGAATTGCGGACGTCTTTCCACTCTTCCGCTCGTAGTAATGCAGCCGGTCGACTGTATGTCGGAACGTTTGCTGCCGATTTCCCTCCAGTGCATGCACTCCCGGCTTGAAGTCGGGCAGCACCACGCATTGGCCACATTCGCACCTAGTAAAGAAACTGTACGCGTGCGTATTCAACTCGATGTACGCATTTCGTGCTTGATGTTTGAGCGAGCGATGTCTTCAGCCACGAGGAGGGACGACGGCTCGGCGACGTCTTCGTGCCATCGGCCTGTTGGTCAGGCGTGCCGTACGGGATAAATATCAATTCTTTTGATCGGTCCAAAATTTCTCTTTCGAAGGAAAACAGAATTCGCCGGTACCGTGAACGACAGTTCTGAAGTAGAGGTCCCACGCCCGTCGTCCGCTGCCATCCGCTAGTCCCACGATACGCATTATGCAGTGAACGCACAGAATGCTTCCGGTTGTCTGTGCAACCTTTTTTTTTTTCAATCAACGTATTTGCAGCTTTTTGGAAGCCACAAAAAATAGGGTTCATTTCTTTTTCTATTTTTAGTATTGACTGTGTGTCTTCAATGACCCACGACTTTGATACAATTTGGTGGTCGCGTCGAAACCTTAGAAAACGGCCCGTGACCACGGGAAAGAGAGTGAGCGCGACTCAAACCGGCCAGTTCCGGATCGGCGGTTTTCGGGCGGAAAGAAACCGAATTTCGAGCCGCAAATTCTGTTCTGGGTAGTTGGGCTCTCATATGTCGCGTACAACTAAAAACCTCGGCGAGCATAAATACCCTGTCCCTTAAAGGGCGACTCACACATTTGCGTTGAGCCTGACTGAGAGCGAGGGTTGCCATGGCAACAGCTGCGTCGGCTCCAACAAAACCGGTTTTTACCCCGTTTTGCTGGAGCCGAAGCAGCTGTTTCCATAGCAACCCTATCGGGATCCCGTTTACAAAGCGTTCTCATAGAAACCCGCGTGCTTCCCCAAGCCGTCCAAGCGTGTGTGCGTGCGTGGCCTAGTCGGTAGCGTCGCATGTACCGTCACGTCTCACGTGACGCCACACGTGAGCGTTGTGGGTTGCTTCAAATTCCCGCGCGAGGTCATGTAGCGTGACGTCACACGTGGCTGTGACGTCGTGACCCCATCGACCAATCAGGATTTTCCGGTTCTGCCGACGTCGGACTTTCTGCGACACGAGCTCGTTAACGCTATCGCGTTAAAACATTCATAATGGACAGTACGGGGCGAGAAATGCCACCATTGTACATACACACGGCTTAATTCAGACCGAAACCAAGCAGGCGAAGAGGGGCACAATCGCAGCCGGCTTCGCTTGCGGAGCCGGCGAGGGGTAGAGCGCCGGGCAAAGCCGTCTAGCTCCAACGCTATACTTTCCACGTTTAACAAGGCTTCCAAAGAAAGAATATATGTCACCAACTCCTGATATATACATACAGGCATACAAAATACACATATAAATCATATTAAACACGATTCACAAAATTGAAAACCCGCACGAAGCTCTCCTTTGACCCCATACTTGACGACATATATACACCCTCTCCACAAGGGCGCAACCACCTCGAAGCTCGCCACTTCTGGTATGCGTTAAAACATCGTTTTGATCTCTCCATGCCGCTGGAAGGTGTTCACGAAAAATGCACGATTGCCAAACATTTTTGTTTTTGCATCACCTATATTTGTTCGGATATTTCAGTTTGAAATTTGTATTATTATTTTTTCGTCCCGCATACCAGATACGGAACGCACGTGACATAACCAAAGGAAACGAAATACGTCTTTACCAACGAACTGTTTACAACGAAGACCGTGTTTGGCCACATATATCCGGAAACACAAAAAACATCGTCTATTACTTGAAGACGGGCGTCCGCCCGAAATGTCGTGTATACCTCCTTGTCCGCGTATTTTTTCGAGAAGCACAACCTTATTACTTGCGATTACAAGTTTTGCGTTGTCCGTCCCAATTTTCCCCTCGCTTTCATTGAGAAGTTTTCACGGGACTCTGTTGCTTCCCAGGTTGCATGCACCGCCTTGAAATGTTAGTGCTCCTGGATTGCGAGGAGGAGCCCCTTGTGGTAACTGAACCCAGGCAGCACACAGTATTGCGCCAATATTGGCGTCGGATCGGATAAATCGGGCCAATATCATTCTGATAATGCCTATATTGGCGCTGGATCGTAAAGAACGGGCCAGGATTACCGTGATGTGGCCGATATGTCGGCGGAACATCACTTGGGTCGTCCAACGCCACGCTGATATACAGAATCCAGCGCCGTTTTCCGGTAATTTGTCGGGTCTGAACCGGCTATATCGGCCAGTATTAGGAATTCTTGACCGTTTCTAAAACGATACTGAATCGTGGTCGATCGCGCCGGCCAATCGCGGCGGCCGCCGCTGTTGCCACGGGCCGCGCCGAGGGCGCGCCGGGCAATCAGCGGCTGGAACTGGGTTTTTCCGTACAAACAAACGGGAAAAACTCGTTTTGTAGTAACTTTTATTGGAGATTAGTACAAAACGGGGGGCGCGTGATGCTTTCTAAAATCTTTAGTTTACAAGGTTTGCAGCACAATTAATATTGTTTTTATACAACCATGTCGCAGCGGTGATTTCAGGTAGCGCGTCCCGACCTATAGGCGCATCCTACCTTCGGCAGTAATTTGCGGCGCGTCCGCTTGGGAGTCGGGGGTGGCAACCCTGAAGTCCCTTCCACCGTATCTGTTTCGTAGCCGAAATGGCCGATTAAAGCCAAAATAGAAGTCACGTGCAGTTACTCGAGTGGCCGGTGCGGGAGAAATGGCGGCGTTGCGATCGCTATTAGCTCGGTTCTCAAGTACGGATCGGTGCCACTTTTTCAGAGCAGGCTCTATGGCAGTTTCCCAACTGATCGGTTAATTCTATAGTAACGTTGGCTTGGCCCAAGTCCACTGAACGCTGGCACCGCAGCGGTCCAGAACTCAAATGATATCGCCGATTCTGGCCCCCTTTTAGAACGATCGTTAACCGATGTTGGCCCTATACTGGGCCATGGTGAAAAACATGAGACTGGGCCAATATTGCGCGCAATATTCCCCAAGACACTGGCCCAGTGTCGGCATGCTGCCTCGGAAGTAGTCACGAGTGGGTGGAAGTTCACTGGATGCCTTGCGAAGTCGTGACGTCATACGCCCGCATGCGCTATTCATTGATGTGCGATGATCCGCCCCGTAATGTCGTGAGATCATGTGTGGAGGGAGTCAGCTGCCCGCGTCGACGGTCATGGCGCATTCACACTGGAAGCGGATCCGCGTTCGCAAAGCGGTTGCGAACGCGGATCCGCTTCCAGTGTGAATGCGCCATCAGTCAGATTACCGCAAGCTCCCGTGAATCCTACTTAGTGCATGCTGCCATGCGTTCACGTTCACGTCCTCCTCGAGGCGCCGAGCAAAGGTGTCGGGCTGTGAATCCCACGGTCCGAGGTTCGATTCCCACTGAGCCGCTTGATGAATCCATCTTCTTGCGATTAAGCATTCCCAGTCATAGTTACGCACGCTTCATTATGCCGAACTACGTCTTCTATATGCCTGCTATATCGGCTGTGTATAGTTCATGTTGTCTTGGCCGGCGTGTAATGCATTTTCGTCCCGCTCCTGCGTGACGCGTTTCGCATGAAATCTAGCCCATTACCAATATTTCTGTTAAAAAGAAGTATAGTCGAAAAACGCCGCTTTCATTCCGTTGACGCACTGAAACATCGTATGAGAGCAACGCAGAAATTGTGTGTATGCGAGCGAAAACGATGAACGCGCGCAACACGCTGATGAACGCAGGACTCGGCGAGGATACCGACACGTAAAGAGGGAGTGCGTCTCCCGTCGAGCTCTGAACGTTTTGGCTTCGCCGTACGTCCACGACTGACGCATCGCGCGGCCATCTGACTGCGCCGGGAGTCAAAGTCACTTCAAGGTCCCGAGACTCTGACGGCGGAAATAGAAGAGAAAAACTGCACGCATAAGGATGCACGAACAATACGGAGAAAGAAAATACGAATATGACACACGAGCGATCGTTCTCCGGTGCCTGTGGCGCAAGACGAGAGAGAAAGGGTGTTCGACGGAGCACGAGCTAAACGCCGACCTCACAAGTGTATAGCGAATAAGCTATAAATGGAGTTCATCACCTAACGCCACAACACGAGTTATCAGCTAACGTCATAGCTGGACCCAATAATAAGATAACGCCATAATTGTAATTATCACCTCATGTTACCAGCAGAAGGCTGCTTCTCACGTTTGCGATCGACTGCGATCAACTGCGCGATGATCTTATATCGTTCTCGGCTCGTCCATCAAATATTGATAAAAAAAAAATAATCAAGAATTGAGGTTTCAGAGATAGTGCTATGCGTTCCTCTTTCCAGGCAAGTAATCGGCGGTAACTCGAAAAGGTAGAACCGTAAACATTACGTATACGACTACTTCCTCAGCCTTCAAATGCCGCCTATATCTAAAGTTTCCAGGAGCAACAAAAAGAAAATTCAAGCAGGGCTTTACAGATTTATCAAATCAGTTCTCACACCAGACTCCTCACACCAGAGTCCTTCGTGACGATCGAGGGTTAACCACTTTCGGCAATGACGAGACAGCACCATTCATTCGTAATATACAGCAGTGTTAAGACAGTCGTAACCGAAACAAGGGCTATTTATAGAACTGCTAAAACTTTTCCACCACTTCTTTCTCTCTCTAGCCCTTCTCTCCCCCTTAAACATTTCTGCGTGTTTCTTTTTGAGAGGAATACGAGTGTAACAATGATCCGAAAATGGGCGACCTTGAGCCGAAACCCTCAGTGGCGCATGGGTGTACGGGGTAAGAAGCATACGCCAGAGAGCAACGGTACGAACGACATCGAACGCCGCGCACACATGGCGTCGACGGGCATTCATCTTGATATCAAAGGACGCGATCAAGGCGTCGGTAACGCGGCAACAACATGCCTCACTGAAAGAGGAAGCGCGCAGACGAGCTGGTGATTCCTTGACATGACATAACCTGAGACAAGGAGATGGTGCGGGTTGTCGCTCTTTTTACGTGTCTTCCTTTTCCCTCTTGTCTCAGGTTCTGTGACGTCAACATGCCTCAGTTCGCGGTTGAAGCGTCAACCTCGATTCGGCTGGAAGATTTCGTTTAGATTAAAGTTCGGTAGGGTTGACCAATGCCGGGTGGCCCATATTCGGGACTCCACCATTATGCATCTAGGTAATTTCTTTTTGCTGCTTTTTTTTATTTTTTTCTTTCGGCCAGTTTATGCTGCACACTTCGACAAGTGATAGCTACCCCGCTCCTCTCCTTCGAGATTTTCCGCTGGATGGCGTCGCCTCCCGTGGAGTTGCATTGGCACCGGATAGGTGGCGCAACCCGCCGCCCGATTAAACGGGTGCTCCACCGTATCTGTCCATCTATCGCGGATAGTAGGGAGTTTTAGTAAACCGTTTTCGCAGCCCGCTAAGCACCCGCATGGCGCTCTGTTATCTGCCGCAAGATCTTGAACTATGCAGACAAGGCTGGCGGCGCGCATGCGCAGCGTCGGCGTTTTCTTGACGGATACCGTAGCGGAGGAAAAAAAAAACGATCTACTACGGCCATCGAGAGTTACGAAGTCAAACCGGTCATATGGAGGCGTCGATTTGGTCTGCCATAAGAGGAGTCACCTAGTATCTCCGCGGTAAACAAGAAACTTTATCAGTGCACTACGACTGTTAACTTGGCGACTTTAATGCTCTAGCTGTCTTGTGAGCTACCCAAGCTAAACATATTTTCGGAATACACAGGTTTTACTCTCCTCGGTATACTACCTATTAACTCGAAATACAAAACAGCTATAGAGTAAAGGGCGAATGAAGGTTACGGCAAAACCAACATTAAAATTTCCAAGCAGTGTTCGGTGGGGCGAGTCACGTGTAATGAAAACTTTAAGAGTTGAGCAGGCGGTCTAAAACACACAATATATATCGTGCACTTTTTTTCTTCGTCCGGTTGGAGCGAGCTTTTCCAGCATTCATTTAACACCATCAACCTTGTAACCTGTGTGTGTGTTGTTAAGAATGGAACCTTCGGCAACCTTCTTCCGAGTTTCAACGCTGCGGAAACGAGTCCCGAAACGAGTCCCGACGTGTTCAGGACTGACGCCCACCTGTTGAAGGCTGCCCAAAACGTGTCTCAACGCGTCCGTGACGTCAACGGGACGTGTGTGTGTGTGCGTGTGGGTTCGTGCGCTCCGGAAGGGGAGAGAGGCCTGGCCTAACTGCGGAGAACCTTGGCTATGACTCATTTCTGACTACGACGCGGCGGACCCAGCTGCAAAGCACGTGGCGGTCGCACCTGCTGCCCTGGCGGAGAGAGAGGGAGAAAACGGACCCCTATATACACCAACTCATGTTTACAAACAAACCGGAGCGCCCGGAGCGCCCCTAGCGGACGCCACCGGCGCCGCGCATGCGCGATGGGGGTGTGGGCAAGAAACTCGCCGTCGCCCATAAACACACCATTGAAATGCGATGTTGTCGGCGTCAGTGTGAGTCCCCCTGCCCTTTTTCGCGTTCGAATTGTTGGTTCTACGTCTTCCAGGCGATGTATGACTGTCTTGAGCGGCGTCAGCGAAATTACCGAGGCTCGTTACACCGCAAAACTTCGCGTGAATAATGTGACATGTGGCGATTCATTCCGCGTGGACGCCGCAGAATGTACGCTAAAGCCTGATTCGCATGATGAGATTTCTCGGAATTTTCAGTCGCGACGCCGCTCGGGCTGCAAAAGCGTGAGCCGTAGCTGAGATGGTCGACGTCGATACTGAAAATCGCAAGCAGAATCGGACCAACTGAATTAGGCATAACAAGTCGGTGAAAGTCACTGGTAACAATGATCAACATCTCCTTGTATCTACTGTTTTCATCGAGCCTGCTTACCAACCTTCAAATTTAAGTCTTTTGAGGCCTGCACTTATCGCAAGTACCGGGCCAACATTTGGTCTACGGACCGGCGTCGTCTAAGAGAGCAGACGACAAGCATAAACGTTTGAAAGAGCAGACGACAGTTCGAACAATCAGGCGGCCGTTTGAACTTGAAGACGCACTGAACGTAGTCCGCAGATAGTCCGCACAACTTGACGGTTTTCTGGCGTTCATGTTGGAACAAAACAAATAAATCTGATGACCACAAGTATCCGTGAATTCAACCCAAAGTGCTTACCGCCCAAGCAATCGTTGTCCGACGGCGTCTGCTTTTCCCTTTTCACGGCACATATCCAGATTCTCGGACGAACCGAGCACGTGAAAACTGAGCTTCAAACCTTTCTCGACACTTTTGGTACGGCCCCAGGCGCGGCGTTTTGACGAGAAGGCAGGTTTTTGTCTGGTTCCTTTCAAAACAACGCAGGAATACACGTCTGGCATGGGGACTTCTGCCCACAGCCCCAGACCGGAAGTGCGACCGACGCGCCACCACCGCGCCATGACGTCACAGAGATGAGTTCGTGTATAAGGCGGGGCGTGAGGGCTCCATTTGCTCTCTTGGATTTGACGACTGTATCGCTACCATGTAATTAAACCGTTCGTTACGTTACCAATTCTCCCACCTCCACTGGACCCCTGGGTTCTTCTCTTCGGGGAATGGTCGTCGTCACGAGCCAGGAAGCCTCCGGACGTGCGGCCTAAGCCCCGCCTCGAACAACTGGTTGGCAGCGGTTGGGATCGGACCATGCGACATCGTGCTACATCTGTGGGTGAGCGTTTGGACTTTGCTTTGAGATTCGCCAGGCTTCAGATTATGGGTAATTAATTTTGAACTGCTGGGAATCCTTAGTGTTTGACTCGTGCGCTAGGGTTTTGGTACAACCTCGCGACAAGTTTTAGAACAAAGCCAAAGCTAAAGAGCAGCGATCATGGATCTGATGAGGTTACTGAGAACAGATTTACTCTGTTTATGTGAAGAATTGGGTGTCGAGGTGGAGCAAAAGATGAAGAAATCGGAGATCAGTAAAGCGATTTCAGAGAGCGCGGAAGCAGAGGAAATTAAAATTGCGTGGGAACTGCTTCAGAACGCTAAGAGCGAAGCTGCAGCTAGAGAGGAACGAGAGCGAGAACAGGCTGCAGCGAAAGAGGAACAGGCTGCAGCAAGAGAGGAACGAGAGCGGGAACTGGCTGCAGCGAGAGAGGAACGAGCGCAGGCTGCGGCGACAGAGGAGCGAGCGCTGAAAAGGCTAGAGCTCGAAATTGAACAACAGCGATTAAACTCGCAGAACAGTAGAGTTGGGGCTCCGGTACGAGCAAGTGAGACCGAGTCGTATCAAATGAAGAAGCTCATGCAGCCGTTTAAAGTTGGGGAAGACGTGGGCCTATTCTTAGTTAACTTTGAGAGGACATGTGAGAAGTTGAGCTTCGCCCCAGAAACGTGGCCGCAACGGCTTTTGACTCTGTTGCCCTGTGAGGCTGCAGAGGTTGTCGCGCGCCTTAGTGCTGGAGACGCGGACGACTACGACAAGGTGAAGTCCAGCCTTTTGAAGCGGTACCGCCTTTCTGCCGAGGCGTTCCGTCAAAGGTTTAGAAACGCATCCAAAAAGAGCAGCGAGGGCTACTCGGAATTCGCGTACGGGCTTAAAACCAACCTGATAGAATGGTTGAAGAGCGAGGAAGTGTACGAAAGCCGAGACAAGGTAGTCGAGTGTGTGTGCCTCGAACAGTTCTTTCGTAGCATTCCGCAGTCAGTCAAGCTCTGGGTGCAGGACAGGGTGGGAGTCGACTCTGTCGAAAGGGCCGCTGAGCTAGCCGAAGAGTACGCAACGCGTAGAAAGCTGAGCAGAGAGGAAAGCGAATCCGGCCGAAGCGATCAGCGCAAGACCTTCCGACAGGGTAACGGCTCGCGAGAAAACGGGCCCGAGAAGCCCGAAGCAGGACAAAAGGTCCCAGAAAAGAGCGCAGAACACTCGAACGGAGACGAGGCGCGGAAAAGCCCAACAGGGCAGTTCGAGGCAAGGAAGCCGTTCCTGTGCTACAACTGTCAGGAGCCGGGACACACAGCGGCCAGATGTAAGAAACCGCGGGTGGTGTTCTCGTGCGTGAACGATAGTGACGAGGACCTGAAGCTCCTTCGTCCCTATCTTCACGAGCTCCATGTAAACGGAAAGCCGTGCAGGGTGCTTCGGGACAGTGCAGCGACGATGGACGTTGTCCATCCGTCGTATGTAACGCCATCCGATTTTATGGGAAAGGTAGTTTGGATCAAGCAGCTGCTCGAAAAGCACAGTGTCTGTCTGCCTATGGCGACAGTAAGGATAACTGGCCCGTTCGGAGAGCTAGTGACAGAGGCGGCTGTCTCGCAGACAGTCCCGTTGGAGTATCCTTATTTGTTTTCTAACCGGTCAGATTTCCTGCTGCGCGAAAGGGGTCAACAACTGGGAGAAGGGCTAGTTCAGTCGTGTACGAGGTCCAAATCGCGTCAGGTCGCCCCTTTGTTGACAAGTGATCCAGAGCCAGAGGCAGCTGACGGGGAGCAAGCACTCCCAGAGTTGGAGGCAGAAAACCGGGATGAGAGGGACCAGGTTGTAGAACAGCCTGACCTCGTAGCACTAGAAAGCGTACGCCGTCCCAACGCGCCGGCGAAAAAGGCGGAGGAAGACGGGATCAGTGAAAGATCTCTCGTAGCTCCGGCGTCGCGTAACTTTGGTCCTCTGCTACGAGTAGACAGAGTGTCTTTGACAGTCGAGCAGAAGAGCGACCCTAGTGTGTCAGGGTTTCGCTGTACAGCTCAGGAGATTGCTAGGACCAATGTGACGGGGAATGAAAGAGGCGGATTGTTTTATCGGCGCTATAAAGACCGCATTTTCACGTCTAGAAATCACGTGAAAATCGATCACTACGACTTTAGCGTAAGAAAAAGGAAAGGCAAATTTAACGGCAATGCCGATGGGTTGAGCAGATTTTTCTGACATCACGAAAAATAGTAGGGATGATCTCAGAGGTCTTCGTCATCCACGGGAATGAGGATCTAAGTGGGGGCACTTCGTTGAAACCCCAAAAGGACCTCACAAATTGCGAAAAGTTTTTGTCTTTTGTCTTTTGTTCTTAGTGACCTCGTTGGAAAAATGAGTTTTTTTGGCGACAGGGGGTCTCGATACCCGGAATTGTACCAAATTTTGGTAATCCGTAATCCAGTCTGGCGGGTCTTTGGCGAATTCCGAGCGTTTGACTGCGGTGTGGCGTGGTGTTGTGGGGGACGTTTCCGCTGATGCCTCTGTTGTGAGAGGTTTGGGAGTTTGTTTGGTGCTTGCAGCGTCTTCTCAAGGCCTACTCCAAGCCCACCTCTTCAGGTCAGCGATTGTACCACCGGCCATTCGAGGTTTCCCTGGCCCCGGAGGGGCTGTTAAGAATGGAACCTTCGGCAACCTTCTTCCGAGTTTCAACGCTGCGGAAACGAGTCCCGAAACGAGTCCCGACGTGTTCAGGACTGACGCCCACCTGTTGAAGGCTGCCCAAAACGTGTCTCAACGCGTCCGTGACGTCAACGGGACGTGTGTGTGTGTGCGTGTGGGTTCGTGCGCTCCGGAAGGGGAGAGAGGCCTGGCCTAACTGCGGAGAACCTTCACGTCGTCCTGGAATAGGTCTGGGAGAATATGCTTCCCTATTACTGGGGTGAACATGCATCTTATTTGTAATTGTCGAAACACCACCGCCTCCTTCCTCGTGAGGTTGGGGTGGGGTGCCGGTAGTAGTTGCCTGTCTAGCCTGAATGTCCTAAGGATTTCTCCATACTCACGAGGTTCGTAATGTGATGACTGGCTGCCGGCTCGGTCTCCCAACGCGCGAGCCATGGCGTCCGCCACCGCATTTCCCTCCTCGTGAGCAGGGTACCATTTAAGTGTGACTTTCCCGCAAATCTTATTGTCCAGTGTCCTCGCTGCGGCCTGACTAATTCGTCCTGCCATGAAGTTTCTTAGCGCCCTCATAGAGTCACTGAGCACCACTTTCACTTTTGGCAGGGAGGCCGCCAGTGCGATGGCCACCTCCTCCGCTACGCGCACTTCTTGAGTTCTGATGCTTGCCGCTGTCACTAGTCCACCGTCCTTCGCACGCACCACTGCCGCCACGAAGTGGTCGCCGTGTCTTGCTGCGTCGACGTGGACCGTGCCGCTGTCTTCCCCGTGTTCCCTGGTGAGGGCCTGGGCCCTCGCCTTGCGTCTGCCTTCGTCGTGTACCGGATGCATGTGTCTCGGTATTGGCCGGATATCCAGCCTCCCCATCGCCGTCGAGTCCACCTGTCGATCTTCTGGGCCTGTTTGGGCCTCTATCTTCAGTTTTCTTAGCGTTTCCCTTCCCGTTCTCGTTTTTTCTAGCCTGGCGACTTGAGCCGTTCGCTGAGCCACGATGACCTCTTCCAGCCTGTTGTGAACCCCCAGCGATTCCATCTTCTCGGTGTTCGTGCTGGCGTAGAGCCCCAGTGCATTCTTGTAGGCCTTCCTGATCATGCAGTTCAATCTCTTCTTTTCGTTGTACTTCCAGTTGTAGAAGGCTGCGATGTAGGCCAAGTGGCTGATCACAAAGGACTGGACCATGTGCAGGAGACTATTCTCCCGCATGCCCCCCTTGCGATTCGCCACCCGCTTGACGAGCTGTATTGCCGCATTTGTCTTGTGTTCTAGCTTGTGTACCGTCTCCGTGTTCTTCCTGGTCTCGTCTGGGAACAAGCTTTACTGACCCCAAAGTACACGGATGAATGGATACATGCTAATGGCCACTAATGGCTATGCATTTTATATGCGTCCTATTCATACGTTCGGGTCAAACTTGGTAGTGGAGCTTGCGCCACCTAGCCTAGAAACCAAAAGTATGATTTACCCCGTCGCCCTTCTAAGCCATTGATTCGCTCGCGCTCTGCATTTTTCTATCACCAGGCAGTGTGGGATATCGCCACGATGACATTTGCCGTCACGTTCAAATGTTATCAACATTACACGTTCCAATGTTATTTTAACATTGTTGCGCCTTCCAGAAGCCTTACTCGAGCCTCACCCAAGCGGCACGCGCATGGACCTCTGGGTATGACGTCACACCCTGCGGTTTTTGTTTTCAGTTTGTTTTGTGTCTACTGATACGTTCAGATCAAATGCTTCAAATGGATATTCACATTCACAGGACAAAAATAAGCTGGAATTCACCTATAACTCGTTTTCTTTTTGAGTAACCTCTTCAGCTTCCCTTAGGGAAGCTCCGGCGCACTTTGGATATAGTCTCTGGTTTGCCTCAAACTTGGTTCAGCATAATATTAATTATTCCGTACCCTCACCGCTTTCAATATGGCCGTGTAATCGTTGATGCACTATCAACCTGTAAGGATTACGCGGCCAAATCGCCAGGGGAACGGATTCTGAGCCCAATAAGACAGTTTACAGAGACGGTACGGAAAATGTGGCGTATTTAGGGTGCCCATTGTTGGCCGTATGTAACGAATGCTCAATGGTTTTCCTGCACACTGATACGCGACTATATTTCTGTATAGCGCCCCTTTTGGAGCGAGCATCTTCCGCTGCTAGATCCGGCCTGAAGTTGGTCATCTTACACTCGTAGATTTGTGGCAGCACCCTCCAACCCCGCAGAACTCGATCCGCGGGATTTCAAAGATCTTGGCGGAAGTTAACATGAAGCGTGCTACGTCATTTCCTTGAACTCGGCGGTGCGCATGCGCGGCGAGGTCGCCGGACCGCCCGGGCCGTCGAGTTGGATCTGTTCGTATGCGTCGGTTGTTTACGCGGGATTTTCACGGCTCGAACGCTTCTACCTCGCGTGGATCAGGGTTGCAAAGCCAGGACTGGAGCGTGGCAAATCGTGAGCGCTGACATCTGTGAGCGTGAGAGAAAGAACGAGAAAGAAAAAATAAAATATTGCGGTGGCTTAGCTCGGCTATGCCAGGATATACGTAGCGTGAGCTTATGCGCACAAAATGAGAGGCGCTATCAAGCGGCTCCGGTGCAGCGTGAGACTTGGCTACTGCGCAACGGAGGCGCACTGCTGGGCACGCGGCGGCGCCAGTGCGTCTGCCGCGGCTATGACGTCACTCTGGAATGCGCAGACCGCCAAGGCGCGCGCGGCGGCGGCGGTGGCTCCGGCGCGCCAGCTGTGCGCCGTGTGACGTCACTGCTCCTCGCGCATGCGCAGCACGGCTCTTTGGGAGCCACGCGAAACTGCTCAACCTCGGCCAGTGTAGCTCACGCTCCAAAAGAAACGAAAAATGCGAGTTCATCTTCCGGTCGCCGATTTTGAACGGGTTCCACGGAGCGGAATTTTGCCTCCCTCGCGGAGTTAGGAAAGCGCTCCGGATCTGCCAGTGGAATTCACCATTAGACTTGCGCTATTCTATAGGCGGCGTTGAACATAATAAAACAGAAGAATTTAAGTATTTAGGAGTTATATTAGCTAATGCCCTGCGTTGGAATAGTCATGTGGACTACATATGCGCTAAGGTTTATCAGAAGGTAGGCCTTCTAAGAAGGCATCTGAGTAATGCAAATAGAGATGTTCGATTAGCGGAATTTAAATGCTATGTACGTCCAATATTGGAAGAACTTACACCAGCTCGCATACCCATTAAAGTTTTTTTCTATTTTTGCGCGTTTTGGCGAGCGCTCATTTCTGTTCGTTAGTTGATTCGCATTAGTTCAGTTAAGGGTAACCGCCTTCGTTCCGACACGACGGGACGCTTGAATCGACTCCCGCTATCGGATCAACGGCGTCCACACAGGCGCGCTATCCCAGACAGCAAAGTGCCGCTAAAAAAACTCGACCACAGCGTAAAACCCAAAGCGCAAAAAAGAATCGCGAGCCTGCGACACGTTTAGAAACTCTGGACATGGCAGCCAGCTCACTCCAAAAACCAAGGCGCAAGCACACGTGAGCGGCAAAGTAAAGAGAAACAAACGCGCAATTTCGTCACTATCCCCGTCACACGATCGATCTCGGGAAGTCGAACGAAGCTCCTTTTCCCGAAATTCGACAGGAAAAAAATAAACAGATTAGGTAGGAGAAGGAGAGGGAGGGGGTGGAGGGACCACATAAAAACAGAAAGCAACAAAAGAATTAGAAGTAAAAAAAAAATGTGTGGATCGGTGGATCGCTAAAGAGAGCGAGTTGGGAAAGACCCAAACCAGAGATAAGAACTTCGGCTCTTTCTGCTTTAAACAAACGACAGAGAGAAAAAAAAAAAATTAAACACGATAAGAAAAAGGTAGTGAAAAAGAAAACCTAAAAAGGATAAAAAAAAGTGCAATCGAAGATCTGGACGGACAGGCGAACGCGAGCTGGGTGGACAACATCAAAGAAGATCGAAAACACGTGCACACGCACACACAGCAAAAATAAAACGAACGCGAGCGAAAAAGGAAAAAAAATATTCCCAGCAAACCCGGGGGGGGGGGGGGGGGGGGAAGGAATTCTCTTCATTCTCCTCCTGAACGGACGCTGGGGTTCGAAAGACAAAATAAATTACGGCGACCAACAGCAAGGACCTCCGATGAGACCGAGAGGAGGAAAAGAGAAGAAAAAGAAAGATATCGGGAGCGATGGATAGAAGGAAAAGAGGAGAAGCGGGACCTCCAACGCGTGTTGGTTCGGGCCCTCAGTGCGTGCGTCGGTGCGTGCAGCAATGTGTCGTGCGTGCGTGCACTGGGCACCGAACGCGAGCGAGCAGCCCGGCGGCCCACGTACCGCAACCGAAAAAAGAGGCAGGCACCGAAAAAAAAGTAAAAGAAAGCGCAATTCTGCCCCCCCCCCCCCCCCCCCAAAGAAGCTAAGAACGCGAGCTACCTCCTAAAAGTAAAATAAAAAAAAAAAAAGGAAGGAGAGAGAAAAAAAAAGGTTCCAACAGAGTTGCCGAGGTGGCCGGTCGGTCGACCAGCGAGATGGAGGGCGGGAGGCAGCGAGCGAGCGAGCACCCGAAAGTGCCGCGGGATGCACGTGCTTTGGAAGCCTTCCAACTTTTCTTTAAAAAAAAAACAATCCCTAAAAAAAAAAAAAAAGTGCAGTGAAGAACAAATAAAAATTAAACCCTAGCTCGACGCCCAATTCTTTCTTTTTTCTTTAAATAGGAAGAAAAAAAAGATCCCAGAAATCGGTACATAAAAATTAAGTAGAAAAAAGAAAAAATAGCACTGAGAAGGGCCGGCCAAAATATATATAATATAGGAAAGACTAAAATTTAACCGTTTCCAGAGAACAAAAGATATAAGCGGCGAGGTGCAAAAAAACACTCCCCAAAGCTAAGCCATCAGCGGCCAAAGAAGGCGGGGGGGGGACAGAGTATCGCTGCAGCGCGAGCCAGCGAGCACCGCCTAGCGACCAAGACATCGAACCGAAGGAGACGCGGGACAAGACCTCCCCTGAGCGTCTATCGACCAGCTTCACGCGAATCTGCTGATTTCGGTGGCCGACAGGAGAAAGGAACAAAAAGAACGCTAATCTTCGCTTCTCTCCTCCGCAACTTCGAACTGGCAACAAATACGGGCGACATTCCAGACCAGTGTGTCGAACCGATATTGTTTATCGGTTCGGTTCGGGTTCACGGCTTTCGGTTCAGTTCCGGGCAGCAAAAAGAACGGTTCGAACCGGTTTGAACCGCTAAATTGAGAATATATTTTGCGCGTTGTTTCGCCGTGAAACGAGTAACTAGATAGCTTGCGTGTCGTTCGTACAATCCACTTTCATTTTCAGGTACACCAAATATGTGCGTCAAATTTTAATTTCGACGCAACAGTAACTTGAAATCTAGATTAACGTACAAAACTGTCCGTGTTTATACCACTCAACATTCATTTGTTGACCTCAGTCACATATATTTTACCTGAATCGAAAGGCTGAATTCAAATCTTGCAAGGCGTGCCAAATGTGTTAGTCCTTACGGCCGCACCCTGTATATGATGACGACGCAACTTAGCTACTATTTTAAAAATATCACGTAAGTCTTGGTGCAGGCCCTTTCCGTCTACCTTCTATTGAAACACTGAGCGGAATCACAACGCTTGTTTTCGCAACCAACATTGTGTACACTCAGCACCGTGATGCAGACGAAAAATCACAAAGCGAGGAGTGATCAAAATTGATCACTCTAATTTATACGAGCCTTTCTTACTAAAATCTAACCTGGTCTAAATTAGGGCGTACCCAAGTGAACACTTTTCTTATGCAGGATAAATTGGCATAGCCTGGCTGTTGAGGTTTGCTCTTGACAAGATGCCGGCCAATTTAATTTAGAAATAAGCATCACCCTCGTTAATTGATGATTTTTTTGTTAAATGGTATAACAAAATAGTATTTCATGGTCTTCTCAACATGGCAGCTACTTAATTGATCACTTTCTGACGGTCTGCGTGCGTAATATTCATAGTTCCGTCACGCGTCCCTGTGTCTACTTAGTTTTTGTCCATCCCCACAGACACATACAATTACTGTTTATCACAAAAAAAAAGGCAATAACAAATTTGTATACGTTTGAGAAATTATATGTGTCAGGAACAAATAGTTATTTAAGGCTCTCCCAAATTACTTTGAGCCTATCGAGGATAAAAACGCCGGAAAAGATTTGCAGAGCACTTTCCAGCTAATGTGCGGGTGCATTTACATACGATGTATATCTTTAGATCGGCCCTTCATTTCTGTTTTCGAACCTTCAGTCAGTAATTAAATCTATTTTTATTATCATAAATAAATTCGACTGCACGAAGTTTACATAGCTGCTTGAGAACGAGACGGAAGGACAATACTCGAAAATGCGCCAGCTGTTGAGTCTGTGTGGAAACGTGCTTTTCTGTTCGCTGTTCGGCAGTGTGGAACACGTACCGGCTCACGCGGGATATTCCAAAAAGGACTTTGGGCTCACATGATACATCTGAAAGTCAAATAGACTAAATGGCCAGGAAGAAAAAGATTATTGGTTTTCTTCACAAGAAGACGATGCACGACGCCTAGTTACTGCAAAAATAAGTTTATAGATATACCAATGATATTCCTAATTACATATACGTGAATAGCGCGAACGACAGCCGATGTCTCGGTAATGTATAGACACCTCCGTTCCCCCCAAAAAATCGTCCATAATGTGAGTTGACCCATATTAACGAGACAAAAATGCATGTATTTCCCCAGTTTGTCCCCGAAAATGGTTTCCATGCAGCGGAGTATTCGCGACTCCAAATCACTATAGGTGGCGCCACTCATTTTGCAAAATGGCGAGTATAGTGAGGGTCAGAGATGCGTGTTGCTGCTGAGCCTGTCTAGTGTGCACACTTCACTGAGCGGCACAAATTAATTTATTTCTGGTAATGCGAGGAAGCTAGGGTGCTATGAGCGCAGGTCACCTCTTTATCCTGAAAAGAAAAACGGTGTTTAGCGTAATATTTACGCCAGAATGCAGGTTTTAATTCTGGAGCGAAACCGAAACTATCCTCTCGAATTTAATTTCTCGCTATAGGTCTTAACTTCAGATTTTTTCAAAATGTGCGTCACATCGTAATTATTTAGTTGAAGAAGTTTTTCGCGGAAACTTTATTTTGTGGCACACAGGTTCGATCCAGGCACTTCTAAATATTTTGGAGATACCAGTGTTCCTTTAAGGACAGGGTCTTTCATATACCTTAGAGGTAACAGAATATTGTATTTGGAGCAAAAATCACTGCTCATATTTGTTCGTTCTCACTGCCTTTTCTCGCTCAGGTAATTGTCATGTTAAATAATTAAGTGTGGGCCTTTTAATGGGTTTTGGGTATTTAGATGATTAACTGCTTTAACAGTATTCCCAACACAAGAATAACAGAATAAATAAAAATTTTAAAATATGTTCACAAAACGTATACATTGAGAAATGCTGTTCTCACTACAAAAACAAGACGGAATCCGAGTCGACAGCTCAAGTGTGTGTGTGTGTTTCAAAGCAACGCGTGACGCACAGTGTTTGACTGTCTTTCTTGATAACGATGTCAGTTTTTCATATGCTAAAAAGAAAACAAAATGATACCCTTCTGGAGACTATTATTGTTAAATGGCGTATTTTTGTGATCGTGGTGTTAATTGGGGGCATAATGATATTAATAATATTAAAATTAAGATATTTTAATACGTAATTTTTCAGGCTCTAATATAATTTGTTGTTTATGATCTAATTTCAAACGCGCGAACAAGTATGACAATCAAAAGTGTGCTAATTATCATCACTGGTGCCACTCTCAGCATTTTGATTTACCAAGTTATAAAATAAATATAGTCTAAAATCAATTAAAACATTCCAGCTAATGTGAGAAATCCAAGTAAAATTTCATTAATTGTTGGTAAAGCATATGGTGCTATTAAAGTCTCGACTTTTGACAACCGGCAGAACTTTCGAAGTTCTGCCGTCACACGAACGATCGTGACGTCACACGATTCTGTGACGTCGCGATGTCACGCGTGACTCTGGCGTTAGTCACATGACGTCACGAGGTCACGTGACGTAGCGTCAACTGTGTGCGATCGGACTCGAAATGATAGGCAACCTGCAATGCTGTTTGGTTTGGCGCCATCTAGCGACTGAAACAAAAAATAGTGGGTACCGCTGGGAGTGGCGGCTGCATTGTTCAAACGTGAGCTTTTACTCTGGTGGCGCCGCTTAGCATAGTGTCTGAAGCAAGAAATACTGGGTATCCCAGGAAGCCGTGATCGTGTGACATGCCAGTACAGCGGAAGCTAAGGCCCTGGCGGGCCAATGGGAACGTTACTGCGTATCACAGGAGCGCGCCTCTACTCCGCAGAAATATCAGGCTTTTCGCTGCGTCATTGCGCTCGTATACGTAGCGAATATCGAAGCCTTCGGCACGCAATGTGGGGCTTATCGTTCACCCTTTGCCATGTTACAACGAGACAGGGTATAACCGTGGGCTCTCACTCTGCCGGCGCCATCTGGCTGATGCCGGCTGGCTATACGGAGTCACTACACCAACCCATGCGACACCTCTTCACTCTCATCGTCTTAAGTGACGCTCCAGCGAGAGCTAATTGGTCCATTCACATCCCGTGACGTTTCGTTCGCAGACGTCGAGTGACACGAACGTGACGTCGCTCCGTTCGCTTTGAATACGTAGAAGGCGTCCAGGCGCCGCCGTCAGACGGACGTTGTGCTGGAACGCGCCCCTCGCTGTGAAGCGTCACTTCTATAGTCACCGTCCTTCAGACATCCACAGAACAAGCGGCGACTCCTCCAGACAGATGGAGGATGATCACTCAATGTATTAAATACTATCCGTATAAATAGTGTGGGTCTAGACGGTGTCTAACATTTAAAGACTTATAAGCTCTTCTTGGAAAGTCATATTTCGGGCTGAAAACACTTTTTTACGAAAGCAAGTAGCGGGTGACCTCGCCCCCGTTTGGGATGCACTCCCTGTTTATCAATACATTTCCCAACACAGAAATTAACCCGATAGACCTAAAAGCACGTCCGCAATGAGTTAAGTTTTAAAAATATCTGGCAACTATTGCGTATAGGTATCTTTTTTAACCGAAACAATCCAAAGACGCTGTGCACGTTTTTAGTTTCCACGTGTGTGCTTTCAAGCGCCTGTTTTTTTGAACGACAAAATGACGACATTGGATGCTTTTCTTTCATTCAACGGTGGTAGCGTATCGCACGAGCCAATATTTTTAAGTCCTGCGGAGTGAACCCTGGGTGGACCACCATGAAGAACCTGAGAGAAGCTTATACTTTGCGGACCGAGCGACAAGACAGGTCACAAAAGAGGCCCGGCAAGCAAGCCCATAAACACACGACTCTAACAATGGGCACTAAGCTGGCGGCTAGTGAAGAAATGACTCTGCGGGTGTTGGCGCCAATAGTAATTTGTTATTCACCTGTTTTCTTTTTTTTCTCTCTTTTTTACTTTCAACTCATTTCAAAAGTGTTTTTCAGTACATAGGTATCATTATTTCCTTCAATTGCCATTCCTACCACCTACATATATGTTGAAAAGTACTAAACTAGAATTAAAAATATCCACCCAACAGCTTTTGTATTGCACATTTTAATACACTAAGGTAAAAGTTTAGCACACCAAAGAAAATATCGATAAACAATTATATTTTCATTTGCTTTAAACAATGCTGCTTCAGTTATATATTAACAAATTGATATATGACAGGAATTCTAATTGTCACTGAGAAAAATGTTCCTCAACATGGACTAGAATGCATGGGGAGATTTTTGTGCATAAATTTGCATAGTATGCGATTTTATGTTATGTGAGTGTGTCTCTGTGTGTGTGTATGGTCGTGGGGGTGTGCGTGTGCGTGTTCTGCTAGGCGTATCATGTTTTTTTTTTTTTACCTTAATTCGTTTTAGTGTTGTTTTTTTTATTTTTCTTTGCTGATTGTTGACCATTGGAAAGGCCCAAGAGATTGTCATGCTGTTATTTTAGCCTCTCCTTGGGTCCTTTCATAATGGATGGAAATAAACGTATTACTATTATTATTATTATTATTATTATTATTATTATTATTAAGAAAACAGTGGAAGGGCGCACAGCGAGCGTTTCCCAAATTCGGGTGTCTTACGTGTCAATGTAACGAAGGAGGGCATCTGGCACGCCCCAGCGGAGGACTGGGGATGCATTTGGCGCATTTGGAGATCGTTGGACGCGCAGCCGAAATTTCGGTCAGACCGTGCCTTCTCCGCAAAAAGCTTCCGTCAGGATGCGGGGACCTCGTTCGGGATTCGAACCGCCACCTGATGGCTCGTTCACAATTGCGAAACACGCCCTCGCCGCCGACTGGATTCGCTCGCCGAAAAAAGATCGGGCCGTTCACATTTGTTGCTGCGCGGCCGCGAGCGTATCGCAGTTTCCCGAACATACGAGAGCTAACAAACCTCCTTCCCCGCGCGCGTCTCGTCGCCAGCCCGTCAGCGGGGATATGACGGCAGCAAAAGCGCCACTTCCCCCGTGCGTTCTGATTGGCTTGCGGCGAGCGAAAACTTTTTTCCAGCGTTGAATTTGGTCTTAGAGCGATCTTCCTCTCCGCCGGAAATTCTGCCTGCTTTCGTCGCTGGGCGTCAGAATTCTCGCGGATCCGGCCGCCGGTTCGCAAGTGTGAACGAGGCATAACAATACGTAGGCCGGCGCCTTGCCTCAATGCCACCGATCGGCGGCACCGAGCGAACGTCGCTCGCGTGTTCCGCTAGGCAGATATCACGCAACGGCGAGGTTAAATTCCTTAGCGTAACCCACAGAGTGACTCTAAAATTGTGTCGCGCATGTATGTTTATGCAGCCTTGATGGTGGTGCGCCTCAACGGGTGACCGGTCTCTCTTGGCTGTAGGTGAGAAATTTAGATAGTGCGCTACAGTCGCTAACATGGGTTTTTTTAACGTACATCACGCAGTAGTGATTACACGAACGCGTGCCGGTACGAAACTCAACCAGATCGAAAAGGGGCGGGGGTGGGGATCGAACCTAGGAGGTTCTGCAGCGCACGCTTTCGCTCCACGCCCCGAGTTGAGACGCGTTAGCCCACTCGGCCACCGATTCCCCTTTACAGCTAGTGACTCGTCAGGCTGCGCTTACAAGTTCCACCAAACTGCGGTGGAAAGCGGAGAGAGCGAGCTCGCCGCACTACCCAGTTTCGCAAAACTCGCTCACCAGATGGCGCGACGTGTCGGGCCTGGCTAGGCTTCTAGCCCCCTTCCTCCCGTCGTTGATCACTTGAGCGCCGAAGCACAGAGAAATGATTGGCCTACCTCAATCTTTCTTTGCGGTTAAACGCGCAGGAAACATCCTCCGACGAGCTTACCCTTTGCGACATCAAAGTCGATTACGAGCAAAAAAAAAAAAAAAGAAACAGAGCACGTTTTACGTTAGGCATTTCGGACGTCACGCTTTTATTTGCGCGTTCCTACGGAAACTGCAACAGTTTACTTTCTCGTTTCCCAATACCTCGTTCCCGCTCAAACTCCATCTCTCCTACAGCTCTCTCTCTCTCTCTTACTAGCAACGCCGTTTTGAACAGCTGTAGATTTAGCGAGCGCGCAGAGAAAAGAGTAACAATGTTCCACAACTCCGACATTTACCGAGTTTTTTTAATATTTTTTACTTAATTTACGATTTGTTGCATACGACGTACCGCTGCCGACCCTTTTAAACCGGATGCATACTAATACGAATGAAAAGAAAGCCCATACCTACGGGGTTCAAATCCAAGCGCTCGCTCATAAAGAGCGAGGGTCGCGCTTTCCTATGTTTGAATGACATGGAAGTCACGTTGCTCACCGCAATAAACATTTGCCTGTTAAAAAAAAAGGAGGATTAGCTCAACTCTGCAATTTTATTTTTTGTTTCCAGGAATACCCTTATATTTTCCTTGTCATAGTGTTTTGTTTCCTCGTCGTTTTGCATGGTATGTATGTATGTATGTATGTATGTATGTATGTATATGTGTGTGTGTGTATGTGTATGTGTGTGTGTGTGTGTGTGTGTGTGTGTGTGTGTGTGTGTGTGTGTGTGTGTGTGTGTGTGTGTGTGTGACTTCAAAACATCCTCGCACGTAGTCTCGAATTCCGCGTAAAGTTCAGCGTGTGTCACACTGCTAACGTGTAAGAGTAACGGAACTACATTCATCCATTTCTACGGTAATGCAGGCTGACCTGTCCAGTACACTCATACTATACACTTGGGTAGTTCATGAGCATTTCCCATTATCGAGCGTCTTGCATCGTTTCCCCCAGATGAGCAGCGGCACCTGTTACGTATAGTCTCCTGTCAGTAGGAGCAAGCGTCTCTACCCGATGCCCGGCTTTCCAGCACGCCCTCGCTGCCTTCCGTCGTGCTTTCACTGCGCGTGCGCAGTCGGGAAACGCCAAAGCGTTTCCTAAGATAGAATTAAGCTACAGCTAGCGCTGGAGGCTACGTCAAATGAAGGACTTCCTCGACGCTCTCGCCCTGTCGGCGACACAAATCCCTTTTTTAGATATAATTTTACCAGATATCTTTGTACGCTGCACACGATAGTTAAGCGCAATATACCATTTTCAGAAGTGTACGCTTCCCACACCCGTTATCACTTCAAAAAAAAACGGAATGACATACCTGTATACGTGCGTTTCGGATAAGTTATTTGCTCATTCATAAAGATGTGCTCAATGAGAGCGTCGATGTGGGCGAGTTGGTTCTACTTCTCTCCCGTCCTCGCTGTTCACCCCGCTGTTTCACATATTTCTCAAAATGCACTCGCTTCAAACGCAAAACGCATCCTTTTTATCTTCTGTTTACAGCAACCAGTTTTTTTTTTTTTTTTTTTTTAAGAACTACCTCGTGCAACGTATAAACAGTGCACTTTTTTTTTTTTTTTTTAGATCACGACAGCGATAATGGTTACAAATCCAATTACACGAGGCCACCCTATTTGGGCGGCGGACAAAAGCTCACCGGAGGAAAGCTCACGAGCCTTTTGACTGGCGCTGGAGGAAAGAGCACGTCCACGAATCTGTGAACCGAGCGCTCACTCAACGAAAAGGATCATGAAATCAATTTTGGGCTGGGATAAATGATTTTAGATTGGGATTTTACCAACCGCGTGTCGTTTAGTGGGCCAGAAATAGAACTATAGTAGACGAAGGTAGAACGGCAAAAGACTGATTTCCGATACGAAAAAATTCGAAAATATAGCGGACTATATTTTTTTCCTCCTTTCATTCGAGAGCTCTCCGCCTTTTCACTGCGATGCACCCGCGGTGTCCAGCCAAGTCAGCCGAACCCAGTTCATGCATCGGACACGAGCCGTCGACGAATATTTAGATTTGCGTTCGCGTCCAATGAGTGCCGTTACGGCGCTTCTCATCAACTGCGAGTCATGATAAATGGTGCACTTAAAAATCACGGCAGAAGCTTGGAGTCATCGCATTCCGAAACCAACACCGCCAAAGTTGACAAACTGGCATTACTCTTATTTACGTCGATAAAAGCAAATTCAATCATTTAATGGCCATGTCGTGGAAGGCCGACCACGTCGGCAACAAGGCAGCGAGGGCCGCCGCTGTAGCTCAACATTCATCGACGATTGCATCGGACGCAAGGAACACGGACGACTAACCACGAAGAACCTGAGACGGCTGGGAGAACTCCCGGTTCCGGTGAAATACTACGTGACGACCACGTGATTTCTCATTTCGCTTTTGAGTTGAGGAGGAAGAAGTTGAAAAATCATTTCATAATCCTTTGAGGTATGTTTGCGTGCCATATGTGAATGTGGTTCTTCTGCACTTCACAGAGAAATATCATTCATGCCCATGGGTACTTCGGCCACTTCTGGTTCAGTGAATTTGAAGCGGAGAGAAGTGCTCCACGTACCTTTAGAAATACTACAGGCTGTTGCAGAGGAATTTCTATGCCCGTTTTCACCTCAAGAAAAAGCAAGTTTTGCACATTGTGCATACGCGGCGCGAAGTAGTTCTTACAAGAATTGGGTGTCGGAACAAGAAGCGGTGCTTTTGGCATTTGGAACCTGTAAGTCTTGATGAGGTAACATATATCTAATCTAAGATTTACCTACATATATCCTAATTCTCCACATAAAGGGGGAAATTAGTAATGCTCCGCGAGGAGCCGGACTTTTTTTTTACTACGGTTCTTGAGCTGAGAACGGGTATTAGTCATTATGGGGAAACTATTGGATCATTTTTGTCCTCACGATTGTTGGATCATTTTATGTCCAAGATTTTTTATGATCTACACGAGCACATTTTATTAGCAAAATCTAACCTGAAGAGATCGTACATAATAATAAATACAAATAACCTAGACACTATTACTAACCATCGCTCCCTGCCTTCACTTGCTATCGTCCGAGTAATGGTCAGTGCTGCCAGATCCTGCCGCACAAGCCTTCGGCTTAGGCAGACCTACTTACGCATCTGTTTATTCGTGCGAAATAAATTTGATTTGATTTGAAACAGGTCCTGGATTGGACGACAAAAGAGAAATAAACTACATTCATAGAACGATCATCGAAAAGATCGCAGGGAAAAATTATACCCAGTGTAGGATGGAGCTTCAGTAGTTTCTGGATTTCATAAAGATTGAATTCACTGTGAGCTTTTCTCCGTGTCTGTCAGAAGACTGCAGGGCTTCTCTCCGGACCCGCACAAAAGTGGGCGAGTTTTTCTCCGGGAATCGCCATATTCCTGGCATGCGGTCTGGGCGTAAATTGAACACGAATGCTGCGTCAGTGTTCAGCCAGGGGGGCTATGTTCGACAAATGTTTCGCTTCTCCTAAAAAGAAACAGAAGTGACGGGAACTGGCGATATCGTTTCTGATTGGTTAGAGGCTCAAATGACGAAAGAGGGAACTTTCTTTATTTGAGCCTCTAGCCAATCAGACGCGATATTGTCAGTTCCGTCACTTCCGTTTCTTTTTAGGAGAAACGAAACATTTGTCGAACATAGCCCCCCAGGACTCGGGTCGAATCAGGCGCCCTGCGTTGGAAGCGACAAGCAAACTATGGCTACAGCCAAAGTCTCTTGACGCAGCTTTGTAAAAGGTCACTTTCCAATATCACCTGTTGAACTAAAACGGTCTGAGAGAGGGAGGGTGGGAGAAAGAAAAAGAGTGTGTGGGAGGGAGAGAAAAAGGGGGGGGGGGGGGGGGGGGTGGGGGCAAGACAGTAGGTTCAGCGTTATTTACCGCCGCACGTTATGCGTATACCAATTATTCCGTGTACGTGGGCAATCGCTGGCAGTCTGTGAGCCGTTTAGTACTGTTTCGTGCGTAGAAAAAAAAAAAAAAAAAACACGAAATCAACGGAACCTACAACGAGCTTCATTAACGGCCCAAACGCCAACCCATTTTGACATCACGCTCGACTCCAGCTAACTATAGACCTTTTCGGCCTCTGTCGCATGGGCGCTGCCATCTTGGAATCACGTGACGCAGCCGCCATAAGGTGGCTTCAACTCGTCGCTCCACCCTCCCCTCCGCGCCTTGGCGAAGGCGCGGCATTCGCGTTTTTCGTCGCGTTTCACCGCGTTTCTCGCCCTATTGTAAATTGCCGCCCGATGTTTACATTTACAACTTAATTGCAGGCCATCATTATGTGCACGACTACATATGCAGTTAATTTTATAACCGATTTTGACTATGTTCACCGTCGGCGTACCGGATACGCGTGAGGAGGGAGGAGATACAGAAATCAGCGACAGACCTGGCGCATATTGAGCCCAATTATTTGTGACAACATAAATTTACACAGTGATAGTGGCGGCATATTCGAAATAAGTATAGTGCAATGTATATGTATAATCACGCGTTTAGAATCTTAAGGAATGTGACCAAAATACTACGCAGCATATAAAGCTATGTGTGTTTCCTGAAAGCCTCCGGCCCTGCCTTCATAACAAATATAAAATAGTTGTTTTTGATTATATAGGACATATAAGATATACAAGTGACGAACGTTTAATTCACATTTTATCTGATGCTTGGGATAATGGTAACGTCCACATCGGGCGATTTGTTTGTGCACGACGTTACACCTAAATCTGTTAGACGGTCTTAAATCGTTTTTGCAATAGAAACGTTTGCTTGATTTGTTTATTTATGAATTTAGAGAAACTGTACACTATGCTCGGTCACATATCTGCAGTCATTAAAGGGTATTAACATTTTTGTACAAAATTTAAGTAATGAATTTTATTTATTTTAAACACAAAGACCCCCGTGAAATAATCTGTCACGGGCAGCTTGAGAGTGCCTAGGGCTCGCATTATGTGATGCCGAAAAGAAGCCATCTACATGGAAATCACCCAAGTTCAGGGTTGTTGATTTTAAATCGCATCAGTTTGCATGGAGATCTGTCATGAAGGTTCATGAAGTCGTGCCTAGCATTCGTCTTCAACCAAACGTACGAGAGATCACTTCTTTCGTACCCTCAATTTTATTTCGCAAAGTTTGTCCACAGACAAAATTTCAGATTTCAATTGACGGGCCTCACTTATCTTATGTGCCAAGCACGTCGTAATCAAATGTCAGTAAAACAAATAGTTCATTTTCTAACGCCAACTTTGTTAAATGCTGTTAATAAGTACTTTAGCAAGGTCAATAGCAAAAGGAATTTCCCACCCGACCTAGGACGCGGACCATCGAATATATCTCGAGTACTTAATTTTTTTTAAAGAAAACAGCCCGAGACAATATCACTTATTTCTTAGAATATCTGCGTATTATAAGAGACATTTCAAGTTTCTAAAATCCACAGAAAGTTGGTGTCCGCGAAAATCAGTCAGTGAACTTGCGACTTCGTGTGTTTTTCGCGATTTAGGAGGTTTTTAATCAGGTTGTGGACCTGCATTTTTACTATATATCTACTCATTAGTCTCTTCATTAGTTTATTTTTTCTGGAAACCAGGGTCAGTGGGTCAGGCCGTAGACGATGGAATCCTCCTTGTGCATCGCAGTCGTTACGCCGCCGAACCTGACCGAAATTAGCGACGAACATGACCAGATGCATCGTAAAGCGTTCGTAAAAAAGTCCCTCCTTACGTGCCTCCGTAAACGTGCCTCCTGGAGTATACTTACTCCAGGAGGCACGTTTTAATTCTGCAGCGAAACCGAAACTAACCTTTATTTTGGATTTAATTTCTCGATGTAGGTCTTAATATCGAATTCTTTCATAACTCAAGATGTGTCTCACGTTGTAATTATTTAGTTAAATAAGTTGTTCACGCAAACTTTATTTTGTGACAGATGTTCGATTCAGGCACCTCAAAATATTTTGGAGATTTCAGTGTCCCTTTAAAGACAGGGTCTTTCATACACCTTAGAGGTAACATAGAAAATTGCAGTTGATGAAAAAAAATCCGAGCTGATATTCGTGCGTTCTCGCTAACTTTTCTCGCTCCGATAATTGTCATGTGACTTAATCAACTGCGGGCCTTTTAATGGGCTTTCGGTGTTTAGATGATTAATTGCTTTAACATTATTCCCAACACAACGATAACAGAATAAATCCAATTTTACAATATGGCCAGAAAACGTATAAATAAATGAACGTTGTTCTCACTACAACTACGCAAAGACGGAATCCGAGTCAGGCGTGTTTCTTATAGCATCGCGTGACGCATAGGACTATGTATTACATCCAGTGTTTGACTGTTTGTCTATCTTGATAGCGATGTCAGAGTTTTTCATATGCTAAAAAGAAAAACAAAAAATGATACCTTTCTGGAAAGACTATCATGGTTAAATGGCGTATTATTGGGATAGTGGCGTAAATTGGGGGCATACATTGCAGTGATTTGTATTAATAATAATAATATTAAAATTCAGATATTTCAATACGCAATTTTTCAAGCTCTAAAATAATTTGTTGCTTATGATCTAATTTCAAACGCGCGAACAAGTATGACAATCAAAAGAGTGCTAATTATCATCACTGGTGACAAATGCAGCATTTTTCATTGCCAAGTTATAAAATAAAAATAGTATGAAATCAATCGGAACATTCTCGCTAATGTGAGACATCCATGTAAAATTACATTAATTGTGGGTAAAGCATATTTTGCTATCAAAGTCACGACTTTTGACAATCGGCAAGAGTTACAAAGTTGCGGCCAAAATCCTTCCAGACCAAAAGCCTCCCCCCCCCCCAAAAAAAAAAATAAAAATAAAGCTTTTTTTATTTTTTAATTACTATTCTTTTAATAACATTTAGCGACTTTCATTTTTACGCTCCGTCGTTTTGCCAATCTCAGCCTTTGCAGTTCGAAGGAACGCCTACCTGCTTGCACGTCTGCTCACTGTTGCACGTTGCGTTGGCGTTGGAAGCCGGTGAAACATTTGTAAGTTTTAGTATTGCGTATACGAGCGAACGCAAGCGCTGTGTGTATACGTACGCTGTGTGTATACGAGCGCCGTGTGTATACGAGCGAACGCAAGCGCTCTTGGATTGGCGCATGGCGATAAGGCGCACGCACAACGTGGGGCACGCAACTCTAAAGCGGGTTTCACATGCAGCGATTTTGGCCCTAGAGCGGCGCGATTTCTGCCGTCGCGGCGCTCTGGCCAGCACCAGCGATTGAGCGGCACGAGCGCCGCGACGGCAAAAATCGCGCCGCTCTAGGGCCAAAATCGCTGCATGTGAACCAGGCTTTACGCAAACGCACAGCGCTTGCGTTTGCTTCTATACGCAATACTAAAACTCTCTAATAAGGTACAATCCCATATATACCGGCCGCAGCACTACACTGGAGAGTGAAGAGTGTTGTTTGCGTTCAGAAATGACATTTTGCGAGCCATGATCGCGCGCAGTTCCGCCGTGCCCGCTCAACAGGAGAATCGGGGGACCCTCACTAGAGCGCTTCCCGTTTCCGCCACGGGAGGGCGAGCAACGAGCTGGAGACGCGAGTTCGTTTCACACGCGCTGGCACCGTTCAAGTTCCCTCCCAGAATGCATCGCACTCGCGGAGTGTCGCACGGAGAAGTGGCCTCAAACGAACTTGCCAAATGCCCCTAGTGTAAAAGACTGGTGCTGCCGCCATCTATGTTGTAGAAAGAGTACCGATCTCAAACCGAAACTAGCGCCTTTCTGTTCGACCTAATGGGTGGGAATGCGAGAGTGCAGTCGCTACCAACGTTTATCCATAAACGGTGGTCGCTGCAACCTGTAGTTTTTATTTGCGATGACTTCAAACAACTCGGCTGTCGTATACAGATATTTACAGACGATGTAAATTTCCGCAACCAGCTGACTTCAAAGCAGCTGAAGTTTACACTGGAGAAAACTGATGATGCTGTCCGCGCAGAAGCTTGATCCGTTTGAGCAGGGTATTATGCGTGAACCACTGAAAGGTAACGGCTTAAAACTAGTCTGTTGGAATTTCCAGAAAATTTTTCGTGTGACTTTCGATTTCGATCGTAGTTACAGGTGAATCAGATTTTAGCCTTGGTGAGGACGTCAAGAACGAGAGCTTTCTCAAACAAAATATGACGAGGCAAGATAGCTGACGTAGGTAAATGTTAAACATAAGTTGCCTAAGCCTCGGGTAAAGTCACTACGTTTAGATGTCTGGATGTATTGGGCAGTCACAGATTTCTGCTGTGGAATCTTTGTCGACCAATGTTCAATTTTTCACCCGCACACGAATGGTGATAAAGATATCGGGGACCGCTGATGCGTTTGTTCTGAGCATTTCTTCACACACTGGTATATTTCAGCGTCTGTACGGCAACAGAGCGACTAAAAACTTGCAAATAAAGCACGGGTTGTCAATTGCTTCCTTCATGAAATATCAGACGCTCACAATTAAAGCTCGCGTTTGATTCCGTTGCCCGTGGGACACGATTTCTATAAGAAAATTACGTTTTTCCTTTCGGTTCCGCTGTACGAATGACACATCGTAGCAGACGAACCCTCGTCGTCCGCTCCGCTCCTCGCCGAAGCGAGGCATGACGGGATTGCATCTTGTTGGCGCCTCGATTTTCTTGGTGCAGCGAGTGCATGCACGCGTGGGGTGTCGGCGCTGAAACGAACTCGGAGAGTGCAACCACTCGTGCAGTGCCGGGCGAAACGAAACTCGCTCCACGCTGCGAGTGGGCACGCGTGGGCACGAGTGCCATGAAACGAACTCGCTGCAAGACAACGCGTGTTGAGGCAGTGTTATCTCACTTTCTCGCAACGGATGGAGCAGGTTGAGGCCCCCGACTGGGGCAGCGAGCAGACGACGAATTCTGTTGTCTGCACGCTGCGCCTATAGATGGCGCCACATGTCAAGAGCGTTTCTAACTCGGCCGTCTGCGAACGCGCCCGATGTTGACTTTGGCAAGCTGGTTGCTCTTATTTTTTTACAGGAAGAGAACCAGGCCTTGAAATTTCACACGATAAAACTGACCTGCTTAGTGCACATTCGGAGAAAGCTTGAACTCTCCGTGTGCCGGCGCCGATCTTTTCGGCTCGTTTTACAGCGGAAGATCCGCTTGTGCGCCTCTATTTATGTAGGGTTCCTCGTTTTCCTTATGATATATATATATATATATATATATATATATATATATATATATATATATATATATATATATTAAAAATTGGGTGATATTTTTCAAGTTATTAATCGATGAGAAGTCGGGTTTTTTGTGGAGCAATTTCGAAATTCGTGTTTGTTTGTTTTTTGGGGGGGGGAGGGTAAATGTACAAATCATTAATACATTCGTTTTTAACGTAAAACGTTTTTTGGCTAATTGTTTCGGATTTCGTAAAGCCGAATTAAGTGAAGCCATATTAATTGTTCCCCGCTAGATTTAACGTGAAAATTAACGTCACGTGACAAACGCCAATTAGTTTCCCCGCTAAATTTAGCGGGAAAAACATTTTCACAGCTGCCATTAGCTAGGCACAACAATGTCGGCACAGCATTTGCAAGCCTGGGGTAGCGTGCGGTAGAGTCATGCCGATACTCAATGACTTCGACAGCTCCGTTAGTGGGGCTTGCTTCCAGCAAGTATTGGGTAAACTCGTCGTGAAGCGAATTTACGTCGTCGACCACGGAAATGAAGAAGGGTCGGTAGTCATAATTGACTGACTCGGCAGACGCTTCTTCTGGAATGGATCCTGTACGGCTCACTATTTCCATAACGTCAGCTGGTTTTCGTCTTTGTCCGAGACGTTCCGCTTAACGGTGCAGTACCGTTTTGTCTCGATTTTCCCACAAAACACTCGAAAACATGTTTTCACTAATGTGGCGCTGCTCTTGGGTAACGTAGACGAAACGGCTTTTACCTGATCGCTTTTACCGATCATCGTGGAAAGCTCGCTGACAGTCTGCTGCAGCTTGACGTTTACGCGGTGATGAAAGCTGGACATCAGAGGTTTTTCGCTTTCAAGCGTTTTCTGGGCATCTAAAAGTGGCGAGTGTGTCTCTCATAGGGATTGCCTTTGCATAAGAACACCTTTTTTCAGAAAGTAACACTCGAATTGCTTCTGCTTTGCTGCTATCTTGCGAGCTTTGAGCAAGTCCACATTTCTATGACAACAACAAGCTTTTTGTAGATGCTTTGCATCTTTTCGGGACAACAGAAGGCGACTTCTTTACATCAGGTCCAAAGAGGCCGTTAGAAGCACAGATTTCGGTGTACTCTTGGTACAGCTTGTTAGCGTGCTTAAGTAACGCTCCAAACTCGATCGCAAGGAATCGAACATCAAACGCGCATGGTCAAGAAAAGGCAACGTCAACACTCACACGAATCAAATGTGCTAAATCATTCACACGCAAGATGTGGGTCGCTTCAGCTTGACAGATTTCTCTTACCCTTTTTCGCACGTGCTCAGCTGAGTGTGTGTCTACAGCCCTTCCACGTCTTGCCTACAGTCACGAGAGCCTTGCTGACTACCTTGGCCACCGTGTAGCTGTTCCGAAGTATTTACTCTGTCGACGTCGACCAAAACAATCGGCTTCAGTGTTGATGGTAGGCACTCCAGTGATGTATGGGGATTCGTCGACAATTACACTCACTTTCCCAACTTGCATATCCTCGCGAATTTTCACCATGTCCCCCAGAGGTCCGTCCGCCTGGTGCATGCTGGTTTCAGTGTACGCTAGGGCACGAACGAAGTCGTGGATCGCGCCGTCCGCTTCATTTTCTTTCGCACGTTGCCTAGAGGATACATCAAAGAGCAAAGGCTGAGATGTTCGCTCCTTCTCAGCTTCCTGGGTCGACATCTTGAACATCTTATGACGGGAAGACGCAAGAATGGCTTCTTCCCTGGATCGGTGACCATCTCGGTGTTGAAATATGTGCACACTAACGCGCGGCTGCCTTCACTGTCTTTCGGTGCGATCTGGAAATCTTTCTCTTTACCCCAGTCATCCAGTGTCTTTGGTTTTCTTCCCATCTCCGACGCTAAATTTCTCCATGCCGCACTACTGGCTTCCTTGTCAGATGAAGCAAAATAGTCACATAAAAGCAACATTTGGCGAATTGATCTACGACACTGGGGTTCACTGAAGCCAAAAGGATCTAACTTCGTTGACCCGAGGTCGGGCAACTAACGCGTGTGCACCGAAAAAAATAAATAAAAGTTGGTTAGGTGGTTTTGGTATTTGGAGAGAATTGGGGTTTAACCCTATTTTCCAGAAACATGTTCGGGGTGTAAAAGTCGGGTTTCAGGGCTCCCTAAAGGGCTTCAGGGTAACAGATGGCGCCAAAGATTTTACATTGGCGTGTCTCGTGCGAGGCAGCGGAAATTTCCACCGGTTAGGCGAGTCGTGCGCCGCAGCAACCGCACACGACTGGACAGGATTGGATGTTTCAGACGAGCATTTCGTTGTACACAAGTTCAGGTTCGAATTTCTCAACAATCGGCGTCTATTTATTAAAAAGACAGCGTATGGGCTTATCTCGCATCTGGGTTTATATCACACAAAAACAACCACACTAGGTACCAGTTACACAAAAAAAAAGAAAAAGAACGCTAAACAAAAAAACGAGTTACAAAATAAACAGCAATTTCATGTCTACACCTAACACCAGCGAGCGGGGAAAAAAAAAAATAAAACGCAGCTACGCAGCACGTTATTTTTTGCTCTCGTATTACAACAAAATACAATATAAAATGAATCAGTTTCCTGCTGGGCACTGTTTGAAATCCATTCCAATGTGCTCTCGGAATAAAAAAAAAAAATAAGAGAGGGAGAGAGAGAGAGAGTGAGAAAAGAAAGACAAAACAAAAAGACAATGCCCTCAGCGTAGACAGTGTCGGCTAAAACGCGAGGGAAGCTCCGCTTGCGAACAGATACCGGGCGATGCCGAAACAGGGGCAAGCCGGCGAACTTCTACAACACTGACGAAACCCCACATGTTTCCTTTGTGAAGGTTTTCGCAGCGTTAAACGACATGTCTTGACTAGCAGTACCAGCAGCAAGATGGAGGCGCCCAGAGGCTGTACTTGCAAACGTCTTATGATCAGTGAGGCCATCCATCTAGCAGATAGTTTAGGTTTTGGCGTAGACACCCGAAACCAAACTTTGAGCCGTGATATTTATAAAACTACACAATATCGAGGAAAAAAAAAATATATATATATATGTTGTAATTCAGGGACCCAAGCTGAAAACAGTCGCAATCCCAAATTAGGAAATACTGACCAAAATTATTTAAAAAAAAAGGTATAGAAAAAAAAAGATATAGAAGGGAATTTTATGGTATCTCGTGAATCTGAATATCACGTTTGTTTTCCCGGAAGATGCAACTAAACGCGAGAAAACGCGAAAAACTTCCGACCAGTCGTTACGTCGCAAAGGGATCTTTAAGCCACCATGCAAGCGCGTGTCGGTCGAGTGGGCAGCGCGTGCAATAGACCATTTGCTATATTACCCAAGCATCAAGGTGAATGCAGGGATCGGTGTTACACGCGCCACACGCGCAAGCCTTCCCCGTATAAAAGATTCGAAGTAAATGACCAAAATAAAGCGTTGACGAACGCGCGTGCAAGATGCCATTTGTTTTATTTATTAGCTTTGGAAAAGTTACTACTAGGGGTGTGCGAATATTGAAATTTTCGAATACGAATCGAATACAAATAGGGCAAAAAACGGGCTTCGAATATCGAATCGAATATCGAATATGTGTCTTGTAATGAAAAATTACAAAACAAGAGGTAAGAGCAGGTTTTATTACCTTTTCAAAATAAATCAATGCAACTGCATTTTACTGGGCTGCAGCAGGCTAAAGATGCTTCTAGTAACTCACTCATTACAAATTATCGTGAAGGAAAATAACTGTTCAGAAAGTAAGCGCTTCCTACGCGCCCTGACAACATTTCCGCCAGTAAAAAGACCCTTTAATCGGGAAACCTGCGAAATTTCCCTGAAGTTCGAAGACGTTTGACTTATGGACAGTGTTGCCCGGCTCCTACACGAATATTTCGAATTTTGGGAATATAGAAATTATTTTATTTTTTATAAAATGGTAACCAATGTTTACTCCACATAAAAGCAAAAATACGCGCTTTTAACGCTTTCACTAGTTAGTAATGTAAACTGTGATGCCAATAAACCCAACAAATATTGCACTTTTCCTCCGCCAGTTCAGTCATTTAGTTTTTATTTTATTTTTAATATTACCGCATGCGCACAAAAGTAGAACTTCAGTTGAACCTTCTTTGAACATCACGTTGAAAGGTCAAAAAAGACGAACTTAGTCGAACACGAAACTGGGCAGGTTCGCGATATGTCTAATTTTGGCTGAGCGGGAGTGGCAGGCACTGGTGGCAGGAGTTGTTGTCGATGGCGATGCAATGTTCTGCTCGCCCCTAGCTTTTTTTCTTTTTTTTAATTTTCAAACATTTATATTAGATAACACTCTCGAGATATATTTTTATATTTTATATTTATATTTCACTCTCGAGGTTTATTTTATTGCATCAAGTTATAGAACGTGCAATTGCATCACATATTTCTATATAAGCGCCACAACAAAGGGCTTGGTGAAAAAGAAACCGAAACTGATCCTGTCTTGCTGCCATCGGACAGATAAGAGACGGAGCAGACCGATAACGCACGGATCATACGCCTTTCTCAGTCAATAAACATGTTCATAGGGGAATGCGTGGCAAGCAGATTATTCGTTACCTGCTCGAATATTCGCAGTTTGTGCGAATATTCGCCGTTTTTCCCGAATATTTGGCTCTGGCCGAATATTCGGGAACTTCCGAATATGCAGTTTTCGAACCGAATACGTTTCGAATAAGGAAAATATTCGATTTGTATTCGAAATTTCGAATATTCGCACACCTCTAGTTACTACTACTGAGGCCAGCACATGCGGTGCGTGGAGCACCAATCGCTGCATTCCCCTTTATGCTTGGGTAATGTAGCAATAAGTCTATTGCAAGCTTGCCAGGTATATTGCCCCGCACTAACAGCAGTCATGACGTCTTTTTCTGACCTTTCTGAAAAGAGCGAGAGTGCACGCGCCTGGCTTCGATAGGCGCTGAAGATGCGCGAGAGCGGGGATTCCGCTTTTATGACGTAGCGCCTCAGGAAGGAGCCCGCGGGGCTTTCAGCGGTTCTTTGAAAATGATCTTCTGCAGCCTCCGTGCACCAAACTGAAAAAAAAAAAAAAACATAGTCTCGATTTCGTGATCCTGGAGGCCAAAGGAAGACCATGTAAGCACTCGAATACAGAACCGCTTCAGCTTCCCTTTAAGTCCAGACGCAACCTACGCTACAAGCTGATGGGACCAGGCGTCAAAAGCGCACCATCGTGGTGTTCGTCGCGTTTCTGTACGTGTTGTCTCATCGCTGAACCAACCATAAGCAAAAAGGGCCCGGCTTTGACAGGAGGCGGGCGTCGGTGCACGGAACAGCTCGTGCAGACGTGCAGCGGAGTTGTCGCTAGTGCGGAAAGGCTGCAGTTCCCGCGATGCATGGCGACAGCGGTGGCGTAACGAACTGGTATAAGATACGTCTATTTCAGAACTGGTATACGCCACTGTGTGGCAATCTTTGGCAGTCTCGAAGGACGAGGAAATGAACACTGACGACACACGAGCGTGTCTCCGGCGGCTCTGCGCTTGCAGTATACGTGTGAAATGCGCGCACTGCGTGCGCGTTCCATCGCTCTTTTTACCCTCTTTGAGAAGCGATAGAACAAAGGAGAACCGAAGCAGCGCCCGTTGTCCACATTCCCGCTTCCTGCCCCGATCGCAGGCATGACCTGGCTTCAAGAGCGCGCTCCGCGCTTAGCGTCCCCGCAAGCTCGAGCGCTATAATGCATGTGCCAGCGTCGTTCGGGTGCAGTTCAGGAGCCTGGCAGTTCGACGACGGAGCCACAGAGTGCCCGGCCGCAGATTTGGAGCGCGAGGATCTGGTAGAATAGAGCATCAAAGGGCCATTTTTGGGAAGCCTGGACGTCAGCGCACAGCTTTTGTTGCAGCCGCGAGGACCCGAAACACACCTGCAATGTTCGCTCGGGAGAAGTGTGTTTCGGCGTCTCGCCGCAGCGGGGCGCCAGTCATGTGGCTCTCCTCTCATCCGTTGTCTGCCGCTCCACCCTTTCCGTTTCGGCGGCCGCTTCTAGTGGCGATCTGCCAGGCTTTGTCAGTACATAGGAGGCTATGGTACAGGAAAACGTGCTCGTGCTTGCATAATTCGGCTTCGGTCGTAGTATGTCGCACATAAAGCGGAACAACTACGCCAAGTGGTGCAGTGCGGAAACAAGGCACACGCTTGTGCCGCTTATTAGCAAACAGTATGCACAGCTTACACGCACACACAAAAAAAAATTATTGTTTGCTGCGTCTCGTAAATGATATGCGGAGATAGCAGAGGCCCCGAGCACTTTGCTGCACGCAGACTACACACAATCACACTGCACGCTAACCATGACGTCATGTGACGTCATAGTGTGGCATCACGTGTCGTGACGTCTCCGCTAAATATTGAGGAGGAATTTTCCATGATGTCAGGCGACGCCACGTGGCACTATTGCATCAAACGCGACGACTTATACAAAGCGCACTTCACTGCGAAACTTCGCCGATTCAAAGGTTTTTGTTTACGATATTACGATTAGGATATTTGAAATGCCTAAAGCGCCCTGCACTCGCGCTTTCGGTGCAGCCATCGCTGGGTCACATTCGCACATACGAAAGGAAACAATGAGAGGAAATCGCTCTCCAAAAGAAATTATCTCATTATGACTCGTTTTGTGTTTGTACGCTTAAAGGCCGACGTACAGAGCGCGACACTGTTAGCGCGAACAAGCGATCGTCGGTTTTTCCAGTTTTTCTCTTTGAAACCATGAGATGTCATCCAAGTTATTATTGCTACGGAAAGATCTCATTTAGTTCTATAATGTAAGCGATAACATTTCGTGCTCGCTAATAATATTTAGAAGTAAATTGCGAAAATGCGCTAATGTCGTGTTCGCGCTAACAGTGTCGCGATGTGTACACATCGCGACACTGTTTTTTCTCAATCCTTGACGTTCGCCGCGGCTAATAATTTGCTTACAAAAAAAAATTTTTTTTTTCTATTGCATTATCTAACTTTAGGGATTTTTGAAAGCCTTCGCTGAAGCACAAGTAGAAGAATTTCCTCCATCCCGGTTACGTCAGAATTACATATGGCGAAACTCACGCAAAAAGGGCAGACATAAAAGCGGAACGAGGGGGGGGGGGGGGGGGGGGGGGGGCGTCCTGCTTTAAAATATAAAAGGAAAAAAAAAAAGAGCCAGTCGCTTTGTTTATGTTGACAGATCTGTCAACATAAACAGAACGATTTTTTTTTGTATATGTATAAACGAGAGGTCTCCGTCGAAACTACTATAGTCGGTTAGAAGTCAAGAAGGTAGGAGAAGCTCCTCCCATAAGCGTGATGCGCCCGTTTCAGATCCATCCGTAGTCGAAAGAATAGTTCCCTGGAAGCGCCCCTTGTTCCGCTTCAATGAATAGATAATGGCTACAGAGTAATGCCAACTTGTCTCCGACCCCCCCTTTTTAACAAAGCGACCTTTGTATTCATCGGAGGGGGAACCGAGCCCCCCAGAGTCGTATTTGTTTCCATCGGAGGGGGAAAATTCTAATCTCCCTCTCGTGGCTTCTACAACGCTAAGTCAAAGTCGAAATATAAAGCTAATATTTACAGGAGAGCAAAACCCTCTCCCGCGTTGGCCACGACGTCCCGGAGCTGGCGGAGGGATATATGAATCCCTTTGAGGGGCATTTGCCGCAAGTGGGCTAGCTTTTCTCCGGGATTCCCGTACGTGGTGCACGCTCCTTGTGCATTTCCGCGTAAAACAAGCGCAAACAGATCGAGGGGCTTTAGCCTGAAGCAGGGAGCACTTCGCTGCGGTTTTAAAGTAGCACGGAGGGGGAGAAAGGATGCGTGTGACGTCATCAGCGAACGCAGCTCCCCCCTCGGCTTCGTCGTTCACGAGGACGAGGGCGGGAGGGATGCCAGCGGTAGGATTTAGTGGTTTCGACTCTTGACACCACCGCAGACCAATTTAGCGGTCTCTGCGGCACCGAAGCCTTTAACGGGATCTGGCGTCACGGCGCCGCATTGCAAATGCGTCACATTTTCGTCAAAGTGACGCGCGCTCCGGAAAGAAATCTCCGGGAGTTTTCCCCCCGTGCGAACATATATCATACCGCTTTCAAAAAGTATGTTCCAGCTGTGACTAAAGAGTGGCCCCAATAAAGTCTGAAGGTTCCTAGTTCCAAGAATATCAATCCGTTTTTGTTCAGTGCGTCACCAATAACGAACAAGCAAAAAAAAAAATAAAAAAGAATTAGGGTCGCCTTTTTGTGTCACCAGCAGTGTGTGGTCACCTGTGTGGAGACAGCTTGTGCCCCAAAAGTGCTTCGATGCCCGGCCCCCTCTGGCTCGTGGCCAGAACAAAGGAACCAGCCAGGTGTTCTTTCGCGGGTTGCCAATGTCCATCACAGTTCCCACGCCTGGGTTTAATGACAATGAAATCAAACCTTGTTTTTTCGGTGTTTATTTATTTATTTTTTTTTTTTAGATATCGTTGTACTTCGGTTACCGGACGCAAGCAAAAAACGGTGATTATAGGTAGGAAAAAAAGAAAATCTAACGAAGAACTAATATTTTGACAAAAACAGCACTAGCTGGAGAAAATATCTTCAGAATCGGTGCTTTCTAGCGGAATTTGTATTTTCCACACTAGCAGGTGGAGAATAAAAAACGAGAAGTTTTAAATCGTGATTTATATCAGACCGGTTTTACTATGATGCTTTAAAACCAACTTTTTCCAAAAAACATAATAAAAATTGTATTTTTTTTAAATTTAGTTCGTCTATTATTTGATGCTACGTTCCTTTGTTTTCCATTTAAATCAAAGAATCGATCAGCGAGTAACACACATCACACTCAACACGAGCACAAAGCAGTTTCTTCTAAACAAATCAAAACCTTTTTTTTTTCTAGTTACGCAACGTTTAATTGCAAGTAAAGAGCGCGAAAGAATGAAACAAAAAGAGTAAATCTTTTTTCACTAACTCAACAATATCAAGCTGTTTTTGTTCTACAATCGCGCGGGGTTTAATCAATAAAAAAGTTATTATTTAAACTGTACTTTAAATTCACAGCAGTTCTCGTTGTTTTCCGTGATCGGACGGATTCATCAAACAATTTGTCATGTTTAAAAATATACCTAGTGATTAAGTTGCACTACTATTTTATAACTACATTGATTTAAAGCAAATTATAATATTTCAGTCCAATACAGCTTATATAAATCGAATTTAATTCAAATAAATCGAATTTAAATCAGATAATTACGAAGAAGTCGTATTTAAATAAAATAAATCTAACCAAAACAATCACACGATTTTTTTTTTTTTTGCTGCAAGTAGATGTTTAATTGTATTTTGTTTTTGTTATAACCGCGGTTATAATAAAATCGCAGTACTTAATTCAATTTGAAAACAAAGCTTTTGTAATTTGGTTATGAATATCAATGACAATTTATATGCAGACTTCCATAACAAAAATCGACATGCGAACAAAAACTATGCTTTCTTTAAAAAAAAAAAAAACAATTTCGCCGGACTCTTTAAGGTTATTCCCAAGCTTGCATTTATACTGCTTCAGCTAATCTAGCTTTAATTTACTCCACTGACTTGGCCATCGAGAGTTGTCATAAAGAAAAAAAAAATAACCATAGAGCAGTCCATAAACGTTTCCTCGCAGTAGTCAAGTATCCTCAATAAATCTCGAAGGTGAAAAAGATATCGTCAGAATATCGCAAGCTATCATTCAAGCCGAAGTTGGTCTTCAGAACTTGTGTCGCGTCTCGCTCTAGAGGAGTGCGTTTCCCTCAGCACGCGGGTGCGCTGCGGCGAAGCAAGATGCGCAATATCCCGGCGCCTACTCCCCGTGTCGACGCTTCCCTGCAGCACACCAGTGCGCCGTGAGAAGCGCACTCAACGAAGCTAAAGAACCGTCCAGAAGAGACCATGAACACGAGAAATATTGCGAACCTTCCTATACTGCTGTCAATGTTTGATTCAGGGATCAAATCGATTATGGTGCGCGATTTCAGGCGATAGCCGAAAGTTCGGAAAAGTTTGCACAAGCCTACCGTGACGATCCGCACGTGTAGCGCGGGGTCCAAGTTTTGCCGCCACGTTGTCGCAAATACCTCCCATTATGGCAAAATGTAGCCAAAAAAAAAGTACCCAGATGTAGCGGGGTAAGCCCTTGGGCGGAACCATCACATCGCTGCAATCGGCTACTTTGCTTCATAACGTCGCTGAAGCTGACGGCGATGTAACTCTCGATGACTGAGAAGGAAGCATAGACGATGTCCCGGGTATGGGCGTGTTCCATGGTAAAAGAAACGACCGCAGCGTGCGCCCGCCAGCCATCTCGACGAGTCGGTTTAGAATTCTATCTTTTAGCGGTTTTCAGCCTTCTGACGTCACGTATTTTTTTGGTTGTGTCTAGTTCGAACCCTAACTACGAAACACTGTGACCGTGGCCTTTCTACATTCTACGGCTATAGTCGCTGACAGGCTAAGAGTTCAGGGGGAAGCTCCTACCACCTCTTTCCAGTTTAGCAGAGGGAAGGCTGGAGAGAACGCGACACCTTCGCTCTCCTATAGTGGAAAGAGGTGGGAGAGCTATAGTGCCAACAAAATAGCGCAGTCTTTTTATCCTCGCTTTTTTTTTTTAATAGTTAGTTTTAATCGCAGTTCGAAAGGTCGCAGCCAATACTCACATAGAACGAAATCGAGGGTCGTAATAACCGGTACATTACTCCGCGATAAGTCGATAACGTCAAGCGCTAGACCAACGGAGATCCCAAGAATTCCGAAAAGAACGCTATAGCCATCGAGAGGTTCGTGAGAGCGAAAATCAAAAATAACATTCAAAACAAAACAAAACAAAACAAACGCAGAGAGTAATTTTTATCCAAATATATATAAAGCTATTTATCGGCGACGAGACGGCATTGACTCCCTGGCCTCGTAAAGCGGTTTTCCACGCCGTGGGGTGATTTATTTATGCAACACACGATGCACCGTCGCAGTGTATAAAAATATAAGACGTTAAATATTAAATAATTAACATAAAACGCAAGTTGCGGGTAAAACGAGGAAGTTACCGACCCCGCACCTCATATTTAATTTCAATCAAAAAAGGGAGAGAAGGAAAGATCTATGTACACCATTTCAATAATCGTCTTCTGCGAGCTGCCGTCTCTTTCTCCTGAATTGTTCAACGCAATCTAAACATGCGTTTTCTTTTTTCTTTTTGCATTTATTTTTGATATAGGAATGTACCCATTTCTGAAAAGGTCGACTTCCTTCTGCGGCTCGAGCGACAGCGCCCAGTTCTTCTTTGAATATGCTTTTTTCGTATAGCTGTTTTTCCTGTTAATTTTTGTACTCTTAAGTTGCGGGTTGTTTTCATTGCTTATCTGCGTTTTACTTAATCTTTACCTTGTTACTCCCCCCCCCCCCCCTTTTTTTCCCCCTTTTCACGGAATGACCTTGAACGGGCCTTTGAGGCATTATTACGAATAAATAAACAAATAAACATGCGTATGCCCTCGAATTCATTCAAAAATTTTGTCGAGTGCATGCTAATGTCGTTGTACACCGAGAACGACGTGCAACTGTCGTTATATACCGATCGCGCGATCCGACGAGCCGCGAAGTAGAGTGGGAAACGTACAAGCCTTCATTCTAATACATGACCAAGGCCTCGCTGCCGATACATCAAAAATAAGCGAAAGGCTAGAGAAAAAGCCGATAACATGAGGAGGGCATAAAGGGATCGTTGAGCGCATATTTGTCCAGACTTCCTAAACTGCAGATAAGGGAAATGACAGCGATGCAAGTCGGCTTCTTTGTACACATGTGTACTTGCTACATTGTTGTAACAAAAATACAAGCGTCGGGCATTTCGACGTTGCCAACTCGTTCAAGAAAAAAAAAAAAAAAAACATGAGTCATTCCACTCTGTGAAGGTGGATGACCAGCGAAGCTGTTTAGCAGACGACACAGACGTGACACAGAATTTTGAACGAGGGTACGAACACATTTATTGTCTTGATCGGTGATCATCGTGACGAACGGTACGCATACACATACACATTTATTGTTGTCTGTCTTGATCGGTGGTCCTTATTTCGCGTGGACGACCATCGCCGCCCCGAGGAGCCGGAAGAAACTTGGCACGCGCGACGGGATCCGCCACCCCGGGAGAACGGAAGGAAAGGAAACTAGGCACGCAAGCGCTTGGAACGACGACAAAGAAAGAGAGGGCGGTGCTAGCGTAGACATGGCCGACGCGAGTCGCACAGCGGCAAATCTTTGAGAAACCTTTATTATCTACCTGAGAGACAACTGATCTTGAAAACAGTGCCTATTGATATTTAATCTACGGAATAGACCTATCGCTAAATTACCCAAGCATCAAGGAGAATGCAGGGAATGGTGTTCCACGTGCGGCACTGTTCTAAAGAAGAAGCCTAAAACAAATGGCATCTTGCACGCGCGTTCGTCACCGCTTTATTTTGGTTATTTGCTTCGAATCTTTTATACGGGGAAGGCGTGCGCATGCGCGTGCGGCGGTACGAGCGTAAAGTTTTTGTTGACGCACACGAAAAATCCACGGAACCCTAGCCATAACCAACTTCGCTGTAAAAACAAAATGACACGTTCTTTATTTCTGTTTCTTTCTTGCGCAAGCCCTCTCCGCAAATGGCATAACGACACGGTTAACTCCAACATCTGGAGCTTTGTCACATTCTGCTCAAACAGCCGAGCGCCAGTTAACAGATCGCCGTACAGAGCGGGACACAGCTAGCACGAACAACGGAACGCGAGTCCTATCGCGAGGGAAATGTCGTCATTAATATTAATCGAAGGAGTGTAGTTACGCTTTTCCGCCTGGTTAGCTCGGTGAGGAAATGTGCCAACACGCGTCACTGACGTCACGCCGCTGTGCGCAGTGGCGCTGCTGTCGACGCGGCGTACACGATTCCCTTTGGCGCGAACTTGGGTCGTGCCATAGCCTCCTCTATACTCACAAAGCCTGGCAGTTCGACGACGGAACCAAAGAGTGCCCGGTGGCAGATTTGGAGCGCGACTATCTGGTGGCACAGGGCATTTCTCGGGGAACCTGGGCGTCAGCGCACAGCGTTTGCAGCGGCGATGACCGGAAACATGGTTTTCAAACCCGACGAAAAGAAGCGGTACAAGTCAGACAAGTCAGAGACGCGATCCAGGCACCATACCCAGGGTGCCTACATGTCTGTCTGTCTCAGGGTGAAGACATCCATTGTTGCCCCGAATGTGCCACCAAATAGATAGCTCCAAGTACGCCCGCCTCTATGTGTCCTTTAATCGAGCTTTCCTTTTTTTTCAGGCTGTTTTTTAAAGGCACGTTGCGCTTGGAGCTACCAAATTTATAGTGACGTCATCCGGATTATACACTCCTACCCCACCTTTTGTCTGGAGCTAGAGTGATTCTGTCAGCGGAGGATTGTGGCATTAACGCTCGGCACGATCACAATGAACCATTTCTGGAAATCGCAGGTTTCGGGTCGTTCCAGCATGAAAATGCGCCAACACGTTTTCATGGGAGCGCAGCCGCTTCCTCGGCCAAAGAATCTCGATCCTGCTGGCTTCATGGAGCTGCAGGGGGCTTCCCCAAAGCTCCTTAAGTGTGCCCATTGTGGCTTAACCTTTGCTCCGCAGCTCGTTTAAAAGCGTTTCAATCATGTCCTTCCAAATGCGCGCAGCGGACGCTACCAGCGCTCCTAGCCAATCCCGCTCCGTGGACGTAGCCCGTGATACACTTTTCGCACATCACTGTGCCCGCTCTTCAAAGTCACGTGACACTCACACGGCCTTGGATTGGCTCCGATGGCTCATACCATCCGCTCCGCACGGACGTCAGGTGAGGTTTTCGAGAGAAAGAAGAGGAGGAAACCTCCTCTCTTCAGCATTCCGTCTGCTTCCTCCTCCCCAGCGAGAAAACGTTTTCATACTCTGTCACTGGGCGCGTTAAAGGAGCTGTGCAACAATTTCAGCGCCTTGCTTAGTTGGTGTCTCGACCTTTCTGAAGTAACAACAAAAAAACGCTTTTGCCTGCATGTCCTAGTTTTTATTTGAAAAATAGACGAAGATTGAGGTTTTCGGCACCTCTCAACTCCGTCACCAGCTTCCGAGTCACGTGCACTGTGACGTCAATGGGAGTCGCGCGGGGTTCCGGTGAAGCTCTCTCTCTCAAGAGCCATCAGTGAGCAGCGTGAACTCATCCGCTCGCGACCGCGTGACCATTGCCGGCGCAGCGCGAACAACATGGCAAAAAGAGGAAAGTCTCATCCGGATCCGGCCATCTCAGTCCGGCTCTGCCCCCGTCCTTCTCCGGCTTCTGGCGGCTGTTCGCAGCACGACCAACTGTTCGCAGTAGCAGATAGAGCTGACGGTTTTGTGGACCTGGGATTGATGGCGCCACTAACACTATAATAAAAGTTTTGTCGATGATACCAGGTTTTTGACGCATTTATATTTATGTTGGAACGACAAGATTTATAGAAAGGTTACCCTTTATCAAACAGGTATTCGCACAACTAGCTATCTTTCTAAAAGACCCTTATTGACGTAATGCCACGTGGTTCTCATGGCCGCCGCTCGCGGCTGCAGGTCGGTGAATATTCTAATTTTTGCCTCGCGATTACGCGGCGGAATCGCAACATTTTCGAGAAAGGGGGTGTGGTTTCTGTCCTTTGTGACAGGATAAACAATGTCTGAAGTAGAAGATGCCAATTCTTTCAACGTTAAAATCGTTGCACAGCTGCGCTCCTTTCCTCTACTCCGACGCTCAGAGTTTCCTACTCCGAGCGCAGCAACTAAACGTCGCATAGCGTATACAGGAGCGCGACACACCGAGGCTGCGTTCCAAATCTACTCGAATGGATCCGAGTTACCCTGGCGGATTATGTCACGTGACAACAAAGATAGAGAAACGCTGGACGCGGGTAGGTTGTTCAACGCTAAGGTACAGAAAGAACCTTTACCCTAGAGTGAGATCGAGTGAATTTTGGAACACGGCCCGAAACTACTGACGAGCCCCACGAGCTCCTTCCGACCGCACGGTTATGACGAACCCGGCTTCTCTTGGATACGGGTGGCAGAAGCCGAAATTATTTCTAAGATAAATTAATTAGGCCCGTGTGGAGCGGCAGTGTCTAAAGCGAAAAAGACGGCGACGTTTGAAGTTTCTAAACACGTTTTAATATTCCTGAAAGGTTTGAAGACTCGCTTGGAAAGTTACCTTGGCCGATCTATTTATTGACCATGCATGCTGTTCCGATTTAAATTAAAGACAACATTCTTGAACCCGCTCGTCGAAGCAGGAAAGCCTCAAATTTGTCAGAGACTCCGTGGTTCCGTCTCGCAGCGCGAGACGGAAGCTACGCCGATACCGGCACACCGTCGTTCGATAGCATGAACAAACCTTTTCCGCAACACTTAACTGACATGTTTCGGCTTTCCAATCAAAGTATCGTGATTCGGTGGTCTAAGCAGCAGCGTTCCGACTGTCTTTTCATCTCAACTTTTCTGTCGCTGAGCTGTCGGCACGGTGTGTAGGACTAAATGGTCCCGGTCAGAATTGTCCCGGTCAAAATGGACCCGGACACAATGGTCCTGGACAAAATGGTCCCGGACAAAGTCGTCCCAAGTGCCAACCCGGACAAAATGGTTCCAGGTGGATTTATCGATACTTTGAGCGCCCTTAATAAAACAAAATGGTTTCGTTCTTTATTTCGACACACGTTCAAGGATAATATCAACATTTTCATTATAATCATTTGAAACAAATTTTAAATACCTTATATATACCATGTAGCTCTATTTCTCGAAGGTTCTTGATTTCTACCCAGTGACATACCAACTTGATTTCGAGTGGGGGGGGAGGACAAACCAGACCCCCGCCCTCCCCCCCGGGCCGGGCTTTGGGTGCCACCGGCCAGTGTTTGCCCTGCCCAGTGGCGGCTGTTTCAGGGGGGGGGGGGGGGGGGGGGCAAAATACATGCCTTGCCCCCCCCCCCCCCCCCACTCTGAGAACTGGGGGGCAAGCGCCCCCCTTGCTCCCCCCCCCCCCCCCCCCCCGGTTGCTACGCCCATGTTTCTACCGATAAAATTCCCCGTGTGTAATTCGTATCTTTCTATCGCCAGAAACTGTTTTAAAATTAGCGCTATCAAGCTTCAAAACGATATCCGGAATTAAAATCATTATCATACACGTACAGGTTCTTGACGTGGTTTTCTGAAATGAACCAGTCCAGTGGTACCACCGTGTTCCATTTTTCAGAAACCGCATTGCTCTGTCTGAACAATCTATATTAGAGAAATCAGAAATTGATTTCGCAAGTATGAGGGTATTTAGTCGACGCTGCTGAAGCGGAGGTCTAATACGAAAATGTACTCACATGACTCACACCCCTCAAAACGTCCTTCAAGGGTTAGCGTTGTGTTTGACGAGGATTTCACAAACTATTTTCTAAGTCTTTAATATCCATCAAGAATACAAAATATAGAAACCGCTGCAAATAGAAAATAAATAATGCCATGCTGGGACCTTTTTGTCCGGGTTGGCAGTTGGGACCATTCTGTCCAGGACCATTTTGTCCGGGACCATTTTGTACAGGACCATTTTGTCCGGGACCATTTTGACCGGATCCCGTCGGCACACTACCGTTCGATAGACGAATTCGTTTTCAGGCAAGGTGCATGCCCAAACCTTTCCCGCGACACTCACTGATGTTTCGGCTTTCCAATCGAAGTATCTTTATTCGCTGCGCTAAGCATTATAAAAGGGGCAGAGCGTCCCGAATGTCTCCTCATCTCGACAACTTTCCTGTCGCTGTGCTATCGGCACGCTACCGTTTGATCGATGAATTTCTTTTTCAGGCGAGGAGATGCACGAACAAACCTTTTTCGGAAAGCTAATTGCTGTCTTGGCTTTCAAATCAAATCGTTTTTTACCTGCTGGATTAAGCACTAATCAACTGAAAAGGGGCTGCGGTCCGGCTACGCCTTTCGTCTCTACGGTCTCAACAGCAGCGCAGCCATCTTGTTTGTTTACGTGACGTCACGGAGCGCGAATAAGTCATTCGCGCTCCGAGAAATTCTCGGTGCACGAAGAGCGCGCTCGGGTGTCCTCCTGTGACGCAGGTGGTAGGATGCAAGCAGGCGACGCGCTATGTCAAAGCACGGAGTGGCTACGTTAGTTCGCATCTATGCCGATTAAAACGGTTCATTTATTAAAGAAACGAAGCTACCTGCAACTCCTGGCTGCAGGTAGCTTCGGCAGCCAGGAGTTGTGACGGCAGCGACACCACGTTCGTTCCTTTTTTTTTTTTTTTCTTTTGCAGAGACTTCTAGCTACGACCGCCAGGTTCGCGCCATCCAACAACATGACACGCAGGCTTTTGTGACGTCATTTTGTGTCTACTTCGGTAGCGCTTCTTGACACGGACGAGAGGGAAGAGGATAACAGAAGCGCGTTGTGCTCTCCTGTTTTCCCCTCTAACCCGTGTAAAAAGAAAAAAAAAAAAAAAAAAAGCGCTACTATGTTTTTTAAAGTTTCAGCACCAATTCGCCAAAAAAGCAGCATTGAACGATTTACACGTTACCCCGAGTCTTTGAATACTTGACGAGGAGGACGAGTGTCCCCGACAAGAGGCGCCTTCACCTGCGACCCTTCCAAGCCAGAAGAAACACCCGACAGAGATACGCTACTCGAATATCTGACAGGGTAACTTTCGCTCGTACAAGTGCGTAGCGCCATCAAATAAGAAGCGTGATATTAAAAAAAAAAGAAAAAAATAAGAACGCATTAACGAACAAAACAGACAAGAAAAAAAAGTAACTGGGTTATAATTTTTAGACGAAGCAACGTCGTGGCCCGTTCATTTTGGTCAAGGTCGCGAGAGCAGCAAGGGCACCCGGCATCACGCTCGAGGAATTGAAATAGAACTGTCGCCTCCCCTAACATTAGAATCACGTGCCTGGCACCGGCAATTATTTTCTAGGAGGAAATGCCCGGCTAATTGTCCGCGCAAGAATTGAAAAACGAGAACTCTTTGCGGGGAATATAATTATAACAGAGCAGCAGCGTCGAGGCTACACACAACCGCGTGTTCGCGCCTCTAGACCCTCCCCCTTTTCCATCTATCATTCCTAAAAATGACGTTCACGAAGTCGTAGAACTTACAATCTGCGTTGCCAGCGTTCGGCGCTGCAAAAGAATAAAAAATAAATAAATAAATAACGTTTCGCTGCGGTTGTTCGGGATGAAAGCGAGTTACGAGCAAAAACAAATCACTATCCAGCTGAGCGCGTTCCATCAGTTTCCCGACGAAGCGTCCGAGCACAACCGTTATGTGCAGTCAGTCAACCTGCAAAAACCACTTTGCGAGAAAACTCTAGCGTGCACGTGCAAGCTTTGCGGCGTTGAGAGATTATTAAAAAGAAAAAAAAAAAGGGGGGGGGGGCGGAGGGAGGGAGGGGAGAGAGAGAGAGAGAGACAAGTGAAACACTGAAAGGGGTACGCGAAAGGGTTTGCCTGCGCAGGGTTACACAATTTGCGTGTGACGACGCACAGCGCCACCCGAAAAGCGCTTGGCAAACGGCCCAGAAACGCGACAACGGCCTGCTCGCGTAATATCAGCCGACACGTTACAAGAAGCCGTTGCTATCGGCCTCGCGCTTTGCAATGTCCGCGACACCAGTTTGCCCGAGCGCCCAAGAAGCGACCGAGACACGAGATGAATCGGCCGATCAAACGCGATCACAAACTCGTCGACTCGCGACCCAAGAAACGAAAAGAAGAAAAGGAAAAGGCGTAACTTGACACGGGCGCGGGAAGCAGCTAAAACCAGGCTGAATGTCGCTAGCAGTCGTACATACGTAACCCTTCGGCGACACGCGCTTTTTTTTTTTTTTTTTTTCGCCTTCGTGTCACGGTTTTGAGAGATCGTCCGACTGGCCCAACCTCGCATCCAGCCAGCCGCGAAAGCTTGATCCAACGGTCATCACACGGCTCGAGCGAAACGAGAGACCGATGCAAAAAAGTATAAACTTTTCTCTTTTTTTTTTTTTTCTTTTTCTGGGAGTTGCACTTGAGGTCGCAGGCATGTGCTGCTCCCTCGCGCGTAGCACCACACGCATCGGAGCGAGCGAACACGAGCATCGGCCGGGCGCCGTGTGAATACGCGAGCTGGAAAACCTCGCTTACCAGGGTTAGCGGCTCGACGGCAGCTTTCCGACGACGCCGGACATTTGGGCAGTGGCCTCGGGGCACTTGACGCCGCTTGTTACGGGACGACTGGCCGCTGTCGTGTCACATAGGTACGAACCGTTCCACACGAGAAAAAGAAAAAAACACTTGCACGACCACCGTGCGTGCGGAGCGTGCTACCCACCCCCAAGTCGGCTAAATTTCCATGTTTCGTTCGTTGGATTGCCACCAGCTGGCGCCACGCACAGTCTCCTTGATTTTTTTTGTTATAGCCTCGTTGTCAGCGAGCACAGAACTAGCGGACGCGCGGGAACATTACGGAAGTTGCGTATTTTAGTTTCGGTTTCGTAACCTTTCTTTTGAGTTGAGGGAAGAGCGCAGCGCGGCGCGTGCGTGTCCCGTTATTTTGATCATGACGTCAGAAGCGCATTAAAAGAGCCTCGACTTAATCCAGGTACTAGTTATGTAATTAATTATTACCATTTTTTTACGTTGATAATTGGCTAGTTAACTGAGTAATATATGAGGAATTGCACCTTCCACATGCATTCATTTTTCTTGCGAGACTTCAGTTGAGTGTAACCGCACTTATTCCCCGTGTGCATTTAGGCAGCGGAAGGTGAAACCAATGCGCCATCGAAATTCCAACGAAAATAAGCTAAATAGTTCGAACATCGAGATATAAATCTGCGCACGTAAGAGCACCAAACTTTGTTTCTTCCGCGAATATTTTTCACTAGAATGTATGAACTAAACAATTAAATATAAGTGGTAATGTCCATAGGTAAAAATATTTAGATTCGTGAGTTCTCGCCTCTGCGTTCTGGTAAGTATATTCTCAACGATGCTATCATATTCGCGCATAAACAACAAATAAGTCGGGGGCTATATTTACGGAACAATTATCAAGAGGCAGTAATTTACATACACAAAAAGACCAGTAATAGTGAGCTGCAACAATAGTCAGGAAACGAATTTAACGTAAAAATATTTTATTTACATGTTCATGTTTTGAGCAACATCTATGACTCGAGTCAAATAAGGCTGCATACTACCATTCAGCACGTTTCCTTTGATACTTGACGCACATGACTTTGTTTAAACCCCTACGACAGCAATACCAGTCTAGGATACGTTACAGTTGAACCCTAGAAGGTGCCTACTTCAAAATACTAAACCGTAAACCGTCAAACACAGCACTTAACAAAAAGAAAATGTTTTTTTACTAAAATTATGCAATTGATGTTATATCGCATTTTAAAAGCGCCGTGAAAAACGGAAGATCTAGACAATATTACAAATATGTCAGCCTACTTCAATCATAACCTCTAAAAGTGTGTCAACAATGATATTACTTGAGCAGTTATATCTAATAAAAGCACAAAAACGCTATTCACAAATCAATATCATAGCTGCATTGCATATTCAAATAAGAAGTTCCCTTTGGCATGCTCTTAGTTTACTAATTAATGCACAAGCAAACAACACGAATGATCAGCACACATTCCCTCAAATGTTTTGGCTATCCCGGTAACATCTCAAGATCTCGATAATATCATGTCCAATTTCTGTTTCAGCAAATTTGTTTTGTGTTCAAAGTAAAATAAAAGTATGGAAGGGTATGCCCATCAGAAGGTTAAAGATCAAACTACTCAGAACAAGAAACCCAAGACTGTCAACAACACAGCACGAAAAGGTTGTAGACATGTAGGTGAAAATGTGGCTCAGTGCTACAGCGAAAAACTCGAAGGTCATGAAGACCAACAATGGCAAACCACAGCCTGCACTAGTACTACTGCTGAACTAGAAAGCTCGTTCAACTTTTCAAACCAACTTTAAAATTCTCAGTTTGTTTCAACGGGTGCACTGCTTATATTCGCAGTTCTTTTCAACAGGCACACTTTATGACACTGCTAGGACAAACATGACTTTGGCGCTTTTTTGCAGTTAACTTCCAAAAAATACTGGTAGGCATAAAAATTTTCCACTTAGGTTAGTACCCTAGCTGAGCTTTTTCCCACCATTACAGTAGTTTTGAGGACAGGCCTTTAATACTGAAAGACAAAAAAAAAAAGTAACTGGCAATGGCTTGTTCGTGCTAACAGTGTCACAAAGTGTACATAAAAATAATCTATAGCCTATTTCACTTTAATATGAGCACATAGCAGACTCTTAGTGGAAACAGATATTTTTTTTAAAACACCTGTAGTGTGCCGGAGGGGAGGGGGGGGGGGGGGGGGGCGGCAGGGGCTACCAGAGTCACTTAGCAGGCAAGCTGAATGCAGTGTTAAACCCACTTTAATGCAAAAAAAGTCACACACACACTAAAGGTTGCTTGTTCAGGTGTGTCAATTTCACAACCCATAAAGCAAATATGCATAAAAATGAAAATGTAAAAGGCTCAGCTACTTGCCTCCAACATGCACTGTAAGTATTACTTGCTGCCACTGTGATCAAGAACTGCAACAAAACAAAAAAAGGAAGAACCTTCGAAGTGAATTTGGTGCCACAGCAAGTGCAAGTGTAGCTCGCTCAAGTATCTGTCGCAAACACCTGCGAATTAAAAAAAAAATAAAAAAAAGTGTCACAACTGGGACACAAAGCAGAGAAGTAGGACACAGTGACCATGCCCCTGATAACAGATGGCATCCTTAGGTTTGAAGTTGTACTTTCTCCTCACAGGTGGCACCAAACATGGCACCACAGGTGTCATCTTTGAGAGCTAAATGATTTGCCAAAAAGTTTGTCTTGGTCACCCGCCTTGATGTAAAACAGGTGACTATGCATGCTTGTAGTGCAAAATATTTTGCGTTAAAGTTTACACCTAAATCAGAAGACATCTACAAGCACGCTGGTATTCCAGCGTTTATTTGGATTGGAAAGAAGACTCTCTTCAAGTGCTGGTCTAAAGGAAGTTACTAAAATAGACTCTCACTGGTGAAAGGTAATCAACAAAACACATCAAACTAAAAAAAGAATTGAGCTCTTACATTTTTAACCCTAAATATATATGGGCTAAATTCTTAATGACCACTCACTGGCACATATAAGGATTACACTTTATAAGTATGGCTATATCACCTCGAAGCGACGACTCAGAGTATACAATCGTTTTTCTTTCAGATATTCTAGGACCTCCTTTATGCTGGAAGATATTTCTACACACTTCATATCGCAGAAAAAAGGTAGTTGAAAATATAACCGAGACAATAGAAAAGTATTTGGTATAACTTCCACGTGCTTTTGAGCATCAAGACCAGAAGGTTTGACGAAATATCAGAATATGAACCAGGCAAATGCTGTGCTGTCTCTATGCCTCAGTCTCGAGCTTTACTACTTTGAGTCCACATCAGTCCATCTACCTTTCCAGATTTACGTCCTTCAAAATAAAAAAATGATGTCATCTGCATGGAAGCGCAACGTTAAATAGGTCTGACACGACTTACGACGGGGCTTAGCGAGTTGCAATTTCTCGCGCAAATGTTTACTTTAGTGGTGGTAGCATCATACAAAAATCGCGAACCTCAAAAAAGCTTTGTGTATTCAATGATAAAAAAAAAAAAAAAACGGATCAAGCAGATTAAACAGCAGTTACATGTAGTCCCACTATAAGAACAATTGGGGAATAATGCTTGCAGACATGGCAAATGCAGATATTTATGACAAATTCAGCTCACCAATAGAATGAGAGCAATGCATCCACCGATACAAACCTTCCTTCTGCTTCAGCGCCACCAGGCAGCGATAACAGCACGGGCTGCCCAAAATAGAGTTGTCAGAAAGTTGCTTTAATGAAGCTAAGGAGCAGGGTTTGTCTTTTACTACTACGCTATACTCAGCGACAACTTTTCTTGGCAATGCAGTGGAGGATACAAGCACACATTCTCTCTCCCGTTTTGAGCGCTGAATAAAGCTGTAAGCAGGCTCCTCTCCTCTCCACTGCATTGCCAAGAAAAGTTGTCGTCGAGTATAGTAGAGGATCTGTGAATACCCGTCTTCTGCTCTTTGTCAGAAATTGGTTCAAGTGCAGAGACATCTCCGTGGAAATCGCCTCGAAATATTTCCAGTTTTGCAGCATCTCCGGGACTGGATTCGCCAGATTTCTTTGAAAGAGTGTCAATTCCGATGTTGTTCAAGAAATTGAGATTGCATCACGTGCAAAAACCTGCATACAATATGCTAGGTTCTGTATTTCCGACCCAATCTGAAGGAAGTTTGAAAAGTGATGCAATGGAAAAAGATTCAACTTGTATTATCCTAAAAAAGGTTCAACTAGTGTTCACAACTTTCATGGCCTCTCAGGGCCACTCTAGTTCCTACCAAAATTACTGTCATCTGGATGATTGTTGTTAAATAATAGTAGTACAAGGTTGGGCGCACGACGGATAAGCAATTCTATTTTCGTGAAACATGAGCGATATGAGAGCCTTTCGTGATACTTGCACGTCAGGAAGGTGTAAGCAAGCACTTTTATTCCGAAGCCGACCATCCAGGAGCTAGGGAGAGCGATTCTCTCATTGCGGTACCCCCCTCGCTGAAAGTTGTAAACTATCCTATCCTTTTAGTCTTCAATTAACCTTATAGGTTCATTCTTTTCTGACTTCACCCCACTGATGAAAATGAGGAAATGAGCAGGGCCTCGAGAGGGACGTACAACGGGGAGTTTTTAGAATACGGCGACCCAAAGGGTTGAAGTCCCCTGTTTTGAGACTCTCAATTATCAAATTTTGAAATCTATGCAAATGAGGATGGTCTGCAGAACACTGTATGTTTCAAGTTCAAGATATGTATGTTTGTTTTTGAGACTTATCATAATTATGGCTTCGTGTTTTCGGGTTTTTTCTGTTTTTTTTTTTTTTCGAACTCAAGGACATTTTTTCGGGGTTTATTTCTTTCAACAGGTTTCATGTTTCGCGGCGTCGGACAGAAATCTGTGTTTATCAGGGATTACGTTAAAGAAATAAGGACATGGGCGTGGGATTCCCCAAATTTCTGGGAACATGCGCGTGACTCAAACACTTGGAACACGTCCCCCGTACTGACAAGACCAGGAAACGAGGCAGGGAGTGTGGTTATCGAAGGAAGCAGCAGCACTGTCGACAGTTCAGCGCGGGACGCATTTTGTGTTAACGTGAAACGAAGCTGTAGACAAAGATTTCTTTCCCGCGAAGCTTGGTTTTTTCTCATTAAGAAGACAGCTTCGATTCTGGATTTTTCGGCTTTCCTCGATTTTGATAAAACCGGCTTGAAGGTTATTTTTTGGGGTTTATCCGTATATGCTGAAAACACGGAAGTGTAATCGTAATGAATATGCATGCAATGTTTTGTGCAACCTCATTTCTTATGTGAGCATGTTTCTTGCAGTAATTTTATTTAAAAGAGAAAAAAGGCTCGAGGTACACCTAAGCACTTCTTATGAGTTGTGAATGCGAAAGCATGAATCTTGTTCTTTGCACCGCGGACGCTTCCGATCCCCTCGGCACTAAGGCAGCTCCTGACCCTCTCGGCGCCGCAGCCGCATGTGATCCTCTTGCCGCCTCGGCCGTTTCTGCTCCGACGCGGGCATGCAGAGCCATGGGGTGGCGCTAATTGAAACTGACGTGTGTCGGCTTCATATCATTGTCGTTTTTCATGGCTTTTTGCGTGGTTTCAAAGCTGGGATGCCTCAGATCGCAGCTTCGGGAATTCATCTGCCGTTTGGCGCAGTTGATGATGTCGGCTCGCTCCATAGGACAGGTAATGCTTTCGCATTAATATTGTTTCATGCTCCAAGGTCCGAAATTCCGAAAGATTGGAATTCTTGGTTAGTGGAAATGATAGCTAAAAACACAACTCTCCATTGCAATCGAGAAATAAACTCCCAGAGACAACTGCCGGATATCCCGAAAACAAACTACAAAAACATATAACCAAAAACATTGTCACAAATGACAGGGCTATGCACGCGGCAATCTTAAAACAAAATATCACGGACAAAAGTGGCCAGAGTTAGCCGACAGGTTTGCACGCAAAGTTCATCGACAAATGCGAGATGGCAGATAGAAAAAGGTGGCAACGTTTCATGAAAGCACGTGAGAACACGCCTGCCATTCGATATTCCCCCGTAACAAGCCGCAAAAATATCAGGTTTGTGTTCCATCTTTTCTACGCAGCGAATAGAGGCTCCGAATTTCAGTACGAGGTGCCACGACCCTCGCAAAGCACCGCCTCCTGCCACCCCCCCATCATACTGCAAAGTGCCGGAACCCGAGCCGTTTACAGACGCTCAATGCTTCCGCAAGGTCGCCGAGACCCTTTTCCTCACCTGACCATCTTGCAGCGTAATCACAACACAGCCAGACACAAAAAAAAAAAAAAAGGGTCCCGCTCCGGCATCCACATCTTCCGTGAAAATTTTGGTTGAAACAAAAAGAAAAGTTTTCCGCTAGATAGTTTGTACTTGGTGTTTAGCCAGCATGTAAAAAAAATTTTGCACACTAGCACTCCCTTTTGCAGTGGCAGATATTGTGTTAAAATTTTGTACTAACTTTTTATGTGCCACCACACTATGACCTATTGGTTGTTCTAAGGCATGATGCAACTAAGGCATTATTATTGTTGTTATTACTATTATTATTACTGTTGTCAATATTATTATTATCATTAGCTTCCAAAATTGCTTGCATCAGAGTATATAACTTGATCATTAACATAATCTGTCCTTTACAAAAATCGTTACATCTTGTCACAATTAACAACCTTGAATATGACAAATCCCTGTATTGTCCGCACCTGTGGATAGTCCACATTGTGCGAAATTTGAACTTTTAAACGCGTATAGTTTATGGGCAATAGTCCAGAAAATATGGTATGAACGGCTACCGGTAGAAACAAGGGTGTGAGCCGTTCTTCGCGGACACTGCGCGAGGACCATGATGCACAAGGAGACGACCGGTTCAGAGCACGGTCAGGACTTCGGCGCCTTCGCTGCAGATGTGGACCGTGTGCTCAAACTGCGCCGTGCGGCTCTGGTCCGTCGTGACCGCGGTCCAGCCGTCGTCCAGGATGGTGATTTCCGAACTTCCCTCCGATATAACTGGCTCTGCGCGGAAAAGGGGTGCGCCAAAGTCGTAACGAGGGGACCGGCGGCCGAGTGTGCTAAAGCATCGCAGCTTTGAGCACATCGGGCAAAGGCTCACGCCACGGAACCCAGGGATCCTGGGTTCAATTTACAACTCCGCCCGTTTTCATGTGGACGAGCTTTGTACTGGCATGCGTTCAAGTATTGCTATTGCGTGATGCACGTTAAAGACCCGAAGCTAGCGGTGGTACTGCACTGGCTATATTTCTCATCTATAGCAAGGACACTGGACGCTCACCGGGACCCGCCAACTTCCCGCCGTCTAAACATACACACGGCACAGATACTTGAGTCGCGCATAAGTGCGGTATCCGGCCCAAACGAAGTACCGCCCCTCCTTCCCGTTGTTGTCGTGCTAATAAGGGGCCACCACAAAAACTACCAGTGTGACCAAATGTGCTCATGCATGGTGTCGACTTGGGTGGTAATTATGTGGAATTAACAGCGCATAATGATCAACCAACTAGCCCACCAGATGATTGTGTTGGGTGGTAAGATGTGCGTGCAATGCAAACTTCCATGGGGCTAATTGCAACAGGGCTGCTGTGTTTTGTTCGTCTGTGTCGTGCGGTGTACACTAGGGGAAAGCCAAATGCCAAAAGTGAGATTTAAACAAAACAAAAACAAAAATAAATTTGTTTCATCTTTTTCTGCTGCGTATTAGACACCGCATTTCGCAGAGTTGGCAGTCAGGTAAAAAAAAGAGTAGAAGCAAGGTTCAAAAACAGGCATTCTGGTACAACGGCTGTGATATGATGCTTACAGCATGCTAAAGTATTCAGAGATTGGTTATGATCTATACAGAAAGAGAAATGGTTGTAGCAGAAGACAAAAGTGAAGTGCTGGAAGCAAGGCAGACAGATGCAAAGCAATTTTATGATTAGAGAACCTTCGTGTTTGCCCTCTGTTAGAGTAGCAGAAGACATTAGCCTCAAAGGATCAATTAAATTTAGCAAGCTCGTTTCATGGGATGTATAATTGGTATTTCTGGTACAGTGGTATTATTCTAAAATTTTATCTTTCTTAGCTTTTGTGACATCGAGGGACCTGACACGGCCCTTTAATTTTTGAGCAACTTATCAGTTCTCGAGAAATATTTGCAAAGGAGAGTTAAAGAAATTTGTGGCAAACTTGTAAAGCTTGTACACATATCCGAGGTACTGAAAAAGTAAAGACATTGATGCAACGGAGACTGTTCACTGTAAAAGCGACGCTCTGCTGCACTTTGCACAGATTCTTAACCTCTTTCTTAGAATTAGTTCACACCAGCTGTATGAAGAATTTTCTAATGCCAGAACTTATTTGCCCAAATTCACAAAGAAGCACAAGCACTAACAAAGCAGTGCTGCTGCACAGCTTTGTGAATCTGCAGACACAGCTATGCATGTATCTTCCCCAGACTGAACGGAATGCCTTCATCACGAAAAGATGCAAGTTCCTCTGTACACGTGTACAAAGTTACAAGCCGTAAAGAGGCATTTCTGTGTAAGAAGAGACATCCATCATAGGTGAATACAACCGAGAAAGAGATCTTCACAAGTGGGAAGAGAATGCAAGGCTCAGCACTTCTCTTCATTGTGGTGGTTTTGGTTTCCGGTTCAGATCTACCAAATCAATGCTCGTTGCCAAGGCTTGCACTTGCGCCTGTTAAAAAACTTTCAATTTCAAAACCTCCAAACAAAGTCTTTTCTTTCTTTCTTCTTTTTTTTTTTAGGCATTACATGCAACAACGAGATACTTGGCGGTTTGAAGGGACCGCATAAATCAGTTTCTTATCATATCGTGCTAGGTTTTACCCCAGAGGTGCCACCAAAATTTCACCGAACAAATTTATCTGGGTAAAAAGTTAGAAATCAACAACTTGAAAAACACCGGGCGCTCTCCTCGACCTTGGTAATAGCTGACGACCTTTCTGAGCCAGAAGTAATGTGCTCTTCATTTGTGCCAATAGACCCTTTGCAAAAATCCCACAAGCCCGCACGCGCGCCGCGCGACAAATAATGGGAATCCTCGGTACGCCCCTCCTCTTGCTACCACGGCATACGCGAGCAGGCGCAGGTTACCACGGCAACAACTTTTATGCAGCCGAGTCGGGCGAGCAACGCCAACGGCTGCCCCTTTCTCATCCCTCTCCTTTGTACCGGCTCTGTCATCTGCTGCACCAACGCTTTGTCGAACCTGCTCGAAACCTGCCACAGTTCCGGTGCAAACTAAATGGATTCGGTGACACTTCAATACGTGAAGGTAAGTTACGACGAATAACGTATTGAAATAAGTTCACCTGTCGCGATGCCTTTCACTGCCACAGACACGGTACGTCGCCAACGACGTATGGGCGGGATGGCGGATGGCTGCAAGCCTGCAACAGCTGCTGGTGGTAGCTGCCGGGGCGTGCGGGCAGTCGCGGAGGCGCAACGAGAAAGCGCATGATCTGTACCGAGGGTTCCCAAAATTCCCTGCCGTCGTGGCGCTGTCCGTTTTGCAAAGGGTCTGTGGTCAGGGCGTGATTTTTTTCTTCCTTAGCAATTGAACAAAAAAATTAACTGAAAACAAGAAGAACAAGACAGATCTGTTGTCTGTTGATGTGTTGTCGCCACATATCGGTCGTTGCGCCAATCGGACACCTTTCGTTAACAGATGGACGCCGTAAGTAGGAATTTAAATTTCTTCATTTCTAGCATTTTACTCGGGCAAGTTTTGCTCAGTGAAATTTTGATGCACAAGGTCCACTACCTACAGGCACCTCTGTGGTAATTCCTAGCACAGCACGTTAAAAAACCCTTTCGTGCGGGCCATTCAAACAGCCAATGATCCCTTTGACTGAGGTGGTAGAACACTGTCTCTGACACAAACCAGGCCATGGAGACTCGGGAAGTAAGGTCATTCATTTCACTCCTTGAGATTATGCATTCAAACTTACTTTACACCAATGTATTTTCAATAATTTGGTGGTAAAAAAGACTGCCTAGGAATTTATTACGTAGTTTTATTAATTTACAGAATTCTAACAGATTTTAGGTGCGATTACTCTTTTCATGTGCACACATGTGTGCACATGAAAATCTGCACATGCACAATGACCTTGCTAGATGCTCTTCCAAAAAAGCTTAATTTAAAGAAAGGCCTTTCTTACTGCAAGTTTTTTTTAACAATTTACTCAGAGGTGTGCAAAACAACAAATGCCAGGAAGAAACGCTTACCAATTGTGAACACCAGTCCCTCGAACATCTCTCCTTCTTCTTCATTTTCTGCACATGGCACACAAAAAAAGAGCTTAGTTTTAACCCATACATTCACCTTTCAGGCTAGGAGAAGCACTAATTTTTAACATTCCTTCTTTTTTAAATGCTGCTGATGACCATGAATGCCGATTACAGATCCCAAGCAACTTGTCACGGATCTCCATGTTGCGCTAGATGCCAGCACTGAACCCCTTTCGCTAACATACCCCTAACTCTTTCCTTACCACAGGAAACTGGCCATTTCTGGAAAATCCCAGTAATATTTTTTCTAAAAAAAACAACATGCTTTAAGTATGTTGCAGTACATAAAAATGTAGTACAAAAAATGCCCTATTTAATGATATAGGTATAAAATAGAAGTCTAATAAATGATACAAGATTTAACTTCCAAAAGCCAAACTTCTTTTGACCAACAGAACAAAAAACAAGAAAGATATGCAGATATCTCGGCAAAAAAGAAAAGGAGTGCTGAAATATTCGGAAATAACAAAATATGCCAAATTTCAGTAGCAAGTAAGGCTGCAAGTTGCAGTATTCTAGATTAAAAAAAATCTTGCCAAGTCCTTCCACATACTAGTCGCAACCATCGTGGTATGCAAGCCATTCGGTGAAGCAGTTCCTGGATGTGGTTAAAACAGGAAAATGTTGCAGGTACTAGTACTGTCTTACACTCAACTTTGCACTTCTCATAACACATCTTGCAATTGTGCCGCTTCTCCATTTTTGGGGGCTCGTGATGCCGTTGTTCAGGGGCAGGAGGGGGTCGGACATACTCTACAACCAAGTCCAGGAAGCAATTGGGCGAGCTCCGTTCCGAATGCCAGCCCATCAAAACGTGCGCATCTGTAGAGTTCAGGAATGTTTGAGTGCTGCTTGCAGTGTGCTTAAAGAAGAATGCAGCTGTTGAGCGCCGAGATGTCAATGCAGTGAAAGGAGAAAGCCTTCCACAAATGTATGTGCTTTATCAGGATGTTGTACAATCCGATCAACTTGACCGATCTGTTATATCTGAGCATTTCTGCATCATAGTCGCCAACAAGCTGCTGCTTCTTGATGAAGATCTATGACCATGTATCTCCTCTTTTTTCTCTCTGTTTCACAAGCACATTATTTTTGGTAGTATGTACAGTGCTCATCATGCGTATGAGTTGCCGGTATTTCCATCGAAGATATAATACATTTTGATCCTGAAGCCTTTGACATGACCCTTTTTTTGCCTTCGTCTCCCACCTGAAATCCTTTAGCCTAGACGGAAATCCCCGACAATCTTTTCATGCACTGCCACAAGTCAATGTCTTATGCTCCAGAAGGTGAAGGAAGAGGGACCTTGAGATGTAGAAGTTGCCCATATGAATAATATATGGTCAAGATATTTTTCACAAAGCTGCGTTACCCCATGAAAGGCTAATCCGTTAGAACTAGGCCCTTTGCTCTTGCCCGTGTACATACATGTTAAACTGAACAGTATAGCCTGTTTTGCGAGTCCGGAAGAACACAAAGCCTGTAGCCCTATTCTGTGACTTTGTCTCGAAGATATTGCCCAATTCCAGAACAGGCTTTTGACTTGACTATCCTTTCGTCTACCAAAAGGTTTTGGTGCAGCTGGAAAAACCTCACTGAGCAGTCGATATGTTTTAGCAGCCAGAAGACCTTGCGCAGGAAGGTCTTCTGGCTGCGCAGTGAACAATTAATTAAGCAGTTGTGGGTCAGAAATTTCCCAAAACTAAAAACGGTTAAAGGGTTAAACATGTTAGCAGGGCCATATTTTGGGGTTCATCCTTAAATAGTTTTTGCTTCAGTTCTTACTTTTTCCGGCTAAAATTGTGACTGTGTAATCATTATTTTTACTTTATTGATGCCTTTGATAAAGGATATTAAGACTTTGTCGAAGACACAGATGCCATAAAACTTACTTGTCTAATTGTTAATATATATCCTTTTCCAGTCATGCGGACAAAACTGCTCATAGTGCAAGCCTGTACATCACAGTGTCGTGGAGGGGTCGAGGTTATCTCATCGTTCTAATCTTGCTGAGAGCGAGTCTTTAAGCCGTAATCGGGGGATAATCGCACACGTGTGGTCTGTAGTCGCCAAATAATCTTATAGCTGGAGGGTGAAGTTACATAAGGTCCACCAGTTTATCTTATCTCACTAAGATACTTCTCGAGATTATCGGACCTAACCTGAGATCCTCGAGACGTCCACACGACTGTCCCATATAAGATTTCAGCTATTGCACTTAGAAGAGCTAGTCGGTGCAGTTGGCTGCATGTGTGTCCACAGTCAGCTATATGTCTGCCTACCAATAGTTTTTGGCTGTTGCATTCTTTTTTTAAAGCTTGGTTTAGATGCTTCACAATTGATTTGATTGAATGTTTGATTGGATTGTTGCAGCGCAAAAGCATCTAAGGCTATAATGTGCCAGGTATATATAAACTATTGCTAAAAAGGGTTAGGGAGAAGGAAGAGCTTTAGTAGCAGATGATAGGATAAAATTATGAACATGAGGTGTGTATGAGTGTAAAAGGTATGAACAGGAGTTCAGGGAGCTACAATAAAATCACAGTCGGTGCAGAAGGTAGATTTCTTGGAGAAAATTAGAAACACAAGGGTGTGAAATAAGGGGTTCTTCACCAAGTAAAAGTCATGAGGTGTAATGAGGTATGCTCCTTGGACAGCTGCAAAAAGTGGTTTACGGCGTTCGGGGGATACACATTCCATTGAAGTAAAATATGACGTAGAATTAAATAACAATGATCACACTCTGGGACATCTTCGCCATGCAAAAGATGCCCATGCGCGAGTTGCGTATGGCCAATCCTTAGATGGCAAAGTACCATCTCGTAGAAACGTTTGCAGTAGGTGCTTCATCGTATGTAACTTGTTGTTTACTTCACGATTCCACTCACGTTGCCTGCATTGTGGAATGTTTCACCATCTTGCGATAATCTTTCGGGGGATTTCTCTCGGGTCCAGAAAGTGTGTGATAGCAGAGTGAGCAGCCTGATCTGCCTCCTGTTTTTCTAGGCTTTCGGGGCATGCTCCATTTTTTTGTCAAAAGAGGAATGGAAAAAGCATGATACGAGAAATTAATATTTTGAACTCAATGCCATACCTCCTTTGGCATTGCGTGATTATTTACAGAAGGAGCATACTTCTCCCAGCACGGTATTTTCGTCTGCCAACAGACAAATCGTCCAGACGCTTTCAAAGTATCTTGAACAGTAGGAAATCATCTAAGTATGCCCCATGCTTTATTTTGTTTCTTCTTGGCCTCTTTGCAGTCCTCATTGAACCATGGCTTAGGCTGTTTGGGGAGGTGAGTGGACGTCATGGGTACTGCAAGCATAGCAGCTTCTAGTATGTGTTTCGTGATACGGCTTGTTGACAGAGAGCTGATGGAGGGATGTAATAGGAAGTATTCACTGGCGGCCATAGCTGTGTGCATGACTGCTGAGCGCGTGCTGATGGCGAGCTTCCACAGTTCTTTTGTAACGTGCATTACGCACCCTCAAGATTGCCGGTCTTAGCAACCTATTATTGTGGGCGCGTTCAGAGCATGCGCTCTAGACATCACCCACAAATATGGCGCCCAGTGAATACTCCTTATAGCTAAAAGAGATGACTGCGTAAAAAGTGTCCAGTTGGCTTTGTCAAACTTCCACAGAGGTGTCTGTTTTGGAAGTGTGACAGGATGATTATGAAAATCTAAAATAATAAGAAAATGACCACTACTGCAGGGATTAGGGATGACTCTCCGTGACAACAGTAGATGTAATGTTGATGCACAAGTAAAACGTCGATTGATGTGAATGTATGTGTTGCTGAGGAAAAGTGTGTAGCCTCTTTCAAGTTGAACAAACACAATCCCATTAAGAAAAAACACTACACAAATAAAAACATTCCTGCAAAAAAAGTTGATTTTGAAGAATGCCCTATTTACAACTGCCAACATCTAGAGGGTATTCCCAGAAAGTTTCCTTTGTTTATGGTGCGTAGGTATTTTTTCATAAATTATTTTCAGTCCACCAATGCTAAAGAAAAGGTAGAGGTTTGAGCACCTTGGATGCGAGCATGCAAAGTTTCAGCCTCACAAGGCTGAAACTTTGCATGCTCTCCTTCTATATGGCTAAAAACACCACCTGCAGATATCACAACGATTGAGTGAGCGCTTCAAAAGTTGACATTCCCAGGTAGTGTCCCCCCTTAAGAGTAAAAAAATGTTCAGCAAGTGTTCCTAGTGTATCTCTTCATCCACTTCCGCAGAGAGGGCTATGCGCATAAAAATCGCACATGAGTGCAAAAGGAGGAGGTGGTTGATCACAATAAGCTTCCAGTTCTTAATACTTAAGTTGACAGTTTGGAGGTATATACTGTAAACGACTTATTTTTCGCGGGCTCAATATTTTGCAATTTAGGTCAAAAATGAAGTTTTGGAATAATTCGCGGATTCTTATATTTCGCGATGTGGTGAGATCTCATTATAGATACCAAAGTGTTTGCATTTTACCGGAATCGTTCGCGGGATCTATTTTTCGCGTATTTTAGGCGTTTCGTGAAAGTTGCGAAAATTAGGTCCTCGCAAAAATTAAGTTGCTTGCAGTATACAGAACAAAGGGTTATTAATCGGTCAATCAGCATACGGGCAGCAAGAGCCTCTAGTGGCCGTTAAGGGCACTTCCAAGCATGGAACCGACCGTTATAAAACAACAGCGGAACTTCCAGACAGATGGCTTGAATGCTGCGGACATTTCCAAAAAAAAACAACTGGAAATACCAAAGTATGTTCAAGTAACTCTCCTTCAGGCGAGTCACTTGCAAACGAGGGCAATGGGACTGTGTTTCTCTAGTGCAGGGGTCTCCAAGCCCGTGGAGGTGTTCCAGCCGACCCACAGATGGCTGCAGTCTTTCCAGTGATGCCTGCCCCGCGGCCCAAAACATGAAATTAAGCGCGGGTAAAAAGAATGACGCCGCAACGTGCACCAAGAGCGCAAATGAAGATATTCGAAAGAATGAGATGAAAATGCGTCGAAACACGGATTTTCTCGTTATATCATTTATCACATATTTTAATAACCAGCATTACTATTCGTTGTTCCCTGCTTCATGTCTGTGTAACTATAATAAAATTCCTTTGTGTTTTCATGTGCTATATCATACTTACTGTCCTCTATCATAACTATTGCATATTGTCATCCTCAGCTCTACCCTTCTCCTTAGTCTCCTGCCCTGTATGAATACGCCAAAGTTTCTATGCGCTTTGATTTCTGCCTGGCGAGTTCTCCGGGTCACAATTATGTTGCAATGCCATAATTAGCAACATACTGCAAGTAGTCTGACAGAGGAATGAAATTCCCCAAGATTCATTAAGGACAAAGAACACTAACTTGGTGGAACTAGCTGTTGTTGTTTTTTTCCGTAGTTTTGCAAATCTTCCACTCCATGTCGTCCCGGTCAGACAAAAGAGTGGAAGGCTCAGTGGCTTCGTCCATCGCCTCCACCTCTTGAGACAAGGCTCATTGTGTGGGACTGGGCAGGGTCGGGGCAAGGGGTAAAATGCCCCCGCTCAAAAAGGGAGCAGTGGAGGTGCTGGGCGGGGCATCACCGAACTCCATCCATCCCTACCCCTCAGCTGCCGAATGAGCGGCACGATGCCGCTCCTTGGATGAGGCCCTCTCCCCGTGAGTTGGGGCAAGACTCTCGCTCCTTCTCCCAGGGGGAAAACCTGGGAGTAGGGACAGACACGGGGGCTCCCTGCCTGTCCTGAGGGAAGCTGGTGCACACCCTCCAGAAGCTGGAGGAAGCCGCTGACCCTGCTGCAGGGTAGGGGACTGAAGAGCCACTGCCAGGACCTCAGGAGAGACCTAGGTGGCCTTCGATTCTGTTTGCGGTGCTGGTTTCCTCTGCACCACCTGGGCAAACGTGCCTTTCCGCAAAAAGGAAAACTGTTGTTTTCCCTCCTGGTAACGAATGTTGTTTTTTTTTTTGTACTTCGACGGTTAAGATTCTTTTTTCTTGTTTCCACAGAAGACATACTCTGGCATAAGCGGTGTAACTGCCTTGACAATTGATACATTTGAAGGTGTCCTAAGAAATGTCAGCTACACGATCACTGCTACCACACCTCACGCTGGTTTCGCGTCCCCGACAGCTCCGCGCATCATGCCCAAAGGGCTGGCATCAGAAATATCTTTGTGGGTTTCGAACAAATAGCCATACTGTGCGGTGAAGATAACCAGCTCTTAATGGCTGCAGGAAGTGTTTGAAGCTCAAAGGTCAGGATTAACTGCTCGGTCGGTTTCTCCTGCCCGTGTCCTAATGAATATTGATCCGCTTGACGGCCACAACAACCTGTCTCTGGAGTCCAGCCAGGATTTCATCCTCGGTGCAGTCGATGAGATCAGCCTCGGAGACAACACCTCAGACATTATTCGGCATCCGATGTGGGCCGACTTTTACCTGGTGTTCACCCAGACATGTCTGTTTTACAAGCGTTCTGCTTTGAACTTCTGTTTCGACCTCGACAAGAATATTACCAAAAAGCTTTTTCCCCTTGAAAGTTTTGCCAATGATGGCATTGAGGCATTTAGACACTAGAAAAAACGAGAGCTTAGCCAGTGGCTTTTCTTCATCTTGGGCTTGGAGTACAAGCAATCTTGGGAACTTCGGTGGTTCACATGCCCTTTCAAAATTAAGTACGAAGCAACCCCTTTGGGGGAGGTGCACCGCGTTGGATTTGGAAGAGGGGGCAGCCGTGAAAAGGCAAAGCGTGTTCGGAATCTGTGGCGCACCGACCACCAGCGAGCCCAACGAGGAGATAGGTTATCCGAAGGGCTGACTCCGAAGTAGCGGCTACCTGGAGCCGTTAATGGTGGCAATGGAACTAAAAGGCAATGCCAAGTCCAAGGAGAAAGAAAGGGACAAGAAAGCAACAGTTATTCTGCCATACATTCACAACATGTCGCATAGACTGAAGAAGATAGCGAGTAAACACAAGGAGTAGTGTCATCAGCCCCTTTCAAGCTTGAAGGACTTTGTAAGGAGGTGAACAAGTGGGATGATGACAATTGAGGCCAAGCTAAGTGCTGGACACAGGAAGATGCCTCAATGACAGGTTGAGGGAGCATTAAGTAGATGTACTATGCACGTGGTTTGCTCTAGGCTCCAAGCAACCTAGCGGCACATTGCTCGAAATGCAACTGCAATGCGCAGTTTGAAACGGCCTCAATCTTGGCAAGATCGGAGGAAAAACAGAAGCGCAAAATAATAGCAGCTTATTCCATGGTGTCAAGAAGGCATGGCACGTGTGACAGCGGGCAGTCGGTATCTCTTAACAAAAAAGAAATGAAACTGCTCAACACCTTGCCGCATCATGACGGGCAGTCACGCCTGCGTTGAAAGCTGTGTCGCAGCGACGAATCACGCATAGTCATTTAGTAAATAGTCTATCTATATGTTTCCATTTTTTTCACTTGGGTATTTTTCACTTCTATTTACATTTTATCTTTGCAAGCGTTTTCCTCTCCTGTGGGATGGAAGGAAACAAATAGTAGTTGTTAGTTGGTGCTTCTCATCTTGGTGTCGTTATTTCCTTGTCTCAGTCTTGTCTTTGTCCTCTTGGCAGTGCAGTTTAAAATCAAGAGGGGATAGGTAATGTGCCATAGCAAGAATGGCTTGGCTGACACAATTACGCTGCCGGTGCTATTAAGAAACTATAACTGAGTGTGGGTCTGAGAGGGATCCGCCCTTGCTGCCAAAAAAGGTGAATCAAGAAGGAAGTGGGGAAGGAGAGGAAAGGCAACCGACCGAATCATCCCGGTCTGGCCAAGCCAGGACAGCCGTCTGTGGGACGCAGGGGCCGAAGTGGTACACTCCTAAGCCTGGAGGGCCCCGAAGGGCCCAAACGTACCTCAGGCTGGGCTCAACTGCCAAGATCCCCTTTCCCCAGACAGGGGCTAGGCCCCGCACAGCCGGGCATGGCTGGGTGGACCCACGTGGCTCGGGGTGACGCCACTCGCCAAACTAACGCGGGTGCCCCCTGCGGGTGGGTGTGTGAAACCACCCGCATGGGGCACCTGTGGGCACAATCGATTTGCCTCATTGATATTTTGTGTGTAAACTAGAATGTAGAAATACTTGTTTATGTTGTAAGAAGAAAATTTTCAAAAGAGAAATTTGTTTTATATACAAACTGTTCCAATTATACCTGACCCCACCGAGACCCCTGTTGTGAGCAGTGTTAAGTGTCTTTTTCGCTTGCTTTGCTAACCACTCTTCTAATACAAAAACATGTAACACCGGCATATTACAGCGGCAACAGCGGCGGCAGTGGCATAGCTGAAGGAGGGGGCTGATGGGGCTGAGGCCTCACAAGCCCATCCTTTTGGCTATGCCACTGCCCCCAATGTCGCAAAACGATGTAACGTCATAGACGAAGATATAATCCCTATTTCACCAGGAATAAGGCATTTCTTTGTATGCTTATTTTTTTCATATATAAAAGTTACCCTTAGGGGCTGGACGAAGGGACGGTCGTCCCCTCCCTCTTCTCTTTTAAATCCGCCCCCGATGCCAGGGTAACTTACCAAAGTGAAATATGTCAGGCGGTCCGTGAAAGTAGCTGCCAATCCCGTGACCACAGAAAGAAGGCACCACCGTGAATCCGGCCTGGTCAGCCACGATGCTGCAGGAACAAGCCAGAAGAACAATTAGGCCCTAACAATAAGGCTCACCTTAGCGAGTCAGCCTTTGCTTCGGAAAACACATCACTGCATCTGGCAAGCACACTAGGCTTCAAACTGCTCGTGAAGTCCCAAGTATTGTTATAAAGAGTTCTCCGGTGTTGTGGCCGCGAACGTGTAGCTTCAGAAAATGCAACGCATGGTGCAGTGCCACGCTCTGGTGCTTGTGTCTTTTGTGGTGCTGCACGTGACCAACGAGACAGAGTTTTAGCAGGTCACGCTGGGCTTAGGTGAATCAGCTGAGGAGATTAACGGATCAGTTCGCCACAGGGGTGGCAAATCGCTTTTCGGACCTTGTATAAATTTAAAAATTTGAGCACAAAAAAAAAAAGAAACAAAAACGAAAAAAGGGGAAGCGCAGAACTCGGTAGAGTTGTGCCGCTGATCACAAGAAACAAGCAAAGGATTGAAAGCGTGGGCGAAAAACAAAGGAGTACCGAAAACAGACGCACAACATTCAGATCAAGCATGCCCAAATTTTAGCTTTTGTTTTTAAAAAAGAAGAGTATATACTTCGTTTCACCTTACGACAGAGCGCACAGGACTCTAGGAGTCATTGAAGCCAATCCAATGCCACGTGAGCGGCACGTGTCCTTCGGGAAGGGTGGAGAGACGCGTTGTCACGCAATGCGTTTAAAACCCTATAGCAGAGGTTCTCATACGTTTTCGTCCCAGGGATCCCCAGCAAGCCTCGAAAAGTCCCAAGGAACCCCCCCCCCTTTTTGCCAAGCAATCATAACGCAGGGGTGGAACTCATGAAATGTACTTGGGAGCAGCCACGGGAGCAGCTGAAACTGCTGTTTTGGAGCAGGCTGGGAGCAGCTAAAACTACATTCTGGAGCAGGCTAGGAGCAGCTCAAATCAGTTTTCAGTGCACTTCAGCTTCTGTCTTAGATGAGCACGGCAGCAATTTCAATTGTGCTTAGCAGCACAGATGAGCATGAGTGGTTAGGAACCTATGTAGATGGGATAACAGTGTAACAAGTGCAAAAACTTGGCCTTAGTGAGAACCAAAAAGCAAGTACCATATGTTTCTGAAGATAGTGTCCTTGATATTTTCTGAGTGTCTTTCAGCTGCTCAAAATGCAAATGCGGCACTGTTTATAGCACGACGCACACATGCTCGACATAGTAATTATATGTGCGAACGACGTGACGTCCGTAAGCAATGGACGTGCAGTTCCGCGGAGGAACAGGGCAACAAATTTTGAGTTTATCCTTCTGTACAACTCAATATCGAAGCATCAGACTGCGATTGACGGAGTTATCATATTCGAAGCGATGAGCCAGAGCAAGATTAAAGTACGCCGAGCAGATCTACCCCTCGCGTGAGAGCTGCTGGCCGGCAAGGATTCGGATCGCACAGCGTTTCAGTTCAATGAAATCACGATTTATCTTGCAGGAACGCGGTTCTAACTTCTAACGATGAAGCACTAAAAGGATTATTTCGCAAATGTGCTTTCAACTGGCTGACGTCCGGAACCCAGGCCACAGACCCTCAGGCTGACCTCACCTCGGCCGACTTGCTTAACCACTTATGGTTGAACAATAACAATGCATTCGCAGGTGATCTAGCGCAACCCGACCCCCGAATTTTTTTGCGTGCTTCCGACTCGGGATACACAGGAAAAATAAACGGAACAAAAAATTGCGAAGCCGACCAAGCTAAACGCACTCATTGTTGCCAATCGAGTCGATAAAAACCGAAACCAAGACAAAAAAAAAATATTTTGGCGCACGTTGTGCGATTTGGAGCACAATGGCGCGAAGTCTTGGCTGTGGCGCAGTTTCCGCAAAATGGCGCAGGATGGTGCAGACAAATGCGTCTGGCGCAATATGGCGCAAATGGCGCAGCCGTTCCACCCCTGTAACGGGCAATGAAGGTGTTTAGATAGTGAACAAGAGTTTATTGCACTGACAGAATACGACAAAATGGAGGTCTATAGACAGAATAAGAAGGCACAGAGGTTAACCTGGGGCACAATGTAAAATTTATGTACATATTAGTGCGAAGGGTGAGGTCGCTTTTTCCGCAACACTGACTTAAAGGGACAATGACGGGGTATTTATGCTCGCCAAGGTTTTTATTTGTACATGACATATGAGAGCCCAACTACCCAAAAAACAATTTGCGGCTCGAAATTCGTTTTCTTTCCGACAAAAAAAACACCGATCGAGAACTGGCCAGCTTTAGTCGAGCTCACTCTCTTCTATGTGGCTACGTGACGTTTCCTATGGTTTAGACACAACCACCAAATATAATCAAAGTCGTGGGTCATCGAAGACACACGCACAATATTAACCCCTTAGGTGCCTTGGACGAGCTGAGCTCGTCGGCCACTTTCTGGCTAAAAATGCCGTGGACGAGCTCAGCTCGTCCAGTGGTTTTTTCGGTAGCCCTCAATTCCACGGACGAGCTAGGCTCGTCCGAGTAGTTTTGCGGCGCTGATCATAGATGGCAGCACTCGTTTTAGATGGCAAATATTTTTTTCGCCTCCGCTGATTTTTGCGTAATAAACTTTTCAAATTTTATGTGTAATACTAGAGGAATTACAATTCAAAATAAAAAAAAATATGGCACTTTAGGTTACTTTTGGAAAAAAAATTTGGCGCTTAAGGGGTTAAAAATAGAAAAGAAATATGATACAGAATTTTTATGGCTTCTAAAAGCTGCAAATACGTTGATTCGGGGGAAAAAAGTATCACAGCCACGTGACTTTCGCCACTCTTTCCTCCTCTATATTCCTTGTTCCTCCCCAGTCCAGTTTCAGTTTCGGTTTCGAGCAGTTGCATTTTTTTACTTAATTAAAAATACACGTGACGCTGTAGCAAGATATTGATTGGGTAGCCTTCTGACACCATAATAAATCACCTGGCAAAAAAAAAATCTTTTTTTTTGGGTGCATGTGTTTTTTTAATTTATGGCTCAGTCCGTGGAAGGAAAAACTAGGGGGGCGAGGGGGGGAGGGGGGCACGGCAACTTGGGTGCTCGCGGAACCCACAAGACCAGCTCGCGGCACCCAGTTTGAGAACCCCTGCCCTATAGACTTGCTAGGATGGCTCGTAGCGCCTGCTTTGATTTATTGTATGGTACAACAAAATAAAGGTTTGTCTGACCGTCACAGCCTCATCTTCAACCAATCGTCGACCTCAACCTCTCTGCTGCCCCGTCTTTTGTTGACTTAAGTGGGTGCTTCCGCAAGAGAGAGGGGGAAAGCGCAAAATGCTTTCAGCAGTCGGATTTGCGCCAGAAATGGCACGCCACTTTTTTGTTCAATAGGTGCAATTACTGAGCAGGAATTATAACAGTGATGGAAGTGGCATTGGACGTTTTGTAGCAGGATTTGTAGCAGGCAAAGTATCGGTTTGGAGCAGAGACAGACGTTTTTGGAGCAGGCGCCAACATCTGTTAGCCCACCACTTGAACATGAAAATGTGATTGCATCGCTAAATGAGTTCATGTCGCATCATGATTGAGAGTTACTTTTTGACACTGAAGCATATTACTTATCATCTTTCATAGTCAGAACAAATAGGACACAAAAAACACACAGCCTTCTCTAGAAATGAGACTCAGGTCAGAGTAGATTCAATTAAAAATTAGTATTTAAAAAGAAGTGTTGAGAAATAGAGCAACACTTCAGTTGAAATCAGGCTTCTCTCTTCCACCCACGGGGTTAATTTTCCCGTTTGATTCATTGGCAAGGATATTGAAACTGTCTCCTGCTGGCGCACATATTGCAATCACATTACAGAGATGCGGGCATATCAATGCCGTTTCATCACACCTATCATACAAATATACGCAGTAAATTACCGGGGGAGGGCCCACCCAACTTTCACTGAAACCTAAGTTAACCTAGACATGGACATTTGTCCGATCAAATCGGGTGCTCAACGTTTAATCTGCAGAACTCCCAAGTTTTGGAAATGTTAATAGTGGGCGCTTGAACAAAGTGGGTGCTTCCGTGGTATTTTACGGCAAGTGCCATTTAAACAAAGGTTATATACAAACCTTTGGTGAAAACAGCCATTTATAGGAGGCTGTGACTTAAATAATAATGATGTAGTAATTGTAATTACTCTTGTGTCCTAGTAATTTTAATTGTAATCTAACTAGTTCTGGAGAAAAGTAGTTGTAATTAAATTACAATTCCATTAAGTATGAAGTGTAGTCAACATTTAAAAAAAAGTAAGAAACAAAAAAAAAAAAAGAAAGATCAGACAAATTCCCCACAAGACGACAACAGTCCTTGCATTTGAACAACCTCTCAGTCACGACATAGAGAACAGAGTTTCACTGGGCTATGTAACAGCAGGGTTTTTCACTCCCATGTTTCCTTTCCTTATTTATTAAGAGCTGTAAAGAGAGAAAGAGTTGGCACAACCAGGGAAGATCCACAAGAGGTAAGGCGTGCTGTGATCAAGAGGCCCTCTCTGGCCGTGTAGTAAGCTCCGCGATGAAGCAATTGCAATAGTCACTAGATTTTATCACCAAACTCGCAAATAAAAGCTACAAAATGTTTCCGGAACACCGCATCCATCCTGTCTGCATGGTCAACGCAGCGAAATACTCGATGACTGATTGGTCACCGTTCCTCCAGACACACTTACCAGGTCGAAGTACTATACGGTTAGCAACATAATGAAAGTTGATGCATACCCACCTGCAAACATTCCGCATGCTAATCTATAACACTTTGACTCTGAGCATGGTTCCTTTTCAGCTGACTGCACTTTGGTTCATCGACACCGTCAGCCTTTCTGACTTCATCAATGTCATTCTGATGTCATAACAATGTATAGAGGCACGCGCAAACTCAAGATAGGAGGCTAAAAACAGAGGTTTCCCCTTGAGGTCAGCTCAAAGCTTGCCGGCTCTGAGTCGGTGACCGCTTAAAAGTTGTGGTTGCAAATAACCGGTGGCCCCACTCCGAAGGATATGGAGGCTGAAACGACTCTCCGTCAGGTGTATTTTCACGTCCTCACTCTCAACCCCTCGATTTCTGGTTGGCGACGCCGCAACTGTTTCTCCTGGCAGTGGCACGGCAACAAAGGTGGATGCGGTAGAGGTTCTTTCTCCCGTAGTTGGGTGAAGACGGGAGCGGAGCGTGGTAAATCGCAAGTGCTGACATCAATGGTCCAGAGAGAATGAATAAAAAAAAAAGTGAAAGAAGACCAGAAGAAGAAAGCAGACGAAAGGTTAGGTGGGTTTGTTTTGCCCCAATACATTCAAGTTGTTCGATTGCTTGTCAGTTTTAGTTATTCTTTATAGCAAGCGCAACGCCGGTGTTTTCTGACGGAATGAAGCTAGAAGGGCTAGGTACCGACCTTGCAAATTATATTTTGCCGTTTCTTTGTGTTTATGTGGAGCACAAGTTTGCCTGCCTGTTTTGAAGGGGTTGTTGCGATGTCATAATGCCGAGCTCTGATTGGCTCTGATTAAAGGATAGTGGGTAGACCTCTGAACAAGTTGCCTTGAGGTCTGCCCACTATACTTCAATCAGATCCAATCAGAGCTCAGCATTCTGATGTCACCACAACACCTGCCAAAGAAGCAGACAAACTTGCGCTCCACATTAAAGGCTCGCCAACAGGGCCCGCTGGGATCAACGATGCACGTTTCTATGATCCACCGTTCTAAGACAGCCGAAATACCTGAATAAAATGTCAGACTTTTTATTCTAGATTTATACGTGAACTCTACGGCCGCAGCTCGCTCGGCAACCAGCCACTCGACAAAAACTCCAGCGGTCGCAAGTCGAGACGTCGCGATGACAGCAACGCTTGCGACCGATTGCTTTGTTTGCAGGTGCTGCTACAACCAACAACCAGGATCGCGATAACACATGGGATAAAGTGTCCCCTCCAGCGACGCATTTTGTTGCCACTTAGGGATGGACCGCTCTGGATGTGTGGAAGGTATGGGACGCTAGACACACCGGCTAAGGTTCGATTTTGGTCACCGCGAGACCGAGATCTAATATGCCTTTCACAGAGCGGGCTAAGATAGCGAATAACGAGGTTCATCCTGCTGCGAAGCATCATTCGCAGTAGGAACTATATGTCAAAAGATTTTGACATATAAACAAAAGCCACCAGGTCAATGAGGCAAAAACCATCTTGTCTCAAGGGGAAGCTTGCATAAGCACACCATCAATAGCGTTGTCTGAGAAAGAGATAGGGCACCTCAACCTTTTTCCTTAACCCGGGTCGCTTTAATGTTTTCTAACATTATCTTTGACTTGGTTGCTTTTGTTTATATATCAAAAATTTTTTATCAGGCTTGATTTCTCCCTTTTTTTTTTTGCTGGTGTAAAGGGGCAAAGTCACATTTAATTTTAATTTCTTTAATGCATCTATAATCTATAGTATTAATTTTGCCCCTCTTTCTACCTTCGCATGTCCAGTTTCTTCTTTTATGTCTTCCTCGGGGAATGCATTAAACACTCAGTTGGAGTAAGCGCTCTATCCTGTCCCCTCTTCTTTTCTTGGTGTTTGCGCTTTTGATTTCTACAGAGATGTCTCACTGGTTGATTCCACGCGAGCTGTGGTGTCACTTCCAATTGGCAGCCGAAAACGCTCTCGTCTTGACCGAAATCGGAGCCCAGGAAGCATGCCGGCATTGTGACACACCTGATGACCCTGCCGATCTCTCGGAGTGGCTGCCCGGGCCCGCACACTTGGATGGCCCTGTTTAGGCACTCCTCGGCGGTGTGCACCAGTGCCCTGCCCCTGTCGTCCACAGAGCCACCCACCACGTGCGTCTCCGCACAGTCGCCGTGGTAGCCGTTGTAGAATACCTGCCGACAAAAAAAAAGTTCCCTCGCCACTAATTCAAGAAAGAGGGAACTATACTTGCAGACAACTTCCTGTGGCTACGTAGTCACAGCTATGGGCAAACGAACGCTTGCGCACCTTGAGCACCAATCAAAGCTGGGCACGCACACTTTTGACTTCTGAAATACCACAGGAAATTGTTTGCGAATATATAGTGACTGCATCCACACCTTCGTGCCTGCCGCAAAGTTGAGGCTAGTTGATCCAAACACTTCCCGAATTCGTTTGAATAGTGAATCGTGTTGGAAAAGAACAGTGTTGCATACACTCGTGCTCTATCCGGACAGTTTGAGTTCAAAAAGAAATTATGTCAGCAGTGTCCAAGAAGTGAGATGTGATTGGAGACGGACTCTTGCTGGAGCAATTTCACTGACTGTTTCACCAGGCCCCCACCAGAAGTCACAATTCTGAATGTAGTAGGCTTTCGAACCTAGGGGAGGTAATGCTTCCATACAATTCCACGCGATTTTATTCTATTTGCTCAAGATAATTTATGCATGTTCAGTTCAGGGCTGAGACAAGTGTTAAGCTATTTTAAATAGGGTTATGCAAATATTTGAATTGTAGTTTTGAGTAATACAAATATTTATTTAGAAATAAACTGTAATAGCCATACTTTTTAAAGCATTGGCAAAGTCATCGTCGTGGTGGGTTAGTTAGCCACACTGAGCGTGCTTCTTACTGAGTAGAAATGCGTTGCGGAGATGCAATACCCGCGGAGCTGACACAGCGTCCCTGAGAATCTCGCTTTGCCACAGTGCAGCCTCGTGCTTAGGGGAAAAGCACACCTCCAGAGCAGCATGGTGCACACATGCACTTGGCGGATTTAGAAATAAACTGGCACTCGGTGGATGACTCGAATTAAACTATGGCTATAACACAAAAACATGTTAGGCAGCAATGTCCTGATGAGTTGATTACATCATTGGACGCACTTGCATTTTTTATAGGTATTTTAAATTGAGATTGAAGGAAGAATATTAGGGTATGGCAAGAAGATTTATAAATCCCCTCGATTAGGTATAGCTGGGTATCACTAGGATCAGTGGCGTCACAAGAAAGGGGGCGGACCGTTACCCCAGGTGCAGCGCTCAGGGGGGTGTCGCGATGGGCGACAAGAGCAGGGGGGTTAGGGGTGTCTAGGTGGGCCACCGCCCCGGGTGCCGCTGGCCCTAGTGACACCAATGACTAGGATTAATATTTTTGCCAAGTTCGTGGTTTACTTTCCACCTCTATGTAGGCACTGGACACTAATTGAGATCACCGCATATAAATACTTTGATTAAATTTAACTGATCTCAGCAGGGGACAAATAGAAGCTTGGGAACAACCGACATGCTCAACCATCCACAACCTTAGGGGGAACACTGGTCTTGGAGCTTTTTTTCTTATTTTATGGCCGAACCCAATGAAACTGCACAAGCTTGTTCAGCTTCTAGTGCTGATCTCATATATCTGGTCATTTTTTTAGTCAGTAGAATTGCCCTCAAGAGAATTAAAACTTGCCTGCCTTTGTTTGGAGCAACGATAGGGAAAAAGCTGCTCAACAAAATATCCTTTTTAACACATGGCTAGATACTATGAAGTGTAGAGAATACAATGTTGGAAGTACTTTTAAGATAAACCCATTATTAGTGATTTTACCACACATTGAAGTTCAGTGCTCAGTGTAGGGCTAACAAATAATAAAAGAAAAGATAAAATAAAAAATTTTCTAGGCTTATATTAAAATATCTACTCTCAACATTGTATGCGTCATACATTTAGCTACACATTTCAGGAAAGGTTATATTTCTATCTGCACTAGATGCTGAGATAGCCCTCCTCCAAATTTTCAATAAGTCCAAAATTTGTGTTTTGTGAAAACAATGTTTTAGAGTCAACTTCAATACACATTCAGCCTGCATAGACATTATAAATTGAATTATAGTTCAAATATTCATCCACGAAATTAGAAGCCTGGAAGATTCAGAAGAACAACATCCATCGCCATTTTCAAAAGAATGCAGTTTTAGGAAGTTTTTGGCTCCAAAGACCCATGTCCCCCCTTAATTAACGAGTTTAGTTGGATTTTTGTTTCAGCTTGGTGTGGCAGTAGTGAAAGGCTTAAAGAAGAGCGCAGCAATTCTTCAATATCTGATTAGAAAATATTTGGCACTATTCGCGTTGAACTCAAGATTCGCTATTTATATGTGCCCATTAAACAATTCTAGGGACCACCGAAATAGTGGTATGATGACCTTGTAGACATTGATAATGAGCTCACTGTCCGTGTCCATCATGGTATCAATATATCATAGTTTCATGAGAGAGTGAGTCCCCTCCCTGTCAGCTTCTGTTTCACGATTCCTCTAACCCCTGAAGCATAAATTTTAGTATGGCTATAGAGAATGACTCAATGGTATAGGAGCAAGTTACCTGTACAGAGCTACCTCTTGGTCCTGAAATTTTACAACAGATAAGGGGTCTATCTCTCTTAGTACTTCAACAAAAAGATATGTTGCAAATAAAATAAAATGCAATGTATGCGTTGCTAAGGGCATAACCTTCAATGCAAAACAAAGAAAGCATTTAAGTTGCGGCTTTGATGCTTTAAAATTAAAAAGCATTAGTCCTCAGAGAAATAGTATTGTGTCTCCTTTTGCTTAAATTAAAGTGTCCTCCAATCAGCTTTTTAAAACAATTCACAAATCTCCCACAGTATCGTGACTAAGGCAGTGGTAACGTAATGCACTGTGTGTTGCTTCATGGTGACATCGCGCAGATGAACTTGGTAGACTCTTCGTGCCTTGACGGCGCAAATATTGTCGTGCGTAGTATCCCTGAAGAAAAGCCCTGCCAAAACTAGCGCTCGAGTGGGAGTGGAATGTGGTGTTTGCGTGTCTTGTGGTCGCATACCCCAGCTTCTTCGAGCCTCCCCAACCAAGCATGTGCTTTCTCTCTTCTCCCTCGCCTCCTGCACTGTCCCATCAAATGTGCAAGGGCACTTGTGTCGCGACATTTCAAAATTGCTTTCCGTGCACGTGCTGTTCGCACATTTGGTTCAGCATTGTACCCCTATTTGAAACAGAGAGCTTGCACACTTTCTCCGGTGTCTCTCATGGATAGCTGTTGTAGGAACTTTCCAGCTGCATTCGCGGCAACATAGTGCTTGGAAGAAAACTCCGTGACACTGTAGCAACCGATGCACCCACAGATTTGCCGAGCCCACAAAGACGAGGTAAGCAACTGAGAAACAAGTCTTGGAGAGCACGTGAGAAGAACGCTCGGAAAAGAACGCCCAGAACCACGACAGCAATCGGATGTTTGTTTTTGGTTTTCTTTGCTAAATTTATTGGGGTTGGACTTCGTCCTCCCCCACGAAGTCGTGAAATCATGTGATCACACGCAACCAATGTAGTTCACACCAGGGCCAAGGGATGGCTGGGCTGGTTTCTGCCTCGGGAAGGAGCAAAACATTCTGCTATTAGAGTGAGTTACAGCAGTAGCTGAAAGGTACCTGTCTCAATTCAGTCTTATGGCGAATTCCACTGGTCGTTTTGGAGCGCGCCGGGATCAGTTGACCAGATCCGGAATCGAGCACACAATCCGAACGGGGTTGCGCCACCTACGTATCCCCAGTGGAACATGACCACTGCTCCGGGATCGGCGGATGCCTTCCCGTCATTCACCTGCCCGGGAATCCCCTTTCCGTGGCCGCCGCGGTCATTTTGAAGGCGTTTTTGCAATCGCGGCGCTAACACGTGTTCGACGCACGAGCGGCAGGAATGGCTCAGGAGCTTCTAGCAAAGATTGCCGGAATGCCCGTAGCGCGGCAAAACCTTCTCTTCTCCCTCCTGGAAAACGAACCGGCTGTCGAGCCAAGGGGTAAGGCGGCACCTCCCGAGCGGCCATTACGAATTCTTCTGAGGCGAGATGGGCGAGATCAGGCGAGATGCCCCGCGAGAAAGGAAGTCACGTGTGTGCGCCGAGGGCTGGCCCGGCTGGTTTCCGGTTGAATCCGCCGAAATCGGCGGAGCGACTTTTCTCGGATCCCGATCGAGATCCGCAGCGACAGCTAATCCAAAACGACCAGTGGAACACGTTTGTCTCGATCCCGATCGCCTAGTGAAATAGGCTCACTCCAGAAAAGTCTATCCCGGCGTGCTCCAAAACAAACAGTGGAATTCGCCATTAGGCAGGGGCGCTGTCTCCCATGTGTATAAATGGTGGCTATGCATAAAAGTGTGTGTGTATAGTATGCGCAATAACAGCTTCCGCTGCCACTTCTTCACACATTGTGGCAAAAAGCTGCGGATTTTTTATACCGGCGAATTTTCATGCGATGCTCCTGAGTTACAGAAATCTCCAATACAGGAAACTGATAGAACCATATAATACATCCTATTAATTTAGGATGTATTATATGAATTAAAAGAATATTTACACAAGGCATACTAAAATACTCCAATCTTGACAGCCCTCTAGTTGGCCAGCAAGGGAAGCCTGATGCACACTCGTGCTACAGTGCCTAAAAAACGGTTCTGACCGGTGTGCTCAAGAGTCCTCTTCCACCCATACGTCGAAAGTGGTTCGGATGTGGCAAAAAATGACACCACAAAAAAAAAAGTTGGGGCTCCAATCCACGCTGTGCAGGTGGTTGGCCAGCAAAGCTGTGGTATCACCTGCAACGATTGCCCACTGCACTATAGACCCTTTTTATGGCAAATGCCACCAGGTGGTGCTTTAGTCTTTGACGTCCCAGAGAGCTTCCACTTTATAAATATAATGAAACACTGCTTGAAATGGTTAATACCGCTGCTTGAAATGTAGATGAAACATTTAACCACCCATTCTCCAGGTAAACGCCAAAAGAATGAAGGAATGCGAGATCTGTTAAAATGTTTCGAGAACTCTTGTAAACCAACTTGCCTCCTCCAAGATGTAATAATGTACAGCCGAAGGTCCTCGTTAAATCTCCAACTTTGTTGTCCGTGTAGCATTTATGCTTTCTAGCGCTGATGACGTAAGCAAGCTCAACAGGCTTGCAAAGATGGGCGACCAGAAGTCGCTTGGGACGCAAGCGGCAGTTCATGTTTGTAAACAACAAAAGGGTCTCTACAAAAGAAAAGTTAATGCACCGTACCAAAACTTTTTTATATATAGAAGACTTTGTACTCTGCCGTTGCCGCGGCAGCTTATGCAACCGCAATCTTTACCGAGAAATTATGCAGGGAGCACTACGTGCTTCGCATTGTCAGCGGAGGTAGTGACATCACTCCCCACTTCGTACTCTGCCGTTGCCGCAGCAGCTAATGCAATTGCAATCTTTATCGAGAAAGATATGCGGGGAGCACTACGTGCTTCGCGATACTCGCGCAAGCCTTATCATCTATTATGCGGTTTTGACACTTGTTTTGTGACTTTCATATTGAAACAAGGGTCAAAACCCCACAAACGATCATAAGCCGCATGCTATGGTTTTCTGTCGACTACTGGTCTGTCAACGGACACGAAGAAACCCGACCGAGTCATATACAGCTTTGCTTTAAAACCGAAGTGTCATGCCGTTGGATGTCGTGATCCTGGCAGTTGGGTGTGGAAGTTCCAGAAAAAAGCACGAGAGATTGCGAGTGTTCCTGTCGTCGCGGCAACTTCCGGTTGCCGAGACTTTCATAGACTAGTTGTCAAGCTGGAGAGCGATCTGCAGCCCAACAGGCGTCTGCCACACCCACCACTGCCGCTGTGACACCACTTTTTACGACGCGGTAAACCATGGAGGTAGGAAGCTTCCGGAGGCAACACAACGCCACCAAAGGTGAGGCCAGTCGTGCAAAAGCTTCCTACCTCCATGCGGTAAGCAGACAAGTCAGAGATGCGTTCCAGGCACTCACGCTGACGTCTATGCTGATGATGTCTCCGTCCCGCAGGGGCCTGTCGTCGGGGATGCCGTGGCAGGCCACGTTGTTCACCGAGGTGCACACCGACTTGGGGAACCAGCGGTAGTTGAGGGGCGACGGGTACGCATTGTGCTCGATGCACAGTGAGTGGGCAAACTTGTCCAGCTCGTCCGTCGTGACTCCCGCCTGGGCAAGCGAGAGAGTGCCTCCTGCTCAGTGCCAGAGGAAAGTTGTACTCTGGCAGAATTTTTTTTTTCTTCTAGGATGTCATTTTTTATATAGGCATAAATTGTTTTTTTATGTTTCATGCAATGCCACTTTGATGATTTTATATGGATTCCAACAATTAGGTACTTCTAGACTATTGGGGAGGAGATAAGACCGTGGCTCCCCAAGCGATTAACTTTAGAACTACACGGATGGGGACAACAAATAGCAATGATTCAGCGCTCGGCTGACTTAACCAAACGCCACGTCAGCGTTCGGCTGGAGTTAGCGTTCTCTGGTCGCTTGAGGGGGAGGAGGCGCTCTTTTGCTACCACTCCGGCCTGCATGAACAATGCAGCATGCAAGGTGCATATGCCCAGTTCAGCACAAAAGCCGAAGTGGGTCAAGCTCGCATTCTCTGACGACTGCTTTCAGGAGATATCCAGCACTAACGAAAAACGTCACTTCGTTTATTGTTACTTGTTAGGCCTGAGGGCATGTCCACGGGCCTCGTGTTGGGTAAACACCGAGGTGTGGGGACAACAAACGGTTCAGAGCGCCCCTTATAGTTCGATCATCTCGCCAATAAACAAAGTGAGAGACTAAACATGGTGACTGTATCCCAGACTGAGGTTTCCAATGACGAAGAGAAGCCTCAAAATGTTAAACCTTTACCAGGTAGCAATTGTACCCTCGTGTTCCTTCTTCATTAGGTTGACTTCATGAAATGTTGATTGTCTGCCATCAGTGGCATAGCCAGGATTTTATTTTGCGGGGGGGTTTAACAACATTATTACCCCCCCCCCCCCCCCCAATTGTGAACTCGGCGGTATGGATGCTCACGCAAAGATTAGGAAGGCGCTGTTAAGATAAAACGGGTAAAGCTGCATTGTCATTTTTCAAAACGGAGCAGGCTTCATTTACAGGAATACAGGCGTGTTTCTACTGTTGTCTACTGTTCTACTGTCGTTGTGGCCCACCAACTTTAAAAGCTTCCTCACAGCACACAACTCCCTCCGCTGCTTACAGCCACCCGTTGCTTACAGTGCAGCTGTTTTTACAAATCATTTAATATTATTTACATCACTGACGTCGTTTTATATTATCACCATGTGTTCGTTTTATTATGTTTGCTTTGGTTTGATAAAACTGTGTATTTTAGTGAGGCTAGTTGGCTATACTTGGCCATGAAATTGCCATCCTTCACACCACGAATGTTTCGAAATATTCATTCTCTTTATATCTGAAACCAAGTTCCGCTTGCCATCAAATAAACACAAATGAAGAACTATTGCCCACTTTATTTATTTGGACATTTTCTACCCCACAAACACTTTCCCCGAAAGCATATAGGTTGAGATAGTTCGCGCTCCCCTTTGCTCCATGCCCTGTGCAAAACCGACTGGGTAAGCATGGGAGCGACCGCCCCGCCCGCCCCCTGCCTTCGCCACTGTCTACCAACAATCAGGCTACAAGAGTAGCCAAACAAGTAAATGCTCGTTCACAGGCTCGAGGACAGTCCTAACTTGCTGTTCACGTCATGGTGGTGCAGCATGCACTAAATAGTTTCGAAAAAACAATACGGACAGATGACTAGGGGTGTAGTAAATAACCACTAATTTGGTGAAGTAATACGAAATCAATTTACACTGATGTTTTGTTTTGCTCTTACAAAACTATGAACTATTGAATGCTAAGCTCACGAGTATGTTCATTGACGCACGGGAAAACGTCGATGCTCAATGAAAGAAAAATCGTTCAGCCTTTCCACTCTCGTGAAGAAGGAAGACCAGCGGAGCTGTACTCAATAAACTGTGTGCTTCTTCGTCGTCGTCTGTTTTTCGCGCTGTTTCCTACGATGAATTCCCACCAACGCGCCCAACTACCCATTATTCTATTATAGCTGGAAAGGTTTCCGCCATCTACGAGCGAAGGCGGAAACCATACTGGTTGTGTGCTTGCCGCCGTCGCTTATAGATGGCAGTAGCTGTCCAGGCAGGTTTGCGTCGACATACACGGACACGATCCTGGGGAACGTAGCCCTTAACAGTTCCACTGTAAAAAGTGTGCACGCGTATACCTTAATGCACTTTGAGACCCGGTTCACGATCAACTTGGCTAGTCGACAGGAATCCCTCATCCGAGCAATCTGCTCGGCAGACTTGACTTCCATCTCCTTGGGAACTCCAACGACGATGCCGCTGGTCGCGTAGCTCGGTTTGGCGATGCTGTCCGGCACGTACCGCGTCGAGCTCACGGTGCCTGGACGGGTGATCACGTCGAACACCGGTGCCTTGCTGTTGGGGCGCTTAAAGTGGTCGCTGAACGTCAGGTTCGTGATAGAACGCCGTATACTGCACCGTCCCGAAAAGAAGAGGCGTTTGGATGGCAGCAGGGCTGCACGCTCGCCGAACAACATTGCCGTCGCCGTTGCGGAGCGAGCCAGCATCGCTCGCAGAGAACTCGCCATTCCGGTGAAGCTCATAGACATGACTGCAACTAATGAAGATGTCGACACGAACGAACGGCAGCTAAATTAATCTTGGCATCCGTAGGGAATACCCCAGCCTCGAAATAAACAAACGCAACATACTACTGCGCCGACTGCGCTTCGCAGTCGGATCGGTCGGATGGTCGGATATCATCTGCTAGCGGCAGGGTAAACAGGAAGTTAGGTGGTGCCCCCTGCGCGCGCTGAAACTGCTGAAGTAAACAAAGTAAAAGGCTCAACTATGGTCTAACCAGTTTAACTCTTGCGACTAGCTCTCCAAATAGGTTATTAAAGAATTTCATGTCTATCGCGATTTTTCAGTTACTATTGCAGCAATGATACAACCAGATACGACGCACCCTCGCATAGCGCGAGTCCACAAACAAAATTTGGGCTCTCGACCAATCACCTGAAGTGCTTTTCTCACGGGTCCAATGCGATCATTTAGCAGACGATCATCTCGATCGACGCCCGGACTTATGAATTCTGAAAATCATTATATTTCAAACAAATGCAATATCAGAATATCGCCCCACACGAATCAAACGACGGCACCGACTTGGCCGGCCGGCGTGTAGCTTGCAGGCATCTTGAGGACCGGAAGTTGCAGTCGTAAATATTTCAGAAACGAGCGATTACCGGCACACTTCTGTCAAAACATATATGACATTCAAGCTTTCTACATTTGTGATCTTTAGAAGTTTAAATCCTGCTCCTGATTTTTGAACGGTCGGGTTTTAGTAGCGAAACCTAGCCACATGTATTTGTCCATAACAACGACCCTAGCAACGGTTTGTTTGGACCCATGACGTCACACTTACGGAGTCAATTACCTGTTTCCTCCTCCCCCAGGGTGAGAAGGATCTTGTGCCCTGCAGAATCTCGTGTCTGGTCGTCAGCCTTTAAGATTGCTTACGCGTAGGAATGCAAAAGCAGCGCATTCCTACATATCACGCACCAAAACTGCGCAAGCGCTGCGAACCCCGTCGGCTCCACGGCTTCCGTGATGATGCATCTGCGTTGCTGTGCTTTTCTTTGTTTTATTTCTGAGGCGCATCTGCTTTGACCTTGAGCGGCCCCACCGTCTTCGTGACGATGAATCTGCGTTGCTGTCAACGAGCTTGAGTATGACTTAGAGCGGTAAACCGCAACCCAGAGCCTGCAGAGGAAATGGCACCCCCCCCCGGTTGCCGCCATCTTGCCCGTAGATGGCTGCGCCCAGAGGTGAGCCAGATCAGATTGGCCAGATCACGGTAAGCAGAGCGGCCCTCTGGTGATGCGTTCCAATCTTACTCGAATGGATCCGCGTTACTCCGGTGGGTCATGTCACGTGACAAGGCTGATAGAGTAACTGGACGCGGGTAGGTTTTCGAACTCCAAGGTACAGAACATTTACCCTAGAGTAAGATCAAGTAAATTTTGGACCGCGGCCTTGCTTACCGTAATCTGGCCAATCTGATCTGGCGCACCTATAGACGCAGCCATCTTAAAATCCTGTGATCACTAATGTGGCAAACGGTCAAGATGGCGGCAACCGGGGGGGGTGCATTTTTGGCCGCTGGTTTACCGCTCCAAGTTTACTCAAGCTCGTTGGTTGCTGTACTTCTGTTTTATTTCCGAGGCACGTCCGCTTTGACCTCAAGTGGCCTCGCCGGTATCTGTGACGAAGCATCCGATAGGACGCGTCACATCCAATGGGACATTAGGTGCCGTTTAGCTCAGCCAATGGGAAGTTTGGTGCCGTTTTTCGCGGCCACAGACACTGCAGGCTCCATGGAACAGTTAATGCTTTCACATTAAAAACTAAGTTTAGCTCATCGGGACACGGCACATTGGTTTAGAAGGTCCAGTGGCCCAAGGACCAATCACCAAAGGCTTAACTCCTCTGGAGACGCGGCGAAGTCACCGGTCTGTAAACAATATGGGGCCATTTGGCACGGAAGGCAAGAGATGGCGCAAGCGGTCGCCACGCCAACTGCTGCCAACGAACGAGCATTACGGCGCCGAGAGCTGGCATCAAATAGCAGACATTATTTTCTACTCGAAAGCGGCACGTGCTTTATCAATCTCGCTTGCCCAATGCACGATTTTATCATCTTTACTTATAAACACATTAACTGGACACATAATCAATTAAAAAAAATGGTTTGTCGAATTATTTTGACCGTTTTTTTTTTTTTCGGAGTACTTATGTCTTTTGCTTTGCAGTTCCTTTGTTACTGCGCCTTTTTTTTTGGTTCAGCGACTGTCGCCGCCTGCGAAACGCACACCGCTTTTGAGTCGAAAAATTGTCTGCCAATGACGCAAGCTCTTGGCGCCGTATGCTCGTTCGTTGGTGGCGGTTGCGTCGAGACTGCTTGCACCATCTCGTTTCCCGTGCCAAACGTCACCCTATTGTTTGGAAGACCGGTGGCCTCACTGCATTTCCATAGGAGTTAAGCCTTCCTTTCTTTTTTACTTTGTCCTCGGGCAAGTTTGCTCTTTGCGAATTTTATGGGAAAAATGCACCACCTGTGGCCAACGATGCACAAAATCCTAGCGCGATAGGTTAAGAAACTGATTTTTTTGCAGTCGATTTGAAGAGCCTGGCCACTATTCGAGACACCCTATACAAATGAGATACAATTCCCAAAAGTCAACAACCACAGTGTACAGCCACCAAACTGCAAGCCCCACTCTAAAATATGACAGAAGCATAAACACCATCCAGTTCAGAAAACTTGCCTGATCAATGCAGATCTGATGGGTACACAGTGGAGGAAGTACAGATAGACCCAAGTAGTGGGTAATACTAGTATCTGAATTCTCAAAAATATTCACCGACTGCCATACCTGCCTGCTCATGGTCAAGCACGTACTGTCAGCGAGCGTTCACTAAATTCCTTTTGCTCCGTCAAGACTTGTTCATGGCAGACAAGTCCCTTTGGCCACATCCAACTGCTGATGACTGCTTTCTATACTCTGGGACAGCTTTCTGTGGCTATGCAGTCAAAGCTATAAGCGCACGGGCACTCAAGCACCTTGAGCATATCAAAGCTATGCACGCACACTTCACTTCTGAAATGCCGTATAATGCCTACCATCTCGGCATTATACTCTGGGCGGACGCCCCGAGTATAATGCCTACACCTGGGCATTCTTACCATGGCCGTTCTGCCGGCAAAGCAATACTTCGGACCTCGTCCAAGCAAAGGACAATGCAAAAGAACACCACGGGCCTTGCGTAACAACAAAACAGTTTATTATCGGGGCATCCGCATCCAAATACATCGACGTGTATTAGAACGCAACAAAATATAGGCAAAACGACGTTCTGCCCCGAATAAATAATGTGAAAATCCAATCTCTTTACGAAAGAACCTTCTTGCCAAAGGCAAGATCATCGACGTCGTTATGTATTCAGTGCAAACACTTTTATTGCACAAAAACTCGCTGGTCAAATCAACAAGCCCAAATGTGCCACTCTTACACATCACCACATACAGCTGACCGGCTACCAGAGAAATTAAAGTATACACAATGGTTCAATGTCCCAAACCACAATGACTTGGCAATATCGCTACAATCACACATCACAGCCGCACACTCTCTTCTCCCAGTCGAAAGAATCTTACTTATTTACAATAATAAACTGCCAGAGAAACCTAAAAGAGAAACAACTTCATTCTCCCCCTTCTTGCCGCACGCTCAGAGCCGCGGCGGGGCCCTCGTCGACAGGAAGCCTCCAACTGCCTCGACCCGAAGCACAACAAACGAGCCCGCAGGGAACAGGGAAAACCCCCCTTGGGGGAACTTAGTTGCAGACCCCTACCAACCAACACGGTTCCCAACTGTCTCTTCGACGGTGAAACAAAATGAGGACGGCCGCGGCTCCGTCGATCCTTTCCGGGCGCTCGGGCAAAAACAAGCGCGGATGATTGCGGTACCGGAGCACCTCTCTGCTCGATTCTACCTTTCCAAATACGTCCGTCGGAGTCGGCACCACCACAAGCGCACGATTTCGCAGAGTCGTTTCGCGATCACTCGTCCTCCTCCCACTTGATGTCGACGGCCGCCTTCTTCTTCAGCCTGGCGCCGCGGAGCGCCTGCGTGGCGTCTGACACCCCGTCCGCCAGCGTCGCCGCATCGAGCAGCGGGGTGCCCAGGGCGGCCGCCTGCTCCGAACCGGGGCTCAGGGGCCGGGTGGCGTGGGTGGCCAGTAGCTGGCAGAGCCGGCTGTACTTGTCGCGCCCCAGCAGGCGCTGGGCCAGCAGCTCCTCGTGGCGCCTCTCCAGCTCCTGCCGCTGCAGGTGCAGGGCCTCCACGTCCTGCTGCAGCGACATTATCTGGTCCAGCTTGCGCTTGCGGCAGTTCTGCGCCGCCACCTGCAACACCCGGGGGGGAAGCTTAGATAAAAGGTCCATTTGGGCGTTTCACCCGTCATTCTTTTATTGCGTGCTTGAAATAATTCTCGCAATGGTAAGCGACCATTTCTCATAGTGCGCAAATTTGATCTCGCAAAATAGTACCACAAGGCCATGAATCAGGTTACATGCAATTCCGGGGCTACCCGAAAGAAGAATGCAGACTAACTGAGCACCCTCTTTCACTTCAAAAAATCATGAGCCAAAGCAAAGTGGGAAAGGATTCCACAACCCAGGTCAATCCAATTTGACTTCTATCTGCTTTGCACCCCAAGGTCGGACAGGGAGTCTGGTTCAGCATTTTTACAAACAGGGTATTCATTAAGTATACAGTCGAATCTCGTTAATTCGAACTCCCTTAATTCAAACTTGCGGATAATTCAAACTAACACGCAGGTCCCATCCTATGTGTATGGGAAAAAACTCCCGGTAATTCAAACTTTGCTTTATTCCAACAAATTTTCGGTCCCCGTCGAGTATGAATTAACGAGATTTGACTGTACAACCATCCCACAATTCACTCTGCAGCTACTCTCTCCTTTTCTCTCTCGTACATGAGACCATACAATAAAGCTTATTAAGGACAATTTTAATCAATCAACAAGATGCAACTGGCACAGAAGTAACCTTCGAAGGACTCGGCGGAGGGTCTTTTGATTTAGGAAAGGGGGAAGCGTAAGAGCACGGCCCATCCTCGATACGACCAAAAGGTGGAGGGGACGACCCACCTTGTTCTTGCCGCGCCTCCGAATGTCCCTGATCAGCGCCAGTTGTGCCTCTGTCAGCTCAAACTTGGCCAGGCGCTCGTTGAACTCTTCGATGGGCAGCTCCACAATCTCGACGTTGGTCAGGGGCAGGTTGAGGGCGCGGGCTCGCTTCTCATCCCGCGACGCACGCAGCTGGTCCTGGCGCAGCCGCTCCGCCTCCCCCAGCTCGCAGCCGCCGTCCTCCTGGTGGCAAGCACTGCCCGTCAGGCCCCGCCAACAACACCAAAAAGCAATCCCCCGCACGTCCCACGAAATTCCGGGGCCGTCCCCCTCACGTGCCAAGAGAGCGCTTAGAGGCAGGGGGATCGGCGACCAAGCGTGCCAACGTGTCGCAGCTCCGACCACAAAAGCTCGCGCTACAGAGCCCGGGGATCTTGACTTCAATCTCTGCCCCTGCCCGCTTCAACCTGGACGAGCGTCGTAGCGACGTGCGGCCGTGCATTGCTACTGCGCGACGCACATTAAAGGCTCGGGGCTACCATCACCGACGAGCAGTGGCGGTCCTAAGGGGGGGGGGGGGGGGGCGAAGGGGCGACCGCCCCCCCCCCCCCCAAATCGATCGCTTTTTATAATTTTTTTTATTTTACAGCCAAGCAAAAAGAGAGCACAGTCAGTCTTGATTGGAGGATCTGTGAGCTCGGACGATGTCTTCACATAGGGACGTAGGGAAGGAGACCCCTTTAAAAAGAGCAGACTCACTGGAGCGTGTGTGCTCTTTGAAATCTCATTTCGCCAAAATGAATATGGTGTAAATAGACCCTTGGCCGTTAGCTGCCAACTGTAGTATTTAAATTTTTCGCTAGTTCTGTACACAGTACCTAGATGGCGCCACTGTTACACCATTGCGCCTGTGTTTTCAGGGTGCGTCCCCGTGGCGCTTCAACCCCACGTTGTTGACCGTTGAATAAAGAGTTACGCTTCAGCCACCGACCGCATCGGACGTGTCCCTCCCTTCTTCTGGGGCTCCCGCGCCCCCGGCCCTGCCGGTCACCAACCACTTCGGCATGTAAGGACCTCGTCTCTTCCGCAGGCCCACGCAGGCACTGCTCTTTTTTATTTTCTCGGGTGACCGCATTTTCTTCTACATCTTTGGCGATGAACATTCCAGTCCCTTGCCTGGCCGAAGTGGCCCCTGTAGCACCACGGACATCCGCTCGGTTCCAAACCAAGGTAGTTCAAGAAAGAGCACAGAACGGGTGGACGGCGTCTATTGCATCTAGACCGGCTCTGAATAATAATGGTAAGTAATATTTTCTTTGTTTTTAAAAATAAGGACGACATGTTTTACAAGCGACTGCATTTATTTATTTGCTATTCTGAACTTTCTTATTTCATTTGATCAGTACGGTTCATTCATCTGCAAATTTGGATTATTCTAAGTAACAATATGCATTTAAGAACTGTACAATGTATATTTTCAGGCGGCCAATTCGTCTGGCCAAAGGGGCAAGCGTTTCAGAATCTACTCTTTCTTCCTACCACTGAGGAAAGAAAGCTCAACATCTAGCGCGGACGCTTTGCCAACAGCGTCTGATTCCTCTTCGACAAGTGGCCTGCTCTTGCCCTGCGTATCCTCATGGTCGTTGGACTTTTCGTCTGCCCGTGCTACCAGCTTTTCACAAGAGAATTCCTCCGAGCTGCGCCACACATCGAGCTGAATCAAATCAGTAAGTAATACGAACAACTGCATGAATATGCATGACTAATATGAATTTTACTGCACTCAACTGCGTGTTGCAAACGGAAAGTGGCAACTGAAAAGCACATGCTAATTTTTGCAGGTGGACGATTCATCTGCTCAAGGAAGCAAGCGTTCAAGAATCGAGTCTCTATTCGTGCCCTTGGACAAAAAGGATCTAGCTCCAGCGACTTCGCTGGTGGCGCCCCATGTTTTCTCATCGACCCTGTGCAAAGGTGCCGCAAGCGACTCCTCGTGCCTGCCCTCCGCCGCAGCCTCACCTCTATGTGCCCTTCCGGCGACTGGATCTGTCAGCTGTCTGCAAGAAGACACCTCCCCTCTGTCGGACTCACCCGGGCAAATCAAGGAAGTAAGTGAGCCGACCACTCGCGTGAGCACTTTCGACGTAGGAAATTTTGCTGGTAAAGGTAGGCCAGACGACTTTACGCTTTCCCAGTTATTGGAGAACCACTGGCAAGCGCATTTCCGACTTGCGCATTTCCGACTTGCAAACAGTGGGACTAATAAAAAAAAATCTTTATTCACAAAAAAGTGTGATGTCTCTTTGTTATTTAAGCAGCAATTTCGCCCCCCCTAAAACCAATGTCTGGGACCGCCACTGCCGACGAGGTAGGTGAGAACGGCAGGGAGGAGCTTCGGTTTCCGGGGTGAGCTTCCTACCTTCGACGGCGCATCGGTGTCTCGTGCACTTTGAGTGCGTGCGCGTAGCCAAAGCATGGCGAAAGGCATAGGGTGCGTGCCGAAGGACGGGCGTCCGAAAGACACGCGCCGCCGTTCTCACTCTGTCAGTGAATATAGCGGCTGCACTGCACTATCGGACACATAGGACGCCCATTTGAGCCGGAAAACTTCCTCGCTGCCGTCTATACATACACGCGACACAATTATGGCTCAAAGCTATCGTAGCCAGAGCCCTTGTATATGGCAGCCTGAGCTGCTGGACTAGCGCACCCTTCTTCAATGTGCTGCCTCGCCACAATCGGCCAGTGAGGACTGTGTGCATTACGACAAATATGGTTTCAGCTGATTTGGTGTTGACTAAACTAGGGAACCAAAAATTACCGAACACTGTTAGCCGAAATTAGGTCGTCATCTGCTCCTCCTTCCTACCGACGTTACCCTCACAGGAGTCCCTTCGGATGCACAAATTTTTTTCTTGATAATTTTTGGACCGCCTCGCGATCTTTCTACGCAAAACCGAAACCTCGGCCACACGACACCTTCACCGCAATAAGTTACTGTCAAGATCGCGAACACCGGAGGATTCGAACCTGCCACTCGAGGATCCATAGGCCGGTGCTCTCCCTCGGAGCTACCGAGGCGGCCACAGGGTCGCCACCCCGGCAACTAAAGCCGCCACGTACGGTGGCTCCGGTCAATACCACCACAAGACCGGGCCCACTCTCAAGGTCGCCGCCGGCAAATCCCTGACAAGCCCCCTAAACCAAACGCTCAAGCTCGACGAGATCAAGCGGCAATGTGGCAGACGCACGTTTTGCCGTTGCCACCCGCTAGCATCGTGCACTTTGCGAGATGCCGCAAGACGCGCTCACGGCAACGCAGACCGAGCTAGGCAGCACCGCCTGGCTCCACTGGTCACGACGTCGGACAAGCAAAAATGCACACGTTGTCTTCCACAGTCGGCGACGGGTTAATAATGTGGCAGAAGCTACAACTCCGACATGTGCTTGTTGCCTTCCATCTCGCTTCGGTTGCGTCACCGAAGGCCCCGCGCCACAGGCAGAATACGCTGCTTCTACCGCATTTTCAACTCATCGCCGACCATCAGCGGTATTGCTTTGGCCCAAGTCACCAAAACCGAGGTGCCTAGAACGCGTCTCCGACCGATGCGTTTCCCGCACCCAAAAAAAAAAAAAAAATGCGGTCCCTTGATTTCTGCTTGACGACGACGTAAAAGCGTCGTACCGTCGCCGGCCGCGGGTTGCTCACCCGCCTCGACGGTTTGCGGAAGCTTCGGCGGTGTACTTCTGGGAGAACGCGAGCGATAACGGCGACGCTCGCGTTCTCCGGCGCTCTTTTCCGCAACCTCTACGCCCCACCGCCGGGTTGGCGACATCCGACGGCGCAACGCTACCGCATTTGCGACGTCATTCGTTGCCACTTCGGAACCGCTTTCGACGCACAGGCGGAATGGGACGCCAAATGCACTGGTCCGAGACGCATCCCGGGCGGCTCCTGGAAACCCTGCTCACCTCGTCTTCGTCCGACGTGTTGCCCTCCTCGGCTGTGGACGAGGCGGCTTCGGCGGCCGAGTAGGAGTGGTTGTGCTGCACTAGGGCCCCCACGGGCGGAGCCAGGCGCGGGACGTGGGGGGACGGGAAGTTTGGCGCGGAGGCCGGCTTGGGCACCAAAGCCACCGTGGCGCCCCCTGGGAGCCGGTGCACGGGCACCGGGTAGTGGTGGGGAGGAGCCGGGCACGGGTAGCCTCCCCCGACCCCGAGAACCACAGTGTCATTCTCGCCCTGCACCAGACAACAGCAAGCTTCGTTCGTTGGCCCTCGACGATACCGAGCACTTCTAACAATTTTCATGCAGTGGAAAAGTCGAGAAATCGAGGTACAGCGATCCTCCTCTGACTACCGTAAAATACTGAGCAAGCGCCCACTCAAAATTTTAATATAATTGAAAAAAAAATGGGGACAGGTGCATGTGAGGTCCATCAATTTTACATACCTACTGTAAACGACTTATTTTTCACCGGCTCAATATTTCGCGATTTAGGTCAAAGCTGAAGTTTTGGAATAATTTGCGGGTTCTAATTTCCGCGACGCGGTGGAATCTCAATATAGATTCTAATGTGTTTACATCTTTCCGGTTTTGTTTGCGGGACCTATTTTTTTGCGAGTTGTGGGCGATTCGCGAAATTTAGGTTCTCGCGAAAATTAAGTCGTTTCAGTATATGGACTGCACATATTTTTTCAGATGTTTCAAATTTTGGGGGTGGGTGCTTAGTGCGGAATGGGCGAATGCACGGTATTTTACGGTATGCTCGCAGGCTGCATAAAGGGGCAGATGAGTGAATTCCAAGATGATCTATTTATGCCAATAACTATCTACGGGCTTCGAGCGCTGTAAAAAAAAATTGAAATTACGCTCGTGGGCGGCTGACTTCTCTGATAAAAATCTACTCGAAGGTCACGACCACGTCCCACTTTCTCCGCCTCGGAGCAGACACTAGGGGGCAACGTCAAACGGCGTTTTCTAGAAATAATCGCCTTACTACGACTCCTACACCCAAAGATTTGACGCTTTAGTTGAAACGTAACGCGCGACGCAGCTGAAAAGAGCAACCATAGTAACCTTCGGAATCTCAGCTCAGTTAACCATTTTCATCGGTCAAATTTTACGGGTGTGGCGGGGACCCGAGGTGCGGCCCGCCCGAGAGGAAGAAGGGCCCGCATATTTCTATTGCTGCGAGTCTACCGGGACGTCTTGCCATCTAGAACTGGTCATTTTTATTGACTAAAGCCCGACAAACTATATGCTACCAAAAACACCAGCTTCTACAAAAGGCGCTCGAGTGCCCCTTTAAGAAACAGACGGTATGGCTTACTGCGTTCGCTCTTCTCGTTTAGAGATTCATTCATTGGCGTCCTCGTCGGCCAATGCTGCAGTCTCTTTGGCCGCAGAGCGACAAGACGATTCTCGAGCCCTCGCAGACAAGGCACTGTGCTCGGTTTCGGAATAACGTGGTAAAGGCCAAAAAGCTGCCACCGACGTGAGTAAACGTGGTAAAGGCCAAAAAGCTGCTGCCAACGAGAGTAAACGTGGGTGACGACTCTTCCCAAACAGAGCGTACACACCGACAGCACATTGCCACGTGTGCTCCTTCAACGCTGCGATTGCCTCATTGGTTTAGCAGAGTACGGCAGACTCACATCTGGCGAAATGTTACTGTACAGATAACATTTGAAACTCGCTTTTGAGGCAATGTAACGTAGTAAAATGTCGCACAAACCAACTACGGGTGTGCACCAAGTCATTCCTGTACTGGAACCTAACCATAGAGCAGAATTTCAGCGGCAAATCTTCAAAAAGTGCTACTCTAAGAAATCTTCCGTAAAGTTGGCTCTTGAATCCAGTCTCCTTGTACATGCTAGGGTGCTTGACCAGAAGAGATACGTGCCCATAAGACTGGATGGGCTCCGTGGCAAGAATTGGTATTAAGAATGGAATTGCGCGACAGTTTTTCCTGATATTTCGAGAGCAGAAAATAAGTGTCTGGAGCGGGTCGGTACCGGAAAATATCGAGCATCAGAGAATTTTCGAAGCAGGCTGTGGGAAGCCTCCGAACTTTGATACATGTCCGTGCATTCCAAAATGAATACCTTGCAACTCCCCGGGACAAAACCTCCGCAAAAGTGGGGCAGCATTTGTGCCATACACGTTTCTGTTCTGTTCAAGTTACCCTCAGCACCAACAAGCACGAGAAGAACTGCAAACAAATGTCACCAACAACAGTCCATCTTACCTCTCCATTTTACTCTTACGGTACATGCACATCACTCAAAACCCAATGGGGGGGAAAAAAATAGTGAACACAATTATCCTGCAATAGTGTTGCTACGTGAAACGTTCTTGGTTTAGCGCTAGTAACCTCCAGGCATTTCTCCTCGAGCTGTGCCTCCAGATCTCTCCTCTCCACCCCACCAACTCGTTCACCTATCGGCCTTCCTTAGTTCGGACTCCTCTCCACCCCATCAACTCACTGATTCACTGACCCATTGACCTTCCCCGTTGATCGGCCTGTGCCCAGATAATGGGGAATGACGGGTAGCGGTCAACTGAATTTGTGTAAGGTCACATGACAGGAAGATAAGCGACGTCCTTTTCCCCCGCTAAACTTGGCGGAGAAATTTGCAGTTACGCTTTTTGAGGCTTCAGTTCACCTGAAAACCTAGCCTACAAACGTTTAACGTTAAAAACAGGCTTGGCATTTGTTTTTGCAAACACACCCTCCAACAATTATTTGTGTACCCTGTCAAAGTAAGCTGGCCAGCAAATAAATCAACAATGAAGGTCACATTAAATTTTTAAGGGTTTATGCGACAGCATCTGGCTTTTATCTTTTAACATGCAGCTAAAATCGCAGTTTTGTAGCACCCTTCAGTAGGCTAGTCTTGCCTCAGAGACAGCAAGGTAGCTAAAAGAAAACACAAAAGAGAAAAAAAATAAATAAATAAAAACGAGAGGAAAGGGCAGGGTTACTTACGGGGCCGGGCGGCTTGCGTCCAAACAACTTGTACTTCTTCTGGGCAGACCCCAGAAACCGGGGCAGGTCCCCCCCTTCCCCGTCTGCGTGAGACGACGACTCGGAGCACGAGTCCAGCCACTCCTGTCGCAGGGGTAACCGGGGAACGATGTGAGGACATCTCGACGCTTTGCAGGATGGCACAGAAAGCAAAGGTGTCGAAAGCAATGGCAAGCGGAGGACGGTTTTTAAGTAGCCTTCGTCTCTGTCCCCTTTCTTCAATCACAGGCATAACACTATGCCGTGCACGAGTTTCAGGACTGTGCCCCTCCCCCCCACGACAGTCCATTAATATATCAGCACCAAAAGTGGGCTTAGATAAGGTGAATAAAATAACAATCGCACCGAAGTACCAAAAAAAAGAAAAAAGGTGTGATGACAGTGCTTGATACTTGCAATACAATAAAAATTTGAACAAATTCCAAAAGGCGTTTTATATGCATAGAACTTATAGCTCCACTGTAACACCAGTGTCACATGACGCCATGCTGTCATGCGTCACTGTCGTCACGTGACATGATGGTGTCATTGAGGTTACATCTCGGATGTGGGCACAAAATTGCCAAGAGGTGGCCCTACAAATGCTATGCATTTAAGATGAAGCGGAGAAAAGACTCGATTTAAGGACTATGAAGGAGTAATACAGGGGACAGGAAATTTCCATAAATGTGAGAAAATATTCTGCAATAGCAGACTAAAGCCCCTATTTTTACTCAACCCAGTGCAATTCAGCTCTGCTGTCCAATCACCTTTGAGCAGTAAAGTCACATTGTGTAAGCAAAAGATCTCACATTGTTCACCTGGGCAATGTTACAGTGGCTGATACTTCGCCGGTGCAATTTTTGAACACTGAGTGGGCTTGCACGCAAACAAGAACCTCACCGTAGATGCACCCTTTTTTGTATTTCATATTTTGCAGATGCCTGGTTCATAGGCCTGTCTGTTGCAATGCTTTATAGAGATTCAGGAAAGTTTTCTCTAAAGACTGTTGTAATACTATAGTGTGCCAGACTTGTGGGACTTCAGCAATATAGCTGTAGAGATTGGTGGCCCCAATGTCTCGCACCATCTGTACCAACAAATCGAGGACAAAGGCGCTCGGAGAAGCAGCAATTCACTTCCGACAGTGCAATGTCCATCTTCGAGGACAAGATCTTTTTGGTTTATTTTTCTGCGCTTTCCATCATTCCCGCACCATTTCCTCAGACGCACCGTCTAAAAGAAATGCACACAGTACATGCCCAATCCCCACTGCAGTGTCCGGCACGCGAGCGTACAAAGGGAGCCCTTACATGATCCTCCGAGATGGAAGGCACACGTTCCGAGCCCATGGACGAGACACCCGTGTCGCTGCTGTTGTCTGTCCGGTCCTCCGCCACAGAGAGCTGGACGGGGTACGGGCCCGACGCAGCTGCAAGCCCAACAGAAACGGCCGAATCAAGAGACGCTCTCCACTACAACAGTACAGAATGTTAACGACGAAAGAAGAATGTGTTGGCAAGAGGTGAACAATTGGCGACGAGAATTTGCCTCGCCGCGACGTAACAAGATGCGATCCTGGCTACTTGTTAGTTTCAAACAACAAAAACGACGGTATGTGCAGAAGGCGCAGCGGAAGCTTGGAGTAGTCGCATTATTAAACCGACCCTATCAACGCTGGCAGTCTGGCGCTACTCTTGTTTCCGTCGACAAAAAGAGAATTAATACTTTTAAGACGCCGTAGTGTGTTTAGCCAAGTGTGGAAAGCCAACCACGGCGACGCTTTTGGTCGCACGCATTGGCGATAGGTGCACACAGCAAACCGGACTCGGGTGACGTCGTCCCTACACATCAACTCTCGGATAAGCGAACAAACCTGGAGCTCATTTATCGTGCTTATATCAACTCCGCGCAAAACTATTACATAAATACTATATGCCAAACGCTATCACCAACCAGAATGCATGTCGGACAGTAACTAATTACGTCGCTCCAGTCTGCCACGAGTGACGACGATAAAAGGGGACAGTGCCACTTCTGAACGTTTCACGTGATGCTGAATTAACGCAGAACAAGAGAGCAAGGAATGGGGACACTGAACCTTTGCATGCACCTACTCCCTTGGTGGCATTTTCAACACTTAACTCCCTCGGTGACGTTTCCAAACTCAAATTACAAGGTCACAAACAAATCAGACTACAATGCTCACATTATGTGCCATAGGAAAGTGAAAATAATGTGTTAATTGGTTCTCTAAAAGAAATGCTGTATCTGAACCCATCCCACAAAGGAGCTCCACTCCAAGGGCAAGGGAGGCAGTTGTACCAAGTGTTGTTGATAAAGCCAAATACCCATGCAAAACTCAAAACAAGATTTGTAGATATACACTGTGCCTCCATTGCTCTGTTCTGGTGAATTTAAATGTGGGCCCGAATTACTAGAAACTGAAAAAAGATTACCTCACACTCCATTCGTGAAGGAAAGCTTTTTTTTTTTTCAGTCAATCACTTCAGTGTCACGCCTAAAAATTCTGGTATGAACGGTCCAACAGCTTAAAAACGGTATCAAATAGGAATTATGTAAAGTTCAGTTCAGAAAGAATGACCACTCAAAATGAAGAGATAAATGGTGAAAAACATGGGGTAGGCTATCTTTGGGGATGCCACAACAAAACTTTATCAAAAATTAGTAGTAAACACCCTGGCACCGGCCATAGACCACATGACGCGGGAACCGATACCGCAGATCGCGGACACCGCAAATCTGTGTATCACGATGCGATAAACATGCTGGAATTCTCTACCAACTCCTGTGTCACGGGAAAGGATACTGCAGGTTGCGGATGCAGCAGATTCGTGTTTCATGGTGCGAAGGACCTGTGAAAACCCGCCGAGAACTCGCACCTCACGAGAACGAATACCGCGAATCGCGGACGTAGCAGAGTGAAGTTTTATGGTGCAATAAACACGCTGGAACCCGCTACAAAGTTGCCTGTCACGAAAACAGATATTGCACACGGAGATCGGGACAAAAACACGGGTACCCGCTATGAACGCGCTTGTCAGCCGGTACAACAAATTGCGCAATAGGTTAAATTCCCGTCGTACATCGCGCGACGCCCGACGGGAACCGGGGGGTGGGCGATGTTTCATAATTTTTATGTTTGATATTTAGCCAGAAAAACGGGATGGGCGATCTCTCGGGCGGGTGTCCTCTCGGAACTTTACGGTATGCACACAACGCACAACTCTGTCCCAGCCAATTCCTGCAAACATGTTCAAGCAAGGAGAAATACTTGCAGCTTTTTATTAAACATCACCAAATTAAAAAAAATAATTGTCACATTAACATTTTCTATTGCCATGACATTAAAAGTTTCAGCCCTGTGTTATTGACAATGCAAGGGTTTGGCAGGGAGTTCTGTACTGAAAGAAACTGAGGCAGCAGAAACAAGCTTGCATTGAGAGATAGCTGAGGAAATTTTGGCGGAAGTGGGAAGCAAGCTCTTTTCTGAATGTGTTGGTCTATTGAGTTGGGCCTTTTCCCATTTATTAGCATTTCCTCCAATCTCCCCAAGACCCAACTGCCCTGCTGAAAGGGACATAGAAAAGTTTATTTAGTAGTAGAGAAGGATGAAAACGGCAAAGACAATATGAATCGAAGAAATACTACTGGCTTTCGTAGACAAGTGCTACAAACCATAAACTCAGATTTTCAGATTGCGAGAGGCTTTTGTTCCGGAGAGGCACTATGATCCTTTGCCAGGGATCTGAAAAACGTCAAATGACCTCTAGGTCGAAGTAGCTCGAAGTCCAAGCTCCTTAGAATGAGCTTTGAGTATACAAATAATTGTGCAGGATCTAGGATCCAGAGAAGCTTCCTGTTCATAGTTTTAGCATTTTGTGCAGTCCACATTAAAACGAGACAAGTTTTCTTCTGCATTCCAGTGAGGCCAATAAAATTACTCCAATATTGTCAGGCCACTATGACCACTACCATGACACAAAATGTATGGGGCATGCAACGTAGTACCTAATGGCAACCATGTGATGACCGATTATAAAAGCTGAAAATATGCACCCAAAACGATGGCAAGAGGGCTTTCCAACCAAGATGACTACATAATACAGCAAAACAAGACCTATAAAAAACGAATTCAGTCTGCCCCAAAAATTGAGGTCTGTGTGTTTGTCCCCATTTCAACCTTCCATGCTGCAGTTTTGTTTTATGTAACAAAATGTGACCTTGAAGGTTGCTTCACAGGAATTATTTTTTGCAAATACATGCATGCAATGTCGCACAAACATCAGTATCATTGGCGCTGAGAAAGGGGACGACTATGAACTTCCAAAAAACTGATGCTTAGAATGTTATTTAGCAACATTTGCAAACCCACCATACACAGGAGGTGTGGCCCAAACCTTGCTAACGTGGGCAAACAGTCACCTCTGATAACAAGAAAGAGACTGGACCAAAGCAGGTCCCTAAGTCATACAAGCACAATAAAAGCCTGCCTGCTATCAGTTTGCGCAGCAGGTTCACCAAAGATAAAAATGCATGAAGCTTTTCTCTGCTCGCCCCTCGTGAAACCAACCAAGCAACCTACCTGCCTTCTATCAAACAAAGTTTAGAAAGGAACAAACCTTAACTTCCAATAGTGCTATAGCAAGCTTCACATAAGTAACAAAGCCTATCCGGTCAGTCGGCAAGCTTTAATCAAGCATCATTTTCACCCTTTGTGGTCTTTGTCGACCCAAGCTGAAAACAAGATAACCACTGAGCAGCATAATCTATGCGGACGTTCTCAGCCCTGTCCAATGGAAAACAACACAATGTTTCACTCTTAAAAGATATTACCTCTGCAGAAAAGAACCGAAGCCATGCAACGAGGACAGAGCGAAAGGCATGACACGGTGACAAATAGGTGAACAGGAGGGAAAGGGAGGGGGGGATATCTTCCAAAACTACAGTAAAATGAAAAAGCTACCAGTCTTTACTAGGCATCAACTATCTTGTGCTCCGTTATCAAGGCTAGTGTAGCTTCAGCCAGTGTTGGGCAAAATACAACTAAAAGTACCTGAAGTAAAGTACAAAGTAAATGATAGCTTGTGTACTTCAGGTATAAAGTAGTAAGTACACTGGGCACAATGTACTTCAAGTAAAGTACTATAAATACAATGTATTTACAAAATATGAGTACTTTTTAACACAATCTTTCAGGATTTCCTTTCATTCTCCTATACAACGTTTTTTAAAAATTGGTATGCATTGTCCCAGTGGTAATGCAATCAGTTTTTTCAAAAATAGTGGCAAACATTGGATAAAGTCATATGGCCACAGACTAGTTGTTTTAGTCTCGCTGACAAATTATCTAACACAATAAACTTATAATGAATTATTTGTATCGGTCTTATAGCTGCCATCACTTCACTCAGAGAAATGAACGGGTGACATCTTGAAAGATGATTGCGTGTTTTCACATGACGATAGGCCATTCTTTTCCTTTGAGGTAATCTATTCAGTCGTGATAACGGCAATGATTCTGAGTTTTTCTTTGAAGGTATATACCCAGCTTTATCTGATTTAGAGATTAGTGTTTCTGGTGTCCTCAATCTACTAATGAAACTTGACTGTAAGAAAAGCCCTGGCCCTGATGGAATTCCAAATTCTTTTCTTCGCCGATATTCACTTTGGACTTCAAAATACCTATCTGTCATTTTCGAAAAATCTATTTCTACTGCAACATTACCTCAGTCTTGAAAGTCGGCTAAAATTATCCCCTTGTTCAAGTCAGGCAACAAACAGGTTGTTACAAACTACAGACCCATTTCGCTCACATCGTCTTCATGCAAACTTTTGGAACATTGTATACAAACAGATATCTGAGTACCCTCGAGACTAATTTTACTCTTTCCCCGCAACAGCATGATTTTCGTCGTGGCTACTCCACCTCAACCCAACTTCTTGAATTCACTCACGACATAGCTTTAGCTTTAGATAAAAGAGAACAACTTGATGCCATCTTTGTAGATTATTCCAAGGCTTTCGATAAAGTGCCACATCATAAGCTTCTTCAGAAACTACAAGTGATTTTGAATAATACGTCATTAGTTAATTGGATCGAAGATTATCTAAAAAACAGATCACAGTTTGTTTCATACAGGGATGTTCATTCTAGCAATGTCTCAGTTCCGGTGTCCCACAGGGATCTGTTTTAGGACCTCTTTTGTTTTTACTTTATATTAACGACGTCGCAAATGGTCTTCCAGTTAAAATTCGCCTCTATGCAGATGATTGCATTTTGTACAACGAAATAAACTCGGTAGATGATCACGCCTTGCTAAATGACTCTTTTGAACAGTTTTTTAATTGGAGTAAAAAGTGGCAGATGGAAATTAATTTTGAGAAATCTGTCGTTATGTCATTTACTAATAAGTAGGAACCGTCTGCTTTTAGGTATGGTACTGGTAATATAATTCTGCGTCAAGTTTATGAATACAAGTATTTGGGTATTTTTTCACGCCTAGTCTCAAATGGGATAAGCACATCAGTTCTATTTGTTCTCGTGCTCTGCAAAGGCTAGGATATGTCAAAAGAACCTTAAAATCTTCAACTATGGAAGTTAAAATAACTGCGTATAAGACCTTGATTAGACCCATCTTAGAGTATGGTTGTGTGGTGTGGGATCCGTAACTAAAGGGCGATATTAAGCAAATTGACGCAATACAATCAAAGGCAGCTAGATTTATTTGTTATAGATATGACCGCAATTTTTCTCCTGCATCTACCATGACTGACATAGGACTTACGCCTCTTGATTCTAGACACACAGTAGAACGGCTTAAGCTCCTACACAAAATAGTGAATAGTAACTGCGCAGTTAATCGGGAAAAATATGCTGGTTTTGTTACTGAATCACGCATTCGAAGCTTCCATCCTTTGAATCTTGTACCGTACAGGGCCCACCTTAACTGTTTTAAATATTCTTTTTTTCCTCGAACGATAGAAAACTGGAATAACATAAATGGATCAGTTCGCTATTTCGATTTTGATAGGTTTGTATAAGAAATACAGTAGGTGTTCTGGTATGGTGCCTGGAGTCTGCTATTGAAGTGTGTGATTGTTTTTGTACTCTTTCATATTGCATTTTTCACGGTTTTCTAAGTTTTGTTTCGTAGGGTGTGTGTTCATCTTTAATCGTTGGCCTTTTTGAATGTATATGTTTTCTTTCCACTCCTGCGATGACCTCATCGAGGTCGCAGTATTTTGAAATAAATTAATTAATTAATTGTTATACTCATCATCATCATCATTTATTTTCCTTGAGGGCCCGTGGGGCATTATACAAGGGGGTGGCAATAGAACAAAAACAAATAGAACAGTAAACACAATTATAACACTGTAAACTAGCTGGGTAGGTTAGATAAAGAGAGGGTAATGGCTTCAACAAATTTAGTAGTATCATTAATAGAAACAATGTTATGAGGTAGTGAATTCCAATCCTCGATGGCCAACGGTAGTGTGGAAGTCTGGTGAGAAACAGTTGATGATCGAATTGGACGTAATTTACATAGGTGATCTAGACGCGGGAAAATACGATGGGGAGGTGATAGCAGTGATTCTTTGAGGTGGCTATTGTGATAAATTCAATGGAGGAGAGAAAGGCGTGATACTCGGCGGCGAAGGGAAAGTGAATGAAGGTTAGCTGATTGGCGTAATCCTGATATGCTGGTATATGGTGAGTAGTTGTTATAAATAAAACGAAGGGCTCTGTTTTGGACGGATTCTAGATTATTTGCAAGGTAGGACTGCCATGGGGACCGTATAGATGAGGCATATTCTAACTTCGATCTCATAAGAGTAGTATACGCTAGTCGTTTTACGGAGTGTGTAGCAAGTTTGAGGTTACGGCGCAAATATCCGAGAGAATGGTTAGTATCAGAAATAACAGAAGTTATGAGAGTAGTTTATGATAAGTCAGAGGTGAGATGAACACCCAAGTACTTATAAGATGAGCATGCTATTACTTGAGTGTTAGATAGGTAATACGAAAATGGTGTGGCACGCGAACTGCGGGAAAGTGATAGGAATCTACATTTATTGAAGTTTAACGTCATCTGCCATTTTTCGCACCAATGGATTACAGACTCTAGGTCTTTCTGGAGAGCATGATGATCATGGTATGAAAGAATGGGTCGGTAAATGACACGATCATCGGCGAAAAGGCGCGCAGAAGAAGCGATATTAAGGTGGAGATCATAATATAGATTAGGAACAGAAGGGGGCCAAGTACGGTTCCCTGGGGGACACCTGACGTTACGGAAGAGGTGGGAGATTTGACCTTGTTAACGGAGGAATATAGCTTACGGTTAATTAGGAATTCAGAAATCCACTTAGTAACAGGGAGATGAATATTAATATCGTTAAGCTTTGTTAAAAGACGGTGGGGTACTTTGTCAAAAGCTTTAGAGAAGTCAATGAAAATGGCGACGGTCTGAATATTCGAATCGAAGCTCGAATAAACATCAGTAAGGAAGGCGGTTAGCTGGATTTCTCAAGAGTAAGATTTACGAAATCCGTGCTGATGTTCAAAAAGAAGGTTATGAGAGTCAAGAAGAAAGTTTATTATATTTGAATAAAGTATATGCTCCATGAGCTTAGATGGAACACTGGTGAGAGAGATGGGGCGGTAATTACTTATTAGTTGGCGATCACCAGTTTTGTGAACAGGTATTACGTTAGCTATTTTCCAGTCACGTGGAACTATGGAAAGCGTGAGCGATTGTGAGAATATGTCACAGAAGAAATATGTTTAGTGTTTATTAATACTTTCGAATTAATTTGGTCGTCTCCAGAGCTCGAGGAGTCCTTTAGGTTTTCTATTGCTTTCAATACGCCTGCGTGGTCAATTATGATAGGATTCATCTGAGGGTGAGATAATGGGCACGAGTCGGGAACATTTAGCAAGTCTTCTTTAGTAAAGATTGAAGAAATTGTTAGGGTAAAGAGCCCTATCTTCGTCTGAAAGTGGGATGCCGTTGTCGTTTATGAACTGCAAAGGAAGAGACAGAGCTGAATTGACCACTTTCCAGAACTTTTTGGGTTTATTTGTTAAAATGTTGGGGAGGTCTTGAGTATAAAATTTGGTTATAGCATCAGTAACGGCGGTTTTGTATGTTCTAGCACACGCATGATATGCATTTCCCACGAGGCTGAATTGTTGACAGATTTCGCTCGTTTATAAAGTCGCTTTTTCTTGTTAGCATGACTATGCACCGTTTTGTTATACCATGGGTGACAGTTATCAGATATAATGCGGGTCAGTGGGATGAAGCGCTCAACTAAGTGGGTTAGTTTATTTTTAAAGAGCGTCCAATTTTCATCGACGGTTCAACCTCAGAAGTTGTGTATAATACTGGGAGAGTCAAGGATGTGAACCCGTGGCCCTTTAAATAGAGCTTAATTTCAAGGAAATCGAATTTGAGGAATGTAATTTGAAGTCTGGAGTTTTAATTTTCTCAGGGTGTACCAGAAAAAAAATATAAGTAAAGTACAAGTACATACTCAGAGAATGTACCTCAAGTAAAGTACAAGTTTTTAAAACCTACTTTAAGTAGTACTTTAAGTACAATGTACTTAAAGTACTTCCCAACACCGGCTTCAACAGTGCTCCAACGCTGTCAAATCTATTTGCGAAAGCATCTGACTGAGATGCAAAACAAAGCTCTGTGCTCTTGCAGCAGAGCAGGGATGCGGCACTATGGAAGCTACGCTAGTCTTCATAATGTAGCACATAATAGTTCATGTCAAGTGCAACTTTGCAGATTCCCCATGAAAGCTTGACCTCTCTGTCTTTGAAGCGGTGAGAGCTTAAGTTTTGGCAGTTCATCCTACCTCCCAAACTAAAAAGACATTGGGAGTAAAACTGACCCAGGCAATACAGCACATACATTCGCCTTCCTGTATGACAACAGTGTCTGCTGCCTGGACAACATGCTAAAATCCAAAATAAAATCAACCGCCTTCCCACGTGGACACGAACTAGAGAACATCCATCAAACCGATCGCCGGTGCATGACGCAGAAACGAAAGCCGCCATCGCGCGCTCCCGCGATGTCGTCATTTGCCTTTTTTTTTTCGGTCAGTTTACGCTTTACTGCATTTCTCACTGTCCAACGCTCCAAAATGAACTGTGTGGATGAGAGGCAACCCAACGGCCACCGACTTGCATCACCTAGCGCAAATGTCAGTGAAAGAAACAAAAGATTGGATCAGTTTTTTGTCTGAAGGAATCTACTAATTAAACAAAATCTCAAACAATTATTTTTTTTATCACAAATGTTTCTGGTAGAATTAACATTGTTTTTTTGTTGTTTTTTTTTGTTTACAAGTATGTCGTGCAAGGGTGCCAGGCCACCTGATTCCCCTTTCATCTAGACAGCTAATACGCATGACTAAGCAGATTGAGGCAACAAAATGGCACGATTATAATGCAATTAAATGCAAAGTTGCAAGCGACCTGGACAGGAATGACGAAAATAATCCCTGGAGAGGGGGAGCAAGAGTGACAAAGGACAAACACAAATCTTCAAACACAACTAGGCGACTGGTGCGCGACCGAAAAAAATCCGCCTGGTCCGCGCACCAGTCACCTAGCTGTGTTTGGGGATTCGTGTTTGTCCTTTGTTCCTCCTGTTCCCCTTCTCCAGGAATTATTTTAGTCAAAATGGCATCTTTTAGTTGCCTGTGCAGAACATGCAGAGTAACACAGTAGAAGCTTTGAAGAATGTCCGTGCAAGAATTAAGTGCACCTTTTAATAAGGAACTATATCTTCAAGAGGCCAATCAAGCTCAGTTTATTTTTAGGTAATGTTCATGCAAAAAAAAAAAGGGGGGGGGGGGGGGGGCAACGTATCTTTTTTAATATTAATGGAAAGCCAAATCACGAGTACTGCCTCGGCTCTCTTCACAGCGCAGAAGCAACGAATGACAGCCCTATTTCGTTCCAAGAATTATCTTCATACATTGAGTTAACAGGACTGAATCAAAACTTATAATATACCTCTCAGATTCAGAAATAAGTTAAACATGTTTATCTGCTAATGACAATCGCACGCTCGTATTTTGAACGGATGGCTATATTTTTCGTTACAAAGGACGGATTCCAGAGAGCGCTCGAAAATCAGCCATCAGAGAGCGCGATGCATCACAGGAGCTGGATGGAGCAACTGACGTCACAGACGTGACGTCAATTGGTCCAGCATGGGCAAAGCTGCTTGGGGGCTGGCGTGGTTGGGAGCTCCGCCCCTTGGCGATGTCAACGCGTTACATACAACCTGGCCTTTTTTAGTTGCTCCTCCTCGCAAGAGTTGAATAAGCCTGGAGAGTGGACATGGCTCGCACGCACTCAGCTTTCTGCCGTACTTCCGCGGAGCGGCGCTCCTTTAAGTGCACAGCGAAGTAACGCCATTCGATTTATTCCTTTTAAATAATGTTTCGGTGTCTTTTCGAGCAAAACATTGGTGTCTCCATGGTGTGGCCAGAACGTGGTTGACATTTAGACAATAAAACGTGAGCTAGAATTTAGTTGCAGTATCCCTTTAACAAAGCAAGAAAAGTTGCAACATCTCCCTTCCTTTACTTTTTTTTTTTTGTAGTTGCTGTTACAGGGGTGGAACTCATGAAATGTACTTGGGAGCAGCCATGGGAGCAGCTGAAACAGCTGTTTTTGAGCAGGTTGGGAGCAGCTAAAACTACATTCTGGAGCAAGCTAGGAGCAGCTCAGATCAGATTTCATTGCACTTCAGCTTGTGTCATAGACAAGCACGGGAGCAATTTCAATTGTGCTTAACAGCACAGATGAACACGAGTGGTTCGGAACCTAGGTATAGATGGGATAACAAAGTAACAGATGCAAAAGCTTGGCCTTAGTGAGAACCAAAAAGCAAGTACCATATGTTTCTGAAGATAGTGTCCTTGATATTTTCTGAGTGGCTTTCAGCTGCTCAAAATGCAAACAAGCACTGCTTATAGCACAACCCCAACGTGCTCGACATGGTAATTATATGTGCGAACCACGTGACGTGCGTAAGCAACGTACGTGCAGTTGCGCAGAGGAACAGGGCAACAAATTTTGAGTTTACCCTATTGTACAACTCAATATCGAAGCAGCAGACTACGATTAACGGAGTTTTCGTATTCGAAGCGATGAGCCGCAGCAAGATTAAAGTACGCCGAGCAGATCTACCGCTCGGGTGAGAGCTGCTGGCCGGCAAGGTTTCGGATCGGACCGCGTTTCAGTTCAATCTTGCAGGAATGCGGTTCCAACTTGTAACGATAAAGCACTAAAAGGTATCTTTTGCTAATGTGTTTTTAACTAGTTGACGTCCGGAACCCGGGCCGCAGAGCCTCAGGCAATCTGACGCTTAACAACTCGACCTCACGTCGGCCGACTTGCTTAAAGGGATTGTCCGTTCGAAACCGGAAGTACTTAAGTTTTGGCACTCGTTCCGTCGAGGGTGCCTTCATATAGACATACATTATTTTTATTTTGATATATGATCTCCCCTTCTTAATTAAACCTTTCAAGAGCATACGTACGAAACTGCACCCCGAATTTCACCAGTGTCAATGGCTAACATCCATAGCTGCTGCGTGACGTCACAAAACGCAAAGGTTTGTCGGATGGTCGGGATAACAAGCGCTGGTCGATGGATGTCTTGTATTTTGTTACGAATTATTTAGTCTCCTAGGCTGTACGCTACTGAAATACTTTTCTTTTAATGCAGTTCCCAAGTGTGTGCAAAAAAAGGTCAAGCCTTTTAGCAGGATATTACTCGAAAACAGCCATAAACTTCGTGCAAACGTATGCCGTTTCGCGAAAACACAACTGCGACGGCCACCGATCGAACTAGGAGCTCTTGCAAAACAAAAGATGAAGATTTTTTTTTTTTTTTTTTGCCTCTGAAGCAGCATTAGGGTACACCTATCGGTGAATCTACTGGATCGGTGATGAGGCTACGGGTCGTTCCCTCGGAGGCGTTATCCGCGGGTCGAAGGCAAGCGACGAACCGTTCAAATGCATGTCGTCACTTGACTTGGACGAGCTTGGTGAATCATAGCCACGCTTTATTTTTTTATTCGCGGTTCAAACAGAATCGGGCTGCACGCGTGCTAAATACAACTTTTGGCACCGGCACCGTTCTAAATGACCTAGCTGTTGGTTTCGGTTTCGCCGCATAATCAAACCGATTGATCCGATTTGGGCGAGGAGTGGGTGGACGTAGTTGAATATCGTTGGCACAGCATCACACCTCAGCTTACGAGCCTTCTGTCCACTTAGAGCTCAGCTCGTAGCTCTCTTTTTTGAGATGATTGCTGCATAAGCGGGATCTCGATCTTGACGGGAAACCAGTCCCTACGCACGGCGACGGCCCATTTTGCTCGTCACTGCACATCTCGCGGAAAAGTGTGGAACGTCACGTATTGACTCGCTTGTGTTGCCCGGTGGTTGTGGCACCCAACCTCACAACAAAAACCTCACCCATCCACGAAACAAGTTGAGCGCAACAACAAAAACGAAGCACGCTGCGGCGTTCACTCGCAGGCAAACAACGATACGGGAATGCTCGCTTTGCGTTGTGCGACGTCAGAGCTTCAATGTTGCCAACGAAAGCCGCGTTTATGCTAGGATGCGATTGGAGCAGTATAAATTCAATTACTCTTGCAGAGGGGCATATAAAATTCAGACTTTGCGCCTATGATGCGTCTCGAGGCAATAACAATGATATTCAATTGTTTTCCCGAATACAAAATTTGACTGGACAATCCCTTTAACCGCTTATGGTTGAAGAATAAGAATCCAGTCGCAGGTGATGCAGCGCTTGGACTCCGACTCCCGAGTTTTTCGCGCGCTTCCGACTCGGGATTCATAGGGAAAATAAACGGAACAAAAAATTGCAAGTCCGACCAAGCTAAACGTGCTCATTGTTGCCAATCGAGTCGATAAAAACCGAAACCAAGACAAAATATAATTTTTTTGGCGCACGTTTTGCGATTTGGAGCACAATGGCGCGAGGTATACACCGACACGCGGGCTTGACGTCACGGAGCTGCGGCGGCGCTGCGATCGCGCCGGAGCCGGGGGGTGTGGGCAAAAGCGCGCACGTTTCGCATGGGCGTCATAGCATTTCAGCATGCCGCGAAGCTGTGTTGCCGTTAATTGCACCGAAATGTACAAGAAAAGTAGCGGAGTGAGTTTCCACAAGTTCCCGGCAGACTCTGAAAGGCATAAAAGGTGAATAATATCCGTGGATCGAAAAGAATCGTCGCCTTGCGCGAACGACCGTTTGTGCGGCAAACACTTTCTTGAAGGAAAGTGCGGCTTCCATTTCAATCTCCGTCCCGAGGCTTGCTTATGTGCAGGGAAAGCGTTGCCTGATCAAGACCACCGGGATTTTGTTCCCATGGTGTTCGCGCACAAAGCATCGGCCAAGCGCTCGTCGGAGGCTCGCTACGCCCGTGCTACCCAGCACAAGAGGATCGGCGACAGAACGGCAGTGTTGTAGGCGTTACCGAAAAAAAGTAACGAAATACGTTACTTTGTTACTTGCAAATAAAAGGTACGCGTTACCGAGCTACGTTGCCTAAAAATAAAAGGAACCAGTTACCGCTACCGATAAAAAGTAACGCACGTTACTTCTGCGTTACTTTTTTTTTTTTAAATTACAATTTAACACATTTTACGGTTTTGACGATACAGGTCATATATCAAGAAACAATATGTTCGTGCAGAAACTGAACATAATTACTTTATCTCGTTTTACGATTTCACCTAAATACTCACGAGAAAAAACGCAAAGAAAAACATGGCTTGACGCCTAAGACACGGAAAAAATTGAAGTGTAATTTCTTTAAGACTTGGGAAGTAGTAACGAGTAACGTAACTACGTTACTTGAAATAGTAACGTAAGAATGTTACCCGTTACTGTGTCGAAAACGTAATAAGTATGTTACTACGTTATTGAAAAAAGTAACGCGTTACCGGCAACGCCGTTACTTGTAACGTGTTACCGCCAAGACTGCAGAAAGGACAAAGCGTTACTGCTTGTCATGCCTTGTGGTCATGAGGGTAGGAAAAATATCATACCTTGACTTGAAGACGCTATGTGTATTTAATCAATTAATGAATACACACACTTCCGCAGACCCACAGACTGCTGATCCCGCCGGCAGTGCGGAAACAGACTGGAAGTAATCGTAGGCCTCGAGAGACTTGCACGCCACCGTGTCGGCCGTGAACTGGCTTGGCGAAAAAACTAAATAAACGACGACATGAGCCGTCGACTTCGGTGGCAGCAACTTTACGTCGGAAGTCCAGCAGGCCTTGTTTACGGCGTACGGATCATCGAAGGCAACGTCGTCCACGCACAGTTTGTCTCGATACCGCTGCCGTTCAGGCTCGGGCAGCGAGCTCAAATATTCGGGCATAGCATACGACATACGTTGTGAGGAAATACGACGCACAAATAAAGATACAAGCGTCCCTACAACGTCAACAACGAGCGCACGCCATAGAATGCAATGGCGAAAACACGGAGAGCCGGGCTGCTCTTGCCCACATAGCTACCGCGCATGCGCAGCATTCCGGCTTGTTGGTAAACAGAGTCGCTCCGCGTGTCGGTCTATTGGCTGTGGCGCAGTTTCCGCAAAATGGTGCAGGATGGCGCACACAAATGCATCTGGCGCAAAATGGCACAGCCGTTCCACCCCTGTGTTACGATTGTCTGGGGATAGTAAGTGCCATTTCTACACTCAGTTTAATCGCAAGTCGGAGAGCGGCTTGCATTACAGTTCGATGGAGGTATTCAGGGAACACCAAAGAGTGCACCATCATGGCGCTAGTTGTCCCTGCGCGTGGTCTCTGAGAAGAAGCGTCTCTGAGAAGAACGCACCCAAAGAAAGATGGCAGGCCGTTGAATCAAACTTCTGTTGTTTTTATTTGTAGTTTCCACCGCGCACTGAAGTAATCACCCTCCTCTTCTCCCTTCTTTTAACTTGTTTGTTATCGTGATTTCGGGATAGGCGCTCTACAAAGAATGTCGCCGGCACCAGGCACTATCAGCACGTCAAGGCGATGCTGGCCCTTCGACGTAGCAAGCAGAACTGCTTGCCGATTACCAAAGACGACAAAAACGACCAAGGAAAAAAAAAAAAAAAAAAGGAAGTGAAGCTCGGAGGGTCATTGACCTCGATCGTGCCCGCGTCGGCGCTCGGCTGGAACTCGCGGTTCGATGGAGCTAATCGAGCGACGCCCAAAGTGCCTCGTCACGACGCGCGTCGTCTTCGTGCCTTTGACGTCACCGGCTAGCCCAATCACGGGCCGAGAGAAGCCCAGGAGCCCTAAACTCGTCAAACACAAAGTTGGAGCCGAAAGTTCGCGGAGCGCGCCGATTGGACGTCGGCGGAAAAAGCGCCAAGTCATCGTTTAGAGGCCCTGAGGCCCTAAACTCGTCCAACACAAAATTGGGGCCGAAGTTGACGGAGCGCACCGATTGGCCTGTCACGACGATGACTTTGCGCTTTTTTTACCCACGTCCAATCGGCGCGCTCCGCGAACTTTCGGCTCCAATTTTGTGTTTGACGGGGTTAGGGCCCCGTATCAAGATTCACTGCGCATCATTGCTTTACTTTGGCGGCGCTGTTTTGGTTGGCTTCACCAGCTCGCAGTGTCGGCTGCAGTCGGGTGTGACCTGAAACGGAGTATCGGCGACGTGCGCGACCCAAAGCGTCGTCGCAATAACGTTCACTTGTCTTCACTTAGATCATCATTTTCTTTTTCATCGACAGAAATCGACTCAATGCCAGAGTGTCAACTGAGACGCTCTCCTCTCGGTGTCACCTTTCGTATTCGCCAGTCTCGGGCTGTTTCAAAATGTTCAAATGTCAACTGTGACGACCTTGGTTTAGGACGGGATGACTCCGAGCTTCCACCGTTATTTTTACGCACGTCGAACCGCGATCGATAATAAGTAGCCATGAACTCATGACGTAACGGCGAGGCGAACTCTTGCCGCGACGTCACGAACGGAAGAAGGCGCCACCGAAACATCTCGGCGCCAAAGCCTTTGCTGAACACTAAAGGCCCGTTCACACATTTGCGACTCCTTAGAACCAAAATCTCACACTTACTCACACTGACACGCTGGCGCCATCTATGCGGTGACCCTGGAACTGCATTTCATTAGAGCGAAGGTTTGGCGGTATTTGCGAAATCAAATGTACGTATTTATCCTCGCTAAGGTTTTTATTTGTACATGGCATACGAGAGCCGAACTACCCAGAACACAACTTGCGACTCGAAATTCGTTTCCTTTCCGCCCGAAAACCGCCGCTCGAGAACTGGCCGGTTTGAGTCGCGCTCACTCCCTTCTCCGTGGTCACATGCAGTTTTCTACGGTTTAGACACAACCACCAAAGATTATCAAAATCGCGAACCAATAAGCAAAAAATTAAAAAAAAAAATACATTTTTTTTTTTTTGCTTCTAATAAGTTTGAAATCCGTTGATTGAAAAAATGAAGGAAGTTGCTTATAGTGAGTTCGTTTCACGGCACTCGTCTCCACGCGTGCCCACTCGCGGCGTAAAGCGAGTTCGTTTCGGCCGGCACTCCACGAGCGGTTGCACTCTCAGAGTTCGTTTCAGCGGCGGCACCCCACGCGTGCATGCACTCGCTGCACCAAGAAAATCGGGCGTGCGCCAAAATGCAATCCCGTCATGCCTCGCTCCGGCGAGGCCGGCGAGGAGCGGGAGCAGACGACGCTACGATGTGTCGCGGAACCGAAAGGAAAAAAAGTAGATTTTCTGATAGAAATCGCGTCTCGCGGTCAACGGAATCAAACGCGAGCTTGAATTGTGAGCGTCTGCTATTTCATGAAGGAAGCAATTGACATCCCGAGCTTTATTTGCAGGTTTCAAGTCGCTCTGTTGCCGTACAGACGCTGAAATGTACCAGTGTGTCAAGAAATGCTCAGAACAAACGCGTCAGCGGCTTCCGAGATGTTTATCACCACCCGTGTGCGGGTGAAAAATTGAACATTTGTCGACAAAACTCCCCCAGCAGAAACCTCTGACTGCCCAATAAGCACCAGAGAAAGCTAAACATAGTGACTTTACTCAAGGCTTGGGCAACATCATCATGTTTAACATTTACCTACGTCAGCTAACTTGCCCCGTCGAATTTTTTTCGAGAAAGCTCTCGTTCTCGACGTCCTCACCAAGGCTAATATCTGATCCACCTGTAATGACGATCGAAATCGAAAGTCCCACGAAAAGTTTTGCTGGATATTCAACACAGACTAATTTTAAGCCGTACCCTTTCAGTGGTTCACACATAATACCATGCTCAAACGGATCGAGCTTCTGCTCTGACAGCATCATCAGTTTTCTTCAGTGTAAACGGTTATAAGAATTGAAAGATCGCAACCAGCTGCTTTGTAGACAGCTGGGTGCGGAAACGTACGCCGTCTGTAACTATCTCTACGGTAGCCGAGTTGCTTGAAGTCATCAAGCAACTATAAACTACAGGTTTCAGCGTTCAACGTTTGTAGATAAACGTTGGTAGTGACTGCACTCTCGCATCCCCACCCATCACTCCGAACAGAAAGGCGCTAGTTTCGGTTTGGGGTCGGTAGCTTTTCTACGACATAGATGGCGGCAGCATCAGTGTTCTGCACTCTGTGCATTTGGGGAGTTCATTTGAGTCCAGTTCTCCGTGCAATACTGTGCGAGTGCGATGCATTCTGGGAGAGAACTCGAACAGTGCCAGTGCGTGTGAAACGAACTCGCTATTAGCCACATGACTTCTCGTATCTTTCAGTTTCGAGCATTTGCGCTTTTTTTACTATCTTTACTATCGTGTGCAATTTACGCCCGTCCCAGTCGAGTCAGACGAACGCAGATGGAGCAAATAGAGATAGAAAAATCCGGTGCACAAGTCTTTCCATCTAAATAACTATTTTTTTTTTTTGCAGGAGATTGAGAGATTACTTTAATACTTGTCACACAAGATCCTCCCACGGGTCACGTAGCTTTCAGTTATGTGGGGATCTCGACGCACCAGAGCGACGTGAAATGCGATGCACCTTGTACATTTAAACGTTAAAACCTCCGTACAAAAAACATTATATATATACATATATATATACACGTTTCTTGGTTGACTCCCCCAGGGTTATCCTAAACGCGCTCTTTTATCGGATTTCTTTTTTTAATGTGTTGCTGAATTTTTTTCTTTTAACCATGGTTGCTGGGCTATTGCGCATGTACACATCGCGACACTGTTAGCGCGAACACGACATCGGCGCATTTTCGCATTTTACTTCTAAATAACATTAGCGAGCACGAAATTTTATCGCTTACATTATAGAACTAAATGAGCTCTTTCCGTAGCAACAAAAACTTGGATGACATCCCTTGGTTTTTAAAGAGAAAAACTGGAAAAACCGGCGATCGCTTGTTCGCGCTAACAGTGTCGCGCTCTGTACCAGTTTACGCAGCCGTGCCAGTGACTTCTGGAGAGAAATATTTGAGTGAAAAACCCGAGACTGAGGTAATGACAGACGACAAGGAAGAGAAGGAGAACGTCTCAAACGCAGCTAAACCTTTATTGGGCTAAGAACCCCGTATATAGGATTGGAAAAAAGGAAGGAAAGGTTTTTCACTAAAATGTTTAATATACACCAGCTCACTAGCGCCCTTACGTTCTGCTCAGAGAAATGTGGCTTTTCATTTTTGTATATATCTGAAAACTTAAAATAAGGCTGCTATCTTGTACTTGCTGCCTGCTTCATTTCTCTCGTTCTTCCGGTGCAGCTCCAAACTGTTCCTACACTAACAGTTCGTTCCCTCCGAGTTCGTTGGACATGTTTGGCGACACAGTTTCAAGTAAGCATTGAACCACGATATACGACGATGACTGTAGATTGGAGTGCCATGCACTGCCTCAGACAAAGTCATCGAGGTCGAGATTGACCGTCTCAAGGGTGGACTATACTTCGTTTCAGCTTCGGTCCGAGCGCGGCCGATGTTATGAGCCGAAGGGCCAATCAAACAGCGCAAAAAAGCGCAACGTCATGGCGTGCTCTTTGCGCTTGATAGGACTAGCCGGCGTAGGAGCACGCTCAGAGAAACGGTGAATAGCGGCTTGTCCTATCAACTGCAGGGAGCACACCATGACGTTGTGCCTCTTTCGCTGTTTGATTGGCCCTTCGGCTCTAACATCGGTCACGCTCGGACCGAAGCAGAAACGAAGTATAGGTCTTTACAGATGGACCTCGCGAGACTCCTTTCGGAAAGAACGAGGACAGTCCAGAGGACGTCCTGGTTTGGACATCCCGTGTATGTCGTCAGCGCGTCATTGCGCTCAACGGGAGGTACAGCGGAACACACTTAACTGTGTCGGCAGAGAAAAATCGGCGTTTGGTGTTGTACCAAGTATCACCACTTGAAATGCAATCACCAACTCAAACTCGTGTCCCCTTTCGTTCTTGCTCCGTAGCGTCGTAGTCTCATTTTCGAGGAGTGACGACGTGCTCGTGACCGACCTCGAGGCTGCCAAGTAGTCAGCAGGACCGGCTGGGAACGACAGGGAGTCTTTTGGGTGCCGGGCCTTGAGCGTGGTTCGGCTGGGCGTGCACGCTCTCCAGCTCAGGAAACACCGAAGGTCGCGCTGAACGCCGGACAACTGAAAGACCTCCCTGCCGTCCTCATTCCGTCAGGAAATATGGTGCGATCGCGATTCAAGTCAGCACAGACCCCCGTTCTGAGTAGGGTCCCCATTAGCGCAAAAAAAAGGCTGCTTTCAACTGCGCATGGTAACGAGCGAAGTCGCCCGTTTACAACCCCAAGAGGTTGCACTGCCACGTCCTAAAGGTCACTCGTTTCCCCTATTTCACGATTCTGACGGAGTCTGCTGGAATCTGTCGTGTATGCCATACAGCATACCAGGCGGATGCAGAAACGCGAGGAAAAAAAAAGTAAAAAAAAAGAAAAAAGAAGTCGCCACTTCACGTCGTCGACCAATATCCTGCGATCGCACACACGCACACCAGTACTTGAGCCGTTTTCGCTTTGCTTTTTATTCGCTCGTGTTTGTCTCGCTTGCTTGCTCGCCGAGCGAGCGATAGCCCGAAACGCCTCGTAAGCGCCGACCAGATAAAGGACACAGAAAAGCAACCGTCGAAAATGGAGCGCCAGAAGGCAGCTGCTGCGTCATCGACCGCAGCCAACGGAACAACCGAACTGCGCAGGCGCAGCAGAGCGGAGGGGGCAAGAGTCCGTAAAGATAAGGTGCGTCAGCGTTTTTTTTTTTTTCTTTCGCTTTTTATCCGATGCCTGCAGGCAAGCCGCCGCCCCGATCGAACACACATTCCCTAAAACCCCCGCAACAACCAACGCGATGCTTTTTAACCACGCTGACGAAGCCAACAGGGCACGATCTACAGGTCTCGTCGTTGGAAGCCAGCCAGACATGTGCTGCAGTCGGGGAGACCTGAAGACGACGACGACGACGGGGGGAGGGGGAACCGCTGACGATCGATGCAATGCGGTCATCCCCACTCAAATCGCGCGGTCATCTGACGCCTGCAAGAATTAAAGGAACAAAGGCGGCCGACTATGTGCTGCTGCCATCAATACGGCCACAAGCAACGGGATCAAAAAATAAAAAAGATGAACAGCGGGCATCGCGCCATCGCCTTATTGGAGCCACGTGCGCTAAGAATAGCCCGCTCGACCAACGCACACCGCTTATCTCTGCACACCGGGCGAATGCAGACGACTTTGGGACACGCGTTCTTCCTAAACAAGAATCGCTGCCTACAAAACAACAACAACAACACCCCCCCCCCCCCACCCCTCCAAAAAAAAAAAAAAAGTCACGTGTGTTTTGTTTTTTTACCTGACCACGTGCGTATCACGCAGATCGGCGGCGGCGGCGGCTGGTCGGCACATATGAGGCCCTCCTCTTCGTCATCCTCGTCCGACAAGGGCAGGCACGTGATGTCCGGCCGAATCACCAGAATCTCGGGCTGCTGCCCCGCGAGGCACGCCATGCTGCTGATCAATCGCGGTGCACCTCCAGCGAACACCTTCCTTCGGACCCCGGGGGCAGAACCTCACGCGGATCGCTTCACAGCGGGCGGACGCTGGCTCGACAGCGCCACGGATGCCAGCTCCAACGCGGCACCGATAAGACCTCGGTCGACACGGTGACGCAGCGACCCGGCATGTTTCGACGAGGGAGGAACCGCAGCACGTCTTGTCGCCACAGAGGCGCGTCCAGCGAGCCGTCGATCTCCAACACGAGCCCCGCTCGAACGTCCGAGGGGGACGCCGAGTGTCCCAGATGTCCGGCGGCCCTCCCGACCCGCCGATGAGCTGGCACAAAAAACGCTCCCAGCCGCGATCTTGCTTTATCACGGCGCCGAAGACCTTGGACCGGTCGGCCACTTCCTCGTCGTCGTCGTCGCTAGTCGTCGGGTGCCGCACGCGCCGTGTTCAGGGCGCTCTCGGGGCGTCTCGTCGAGGTACCCACGACTCCCCGAGCGTTCGATCGGCGACAAAAAACAACTCCTAGGACGTCCCGAGGACCGTGAGACGAGAAAACTGCCGAGCCAGCAACGTCCTGGCCGTAGAAGCCCGGCGCACCGCATTACAAAGCGATAAAATGGCGCCGAGTCATCGCCGGCAGGCGACCATGTCGCCATCTCTCGCCAAGGACGACAAGCAGGCAGGCGCGCGGCGCGAGAGCTCTCTCATCGGTTCGCTTTAATTTTGTCTTTTTTTTTTTTTTGACCGAACCGGCCAGCCGACGTCTGCTCTGCTGCGCGGAGCATGACGCAACGCTTTGTGGCCTTCCGCGTTTCGTGACTAGGCCTTATCGTTTGTTGTCGTCGCTGCTCCATTTATGGGAACGAGGCAACAATGGTGTCACCCAGTGATCACAACAACTTCATTAGTCTTCCACTAAAAAAAAAAAAAAAGTTCCTCCGTGGCGGAATATTTAAGAATAAGAGCTCCTTATCAAGATCCCAAGATGGCCGTCAACCTCTCGCCCGGACTGGTTCTGTCGGATGGTCGATTCCGATAAGGTTGCAAATGGCAGCGCTCCGTCGCGCATCGGTCGCTGTTGCTAACAGCATCCGACAGGTGCATTCGGCATTCTTATCTTCAGGCGCACGCTCTCCCCGCAGCTGCCCAAAAGCAGTCCTGGAGCTGATGGAAGAAAAGCTCCACAACGCACTTCGTTCCATCGTGAGGAGAGAGAAGCCCACGTACTCACACGAAAAACGCAAGGTCACAGCGCGCGCTCTGGGATCGATTGGATCGGTCGAGACCACGGTGACGTAGCCTTCTCGCTCTCGTAGCGTCGGCTGCGCTGGGACTCGATACCGATAGTCTTCGGTTTAAATCAGCACGACGACTCAAATCGTCGTTCCAAATAGGCATTATCAGGGCCCCGTCGATTTGCTCAGTCACTTGCACAAACCTGGCCGCCGAGCGAACGATAGTACTCAGTGGTCGGTTTTCGAGAATATTTATTTCTTTATTTATTTTGTACGTAGACGGGTGCGACTATCGGTTGGAATCGAACAGGTCATTCATAGCCTTCGCAGTGCTGTGGAGACCCCCGGCGTACCGGGATCTCTCTGCAGTGTTGAAGGGATGAAGCTGCCACCGTCCTATTACAAGCACTATTCGCTCACCATTCTGTGTACCACTAAAGATACCTTGGGTGTATTCCATATACATCGATAAGCAGCACATAGCAACGAAAAAAGGTAGTAAGGCAACCGAACACGGACACGCTATTAGAAAGACGGACGTTCCTTCTAGTTTGTGCCTTCAGTTTCAGATTTGGGTCTTCAGGTCGCGGAGCAACTGCGGTTCTCAGATTCCCAAGGTCGTAAGGGCGCCGCCATATTGGAATTGTCGTCACTTCCAGTATGGGCGAAAACATTGTTTTGCCGTCGCCACGCCAATAGAAGGCATTTAGGACATAAACGTAACCGTCACACATTCTCGTTTTGCCTCCCCTCTAATTTTTTACTATTTGCAGGTTGAAACTTTCTCATATTTTTTCGTCGCCCATACCGGATATGCCTACTTGGCGGTCGGGGGCGAGAGTAAGTGGAAAAGATAGTAATTCGAATAAGAGGGAAAAAAAAAAATTGCATAATTTATTTGGAAGGTGATCACAATTTTTTCACTGAGATTTTTCGTAAATCAACAGCCAGACGACATGAACGAGTCCGCCGGCTGACACCGGTCGACATGAACGACCCTTGAATCAGACTCCCGAACTATCGAAACGTTGTGTCCCAACCACGAGGTCGACATTCGGGTACTGCGATATCAAGATCTCCGCCTGAATTTCCGAGGTTGCCTACGCGGTTGCGAAGCAGTATACAAACACGGCCATCCGCCATACTGGAGTGTGAGCTTTCGATTGCAACACGCGGTAGTTGTGTTCAGCCTTTGTTTGCAACAACAATACAGGCATACTATAATCGGTGACAGCTAAACCCCTGCAGTAGAACTCCGTCTCTAGCACACGCTCGTTGCCTGCCGCCGGCCCTTGGCTGCGCATCTGAGGACCAGGTGTTACCAAAGGCGGAAAGCTCGCGATCCAGGCATCTACTGAGTTATTAACCTGAGGTTTTGACGCGACAACGTCTTACCCGAAGGAGTGCATGTAGGGAAACTTGTTGGTTCCACGTGACACACTTCCGGCCCGGAATTTCGAACTCCCTCTGGATGAGCCACCCGTAGATCGCGATGACGTGCCATCGCAATGACAGCGCTTTTCTGGAGTCTTCGGCTATGCACACTCAATCAACCATTCAAGTCTTCATCTAAAACCATCTCCAAAATATAATTTTCGATCCTTTTTCTTCTGTCGGTCCCGGCCGGCGCCAAGGGAAGGAAGGGGGAAGGGAAAGAGGGGGGGGGGGGGGGGGGGGGGAAGACGGGAGCAGAACGCGGCGAATCCTGAGTGCTGACATCGAGTGTCCCGAGAGGACGGCACGAAGACTAAAACTTGCGACTGTATCGTATACACAACCTACCCGTTATTTTACTTTTTAAGAAGGGCATCAAGGAGACCACTGCACTGATCTTTCACCTGTCGACTCGACGATTGCAGCTGGCTACGGCTGCTTATAATTGCCAGTGTCGAAATGGCAAGGTTCGGCTTGATATAAGTCATTTTAATTTAAGGTTTCCAAAGTCACATCCCAGCGTACAATCTCCACAGTCCAGCATTGGCTTGTTGGTCGCTTTGAAAAGCGAGTAAAACACTCGCGCACGATCGCTGAGAATGACACCGGCCAGAAGTCCCTTTTAGGGAAGCGGCATCAAGATCAAGGGTGGACTTTCGGCACTCCTAACTGATATGGCAACTGCGAACCATTTAGAGGAATTTGCAGGGAGAACACTAGGACAACCGAAGGTAGAAGCAGCTGTAGTTTTTGGTGCCATGGAGAACACTACCAGACATGCAAGAAGTGAAAGTATGCAGGTTAGGAAACATCAAACCCTTGAGATACGCATCAATACCGACAACACAAGCCGAACATGGTCCATGGTAGGACATGAGTTCTCCCTCGGGAGTGAAATAATTAGAAGTAAATAAGAAGCATGGTTCTCCGGCAGTCCGTCTGCATTCGGCAGAGGCCTGTCGATGATACAAATATGTCCACCGCCGTGCACCGGAAATGATTTTGGAGCGGATTTTTGACATGCCAAAGCAACGGATTAGCGCTGGCCAGTGGCGTAGCCAGGAACTTTTTCGGGGGGGGGGGGGGGGGGGGGGGGGTGTCCATGACTTGAAGTGCGGAGAGGGGGTTCCAAAATGCATGCGTATATTATAGACCGACACGCGGCCCTGACGTCACGCGGTTGCGGTGGCGCTGTTGACGGCACTGCGCATGCGCAGACGCTTCACTTCACGTGAATTCTGTTTCTGCGCACGCGCAGTGCCCACACCTGGTGTGGGCAAACGCGGGCTTGTTTGTAAACAGCGTGTCGGTCTATAGGGTCGGCTGAATTTCGGGGGGGGGGGGGGGGGGGGGGGTGGACTGAAGCTCCATAAGGCGCGAAGACGGCGAACGCCATATGACATTGCGGTTTTGGTGCTGCTTGATTTGTTCATTGGCTCATACCGTGCACTGCGCTTTGACTTGTGCTCTTGTTTTTAGCGCTTATCAACCGGGCGAAAAATGCTGAGTCACTGGGATCATGAGCAGCGCCTTCCGCAGAGCAGCGCATGTTCAAGACGCGTCCCACACAGCCCAGTAGAAAACAGATGGCAGCAACACACAGGTGATTATTGAAATGACCTATAGCGGTGTGGTGGAATGCTCGCTCCTCGCCCATGAAACATCCAAGTCAGCTCAGTGCAGTGATGCTGTTTCAAGAGCCACTCCGACCACGCCCTAGCGTCGCGCCAGCAGGCCCTAACTGAAGCATGAAAGAGCTCGGATAAGAACGGAACCCATTCCGTTGAAAAGTACAACTCATGCAAAGCCGGTCGTTGCATCGGTGCGGAGGAGCATCCTGCCAGGCACGTTACCCAGGGAGGGGGGGGGGGGGGGGGGGGGCATGGGGTCCGCCCCTCCCTCCCCCGAAATCTTCCATTTTGCTGGGACCCCCTCTCTCTCTCTCTCTCTCTCTCTCTCTCTCTCTCTCTCTCTCTCTCTCTCTCTCTCCCCCCCCCCCTCATACAGCATTCTGTCATGAACAAACAAGCGATCGCCGGTTTTTCCAGTTTTCCTCTTCGAAACCAAGGGATGTCATGCAAGTTGTGATTTCGACGGAAAGAGCTAATTTAGTTCCATAATGTAAGCGATAAAATTTCGTGCTCGGTAATACTACGTAGAAGTAAAATGTTAAAATGCGAAAATGCGCCGATGTCGTGTTCGCGCTAACAGTGTCGCGATGTGTACATGGCGAAGTCGTAGGGCATTTTAGACTTCACGTTCCGATCGATGATGCGCACATTAAACCATAACGTCGTGATGGCATCCGGATATCCTTTACATTCGGACACGTTTCGATAGACACTAGGGAATTGTAGTAGACCGTTTCCGCAGCCCGCTAAGCACCCGGATAGCCTTCCGTAATCCGCCACAAGACCTTGAACTATGCAGACAAGGCTGGCGGCGCGCATGCGCAGCTGCGGAGTTTTGTTCGGGGATACCGTAGCGGAGGAGAAAAACGATCTACTACAACTCCCTAGTACTGTTGTTCCACTTTTTCGCCACCGCTCTGCGGTGCGACTGAAAGGTCAAAGTGGCTTTTTTTTTTTTTTTTTTTTTTTCGGTTAACACCGAATTTCCGAAAATGGATTCGGCATACTTTTATCGGTTTTTATCGGTTTAAACCGAAAAATCCGAACCCTAGCTATAAGACATGATCGCCCGCCAAAAAGTGGACGAATGTGCATGAGCAGATAATTAGAACGCGGAACGCCGGCGTTTGGCTCTCGGATTCGAAAGCGTTCGACGGGTAGACAAAGTGGAAACCCGCATACCCGCTAAAACGTGTCACCCTAAGCTTTATGAATCTACCAAAACTTAGGTGTAGTGTCAAACTACAGTTGACACTACATACACTTAAAGGTCAATTTGTGTTTGTCCTTCATCCCCCTTCTCCAAGGATCATTATTGTCATTCTTGTCCAGCTCGCTTGCACCTCTACATTAATTGCCTTATAAATTAATCCAAGTACAACCCTGGTTTTCTGCAGGGAAGGTAATCCTCTTAGCGCTCCCCTCTCTAAAGCTGCGAGGGGAGCAAAGTTAGAGCAACGTAAAAAGAGGAGAGGATATAGGAAAGAAGGGGGTGGGCAAAAGTGGAAAGCGCGAAGTGTACGTCGGCCTTTAAGCGGCGTTGGAGTCAGAGCTGAGTCAGAGTTCGCTGCCTTCTCACATTGACTACCGTATTTACTCAAATATAGATCCGCGTTCTTTTTTTCTCGGCACATTATTATTATTATTATTATTATTATTATTTAAATTGGAGATTAATCAGCTACTATCACGACCAAATGAGGCAGACCCGTGATAGTACTGAGCATAATTTCAGAGCCCATCGCGCTATCCCAGGCGCACCCCCGTGTCATCCACTCCTCCCGGTGCGAAGTGCTGAAGCTCGGTGCAAGCGCGACGCTGCAAAACGACGAAGGTTGACGCGAGAGGAGCACGGTACGCTCTAGCTACGACACAAAGACAAGTGGCAGACATGATAATAAAGTGATCTGATAAGGAGTAAAAGACCCCGCCTTGTAACAATAACCGCCATACCAGTATTTCTCTCATTTTGCTAGCGACCTTCTAACATCGCCGACATCGTCTGCAAGTTTAGACGATGACGTGGCCAGCGCGACTGATGAGCAATCTATACTTCGTTTCACCTTAATTAAAGAACAGTAAAATACATATCCGTAACATTTTCTTCTCCATCTACTTTGAATATTAAGGGTCAACCAATATTTTTATACACATTTTATTTGTTTGATGAAGCCCACCTCGGCGCAGGTGTGGGGCAGTTCTTTGTAAAAATGAGCATTTTGGCGCGAGATGTAGCAGACTCGTTCACGGTGCATCACGTGACACTAGAAAGTCATCGAGGCTACATGCCACGGACCCAAAATCCCCGCAGCTAGCTCTATAAATGCTATGCCTTTAAAACGTCGATCGCGCGCACCAGTCACCTATAGGTGTGTTTTGTCCTTTGTCCCCTTGTTCCCCTTCTCCATGGATTATTGCCATTATTGTCCAGCTCGCTTGCACCTTTGCAATAATTGCACCTTAACCCCAAGGTTTTTTTGGTTTTTTTTTTTTGTCTAAAACAATGCAAATAAAAAATACCACAACGCGAAAAACAAAAAATTCCCTACGCGCGTGCACGCCTTTTTTTATTTTTTGCGCGCTTCTCTCCCGCTCCTGACCTCCTCACTTCTTTTGATTCGTGACTTCAAATATAAAATTTAGAAGCTTTGTAACTGTAAGCGACATCTCTATAACATTTAGTAACGGTATTTGTAAAACATGTTTTAACGCAATTACAAACGCACTACGGCCCTTCTTTTTGCAATACCGAAAATCTAAGTCCGGTGTGATGTCGCCTCCTGCCTTTTTATCCTCCCTCGGAAAACATGGCGGCGCTCGACGCATGTCGCAGAGGGTGATCGGTGAGTTGGGAAATCGGACGAAGTGGTCTTTTTTAGGTGCCCGACGACCTCTCAGACTTTGAAAAGGAAGTCGTCAAACGGTCAAAACAACTGGGTTTCGTGTGCGTGTATCGTAGTTTCGGTAGTGACTCCGCCGGGGCAGCCTCTCACGCAGAACCGGTGCGAAGTGGCCCCTCACGTCGCTCACAAAAGACCACTGCGCGTTCTCTTCGACCTCGCACCGGTTCAAAGAATTTGAGATCGCTGAAAGGGCCCTAAAAGAACTTCGAACTCGAAAGTCAAGCGTCGTCTGCTCGCAGCGATATATGCGGCACGCACGGGCTAGCCCACATGGCGCGTTTTTCCGGGCGTCCTGACGCGCGTCTCGGCTTGGCGCGCGCGCTAAGCCAGACCCGCACGCACAGTCAAACCACACGCAGCGCTACAGGGCAGCGCTTCGCGTCTGCGTTTCCGAAGCGTCTGCCCAACGTAGCCAGACCCGCTTTTATTCGCGGGACGCCAGCAAACACGACACGGTTCGGAGGCGTCAGAGAAACTCTGCTCGCAGGACGGCTCAATATTTAAAGTCACTGCACTGGCGCAGATCGAGCAAAAACTTCAAACTCGGCATTTAGATTTTCTTTTTTTTACTTCACAAATATTGAGTTTTCAAGTTTCGAATTTTGAGGATTATGACCAGGCATCATTCTCAATCGCTTCGTATATATAAAAAAAAGTGATCTTGACGTGTCATGCCTTTAAACAAAGGCACGTTTATTTTTTTTATTTTTTTGCGGGACAATGCATTTATTTGCTTACAGGGCTGGCAGGACGACGCAAGACTTTGGAGTTTGGGAGTGCATCAAACCTCCACATCCTTACCATATCTTGCTTAATGTGATTATGTTTTGTTTACAAACCAAAAAAAAAAAAAAAACATATTTGAACGGAGGAAATTTTCAGACGCCTTTCAGGTGATATCAGCACCACAGCAGTATTTTAGGGATCAGACATCAAAATATTTTTGGAAGGATTAAAAAAAAAACAAAAAAACTTCACAAACAATGTCTCAAGGGTGTTGAACTTTTGAGGTGTATATGTCAAATATTCGCAATGTTTCATGACCCTGGGCAGTGTCCTTGGTCAAACCGAGAACTTTTCAGTACACGTCTGAATGCATGGCTCAACACGAAGGAACCCAGATACATACTGTTCTCTACATCTTGGGTCGCCATTCTAGGTGAGCCTTCGACATGTTTGAATTGTACGAGGTCAACGACAAGAAATATAGCAGTGTGAAAGGGAGGTATGACGCTTAATTTGGCCAAGCAAAGAATGTTGTCTATGAGTGTATGTCTCAACGGATTGGAAAAACAGGAGCCCATAAAAATATCAAGAGTCAAGACGCCGGCCTAGATGCCGGCCACCTGAGGCAAAAGCCAAGTAAGCAAGCTGTGCAGCGCTCCACCTTACTCGAAGGTAAAGCGAACTTCACAAGCAAAGCAACGAAATGTTACTGTGAAGGGTCATACCAGCAGAAGGAAGTGCACCTGGTGCAAGACAAAGGGTCTTTATGCGCAAGTTTGCAGCCAGATTCCTAGAGGAGAAAAAGGTATCTCTTCGTTGAAACAAACATCAATACCAGCAGCCTTTCTCAGCATGATTCAGGAGTTCAGTGCCAATCTCAGTTCTGAATTTAGCGAAAAAGTTGTTTCAGAACTCTGCGGACATGCGTTGCAGGTGATGTGGAGGCTCGACGCCATGATGAGGTGGAAAAAACTCCACGAGGCAAGTTGTTTACATCCCTCAATAGCTTCACTCTGCCCTTGTCAGATCGCCTGCCATCGAGGATCTGGGACTCGTCAAGTTTCTATTGTACATCAAAGTTCAAACTCATTGAAATGTGCTTCACCCAAGTTTTCAACGGCTTGGGGACCCTCCCAGGCATGCACAGTATCCGTTTGGAGCCCTCCACGGTGCCCTTTTTGCTGAGCATCCCATGCCGCACGCCCATTCCTTCCTTTGTGGACGGTCATTGTGAAAAAGCTAAAAAAGACGGCGGATCAAGGACGCTATTCGTCTAGTCAAAGTCCCAATTGACCGGTGTGCTGAAATTGTTTCAGTCCAGAAACCTTCCAAAGATGTCAAAATTTGTGTAAACTTCAATGCATGTCAATGCCTCTACCACCTTATGGGAACGATATATCCTTTCAACTGTGGAAGAAACGCTTGGGCACCTAGGAGCGGCAACCGTGCTTTTAAGAAGGCTATATCCTTTTAAAGAGAGACCCTAGTCTTAAAAAACAAAATAAAAAACATTATGTTTAATTACTATTTTTTGTAAGTTACAAACAGCATATATAGTAAGAAGTACTCTATTCAGCAAGTGGATATTTATATAGTTACATCCATTTAAAGTTCAATATTGGGCTGTTTGCAAGCATGTTTGGAAAAGCCTTTTCTATTTTCTCTGAATTTTTTCGTGACAACACAAAGTTTTGCTCACAGTCTCTTTTGATCTAAAATTTTGATCTGAATACTTTTTTTTTTAGAGTTTAATACCTCACAACTCAGAGTGCAATAAGACAAATATTTAAATGAAATGTTAACTACAATATTTTCTAATCGGCAAAAACTTTTGACTCATTTCTAATTCTTATGAAAAACATTTTACCTTGTAATACCTTTTTTCTAGAATGATGTTAAAATTATAAGAATAGTTTCGTTGCACTGTCTACTCTTCATAGAACATGCTGGCATATTTTGTACCACTGTGTTTTGATGGCGGTATTGCAAAAAAGTTGGGCAGAGATTTTGCGATAAAAACGATTTTCTTGAGAACCATAATAGATAGGAAAACAATCAGTTTATGCTTGCACTTTGTAAAAAAAGATCTTAAAGCAGCTTTAATATAAATTAGATCAGAAAAGCCAAAAAGAAATTCCAAGACCAAGGTCTCACCTTAGCTGTAGAAGAAAAGCTTGGAGAGCAGGGGGCGGCGCCCGCACTTCCAAAGTTGGACACCGATTTCGGCTTGCACCAAATCCGTCCTCCGTCATGTCAGGAGCTGACCCCCCTCATAACCCCAACCAGATGTTTCTGCTTCCTTTGGCAATACCACTGGTATTGGAAGATTTTATCTCAGAGATCTTGACCAGACTGTCAAACGCACTAACATTATGGACATATGCTTTTCTTCCATAGAGGTTTTAAATTATACGCTAGAGGTTCAACTGGCGCTAGTGTCTATGCGACTTCCGGGAGGCAAATTGAAAATGCGCGTGAATTTTGGCTTTTCGCCAGAAAGCAACTTGGATAACTTTTATTTGGGTCCTACGGAGTAGTATGTAGCTTTATTAACACTGAAAAAGTGTAATTGCTTTAGTTACAGAAATTTTCTTTAGCAGTGACTGATGTTAAAATTTGCTGTATTTCAGGTCCAAACCTCTGTTCCATAGCAGGTATGTAAAAGCAAGCCACAATTCTAAGCAAAATAACAATTGAAAGGAATGTAGAGTGTGATGCTTATATATTGCTAATATGCAAGTCCTGTCACATATATGATAATTACCCTGTTGTGCAACTTTACAAGCGGTTAAAAACATTCAAAACATAAAGAATGAAGTATGTAGGCCATGAAAAGTGTATCTTTATTATTTCCTATGCCAAGCAGCTTTTATCAAGCACGTGTTCTAAAAAATTTCGAACGTGCGGGTGATATTTTGAACGCAGAACAAGGTCCCTCGCTCTGACCAAAACCCGACACTCTCGGGTGGAAAAAAAAGCGTTGGCTCTAGCTTGAAGAGTGGAACGGTTTCAAGACTTTATGAGGGATCTAACTGCAATCTTTGAGAGAGATAGCCAACCTTTGCCGACCCACTTGAGCAAATCGGCATTGGACCAACTCACTCCTCATATTCAGGCACTTTTGCATGCATCTGATGCATTTCAGAAAAAAAAAAAAAAACACAATGTCCCTTGCAAGAACACCACGACGGCTGATAATATCTCTGGGGCTCCGACGAGGGAGGGGGAATTGCCAGGGACACTGAGCGGCACCGAAGTCCAATCTTTCACACCAATGACGGGACTCAGAGCTGTACTCCCCATGCGGTAAAGAATGTCCAAAAGAAAGACCCAAGTGTGCCAGATTTTATGGGGGTAGCACTTAAAAAATTGAATGACCCCCAAAGGCCTTTCGACTCGTCTTTTTGGCAGTACAAAGGAAACCTGTCTCAATGTGAGGGCAACAGACACTGAACCGGCTTTACAAGGAACGTCAGGGATAGGACTCTGCAGGCGATGCACAAAGGAAGCTGCCCATTGGTCGAGCTCATTGCTGGAGCTGAGAAGGGTTGTCAATAATTGCGTTGCGTGCGCAAAATGTCCTGCACAAAACTCATACCATGTGCAAAGAGTTCTCTGCTATAACAAATGGTTAGGAAAAATTTGTTTCAGCTACGAAGAAAGGAACATTTGCTGTGTGTTGAGTGCAGGCCTCCCTTTCAAGATATCATATCCCTATGATCGTTGACAAAAGCAGAAGCTGCCATCAGGCACCTGAGGAGCATATTTGCTCGCCATGGCATACTTGCGACTGTAGCGAACGACGACGGTTCAATAGTTGTTTTCCTGCGTGGCTTTCACAGACTTTGCTCAGAATTGTGGTTTCTGGTACAATACAACCACAGCTTTCGTCCCGAGGCTAACGGAGAAGCTGAATGCACCACGCAGATGGTGAAGCCTCCATTCGAGAAGGCTAAAGACCTGAATGTGGGCCCGCTTGCTTACTGCGTTACCCCAGCGCTACAGGACAGGGACCAGCATGACGCCTCTTGGGGTGCCATCTGTGCACACGGATCCCGGTATATACCTGGAGTGATGTTAGGAGGTTGTTCTCCACGACCTCGATAGACCACCTTGAGTTGCCGTTGAGGACCGGGGGATCGTGCATGAAGCTAGTTGCTGAAGGGCTAAATGCGTCAGTGGTGATGCAGAGGCGACCAACAACTAATCGGGTTAACAAAATTGACAAGACTTTACTTCAATAAAAAAAAAAGAATCAGTTACATAAAGACGACAAGTGTGAACAAATCATGCGCTGTAATAGACTGCCGCGCACGGCTTACAGACTGCAGGGGACGCGTCGACGTCCGATGGTCCTACCGCGCACTGCTATGGATGGCGACTACCTTGCAGCTGCGAAGACAAAGACGCTGTCGCGCACGACAGGTAACGCGGCGCACCGCAGGAGCTGAACGTCAGTGGGGTTGCTCACGAGCCCGTTCCAAAACTCGGATTTCTCTGTCCGGCCAGGGTCTAAAACAGTGTGCTCGAAGCCATCCAGGCCAATCAGGGTTCGACCCTGGTCCCATTGGCCAGAGCAACCAATGCACTTTCGACCAATCGGATGAGAGGTCAATGCTCCGAGAGTGAACCATAAGTCAAGTCTTGGTTCTCAGAACCCGAGGATGAAATACGACTTATGGCTTTCCTATATGCCACAGAAGATGCACATTCGCGAACCACAACGAGAATCACCGAGACATGTCTGCTGAGGCACGACTATGCCACCACGAAATGCGGTCGGAAACAGTAAAATGAAAGGCACGCCAGGCATATACAGAATATATGGGGAGCGCTTGGTCTCCGGTCGTCACAACAGAGTTCCGAGACACGACTCCAAGAGCTCTGAAGCACTTTGTCTCCCAGCAAACGACCTGGCGATCGGTGACGTGTTTATGTCTCGGCCGAGGGTTCCCCAGCGAACCTTTACGTCTGGCTCCGTGTTTCAGGGTCAAGGGGTAGACGCACACGGCATTGAGACAGCAGCCTGTCATGGGCAAGTTAAGAGTTTTCACGCGAGTTCGAAAACCGGGGTTCCGCACAAAATGCCAAGAAGAGGGCGACATGCCCGCAGCCATTTTCCCGCTACCAAGAAAAGCTCATAAACGAGCAGAATTCCGACTCTTAACAGCACGAGACCCCCTGGAACGCGACACCCCCCTTGTGACGCCACTGCACATATTTTGTATAATCATGAGGTTCAGAAGAAAACTATCCTTTTCTTCCCCCTTCCCTTCCCTTCCCTCCCCCCCCCCCTTTCCTGCACTAAGGTCGGTGTGCTGGGTTCCTCGGTACGGGCCTTTGGCCTTTCCAGCAGACCCCAGCTCTCCTGAGTTGAAATAAAGTATTGTTATTGTTACTGTTAGTATAATCTTTGTCTTGGAGCTAGGAAAAACGCTTGCTGAAGACATTTAGCATCAGGATTTTCACAAGTTTGCTTCATGCTTGTGTTTCCTTTATTATTCAACTGACACATATTCCTTTTCGTAGCCTTGACCACTGACAGGTGAAATTGAGCACTCTGCTGAAGATCACAATTTTAATGCGAAAGCATTAACTGTGTCATAGAGTGAGCCGACGTCATCAGCTTTGAAACCATGCAAAACTGCACCTAAATGAAACCACGCGCAAAGCTAGCCAACAGCACCTTTTACACTTCAGTTCCATTGGCTGGCATGCGTCGACGAGGCTCCTATTGGCCGCTGCGCGTCAGTTTGTGTGGTGTCATCCTGACTGTGTTATCACACTGTTCTGTTATCACTGATCACCTCGTTCACTTGCCTCTTATTGGTTGTACCGTGTGTGGCAATACTATGTAGGGTTCGGAGTTTTCGGTTTAAACCGATAAAAACTGATAAAAGTATGTCGAATCCATTTTCTAAAATTCAGTTTTAACCGAAAAAGGTCACTTTAACCTTCCAGTCGTACCGCAGAGCCATGGCGAAAAAGTGGAACGACAGTGTATCGAAACGTGTCCGAATGTATGGAACACGCGGGTGCCATCACGACGTTTTGGTTTAATGTACGCAGCATCGATCGGAACATGAAGTCAGAAATGCCCCACGACTTCGCCATGTATGAGCCTGTTTTCAAACTCGTAAGGAAGACTGACTTGATGCAAGCTCTGCATGTTGTGTTGTGCTTCAAAACGTCGCACCGTGCCTCTTTTGGCAGTCACAATTGGTTGATTGGCTAATTTTGGCTCAGGCAGCGCTTCATCTCCTCAGCCTGCCAGTGTCCAGTGTTAGTGTTGAGAGGGCATTCTCCAAGCTCAGGGTCATATTAACAGGAAAGAAAGAGTGCGGATCAACAAGGAGAACCTGGGAAAGTACTATAATAAGATCACGTAATCCTGATATACAGAAGGTGAAGTTCCATGTTTTTGGGCATAAGCTTCATATCTGACTTGTTTGTACTTCTGTGTTTTTTTCTTGATTCTTTTACAGTTGCACAGATTTGCCAAATAGTTGAGTGTTCATTTCTTTTTCAATGTATCTGTGCCGTTATTCTTTGAGTGATCACAAATATCAGAGCTACAAGGATCATCTGATCCGGTGTCCGTTGGCGTTTATTTTATATTCACCGAAAAAAGCCGATAAACTTTTGTGGGCATAAATATACGCCGAAAAAAAAACCCCGAAAATTGAATATTAAAATCAACACCGAATAAAGTATGCCGAATTTCGAAAAAATAAAAACCGAAAACGCCGAACCTTATATATATAGGGTGCATGGAATAAACCAAGGGGTTCGTTCTGCTGGGAACCATGTTGCTGTCTGTTCCTTCCTCGCGCCGCAAGGCACATGACAGTTTGAACGATCGCTCACCCGATGGCGCTGCATGTCCGCAAGGCTCCACCGTTCCACGTCCAAGGTCAGCACGTTATACGCCACAGATTAAAGAAGAGAGTGAGGAGTGGCGTGCGTGCTTTTGCATTCACAACTCATAAGAAGTGCTTAGGTGTACCTAGAGCCTTTTTTTTTTTTCTCTCCTGATGAACATTTATAGCAAATTCCACAAAATTGAGAATTAGCTGTTAACAAAAGCACTTATGCTTGTATGGTGCAATATGTTGCCACTTTTTGCATGGTTCTATTTTAGCACATTTTAATATCGGTTGCTAAGAAAATATTTACTTGTGGGTACAAAATACAACTTCAATATACAAAAGCCATCGCATAATCAATAAATAATTATTTTTGAATCAATAAATAATACTTTGTATTACCACTGCCCATCGAAGAGAGAACTGTATTGCCGGGCTGCACCGCATATTTCCGCGCGTACTGACAATTCGCAAAAACTTCATTTGGTCACTCCACGAACAAACCTCTTTAAATTTTCACCATTACAGTTAGCTTCATACGGATGGAACGCTCTTCCTGATAATATTGTAATCATCCAAGAATCCTCTGCTTTCAGAGATTCTCTTAATACTTACTTATACGCATAGCAACCGTAACACCTGTTTTCTTGTTCTATTTCTTTTATGTTTGTGTTTTGAATAATGTTGCACTTGCCCCCCCCTTATGTAAAGCCCTACGGGCGCTTTAAAGGACACATGCAAAGAAAAAAAACATTTTTTTTAAACAGCTTAGATGGAAAAAGGATAGCATAAAACGATTTTACAACGAAGAAAAAAAATTTTTAGAGCTATATTTACGGCGCTATACGAATTTGAAGTTGGCGCCACCGGAGCCGCCGCTGGTCACGTGGTAGGCCCGCGCGCCACCGCCCTGCGTCGCCGGAGCCGTAAGCGACGCCGCCGCCGCACGCTGAGCGTTGTGCGAACGCCGCTTCAACGCGTTTCTCCACGCCGCCGTCGCCGCCGCCGCATAAGTTCGTCTGGTTCGGGGCGCCGCCGCCGTCATCTGACCGGCGCACAGGTCGATCACGTCTGCTTGCGCTTTTTCAGAAGTTTCCTTTGGGCTCTAAAAGTTACTTATTACTCTTATTTTTTTGTTATACTTCAAACAAAGATGAATAAGTTACTTTTAGAGGCCAAAGGACGCTTCCGAAAGAGCGCGAGCACCACGTGACAAATATGGGCCCGTCACGTGATAAATAAGGGCCACTTTTCCGCGGCGCCCGCGGGAGCCAGCTACAAATTCGTAAAGCGCCGTAAATATAGCTCTAAAATTTTTTTTTCTTCGTTGTAAAATCGTTTTATGATATCCTTTTTCCATCTAAGCTGTTCAAAAAAAATGTTTTTTTTCTTTGCATGTGTCCTTTAAGGGTATAATAAATGAAATGAAAATGTAAAAGATTTTGTTGTGCACACTTCAAATTGAACATTACCAGACAAAAAGCTTATACAAAGAAAACATAGTTACCGATGATTTTATTTTTCCATGCTTCAAACACAACAAGTTTGGGAACATAAAATTAACTGGATTTAAAACAAGTTATAAAAACAATTTTTTTTTTTTATCCAAGTAACAATATAGTTGGCAATGAGGCATTATTTCAATGAAAAAGGCTTGTGAATCCGAAAGGCATTAATGTTTCCCTTCTTTCTCGCAACCACTCTGTTTCGAAAAAAAAACAATGCCACACTTATCTTTTCCTTCGGGTAAAGTCGCGCCCCCCTACTTGCGCATTCGATCGCCATTGCTAGCATTACCGTAAAATACCGCCGAAGCGGCAATTTCCCAAACTTGGGAATTCTGCGAATTATACGTTAAGCGCCCGATTTGACCGGATAAGTGCCCTTGTCTAGATTAACCCAGTTTTCAGTGAAAGGGTTGAGCGCTCCCCCGGTATTTTGTAGCGTGAGCTACACTGTCCAAGGTTGAGCAGTTTTGCGTGGCTTTCAAAGAGCCGTGCTGCGCATGCGCGAGGAGCAGCGACGTCACACGGCGCACAGCTGGCGCACCGGAGCCGCCGCCGCGCGCTCCGCCGTTACCGCACGCGCCTCGCCGGTCTGCGCATTCCGGAGGAGTGACTTCATAGCCGAGGCAGACGCACTGACGCCGCCGCGTGCCCAGCTGTGCGCCTCCGTTGCGCAGTAGCCAAGTCTGACGCTGCACCGGAGCCGCTTGATAGCACCTCTCATTTTGTGCGCATAAGCTCACGCTACGTATATCCTGGCATAGCCGAGCTAAGCCACCGCAATTTGTTTTATGGTATATTCAAGCAAGGTTTGATTTATGCAACATATATATAGTTTCATGATCAGGGAAGACAGGGATACCCATTTTTCTGATTGAGTTCATGAAAAAGCAAAGGGCACACCCTGGAAAGCAATCTAAAATGGCAAAAAAAATTTCGACAACCTATCAAGGTGATATTTTTTGTTGATTGTTTTTCAACAGTGTACAATAGATATTTTAATAGTTAATTGTTAATAGTTTCTAAGGAGGATTTCTACCGCTTTGCGACTCTTTTTCAATAGGTTTTAGATTGTTCCTCAACAATTATGCGGAAGTCACTAATTGAAGTTGCACTTTTTTTCCTCCGAGCTACACAGCATTTCCTGGACGTTCTTCATCACTTAATAAAACCCCATCGATAGCATTACAATAGTTGGCTATTGATAGCTTCTCAATATCCGACTACCGTAAAATTCCGAGCGAACGCCCACGTTTGAAGGATCGCCCACCCCCCCTTTTTGTCCTAACATCTTTTGGGAACGGTATTCCGATACATCGCCCTCCCCCCGATTCCCGCCGGACGTAACGCGATGTCCGACGGGAATCTTGTGTCAACGGCGCGATCTGCGGTCCCGCGTTTTTGTCTGCGATCTGCGCGCGTGAAATGCGTGAAATGTAAATCTGCTGAGTTTGCGATCTGCGCTATCCGTTCCCGAGTTTTTAGCGGATACCAGTGTTTTTGCCCGCGATATCGATTCCTAGCTGTAACACGCGCGAGTTGTTCCGCGTGTATTATTGCATCGTGAAATGCGATTCTGCTGCGGCCGCGATCTGCTTGATTTGTTTCCGTGACATGCGGGTTTGCAGTGGATTCCCGCGTTTCCGTCCGCGATCTGCGTACGCAATATCGGTTTCCGCTTTATCCGTTCCCGTGAGATGCGAGTTCTCGGCGGGTTTCCGCGGGTCCATCGCGCTGTGAAACGCGCGAATCTGCTGCGTCTGCAACCTGCGGTATCCTTTCCCGTGACACAGGAGTTCGTAGTGAATTGCGGCGTGTTTATCGAATCGTGAAACGCGAATTCGCCGTGTCCGTGATCTGCAGTATCAGTTCCCGCGTCATGCGGTTTGTAGCAGGTGCCCGGGTTCTTATCATTATTTCTGATAAAATTTTGCTGAGGCATCCCCAAAGATAGCCCACCCCATGTTTTTCCCCATTTATCTCTTCATTTTGGGTGGGCGTTCGCTCGGAATTTTACGGTATAAACAATAGACCTTTTGCGAAATCCCCCAAGCGCCCCGGCCCGCGCGCGAGGAATTGTGGGAGAGACTGTCCCTCGCCTGGCCGCTCTGCCTTGAGATCGCATTGTCTTGTCGCTTGCCTTCTCTTAATCCCTTGTTTTTCGATTCCATTACCTATCTTTATCTATTCCAGTGTATTTTTTTATTTCTTCTAAGTGTTTCTATTCTCTTTTGCGAGCAATATTTCTTGGATATATATAGTATTTGTACCTTTATTTTGCCTTTTTCGACGGGAGTGACGACGGACAACACGCCGCTTCGCGCGTCGTTCCCCGGGTGATTACTACCGTTGCTACCGATTCCTATCGCGCTGTTAGCTATTCATATTGGTTCATTTGACCCACTTGCAGTCCAGAGGAGCCGTTTATAAACACCCGCGCACATGTCATTGTTATAGGCAGAGCTCTGAATCAACAATCGCGACGCGAGAGCCGAGTGCGCTGTCACGGCCGTGGCGCTGTGATTTGGCCGCCCGCGCTCGCTCCGTTGACTCGCACAGTAGCGTATGCCTTCGAGTGCCGCTTACTTGACCAAGATACAGCACGCCGCTTTGTCGCCGCGAACCATTTGTCTGAATGTTTGCGAAGCTGAGGCATATGCAACGCTGCGGCGCCTGACAAACTGCGCGCAGCGGCGCGAGCCCTTCGCAAGCGCCGGTGGCCCAACGTCGCGGCTTGTCTGCGCTTATGGTATGCCTTCTTAATCCATCTGCTAAGCGGTTGTCAGTTGCAGACACCCTTTTTCAAGTGCAGAGATGCGCTGTCACCCAGGCAGTCATCTTAAAACTCGTAGTTCCTTCGATAATTTTATTTATCTAGTCAAGATGTCAGCTCAAGGTGTTTTATTTCTTTAGGTCACCTTCAGCAGCAACATGCCTGGTGGTACAGTTTTCTGTGTGCCAGGCTGTGCAAACAATACTACCAGCGCACAGCATGTTTCCTGGCACCGCCGCGTGCAGTTGTCAGGCGCCGCAGCATTGAATATGCCGAACGGTGTTATGGTTTCGCAGGCATTCAGACAAATGATTTGCGACGGCAAAGCGGCGTGCTGTATCTTAGTCAAGTAAGCGGCACTCGAAGGCAAACGCTACAGTGCGAGTCAACGAAGCGAGCGCGGGCGGCCAAATCACAGCGCACTCTGCTCTCGCGTCGCGATTGTTGATTCAGAGCTCTGCCTACCCCTATGACATGTGCGCGGGTGTTTATAAACGGCTCCCCTCGACTGCACGTGGGTCAAATTAACCGAAATGAACAGCTAACAGCGCGATAGGAATCTGTAGCAATGGTAGTACTCACCCGGGGAACAACACGCGAAGCCGCGTGTTGTCCGTCTGCACTCCCTGTCGAAAAAGGCAAAATAAAGGTACAAATACTATATATATATATACAAGAAATATCGCGTGCAGAAGCGAATAGAAACTCTTAGAAGCAATAAAAAATACACTGGAATAAATAAAAATAGGTAATGAAATCGAAAAACAGAGGATTAAGAGGAGGCAAGCGACAAGGCAATGCGATCTCAAGGCAGAGCGGCCAGGCGAGGGACAGTCTCTCCCACAATTCCTCGCGCGCAGGCCGGGGCGCTTGGGAAAATTGCAAAAGGTCTATTCCACAATAGTCGACTATCGATAGCATACTATCAATAGCTTTACAACAGTGAACTATTCATAGCAGATATTTTACAGCAGAGCTGTTAAGGGCTAGTTTTCCCAGGATCGTGTCCGCCAGCAAATAAATGTCGACACAACACTCCGGACAGCTACCGCCATTTATAAGCAACAACGGCAACCAGACACCCGGTTTGCCGGTCGTCTGGTTACTGCCGTCACTCACTAGACTGCCTGCAACTTTTACAGCCTTTCCACTCTGGCTTGCCAACTTGCGGCCAGCCATTACTTCATTCCCACCATAGTACAGCTTCGCTGGTCTTCCTTCTTCACCGGGGTAAAAAGGCTGAAAGATTTATTTTTCACTATCAATAGTATTGATAGCACTATCGATAGTTTTGCATCACTATCATGAGTACACTAGATGGCACTTTTCTTTTTGCATATCATCTATTGGCTAATTTAGTGGCTTTCGATAATGCCCAGCTCAGTGATCTGATTGGCCTAAGCCATTTCGGCACACGTTTCAGAGCAACCAAAACAGTGTCTTGGAGCAGCAAATGTGGCCTCTGGAGCAACCAAGACAGTGTTTTGGAGCAGCAAAAGCGGCTTTTGGAGAAGCCAAGACAGTGTTTCGGAGCAGCAAAAGTAGATTTTGGAGCAGATATTATTAGGAAAATAAACATATTGGTTTAAGTTGGTTTAAGTGCTGTACAAATGAAGGGCACTTTATGTTGTGTTGTGTTCTGATGTGACGTGTTGTGACGTAACTCGCTGCTTGTGTTTTTCTGCTCAGACATCCCACAAGTGTACAGTGCTGTGGACATTCCCAAGCAATTTCGAAAAAACCGCTTGCCACCGTTTTACTGGTTCTAGACGTGCCATATTTTCGTCAAAAGTAAGCAAACTCAAAACAATGAATTGCAAATGTCCCAGCTGGTGCCTCAGTCACGCAATCATGTTCGCATGCACGTGAGGCCAACTTTGGCAGGCTTGCTGTTGGGCATGCTTCGTCGCGCGAGTGCAGACAACGGCTGTCCTGTCGAAACCGAAACATTGCCCCTCAGCTCCGTCGCTAACTTATCCCTAAAATTGTACACGAAATGTAACTTTCGAGCCTGCGACGAAAACAGTCCAGTGGTGCGTGCTGCCAGGCCGGCAAACAAGGTACATGCTAAAAACACAAAAAATAAAGAACCTGAGTGCTTCGATGCAAGACATTGCGCGAGCCAGCCTCAAAAAGGTCTTGGAGCGCTTTATGCAACGACTGAACTCGAAACAAACAAGCACACTGTGCGGGTTCGGCGTGCAGACAATGCCTTCTTTGCTTTAGCTCACTTCTCTTCACCAACTTTCTTTCACGGCAGATTTTCCCGTACCGAGGTCCCTCTCGAAAGAAGGCCCACCGAGAGGATTCTAGATAACCAATACTTTGACAGAGCAGTCTTTGAATTAAAGATGAATTTTTGTATTAACATAAGATTTAAACAAGAACAGGAATATTGATGAACATGCGGCGGTACTTAGTTTCATTTTAGAAATTGCCATATCTGCAGTGATGTGGGGACGGCAACATTCGACGTCGCGCGACCACGGTGACTGAAAGGCAGTGACGAAATAGTTTTCCCACGGCCGTTGCTTCAGCTCACAAAGTAACTCCTGCCGCGCAAAAACGTGGTTTCGCTTCACAGCATGACGGCATGGCTGGTACACGGCACGCTAGCGTCGGAGCGTCTGCACACATCCGCGTCTATCGCTGAAAATATTTAAAAAAAAAGAGACGAGAGACGAGACCCACAAGACGAGAGCGCGAAACGCGAGAGGCCAGGAAACCCATGCAGGACCGGGTGGACAATTGATGCACGGTACTTTGTGTCAGGCGGCCGCTTTCACCACATAACACACGCCTGCTCAATTACAGTACTCAGTTTAGCTTCGGTTTTGAAAGGAGACCTAAATTGGTCCTTTGGCGCAGGCTTGGCGCAGATTACCCATATTTTGGCGAAATGTAGCAGGATGTAGCAGGGTAGCCCCTTGGCGCAGTTTGGCGCAATTGGTGCAGCGATCGCATCACTGCCAGCTAAGCTATTTCAAACTAAGCAGGAACCATGAAGTCATGAAGCTTTTTGATTTCTGCAATGCATAGTTTTCACAAAACTGAATTGGCCAGAGTTTGGTGAAACACCCTGTATATGCGCGTGCCATTCCAAAGCTTATTGCAGTGGCAGCTATCCACGCGAAGTAGCAGAGTCACAGAGGCAGTGCGGCAAGTGGGATGAAAAATGTTTGCTCCCAAGCAATATTGTGTTTAGCCTTTGACTGCTCAAAAAAAACTTTTGTATTCTTTTTCAAAACAAAGATGTGGCATGGGGCAGTAAACTGAACTTGGCTGCTAAGCAGCAGTCAGTGAAACCAGGATTCCACGCGAACAATGCATTCGATTTTGTGTGCTGTGAAAAGCATTCAGTTGCAATTCTTTGGAGTGCTTGCTACCTCACAGAAGACTCGACAAGACAAAAATTCAGACACAGTGCATGCTGGAATCAACATTATGTAACAACAAAATGCATCTCCCAAACATTTTAGAATCCTTTGTTCAATTTCTTCCAATCACCATGGTGTCGCAAGGCGAAGGCAACGAGAACAGAACCGACCAAGACTCAAAGGACCTGTGGAGCTGAATGCTTTGATGCTAGAAGGTTTGTAGCGTCATCTTTTGGGCAAATTATAAATGACTCCAATCCAAATACTACAGGGAGCTGTCCTGGGATGCTGCAGGTCAAGAAGCCTCTTAGACCCACTTCAGACGGGGCAATTTTCCCAAAACTTTCGGGGTTACTGGCGAGTTGCTTCCCACAATTCCCTCGATCCTCGCGCTACGACACAAATCGCTCGGATTGCGTTTGGCCCGAAACAGACAAGCAACTCTGACAGCTCTAAACGTTTGAAGTGGAGGCAGCCCCCCCAATCAGGGACTCAATATTTTCACGGAACACCCCTGCGGAGGTGATGACATAAACTGACTTGGTTTTGGTTTGAAATGAATTGTTTTTGGGAATAAACCATTTCAGAAAGATGAGTTAGTATTCTCAACGCCATTTAAAGATATAAAACACATGTTTATGGCACATAACCAAGTCTAAATAGTGAAAATTGGCAAATTGTAGCAATCCAGTTGCTGCGTGTGAATGCGGGCGGCCTGTGTTGCTGCTGTTGCAACGTCAGGTTGCTGAGAGAAATTGCCCCATCTGATGCAGGCCTTAGGCCCGCTTCAGATGGGGCAATTTTCCCAGCACCTTCAGGGATGCTGTCGAGTTGCTTCCCAAAATTTTAGATCCTCGTGCTACAACAGGAATTGCTTGGATCGAGTGCGGCTCCAAAAGGGCAAACAACTCTAGCAACTTAAGGGGGGACGCGAGCTTTGAAAACCGAAAAATCGCAAAAAAAAAAGTCGATTTTTAGAAAATCATATTTTTGGGTCGTACATCTCATTAACTACCTTCTCTGTAGTTATCAGCACCTAATACGAGGAAATATTTAAAAACAAATATTTACGAGGCCTGGGTAGTGTCCAAGTGACAGTCAAACGTCAAAATCAACCCCTACTTCGCACGCTCGCCATTCTTGACGCATCTGGCCGACGGCCGCCATCTTGGTCTTGTTTTCAAGGGGTGTGTTCCAAAATTTACTCGATCCTACTACGGAGTAAAGGTTTCGTACCGTGGCGTTTCAAAACTTACTCGCACTTACTCGATGACGTCAGAACTCGAGTTCCAGAAGCGGGTTGTTTACTCCGAAGTAATTACTCGCGCTAACCTCCTCGATCGGGGGGTAACGCCGGATCAAATCGAGTAAATACGTCACGTGATCTGTTCGTCGTCTGCTTCCTGCGCCGACAGCCGTCAAAGCTCGTTTGCTCCGTTGGCTTTGGCGGCGGACGTTCGAAATAACAAAGAATGAGGTGCAGCCATTTATGGTTGGTTATTGCAATTTGCTGTTTTCAACGCAGGAATTGATTGCACCACATCCAGACCGTGTACCTTCCCTCAGGAAGGTATACTTGTTATTATCAGAGTGCGAGCGTAAACAGGAGCTTCTCCGCATCCTCGTCCTCGGCGTTGAAGGGAACTCCGTATTCTTACGTTAAAAGATGGAAATGTTCGAAGACAGTAGATAATGTGGAAGTTTTTTGGAGGTTGTTTTTTTTTCTCCCCAGAGTGTGTGTAATGAGAGGATAACGCTTGTATAGCAGTGAAGGCATCGAAGATTTTATTTTTATGATCAGTCAACAGCCCCACCACATCTCCCTCCCTAATAAATTGTCTATAGCGGTTTCGAAATGCTCTGTGATTTTATAATCATATTCGCGTCAAAGCGAACGTAAGTTACATACCACTGTGGAGAAAGCCCCATGCGCTCTACCGCTACACCGTGTGGAAGCAATATCCGTAAAACGTAATCTGTGTTTATTACGATGAGTTGAGGCTGTTTATGGCACCTGGACTAGACTTACAGCGATTTCGCAGATTAGTCAACAAAAATGTTGACGTCTAACTGAAAGGAATAAGTAACTTTTATCTCAATATTCAGCCCAAAAGGAAGGTGAGCAAAAGGAACCGATCGAGCCATCTCAGAAAAAACCGCGTCGTCACTGTCAAAGAAAAACTTTGAAGCGGTTAACGTTATCGTCTCTATCTGGTTTCTCCATGATCGAAAGAGATTGTCTGCTATTTTCCGCCATCGCTGCTGTTTTCTTTTTGCCGTAGCTCAAGACGAAGCCAATCCGCGTCCTATCCAGGTGATTATCCCGGCCGTTCCAAAATCAAGTCGCGGATCGTTTACTCGCGATGTCACGTGGTATTACCCGCTGACGTAGGAGACAGGTTACTCGGGTAAGATTTGGAACATAGCCAAGGTGACTTCTTTCTCTTATTTTCCGGCTCCCAAAATGGCATCAGTCGTTCTTCCGGGTCGCGATCGCAAGAACGTGATTGGACAGAGTGCGCTACTTCTATTAGCTGGAACACGATTTTTCTGCTTGCGGAGCGCTCTCCTCCTCTCAGTTCCTCCTGTTGTTGCCGCTCGCGTCGTCTGCTCTCGGCAGTGGTCTGCTTGCTCGCGCTCTCACTTTGCCAGCTCCGCTTCATTTTTCGTCATCTTTACGATTGTTGTCTGAACCACCTTTGAGTAGTTTCGTGTAACGTGCCAGTTTGTTTGGTGGTCGCACATAATGCAAGGTTTGTAAGTACAAGACTGTGCGCACGTTTGGTGCGTGAAGGCGGCCCACGTAGTTACTGTGGATGGCAAAACTGGAAGTCTCTTTCTGCGCAGCTTGCCGTCAATGGTGATAGTGTCAAAGCTTCCAGTGATGGGTTTCCTGTGCCATTGGCTGTCGCCGAGGAAGAAGGCATTGCCCTGTTCATGCATGGAGTACAGAGCACGTCGACCTCTGCGGTTCCTCCCGAGATCATGGGTCCCAGCGCTCGTCTTCTACCTGCCGCGACGAGTGGAAACGCAACGTCCAGCATCCATATGCGGACGCATTTCCCGACGCGCGAGGAGATCAAAGCAGAATCTAGACATTGCGATATTGTTCAAGCCGAACTTGGAGCTATGCCAGCAACCCAAAAGATGTTTGAAGCCATGCTGCCCGATCCCTGCACTGCACGAAGCGGTGTTGAGGTTCAACGCCGGCTGCTACGGGGCAACAGCAGAAATCTTGGGTTGCAGTGGGACTCCAGCCGTCCCATCTAACCCTCCAACGAGCTGTCGAAAAAGATGCCCTACGTCTCCACAAGGCCAGCAAACGACGCCGAGAGAAGTCAGATAGGCAGAACAAGAACACTTCGAACTACTCTGCAGGGTCATTCTAAAGCCGAAAATGTGTGGTGTGCAACTTGCAAGTGCCGTTTTCTCAGAATAGATTTTTTCACGGCCGTGGCTGCGCCTCCGTCCCAGCGATATCTCGGGAACTGCTCAATAGATTTTCGTGCAGTCTTTTTTATTCCATTCCTATATAACTTCGCGAGGGCATAACTGAGCCCTTCTTTTAGAAAACTGTCTTATAAATTTATAATAAAAACATTAAATTTGATGAAGGTAAGTTTCACCGACTACATAAGATTCGAAGTTGTGCTAAAATGTTTTAAGAAATTAATTTTTAAAAAAGGGCTCTGTTATGCCCTGGGGAAGCTATCCAAAGGTCACCATAACAAATTTTATACTGCTACTACCTTTTTCAAATTCTCCAGGCCTGGGATAAGGAACGGATATGGACGATTTTGATAAATATTGATAACGAGAAATATGCACAGCTCCATGAAACTTTGCAGTTACTCTTATGTCTGTGTTATAAACACACCCTGTAAATTTCATTCAGATAGCTCTAGAAATAAGGAAGTTCTTATTCATTCCCCATGTCTTCCCTTAAAACCATTTGAAGTGGCAGCAGCCAATCGGGGAAACAATATTTTCACGCAACTCTGCTGTGATGGTGATAACTGGACAGGGGGTTTAACTTCGTTTTAGTTTACAATAGATTGTTTTTGCAACTAAAACGTTTTAGGGTCATGATATAAGTACTCTCAATGCCATCGAAGATATAGAATTATGTTTTGTAGCGTGAGCTACACTGGCAGAGGTTGAGCAGTTTCGCGTGGCTGTCAAAGAGCCGTGCTGCGCATGCGCGAAGAGCAGCGACGTCACACGGCACACAGCTGGCGCGCCAGAGCCGCCGCCACCGCGCGCTCCGCCGCCGCCGTGCGCACCTCGCCGTTCTGCGCATTTCAGAAGAGTGACGTCATAGCCGCGGCGAACGCACTGGCGCCGCCGCGTGCCCAGCTGTGTGCCTCCGTTGCGCAGTAGCCAAGTCCGACGCTGCACAGGAGCCGCTCTCATTTTGTGCGCATAAGCTCGCGCTACGTATATTCTGGCATAGCCGAGCTAAGCCACCGCAATTTTTTGATACAAACTTGGTTGTGAGCGCATTGGTTTTCAATAACTTGTTACAAAAAGAATAAACAAAGAGGACAGAAAAGGACCGACATCTTCAGTCCCTGTCAGTCCTTTTTGTTTATTCTTTTTGTAACAAGATGTCATTAATGTGAAACTGTATCTAAATAGTGCAATACATTTAAAGTTTTAACGACGACAACAGAACACAGCAATTAGAGCTTCAGGAGTTGCTCCGTGTGATTGCAGAAAGCCCATGTCGCTCGTGTCGCAATGTCGAAATAAATTGTCCCATCCGAATAGACCTTTTTCACACGAAAATTGCCATCTTGAAACATTGTGTCGTTGAACGAAGTGATACTGGCTGTTGGTTGAAAAAACACCGGCAGAAAAAGCGGGCGCATGCGAGGGTCACCGTCGTCGCAACATCTCGTCTCGAGTCTGCTTCGGTTACTGTCGACCGTCCGACTTCAGAGAGAGACCCGCGGCAGAACGAGCGTCCGCCGCCGCAGTGCCACCGCCAGAATTGCGACAACCGAACGGCGCGACGCCTTCACAAAGTCGTCGGGCGGAAATCGCGAGACAGCTTTTGAGGACGAGGTAAACACGCCAGTTGCGGACGTTTTTCGGGCCCCGCGGTACTGCTAGACCACACGAGAACCCCGAAAGGAAGGAGTCTGGTCCACTCACCCTCGCTCGGCGAGGCCACCATGTCCATGAGGTGGAGGTCCTCGTCCCCCAGGAAGTCCGTGTAGAGGTAGTCGTTCTGGCCGTGGGCCCCCACGGGGGGTCCGCTCAGGTTGCCCACGCACATGCCCATGTTCAGGCCGCCCACGGTGCCCACGGTGCCGCCCACGCCGGGCGTCGGGGGGTAAAGGTAGTCCGGGAAGTCCTGCCCGTAGGGAGGGCCCTCCCCGAGCGAAGACCCATCGTTGCACGGCAGGCCCGTGCACGCCGTCGTGCCTGTACGGGGAGCAAGTCGGGACGGACGTCGGTTTCGGCCCTGATCAAGCGCCCGTGCAGCCGGTCGAGCTTTAGGTGACAACAGAGCCGCTATGAAACGCGTGCCGCCGTCCGCAGCGCGAAAGACGCCGAAAATGGGATATATGGAACGAGTTGCAGGCAGACGAAAAGGACAACGGCGAAGGAAGACGGAGGAGCGGCCGAACGAGCAACTGCACTACCCTATCTCACCTCAAGTGTCACCTGGAAGATAGTTTGAGGAGAAGGACAAGGACCTTCGTAGCAACTTAACTCCCGTCGGCTCAACGTGACAAATGTTAAAATGCCCCGCAGGGCAGCCAGCACCCCCGGAAAGCAGAACCGAAAAGTAACCGATTACTGAGTATTTTAACTATCAGCAATTAGTTGCAATTTCGACGATTAGATACTTTTCCAGTTACAATGAGAGTTCAATTACTTGAACTGGAACTTGGTTACATTTTTTGCCTGACTTGCGACTCGATTCAGTTTGTTACTTCTCAAAACCCTGAATGTTCTTCCGCGCATAAAAAGATTTCAGCTTGTCTCGCAACACTGTGCAGTGTCAGGGGCAAGAACCCTTCATTACTTATGGTGAATTCCGCTCGCAGATTTTGAGCGCTCCAAAAGCGCCCCTTTTGGAGCGAGCATCTTCCGCTGGCAGATCCGGCACAAGTGGGTCATCTTCCACTCGTAGATTTGTGGCAGCGCCCGCCCCATGGAGAGCCTCCGACCGCGCCGAACTTGTACTATGGGATTTCAGAAGCTTGGAAGTTGACAGAAGCACGCTAGGTCATTTCCTTTAAGTCGGCAGTGCACATGCGCGGCAAGGTTGCCGGGCCGGCCTGGCCGTTGAGTTGGATCTGTTTGGATGCGACGGTTGTTTAGGCGGAATTGTGACGACTTGAAAGCTCGTACCTCGCTTAGATCAGGCGTGCAAAGCCTGGACAGGAGCATAGCAAATCTTAAGTGCTGACATCTGTGATCGTCATAGGAAAAACGAGAAATAGAGTGACAGAAAATTTGAAGGAGGCAAACGAAAGGTTAGGCCTGTTCATTTTTCCGCCACTGATTGTTATGCAACCAGCGTTTTCTTGTGGTATAAAGCAAGAACAGACTAGCTAACGACCGTGCAAGTGATGATTTGTTACCTCATTGTGTTTAGCCTTACCAGCAATCTGAACTTCACAGATGGCGATCGCTGTGCGTGCCCCGCCGCTTCGAGGCGGCCAAAAGGTATGCGACGGTGGCAAACGCACACGATTTCCTCGTTATTTGTGACATGGGCTCCGTGGTACGGATATCTTCGCACGGCCTGTGTCGCGTGTGATTTCTGCAGCTAAACAGTGACAGTTGTGATTGGTCATCGGAAAGCTCAGTTGGCCGAGACGTTGGTCGGCTTGTCAAGTTCAAGCAGTGGCCATTTTGAACGGCCGACTGTCTAAGGCGGGTCGCTTGAAAAGTGCAAGTCCATCTTCCACTCGGTGATTTGAAGCGGGTCCCACGGAGTGAAATCTTGCCTCCATTGTGGATTTTGGAAAGCGCTCTGGGCCTACCAGCGGAATTCATCATTTCCATCATTATTGGGGTCATGTTTCAATGGGGCAAATATTTTTCTAATTCGCTATTTCATTTGAACTCTGCATAAGTGAAGCGAGTCTACCGTACTGCTCCCAACTAGGAACATTCTTGATACTGGAAAGCCGTACTGTCCTTTCCAGTATTGCATCAATGTTTCAGTCAGTCAGCTAAAAAGAAAATTCTTATAGCATGCTGTGGAAGCGGGCCAAACCAATCAAATAGAACATTATAGATATCTAAGCATCAAGAATTTAGTTAGAGTAGTGCCACCGCTAACCTGGTGCAATTGCACGATTGTACACCGGTACAATGCCCTAGTTGGAAAGACGGCCCGTCGCCCGTCGCGATTTTACCGCTCCGGCTGTCGATCACTTGCGCTAATCTTCTTTACCACCGAATGCATCTACCACTAGAATATAATTTGAAAGAAATTTTTACAGCTCTGCCGCCACACCTCGTCATTCCCCTTACGTCCATCAAAAGAGAAAGGTCGCCAGCAAAGGGCACGTCTCCACAGAATGCCAATTCCAGTGATGTGATTGGCCTACGCTATTCTGGAGCACCTTTTGGAGCAGCCAAAACAGTGTTTTGGAGCAGCAAATGTGGCTTTTGGAGCAGCCAAGACAGTGTTTCGGAGCAGCAAAAGTGGCTTTTGGAGCATATATTCTTATAAAAATAAAAATATTTGTTTTAAGTGCCGTACAAACGAAGTGCACATCGTGTTGTGGTCCGATGTGACGTGTTGGGACGGAACTCGCTGCTTGTGTTTTTACTGCTGAGACATCCCACAAGTGTACAGTGCTGTAGGCAATGCCAAGCAATTCCAAAAAACTGCTTGCCACCATTTTACTGGTTCCCGACGTGCCAGATTTTCGTCAAAAGTTTGCGTGCATGTGACGGCAACTTCGGCAGACTAGCAGTTGCGCGTGCTTCGTCGCACGAGCGCAGACAACAGCTGTTCGATCAAAACCGAAACCATGCCACTCCGCTTCGTCGCCAACTAATTCCCAAAATTGTATGCAAACCAGGCCGGCAAACAAGGTACAAGATAAACACACACACACAAAAAAAAAAAAAAAGAAACTGAGCGCATCAATGCAAGACATCGCGAGCAGGGTCAAAAAGTTATTTGAGCGCTTTGTGCAACGACTGAACTAGAGACAAACAAGAGCGCTGTGCGGGTTCAGCGTGCAGACATTGCCTCCTTTGCTTTAGCTCACTTCTCTTCACCAATTTTCTTTCGCGGCAGATTTTTCCCATACAGGGTCCCTCTCGAACGAAAGCCCACCAAGAGGAACCTAGGTAAGCAATAATTCGACACAGCAGTCTTTGAGTTAAAGAGGTATTTTTGTAGTAACGTATGATTTAAACAAGAGCAGGAATGTCGACGAACATGCGGCGGTACTTAGTTTTATTTTAGAAAGTGCCATATCTGCAGTGACGTGGGGACGGAAACACTCCACGTCGAGCGACCACGGTGACTGGAAGGCAGGGACCAAATATAGTTTTTCCATGGCCCTTGCTTTCAGGAGCGAGTGCTTCAGCTCACAAAGTAACTCCCGCGGCGCAAAAACGTGGTTTCGTTTCACAGCATGGCGGCAGGGCTGGTACCCAACACGCTAGCGTTGAAGCGTCTTCACACACCCGCGTCTTTTGTGAAAAATTTAAAAGAAAGAAAACAAACGCGAGACGAGACTTACGAGACGACAAGAGCGCGAAATGCGAGACGGCGGGAAAACCATGCAAGACCGGATGGACAATAGATGCAGGGTGCTTTGTGCCGGGCGGCCGCTTGCGCCACATACTAACACACGCATGCTAAAAAAGTCAAATTGGACATTTAGTGTTTATACAGATGGGGTGACACTGGTTTACACTGTAGAGGAGCAATTTTGCCAGTGCAGTATGACTGCTAACCTGGGGTCTTTAACCCCTTAGGTGCCCCTTTTTTTTTTTTCGGAAAGTAACCTAAAAGTGCCATATTTTTTTATTTAGAAGTTTTATTCCTCTAGCAATATAGATAAAATTTCAAACGTTTATTGCGCAAAAATCAGCGGCAGCGAAAAAACAAATGCCCCAACTAAAACGAGTGCTGCCACCTATGATCAACGCCGCAAACTACTCGAACGAGCCTAGCTCGTCCGTGGAATTGAGGGCTACCGAAAAAACCACTGGATGAGCTGAGCTCGTCCATGGCATTTTTAGCCAAAAAGTGGCCGACGAGCTCAGCTCGTCCAAGGCACTTAAGGGGTTAACGTGCTCAAGCAGTAGTGATACACGATTGCACGCCGGTACAATGCTCATCCAGATCGAAACGGGCAGAGGTGGGGCTCGAACCCAGGATCGGTGGGTTCTGGAGCGCAAGCTTTCACTACACGCGCGTCGAGCTCCATGTGCACTTTAGCCCACTCGGCCACCTATCCCCCCCACTCGCATGCTCAATTACAATACTCAGTTTAGTTTCAGTTTTGAAAGGCGACCGAAATTGTTTTTTTTGCGCAGGCTTGGCGCAGATTACCCATATTTTGGCAAAATGTAGTAGGGCTAGCCCCTTGGCGCAGTTTGGCGCAATTGGCGCAGCAATCACATCACTGCAATTCGGTTGGCTCGCGCTGCATGCAAGGAGCGCCCCCTCACCGAAGGATCCGTGCATGAAGGGCGCCATGTGGTCAGCGGGTGGCGGCCCCAGGGTGGCGTTGTGCAGCAGCACCCCCGGGGGAAAAGGGTCCGTGTAGTTGTGGGGGGGAGGGCCCCCCGCCCCGAGGGTACCACACTGGAGGCCACGGCCACACGCGTCGTCCCCGGGCCGGGGCTCCGGGCACGTCCAGTTCTCCTCCACAGGATACAGGTCGGCCGCCTGCGACGCAAGGGGGAAGCGGACATTCCAGTCTTAAAGGCGCAATTTTGGTAATCGCTGATTTGCCTCAAAAATGGTTTGATACACTGTTAGACACATCTGAACTAGTAACCAAAGTCACAAGTCAAAATCATTTGTTTTCACAAAGTTAGTGAAGTTTCAAAATTGGTCTCAAACTGAGAGGCTCTACTGGCAACATTGAAGACGTAATGTCAGATGTAGGAATACATACCAGAGGGGAAGCATTATAAAAAATGTTGCCTGCTCGACGCGCAAGTCGTTTGATGTGGGACATCGCCCCACTGGAGACTGCGGGAAAATTTGAACGTTGGTTTTGGCATCACCTTGGTTTGACACTTTCTCAATGGTCATTCTGAATTTCGAGATAATAAACAGCAAGCCGGAAAGAGTAAAGCCTGGGTATTCCAAAAATGTGGTTAATTTGGACAGCTAAAGCGAACCGCCGGAGTTCCCCTTCAAAGAACACTCAGTTGTGGATGGCTAGTCTTTATGAAAATACGACCCGCAATATCCCAGAAATTAAGCAACTCGAAACCCAGCTTTTTATGCAAGGAAATTGTGGGTCAAGAACCAGACACAGCCCACCTCCCCCCCCCCCCCCCCTTTTCCCCTTCCCCTCCCCACCCTCTTTTCCTCGGTCACATGCCGAGACGACCAAGAAGTCGGAATATTTAAAAAGCAAAACGCCCCCTGATGAAAACTTTTATTCGTAAGAACATGGCAATGTTTCATTAATATAGACCCCTTTAATATGCATGCCCAGCTATAGAGAAAGTATTTTTGGGGACCCATCTGTCCCCACACAATAGACCCTTTTTGAATCCACATCAAGCAACATTGGCGATCACCACTTGGGCATCACGCAAATGATTGGACCAGAGTCCTCACCGAACGCAGCGCTCGTTTCAACGCAGTCTGACCCGAGTTTGCATTGAATGCTGATGCAGCCCTCGTGTCCGATAGAAGCTCAGAGTATGTGATGAAACAATGGTGGATGCAGGTAATTGGCATACCAGCTACAAGATGACAAACACTATTAAAAGGGCTCTATTCTTCCTCGTTAACAAAGAAAACTCTAGTCAGGACTATGGACAGCTAGCTTAAAAACAAGCGAAGTAAAGACGTGCATTTTTGTCTCATCATTATGGACAAGAGCTTTCTAAAAACAGTTTACTAATAAAAAAAAAAGGATCAGCAAAGTTTTTGGGTTACACAGTATACCGAGAACTTCACAGTCTGCGGTCGGTTGCCCTTCCCAAGAAAGGCAGCAAACGAGGATTCAATTTATCGGGGTTTTCCGGCAAAATGGACCCTCAAGCTTCTTATGCTTGTCACGGCCGCAGGTGACAAACCTGAAGAGCGTTGGTAGGTTGTGTGCACCCCTCGTGCATAAGAGCAAAGGCAGGACACTTATCTCGCCACTTAGAAGGTAAGGCTTTGTCTGGCGTAAAGCAGAAACGGCCAGAGACCATGGTAAACTTAGAAATTAAGCGGTGTTCATGATCTTGACCTCTGTTTGTTATTATAGACGACTCACATTGTAGACTACTTTTCTGGGAAACGGAGATGTCCATATTAATGGAGACATGACTAAGAGAATAAACGTAAAATCTATGAGCACCGAGACACCAAAAATATTAAACTTCGAATGCCCGAAACCCGGAGCCCAGGGCACTCCGGCCCCCCACGGTTGCTATGCTACTGTGTCTTTACACCTGTAGCCCAAGTGGTAGCTTCAACACAGCACTGCACTTCCCACATACTCGAAGCCTTTATAAACTAAATTATTTAGTGGCTTTCAATTACACTCAGCAAGTTTCTAATATGAACCAAATGTTTATTTTCACAAAGAAAAAAGTTGATTAAAAAATTTTAGTTAATTATCAGACTTATCGCGAAAATAGGCCCCTGTTACAAAACACATTAATAAAGCTTTCACAACTTTTTTTTATTCAAGAATGCCTAAAGAAAACAAAAAAAAAACATCCTGTATATTAGGCGAGGGTTGATTTTGCGAATTTTACAGAGAGGGAAAGGTTGCCACATTTACATTCAAGTTTCTTTTATTTTATTTTAATACCCGACGCGTGCGCGCGCGCCTTCCCGCTTTGGAGGAGGGTGTCCATAGCACACGGCTGCGCTGCGGCGAATCCAGATACACAAAGGCTGCGCTCCAAAGCTTACTCGAACGGACCCGAGTTCCTAGGGCGCATCGTGTCACGTGATAAGACAGAGCAATGCTGGACGCGGGTGGGTTTTCAAACGCCAAGGTACAGAACCTTTACCCTAGAGTGCGATGGAGCAAATCTTGGAACGCGGCCAACATTACGACGTCTACTCCGCGGGTGTTGCTTTTCCGCCGTGCACCGGCGCCCGGCGTGGAGCGCACAGAACGGAGCGAACTAGCCCGCCCGAACACGCCGCCAGCGAGGGATATCGCAAAACCTACGAGGAGCCGCCATTCAGGGTTCGATGCGAAGATCAGATCAAATAGTACGTTATTCGAAGCGCTAATGGGAAATTTCGAAAGTTCGCGCACGCCCACCGTGACGATTCGTCAGTGTAGAGAAAGGAACTTATGACGGAACTTCCTAACATTTTAGTGAAATGAAGCGGGGCATAGCAGGGTAAGCGCTCTGGCGCAGCTTGGCGCGGAAAACACATCACTGCTAAAGCTATCAAATAAACTTGTTTTCACTGAACTAAACAAAAAATCGTTTTCTTTTTTTCCTTTGAGTGGCGAGACGTGACAGTGACAAAATACCCCCCCCCCCCCCGCAAACAAACAAACAAACAAACAAGCGAGCGCACACACACACACACACACAGTTCGTGGGCTCAATGTTTCGTGATTTATGTCAAAGCTGAAGTTTGAGAATAATTCCCAAGTCCTAATCTTTGCGACGCGGTGGGATCTCAATATAGATTCCAATGTGTTTACATTTTACCGGAATTGTTCGCGGAACTTGTTTTTCGCGAAATCCTGGCTACGTGCCTGATATATATATATTAGTAGCATATTTAATTCGCAAGACATTTAAACGGCTCCTTCCTTCGAAGAGCTATTTGGCACTTTCTTTTTTGGTTTGTTCGAACAGAAAGCAGGATAACGAGGGAAAACAACTAAAACGCGTGCCTAAAAAAAAAAAAAAAAAAAAAAAGTTTGAAGGTGTATTTTAAGCTATCGTAGGGTCCGACCGTCGTATGTGCGGAATCGCGTTTATGAAGAACGCAGCGGACGTTCAGTCGAGGATTCCTGGCAAGCGCCGCCGCCATCTTTCTTTCCTACCGCTTCCTTTTATCCTTGGCTCCGAAAGCCCTCGGCAGTTGGACCGAACGAGAACGGCAGGGCATCTTGGATGACCGGCCCCCCGCCCGCTCCAGGCTCACGAGCAGCGTTATCGAAGCATAGGGAGCTCGCGCTGGAGGCAGGACAACTCAAAGACCACCCTGTCGTTCTGATCCTGAGAGAGGGAAATTACCAGAGCTGTCACCCCGCACGCTCTCCCCCGTTTCTTTCCGTGCCTTCCAACCGTGGCACGCGACGCGCCCAACGAACCTTCGCCAAATCTGGGCTATCTCCCGAATGCGAGTTTGCATCAATACGGGACTCGGTTCCAGGAGCCGACCGGCGAGGCTCGGCGCCACACGTCCGCGCGGGCAAGACACAAGGCGCCCGAGGAAGGCGTCGTCCCCGATCATGCGCGACGTGGCTCGCTTCGCCGGTGGCACGAGCACGCAGGGGGGACGGCGAGGAACAATGCCGACCGAGCGCTAATGAGCGCCCCCGCCGATCCACGTCCGCACTCCGCCTTTCGCTTATGCGCGGCACCATTGCATTCGTGAATAATTCAGCCGTTACCTGCAGAGTCCCGGCGCGGACAACCGCGGCCGTCCCCTCAAGCACCGCCACTCGACGCGACCGAGGCGCGCGCGATGCGCCCGGAAGAAACGCTTGATGTGCGTGCCCGCAACTACCATGTTAGTACGGGGTGTTTCGCGAGAAAAGACCCGCACTTCGCTCGTCGCAAAAATAAACTACGCGCCACCGAACGCCGAGTTCTCTCGCCAAATGTAGCCAACTATACTCGTTTTCGCCTCGAAGTAAAAGAAGCAAGTTTTGCGCCTTGTTCATACGCCGTGCGGAGTAGTTCTTACCAGATTTGGCTGCCCGAGCTTCATTATTATAAACTGTCAAAACAACCACCCCCAAATATTATGAAAGCCTACACGTGTGCAAGTGACACTGCTCCTTAGCGGCGTTGGAACCAGAGGGAAGTCAAAGTTCTCTGTTCTTTCGATCGATAGCTGCACGGGAACAACCTTACTACCATTTGTTCAAATATAGACCCGCGTTTTTTGTTGTTGTTTTTTTCCTCGGCGCAATATTTTTTTTTTTTTTTTTTTAACTGGAGATTTATTTTTTATTAAGAATAGAAAAGGTAGACCTGGAATACTACTGAGCATAGTTACTGAGGCTATCGCGCTAATGCCAGGGGCTCCTCCATGTCAGCCGCTGCTTCCAGCACTCCGGTGCAAAGAGGTGAAGCTCGACGCGCGCTGGTGAGAGGCGGCACGGAGGCATGCGGCACAACAGATGATAATCAATTGGTGATCTCATCAGGAGTACAAGACCCTGCTTCTCAGTAGCCGCCATCCTCCAACTTGGCAACTTTTTCTCGCGACCTTGAGCTCCTGACATCGCCGACATCGTCTGGAAATGTAGACGATGTCGGCGCGGCTGAAGAGCAATCTGGAAACTTGGTTTCAGCTTACTTTAAAGCGCAGCTCCCGCTGCGAGCCAATGGGGCCAACCAGCGTCAATTAGCGCGGCATCGTGGCATTCGTCATCTTTTTTTGTTAAGTGCTCTTTCGACTAAACCAATCAAATGCAGCGAATGTTCCGCGACTTGCGCTTTTAGTATGTATTTCTGGCTGTATTTATGTGTCCGAGCCTTCGACAGTGCTCTGACCTAAGATAAAAACAACTATACGGTGACTATAGAGACGCTGTGAAACACATATTTGTAACATTTCCCTTTCCTCCTACTTCTCTAAATATTAAAATCGACCAATAATCATTTTTTTTTTTTTTGCTTCGTTTAAAGGGTTGTTGAACCGAAATTTGGATTTCAGAAAACAAAGCAGGAGCTGTAGGCGGGACGCTACAATCCCTACTACACTACTCGTAAGGCGATATCTCGAATGGACGGCCGTATTTTTTGGAAAATTAGGTCGAGATTGAACTAGGCCGACGAGGCGCGTGACGTCAAGATATCTCGTGTCCTCCTCTCTTCGCTTCGCCCCCTCAAGGCGGCGAGGCGGAGAAGACGCGAGGCCGTTCCCTCTCCTTCTCGGAGAAACAAGACGTAAACATATCTGTCAAATGCGCCTCCTTTTTTAGCAAATACGGTCACCCGTTCGAGATATCGCTGTTTTGGTGTTTGTAGCATCCCGTTGCCTCCTTTTTTAGCAAATACGGTCACCCGTTCGAGATATCGCTGTTTTGGAGTTTGTAGCATCCCGTTGCCTCCTTTTTTAGCAAATACGGTCACCCGTTCGAGATATCGCTGTTTTGGTGTTTGTAGCATCCCGTTGCACGCTTTTGCCGCCGTGTTTTGTGGAATCCAGACTCCGGTGCAGCATCCCTTTGAGCCCATCTCTGCGCAGGTATGGCGCAATTCTTAGTAAAAATGGCACTTTGGCGAAAGATGTAGCAGACTTTCGTTCACGGCGCAAATGGCGCAAGGCTTCCATCACGGTGTCTGTGTGCCGAGTAATAGCATTCGGGCCCGCGACCATGATCGCCCAAAAGTAGCGGTGGCCGAGCCGAACGCTGGTTTGAGTCGAATACACGCTGTAAAGTTTAAATCATGCGTCGCCAAACCTTCGATGCAAAAAACGAAAAGCTTACGCAGTGATGTGATTGGCCCAAGCCACTTTGGAGCACCTTTCGGAGCAGCCAAAACAGTGTTTTAGAGCAGCAAATGTGGCTTTTGGAGCAACCAAAACAGTGTATTGGAGAAGAAAAAGTGGCTTTTGGAGCAGCCGAGACAGTGTTTCGGAGCAGCAAACGTGGCTTTTGGAGCAGATATTTTTAGAAAAATAAATATATTCGTTTTAATTGCTGTGCAAACAAAGGGCACTTTGTGTTGTGTTCTGATGTGATGTGTTGTGACGGAACTCGCTGCTTGTGTTTTTACTGCTCAGACATCCCACAAGTGTACAGTGCTGCAGGCGTTGCCGAGCAATTCTGAAAAACCGCTTGCCACCGTTTTTCTGGCTCCCGACGTGCCAGATTTTCGTCAAAAGGAAGCAAAAGGTAAAACTAGCAAAGCGCACATGAAGGCACCCTAGGTAAAACAATGGATTGCAAGCGTCCCGGCTGGTGTCTCTGTCGTGCAGTCATGTTCACATGCACGTGAGGGCAACTTCAGCAGGCTTGCAGTGGCACGTGCTTCGCCGCGCGAGCGCAGACAACGGCTGTTCGATCGAAACTGAAACCATGCCACTTCGCTCCGTCGCCAACCGATTCCCAAAATTGTATGCAAAATGTAACTGTCGAGCATACGACGAAAAACAGTCCAGCGGCGCATGCTTGCCAGGCCGGCAAACCAGGTAGAAGCTAAACCACACACACGCACACACGCACTCACACACGCAAAAAAAAAAAAAGAATTTGAGCGCATTGATGCAAGACATCGCGAGCCAGGATCGAAAAGTTCTCGGAGCGCTTTGTGCAACGACTGAACTCGATATACAAACAAGCGCGCTGTGCGTCAGCGTGGAGACATTGCCTTCTCTGCTTTAGCTCACCTCTCTTCAACTTTCTTTCGCGGCAGATTTTTCACGTACCTGGTTCCCTCTCAAAAGAAAGCCCACCGGGAGAAACCTAGGTAATCTATACTTCGACACAGCAGTATTTTGTAGTAACGCATAATTTAAACAAGAACAGGAACGTTGATGAACATGCGGCGGTACTTGGTTTCATTTTAGAAAGCACGGTGCTCAGTTTAGTCTCGGTTTTAAAAAGCGACCGAATTTTTTTTTTTTTTTTTCGCAGGCTTGGCGCAGATTACCTATATTTTGGCAAAAATGTAGCAGGATGTAGCAGGGTTAGCCCCCTGGCGCCGTTTGGCGCAGCAATCACATCACTGCTTACGGTATGTAAGTTCTTGTGTTGAAGCTGAATGACCCCTTCACACACGGAATCCTGACTACAAGAAAAACAATCCCCGAGCACAAATAAATAACGGAATGCTTAACGGAAGTTGGTCACTGTGTGCGGAAATAAACAAATGCCCAAGGACAGCCAATCATCATATGTGGAAATAACGCAATGCCTAACGAGAACCAATCATGGACTGCGGAAACAAAATAAACACCAACGTCAGAGCGTCCTCGAGTCATTCCGGATAGCCACTCCCGTTCGTGGTCCTGAAGACTCGTTGGACTCGATGCACTGTCACCGTGATTATTGCGAATAACTGCCAAAGTTAAATGATAAACACGATTAATACTGAACCAGAACCATACGTTCCGTAATAGCGTCGCGCAATGACGTGGGAGATGACTCACGCGGCGCCGACGTCATTACAGCACGGTAGGAAAAGAAAAAAAAGCGGCCATTACTTGCAGGAGGTGTCTCCAGACGACCGTCTTGTCATCCAAGTCGAGGAAAGAACTGGCTGCCGAAACGTCATCGCCCGCTTCGATCATAGTTTCGCCTCCGTCACACCAAAACCACCGAGAACCGCTCGGGACCACTCATCGCCGCTGGACAGAGACACCGGAGCTAGGGCCCGAGCCCGGCACTGGCGTTGCCAGCAACTGCGCAGGCAGGCCTCCCTCGAGGAGTCGTGGGCCACGGTGGCGCTGCGCTCGGACTATCGCATCCAGCCCAGGCCCAAACCCGAGCTGGTCCTCAACGAGGTTATCAGTTTAGCGAAGATCTTTTTTTTTTTTTCTTATTTGGGCTCGCGAAGCGTGACTGCGCAAAAAAGACTCAGCCTGTGGCAGCGTTCTTCGACGGAAGCTGCTGAAGCGGTTGTCTGCAGCATGCGTGCTGCTCGCAGCTGGAACCAATGGACGCTGTCGATAAAGCATGTATATAAAAAAAGAAAGCTTCTAAACCCAGACGTCTGCGTCCTTCAAGGTCATCGCCAAGATCTAAAGAAGCGAGTCTTTTCCGAACGCGTGGCATCGACGACTCGGAATAGGAGGGACACCTCTCCAGCTCTGTCCAAATTATATGTTGAAGGAAACGGCTTTGGGGAATTTCGAAGGCCAGTTGACACGCGACGAGGAAACACAAAACATGACTGAAGGGTTTACCCTTCTACGCTGCGACACACTCTTAGCGCAAACACGACATCGGCTTTTTTTTTTTCTTCGTTTTAAGGTTTAGCGGTACACTTAGTTTCACAAACGTGTAGCGGTACCCTTCCAGACGCTAGACGCCTATACGTTCAAGGCGCTCTTCATCAGATAGTTTAACGCGTACCATGTTGTCCCTAAAATGAAGCTATGGTACCGCTTATTGGGCTGATAAACCTGGCGATCTTGTAGAGCCTTCCATACTCGCGAACTCCCCTTCCATCCCTCAGTGCGCACAGGTGGCCGAGCTCCTCCTCGCCTACGGCTCATGGTCGCATGAACTCTATGTTAACCAATGAGCGTCGAGCACCTCACTCCCTCTCCCACCCGATAACCAATCATTGTCGAGCCCCGCGGTCACACTTTTATCTGGGCTTCACTCTCTGCAAAAAGCCGCGCATGCGCGCACAGCCCAATGACTCGGCACTTTTTTTGCCTCTATGATCAGCGCTGGAAAGATGCCCAGCATGCGCGAGCTCGTCGCCGCGGAAAGTGAGCAAAGCACACGCACGAAGGCCGAAAATGGCAGCCGTTGGAAGCCCTCCCGTTCAAAATGAACCAAGCATGTTGACATCACAACGCCGATCTTTCCCATCAGTGTGCACGTTGCAGCGTGACCAAAATTTGGGTCGGGAAAGCGCGAAAGTTTTGTCTTGAGGGGTCATGAAACGATGTCGGGTTGGAATATGTTTATGACTTTACAGAAACTTACTACATGGTCCTAGTCTGGCCCAATCGCACATAAATCTCCACTGATGCATAAGCTTCTGTGTCGCGGCGAAATTGCGAGGATAAAAGGGGACTATTTCTTTCAGTCTTGCCTTCGCAAAGCTTGACCACGTAATTGTGAGATCGAAACCACCCGTCTGACGACAAACGAGCGCGGCTCATGGATTGGACTCGAGAACTGCGTGAGCACTCGACTTCGGCTCGTAACAATCGATGCCTCGGCGGACACTCGAGTAGTGGCTCGTATCCACCCACTGCGGTGATGAGAATTGACAAACTCCAATAATGCCAGGAGCTCAGCGCGCGTTTTCTAGTTTGCCAACCCCTGCGCGTGGTTATGATTAACGTTTGCGGCATAGGAATGATACCAGGCCACGTGGCCGCTTGTTTTGGCTTCGAGTTGAGGGGATGAACGATGCTCATATTTCTCGAATTTATTTTCCGACTTCCACTGCTTTAAAAAAAAAAGAAAAAAAAAAAACCTAGACAAGTTTATTTAGTTATTAACGTTAGGGGGTGATTCCAAGCAGTATTTAACGAAAGTAGAAAAATCGTTTCATGTCTTCTTTAAAGAGAAGCTGGAGAGGTTCTTGAAGAAAAACGAGTTAGAGGTGAATTCTAGAGTGTTTTTATCCCGTGAATTTAAACATCACGTTCGTTTTCCCCGAAGATGTAACTAAACGCGTGAAAACACGAAAAACCTCCGACCAGTCGTTACGTCCTAAAAGGATCTTTCGGCCGCCAAGCGCGTGTCGTTCGTGTGGGCAGCGCGTGCTATGCCAAGTTCGTCCCCCGCACTGACACCCGTCGTGATGTCTTTTTCCGGCCTTTTTTTTTTTTTTTAAATAGCAAGAGTGCGCGTGCATAGCTTTAATGAGGCGCTGAAGATGCGCGAGAGCGGTGATTCCGAAAACTCCTTTAACGACGTAACGCTCCGGGAAGGAGGCCTTTCAGCGGTATTTCAAAAATAATTTACTCCAAATCAAAAAAAACAAACAAAAAAACTTCGATGTTCGTGATTTTGAAGGCTAAATGAAGACGATTTAGGTGCTTACACTCAAAGAGAGAGCCCCGTTTTCTTGGGCTCCGTTATGAAAGCTTACGTCTGCTTACGAAGTCACCGGGGCATCAGTGCTTCATATTAAGCGTGGCTACCATTTCAAGGAGACAGCCTTGCACGGGAAATCTGAGACACAAATATTTCGGTGACTTATTAGCAAGAAAACGCACAGGAAAGGTGCGGTGTGAGCCTGCCTCACCGTGGCCTGCCTTTACATAAAAACAAATACATAAAAAAAAAAAAAAACGAAGGCGGAAAGGACGTTTTGCGCATTGTTCATACACCGGGCGAAGTAGTTCTGACAAGATTTGGTTGTCGGAGGAAGGAGCGATCCTTTTGGCGTTTGAAACGTATACGTCTTGATTATATATTATATATCTAATCTAAAATGAACCTACATATATATCAATTCTCCTCGTAAAAGGGAAAATTAGTAATGCTCCGCGAGGAGGCGGATTTTTTTACTTCGGTTCTTGAGGTGAAAACGGGTATAGTCTATTTACCCGAGACTGACGTTCTTGCCACAAGACGACATAAACACATAGGCGACTTCCGAGTTTATGTCGTCCTGTAGCGAAAACCCTAGCCTCGGGTAAAGTCACAATGTTTATACATTCCACTCCGCTCACTCGCATTAGACAAAACCTCCCCCCAAAAAAACGGTGTGGGCATCTGGCGTGCGAGGAAACGCATGCGCATAACGCCGCCCACGCTGTGGCGCACTGCGGGGGGGAGAGGGCTGCCACCGGTGCACCCAGATACCGGGTTCTCCGAGACAGCATGCACAGTGGCTGTATCGACTGCAGGCTCCAGATGCCTAGGGATGGCGGTAGCCTCCCCCTGCCAATTCAAAGGGAAAAACCCCGAGACTGCGGCGCATCCAGCCGCTCTCAACTACGCAAAACATGTCCGCGCCAATGCCATCGGATTTTTGCGGAGATGTGTTCCCTATATAGTAGAGCATTTGACGAAAGCGAGTTTATAGATCCAACTTGAGCGGCTCAGCAGCTCGCTCTAGCGTCAGTGGTACCCGAACTTGAGCTATGTCACCGAACCTTTACACGGTGATGGAAGCGGCATTGGATCTTCTGTAGCAGGTTTTGTAGCGGGAAAAATATTGGTTTGAAGCAGCCACCGACGGTTTTGGAGCAGACGCCAACGTCTGGTAGCACGTCACTTGAAAATGTGATTGCATCGCTAAAGGAGTTCATAATGATTCCGGGTTCCTATTTGACGCTGAAGAATATTACTTATGATCTGTTGTAGTAACAACAGATGCAAAAGAATCACACAGTCTTCTTTTTGTTTTTGCTTTTTTTAGAAATAATGCTGAAGTGAGAATAGGTTCCATTTACAATCGGTATTAAAAGAAAAATGTTGAAAAATGAGGCATAGAGCAATAGTTCATTTGAGATAAAGCCTCTCTCTCCTCTCCTCTTTTACATCTAGTAGCTACTTTAGCCCGTAAATTCCCGTACAATATTGGAAAAAAATCAACATATCCGCTGAAACGTCTATGGAGAAGAATACGCACCCGGGAGTCTTACGAACACCGAACTCAAGATTCGAGTATTATAAACTGCAAAAAAAAAAAAGAAAAGAAAAAAGGCCACTCAGAAATATTATGAAAATCTACATCTGCGCTTTGAAAGAGGCACCGCGCTTTAGCGGCGCTCGAACCAGAGTTGAGTCGAAGTTCACTGCCCTTCCGATTGACTGCTGCACGAGGAACTACACTGACTACCGTATTTATTCGAATGTAGACCCGCGTTTTTTCCCCCCTTTCTTGGCACAACCTTTTAAAATGAGAGGTCAACCCTGAGTCCAGACCAAAGAAGGTCGACCTGCAATAGTACTGAGCATAATCTCCCGAGCCAATCGCGCTAAAGCCCACGCGCTCTCCCATGTCAACCGCTACTCCTAGCACTCCGGTGCAAAGAGGTGAAGCTCGACGCGAGCGTGAGCGCTGGTATGAGGCCGTGAAGGTTGACGCGAGCCACGCCATGATCTTCCTCCTCAGCTTTCCACCTCAACTCAAAAGCTAAGCACACCGTGGAACTCCTCATTCGCAAGTGACGATAACTGCCGTCACGACACTCACTGGCCACGAACGCGAATCTAGAAATATGCGTCGACAGACTGATTCGTGACAAGAGCTTAGGTCCGAGGGACGCACAGCTCGTGTCCAATGCGTGAGCTCGGTTCGACTGACGTGTTTTGGGTACACCGCGGATGCATCGCAGTCAAAAGGCCAAGAGCTTTAGAAGGAAAGGAGGTCAGCGATAGTCCGCAATATTTTTTTTTTTTTCTTTCTAAGTTTTCATTCCGAAAAGCACGCTTTGGGCTTTCTACCTTCGTGTGCTTGTTTTCTTTCGGCGCACTAAACGACATGCGATTAGCAAAATTCCAATTTAGACCAGCCCAAAATTATTTTTATCGTCGGCGCAGGTATACGGCGCACTTCTTGGCAAAAAATGGCATTCGGCACAAGATTAAGCACACTTTCGTTGATTGCGCCATTTGGCGCAAACGGCGCAGCACTTTCATCGCTGCTTTAGAGAGCACCGTTCGTGCATATTCTCTCTATGGGGGAAGCCATGGCACGGATATCAAGCAGACGCCATTTTCTCAAGATGTCAGCATTCCACGTTAAGTAAAGTCGGTGATTTTTGAATCAGCAAGCGAATTTTTTTTTTTTTTTTTTTTTGGGGGGGGGGGGGGGGGGGGTCTCCTTCTATACTTAGATTAGCGCTGTGCTGGGGCCGACACGCTACCGGATCTGGAAGTCCGCAGCAGTATTTGAGCGCTGATTTACGTATTATACGTTCACGAAAGTTTAATCAAAGCCTAAGAAACTTTTTTTTTTTTTTCCAAATTAAAAAGACGTTGCGTACTGCGTCCAAGCGCAAGCTGTAAGACATCCCATACGCTGACCCGGCCACGTGACGCCGGCAGCACAGACTTGCCGCCGTCCGCGTGTTATACAACTTGCAGCTAATTAAAGACTGGAACGGTACACCGTGCACAAATAAGAAGCTCGATAAAGACCCGTCCTCGCACCAGTGTGCGGCTTTCAAAGCGTTGCACGCGCTATGAAGGAACGCGCATTTTCCCGGTACAATCCGTTGCACCGCTACAATGGATACAATCGGAACGTGACGTCATTCCCGTTGATATCCGAGAGGCGACGCAGACGACGAGGAAAGGGATCGTCGGCGACGTGGACGGCTCCTAGCCTGGCGCGTGGAGCTCGGCCCGAAAACGGATCGCTACTCAAGCAGAGCGCCGCTCATTAGACGCACAGAAAGAGGTAGAACCACGCCCGTGCGCGGAGCCACCTTTGCCGCCCCTCGCGGTGCATTGCAGCCGTCCGAAAATCCCTTCGCCGGTCTGCCGTGCAATAGCCACACGCGTCGTGCATGCCGTCCGACCGCTAGAACGCGAACGATAAGAATATCATCCGCGCCAACGGCCTTGCACCTTTGCTTCTCGAGCGATAACTTTTCGCGCACCGCAGCGCTTTCCACGGGCTTCCAGTCGGCCTAGAACTAATGTTGGGGTTTTCCACGGTGCTCAGCAAGTTTCTAATGGGAACTATATGCCCAGTTTCACTAATTCGAAAGTTAATGAGCAAACCTTCGATAATAAATTGCTAATTAATACTTTTTTTTTTTTTTCAGTCCCGGACGTTGGCTGTGGTTGGCAATTTGTTCTCGAAGAGGTTGTTTTTTTTTTTTTTTCTCAAACCCATTACGTTTTATAACTGTTTTAAAATCTTCGCAGAAACCCCCGGTGTATATCGAAAAAATCGCAAGGAGTCTCTTTTCGAATTCCTGTTTCCAAACGCGCTCGTCGCCTTACGTCGTGCTTCGGCTATGCGTGCATGCTCGAAGATCACGAGACGCATGAGCATCGTCGAAGACAGGAAGCTCGCGCCGGACGTGGGACACCGTAGACCTAGAGTCTACATAAAACAATTCACTTCCATTCGAACGCCTCCCTGCCGTTCTGATCCCGTTATCAGTGGCTATAATGCGAGAGCTCGCAAACATCTTTCTGACACGCGCAAAGTTCAGTAAATAGGAAATGTGCTCGGGCATCCCTAAATATCCGTCGAGAAATGCGGACAGCTGCTAGCACGTTGCCAACGCAAAAAGAGACAAAAATGATTTAAAAAAAAAAAGAAAAAAAAACGTTCAAGACAAACGATTTTCGGCAGACGAGTAATCGCGATCATTACAGCTCGAACACTTTCAGTAGAATGATATCGCTTACGAGCAAAGCAGGTGAGAGAAACTTCGTGTCGATGCAAAATTAGCACCGTCGTAAGTTGCCTGATCTCATAAATTTCCATGCTTGTGAGTGCGTGAATTCGCTCTCCTGCAGAAGGTCAAGCGCCGTGGTGGCGCAGTACCGCGCCAGTACACTTGACGACTCCAAAGAGCGTTTCCCTAGCATTGCGTTTCGATAATAAAATGCAGGCTGACACTATCTTCCGATAAAGAGTCCATAGTCGAAATATGCAAATAAGTGAACCGTACAGACCGCGTAGCAATAAAGGATACAAAGATGCCGAAGAACATTTACCCAAACCGGAAAAAAAAAAAGTTTTTTGGCGGTTTTATAATAAGCATGCATTTATAAGCATGCATCAACTGTATATTTAGACTATTGCTTCTTTAGAGACCACAAAAAGACGACGAAAATGACCCGTGAGAAAGGGACCCCAAATATTGATCACGTACGATGCACCTCCAATAATAAACTGTTTCTTTCTTTTTTTCTTTTTTTTTTTGAGATAGAGAGAGAGAGAGAGATTTTGTAGGTGAGCTACGATGCACCTCCAATAATAAACTGTTTCTTTCTTTTTTTTCTTTTTTTTTTTTGAGATAGAGAGAGAGAGAGAGATTTTGTAGGTGAGCTATATTGATTTTAGAATTTGATAACACTCAAGACTCCTCGAACAAAAATACCGAAAACCCACAGACTGCCAAGAATAGCTTTTTTTTTTTTTTTTTTTTTTTCTACGTAGGACAGACTGGTTGTAGCTTAAAGGCGCCCTGCAAAGACTGTTTTACTGGTTTTTAATTTGCACCGAACTTGAGCGCACTGAACGTAGTCACTTGATGAAACTTTTCTTTTCTCGAATTTCGCTTTATTTTAAAAGTTACAGGCAAATTAAAATTACAAAAAAAAGCAAAAATAACCTCCCTCATGACGTCCTTGGTTGCTTGAGTGGCCGTGAACTAGAGAAGGGGTAGTGAGCTTAGCGAGCGCTCACAGCTGCCGCACTCCGTGTCGACGGCGCGAGAGGGCGCCACTAAAGCATGTTCTGGATAGGCTGTATGCAGCGGGCAGCCAGAGCGGCTCTCATTGCATTTGCTGCTCGATTAAACACTAATTCGGCATGACACTTCATTGGCCACAAACGACAGCAAACACGGGGTAAAGATCAGTTCAGAACGGGAGCCACTTCGCGCTGCCATACCGCGAAACGGTCAAACCGCGAGACAAAGCTGCTCGGCGAAGGCCTTCGGAACGTTCGGAGCCGGTCGGATCCTCCAGTCCATACGACCGCAGCGCCGCCGCGTACATCCGGTACCTTCCCGTGTCGGCGCCTGATCCCACTACTCCTTTCTAGTATGCGCCGGTTTTTCCACCGCTTGGTGGCGGGAATGTCGACGGGCCATTTCTTGTTTCCGTACTTTATGAACTGCATTTGTTTCTTTTCTGATATAAAATACTGAACAAAAACTACTTTTATAAATAATTGAAACGGTTCGCGCCACTTATATTTTGTATTTCGACAAAAAAGAAGCTTTTAGCCCAGGACCAAAGACGTCACATATCGCGCGCTTTCGGTAACGCGTGTCGCCCCCGTCGGTGGAGGAGGTTTCCGCGTCGTCCGGTTAAAATATGATGCACCGATATTTAATTACTCTCTCCGTGCCCGCTGGTTTGCCCGAACCCCAAGAGACGTGGAAACCGCAAAAATGGTAGACGCTTAAGTATGACTGCAGGGCCCCTTTAAACGATCATATTTTTGGAGCATAAAAGGGGCGGTTAAAAATAGTAATGGTTTGTGTGAGGTTGTCGGTAAAGGTTGAAAGTTAGGGTAGACTGTGCAGTGGGCGAGGAGGCCGTTTGAATTGTGAAAAAAGGCGATGGTTGTTCAATAAATTTCAAGCTGTGTTAGAGACTTTGTTAGGTCCGCGTTTTGTTGTTCCTACGTCTCAGGGTTACTATAGATATCATTCACCAGTTCGCCTGCGTTTTTTATGGTCGATCCCAAAATGGTCCTCCAAATAAACAATTTAAACAATGTTCTCAATTTTATCAAATAAACGTATTGATAAGAAAATAAAAAAAAAAAACAAATGCAGAAATGTTTGAAAAAAAAAAAAAAAGAGCTCGAGGTGAATTTGTGAGTATTTCTATCCCGTGAATCTGAATATCACGTTCATTTTCCCCGAAGATGTAACTTAACGCGAGAAAACACGAAAAACCTCCAACCAATAGTGACGTGTGAAAAAAAACAAAAAACGTTTCGTCGCCAAGCGCGTGTCGCATCGTGTGGGCAGCACGTGGAATTGCAAGCTTGCCCGATATATTCCCTCGCACTGACACCAGTCGTGGAGTCTTTTTCTGACCTTTCTGAGAATAGCGAGTGCGCGTGCAGAGCTTCGATAGGCGGTGAATATGAGCGATAGAGGAGATTCCGAAACTCCGGGAAGGAGTGGCTTCAGCGGTACTTCAAAAATGATTTTCTGCAGCCTCCGTGCACCAAATTAAAAAAATAAAAAAATAAAAAAAAATCTGGATATTCGAGATTTTGGAGAAAAATCAAGAAGATTTAAGTGTTTTATTTATTTTTTTTTCTCAAATACAAAACTGCTTCAGTTTTCCTTCAAGCGTTATTCACATCACAAAACAATTTATCCGGTACAATGATTTCCGTTCCTCTGCCTTCCAGACCGCGACCGCGATGGCTTTATACGTGCAAACGTAGGAATTCGGCAAGCACAGAACCTCTCCGAACGCGAATCACTAAACAGCGCCGAAGTAATTTGCCAGGTTTGAGTCATAAGAATCGGAGGGGAGGACTAAAAGCCCCAATAATTAACGACAACTTATACGCCAAAAGCCCGTAGGTCTGGCGCAGAGATTACACTCGTAAATCAGCGCTCAAAGACTGCACGAAACTTCCAGACCCGGTAGCCCAGAAGATCTGGCGGCACCGCAGCACAACGCGGTGTAGCAGCATACCCCCCCAAAAACATAATTCTTGCTGATTCAAATATCACCGACGTTACTTAAAGGCCAACGTACAACCCCGGTTTTCTGCAGGGAAGATAATCCTCTTAGGGCTCCCCTCTCCTAAGCTGCGAGGGGAGCCAAGTTGGGGCAAGGTAAACATTTGAGAGGATATAGGAAAAGAGGAGGCGGGCAAGAGTGGGAAGCGCGAAGTGTACGGCGGCCTTTAAAATAAAATGCTGAAATCGCGAGAAAATAGCGCCTGCATGACATCCGTACCATGGCTTCCCACGTATGGAGAATGTGTACTAACGGTGATCTCTAAAGGCTGGCTCGGACATTAGCGTATGAGCCTGATTGACAGCGTTAAAAAAAAAAAAAAAAACGCTTGTGACTGAGCGTAAGTAGTCGTAACGCATGCAGTCGGTCAGGCGCAGATGTGCGAAACACGTCTCGAGAGTGCTTCAACCGACCTGACAGAGGATGTGCAGACCGGAGTACTGCTGCTCCTGGTGGGGATACTGAGCAAGATCCTTGATCGCAAACATGGCCCGGTCCTGGGAGGTCTCGCCCTTCAGCCGAAGAACGGGGCGAGGCGAGGCGGCGTGGAGGACATGGTTGGGACACTGGCTGGCAATGCCTCGGAAAGCGCACTTTTCTCTTCTTTTTTTTTTTTTTCACTCGTGGAAAGGTGGACACAGAGAAGTTCGAGACAGCGGTCTACAAAATGCACAGAAAGAGACGGCGAACGGAAGGCTGAGAGTGAAGTCAAAGTCCATTACAAGACATCGGAGGGGGAAGTCGTAAACTCTGAGCGAAAGTGAAGAATATGGAAACAAATGTCTTACGAATGTAAAAATATAGGCAGAGAATCAATTCCCTTGATGAACACGACGACCAGAAGGGATTTCAGGGAATGAGCTCAACACAGAAATAACACAAGAAAAAAAAATCCGAATCCAGCAGTGCCGACGAGCGACTTCCTGCCCTCCCTGGCAAAAACTTGAGAACTTGACGATGGTCGCCTCAACAGTGGCGATCAGTCCCAGCCACGACAAAACTACTCAGTACCAAGTCAAATGGGCATAATGGAACTCTTTAAAACCACTTTATCGACAGCCAAAGAGAGAGGCCACTGCCGGTGGAAACAGCGTGCTCTCCTTATACCAAGACACAAGAAAACCACCAGGACGTGAACAAGTTCCAAAAGGATCGGTGGCCGGGAATTGGTAAGGCTCACGTATAAGTACAGACGACCTGCTTGCTGGTGGACCGGTCGCGGCCTTTCGTACTACAGAATAAAAAAAGAAAAGAAAAAAAAACACTCAGACTGATTGCATAAGCACCGAGCTCAAGAACTGTCCTTAAGACACGTCTCAGGGCCGATGAGCCTTCCTGGGCACGAGGTTCGGAAGTCCGACCAGGACAGCTCTCCCCAAGATCCGCACCAACGACACCGAAGCGAACAAGAGGGATAGGAATCCCCCCAAAAAATGGAAATCCTCAGAGGCGGTCACTCATCCAGACAAGGGTCTCCCGGAGTCCGGCAGCTTCGCCCTTGGAACCGTCGGTGGCTGTCCGCCAGGCATCCGCAGGCGCGTTGCTCGACGACGACGACTACTACTTCCAAGTGGCAAGTCACCGAGGTTCCCCCAGGGGGGCAAAGGTGCGAGACGCGTGGTGAGGACTAGATGAGGCGTTTCGTCACGTGACACATTCGGGGACCCGCCCATGCGCGAGTCGACACACTACTCGTACCCGCCCCGGCCGATGGAGCATGCAACGCACTGCGGCGCCGACGTCACGCCAGACTCGATCGCGGGGCGATGCTGTTGACAGCAGCCGGGGCATACTTTGCAGAAAAAACAAACAGGCGTCTTTCCTTCTTCCTCTCTGAAAAGGTCGGACATCAGGTCCAAAAAAGACGTTAAAGTTGACTGTTGGGCATACATTATCCGGCACCTGCGACCGTGTCGACGCGCTTGTCCGATCCCATGCATCTCTCATATTCTCCTCGCTCTCATGAGACCCGTCGTAGCGCCTGTTCTCTCCACGTTGACGGGAATCGTAAAAAAAAAAAAAAAAAGACGTAGGCCGCTGAAATGGTGCCTTCCATAATTATTATCGTTTATTTATTTTTTCCCCTGAGGGCCCGAGTGGCAACCCGACAGCCAAAACTTATACGGCGATGTTACAGATTAAGATGGGGCCAGCTGGAACTTGGGAGACGAAAAACGTAAAAAAATCTGAGAAAGAAGAAAAAGACAGAGACACTGCTGGACTACCAATCATGGTTGGAACTGCCCATCCATGCATCATTTTAGAGAAATATATACTGCTGTACCACCAACTATGGATAGGAACTCCAATAGCCCACCCGTGCACCATTTTAAACGGTTACGAGTGAAGGCCACAAAACAATCGGCCTTCGGGGGAATCAGAGACACGATTTATCAGTTTAGCACAAATGAAAGGCTTATACCAGTCACACGGACGGGTCCAAAACTAAGTTGGTCTAATTTTCATTATTGTCCCGCCTCCATGCAAGCCTGCAGCCTTCGATGGAGCTCCGTGTCCGCAAAATCGAAGCAAATTAATGTCTAGAGAACGAGAGGACGATCTTCCAGTGCAGCGACACTGGTGCACGCTGGATGAGGCATCTAGCCCGTGCATTATAGGATTGCTAACCTGGGACATTAAACGTGCATCATCGCAAGGCGGTGTACGATAGGCATCCAGCTTGAAACGGGCACGGGTGATCCCTGGGTTTTGCGGCACGCACTCTCGTTCCACGTGCTCCGAGCTGCGCAAGTTTCCATCGTACAAGTAAGGGGAGCATTGAGAACAAAGGGGTCGCGCTGCTGGCGGCAGGACTTTTCAAAAAAGATGGAACGTACCACTGGGTTAAAAATAATCGGAAACAAGAAGAGGAAAAAATCGAGAGGCGGTCGCGTCCCAAGTGTAACATCGTACACGGAACAAACGTGCGTTGGAGGAGATTCGAGATTGCGATGGAGGCTGTTCTGCGACGGCTCCTGTTTCACTGGCAACTGCGGCGGACTTTGGACCGACCCGACAGACTGCACACGGTCGTTCCGAACGTCGAAAGGACTCGTCAACTGGCGCCATGACGTCCTCGCGCGGTGGCACATTGCATCTCGTCGAGTCAATGTTTGCGCTCGGGAGCGAGAAACAAAAGACGGAGAGCGCCAAGAATAAGAACCAAAAAGAAAGCGGTACAAAGGGGGTCGCGACTCCCGCGGCAACGCCCCTGGCGAAGAGAAAACGCGAGCGGCATTCGGCGTCACGCTCGCGCGGCGGTCGCGCACATGCGCCCAACTGGAAACAGCTCAGCTACGATGACGCGCAACGGAGGGGGCGCCACCGTCTTCCGCATAGGGACCGCCACCACTAGAGTTGGTGACAGGCGATGAGCTCATTCAGAGGAAACTCTTTCCACTGCAGCGTAGCTGACGCTGGAGAGGAGACCAGATCCTTTCCAGCGTCCGCCCTGCTAAAGTGGAAAGAAGTGGGAAGAGTTCCCACTGACCCCCGTTGTCTTCCGCCCCTCCCCCTCAAACGTCATCACTGGATGGATGCGTGAGGCTGAACACTTTGAATCGGGCGGCAACTTGTGCCCCATCTAACCTTTTTTTTTTTTTTTTTTTTTTTTTAGTTTGCGTTTGTCTTGGCGTCGGCGGTGACGCCAAGACGGACGTCTTGGCGGCGTCTCTCGTCGAGCTCGCTTCAGCCCGTTTGCCGCTTGGGACGGGATCAAAGTACTGCTAACGATGACGTCATGCGCGCAGGCCTTGCTCTTCTAGGTGGTACCGAGGGAACCGAGGCGGCATGGTTCACGCATTTGTGCTCGAGTCTGACCGAACCGTGTTGCAACCCCTTGTGACGACACGACCGTGAGAGGACACACTGGCACCATCTATCGGGCTAGCACTGGAACACTGCAGATCCATTTCCCGAACTAGACGGAAGGTTTTTTTTTCTATTTTTTTTTTGCAGTATTTCACAGATCAAAATCTACGCACTAATCTATGTCAAATGGTCGAATACTGTCCAGATTACGCAAAGCCCGCAATAAAAAAAAGTACAAGTAAAACAAAATACTGTAGGCAGATTGGAAGGATACCAGGGATCTCCTAAAGATGGCGCCTTCTGTCGTCGTGCGCGGCCACAAGCGGACTCTACGCACTCGGTCGCAATCAGACGGCAGATGTGCGAAGGGTCCGTCCACGTAGATTGTTGCAAATTAACTGCAGAAGAGGCATCCCGATCGACCAGGGGTCTCCAACCCCTGGTCGATCGGGGTATCGGGGTACCGCTACAAAGGGTATAGCCAGTAACATCCATCCATCCATCCATCCCGTCCTAAGCAGTCGCAAGTGTCTTAATGAGGGCCCTAATACTTTGCATTACCCTACTTGCAAACTCACTGCTCCTTGCCTACAGTAGATCAGCACAATTATAAAATGTTTCTAAACATTCGACCACAGACGAACCGTTCTCGCGGAGTCCAACAAAGTATGCGATTTGACGCGCCAGTGCGTCGAAATCGTCCGATATAAAATAGCTCAAAACAGTTCAGCAAAATCGCCCAATGTAAGAATGTGCACGCGTCTTAACTTTTTTGCCTGCGTGACTCACTCTCTGGTTGTTATTCAAACAGGTTTATACTGAAACTTTTATCTTTACTAAAAAAAAATATGTATTACAGTGATGTGATCGGTCCGAGTCATTCTGGATCAGCCCTTGGAGAAGCAGAAAGAACTTTTGGAGCATGAGCGCACGTTTCAGTTTCATTCATACCACCGCAAATATGTCCAACTAAAAGGCAATGTCTACTTTGCCTTCCCACTTATGCGCTGTTAGCATCGATTGCACAGCAGGAGTGACCCCCTCAAACACAAAACTAGCATTTAGTTGCGTAGAGAAGCACCAGACACGGTAACGAGATAACTAACGAAGGACACCACAAACTACTGTGAATCGTTATTTTTGGCACTGAATCCCGCTGAAATAATGTTAGAATATAAAAATTTTGAGCAGGTAAGTCAATGGTTCCTTTAAGTTCTAGAGGTTGTAATTAAACTGCAATGTATAATTCAGATTTAAAAAAAAAAAAAGCACATGTCATTTAGTTATGCACGCCAATTACATTTTTTTTATATATAGAACTTCATAACGAAAGTGGGAATGTGAACGATCAGTATGCCTTCTTAAAAAGATTGCAGTGGCTTAGCTCGGCTATGCCAGGATATACGTAGCGTGAGCTTAGGTTCAGCTGGTTATTCTTCGCTTTCCTGGTTGTCTAGGATTAGCTTGATTATCATGCTTACTGCTGCTTCAATGACACACACACGGTATACGCATTATGTGACTACTTCGGGATTCGATGAGTTAAGCTTCTCCGCTCTTCGTATTGCGGAGGAGGCGCCGTGTAACCGAGCTTTCGGTTGCACGTCAAAAGATCCCCAGGTGGTCCAAATTAATCCTCAGTCCTCCGCTGGGGCGTGCCAGATGCCCGTCGTTGGTTTGGCGCGTAAAACCCCCAAATTTGACTTTTTTGCGCCAGCTGTGCGCCGTGTTGTTATGTGTCAAGCAACCAAGCTGCCGCCCAGAACAACCGGACAGCGCGAGCCATGATCTCGAGCGGGTGCATGCACGCGGCGCGTGCATCGGGGACTGACCTAGGCGCCATACCAGTCCTGCCCGTTCCGTACCAGTAAAGATCTGGATGAATATAACACGTGTGACGTCGCTGCTCCTCGCGCATGCGCAGCACGGCTCTCCAGGAGCCACGCGAAACTGCTCAACCTCGGCCAGTGTAGCTTACGCTACAAAACAATCCCGCCGAACTCGTTAAGGTTCTTCCCAAGCCTCCATCCACTGGAAGTCAGTGATAATTTACAACATCTATATAAATATTCTTGCGATAGCGAAGTATCCTCTCCTCTCTAAATCTCAAATTGGAAAGAGGTACCGAAGGATACCGCAGTCTATCATCTAAGCCGAAGTTCAGAAATTGTGTCGCCTCTCACTCTGGAGGAGTCCGTTCCCCTCAGCACGCGGATGCGCTGCGGCGAAGCAAGACGGGCAAAATCGCAATGCCTACTTCACGGTTGTCGCTTCTCTGCAGTACACCAGTGAGCGGTGAGAAGCGCAGCGGAGGCCCCTCCCACCTCTTTCCACTTTAGATAAAATAGCAGAGCAAACGTTGGAGAGGAGTCCTCCCTTCCAGCATTCGCTCTGCTAAGGGGGAAGAGGAAGGGCGAAACTTCGAAGTACTGACAGCCTCTGATCGAAATGCAATCGAAGAGTATGTCATTTAATGCTATACTCAAAATTTCTGAAAACTCGCTCAAGTATACCGTACCGATCCGGCCAGGTAGCGAGGCCTATTATATCCTCAGTATTCTTAAAATGAAATTAGGCTTTGGAGCAAAGTTGGCGCAAATTCCACACAATTCGGTAAAATGGAGCAGGGTGGAGCAGAGGAAGCACTTCGCCACAGTTTGGGGCAAATGGCGCATCAATCGCATCGCCGTCTATTATTGAAATCTAACCAAACACCCAACAACCCTAAACAGGCTTGGATTTTGTGAACCACTCTATTGCGGTTTCATAAAAAGCAACTCTGCTCGATTCTAAATGGTCATTTCGCGCTGAGAAGTACCAACGAATAACTGTACGAGCAATCGGAATTGAACGTTAAAAAATATTTACAAATAAGAATAATGTTGTAAAATGAGTCTTTTTTTTTTATTTCTACACTATCAACTTTGCAGTTTTAGAACTAGTCAGTACGCGCGTTTAACTCTGTGTTGAGGAAATTGCCCCCAAAGCGCCCGGTAAGTGTGGACTTTACGCGGAACCATGCATCACTGTACTCCTGCTGCAAAGCTTACGGTTCGTCTTTAATTCATCCCATTCCTTAGTATGTCTACATTTTACGGGAGTCGACATCACAATCGTACATTGACCAATTAATGCGTTAAGAAAATATATATAATCCATTCCTCTATAATTTATATTAAAAAATAATTTGTAACATCATTATAAATTACTTTGGCACTGCCTGAATGTCATGCTGTAGAAAAATGAAGTATTTACAATGTCCACAACTTAAATAATCATAAAGTTGGACTGAAGTTTGACACTCTAGTGTAAAACAAAAGCCATGACACAAGGCAGAAGCATGATAATTTGCTTTGCAAGTTCCAATTCAAAAAATAGGTTTTAAAATTGTGTGTGTGTTTATATATTTATTTTTCTTGTATGGTTTGCCTTCTTTCTTTCTCCCTTTGCTTGTGAGGTAAAGGAGCCTCTGCTTGTTTGAAATGTGTATTTTCTTACCTGCTTCTATGTATATGTCCATTTTGTTTGTCTCGTGAATTTCCATTTTTGTTGACGTGTTTTCCACAAGCACGGTATGCCTTGGCCCTTAAAAGTTGGCCAGCAGTAGACTGAGGTAAATTTTAGAAAAAAAGCCCACAAAACTGATACCAGAACTTTAGCTGCAGTGGGCAACATGGCTCCACACTGTGAAATGATAGTAAAATGAGTTTTAAAGGCCGATATATACCTCACTCTTTCCACTTTTACCTGCCTCCCACCTTCCCATATCCTCTCCCCTTCTTCCCTTGTCCCAACTTGGCTCCCTTCGCAGTTTAGGAGGGGAGGCATAAGAGAATTACCTTCTCTGCAGAAAACCGAGGTTGTAGATCGGTCTTTAAAAAGAAAAATAAGGTCAGCCTAGCACGCACTCTTTCCCCGAGTATAAAATCCTTGAACATATTATTGTAACATTATATTTATTTTAAGTAGTAATTCAAATTGACCAAGGCAGTGGTACAAATCCGGAAGTTCAACCCTACACAGTATAAGATGCTTTCGCATTTTGATTTAATTAATTTTACACTCTGGAACTAAGTGTGCTTTTGCTTATCCTATATATACAACATTTTGTATAAAAGATGTTAACTGAGAATTACGACAGATCAATCACTACCTGGTTTTAGCTTACGGAAAATGACCTCTCTTAAAAGAAACAGCATACAAAATGGAAGCATTGCGTTAAATTACTGTCTAGTAAAATTCTGACAAGTGCCTACCACTCTAGCAGCACTGCAACCGGTCGTAGCAAGCATTTTGCCGCACAATCCCACATGATTCTTCTGTGCAGTGCAGTGGCACACACACAAAGACTCTTCTACAGGGTACAAGAGTGCGTACTTGCTGGAGATGTGAAAGAACTTGGTTCGTATGAGGTGGTGTTCATTAGTTATTTACCTAAAAACCAACATTTATCCAGATATAATATGCTCAAGGCAGACCAGGTGTAGTACTTTGAACTATATTGCAATGAATTAATAAAAAAAAAAACAGCCTCAACATACCACAAACAAACAGCTGATGTGCATATGTGCTTGAAGGCCCAAAGAAAAGGATTCAAATAATCAAAAATATCAAACAGAACCGACATGCAGATGGACCTTAATAAAACTTGCCGTAAAATATTGGGGGAGCGCCCACGCATGACATCTTGTCATGTCAAATCGGGCGCTTAACGTATGATGTGCATAATTCCCAAGTTTTTTTGGAAAATGTTTATAGCGGGCGCTTGAATGAAGTGGGTGCTTCTGCGTTATTTTACGGTATCGTAAGTCCAAATGAGAAAGTAGGAGCCTCATTGTAGGCTGTGGTTTCATTTTCCTCCATCTGCATAAGGAATTTGCCGTCTTGATGTTTCATTGTGTAGCTCATTTCAAAGAAAGATTGTTTTCTGGTCAATTCAATTGTTTTTGTTATTGTTTAAAGGTTGGAGATCACTTTGCTCAGAATTTTGGTCAATGCACCCCTCCCCCCCCCCTCCAACGAACCGTATCTCAATGTTGCTGTCTTTTGTTGTACAAAAATAGGGGATTCTCCCCACGGTGGGCAGCGGCCGTTTTGCCACCCGTGTCTATGATGTCCCACCTACCTCCACATTTTGTTTGTTTGTGTGTGTGTGTGTGTGTGTGTGTGTGTGTGTGTGTGTGTGTGTGTGTGTGTGTGTGTGTGTGTGTGTGTGTGTGTGTGTGTGTTTGTGTGTGTGTGTGTGTTTGTGTGTGTGTGTGTGTGTGTCTGTGTGTGTGTGTGTGTGTGTGTGTCTGTGTGTGTGTGTGTGTGTGTGTGTTGGTGGAGGGAACAGAAAGAAGGATTTGTTTGATCTTTTTGGTTGGGTCAGGTTGTTGCGACCAAGAAGTGAACAAAGTGGATGGTGGAGTATACTGTTTGTTTTGTGTTCTTTTTCTGTCTTTTGTGTCCTTGCCTGTGTTTGTCTTCAGACTTTATTTAAGAGGTTACCTGCCAAATTTTCACCTGTGTTCAAGATTGTGTGTTTGTCCTGTCTCCCTATTTTCTTTTACCCTAGTTTGGGGGTTTTCCATAAATAGATGACACCGATTTTTTAGACGCACAATGTTCCAAATTACTGTGCTCGACGCACTTATGCAACATCACGTCTAGGTACAAACCCTCGCAATGGGCATCGCTGCCACATGGACAGAGTGCACACCACAGCTGTTCAAAAAGCACAGCTGCGCTATCTCTAGTGGGTGGTGGCGTTACACCCTCCCCGAGCTCCAAAGCTTCAACTGGCGTTGTCTAGCTGAACTTGTCTCACCGTCAGCAAAGATGTTCATTGAGAGTGTATAAAGACTTATCCCACCGTTCACGACAATAGGGATCTGAGCTACAAAAACCGTGCTCATAAGAGCTGAGAGATAAAACATAAAAGTGACACTGAATTATGGTATGTCTCCCGCTTACACATTGTTTGGTTACTGCATTATCCTAAAGCAAAGAAAATGTTGGGCATTTTCTCTGCACCGCAGAGTGTTACCCATTGTATAACGCAGAACAGAGAAGTGATGGTTACACAAGCAATTTTTCGAACGCTGCACAGCCAGCGGCTGTTTTCGCACAGCTGTTGCTTTCGCTCCAGAGCCACAGTTAGCTTCTTGTTCACTACACCTGCACTTCGGAGTTACTGAATGCAGGTGGAAGCCAGAACAGACCGACAAATGACGCGTGCTAATAGGGAGCATCCTCACATTGGCAGAACTCCGAGAGGCTGTAGCAGCTGCGGTGTGAAGCCTCGTCACGTTCACCAGGCTCCCAGAGGCCAAAGGGGCAAGTGCACGGCGGGCAGCAACGAAGGTGAATGACACAGTATTTTTTTCTTTTTTCGGCACGCAAATTCAGCGGGCAGCAAGAGCGTTTCTGGTAAGCGTGAAGGAGGCAGGACAAAACCAAACCAGGTGGCGACACTCTCCACTCACCGAGGAAAGGGTGTGGACAGATGACGTTCAGAGCTAGCCTCGAACCAAGAGGGGCTTGTTCTGTAGCAATATATACTCTGTTTCAGCACAAATTGCCGAAGGGCAAGTGCTACATGGCTCATGAGCCCAGAGTCATTTGAAACGTCGAAGCAAAGCACAAGACAGCCCAGGCGAAAATCAGTCCACTTCCAGCTGGATTATGGAACTGGAAATGAGGCAGTCCAGCTGAATTCCAGCTGGATTCCAACTGGGTCCAGCTCGGTCCAGCTGGACCACCTCATTTCCAGTTCCATAATCCAGCTGGAAGTGGATTGATGTTCACCTGGGAGCTTTGGACAGGACGAGAGCGCTCCGACGATGGATATGGTCACTTGCCTCCTCTTGTGCCTAGGTTTCCTCTCCGAGCCGTAGCTTTCACCACACGCCGGGTTACACAAACGGATTCTACGGGGTGCATAAGCTAAGGAGCCCAAAAAACTCAAATCCTGTGGAATACACGCTTCGGCAGAGTGGTCGCCAAACTGTATGCTGCTGCCAGTATGTGAATGAGACAGCGCTGGAAGCGTGTTATCACGACTATGAAGAAAGTGCCTCGGGGGAAAAAGAAACTGGCTAAGCTGGAGTCATCACTGGTTAAGAAATTTCTTCGAGAATAAAGGATCATCAACAGAAAGTAATTGTGGCAGAAGCAAGACTGGTGTCGCGTCTGTAGGCTGTCCGAAAGAATGTCACCACCTACTAGAGTTTCTTACCCCGTTGCCCAATTAAAGGGAGACTTTAACGAAATTTGAAATATACCCGTTGTGTTCAGAAATAGGCTGAATATGATCCACAATATCCGTAAATGACAATTGCATGTATGTATTTTGAGCCTGATGGCTGCATTTTCCACGGCTCACTCTGGCAAGCACTCCGAGAGCAACCGGTGGAAAGCATGTGACATCCGGCGCCATCGTGACGTAGATTGTCTCGGGACGAGCAAAGCTGCTGCAAGGCTAAAGTCGACAGGATGTCTTAGCCATTCCAGCCGTCGAAGCGGTCGAAACAGGCCAGCGATCGGGCCACCGCAACTAGCCACAAAGCTGCTTTCGTACGAATTTTGATTGACGGATTAATCTTCTGTAATCTTCTAGAGGGACAACAGCGACGTCCGAGACACATAAAATAGAGTCCCGGTGAGAGGGGAGTTCCTCCTTCCCCTCTTCTCTTGTGGTGACTAGAGAGCCGGAGGGATGATATCGGGTTCAATGCATGTTTAATTTTAGGCGAGACAGGCATAGTCACTACTTGTCAAGGTTCCTAGATGGGCATTACAAACGAGGCTTTAGCGAAATCCACCAGGTGCCCTTTGCTAATCGTTTAATCCGCTTTAAAATTCCTCTTCTCGTCTTCTTCAACAAGAGGTTGGTGTGTCCGATGTGATACTGCTCCCTTGATCACGTACAGACCAGGAAATAAGCGCCGAAACTTTGTTGTAGTATCCCTTTAATGGTAGGCAAGTTTGCTCGGCAACTCGTTGTAGAGTAGAACTATTTCGTAATGGCTGTATTTATATTTATTGTCATTCACGCAAATTATTTTGCTCAAGTAACTGCCAAGTGGATATTTTTTCTCCGAAAGAATTAATGTTTAAGGCACTTTGTGTGTACCATATCAGTATATATATTAATTTTTTATTGCATCTTTCTCTTCTTGATGCTATGACCCACGATGAGCCATAGCATCACACATACCAATTAAGGGGAGATGCAACTCAAGAGATTACTTAAAAGAAGTCCTATTTCCGTCCTCGTCCTCAATGTTTTATTCTTTCAAGTATTCGTATCAATTGAACAACACACTCGTTTTCAGTTATTACTGTCAAGAGATTACTTTTTTTTTCCTGATAATTTTGATTTTTTGTTTTATATGTTTTATAAATCTTTGTACCTTCTAGTTTCATACACGAAAAGAATTGTCCAAAATTTTATCCTAGAAGTTTCAAAAATGTGATTGAACGCCGTTCCGCAGCTCAGAAAATTGCACGTTTAAGCCATTCTTGAGCTCTGATCCCTCAGCAGTTCGGCATCGGCCGCCATTTTCGTTGCTTCGACAAGAAAGAGCAGGCCTCAATCTTTCCGCTCGGCATGTACTGCGCGATTTGGGCTTCTTACTTCCATTCGGGGTCAACCAATGATGCCAGCAACCACAAGTTCTGCAATGACAATTTAGGAGTCATAGCGCAAGCACAAGAGCCCAGACTTCCCAAGAGCCAGCCCCAGACCATACACCCTTCCTCACCAAGGCTCAAGAAAAAGCGGTACTGCTGATCTACAAACACCTGACAGATGCCAAGCTCCTTGCTCGCTGCCTGCGGGGAAAGACGTGGAACGTCGCGGAGTCCCTAAACAGCAAGATCGGGATGCTGCACCCAAAGAGCCGGTTTGCATCACGGACTGCAGTGGAAACAGCCACCACTATCGCAGTGTCCTGGTTCAACCAGGGCCACTCCAACTTTGAACAGGTGCTGGAAGAGTTGAGAGTTCTTCCTTCGAAGCAGCTGGTCAGACTGAGTGACATGTGTGACCAGAGGAGGATGAGGAAGGTGACCGACAAGCTGACTGCTGAGGCTAGGCCCCACCGTCGCAACAAGGACTCCAGCTGCAAGAGCCACGAGGGAGCAGCCCATGCAGCGGGGGAATTCTAGTTTGATGGTCCAGACTCTGACATTTGGAAATATATTACCACCAAGTTTTGTGTGGTTTGAGTAAGAATTTAGGTATGTTACATCGAAGTAAGCTTTCCTTTGTGTTTTTCTCAAATTGGTATTTTTGCCTGTTTCTAAGTTTGTGCACATAATCTTCACTGTTTGCAGTTACTGTATGACACCAAAATATTTCACATGTGTATGTAATGATGTATGGGGTGTGCAAATTTTGCCAGTTATACAATTCATACCACTGAATTTTTATGAGGCATATTCTTTTTTCAGCTGGATTTGCACACTGTACTGTTCACACTTAAAAAAACACTAACATCCCCCAAAAAGTGTTTACGCCATATTGAAATTAAATGGCACGACGAAAGTGACGCATATTTTCCGCCGCATGGAAATCTCACGCCAGCTCGTTGTCTTCACTGGTACCTTGAGCATTTCACAGCCATGCAGAACGTTCAACAAGAAAAAAAGTATGATGGCATCCTTCGTACATTCATTACTTCTATAACACTGAGCCGCCTCGCATTCTTTTGTTTTACTCTCATGGTACTAATTTCTTTCTGTGCATTACAGCTGTTACGGTGCCAAGTTCATCTGCACTCTAGAATTTGAACTTGGGCTTAGGTCAGGGATGGACAAGTTTAAATCAGGAAAATATAATTAACACTGTAGCAAAGTAAATCTATCATATTGATCGGAAATATTATTTGAAACATTCCATCTGAACACACACTGTGCACAGCGAATGCAATAGCGAGTCAGCGTGCAAAACACTGCCACACAACGCTACAATAACACTTCAGCGATTCTTGCATAGCACCGAGTACAGAAAAGAGAAAACAGTTATTAACTCACATAAATGAAGCAAATTTATTTAAAGCCCGCACTCTGTAGGTTCAGACCACCTAAGGTTATCGATAGACTCGACGATGTCATTTGTCGAAACAGATAAAAGACACTGGCAAAAATGATTAGACTGAATAAGTGAATTAATACACATATTTTACCAACCGATGGTCGCGCACCTTCAAAGCGATTTCTAATTGTCACTGCGCACCTTGGACACACTTTGGGGAGCAACACCTATTTACGTCACCGCCCAAGGTCTTCATTCAACGTGTAGTACTGACCAAAATAAAATGCTAACCTGAATCTCAATCGCTCGCCGCAAAGTATGATTTTGAAAAGGCAGTATTGTACGTCACTTGAGATAAAAACCCAAGCTATAGAAACTAGCGTCGGAAAAAGAGGACCGACATTTTTATTTCACTTTTCAGAAATATCATGCTACAGTTATTATACAACTCCAAAGCAGCAAAGCCAATGACCAGACCAGTAATATTTAAAACCGCCCACACACAGATCGGACGCCATCAGTCAGTCAATAGCAAAGCCTTCGAGTAGCATCCGGATACACATGCGACTGTCTAAGTGTTGTGACTCCTTACTGCTCGATTTTGGTATCTGCTATGTGACTAGATAATATGGCTCCATCCTAACACAGGCAGCGATCCAGGCATCCTGCTTCTGAGTAGGGTGCCTTGATGTACGTATGATTCAGGGTGAAGACATACTTTGCAGTAGCTTGTGCCGACGGCGCAAAGCTAATTCTAACATGTATAAGTAAACGGTGGGAACCAAAGTTGCGCCCAAGCACTAGTAAGAGCTAGGTGCTCACGCCGAGGAATGCAACTGTGCGTGCCGGCACGTCCATTCTACAAACTTAAAAAATTACGGGGACCAAAATGGCCAAGATGACATTGAGATGTCATCACTCTAACAATGCACGCCTGTGTGTGCATGAAAATACTCTACCTCCGAACAGATACTAGCGCCACCTACTGCATCCCACAACGCAAAGGCCGGGCTCGGCCACCACGCGTAGTATCACCGGCGTCAGATGCAATGCCAACTCAGCCGACTGACCAATCATACCAAGCGTGCGCGAGAGAGGGAGAAACTTCCTTCGCCTGACAACAGCGTCACACGACACGTTTGGAACATCTATTTCACGCAGCGGATAACGCGGGCCTTTTCACACTTTGATACCGACGCCATTAGAAGTCGCGCGTTCAACCACGCAACGAGCCGTGCGCCATCTGGTGTCTGAAACGGACAACAAATAGAGGTACCGCGCCCTGTTAAAGTGCCGGTTTCGCTGTGTTAAAGTGACAGTCTCGCTGTGTTAAAGCCCGACGACCAAACATGATACTTTGCAAGGCTTTCCTCCTTTCACGTCTTCGAGCCAGGGAAGCGAAGGATGGATAGACGGGACTAACGAAGTTGGGCACAAGTCCATGCGCGCCGTTCGGCTCGTGAGGCGATTTATTGTGCGAGCACGTGAACTGGGATAAGCCAGCAAAAAGGGTGCCCCCACAATGGACACGTCACAATCTGCGCGTTGGAGGATTAGCGAAGGAACTTTCCAGAACTAAAGTCCAGGACCAGGAAACGAGAACCAAGTCGGTTTTTCATACTGCGCAGTACGTTTTCGCTGGATGCTTCTTTTATCAGTGCAATTTTTCGTCAAAAGAAGCTTCTTTGCACGATCTTCGGGGCGAATGATAAGCTGCAGATAAGCTACAACGTGTAGAGTAACAATAAAACTATTTCACGAGGGAGTCGCCATCTTGAAATATCATCCTTTCCAGTATGGGCAAAAGCATTGTTTTGCCGTCGCCTCAAAAATAGAATACATTTAGGATATAAGCGTAACCGTCGCCCATTCTCTATGATATACAGGCTCATTTTTGAAGTTGTTTTCTATGTGCGCAACATCCTGTAGAACTTGGCACTGGCGATATGCGTGTGGCTTAGACAAAGCTTCATCATTGATCGTGATTTTGTGCATCGAGGGCAGAAAAAACAATTTTATGATGGCACTAAAATGGAGACATCTCTGCTGCAGTATTCAAGCCGATGTACGTCTTGTACTCTGAGCAGACACAGCAGGCAGAAAGCGCACATGCCTGGGTGCCATGGCAACGATACTATTTTTTTCATTCCTTCTTTCTCCTACAGTTTCACACCGTCTAGCCCGCAGAGATGCTGTCAGCAGCGGTAACTCAGACACGGGTCAATAGGACACTGTCTGGTCGATTTTGTCGCAATGTTTGCCACGCCATGTGTCCTCACCTAAAGAGTATCTTAGACCGTGCACTAGACGCGCCCCGCTGTGGCGGCCGGACGTCACGGTCCCTCCGAGTCGGGACGGCCTACAGAGGATCACGCGTGAAGAGGCCTGCCCACCTGTGGCGACTGCCCCTGCAGGATCCTGTCTAGCTCGGCAAAAAGGGCCTCCTGCTCCTCCTCGGGCAGGCTGAGGCCCGTGTCCTCGTCCATGGGCAGGCAGCAGCCGCTGTCCGTGCGCTCTCTCGACGCCCCACGCTTGTCCGCATCCCCGAGGATGTGCTCTCCTGCGGCGGAAAAGGCGAGGGAGCGAGGAAAACGTCAGCTTCAACTGCGCAGACGTGCACGAGCGGGGTATACCATGTCACCTCCAAAAATTGCTATTCCCTCTTTTAGGCTCCCAAATTAAAAGACATCTGAAGCGTAACAACCTACTTTTTTGTCCGAAACCGAAAGCGGCCCCAAAGTGGCTTCTGAGATTGTCTATTTATGGTCCCAGCGCAATGTACAGCATCAAAGCATTCTAGAAAACTTACAATTGGATTGATGCGTCTAACTTTCCTATATAAAAACAAGATAAAAGACTGCGACATTTCCCCCTTTCTTTTTTTTTTGCGATTCGGAGCAGAAACCAGGGAGCACAGTCAGGCGTGCGACGGCCAACAGCAAGCGATCGCCGCCCACGTGGCGAGGGGGCCGAGTAACAGGAGATTGTCTTTCGAACGCACGTGATTCGCGCGCTAGAAGCAATCACTCGTAATGAACTGCTGCATGTCCCACGGTGCACCCTAATTTCTGCATCGAATCGCAAAAGGAAAAAAAGCGGGCATGTCACATCTTTGATCTTGTTTCTAATGGGAAAATTTAACGCAAATCAAACTAACCTTGGGTCTCTTAGAATGCTCATATAATGCACATCATTCTTTCACCGTGCGCTTAAAAGAATATTAAGAATGTGAGGAGCGACAATTTCTCATCATTAGCACAAATCCTGCAAGAACCTCAGCCTAGACCGGGAAATATATACACAGACCGGAAGTGGAGCGGGGCTACCCAATAGAGGGCGCCACTGTGCTATCTCGTCGTAGGCAAGCTTGTGGCACAGCTAGTCAAACTGGGACACAAATCTGAGAACCCGACTTTAGAGTGCGTGGTCCAGACATTGTACGATCAATATTCTTTTACAGAGACGCGACAAAAGACTCCAGAATCACTCGGGTTATTTCAGTCCTCATAACTTTGCACTCAAATTTTTTTTAAATCGACATAATTTCAATATCTCAGTGGTCATGAAAATTAACTTTGTACGGATACGATTATTTTTATTAATAGAGATCAACCTCGGATGTTTTATTAACCCTGCGTTGAAAGCACAGTTATAAAATTATAGCTTCATATTACATGTTCGTTAACCTATCTTAGAAAAGAAAACAAAAAATGGTAATATATTGTTAAAAACCAAGCCTTGAGAAACTAAAAATGCTCCATGTGCCTTAAATCATACAAATGTGTTGGTTAAACCCGACGTCAAGTTTCACATTTTGAGCGCTGTTTATATGTATCTGTCTCATGAGCACATCCAAGGTGAAAAATGTGCAACTAAGTGAACACATAAGAGAGTTCTAGAATAATGTACGCTATTTTAGAGCATATTAGAGCTAGCGTTGACGCACGCTATGCAAAAGAGTTTTAGAATAGCATTTCCCTGCCACGACGCAAAACCTAGGAATCTCACGTTTGCAACGCCTCCGAGATGCAGTAACCAGTTTTACAGCACACACAAAATTCGGTAACTTGAGATAGAAACAAGTTTTTGGTCCAGAGTAATTTTATAGATTTGTTTAAATATAAGATAGTGACGCGAACGGTCGACCAGTCGTATCTTCCCACATAGCCTTAACATGAGGTCTTGCCGAGAAGCACGTCGCAAGCAGAGAGTTGCCAGCGATCCTTGCCCACTTTGCTGCATCTTCCCCACCATTTGTGACGTGCACACCCCACAGGAATTTTATGTCATCCAGTATTTAAAATCACAGTCGCGAGGACACCATTAACATTGCACTCACAACGGCCACCAAGGTGGCTCCGGCCCTGGGAGTTGTCGTTTTCTAACTGTGCTTGTATCGGCTTTAGCCAACTTCTCGCGCATCCCGGATCCTCCTTGGAGCAATGGAAATACTTTTTTCGTACACACATAATTTCCAAAAACAGCAGACGCACGCAAAGCGCCAGATGCGGTTAGCGAACGGCGCACACGCAGTGGCGACGCTATTTTTTTGCGTACAAAAAGGTTTTGCGTATGCCATTCTAAAACTCCCTACTGTGCCAGAAGACTGGGAAGAGAAAAGCCAAAGGAGGGGAAAGATATGCCCCATAGAGTGTGTTGCAAATAAAGTATTTCATACCATAAAAAAAACAAAAAAAACAGTGCACACAAGGTAAAGCTAAATTACTGCCCTAAATGAAAGCACAAAATACACCTGTCGTTTTCTGCTGCAAGTCATTCCTTTCTCTTAACCCTCGACCTATGTAGCAAGAACGCTTTTCATTACTTTATAACAACACAGCGTGCAGTACGACACAATGGGTCTTCCCTACCAAAAAAAGAAGACTCGTTCACGTAATTCTGTACCTACAGCCACTGACAAGATGAGAACAGCAGGGCGTCTCTATTGAATGTCCGGCTACAGCACACGCTCATTGCCTTTCGCCATGCTTGTGCTGCGCGTACAATGCAAGATATATATATATAGGTGTGGACACCATGCACGTCGCAGCTGCCAGATAAAGCCCTTCCTAGCCTTGGCTGCAAGCAGCGCCACCAGATGGCTCCTCGACATGTGGCTAACTGCAGCCTGTTGCGGGCCTGGTTTCCCGTGCTTCTCTATGGAAGAGGTGCTCATTTTTAACGTCGTGTCTTAGGTGTGCCACGTTATGAAGTACTTGGCACTCGCTCTAAGTGTGCTACTTCGACACTGAGCCTACCGTAATATCCCGAGGCCCTGCCCCCAAAAGATAACCCACCCCCTATCTTTGGCTTGGTTTGCTAGTTTTTTTTTAAACACCAAAAGATAGCCTTTTTCTAGTAATTGTAGCGTTTGGATCAATCATGGCCTCGGTGTAAATGCGGCCAGTTAGTTATTGCGGGGAATAAGCAAACATTGTTGACTGGGAAGTACAGTTATCTTTGCTTCGCTGCCCCTCGCCACGACAACAAGCTTGGCAGGGACACATAATCTAGAAACAGCATTTTTCAACTTTTCTCGAATGCACTTCCGAAGTTAATTCACTCGTTTTCACCTAACTGTTTCTCGATTTTAGGTGGACTATCTCTCAAAATATTAGGGTAGTTTCGTGCCTCAATGGCGGCGATGGCAGTTTTACGAACGCGTTGAAGTGGAGAGACCTCTGGCGCAGTGTTTGAGCCAGAGTCCACGGAGGTCGCAGCAGACAACACCGAGCAGAGAAAATGCGCACCCAGTAGCCATGGGAACGAGGCACTTTTTTTTCTTCAAGCGCGCCGTCCGGAGGGCGGAGGAGACGCTGGCGGCCGAGGATGCGCGGGCGCACCCCAATGGGACATTATTTGGTTGATCGCGTCGCAGCGTTCGCCGTGGAGAGTGTCCTCGCCTGTATACATCTTACGTCGTGGTCCTGCGTGCACGCCTGAGGACCCCCGAGACATTGAAGCGTTGTTAAAGCTTGGAAGCTTGCGCTGGAGGAGGGGCAACCGAAACTCCTCCCTGCCATTCCCGTCCTGTCAGTGAATATAGATGCATCGTGTCTGCATAACTCTGGGGCCCACTCCTCTGCCCAATGCTTTGGTGTTGAGGAGCACGCCACAAAAATAATTAATAACGGCTCCCCCACAGGCACCTAAAGTCGAGCACTGCCTAGTAGCCGGTGTGACGTGCGGAGAACAGAGGCTCGCCCCTGCGGCAGACGACCACCGACCTGTCTCAGAGTCGATGCTGTACTGGAAGCCCTCCCAAGGGTTTGAGTCGTCCGGCAGCTCGGACAGCGAGTCGTTCTCCATTTTGGTAGGCACTTCGGCGTTCTGCCAGAGGGAGAAATTGAACGGAGAGGTTTTGTGAGAAAAGCAAGGATAATTCTGTGTAAGCACCATTGCACATAGCCCTTTTATCTCTGCACTGAAAGTCGTTTTTAACAAATTCACGCGAATTATCGTTACTAGGTCTCCGTTTGTTTGTTTACTCATGCGGCTCAGTGAATACAACTATTTCTCTGCCTTTTAAATGGGGAATGCTGCTCTTAGAAGAATGCTGCTAGCTCTTGCAAAAGTGTAATAAGGTGCAGAGTTTGTCTATCTTGAGAAGCTAGCAAAAATTAAGTGATTTTGTCTAATAGATGTGGTCCTGACTCCTCAAAGCTGTAGGATGTATAAATAGAAAAAAAGGTTTACATAAGAATTATGTTTTCATACAACTTGAAACTTTTTGCACTGATAGTGGATTTCAAAGTTACCATAGCTGAAGCGGAGTTCTCACAACCATTTAAAAATACACTTTGTTAATTTCTACTTTCAGTGTGGTTATCATGGCCAAAACAAAAACTAGCTGCTATGATCTCTCCTCCTAAACCTTCTTTCATAAGACTGCAAAAGAGGCCAGGCCACAAGCCCGGAATAAAAAGAATGCTCTTTTCATCACCTTTTTATGTGTTTGCAAGGCTCCGGCTGTTCTCCCGACACAGTTACCAGATCTTGAACATAAACATTCGGTCTCAAAACGTTCAAAACCTTATATTTCAGGCCCCGGTTTGAAGTCTTACTTTATTTCTTATTACCCTTTATTATTACCTTATTACTACTTGTCTGCTGTTTATAGAAGGTCTTAGGGAGCAGCAAAAAACTACCGGTCATTATGCAAGTTTACCGTATTTAAAACAAAGCATGTTAATGAGTGACAACCAATGAGGCACAATGATACATGTTCTAACAACTTCATGACCACCCTGAAACATGACCACCCAAAACAACAAGCATTAGCTATTACTAAAAATCATTCGAAGGATTTAGAACACTACCCAGGTGCCACAGTGAAATAACAAACTCAAGTGTCACAAAAGACAACAAAGGTAGTATATGGTAATACTCACTAAGGCAATAAAATAAGCAATAAGCAATGATGCCTGAAAATATAATTTCCAAGTTATAATGATACATATAAGCAAAGAAACATCATGAGAACAGTGAAAGAAAAGTTGTGTGTGTGCACTTTTAATTGCATGAGGTGGTCCATAGTTATGAACAGGATCATTAGACCCAGGGACATTTCTGAACCCATGCAGCTGCAAAGGTGCTGGCTACCTTAGAACAGGACTAAAAGGAGCTTTGTTGGTGGTAAACAAAACTAAACCCAGACCCCCCCGTGGTAAACCACCAGACCACAGGGACAACCTTGACTCGCTTCCACACAGGAAAAGCTGCCCCCCACTAACTCAAGCCAGCAGCCTCTAGTTTGTTTGCCTGGATTTCTGGTTCATGCCGCAATGCAGCGTGACTCTTGCGGCTCCTGGCAGCCACCCAGCGACAAACTTGACAGGGGCCAAGACAAACTGTCGTCTGAGGAAACCTTGTTTTGCTGCTGTCGTAAGTTAATGGCATCGTGACAGCCAATAAAGCAAGGGGAGAACAGAACACGGTTACATAGCCTTAAGAATGAAGAGAAGGAATGCAAATGGGGAGGTATTATACCGAAACTTTGCCCCCTTCTCAGAAAAGATTTGGTCCCATTCTTTGTTTCAGGGAACCTCATTCTCTACCCATGAGCTCACATCATAGCTCATGGACACACGAGTCGGTGAAGCAACCATTGAACGGGAAAAACGCCTCACTCGTTCACATTTCTCAACGGGCAGGCCACGTGACACGATACCACCGAAGAGAATGAGCACAACATCGAGAACAGCCAGCAGCTCGCAAACGCAGGTGGACGCGGTGGTCGAGCTCACCTCGAGTTGCTCCTTGATGGTTGCATCGCCGCTGTCGTTGCCCTCAAACCGGAAGTCGAAGACATCTCTCGGCACTCCCAGATCCTCATCTTGCTTCCAGAGGATCTCAATGAGATCCATGTCCTGAAAAGGAACAACACATCTCCTCAGACCTCCTCATTGACAACATCCAGAAAATTTATCTAGCCCACTCCAGCTTATTTGTGAGGAAAAAAAAAAAAAAAAACAACCTTACAGTCTTTTCAAATAATAGAATGTCTTTTGCTTCAGAAAAAAGGCTACACTGCCCCAATTTAATAAGTTGTGAAGTATTCAACTGATTGAAAATAATAAAGCAGGGCTTCTGCACTCTTTCTGAGATCTAATAGTGCAGAGTGAACCGCATCGCAGTCTAAAATTTCTATTCGAGTGAATTAAAAAAAAAAAAAGAACTGAGATGAGTTTTAATTGTCTGCTATCTTCATTCGTGCACAAGAGGCAACCGCACAATATTATGCGGCTCCTTTCGAACCGGCCTCGTCACACAACAGAAAAGACAATGCAGAAAACGATATTAGAACTTCAGCAGTGGTTGCTGCATTTATCAATTTCTTGCGTCTTCATCATTCTTGCATGCTCAATATGCATGTTCATATTACTATTGCCGACTAGCCCAAGTACACACAGAATGCTATATCAAATGCTGGTGTAAGTAAAAGTACAGATTACAGCATGCTAAATTCTAAAAGCCATGTGTCAAGGGCAGATGCAAGTACTCCCAGGGGGCGTCAGCATATCATATGTTTGAGAATGCCCCTCCCCTCTCCCTTTTATTCTGCCCTAAATCTTTAAACATGCATAATTCAAGAGGGGGGTCAGGACATCCAGACCCCGCCTCTCAATATGTCACTGCATGTGGTACATATGCAAACCACTAGAGTATGTACGAGAGGCATTCAGAAAGTTTGTATTATAGGCACAAAAAGTTGAAAAAACTGAACAAAACAAGCATCAACACGAGCACGCGTCCTTCCAGTTTCCGCACAGTACAAACATTGCGTGCTATACTAGCGCGGAACGCTGCTAGGGAGTCGAAACAAAAATGCCACTGCCCGTCGGTGCCAAGCACATGCAGTCATCTGTTTTTTTTCCATCTGAAGGGAAGCAATGCCAAGGATATTGATTCTAATTTGGGAGCGTTGTTCGGGGACAACGCCCCAGTTTATGACACTGCGGTTAAATGGCACAGACGCTTCCAGTGTGGCCAAACAAGAGGAAAGCATTTCAAGGACGACGACCAAGTGACTGCTGAAGTGAACCGATTCCTGAACACTCAAAACGAGGAGTTCCATCGCTGGAAAAAGTGGGTAACTTTTGGTGGCGAACATGTAGAGAAAGTCTGAACTCCTACTTGAGTTTGATTGGTGATTCTCTATTCCTTCGTGACAATAATACAAACTTTATGAATGCCCCTCATATTTTTGTCACTTGTTGACCATATTGTACATCCATACTCTGTCACTAGTTGTGTACCGCGCAGGCAAAGGCAACGCCAGGCGAAGAGAGAAAGAGCAAGCAATAGGAAGGATGGACGGGAGAGGAGGGCAATGGAAGGTGAGGGGAGAAAGTGAGACCACCAGGAACAATAGATAGGAGAGGAGGTTTCTCTCCCCCTCCCCAGCCTTCATAGTGCTTACCCTTTCTCCCTTCACCTGGCTAGCATTCGCGTGTACTCCACGCAACTAGTGACATAGTATAGGTTTTTTTTTCTTCTAAATAACGCCCCCCCCCCCCCTTCACGCACAAAAGGGAATTTGGGGATAATGTAAATAAGCTCCATTTCAGTAGTTCTGTGCAAACGTGTAGGAAGCACGAAAGTGAACGCAAGCTTTTGATAGTCCTTTCCTCACAGTGTGTGCGCGTTGAACAAAGCCATACACACATCTATATTTTTGCATCTAATTGCTCGAATGGCCCCTCCAGTTATTTTTTATCTTTCCTGAAAACTTCAATTGCAGTTAGGATGAAAATGAACCTCGATTGCTGTTGCAGCGCATAGGCTGCAAAATACAACTGTTCTCGAAGGGGGGGGGGGGGGGGGGGGGGGGGGGATTTTTTTTTTTTAACGCATTCAAAGGAATTTGTTGTCACTTTGTAAAAAGCGTCACACTCACGTGATCAGCTCCATCGAATAACAAAAACAAAACTGCGCGCGTCGCGGCAAACATGGCAGACGCTTTAGTCACGTGATATCCCCGTCGACGTCTGCGCTCCAAGCTTCGAAAAAAAGAGCTTCGACAAAGACAAAAAACAAAACGGGACTTCGACCAGACGCTGCGGCTGGCGCAAGCTTCGCGTGGCACCGTGGTCGCACGGTCGCACTTCCCCCGAGATAGGAGATCGTCACGTGATCTGTCACGTGAACCGAAGTTTACAGCCAGCCAACAGTGGCAGTCGTCAAGAAGGCTGAGCTATGGCTGAGCAGCAGCAGGTGTTCGTGTGAAGAGCGGAGTTCCTCTCAAGGTCAAGATGACGAGACAACGTCTGCTAAACGAGACATACCGTCTGCGACCCCGCCATCGGGCGTCGCAGCTCTGGCCACGCTATGGAGATCGATGCCGTCTGTTGCACAATGTTCTCCTTTTTTTTTTTCTTTCTTGTTTAAAGAAAAAAAAAAAGAGTGATTAGTAGTGTGGAGCGTCGCAGCGAAGTATTTGAATCGAGATCGAAGTCGTTTGTTTCAGTATTTGCATTTCAGAAAGAGAGAGAGAGTTTGGTAGTGGTTCGTGGTTTGTGCTGGTACGAAAGTCGTGGTTTACATGGTAGGGGTGTAATGAATGGTCATCAATCCTACGAATGTGGCCTTACTAAGTAAGTAAGTAAGTTTATTTCCCATCAACACTGATGGCGGAGGTCGAGAAAAAAAGCTGTAAAGTACAGCTTGACAAGGTCCTCGACTTCCTACATAGGCGTAATAGCAGAGGCACAGGAAGAAAAAAAAAAAGAACACACACAAAAAAGATATTCCATACCAAAACATGGTTTATAGACCCACACGCTGTTTACAAACAAGCCCGCGTTTGCCCACACCAGGCGTGGGCACTGCGCGTGCGCAGAAACCAAATTCGCGTGAAGTGAATCGTCTGCGCATGCGCAGTGCCGTCGACAGCGCCACCGCAGCTGCGTGACGTCAGGGCCGCTTGTTGGTCTATACAAGCGCAAAGTGCGTACTAAGCAAACAAGGAATAAAATATATATATGGGTAGTTTCATCTCAAATCGGGCAGGCTAAAAGGGTCTAATTTTTAATTTTCACGAAAAAAATATATGTTTTGGGGGCATTTCTCAAATGAAGGAGGGCGCAAACCGCATGTTCCCCAGATTTTTTGTTCTTGAGTTACGAAGCGTAGAAGCCGCAGTGGCAGAAACTAGTGTTTTTGCCTGCCGTCGCAGGTCGCGTGTTTGACACCCTCTGCTGGCGCTAGTGTTTTTTCTACACCCTTTTAACTTTTTTACCTCAATTAATAGGTACTATAAAGATACCTTGACGTATTCAAATACTTTTATAAGTACTTCTCTAGAAAAAATGTCAAACTCGTCACTCCGGTCGCTTTTTTGTCAAATTCGACAGGTCATTACTTTGTCTCTACTTGAGGTAAATTTTTTTTCTTTGGCTGTACAAAAAGCCCAAAGCAAGCCCATTATACAGGGTGGAACAAGGAGACGGCAGGCTCTTTAAATCGACCGGAAAATTCGGTTTCTTAACCTATCGCGCTACGACTTTGTGCAGCGTTGCCCACAGATGGTGCATTTTTTTTTGTAAAATTTTCAAAGAGCGAACTTACCTGAGGAAAAAGTAAAGAAAGAAAAAGGCTTAGCTCCTATGGAAACGCAGCGACGCCACCGGTCTTCAAAGAGCACGGCGCCGTTTCCCACGGGACACAAGAGGTGGCGCAACGAACGCCGCCAACGCAGAGCCGTTTATTGAGAGAGTTTGGTCATACATTGGTTTGAATAGGCGAGCATCTCGGGCCAACCACAGGCCGCGAAACAGCCCCTAGCGGTGGTCGCGTGCTCTAAATTTGTGCCACGACAATACTTCGTTTCACCTTATGTGCGAGCGAAGGCAAAACTGGAAGCGCGAGCACGGAAGCTCCGTGCGTTCAGGCTTTGCTCGAGCGCGCGAGCTGGGGAGAAATGCAAAAACCGCTGGCCTCGCGCTTCTAGCTTTGGCTTCGCTCGCAGGTAAAGTGAAACGAAGTATAATTTGAGCCGTGCCGAGCGGAGCTCCGCGTCTCAAGACGCTCGTGCACCCCACCCTTTGCACTGCTTTCTTTCAGCCAGTCTCAGGACGCTGTTCTAGCAGTGCAGACAAAGGCGTGGGCACGAGCGCGTGGCTTTGCAAAGTGCCTCCTATGCACGAGGTCTCGTACAAACAATAGCGTTTCGCTGAGCTAGGCTCACGCGCCTGTGCCTTTGTCTTCACTGTCGACATTTGTGAGATGGAGTAGAGGTCTGCTGATTGGTCGACGCTGTGTCACAAATTTAGTTTACGCTCTAAGCGTGGGGGGAATATTCGGCGCTGGCGGTGGCCTTTGCTCCGCCTATTGTCCAAACTCTCCTAATATACGGCTCTGCGCCAACGAACAAGCATACGGCGCGCCAGCGTCTTTAGCAGACAATCTTTTCGACTCAAAAGCGGCGCGCGTTCCGCAGGCGGCGACAGTCGCAGAAACAAAAACAGGTGCGGTAACAACAAGCAACTGCAGTTCCTTGTCTGCTAAATACGCCGGCTCTTGGAGTCGTCTGCTCGTTCGTTGGCGGCAGTTGGCGTCGCGACCGCTTGCGCCATCTCTTGTCTCCCGTGCGAAACGGCGCCGTGTTGTTTGAAGACCGGTGGCGTCGCTGTGTTTCCATAGGAGCTAAGCCTTTTTCTTTTTTTACTTTTTCCTCAGGTAAGTTCGTTCTTTGCAAATTTTACAAAAAAAATGCACCATCTGTGGACAACGCTGCACAAAGTCGTAGCGCGATAGGTTAAGAAACCGAATTTTCCGGTCGATTTAAAGAGCCTGCCGTCTCCTTGTTCCACCCTGTAGATATACTAATATCATTATGATCTGTTGAGTAGCCGCTCCGCTACCTTCACGTGAACCTTGTAAGAAATAACAAATGTTTAAAGTTTGAGGTCGATTTTCTCAAAAACCCCATTTTTCTAAATTTTTATTTTTTACATTCTTTTAGATATACAGGGTGAAACAAGGAGACGGCAGGCTCTTTAAATCGACCGGAAAATTCGGTTTCTTAACCTATCGCGCTACGACTTTGTGCAGCGTTGCCCACAAATGGTGCATTTTTTTTTTTTTTTTTTGTAAAATTCGCAAAGAGCGAACTTACCTGAGGAAAAAGTAAAGAAAGAAAAAGGCTTAGCTCCTATGGAAACGCAGCGACGCCACCGGTCTTCAAAGACGGGACACAAGAGATGGCGCAACGAACGCCGCCAACGAACGAGTATTCGGCGCCGAGAGCCAGCGTCTTTAGCAGACAATCTTTTCGACTCAAAAGCGGCGCGCGTTCCGCAGGCGGCGACAGTCGCAGAAACAAAAACAGGCGCGGTAACTACAAGGAACTGCAGTTCCTTGTCTGCTAAAAGCGCCGGCTCTCGGCGTCGTCTGCTCGTTCGTTGGTGGCAATTGGCGTCGCGACCGCTTGCGCCATCTCTTGTCTCCCGTGCGAAACGGCGCCGTATTGTTTGAAGACCGGTGGCGTCGCTGTGTTTCCATAGGAGCTAAGCCTTTTTCTTTTTTTACTTTTTCCTCAGGTAAGTTCGTTCTTTGCAAATTTTACAAAAAAAATGCACCATCTGTGGACAACGCTGCACAAAGTCGTAGCGCGATAGGTTAAGAAACCGAATTTTCCGGTCGATTTAAAGAGCCTGCCGTCTCCTTGTTCCACCCTGTAGATATACTAATATCATTATGATCTGTTGAGTAGCCGCTCCGCTACCTTCACGTGAACCTTGTAAGAAATAACAAATGTTTAAAGTTTGAGGTCGATTTTCTCAAAAACCCCATTTTTCTAAATTTTTATTTTTTACATTCTTTTAGATATACAGGGTGAAACAAGGAGACGGCAGGCTCTTTAAATCGACCGGAAAATTCGGTTTCTTAACCTATCGCGCTACGACTTTGTGCAGCGTTGCCCACAAATGGTGCATTTTTTTTTTTTTTTTTTTGTAAAATTCGCAAAGAGCGAACTTACCTGAGGAAAAAGTAAAGAAAGAAAAAGGCTTAGCTCCTATGGAAACGCAGCGACGCCACCGGTCTTCAAAGACGGGACACAAGAGATGGCGCAACGAACGCCGCCAACGAACGAGTATTCGGCGCCGAGAGCCAGCGTCTTTAGCAGACAATCTTTTCGACTCAAAAGCGGCGCGCGTTCCGCAGGCGGCGACAGTCGCAGAAACAAAAACAGGCGCGGTAACTACAAGGAACTGCAGTTCCTTGTCTGCTAAAAGCGCCGGCTCTCGGCGTCGTCTGCTCGTTCGTTGGTGGCAATTGGCGTCGCGACCGCTTGCGCCATCTCTTGTCTCCCGTGCGAAACGGCGCCGTATTGTTTGAAGACCGGTGGCGTCGCTGCGTTTCCATAGGAGCTAAGCCTTTTTCTTTCTTTACTTTTTCCTCAGGTAAGTTCGTTCTTTGCAAATTTTACAAAAAAAAAAAGCACCATCTGTGGGCAACGCTGCACAAAGTCGTAGCGCGATAGGTTAAGAAACCGAATTTTCCGGTCGATTTAAAGAGCCTGCCGTCTCCTTGTTTCACCCTGTATTAGTCGACTACAAGAAAAAACAATCTAGAAATGTAATATTTTGGTTGTATTTCTTCTATTTGAGCCGCAATCACGTGAAATGTGTGAACATTTGTTATTTTTCACAACGTTTACGTGAAGGTAGCGGAGCGGCTACTCAGCAGATCATAATGATATTACTATATCTATACTAGGCATGCTTAGGGCTTTCTATAGAGCTAAAGCAATAAAATGTACCTTAAGTACAGACAAAGTAATGACCTGTCAAATTTGACCAAAACTCAACCTGAGTGACGAGTTTGACATTTTTTTAGAGCACAATCAAACAATCAAATTATTATAAATATTTGAATACGCCAAGGTATCTTTATGGTACCTATTAAATTAGGGGGGAAAGTTAAAAAGGTGTAGGGAAAACACTAGCGCCAGCAGAGGGTGTCAAACAAGCGACCTCCGACGGCAGGCAAAAACACTAGTTTCTGCCACTGCGGCTTCTATGCATCGTAACTCGAGAACAAAAAGTCTGGGGAACATGCGGTTTGCGCCCGCCTTCATTTAAGAAATGCCCCCAAAACATATATTTTTATCGTGAAAATTAAAAATTAGACTCAGCCTGCCCGATATGGTAGGTTTCAGGTCTAATTTTTAATTTTCACGAAAAAAAATGTATGTTTTGGGGGCATTTCTCAAATGAAGGAGGGCGCAAACCGCATGTTCCCAGATTTTTAGTTCTCAAGTTACGAAGCGTAGAAGCCGCAGTGGCAGAAACTAGCGTTTTTGCCTGCCGTCGCAGGTCGCGTGTTTGACACCCTCTGCTGGCGCTAGTGTTTTTTCTACACCCTTTTAACTTTTTCCCCTCATTTAATAGGTACTATAAAGATACATTGACGTATTAATATATTTCTAATAATTTGATTGTTTCCTAAAAAAAAATGTCAAACTCGTCACTCAGGTCGATTTTCGGTCAACTTTGACAGGTCATTACTTTGCCTGTACTTAAGGTACATTTTATTTCTTTAGCTCTATAGAAAGCCCTAAGCATGCCGAGTATAGATACAGTATAGTAATATCATTATAATCTACTAAGTAGCCGCTCCGCTACCTTCACGCAAAAGTTGTGGAAAAAAAAACAAATGTTCACACATTTCACGTGATTGCGGCTCAAATAGAAGACATACAACCGAAATATTACATTTCTAGATTGTTTTTTCTTGTAGTCGAGTAATATATCTAAAAGAATTTAAAAAATAAAAATTTACAAAAATGGGGTTTCTGAGAAAATCGACCTCAAACTTACAAGGTTTACGTGAAGCTAGCGGAGCGGCTACTCAACAGATCATAATTATATTATTATATCTATAATGTGCTTGCTTTGGGCCTTCTGTAGAGCCAAAGAAAAAAAATTACCTCAAGTAGAGACGAAGTAATGACCTGTCAAATTTGATCAAAAAGCGACCGGAGTGACGAGTTTGACATTTTTTCTAGAAAACAATTAAATTTATAAAACTATTTGAATACGTCAAGGTATCTTTATAGTACCTATTAATTGAGGTAAAAAAGTTAAAAGGGTGTAGAAAAAACACTAGCGCCAGCAGAGGGTGTCAAACACGCGACCTGCGACGGCAGGCAAAAACACTAGTTTCTGCCACTGCGGCTTCTACGCTTCGTAACTCGAGAACTAAAAATTTGGAGAACATGCGGTTTGCGCCCTCCTTCATTTGAGAAATGCCCCCAAAACATATTTTTTTCGTGAAAATTAAAAATTAGACCCTTCTAGCCTGCCCGATTTGAGATGAAACTACCCATATACGTATATATATTAAAAAATATTAAAAAAAATATTACATGAAAGATGAAGTCATTGCTAATTTACCTATCTAAGCTTATAAAATATTCTCTAAGTTGTTTTGGTGATATTCTATTCAATTCCAGTTCACTCTCTTCTAACTGGTTCAGCAATTTAGGCAACGTATATCGAACCATCTGGGAGCCGTAATTTATTCTCCGAGCCACCATCTCCCAAAGGTGTGCATGACGAGTGGGGTAAACCGGTTCTTTCAGATAAAGATTAGCCAAATTTGTAAGGAAACGTGTATTTCTATAGTTTTCCGTTTTAAACATATTACTGTCTATAATTGTATAAATTGTATATATTAATAACGCGGAAAGCCCTAAACAGACCAGCTGTATGGGAGTCAAACGAGGCGCCGCCGATGGACCTCAGTATTTTGTTTTTTTTGTAATAAAAATATCTTCTCAAGGTTCGATAATGTAGTTGAGCCCCAGACAGGATGGCCATAATTTAAATACGAATAAAACAGAGAATTGTAGATTAGTAATTTCACATTCGTTGGCAAAATTGCTCGATGGCGATATATCAATCCAGTTATTCGTGACAGTTTGGGAATTATATAATTTATGTGATTATCGCAGGACATGTTCTCAGAAAAGATCACTCCCAAAACCTTAAAATTGCTCACAATCTCAATTGGGGTTGTGTTAAAGGGGCACTGACACACCAAAATCATATTTTTTTTTTTTATTATCCGAAACGATTGAAAACGATGTCGGGACATTACACTCAAAATTTGAAACTTTAAAATTCAGTATTTGTGAATTAAAAAAACAATTTCCAAATGCCGAATTTGAAGTTCCCGCGCGATCCGCGCCAGTGCAGTGACTCAAATTTTGCGGTCTCCTGCGACTCGACTTTCTTTCGGACCTCCGCCGTTGCCACGGCGACCAGAAGCGAGGAGGAGGTGAGGGATAGAAGGGCGCCGGCGGGAAACAACCGGTTTTTCGCCGACTCGCCAACGAGCGCCGGCAAGGTTTCCGAGGGAGGGTACAAATCTAGGAAGCAACATCACACCGAACTCTGATTTTTGGTATTTCAAAAAGAGGAGCCGTAGTGCGTTCTCAATTCCGTTAAAAAAAAAACATGTTTTACGATTGCCGTTATTAAATGTTCTAGAAATGTCACCTACAAAGCTTCTACATTTCCTGATTTTTGACGTCACCGATCAAAAGAAGCGAGGAGGTGAGCGGCGGGAAATACAAACGCCAAAACTAAAAAGGCGCGCTCGCGCGCGGGAAATTTTTTTTTCGCGATGCGGTTTTTTTTGCGTGTTTATGACTACAAGTTGCATCGTTTTAGACAATAAAAAAAAATACGACCTTTGGGTTGTCAGTGCCCCTTTAAGAGTAATATCTCTCATTATTCCAATCGATTTATTTCTCGTGCGAAAAAGTACAGCTTTAGTTTTGTTTATGTTAATTTTTAATGAATTTTCCCGGCTCCAAATTTCTAATCTCGACAGCGTCAGATTTGCAATGTCCACTAGCACGTCGCGATCCTCGGCCGAAATAAGTAGCGTTGTATCGTCGGCGTAATTTACAAATTTGACATTTGGGTTAATGTTGACGACGTCATTAACATAGAGGTTAAAAAGGAGGGGACCTAATATACTGCCCTGAGGAACACCGCAAAGTATAGGTTTCATAGAGGAAGAATTCCCATTCAGACAAACATATTGCGCTCGATGCTCTAAATAAGACCTAAAAATCTATAACGCGTGTCCCCGAATGCCATAAATGTAAAGCGTTTTAGTAAAATTTCGTGGCCAAGGCAATCAAAAGCTTTACTAAAATCTACAAACACTGCTAGAACTATTTTTCTTTCTTCAAAACTTTGCAGAATAAATTCTTTCTGCACAAGTAATGCAGCCTCCGTTGAATGATCTCTCCTAAAACCGAACTGCGAATCCGTAATCAGTCTGTATTTATTCGTGAAATTTGTCAAACGGACATGAAGCACTTTTTCAAGTGCTTTTGAAAATACCGGTAGTATGGATATGGGTCTGTAGTTTCCCATTTCGTTTCAATCTCCTTTTTTTATACAAGACCGAAACTTTAGCTATTTGCATGCGTTTTGGAAATACAGAAGTTACCAAGAGCCAGGTTAAAAATATGACTTAGAAAAGGAGCTATCAAATCAACAACATACTTCACTGGTTTTATCTGGATGCCGTCGGCATCGCAGCTCCCGCCATTTTTTAATTGCAAAGTGAGAGAAATTACCTCAGATTCAGTAACTGGTTCAAAAAATAGTGAGGCCTGGTTTCTCGCATCACAAAAAGTAGAATTAAAATTGTCCTTGGTGCGCGTTATACTTACAAAATGGTCATTGAAAGCCTCAGATAGCAGACAGCCTGTCAGTTTTGCACCATCATGCTCTATTTGCTCGGTATATTTTGATAGTTGATTGCGGCCTAAAATTGCGTTTAACCTTTCCCACATAATATCTACGCGTTGTTAAGAATGGAACCTTCGGCAACCTTCTTCCGAGTTTCAACGCTGCGGAAACGAGTCACGATCTGTTCAGGACTGTCGCCCACCTGTCGGAGCCTGCCCAAAACGAGTCTCAACGCGTCCGTGACGTCAACGGGACGTGTGTGTGTGTGCGTGTGGGTTCGTGCGCTCCGGAAGGGGAGAGAGATATGGCCTAACTGCGGAGAACCATGGCTACGACGCACTTCTGGCTACGACGCGGCGGTCTTTGCTGCAACGCACTTGGCGGCGGATTGCTACTCGCACCTGCTGCCCTGGCGGAGAGTGAGGGAGAAAACGGACCCTATATAAGGCGGAGCGTGAGGCTGCTCCGTTGTTCTCTCGGATTTGACGACTGTATCGCAACCATGTAATTAGACCGTTCGTTACGTTACCAATTCTCCACCTCCACTGGACCCCTGGGTTCTTCACTTCGGGGAATGGTCGTCGTCACGAGCCAGGAAGCCTCCGGACGTGCGGCTTAAACCCCGCCTCGAACAACTTACCTCGAACAGCGTCCGTTTGCAGACTCAAAAACCTCATAATAATAGCGAGCTCTTGCGTGTCTGATCTCTTGTGTTACGGTGTTGCGATATGATTTAAATACTTTCAAGGCATCCTGTCTTCTAGTCTTCACAAACTTGTTGTACAATGTATTTTTCGTGCGAATTTTGCGAAGCAAATCCGGCGTTATCCATGATGGGTCTTATATAGAGTAGAAAAAAGATCCAAAAAAGCGTTATAGGCCCCCGTCAGCATTGTCCTTACCGAGTACTCCGACCGATCCTGAGTAATACTTTGAAATAATGTAGGTTGTGTTTTGTTCCTGTTTTTAGAGATATTCTTCACGCTCAAAAATATTGGGAGATGATCGCTCAGATCACAAACAATGACTCCACGTTTTATGTCGCCGACTAGGTGATCGACTATAAATAAATCTATTGTAGTTTCACTGTGCCAGGTAATTCTGGTTGGTCGAGTAAGAAGATTCTTACAACCGTTCGTATTTATAACCGAATCCATGTCCCTTTTAATCTTTGTATCTACACCCATATCAATGTTAAAGTCACCCCCACAAACGAGATTAAGTTTACCTTCATTGATAAACACCAAAAAAAGCATCAACCATATAAAAGCAAGACTACCGAAATGCTTTTCTTTCTTTTTTTTTTACTTAATTTGCGGACGTGTGAAGATACAATTAAATAGCCACTAAAAAGAAAAAAAAAAGTTTTTTTAGACAGTTTATTTGGGACACGCGTGTCAAAAAATTAATTTTACGCGAAAAACAAAATTAAGAACAACATTGACATCGCGAGATTTATTTCAAATTCTGCGCGCAAAGTCCATGACGTTACGGAATGGTCGATCCACCCCTCGTCCACGCGCCCGAAATGCCGAGAGAAAACAAGCGCAAAGGAGATGACTGCGGACTAAATTGCTAAATCGCGTCTCGCGCCGTCCATATTGCTGTAAGTTTGTTTGTTTGTTTGTTTTGACACGCGTGTTTTAGTTAGACTTGAAAAAGAAAAAAAAAAAACATTTATTTATTTTTAGTGGCCTTCTAAGTGGTCACTATTTGCAAAACGAGTTCACTAAAATCGCAATAAGGAGCAGATGGGCTTCCATTTCGATTCCCTGTAACCCAATATAAATGCGAATCGGAAATGGCATGCAAGTAGCCCGTCGTCCGTCTCGTCAAGAAAAACAAATTTTGCTCGAGAATATTGATACGGCCCTTCTTAAAACAAAACGACATTTCAAATAAAATGGAAGGAATGCTGTAAGGATCGCGATCAAATGTTTTGGGGGAAGGCCTGAGCTGCTTCTCCCTGAAACGGGAGATATGCGAGACACGGGAAAAAATAGCAAGGTCGGAAGCGACAATCATAGAACTGTGATGCCCCTGGAACTAACACAGAACTGTAGATCCCAGCCACGTAGAAAAAAAACACGTCCCTTTCTGATATAAGAGCTCAGACACTGACGCGGGATCCACGCTTGTCGACACCATAGGCATTTCCCGCGGCAGGACGAAGGCACTAGCACCGGCAAGAACGGTCACCGAGATGGGCGACATGGCGCTCGAAAGCAATGTTTAATTCATTCGTAAAACCTTTTGGGATACAGATATAGTCTTATTAACATACGGGAACAATATGTCGCGAACATTTGGATCGTGTAAGGAGGCAAGCCCTCGGGAAATATACGCCCACGTGTGCTTAGGGCTTGCACATATTTAAATTATTTATTCAGAATACCCTCAAAAGGGCATCCAAGGCAGAACCATCGCTGGAACATGAAGAGCGGTACGGTGACCTCATCCGACCTCTCCTTGACTTCAGTGACGTTCTGCCATTCTTGAGGCGTGAGTGCCACTCAAAACACCTCGCACACCTCACTGCTTTTTGACGTAAGCCTTCTAAATCACTCGAGGTCTCTGGTTTAGATTTGCCAAGCTTGGCGTAAAATTGATGTTCGCTCTCGCTTTGGTTTGCAGTCTATGGAAAGATCGCCATTATGCTCGTGCATGTGGTGAAACAAACGCGTGTAGCGCGGCTCCAAATGTTCACAGAGGGACGCCCTTTGGTATATAACGAGACACGGAGGTCCTTTCCTTCGACTGCTGCGCTCGCATCACCCTGCTGGCCTCTCTTTTTACGCTACAAAATCAGTACCGGAACTTTTTGATCACACCTCACAAAAAAAAAAAAAAAACCACGCGAAAACGACGACAAAGTGTAAAAATAGAAAAAAAAAAAACTATTTCTCAGCGCATACGAGTTCATGAAATTTTGTTAGATCATCTTCATCGCAACCAGGAGCGGATTTAGGGGGATTTAGGGGGCTCCAAAAGTCAACTTTTTTTTTTTTTTTTTCAAATAAAATTATCGATATACACAAGCAAAAAGTTTGGTGACAGAGCAAATATAGGGCCCCCTTCCAGGCCTCACCCCTAAATCCGCCCCTGATCGCAGCGCAGCATTGGTGGTACCAAAGAAATTATTCCAATAAGTAACAAAAAACTTCCGTCGTAAAGTCCTCAAAGCATCGTCCATGTCTTTCAGGCTCGCATTTTGGGTTCTCCGTACCGTTTCGGTAAAAGCGATAAAAAAAAAATGAAAAGGGTCAAGGTCTATTTATAAACACGAGGTGGTAGCCCACTACTAACCCATGCAGCCTAATTCACGGTTAAAGAAAAAAACACACACACACACACAGACCTTCCGCGAAAACGCCGCAACCGCTTCGCTCTCGATTCAACGGTCCTTGAGACATGAACGACCCCAAAACGCCGAGCCCAGAAACCAGAGGGCGTCGATTGAGTAAGACGAGGCCCGCGCGTGGCGGCGGCGGGTCGGCCGTTCCCCGAGTGCCACAAAGTCTCGGGGGCTTGACATGGCAGTGCCGCGGCACCGGGGGATCGAGCGGCCGTGGCACAGCCAAGGCCCCTAGAGGAGCTCACGCGGCCGGTCGCCCGTGCCGGGCACCCTTCCAAGCGGCGGTCGGGAGAGCCCAATCGCGGGGTCTCCGAGCAAAGCTAAATGCACGCACCGCAAAAAGCGACTTACTCAAGCAAAGAAACGCCGGTATAGTGAACTCCACGCAAACAACCTTTGCTTTTTGCGGCGGGGCCAAACCGCCCGCCGTCGGAGACAGCGGGCTCGAAATAAAACAACCAGGGCGCCCCAAAATCGTCCGAAACGACGATAATTCCGGTCCCTCCGCTCTCTTCCTTCCTTCCCCCGCGCCGAACACCAGAGCAGACTTTGAACAACCGATGGGCGCACGTGCCAGCCACGTTCCGAGAAGAAAACGAAATTGGGGACCCGCTATTCTTTTTATACCGCGTGGATGTTTCTCCTATCGACGCCGCTATTTAGCAACATCGCTCGCACTCGGATCCGCGAGATCGGAAAGGCGGAGGAGACGGCCCGTGCCAGAACTCGCGACCCGTGGCGTCGTCGGGGTTTTAACGACAGCGGACCCTCCCCTCCATCCAGATTCCGCGCTCCGAGATCGGGAGCCCTGGGTTCATTGAAACCGGCCGTGACGCGCCGGCCTCTCGGCGGCAGAGAGGTGCGGGGGGCGAGGCGAGGAGGGTTCGCTCACACGGAGTGAGTCAAGGTCGGACTTGTTTTTTTCGCGCGTAGGATCGCGTGCTGGTTGCTGACTCCGAGCAAGTCTGCGAAGCAGCGGCCCGATGTTATTCTGAGTGGGTGCAAGCAACTTCGCTTTTGGGGGCTTCGCTTTTGTTAATGGTTGTTGTTCCAGGGGGGGCTGGTTTCTTGCCCACCTTTACCGGCCTCCTCTCAACGTGGAGCAAACGCGGGCTCCTGAAATACCGAAGCCAAGAGGTTGGGCGTTGGATGTACACAACGAGACAAAGTGCCTCAACAATGTGGGAACGTGGCAGACGTGACGTCATAATGGGCCGTCGACCCGGCGACGACGGACGACGATGCACCGACCGGCGTAAAAAGTACAAGAGGACGACACTGGCGCGCCGGTGAACTTTAAAAACCATGCGGTCGTTCGTTCTTTTCACTGTCTCAGGATAAACACTTCCCTTGCACGAAGCGGCAGTTTACATTCACACGCACTGATATTTTTTGCGAGTGTGTTATTACGAGGCCTCACGTGCCTTTCGTCCTCAACTTTTACCTCTTGGCGACAGATAATCTTCTCAACCGCACTTGCTGAGGTTAAACGAAAGGTGCGTTAAAGGAGCGATGCAACAATTTTTGTACATTGCGCAAATACCACTTAGCACAGATCCCTGACGTTAATGACCTATAAAACACGCGTTCGTTTTTCACCCCTCGCAATAGAAGTCCCAGAAAAAAATTAAAGAAAAACGAGCAGCGTTCAACCCCTCAACTCGCAGCCAGAACAAGCGGCCGCGTGATCTGGAGCCGATTATATGCCGCCAATGTTGATCATAGCCACGCGCTGGGGTTGGCAAAGCACAGGACACGCGCTGAGTTCCAGACATTGTTATGGCTCGGCTATTGTCGTCGTTGCAGCGATTGGACACGGGCCACTACACGAATGCTTCTCGAGCTAGTAATAATCACGAGCCAAAATCGAGTGCTCCCGCAATGCTCGGGTCCAATCTATGAACCGCATTCAAATATCGTCATATGGGTGTACTGCGATCCCCTCGTTACGTCATCAAATTTTGGAAAGGAGAGATTGAATGAAAATGATCGCCTTTGTCCTCGAAATTACACCGCAGCAAAGGAGTTTCTTGGCCAGTGGCGTTGCGTGCGAGTATCCTTGAGTCCCACTATTGCCAGTAAGCTCGTGTAAAGTGAAAAACAATCCAATTTAATATCGTTGCACCGCTCCTTTAAGCCTGAGAAAGAACGAAACAGGAAAAAAAAAAAAAAAAAAGAAACACGGCACTTTGGCACGTCACGCGGGCGGACCCGGTATGCCACCACGAAATAAACATAATAGACTGAAAGGAAGGGACGTCCAGTTCTCCGATACAAGCTTCCGTTTCACTGTCCCTTTAAATCTCGGATTTGTGGTGTTCTGTCGAAGGCAGTAAATATAAGGCTGAAAACAGACGCCATAAAAAAAAAGGGGGGGGATATAGAAGATAAATTAACCACGTTGGCCGCGAGCATGCAGCATCATCTAGCGATTCATTTGCACACGCTCTCGTGCAAATGAGACTTGAGATGAAGCCACACGCTCACACGCCAGTGGCTTTGACAACGTTGTAGACATGCATGAACGGGGAAGTACGGAAATCCTCTAGTGTGGAATAAGCAACGACTAAAGATAAAAATAAATGTTTTATTTCAAACTTGCTTTATTATTATTATTATTATTATTATTATTATTATTATTATTTTATTATTATTATTATTATTATTATTATGTGCAACATCGTTTATGATACTTGCTGACAGCTTTGGCAGTTTCGCACAGTTTCTACCACGCTCCTACACAGACCCGGGACCGACAAAATGGGATAAGCACGAGCTATGAACAAATAACATCCACTACTATAGGCGATACTGAGCATAAACTGAAATTTAAAAGAAAAAAAAGGGGACAAACTTCATGCGCCATATAACGGTTTAACGATTTTTGAAGTTTCGAGTAAATCATTTATCTTTACCTTTAATTACTGTTTTTTTTTTTTTTTTTTTTCAGTTCTAACGGGCTTAAAACGTGGTTGGGTGGCATCAACAACGATACACAATCCTCGTGTTTTCTCTCCCGCTCTCCCAACACTCCCCGTGACGTCAAGGTGTGTCCTCCCTCTCCTCCGGCTTCCATGGCCGCTTCAGAGACTCGAGACGCAAAACCCACGCGCCATCGCATCACTGACCAGAGCCAAGAGCAGGTTTCATGGCCTCGCACGGAGCGATAGAAAAAGAAAAGAAAAAAAACATAAGGAAAGAAACAGGCTCCGTGGGCGAGATCCGGGCTGTTGCCATGCTCACTCTAAACCGAGAAGCAGCGAGGAATATTATACACGATTCCCAGCTGCCTACGTCCATTTCGCCCAGCCTATAGATCCCTACAGGCTCCACCTGCTTCGCGAATAAGGATCTTAAAATAGGCCGTGCGCCAATGTCATGTATCTTGCTCCTCATCAACTGCGCGGCTTATGATTATTATTATTATTAATTATTATTATACTAGTTGAATTCCTGGCACCTCGTGTAAAGCTCCGAACATTTTACCGGCGATAACATCGCCTTCGCGACTCTCCGACAAAATATGGCGACCGAAAGCATTTCGTGCCATGCCATGTGCCAGCTCAACGCGCAAGTTTAAGTAAGCGAGCATTGGCTTCAAAATGGTTCGCACCAATTTCAAAACGTAAGCGAGCTTCCAGAGATTTAGCCTTCTTCGGGCAAGCGGTGATATCTAGTGTCCCGCTAGCGCGCTGGTGAACGTAGATGAACGCCCAATGTTTGGTTCACGGTGTTGCGAACTTGCGTTCAGAGCGGGTAGGCGACACGCCGATACGACAGAGCCACCGCAAAACTGTTGTTCCTTCACAACACGAGAAGCGATGAGAGGCGCAAGTAGTTCGTTAGTGAAGCCATTACGAGACACGGTTTTCCCTGCGACTCATTTCATCGCTACCGTTTTCGTTGATCTGGACACAACCCACGCAGGGGCTTGCCAAAAGATTGGTGGCCGCGTCGCGCTCACCGCCGACAACATGGAAACACGGAAGACGCGATGGGAGAGCAGAAATTGCGGAGGAACTGCTCCGGCCAGTTCAGTGTCTTCCTGCCGTCCGTTTTGCTGGAGTCGCGAATTCCTCGGCACGTGCGACCCAAAAAACGTCCGACCACGCGACTGAAGCGAGAAAATTTGGCAGCGAGCTGACGTCACGACTTCACGTGTCGTCACGGTATCGCCACATGACGCTAGAATGTCATGTGTGACCTGACATCGCGTTCCACCCCGACCGGTTCTGCTGGCATGCCCTGGCACGAGATATACGCGGGAATGCATAGACGGATAGATTTCAAGGAGTTGGGAGCTTTACAGCGATCGTGGTCTGAAATGTGCATCTCTGCGTGTTTTTCTTCCTTTCGTTGATTCTTTGTGTCGCAGAATAGTCGCGTAGGTTTATTACTTCGCTGAATCGTCCCCAAAAAAATATATATATGTAAACTCCGAAAACCGGGGCATCACAAGCATGATTTGCGGGGAAGCAGATCCACGCGTGCGGCGATGGCGCACGGGGAAAATATCTTGGACCTCTTGCAGGTCTCGATAGCCGCCAAGCAAGCTGAATGTCATTAAACGACGGGTCTCGTATTACGCGGATTGAACTTGTGCCAAGACTGCAGAAGGGAAAGTGATGATACCCGGCATGCGTGCTAAAGCTCTCCCGTAGCTTATCGGCTTAGAGGAAGAGAAATGCATCAATCGTGCACGATGTCTACTCGAACAGTAGGCATGCTTCCGATTTATTTGGATTTCAAAAAGCTCAATTCAGCCATTAAAGCAAACGATGAAACAAAGGTCGAAAATCTACATTAAACTTGGCAAACTACATAACGCGAGACAAACCGACCCCCGAGTCGGTTTTATCGAAATCTGAGAAACCCCATAAACCCCGAATTCAAGCTGTCCTTGAAAGAAAAAAGAAAAAAAAAAAAAAAAACTCCAGTTTCACAGGAAGAAATTTTTACGTACAGCTCTATTTGCGGTTCACCCGGAACACACGTAGCACCCTCATGAACCCAAGGGACCTTACATGAACCCCCCTCGACGCTGCTATTTTTGGGGAACCACACGTTATTTTGTTTTCTTTTATTATCGGTACGGGGACGTTTTCCCAGTATTCGGCCTACGTGTATGTTCCTTCAAGGTTAGGGAATTCCACGTCCATGCACCATTTTCTTCAACATAAACCCCGATTTTTTGTCGGACACCCAAAATTGATACCGAAAAGCACCGAATAGCTGGGAAAGAATAAGCCTCGAAAAAGCAGCCCCGAATTCGAGGGATAATAAACACCGGAAACGCGGAACCCTAATTATAAGACACACCGCATACGAAGGAAAAAGAACAGGATCGAATTTGAAGTCGCACAAAGTTTGAAAAACTGCTCCAATTTCCAAAACTCACGGGAAGGATGGGCAAGACGATCCTAAACTGTCTCGACGACTTGTCTTGGTGAACAAGAATGAACAAACCCCCGACAGTTTTGTTTTAATTCTGCAGGGTGACGCTTGTGTCTATCACTCCATGTTTTTCGTTCAGTGTTTTGTCCATCACAGGACCCAATGTCACATAATCGTCTTTTCTTTCCTCTCCTCCCTACTCGCGAAACTATTTTTTTTTTTTCCGTGGTTGTGTTGGCAAACGTTGGCTAACGGCCAAGGTTGGCCTCGGGCGGTTTAGCAAAGCTCTGTCACCAGCCAGTTGCCAAGATAGAGCCGAAGGGACTAGACAAGCTTGAGCTTGATCACCAAGCCCTCTGTAGAAGCCACCCTGTTCCTCTCAGTATTGCTTCACGACACCTGCAAAGCCTTCTCAACATTGAAACGCCCATGAAAACAAATCGGGATAAGCAAGGAGTGGACGTCAAATAGGGTCCGAGAACAAATGGAAATGGGAGTAGTACATCCTGTCAATTTTTGAGCTCGTCATGCAAGTCTCCTCGCACTTACAATTGGGACGGGGCATAGTACTACTATCATTTACTCTCTGCAGTCTTTTCAGAATGGCGCATAAGGCAGGGATTCAAAAAATAAAATGTGGACACACACACACACGCACACGCGCACGCGCACGCACACACACTCTCCTTCGGTGTGCTTTGAAAAACTACATTTAGCAAATAACACTGCGAGAAAATAAGACGATAGCAAGGTTCCGGAACAAGGGGCAAAGCCAATTAAAAGATGCCAAGTTTTCTGTCTGCTCAAGAGCTTTTCTGTCATGCGTTATCTTCTTCGAGGGACCAAGGTACTTGACTTGTGCCCACAAATCTCGGAAACAAAAGATAGCTAAAAAGATATAATCCTGTACCTCGGGTCATTATTCCCTTCAAGAAAAATGCAACGGACAGAGGAGGGAACACAATTATTATGAGCCGAACAATCTTTGACCAGGTGCATTAAAAAGCAGCTCGCGTCTTGGACTTCAGTCAACTCCGAGCGTTGTTCAGTCTGACGGAAATACTGCCAGTAGAAGTACAAGAAAAACTATTCGTGATGTTGGTCACGGTTCACATGAACTGATAAAAATGCATCCCTCCTTTTTATTTGCACATTTCAGGAAGAGCATTTACAGTATATGTAACTTATGAAATGTACCTCCTCAGCTACTGACATATTCAACATGGCCTGTTTGCCTCGAAAATATGCCAGTGACGGGCCTGCTAAATAAGGGGAGGGGCCAAAGAGAGATACATTACAAGAAACATGGTATGCAAGACAGCGGCCAACCATGCGAGCAAAGCAGGGACTGCCACTGGCCAAAGGCAATTAATTACTCAAAATCAACCGCAGCCCTGTCACATTAAATTCAACACAATTGTTTCCATAAAAGAGGCATGGACTTATTTGTAGGAGCCATACACTACACAGAGCTTCTGCCAATTTCCATTACTGACATTACAAAGAGTCTCATTAGCAGGCTGATGTTACGTTGCCAGTTGGTCCCTTCGTTCCATTCAATGCTTTGGCTGCAGAGTTTGCAGTTGAAACCTACTTCGACCAGAGCGCAGAAATTTTTCGTGCCAGCTCCCTAGAGCTTGTACGAGGCCCTATCGGCTTCATGCTTCTTAGCTCATTCTGTAAGCACGAAAACCGAGCAGCATTCCTTAGGACGCGACTATGAAAACCGACTTGGTCTGATAGAAGGTAACTGCCAAGATTTGTGTTATGGTATAACAACTTAACCTACATTAAAGTGTATGGTACTCCGTGCCATAGAGGACTGATGGGACTTATGCGGAGAGCAAATCATCTGCTTCTTTCGCAAGGGTTGCGGTGACGCCAGAACGATGCAGGCTTCTGATTGGCTTTGACTGGAAAGATAGTGGGGAGACCTCAATGCTAGATGCCTTCGAGTCTACCCGCTATTTTCTTTAATCAGCCAATAAGAGCGCGGCGTATCATCGCAACCCCTGTGCAAGAAGCAGACGTACTTGCGCTCTGCATAGCCTCCCACCCCTTTCACTTTGAGCAGGGCCAGCACTGCAGAGGAGGTCGCCTCCTCTATGGCGCTCGCTCTGCTGAAGTGAAGAGGGGTGGGAGGAGCCTGAATTCTTAACCTGTCACCTACCATAGTATCCACTGCACTCCTGTCTTGAAGCGCAAGACAAATAGCCCATATTTGTGGTAAAGTTTCGAAAATAAATATCCTCTTTCACTATTCTAATTAGGGTAGTTTACAAGTTTATATGACATGGTGGTTGGAGGTACCACAGTAGAGATGGTAAACCATCCTTCAATTTACTCCCGGAGTTTTCAGAACTCCCTGTTCTCATCAAATAAAATTCTTAATTTTAAAAGGTGCAAAAGCTATGTACACTGTGCGACAATGTTGGTGCATCCACGACATTGGTGGTTGTTTCGCATTTTACTCGAGCATGTCACTGACGAGCATCAAACTTTACCTAGTGCTCCAAATTAGCACTTTCCAACAGAATACTAGTTTCTGATGACAGCCTTTTAATTTTAAGAAAAAACTTGCTATCATTTGGTAGCACTAACAGTGTTGCACAGTGTACACATACTACAAAAAGGACATGTGACAGATATCACTTTCTCTACATTAGGAAGCCCATTAGGACAAAGTTATCTGCAGCTAGAATGGAAAGCTTAGTTGGGCTGGGAACCCCTTCTAAGAGAATGAGATATTCAGGCACAGCTGCATGTCTGGCAGGGGCGGATTTAGAGGGGGGGTTCGGATGTCCTGACCCCCCTCTTGATTTCTGCATGTGTAAAAGTTAGGGCGTGAAACGAGGGAGAGGGGGAGGGGTTCCTAAACAAATGGTACGCTGACCAACACCTGACCCCCACCCCCCCCTCAGGAAATTCCTGCATCCGCCCCTGATGTCTGGGACCATGGCAAGAGGACCATCTGGTCTTCATTTTTGTTTGGTTGTGGATGATGCATGAAACTGAAAGGAGCATATGGCCACGAGTGATCAAGCCATTCCTCAAACTTTCTATTGTGGCTTCTGTCACAATTTTGGAGTCAGAAGAGAGATGTGCTGCATAATGCACTTGACCTATCATGTTGATGATACTTGCTGTGGCATGCAAAATGTGTGTGAGAGTGGTGTGCTTACACATAGAACACTTTGGACAGGCTTGAAATTATACTTCACATTTGACCACGATGTAACATAGCCATATATCATGGTAGAGAAGTCTAGCTAGTTATGCAGCCACTATACAGAAAGTGCATAGGTTTTGGAGGCAGGCACGTAGCCAGGATTTTGTTTCGGGGGGGGGCCGTCCATGACAAAATGCTGTATGAGGGGGAGGGGGGAGAGGAGGTTCCAGCAAAATGGAAGATTTCGGGGGTGGGGGGGGGGGGGGGGGGGGGGGCGGCCCCATGGGCTTCCCCCCTGGATACGTGCCTGTTTGGCGGCATGGGTGTTTCTGCATGCTATGCATGAACAAGTTTCACTCTAGTTCAACAAGCCATCCAGTTCATAGTGCTACAAATATTTCTGCTCTTACAAAATTATAAATGAAGAACCAAACTAATACCTGCTCCTCAGTAGTGTGATAGTGTGCAAGATGCAACAAGGCTTTAAAATTATAAATGAAAACAATGCTTTATTACTGTCCCTAATGTCAAAATGCTTTGCTACGCATGGAAATGTGACTGGTGCGCAGATATAGGATCGTTAAGGTGCCAAGGACATCGATCACACAAATGCCATAGCCAAACAAGGAATATGAGCTCTCGGTTATAGTTGCCACACAAGGCGACAGAATGGGAAAGCAAGTGGTAGAAAGGGAACAAAATGGAAGTGTCACTATTCCCACACTGGAAACTCTTTTTGGCCACTTAACTGCAGACAGAATGGAGTGGAACAGCTAAACTTCGTGGCGAATCCACGAATAAGTCACAACACCACCAAAGAAACAGGCTTCTAGGGTCTAACGATCCCACTTTTTTTTTTTTTAATTATGTTCATACAACCATCGTTCCTCATTTCGCACGAAGGAAAGTTGCAATTTAATGCAACAGAAAAACAAATGCTAGTAGCCGGAAAGTGAACACAAATAGGTGTGTTTCGAGGATGTCAAGCAGACTAATGTGCGTCCCAACTTGGCGCGGGGTTTTTCTGCGTTGGCAGTGCACATGCCGTTTCCCGCTCCATTTCGGAGAGCACCTCTCGGCGACAGCGCGCGCAATCGCGGCCCTCGAGTAGAACCAACGGCACCTTTCGAAATGCCTTGGCAGAACCCCCCCTCTCTTTTCCGCAAACCCAGCCGAGGCAGCGAAACTCGAAACTAGGACGCATCAAACGCACCCAGCCACCCAGCACGCCGTTCAAAAACGCGCGGCACCCATCAACTCTCGCTCCCATGGCGAACCAGCCACCGAAAGCTCTGGAACGTTGGTCGGGGTCGGACGGCACGTGTTGAGACCTCACTCGCCGCCTTCCTGCGCCACGGAGAACGCGACGCACAGAGCGATCCACTGACGCGCACACCTCGACGACGGAGGAAAACCAAGCGCTTTTGTTTCCTCGTGTTACGTCAGGCCCGACATACATGTTTTCGCACGCGAGTTCACGCGTCCTACATTCGCGGGAATACCCCAAACCTCGCACGCGTATTAATTTGAAAACGAGAGACAACTCAAACGCTTTAGCGGAGTCGTCGTTTACCTCTTGCGTGAGGTCAGCGCCGGAGCCGGCCGACTCCGAAGATGCGTCGTCGATCACGGGATCCCCGCTCGTCGCTCGTTGTTGTTGGCCGGTGTTTGCGGGCGTCGGGGCATCGCCCGATGCCTTGACGGCTGGCAGACCCGGGTCTTCGGCCAGGTACGCGAACACTCGGGTCCTGATGCGGCGCAGCAGAGACGGGATGCCCAGTTCGTGCAGCTCGGCGAATATGGGGTCGGCGTCGAACGCGTCCACGTTCTTGGGGTGCACAAACACGGGTGGAGACAGGCTCTGGGTCTGCGTGAAGGCCGAGTGGACGCCCATGCGGACGCTCCGGACCAAGTCGGACCTCCGGTCCACGCGGACGGGGTTCGAGTCCGGGTTGGACCCCAGCTGCAGCAAGCTCACGGCGAGCAGGAGCTGCAGGATCGTCGACCGCACGCCGCTACACTTTTTGTAGTTCATCATTGCTGCAAAATCTCGCTGCCAACCGGCGTTCGTCGAAGTGCGATCTCTTCCAAGAGCTGCCCTTTTTCGGGTGCGAAAAAAAAAAAAGAAAAAAAAAAAAAGCAGACGACAGGGGCGGCGAACCGGCGCTTTGTTGGCTTTGTTGTTAGGACGTGACGCTTATCGCAGTCGAAAGACAAGTTCGCGTCCTTCACTTTTGTTTTTTCTTTCTTCCTTCACTGCCTTCCTTTAGAGCAGCATTTTCGACGGCGATGCTTACTCGGGGTGGTTGTCGTGCACCGTGGCTGGCAGACGCCGGACTTTGGGATAGACGCTAGCGGCCAGCGGGTTCCTCCGAAACGAGGCCGTTGTTCGGCGTGCCAGCTTCATCACCGCCGCTTGTGCTTCCACCGCGGGAACTGACAGCGTTCCGAAAACATAGCAGAGGTGTCCTTCACTCGTACCACGCCACTGGATGAGCAGGGAATACGGCAACAAACAGCGGTCCAACGACGACCAGAACCGTTCCGAAAAAATACTCCTCGCTTCGAGACTCCGGCAATCTTGGGCGAACAATGAATCAACCGGCGCAGCAGCAACGGCGGCGCCGTTGGCGGTCGCACGAATCGCGACGCGCCGCCGCTCGTTGGGAGCGCGGCTTCCGCTACGTCACGTCCGAGGTTGATAAACGGTGACGCAAACTCGTGACGTCATGTCACCACGCGGGCCGCCGAGGCGCCGAGGTCGAGGAGCGCTTTTCTGCCGAGCGTCCTTGCGGGTTGGTTCTTTTTGTTTTTCATTTTCGTTAATCGTTTTACGAAGCATTCTTTGTTTGGCAACAGTTCCTGAAGTCGTTGCGAAATATTTCCAGTCTCGGCTCGATTTGGAGCGTGTTGCTAGGTGCGCGTTTGCATTTCGGGCAACGTTAAAAATGAAATTTAAATTGGAACTTTGTTGTAACAATTGTATCTTTAATACTGTAAAAGATCTGCGATTACTGCGTGTAACTCCCTCAAAACTCTTCGATATAGTTTTGAACATCGCAGCCATAGCAAGAAAAAAAGAAAAAAAAAGGCTGTTGGTGCGCAACAGCTTTCTTTTATGTAGTTTCCCAGCCCGTGCCTTTTCTCACATTGCTCGGGTCTGCTGAGGAGCTGAGAAGCATGATTATTTTCCTGGTTCCTCGCAGAAACCCGTTTGTAAATTACTGTCGCGTGGTTGAGTTATTACCCTCCAAGGCCGCTCCTCATTCTCGACGCAGGCGGAACAATGGCCTAGCTCGTAGCATCCGTGCAATACACCTTTTCTCAGCACGTACCGGCCGAATAAAGGGCGCTGCCTGCCCAAGCGACAGTGCGCCTGCCAGGAAACCCGATGCAAAAGAACGCCGCGTTAAAGTAATAGCCAGGAGACTCCAAGAAACAATTTCATATACCAATTAACTAATTAATTTATTCATTCGGCGCTTCGTGGTTTCTTTTGGTTGCTTATCAACAGGCAGAGCCCTTTCCGGTATAGCGCACAGATACATATAAATACCCTCCAACCCCCCCCCCCCCCTCCAAAAAAAAAAAAAAAAAAAAAGTTTGTATTGAAGGGTTTTGCAGGCCAAAAAAATGTATCAATGTTTTAGAAAAGTACGTGTTCAGGAGGAACCTAGGAAAGTATTACGATAGACAAAACTGACAGTCTTTCCGGATTGTCATGGACTTTGTTTTGAATTCTTAAGCTTTAAGACAATCTATGAACTTTTTCTTACTAAATTATGCGTTAGAATTTTATTTCACATTATATGTACGGATATATCAACATGAAACTAAATCATGCTTAAAAGGACACCGACCCCCCCCCCCCCTTTTTTTAGGCGATTTTTTATGGTGTTAGAAGACTACCCAATCAATATCTTGCGTCGCCTATATTTTTAACAAAGTAAAAAAAAAAAAAAAAAAAAGACGCAACTGACTCAAACCGAACCCGAAACTGGACTGAGGAGGATGTTAACAAAAATCACGTAACTGTGCGACTTTTTTTTTTTTCAATTAACGTATTTTAGTTTTTTAGAAGCCATAAAAAAATGGGTATCATATTTCTTTTCTATTTTGAATATTGAGTGGGTGCCTTCGATGACCTACGACTCTGACTATATTTGGTGGTTGTGTCTAAACCAGTAGTCTCAAACTCACTTGAGTATGGGGGCCAGATTGCCCACATCGGGAAGGTCGAGGGCCAACGTAAGAGGGGGAAGGGGATCTAAAGATTTTAAAGAGAAGAGACCGCTTGCGCTATGGTTTTTGTAAACTCTCAGTGCCATCTTTAGATTTTATTTGTCGATATGACTGCTTTGGGTCCTGACCTGATGTGATGACAATTAAAAGGACTCCGCACCGCCAAAGTGCTGTCATTTTTGATAGAACAAGAGAGCAAGTACACTGTCGTTATTAACCAAGCTCAAAATGTCTCTAAAGAACAATCGGTTGATTTGACAGTTCTTTGCTTTCCTGACGATTTTTATGACAACACGCTGAACAAATACTTGTCTTTTCATAACGATAATTTTTAACGCGAGAATATCGAACTGTTTTTTGCAATTGCTCTTGCTAATCGAGAGTTCACGTAATTGTTGTACATTACAAAAAACTGGGAAGCAAAAGATAGAGCGAAACAAATGTCAAATGAACACAGATAAGTATAAACTATGTGAATGTGTTAAAAGAGCAGAGCTACTTTTCGAGCGAAAATGAATCGGCGAGAAGATATCACCATGGCGCATGTTATATCAGCGCTCAAGATATGAACCGGGACTCGTAGCTGGTTGCCTGCGGGACGCGTCCCAGTGACTCCGCGGACCGCGTGTTTGAGACCCCAGGCCTAAGCCACTGAAAGCGGTACGTGACCACGGAGAAAGGAGTGAGCGCGACTCAAACCGGCCAGTTCTCGAACAGCAGTTTTAGGGCGAAAAAAAAAACGGATTTCGAGCCGCAAATAGTTTTCTGGGTAGTTGGGCTCTCCTATTTCATGCACAAATAAAAACCTTGGCGAGCATAAATACCCTGTCAGTCTCCCTTTAACCATAAAAGGAAATAATGTTTAATACATGTAGTTTTACCTACGTTCGACTCGTAAACACAACTACTCGTAGTTCTGATGCTATTAAAAATAGTGTTTTAGTTTTGAAGTGTAATAATTTATCTTGCGTATTTTTTTTTAATTATAAACGCAGGAGGAACCTAAAATCCCTTCAGAAAAGCAAGGAGAAAAACAAATCTAAACAAGTGAAGTTTGATTCTAGCATTTTTAATTATTAAAGCTTTTGATGACTATGTTAGAAAATGACTGATAATAATATCTAATAGCACTTTCTTGTTCTAAAATATATGTCAATTGAACAATTAAGTGGCGTATAGTCAGGGGCGCCCCGAATATCCAGCCGAACCTTTAATATACATATCCATTTTCACCCCCCCCCCCCCAGCCATGGGCGCCGGCAGGGGGGTGCAAAAGGGGCACTTGACCCCCCCCCCCCCCCCCCCCAAACCACAGTGCCTAGCTCCCCCCCCCCCCACCCCTCCCTTCCCCAGCTCTCTCGGATACGAAGGATCGAATGACGTCGCGCCATAGCTTTTCTAGCAAGCGGAGAAACCGAAAGCAATCCTAAAAATAAAATCCACGCACGTTTGTTTCCTTGGATCCTTCAGCAATAGACACACACACAAAAAAAAAAAAAGAAGAATAAGGTCTCCCCTCGGACAGTTGCGATCAGCCGCGCCCAGCTGGCAAAAAAAAAAAAAAATAAATAAACATAGGGAGGGGCACCCACTTCCAAGAACCCACTTCCGAATCCTGTGTTGTGATGAATCACAGGCATTCGGGTGAAAGTCAGTAAAATGCCCCAAAACAGAGCATCTTCTACATAGAGCGGGATTCTTCCAAAAAGCCCAACAGAACAAAACGGCGTAGCTAGGAGTTGGAGATAGTCCGGGCTCCCCCTTCGCTCCGTGCACCTTGTTAAAACCGACTGCGTAAGGAGTGGAACGAGCGGTCCCCGGGGGGCGGGGAAGGGGGGGGGGGGGGGGAGCTTTGGCGAGCGGGCCCCGGGGGAAGGGTTTCGACCCCCCCCCCCCCCCCCCCCAAACCACCCCCCTGTCTACGCCACTGCCCCCAGCCATCCCCCCGCACACCGAGTCATGGACGTCGCAGGCACCTCAGCCACTGGAGTGCATTTGAGGAAGTACAGTCTTATGTTGGCAGAGTGCGCACTGATGCATTGTCGTGGTGCAGTTCTCCCGATTTTCTCGAGGACTTCCGGCAGGCAAACTGTGATGCATTGTGGTGCAGTGTAACTCTGCTTTGGTTTTAGAGAGCAAACGTAGCATGTCCCCATTGGTTAAGAAGAAGATTTCCGCCATTTTCCTTCACGCATTTAAGGCCCTCAGATGTTGAGAGTCTTTCCAGAGTAGACTCAAATGGATGATTGGCATTTTGTTTCGGAATCATACTGCAAATTCAGGTTTAGTTGCCCATTATATATACCATGTCGGCTACTCCAAGCGTCGTAACTTTGGCATCTCGGCGGCATCTTTTTGGATCTTTTTCACCAGTGCCTGCTTTCGAGGTTCCGTCAAATTGTGCGGCACCCAACAAATATAACTTTTTTTTTTTTTTTATCTGAGACAAAAGTGTTTGTGAAGAACCGTCGAAACGTTTGGCGAACTATTCTTCAGGGCATCCTCAGAAGTGTCCTCAACCGAGGGTCCTCCCTAACGAGTCTCTCCACAATAGCGAGGTTTGCATTGGCTGTTGATGATATGACAGTGCTGTTGATGATAGTGCTGTTGATGATATGACAGTGCAATATGTCCAGTCCAAAAGCACGCGACAACAGTTCCAGCGATTACGATTTATTTAAATCCCTTCTGAAATTGTAAAGAATCATCGCTTGAAAATCCCACCTCTCCCCGACGCCCATGGTCAAAGCCGAACGAAGGGATGTATCGTAACGTGTTCAAGTTGAGCTCTAAACTGACAATGCGGTGGAAGCGACGTGCTCGTTGGACTAGTCTTACAGCTATCCTTAGCCACGTGATCACGTTCCTACCCATACCCAATTGCAAGGATATATACCCCTCCCCCCTCCAAACATCCAAAGATGCTGACCTCCCCCCCCCCCCCCCCCTATTTTCTGGTACTACCTGCCCCCTAACCTTTCTCTCGGCTCGCTACGAGATCCGTTGAACGTGCTCCGTTTCATTCAGCAAGTGGTTGCTGCTTTGTGGCAGTCGAATTATGTAAATATTGAATATAAAACATCGGTGATTATCTCTTGTTGCAGTCTTCTACAACTTCTGTAAAATGTTCTAGAGAAGATAATAAAATGTTGTTTTGAAAAGTTAAGAATGCATCTTCAATTATTTTCAATGCCAGGAATATCGATGGGAGCAGGCACGTAGCCCGAATTTTGTTTCGGGGGGGGGGGGGGGGCATGACAAAATGCTGTATGAGGGGGAGGGGAAGAGGAGGACCCAGCAAAATGGAAGATTTGGGGGGGGGGGGGGGGGGCGGGACGAGTTACCGAATCTTGAGTTGTTATTTGTCATAATATAGTTTTCCAGAAACCTGACTAGCATGTGCTGTAGAGGCAAAATATGATTTCACTTGTTTACTTGAAATCAATGTGTATACCTTTAAAACCAAAGTAAGGAATACACAGTGGATTAGTTTTTATATGAAAAACAACTGGATTTGAAGACGTTAGCATACAAGCTTCATGTACTATGCAATTTAGAAAACGTACTATAGAGCTAAAAAATATGTTCAGTATCACCGAACAGATTTGCTAAATATGGCTACTGTTACGAGTGTTCTTGATATATCAGCGAACAATGAGTTAAACGCATCTCATATTTTAGTTTATAAAAAAAAAAATATCATTAATATTTTAACTGCATTTTGGTGCAGCTGGGTAGTATAGCACGCTATCTTTAGAGGGTTTATCGTGGTGTCCCCCTAGAAAAATTCAGCATCCACCGCACGTCGCTAAAGGTGTGAAAAGAAAACCGAAACACAAAAATAGAGAGCCCAAAAAATGTTTCCCTACAGAACTTTGAAAAGAAAAGCGGACTCTTTTATCCCTTCTTCGAAAGCTCTCTGCCTTTTCACTGCGATGCATCCGCGGTGCCATGGCACGTCAGCCAAATCCATGCACGGCCTACCTCACCAGCAGCGCGATCATAAACAACAAATAGCCGGCGAATGTTTCTTAAAAGTTTTTTTAAAGAATATTCTGATCCGCATTCTGTTGAATAATTATAACGATGTGACGGAAATTGCCGAATTTTATAATGCTCGGAGCTATGCGCCATCTATTGTGTGGAAAACGAAGTAAGAGAAAGATAAGACTGCGCCTGGGTGATCGTTGACATGGTCGGCACGGTGGAGGGTCATCGTTCCGCGTAGAGCGCTATCCTTCACTGAATTCTCGTCACGTGTCGCGATGATAACCCAGCACGTCCTAGAAGGGTAGATCCATTCATCACAGGAGAAAAGTGATTAGCGTTAGCATTCCTTGAACGGTCGCAACGTCTATGTGATCACGAAATCATATATTTCTACGCTGCTATATTTCTGCTAAGATTATACATTGTCTTTTGCAATTGTAGAAAGGGCGTATGGTGAGATTTCTGCTAAAAGTAAAGTCGTGATCATCCAAGACGGCGTACTGCATCTTTTTTCATCCACTCTGCCCTGCGAGCCTATCCTGACAAAATAAACGTGTGCATTTTGTGCTACGCTATGACAGCGCGTCCCCTTCTTTTTAGAGATACCGCGGAAACGGCTGACGGCGGCGGAGAAGTGACTGTCGTGCTAACGACCTGCTGCGCTTCGTACCGGCGTATGAGACCAGTCCCATGCCATGCTGCCGCTGTAGCGCAACTAGCGCAACATAGCTAATTGAATTTCGGATAGATGGATGTAGGGTGACCACCTTCCTGTTAGCGAAATGCAGGACACACGGGGAAGGGGGTGGAGGTAATTTATTAACTCGCACACCACGAACCAAAGCTCTGTTAACACATTGCATATCCTGTGTTGTTTATACACCTGCTAATTGCATTGCAGCAATGAAGCTCAAATAATTTTCACTCCCAGTGAAATGTTGCTTTATGCCAAATATGTTATTAAATGTGTCGAGGTTGAAAACATAAAAATCGACTGTGGCAGAACTCAATGCATCAAATGGAAAAAAGAAACAGTAAATCTTTTTCGGGTTATTGTTTCCTTTCAGCGCTTACTTTTATCAACATGGTCCTACACAAATTTTTAACATAATGTTCTTTTTCGACCGTTGTGAGTGGCAGGCTTTTTGCCTTGTGTGGCTATCTTCACTAAAAACAAACTTTCAACAACAGCAACCCTTTCGCATTGATACATTGATTTGAAAACAATTACAATATTTTATATGTAAACTTTTGGCGAGCAATTTCTCTTACAATATTTTGCCACCAAGGGGAGAGGCACAACGGAGCTTGCGCGTCGAATCTCCTGCAAGAACGACGGTCGCTTCCCGCAATGTTTGGATAGAAAATGGCGTACCATTGCGATTCACACGATAACCAGCGACCTCCGCGCTCCCCCGTGCTCCGCTGTTCGGCAGCACCATGAGTTGCAGAGTGAATTTTACTACCGTGAAATGCGGGACATTCTCACGATTTTAGAATTTCTCGCGGGACGCGGGACACGAGCCCTCAATGCGGGACAGTCCCGCGAGAGTCGCGGGACGGGTGGTCACCCTAGATGGATGGATGATAATGGCTCTACCCTTTAAAACGGGCGGCAGCTTGCGCCACCTCGCCTAACATTTCGTTATACCTTCTATTTTTTTTTTTTTTAATTTGTATAAATGTTGTTCTAACACAACCCTCCCCCTCCCCTTTTAAGTGTTTCCATTGTTTATTTTTATCTATTTTTACCCCTCCCTACATCTTTTCCACCAATCTTCCAACCTCCTTTTAGTTACTGCAATTCTTTCCCTACTTATTCGTTTATCCGTGTCTGCAAATCCCCAGTGCCCCCTCCAAACCCGTAGTCATCCCCTCCAAGAGGGCGGGACGAAGCCCCGCGCACCTTAAAATTACATTTTATAGTTCACCTTCGCGGTTGCATATGTCGCATAGAGTGTCTATTTCCTGGAATTCAGCCCTATATGCTTTCGTTCTAATCACCCGCGTTCTAGCTTCACACAGCAATGAGCTCCCCAATGAATTATCATACAACTGTTCCTTCTTTATTTCTTGTTTTTGTGCCCTCTTCCCACAATTTCCTCTCCGTTTCCTTTGCTCCCTTTTCTACTGATATGCTCTGACCGGCTCCATCTCGTTGAATGTATTTAAATCTCAGCTTGCGGGTTCGGTTTGTCCACTTAGTGTTTAGACTTTTCATATATAGACACTTGTACACTTTCCCTGCCCACCGTGTATCCTCAATTTCAGCTAGTCTTGGTTCAAATTTTACTTTACTGATCGCTCTCGAAACATGCCCAACCCATATCCCCCTGTACTCCCTCATGTGGAGTATTCCCATGTGCCCCCAATGCCGACCTACACACTTTCCTTTGCTGTACCTCTAAACCTGTCTGGATGTCAGACCCCAATACCGCATTCCCAAATGACAGTCCTGCAGTGATTTCCCTACACACCCCCTGTGTGTGTGTGTGTGTGTGTGTGTGTGTGTGTGTGTGTGTGTGTGTGTGTGTGTGTGTGTGTGTGTGTGTGTGTGTGTGTGTGTGTGTGTGTGTGTGTGTGTGTGTGTGTGTGTGTGTGTGTGTGTGTGTGTGTGTGTGTGTGTGTGTGTGTGTGGTGTGTGTGTGTGTGTGTGTGTGTGTGTGTGTGTGTGTGTGTGTGTGTGTGTGTGTGTGTGTGTGTGTGTGTGTGTGTGTGTGTGTGTCCCCCTTAATTCGCAACGAATCTTCTATTCTCAATGATCCCCCCCCCCCCTAACCCCCTTAAAAATTAAGACCCCCCCCCCTAATTTCAATCCCTGCAGTCCTGGCACCATGACTCCCTTCCACACACCCCTAACGACTTCATATCTACTATAGTTCCAGAGTGCCCTGTGCAGGGGTTTCCCCAGGATTCTAATCAAGGGGGGGGGGGGGGGGGGGGTGTCCCAATGGCTCGGGGGGGGAGGCGATGCGAGGCGAGGCTGGATAAAATATAAAACTGTTTCTTTTTAGTCCACTAGCTAAATTACAGACGTCTATTAACCAAATGCTCATACCCGTAATGTATGTTTCCCTTTGTCTATATATACACCTGAGAGGTGGTGTTTTCTACTTAAAGAGGCCCTGCAATGACTTTTTTACTGGTATTTAATTTGCACCTAACCTGAGAGCACTGAATGTAGTAACTTAATGAAACTTTTCTTTTCTCAAATTTCGCTTTATTTTAAAAGTTATAGGCAAATTAGAATTACAAAAACAAGCAAAAAATAACCTCCTTCATGACGTCGTAGGTCCTGGCTTGAGTGGCCGCGAACTAGAGGAAGGGTAGTGGGCTCATCGAGCGTTCACGGCTGCCGCACTCCGTGTCGACGGCTCGAGAGGGCGCCAGTAAAGCATGTTTTGTATAGTCTGTATGAAGCGGGTGGCCAGAGCGGCTCGCATTGCATTTGCTGCGCGATTAAAGACTAATTCGGCGTAACACTTCATTGGCCAAAAACGACAGCAAACACGGGGTAAAGATCAGTTCAGAACGGGAGCCACTTCGCGCTGCCATACCGCCAAATGGCCAAATCGCCAACCAAGCCCGCGCCGAAGGCCTTCGGAAAGTTCGGAAGTGGTAGGATGCTCGAGCCGGTATACGATCGCAGCGCCGCCGCGCACACCCGGGATTTTTCTACTCTCGCCGTTCGTCGGGGCCTCACCCCACTAGCCCTTTCTAGTATGCGCCGTTTTTTCCGCCGCTTGGTGGCGGGTACGTCGACGGATCATTTCTTGTTTCCGTACTTTACAAGTCGCATTTGTTTCTTTTCTGATCTAAAATACTGAACAAAAACTAGTTTCATACATAATTGAAACGGTTCGCGACACTTATATTTTGTATCTCGACTAAAAAAAGCTTTTAGCGGCTCTGACCAGTAGAAAGCCCAGGACCAAAGACGTCACATTTCGCGCGCTTTCGGCAACGTGGGTCGCCCTCGTAGGCGAAAGAGGTTTCCGCGTCGTCCGGTTAAAATATGACGCACTGATATTTAGTTACTCTCTCCATGCCCGCTGGCTTTCCCGAACCCCAAGAGACGTGGAAACCGCAAAAAAAGGCAGACACTTAAATATGATTGCAAGGCCCCTGTGTTTGGGTCTGGGAAAATCCCTGGCCCTGTGTTTCATAATAGCTGAATCTCGTTTTCCCTTCATTATTACAATATCCTCATGTTCTTTTAGATACTTCGCTCAGCTGCGATGTGTTCATGGCTATCGTGGTGATGAGAGGCGCCGATTTAGAGAATATATCGATGGCATCGGCGCCATCAGCGCTGTAAATCCCTGTGGTAACATATACCGGCACACCGCCAGCTCGCCGCTAACGCTCCCATTCTCCTACTGCCCGGTGCCACAGTGCGTCGCGACCGTCAAAATTACGCCGCGGCTTGTTTTAGAGAGGAAGAAAAACTCGATATTTCAATAATTTTTTTGTGTAGAAGTTAATAAACTGAAACGAGAACGGACGCCTGCTCGGCGTTTAGTGAACATTGAAGGTTTAATGTAAGAGTTATTTGGCAAAAGTAAACAGGTCATTTCATGGTCCCTTTAAATGGATACTATACAACGAAATTTCGACGCTTATTTCTTGGTCTATTTTTGTTCAAGGGAGCATTATCACATCAGACACACCAATCTCTTGTTGAAAAAGACACGAAAAGGAGTTTTAAAACGATTAGCAAAGAGCACCTGGTGGATGTCGCTAACGCCTCGTTTGTAATGCCAGTCTAGGAACCTTGACAGGTAGTTACGATAACTGCCTCGCCTCCGGCCACAACGAGAGAAGAGCTGAAGGAGGAACTCCCTTTTCCCCGAGACTCTTTTTTGTGCGTACCAGAAGTTGCTATTGTCCCTCTACAAGACTACAATAGAAGATTAACCCGTCACTCGAAATTCGTACGAAGGCAGCCTTGGGGTTACTTGCGGTGGCCCGAATCGCTGGTGTGCTTTGGCTGCTTTCAACGGATGCTACGAGCCATCGGGGCCTATCCAAGGCCGCGTGAATGTTACGTGACCCAGGAGAGGGGGCACAGCGACGCGCGGAAAGCGTATCACGGGCTACGCCCACAGCGCGGGATTGGCTGGGATAGTTCGCAGCGTCCGCTGCGTCCGGACGTTAGGTCCCGAGACAAACTACGTCACGATTGCGGTGGATGCGACGTGTCTTTGCCGGCTGCTCTTCCGAGCGTCTGCCAGAATGGGCCGTTTATAACGAAAAATACAGCCACCGGACTCAAAATACAAGCGTGCGATTGTCATTTACGGATATTGTCGGTCGTATTCAGCCTATTTCTGAACACGACGAGTATATTTCAGATTTTGTTGACGGATCCCTTTAAGATCTTTACTGCACATCTAGGCACATTAAAAGTACACATACAGAGTTACTAGATCAAAAATTATGTTTTACTACTGCTGCTTAGATTGCGGCGACGAAATTCACCTCTGGTTGCGCCTTGAAAGTCTTTTCTATCTTAGTAACCACATTTTTTTTTTTTTAATATTCATTCTGCTAACAGCAACAAATGCTATACTTGTACTTTAAAAGAGCTCAGTGAACAAGGTTCCCAACCGTCAGAATTGCGAAAGAATACGAGCTGGGACAGGTCCGCTTTTTCATTTCCAGGAGATACAGACAGGGAAAAGCTGACGGCGTCCATCTGTGGAGAAAACAGTGGAAAGGAAAGCGCGCCGTGTGGAGACGAGGAGAGGAGGGAAGGACAAAGGCGAGAGGGAGGCGACGTCACGGGGCGGGAGCCAATGTGCGCGCGGATGCTGGGGCGAGTCTGAACTTGCAGGCGTGCGGAGCGCGTATTGGCGCGTATGCCTTGGCTTGTGCTACAAAATGGAGTGTGAACCCACTACTAGCTCCGGTCCAAGTAGGGGGTAAACAAGTTAAAGGGAGATCTATTTGTGGATCTCTTGGAAATGCTTTAAGCGCCGTTCACACACTTGCAACTGAGTACGACCGAGAGAGACCAGACCTGTTTTTAAGCCTCTCGCGACGTCTTAGGACCGGATGCGCTGCAGGGGAGCTGGTCCTAAGACGCCGCAAGGGGCTTAAAAACCTGTCTGGTCTCTCTCGGTCTTACTCGGTTGCATATGTGTGAACGGCGCTTAATCATTTTCCGGATTGTTATGGCAACAGCTGCGTCGGCGCCAACAAAAAGGGGTAAAAACCGGTTTTGTGGGTGCCGACGCCGCTGTTACCATAGAAACCCGTAAACGGATTAACGTCGTAAGCCGTTGCAGTCGCACTCAACGCAAGTGTGTGAATCGCCCTTAATGCATTAACTACGAATTCATCAATAGATCTTCTCTTATTTTTTTTTTAATATTACGAACTTTTATACAGTTGACACCTTAAAGGAACACTGACATCCCCCCCCCCCATTTTTTTAATTTTTTTTTTTTGCCAGGCGATTCATTATGGCGTCAGAAGATCATCATCATTTATTATTCCTTGAAGGCCCAGGGGGCATTAATATTTTTGCTACATCATCACGTATATTTTTAATAATGTACAAATACGACACTGCTCGAAACCGAAACTGTACTAGGGAGGAAGAAGAAATTTAAAGGAGGAGAAAGTTACCAAAAATCACGTGACTGTGCCACTTTTTTTTTTTAATCAAGGTATGTTCGTTTTTTTAGAAGCCACAAGAAAGGAGACATCATATTTTTTGTATATTTTTAGTATTGAGTGTGTGCCTTCGATGACCCACGACTTTGATTGTCTTTGGTGGTTGAAACCATAAAAATACGGCACGTGACCACGGAGAAGAGAGTGAGCGCGACTCAAACCGGCCGGCCAGTCCTGGATCGTTGCCTGGATCGGCGGTTTTCGGGCGGAAAGAAAACGAATTTCAAGCCGCAAATTACGTTCTGGGTAGTTGGGCTCTCATATGTCGCGTACAAATAAAAAAACCTTGGCGAGCATTAATACCCTATCAGTGCAAGGCCCGTTTACGCACTTGCACCCGACTCCGACAATACCTGTTTTTAAGCCTCTTGCGACGGCGTACGACCGGATGCGCTGCTGCGGAGCCGGTCGTAAGCCGTCGCAAGAGGCTTAAAAACCGCTCTTGTCTCCTCCTTTTCTGTTTTCCACATCTAAAACTCATCTGGTTATGTGTATGTGTGCGTGCGTGTGAATGAAAGAGAAACGAGAGATCCAACGGCAAATTTTCGTGTTTAAATTTTAATGAAGCAAGTAGCACAATATTTAGACGCGTAGATTTGTCCACTTTATAGTTACACTGTGAAAGGCAGTAGCCAGCTTCCACTGGTCCTAATTATTTCTCTAGCTTGTGTACGAGCGCTCACGAGTGAAGTTCGGAAAACAATTCAAACGGAAGCTTCAATACGGCTGCTCGATGGCCGCACCGTGACAGTTCTTTCATTGTGATTGTCGCTATCATCAATAATTTGTTTTACGTTAATCTTGGATCCCGTCATAAATTGGAACCTTCTTTTATTTTATTTGATGAACGAGCTGATGCACCCGTACAGCGCGCGTCAAGGCTAGCTCACAAATATTCGCTAACATGCGTCACGTTTTAATTAACACAGATTACTATCAGGCGCCATTGGTTAACGCCAGTGCTTAAAGTAGTCAGGGTGGCACTCAGTTCGTCGAACGATGTTTCATGGACAAATTGTTTCGTCGACACTGCGATGTTTCATCGACAAATCGTTTCGTGGAAACGAGCGCCCGCTCATTTCATCGACAGGCGTTGCGACGTTTCGTCGACAGCTCGCTCCGCCTCCTCGCGGCCTCTGCGCCTGGGCGGCGCGCGGCTTGTGCTTGTGCGCAGCCATCTTGCCTCACCGACTTCAAGTCTCTCCTTTTTCTTTTTAGAGCGCAGCTCTTACCGCCGAATTCAGAAACCTCACTCAAACTACACTCACACTTAAGGGCCCCTCCACTTCCTCGAGGAAGGCGCGAGGGCCGGCGCTGGCCAATCGCGACGGCGGGTCCGTCCTCGCGATTGGCCAGCGCCGGCCCTCGCGCCTTCCTCGAGGAAGTGGAGGGGCCCTTAAGTTTGAGTGTAGTTGAGCGGTGTCGCCGTCGGCGTAACCGCGCGGTGCATGTAGGGACATGCACCGCGCGAGCCCCCCCCCCCGAGGTCCGTGAGCCCCCCCCCCCCCCCCCGAGGTCACGTGACCCCCCCCCCCCCCCGGAGGAGATTGAAAGATGAGAGGAAGAGGAGAAGGAGGAGGATGAGGAGGGGTATACCCTCCCCTGAGTACCCTTCCCTCCTCCTCCTCCTCAAGAGCTGCGCTCCAATTCGGCGTTACCGGGAGTTGTAAACGGCTTTCATTTTTTTTTCTGCTTTTTTGTGCTGTTTTTACGATTTGCCTGGTTTTGCTCGTCTCTTTGCTCGAACCTTTGGGGAAGCGTTGTCAAAGACGCAAAGTTTTGTTCTCGACCACTGTCCTTTATCAAATTTGATTCTTGAAACATTCAACACTGCGCTGCTCTCAGGCACGTAGCCAGGGGGGGGGGGGGGGGGGAGCCCTCCCCTGGCTCCCCCCCTCCCGAGGAGGAGGAGGGAAGGGTGCTCCAATTCGGCGTTACCGGGAGTTGTAAACGGCTTTCATTTTTTTTTTCTGCTTTTTTGTGTTGTTTTTACGATTTGCCTGGTTTTGCTCGTCTCTTTGCTCGAACCTTTGGGGAAGCGTTGTCAAAGACGCAAAGTTTTGTTCTCGACCACTGTCCTTTATCAAATTTGATTCTTGAAACATTCAACACTGCGCTGCTCTCAGGCACGTAGCCGGGGGGGGGGGGGGGAGCCCTCCCCCCCCCCCCTGGCTACGTGCCTGAGAGCAGCGCAGATTTCGGGGGGGGGGGGGCGGGCTCCCCCCCTGGAAGATTTCGGGGGGGCGAGCCCGCCCCCCCCCCCCCCGAAATCTTCCATTTTGCTGGGGCTACCTCTCCCCCTCCCCCTCATACAGCATTTTGTCATGGGCGGCGCCCCCCCCCCCCCCCCAAATCAAAATCCTGGCTACACGCTGGGCTGCTCTTGAGGGCTACGCTTTCGGCAGCACACGTGATTGAGGTGCCTGTGCGTCATCCAATGAACCCTTTGGGGGCTGGCCGCCGGCACTCCGACTGCTTTGACGAAGTGGCAGGGTCGTTTCCAGAGCAAGTGTATCTTTCCGCGCGTCGCGTCCTTTGGTAGAATCCTCAAGAGCCGCCTGGGTCGCTAAACTCGTCAAACACGAAGTTGGGCACGAAGTTTGCGGAGCGTGCTGATTGGACTCCCGCGACGTTGGCGTCACGCGGGACGAGATGTCAATCATCCAAGCTCTCTCGGTGCTCAAATTCCAGCGAGAATGTTGGGCACAAAGTTGTAGCGAGCTTCATCGGAGCGCGCGCGAGCAACACCGTGGGGCCAGCCGATTGAACGGCTGCACTGATGACGTCGTGCCCGCGTGTCCCTACATCCCTACGCCGCGATAGAGTCAATGAAACGTAGATTGTACCTAGGCGGGCTGTAAATACCCTGAACTTTCTCGTCGCAAGATCGTCGTTTGTGGAAGTTATTGCTGACGACAAAGTGACGTTTCACAACTTTGGGAAGGAGTTATTTGAGGGCAAAATCTTCGCTTCGGAATCGAGGCGAAGATGAAACTTTGTGATATTGTGGAGCCGTGCGCGGTGTATGCGGTTTTAGAGCTCATCTTCCGCCACTGTCAACAACGTCACCGGGGTCACCCACAGGCGTTATGTATAGAGGCGTCGGTAATGACTGAGAGATGAGGAGGCGACGGGGAATGGTGAGAAAAAAGCCGGGGAAAGGGGAAAAAAAAGGTATGACCAACACAAACACACACACAAATAGGGGTCAGGAAGGGCCGTAGAAATTGTTCGGGAAAGAGAGAGAGAAGGGGGGGGGGGTGATAGTAGTGAAGAAGGGGGATATCCCTTCCCCCGAATGTTTAGAGCGCAACTCTTATGCGCCCCTTTCGAGCTTGAGCGGCGTCGCCGTCGGCGTAACCGCGCGCGCGTTGCATTATGGGACGTTTTTTCACAAAATTTAGCGGGGAAATTGACGTCACGTGATTTTGACACGAATTAGGTTTCCCCGCTAAATGAGAAAGCAACAGGATAGGAGAAGGGGGGGGGTGGAGAGGCATACCCTCTCCTCCGTGCTCTCCCCTCCTCCTCCTCAAGAGCTGCGCTTTAATTCGACATTATAGAGAACTGTAAACGTCTGTCATTTTTTTTTTATTATAACTCTCTAAAATGCTATAGTCCGGGGGCTGGGGCGATATCCCCCCCCCCCCCTTACACCCTTACGCCCTTTGCGCCCCCTTTTTGAACGCCACTTGGGGGGGGGGGGGGGTGAATCGCCCCCCTCCCCGTTCTTCTGTTTCGACGACCCTGCTTAGAGGCGTTCCAACTGAGCGATGACGAAAAACAGCACAGCGTGCACTTTTCTAAATTATGGTTCGAGAGCGGCCATGACAGACTTTCAATCGAGAGGCTCGTGCCAGGGCTCGTTGTGTGCAGGCGCGTTCAGTGACGTCCTTTTATAGTTCATAACTTTGACGTCAGGGTCAGGATGATCAGTTGTGAACGACAAATTTGATGGTGCGTGTTCGAGTCGACGGTGAAAAGTTTGGTTGTGTACGATGATAGCTTGGTGTCCTCGCGTTCTCGAAACATCACTGTCAATATTGACCAAACTGACATTACTCTTATTTCAGTTGATGAACGCAGAATTAATCCCAGTTTGGCTTATCTTTGAAAGTCTATCATAAAATGATTTTATCTCCCGCTGATGGGGGACAACTGCCTGTAAGCGAAATCCGTCCAAAGGTGGACAATGCTACTCGGCTGGTTGTGACCTAGCCACGTCGGGCTACACTCTGATCAAAGGACGAGATAAATAAAAGGGACGACAGGAACGTTTTTTAGTAAATTCTGCTTTATCGGCGGAAATAAGAACGATATCAGACTATCAAGTTCGACGGTGTTGATTTTCGAATGCAATTCCCCAAGCCTCCGCTGTGCTTTTTAGAGACCATCAAGGTCGCAGCTGATAATCTTCATCGTGACATTATACGTATACGAACCACGTTCGTCTCCGTGTGCTGCTCTAGCTCGGCGCCTAGGGAGTAGTAGGAATTTTTCCCCCTTTCAATGAAAAACGTCACGAAGATCTACGGATCTGCGGGTTTGTGAGAAAAGAAAACTTCGCAGCAATCTTTCGGCTCCTCCCCCCGCTATGTCATAACACGAAGAAAGTTGTGTCTGACGAGTTTAGCGACCCTGGACATAGCATAGATAGTCCACACTTCAAAACACCAAAGCTCTTAAGAAAATTTGAAAGAAAAAACGACGCCTGTTCGCGGTGCACACAGCCATTCTCTCGTTGAAAATGACATAAAATCGGTTTTTAAACTAATTGGCATCTGATCCCAGCCGCTAGCACTACACTTCTTAGGAGTCTGACCATTCGGCTAGGTGTAGTTTACTTCTATGGTAGTAAAAACGCGGTTATTTTTTCCTCCACACACCGGGTATTCAACGTACTGGACTTATCAGACGTATCAGATGGCATGCGACTTTAGACTTTAGCATATTTTGCTTTTGGATATTAAATAACAAAATAGTTCTGGATATGTCATGTCTGTACAAAACATTTGCATGCACATAAACTAATGTGTGGCCAAGGAACATTAGATTTGGAAGCCGCTCTTCCATGCATAGAGCTGGGTCATAAACTGGTCCCAGTTATCTGTCTGCTGGCATCGATAAAAACAATTAAACGTCGCATCTGAGGACCAGTCGGCTGCTCCCGACATCTCGGCTAGTGGTATACTCCGCCTCCAAGGCCTTGGATGTGGCGGCTGCTCGAGAGAAGCTATATAATGCATTAAGTTGCACATTTGATATCAACTATGGCTTACTTCGTCTAATTAGGCGAAACGTGGTTCAATGTTTTATTTATCTATTACACATTCTCGTTTGTTTTTCTTTTGCACTGCAATGTAGCGCTTTCTAGGTTTACTCGTGGGCACCGTGCTCGCGAAAGTGCGAGTGTCATTGTTTTTCGTGCTTTTGTTGTTTATTTTTATTTGACTTGGTTTACATCCCCCTTTTTATGTAACGTCCTTTTTTTAAGGATAAAATGACGATGAAATGAGTGCGACTAAACAGTTTTTTCGCGTATAAAGGCTTGTTCACACGATGCATTTTTCTCGCGCATCTAGTGTCGCGAAATGTAGTTTCGCGAAATGGATGCGCCGTCTGAACGAGTCCGAAAAGGACGCGCGCATCTAAAAAAAGTTGCGCGCACACCTCGCTTTTGGAGCGAGCTTTTGCTGAAACTTTGCCGAGTCCTGTCAATCACTCTGAGGGCGCCGCCAATGGCCGCTCAGAAACGCTCTCACGTGGCCTTTGAAGGGGGAGCGAGCTGTTTGAGAAGATCACTTCACAGCCGGTGTTGTAGCCGAGCCAAATCCGAAAAAACCGAAACCACGAACGATGGATACTGCCGGCGCTTCCGCAAGCACGTCAAGCACCACTGAAGGAAAAGTGAGTAGCATATCGGAAAAACAATCCAGCGATGGACGAAGACAATTAGCGGGAGTTGGCGAGATTAGAATAGTGCTCATAGCGTTGTTGTCGCGACGATACCACTGGATAATACCCCTGTTACACGGGCACCCTTAACCGTGGTTAACGCTTTAACTGCTGTTACGTGGCACCACAGTTACCGCACTATACTCTCAGACAGCTATTCCATAAGAAGTGAAGAGCGCGCGTGCACTGCTTCGATGGGTGCTCAAGATGCTCAAGCGCACGTTCGCCCATAGCTTTAACTGCATAGCCGCAGAATGTTGTCGGCAAGTATTGTGCACTAGCTGTGGCTTAGCCTAACCGTAGTTAAGTGTGCCCGTGTATAAACTGAAACCAAGTTTGCTTTGTTTACATTCGAACGTGAAACCATTTCGAACGTGATACCATGTGCATTGATAGGAGCTTTGGCAATGAATTGGCTGCGTACGGGCTCGGCGCCGGCACATGTCCTGTACGTAAAGGTTGCCGCCTCAATCGGCTTTACGCACATGCGAGATCGCTCCAAGTATTGAATTGAATTGACTGCATAAAATGCGCAAAGCAGGTCCCCAGATAAATAGCGATCTGATTCGGAGCACCACATTATGGTCAACACCGAAACCATTTTCGCGAGTCAAAACGTCATCGTTGTTGCACGTGAAGCGGTACGTGTGAACGAGCACATTTCGCGAAACTTGAGTGTCGCGAAACTGTTGCGCGCCTAAAAGATGCATCGTGTGAACAGACCTTAAGTCGCAATAGCCAGTGAAACATTGCATCATTTTTCCTTTTGAATAATTGAGGGCAATGTCCATGTTTAATTAAAATTGGATTATTAGTGTTGTAATGTCGCAATAAGACTGCAAGCTGTTTTTTTTTTTAAATAACTATTATGAAAACAAAGATCAGTGTCCACGCCCTTTGCCGCGACCCACCATTGGATCTAAATTTTGTTTTGAAACGATTTGTCGATGAAACGATCTGTCGATGAAACGTCCCGTGTTGATGAAACGATCTGTCGATGAAGCTTCGTTCTATGATCTGATTGCCACTGCAATCCACAAAAAAAAAAGTTTTTCGACGAAACGTTACAGGGTCGTGCTGTCCACGAAACGAATTTCGACGAAATGTCACAGTGTCGACGAAACGTGTGTCCATGAAACGTGTGTCCATGAAAAGTTGTCCAGAAAACGTAATTCCACGAAACGAGTTTCGACGAAATGATAGGGACCCGTCGCGGACCCCCCGCCGATTTTGAAGGGTGGTCTGAGACACCTCACCATAGCTTTGGCGTTGGGTTTTCCCCATTCAAGTTTTGATGAGTAGCCAGCCAGCGCCAGAGTGGGAAAACTATTGTTGTGAGTAGCCATGTCGATTTCGTGTGGAACAAAATGGCGTATGTTTCAGGGATACTATTAATTCTTGGCGAGAAAAATAACTGGTATCCAAGTTGCTGGTCGGGTTTGTTTCCATGAGAAACATGCCGGCTTACGCATACGTTCTAATCAAGTCGGTTTTGTGTGCATCTAATATGACCCCCCTTCTTTTACTCGAATATGCAAGCGCAGTATGGGATCCGCATCAAAAATATCTCATAGATAAGATAGAGGGCATTCAAAATCACGCTGTTAGATTTATTATAAACAAATATTCTTGAGCAGAAAGTGTCACAGTGATGAACGCTTGTATGGGTATCGAATCTCTTGAAAAAAAGACGTAAGAAAAATAGACTTATCTACGCTATTAATAATGCTTTAACTGGAACCAACAAATCAAACTATCTTCAAATGCCCCATTATATATCGTGCAGGAGGGATCGTGAAAAGAAAAGTACGTGAAAGAAAATGTCGAACTAACTATATGACGTTCTCTTTTTTTTTTCTTTTTTTTTCCGAGAACTAAATCGAAATGGAATGAGCTACCTCCGTATATTGTACTAGCTGACAGTGCATCTTTTATTAACCTGATCAATGCAATGTGAATTTTTTTGTTAGTATTTTTGGCGTTATTGAAATTTTGAAATTTTATTATTGTGTGTTGTTTTTAATTATGTTTTTTTATATTATTGGTTGCTGGCTTGTGCAGTATGTGTGAATTTTCAATGTATAAATGTGATATGTCACCCACTCCTCTGCTGTAATGCTCCGGCGCTGCAGAGTACACATAAATAAATAAATGAATAAATAAATAAAACAGTTTGTAGAGACCCCCCGCAACTTACGGGAGACTTTAAGCACTGGTTATCGCGTAATTAAACTTTTCCCACGTACAGTCACCTGTAACGTTCAACGATAGCAGTTGAGTGAGCAAAACAAGTTGAGGAAACTTCTGAGAGCACAATGGGGCTCACTGTGGTGTGCACTGCGTATGGTCCAAATTCCAACACAGTCCGCGCTGTCTTGGGATTGGGGTCAATTTAGCACTAAGCAATCCGAATGTTAAATGTAATAAAAACAAACACAAAAAAAGTAAAGAGGTAAGCGCTCCTCGCGACACCTACCGTTAAGGGCGGTAGCGAACTACAGTACGGCTCCTGCAGAATTGATGTATCCATCCCGAAGGCTGGTCCTAGTTGGAAAAATTGGCGGAACACGCATTAAACTTTCAGAACGGGAATGACTCGCAAAGTTATAATTTGGCAGAAACTTGTTACTTGGCACAGCACGCAATCATGTACAACATTTCACCTCATTCAGTAAATGGCACGCGTAAGATGTTTCTACTAACGTGCCCGACATCAGTTAAAGGGTTGATCATGATGTAGAATACCCGAGAATGTGGTAAAAGCTGAGAAACTTGGTCGAAGAAAAAAGACAGGGGAAAAGAAAGGGGAAAAGGACATCAGCATGATCAACATCCACCAGCTCGCCTGCGCACTCACTGTTTTTTTGTTTTTTGTTTTCAGTAGTAAGGTGTTTATTTACGGGGCAGAAGTTTCTGTAATATTTCGAATCTGCACATTTTCTTTGTCTTACCAACACCAATGGAATCTAAATTGGTCGCATGTCGTGCCAAACGGCCCCGCTTCGTTTTTACTTGAATTCTCAAAATTTTACTTGGATACGAGATAGAAGCAGGCACAAATCTGGTTCGAGGAAGCGCGGAGCCCTGATTTCCGGGTAAAATCAGTTTCCGCTCTAGGTAATCACATTTATCCTAGTGATTATCAATGTCGTGACCGCGCGCTCACCTTCACTTTTCAAGGGGGAAAATGTATTAACGAAGGTAAACAAGAACTAAAAATGATCAATATTAATGATGATGTAAAGTTATCTCCAAGTGAGTCACGCATTGACCTCGGAACAACAGCTGACACTTGCATACTTCACTGGTCACCGATAGCGCGATTTGGCGGATACCAGGAAGTCACTCGATGACTGACACTTAATTCCTAGAATATGCTATTACGGGCATAAGATGAAGGAGAAGCTTACAGGTCAAGGGGAACTTGAGACTTCGTGGTCTGAAATCAGGCCGGGGGTAAGCCCAACGTAAATATCCAAACAATCTCGCTAGCTCCACTTCCTTCTTGCCGAGGCACCCAGGAAAAAAACGAACCCCCCAAAGTATCAAGCTTTCGGGCGTCGGGGTACACTCCTGGACCGACAGATCGAACTTTGGGAGATCTGAGGAAGTACTAGGTGGTACTAGTCTTCCGGAACACAAAACTGAGGCAAACAAACAAAAGTGCTACGCGGACGGGGCTGGCGGATAGTGATTGCAGTTTCGTCGAGGCTGTCGCGACGCGTGGAAAGCCGACGCTTATCTCGGCTTGTCTTGGCGAAGATAGCGGGTCTGGACCCAGCGAGGGAATCGTCGGCCATCACCTCACGACCCTCCTCTCCCATCGGACTCTGCGAGGAAGGAGAGAACGGCTCTGCGCACTCTCAAATTGCAGCAATTTTGATAAGCCCGAATCCTATACCAATTACACTGAGTATGAACGACATTGTAATTCGTAGCGTACGTGAGGCGGGTTTTCGCCGCAGTGTGCAAATAAGTCAAAGGGATAGCTGTTTCTGCACGTATACACTAGGGGTGTCGCGAACCGCCCGTGGTTCGAGTTCGACCAGGTTCGACTTTTTAGAACTTTTAGTGGAAAATTCGACGAACCTTGTATTGAGGTTCGACTCGTGTGCGCATGCGCGACAGGCTGGCCAGTTGGCTTCGGATTGGATGGTGATGGCTAAGGGATGAATTAAGGGCAGCGCTGATTGGTTATTTCAGTTAATACAGTACAAAAAATTAAGTTATTAACTTCTTCAGTGATTAGAATTGGTTTCTTTTAATTGCAACTGTTTATAAAAAAAAATAACCCTTTGCATAAAAAAAAATTTCTCCAAACGTAGACATGCTTGTATCAAGGTCTGGCCACACTGTCCACGAAGACGAACCGGTCGAATCTGGGGAAAAGTTCGAAGATTCGTCGAACCGGTTCGACCCAGTCGAACCCCGAAAGTTCGACCTAAAAATCTGGTTCGACAAAAGTTCGCGACACCCCTAGTATACACCTTTCCAAAAAACGCTCCTAGGCCGCCGCCATGTTGCTGATGCTGATGCGGCTGGTGCGACTCTCGCGCCCTCTATCAGCTAGAAATTTTCTGCTACTCTCTTGGACTATGATGACCAGCTCAGCGCGGTTCTCTACCTACGTTTTTGCGGTTTTGCATTCAACGTTTTCTCGCCCTTCTTGAAAGTTTCCACTTAATTTTTCTTATGCGTGCTGCGTACCCTTTTTGTGTTATCTTCCATTGTGAGAAATAAGGCTGGTAGGTGCCTGCCATTCAAGCTTTTCTGCTCGACATTCACGGGAAACGAAGGAGGTGAAGGACGTCGAACGGCCCTCGACGCGATTTTGCGAACATTGTTCTCCCCCCTCCCAGAGATAATCCGCGTAGAATCCTCAGTCATCTCCAAAAATAGTTGTCCGGGTTGGGGTGGGAAACGGGTCAGTCGCGTTCGTTCCTGCCTTGGTGCTGTTGTGAAAAAAGGAAGCTCTCCCCGAAACGTGCCCCAAAACGAAGTCAGCTTGGATTCCGTCCGATCGTCGAGATGTGACTGTCGTCGACTGTGACTGTGTTATTTGACATTTTTCTCAAATAAATTCTTTTCGGATAACGCTGCATCGTGTGGTACGTACACTATATTGTTCGAATGTTAACACTTTTTAAATTGTATGTCCGTGTCCTGTCCATCGGTAAACACGTTATTTGTGAGCGTGAAAAATGCATGCCTTTCGGCTATCTTCTGTTGTAAATTATTTTCGAGAGCTAAGCGCTTTGTCGTTTGACATGCGGCGAATCGCGCGGCGCCGTCAAGACTTATCGTAAAAAAACAACAAAAAACTAGAACTATACATTCCAGTCGCATTCGTTCTTTTCGCGCGCGTATCCAACAAGAATAGTTTATAGGTTTTTTATTGCTTTTTGTTTTTCTCAAATGTGGTACAATGCTTTCTCAATAACTCCGGGAAAATACATGCACCATGAAACACAATATACAGCGGGAAAAGACGAGAATTTAGCCGCCAGCAGTGTTTTAAAGTGCGCCTACGCAGGCTGCGCCTATCGAAATCACAGTCCACTCGGTTAGGGTTAACAGGGACGCCGGTGAGAGCCTAGCCTCCAACCCAGTGAATGGGCTCAAAAACGGTTTGCTGCCCCTGGGGTCGAGTGTTTCTTGGAAAGGTGTATAGTAACACACTTTTATGCATTGGCACACAACACAGCCTTGTGGTCACTGAAAATATCCTACTCCGCATGTGTGTCCCTGCTTAAAGTCTGGTTCGCACACTTACATCAGCTTACGACGGACCACCACCTTGCGATCTCTTACGACGAGAGAAGAGGCTGGCGCCATCTACCGGGTAGCCGTGGAACACTTGCGATTTCCGCGTATTTCCTATGTTTTTCGCGCGTCTTCTTTCTTCATTTGCCTGAAAAAAAAATTTAACGAAGCTATAAACGACAATTTCTCATGGAGAGTATACATTCATTTGATCTCGCAAAATGCTGCAAAACTATCGCTCTAGTGATATGCAGTTCCAGGGGCCACCTCACAGAAGGCGGCAGCATGCCATTGTGTTCTCTCGTTTCGTAAGCAAACTGTGGTGAGAGAAAAGATAGGAAACTTTGAAGTCGAAGAAGGAATCCCTGTTGAAAAATCCGGCAAAAACTTCCAGTGACATTCGCTGGAAACGGGTTAATTTCCGGTCATTTTCACCAGAAACCAGCCTAGTTTACCAGTTTCTTGGTGGAAATATTACCGGCCGCCACTCTGAGTTACCAGATTTCGGTGGACGTTTTATGGCCCTGTCACACTGCGGAAACAGTCGGAGAACTTTGTCCTTCAACACGAGGAAAACATGCGTTTTCGGGGACCATGTCACATTGCGGAAACAGCAACAGTCCGGAAACATGTTGCTGTCGTTCGAAAACCATGTTTCCCAACTTGTTCTCCGACACTCGGGGAACATCCTGTCACACCGGGAAAGCGTGTCGGAAGAACACAAATTGCCTCCTCTCCTGCGCGCTGCCTCTATCCCTGCCAAGCACGCGCGCTCGTGCAGTGCAAGCACTGTTCTGGGCCACATGCTCGCGCTTGTAGCATCGGCTGCGTCTGGACCGAAGCTGAAACGAAGTATAGGCGGCTATACTTCGTTTCACCTTAAAGGGGCTATGCAACAATTTTTTTACTTTGCGCAAATACCGCTTAGAACGGATCCCTGACGTTAATGACCTATGAAACACGCCTTCGTTTTTCACCCGACGCATTAGAAGTCCCAGAAAAAAATTAAAAAACAACGAGCAGCGTTCACGCCCTCAACTCGCAGCCAGAACAAGCGGCCACGTGATCTGGAGCCGATTATATGCCGCCAATGTGATCATAGCCACGCGCTGGGGTTGGCAAAGCACAGGACACGCGCTGAGTTCCAGACATTGTTATGGCTCGGCTATTGTCGTCGTTGCAGCGATTGGACACGGGCCACTACTCGAATGCTTCTCGAGCTATCAATTATCACGAGCCTAAATCGAGTGCCCACGCAATGCTCGGGTCCAATCTATGAACCGCATTCAAATATCGTCATACGGGTGTACTGCGATCCCCGCGTTACGTCATCGAATTTTGCAAGGGAGAGATTGAATGAAAATGATCGCTTTTGTCCTTGAAATTACACCGCAACAAAGGAGTTTCTTGGCCAGTGGCATTGCATGCGAGTATCCTTGAGTCCCACTAGTGCCAGTAAGCTCGTGTAAAGTGAAAAACATTCCAATTGAATATCGTTGCACAGCTCCTTTAAGGCTGGTTCACACACTTGCAACGATTACGTTCGCATGCAACCGAAACGACCGTAACGACAAAAACACTGCAACAACCATGGCTCATGGATTGCTTCGCGAAGCTACCGCTTGCATCAGTTGCCATGCTGTGTTCGGCGAACGCTTGTCCCGGTGACTTTGTCGTTACGGTCGTTTTGGTTGCATGCAAACGCAACCAACGCAGATGTGTGAACCAGCCTTTATGTGCGAGCGAAGGCAAGGCTGGAAGCGCGAGCGCGAAAGTTCCGTGCGTTCAGGCTTTGCTCGAGCGCGCGAGCTGGGGAGAAACGCAAAAAACGCTGGTCTCGCGCTTCTAGCTTTGGCTTCGCTCGCAGATAATGTGAAACGAAGTAGGCTCAGATCCGCTGGCTCCGCTCACCCCTCGAATCGTTGCCATTTTGGATCGCCATCTCATTGCCGTCGCTCTACCGTAGTCGATTCATCAGCCGCGCGAACCATCTCGTGCAGTGGTGTACCAACTTGTTTTTAAGTGGGGTGGCAAACCAGACCTCCCCCTCCCCCCCCCCCCCCCCCCCCCCCTGGGTGGCATATTTTTACTAGTGATGGGCCGAACTTTTGCCGAATCGAAAATTCGGCGCAACTTTTGCCAAACTTTTCTAATGATTTGGCAATGATTCGGCAAAAATACACTGTTACCAGACTTAACACTGATATTTATTTTTTTCTGACGAAAAAAGTCTTTTTTTAACTTAAATACCACATGTATTGCCTTTTGACACAGTTATGACTAAATAAGGTGATATTCTACAAGATAATTGTATCGATGTCGCTTTTGTGTGTTTACTGGCAATTTTAGTGTTTGCTTGCAAAAAGTGGCGTGACAACGAGGTTGGGTAGTAGCCGACGCAGTCACGAATCACGCTACGAGAGTTTTGATTTTGAGGCTTCATCAGCGCACGCCTGCAAGTGTGTTTACTTTGTTAAAATAAAGGCAATCACTGCGTTCCTACTTTCTGTGGGAGTCACCGTTTCGTGCGCGAAAACGAACGCAACGGTTACTGAGCCCTCACCAGAAGAGATAACAATATTGTAAATATGCACGTTTTTCGATTTGAGTCACTTGACGTCAGCTCTGCATGAAAGTGTGCGTTCCATATTCGCAACTTGCCGTTTTTAACCTTTAAAATTCCGGTTTCTGGTGTTAGGACACACACGGACGGTTAGGAAGATGGGGAGAGTTAGGAATGTCGGATGTGCAACGTCGAGCATGATAATTCTGTGTTTAGTTTTATGCAGATACATGAAAATCGCGAAATAACGCGAACTAAAAAGCAATATTATTCGGTTTTGGCACAAACTACTTGTGAGCCGAAAACATGATTGTTATAATAATAATAATAATAATAATAAAATAATTTTATTTGCACATACTGGAAGGGGCCCATGTGGTGGTGTGCGGGGTTAGGCAGATAGTTGAAAACCCTTACGCAGAGCGCCTGCCAGCGAGACTTGTACGTAGTTCCACTCTCAAGTTAATGTAGTTAACTACGTTTCTGGGTAGTTTAGTAACTTTCAATTACATTTCTATTTTGCTAATTAGTAGTTTACTTTAACTACTTTTCCGAGTGACTTCTACTCAAATTACAAATTACTTTCGAATTTCAGTGGTTACTTTGCCTATCAACAGAGATAAGATGTTAGAAGATCAGCTGATATTTGCAGAGGGGGAAGCATGTGGCGTAAAAAAAAAGGGGGGGGGGTGGAGAAAGAAAGCAATTTGGATAGTCCAAAACGCCCCAAATTTTTAACGAGCCCCCCACAGCAACAACACTGCTATGAGACGCGGGGAGGGAACAGACACGACGCGAGAGAGGCCGAGTAACTGTGGGATTAGCGCCGAAGACTGGCGTTTCTTTGTATCCCGAAGCTCAAGGAGACTTGACGCATTTGAAGAAAGGGCTCGTCCCCGCTTCTCCCCAATGTAGGAATTCTTGCCCACTACAGGAGGTATACACACTACATCCTCACTCAAAGGAGGTAACAAAGTGCAGTACCCGCTTTGGAGTTGATCTGCTGCTCCTGTATAGCTTGTGCTGTCTTTCGAAACGTCATCTGGTCATTTCTCTGAGTGAAGAAATGGCGGCTATAAGACCGATACAAATAGGTGCCTTATAAGTTGATTGTGTTAAATGGTTCGTCAGCGAGAATAAAGCAATTACTTTATGGCGTATTAATTGCCGCCAATTCCAAAAAAAAAAAAAAAACTGATGCACCTCCGATTTTGCCGCCCTTTCCGAAAAAAAAAATGATGCACCTCCGATTTCCCCTGAAGCTATGCATGCATACCGGCCCGTTAAAAAAAAAAAAAAAAAAAAAAAAAAAAAAACGCTGTATAGAGAATTAAAGGGCATTCTGAAAGAGTGTGTTAAAAAGCACTTTTACTTTACTTTAGAAGTACATTGTATTTATAGTACTTCACTTCAAGTACATTGCACCCGGTGTACTTACTACTTCACTTGAAGTACATAACCTAGCTCTCATTTACTTTGTACTTCCAAGTAGTTTTTAGACGTACTTTACGCAACACTGTAAGCGATCAAACACTGTCTGCAAAATCAAGCTCAGGCAGTGCTAAACCTCAAAGGTGAAATGATACATCCGCAGTGCATCCTTGACCAAAAAGAAGTACACAACAATTAGGAATGCAGAAGCAGAACCGCAGCTATTAAAGCGTTTCTGGGAAAACACAAGCCGCTTTATATTCGGCTAGCAGAATTTCGCTAACGCATCAAAACCTATGTAAGTACTTCCTTGTTAGCATAGAAAAAAATAAAAACAACTTCAAAGTAATTTGCTCTTTTTTACGGTAATTAGTAATTTACTGAATTACTTTCCATTTCAATAATTTCTACTCTACTCAAATTACTTTTGAGGCTAATACTCAGTAACTTAACTTAATTTATTTTTTTGAGTAGCTTGTAAGTATACATGTCTGCTGCCAGCCCGCCACCACATATGAAATACCAAAACAGACAAATAAATGTACAGCATACACACACTACAGAGAGTACGCAAAAAGGAAAGAAAAGAAGGGAGAACACATGTATCACATGATGACGAGGATGCCAGCTGCACCCCATACATTCTGGCAAGCTCTCGTGACTCTGCCCCGTTTGACGGCAGTGGGCTGCGCACACTGACTCCTGAGCGTAATTGTGCAGTTGTCAGTCAATGTTTCAACTACCTCGTTGCATCAATGGAAAGGTCAAATGAAAATCACGTTATTCAGAATGCACCGCATCATTTGTCCCTTGCGCAGTGGACTGCGTAAATAACTGGTCGATCTTCTGTTCTTGAGGCAGAAAATATTGAAGAGAACCACATTCGCAAAAGCTCACAAATGCACAGTTACCGTGTCGCCTACTCCACACCTCGCCGTAACCGCTGGTTGTACTAAACTGTGCGATGGTAACCGCGCGACTGCGCGGCGTCCATTTGCGATTCATGGCCCCGTCGCGTTCGTGCGCGTGCGCAGACATTTGCCAAATTTTTGCCAAATCTTTGCCGAACTTTCTTTCAAACTTTCGGCATCTGCGGAACTTTTCCGAATCTGAAGTTCGACAGATTCGGTCCATCACTAACTTTTACGGCGTGTGTGTGTAGGCGTTGTAAAGGGGGGGAAGGGGGGGGGGGGGGAGAGGAGAGGGCCAGTTTGTATGCGCACCGGGCGCTTTGGTCACTGGCTCCTTTTACGGCGCAGGCGATAGACCCCCACCCCAGCAACGACGCTCACGCCGGATTGGCTGCTCGGCAACGCGCGGGAACTTAAATTTCGGATTCGGACGGCGCGTGTACCACTCGAAGCGCGCTAACCCACGCCCGCGCGTTCGTTCACGCCGCTTCGTGGCGCAGTGTGCGGCTGTTAATTACAAAACTATTAACCCACTTAGCACAACCCCTCCCCCCCCCCCCCCCCCCCCCCGTACACTCCGCTTTGCGGCGTCCAGTCGGCAACCCAAGTCCCGTAAATAGAGTCCCATACGATTTAGTTCAGCGATCGTAAAAAAAGAAATGTCGTAAATATCGCCAAATGCCTCGACAAAACAAAATGTTCGAGGGAAAAATAAAAGAAGTAAGCCCACACAATGGATATAACCCGGGTCTGATACGTATGAGGCAGACATCTTACCACTAAGTTACGCTACCGCTTCGGAAACTCGCATTGTATTCGCTGCCTATGTTGACGGCGGCAGCGCCTATTTCCACGAACCAGCCAATCCGGCGTGAGCGCCGTTGCTAGGGTATGTATCGCCTGCGCGTTAAAAATATGCCCGCGCGGGTCGGGGGGCGGTGCCCTTGGTATGCCTTGGGCGCCGCCGGCCAGTGTTTGCCCTGCCCAGTGGCGGCCGTTTCAGGGGGGGCAAAACCCATGCCTTGCCCCCCCACTCTGAGAACTGGGGGGCCAAGCGCCCCCCTTGCCCCCCCCCCCTCCCCCCCGGTTGGTACGCCCATGATCTCGTGTTCTCTGGATTTGGCGGTTGCGTTCTGCTACAGGGCTAGACCCTTGCAGGATGGCATACGCGCCGGCCACAGCAGCAGCTTCTGCTTTGGTGCTTCTTTGTGCCATCGATTCAGATGATTCTGACGATCAGCTGCCGCCGCGCAAGAAGCCGCGTTCAAAATGGACCAGCGCTTCCGCGATGTCGCTGTATCCTTTGTCTTTAAGATCACGTCGGTGATATCGCTCATCTCGCACGTCCCACAAAAATCGACGTTCCTCGACCGTCGTGATGATTTTCGACTCCTCAGTCGAAGTGAACGGCACAGTTGAAGGGTTCGACGGCATCTCGAGCGAAACACTGAACTGATCGAATAAACTCGACCGCTCCGACAAACCACACAGTGCAAGAAGGGATGTGCTAATTGCAATAGTGATGGGGCTGCTTAGAAATGGGGAGTTGTCAATTATTGAAGTATTCTCGTGCGACTATCTGTACTGAAAAATATAGATGTTGCCGTGTTGCTGGAAAAAAATTCGCTCAGCCACCGAAATGGGCAACACCTGTCGTCGTTGCCGAGGTTTCCGTTGCCAAAAGCTGTCACACCGAGACAACATTGTCGCTGTCGTCCATGTTGTGTTGCTGTTTCCTCAATGTGACAGGGTTGTCGGGCAACAGAGCCGACAGCCGACATGTTTCCCGACTGTTGAGAAACATGTTTTGTTGATGTTTCCGCCGTGTTTCCTTAATGTGACAGGGCCTTTACCGGAGCCACTTTCGGTTAAAATTCGGCAAAAACTTCCAGTGGCATTCGGTGGAAACGGGTTAATTTCCACTCATTTTCACCAGAAACCAGCGTAGTTTACCAGTCTTTGGTAGAAACGTTACCGGTAGCCACTTTCGCTGGAAGTTTTACCAGAACCACTTTCGATTTCCCGTCGCTGGAATCCTACCGGAAACCACTCTCGTTTGACGGACACCGAACTTCACTGGAAGCCGATGCAAGGGAAACGGCTAAAGGCAAGGAAGCCATGACGAGCAGGGGGACTGAGCTTGTAATGGTGGCCGCCAATGCAGTGGCATTCTCGTGAGTGCGTGTTTTAGCTCGAGACGACGTTGCATTAATCCTGCAAGAAGTGCGTGCAGCGAACTGTTTTGACGATCCAAAAGGGTGGGCAGCGATCACCGGCAACTTGCTATTTGCGACAGGCAAAAGTCAGGGCCAGAACAGGTACGAGACCACTCAGGCGGCATTCTCGTGAGTGCGAATTTTAGCTCGGGACGACGTTGCAATCCTCAAGAAGTGCGTGCAGTGAACTGTTTTGACGATCCGAAAAGGTGGGCACTTTCACCCGTTTTCATCCGAAACCAGTTTACCAGTCATTGCTAGATTATTTGTCGTCAAACAGATTTTGCTGGAATTTCACCGGCATCGAGTTTCCAGATTTCGCTGGAATGTCACCGGGAGCCACCGTTTCCCAGACGACCCGGTTTTGCTAGTGCTTACCCGAAACGGGTGACTCGCTTCCCTGTTTACCGAACTTCACTCGAAGCCGACGCGAGGGGAGGGGGAAGCCGAGACGAGCCGGGGACTGGGTGTCCTTGGTGTCTCGCACCAAGGACGAGTCCCCACGCACCCTCTCTCCCTCGCATTGGGTTCGTGGGGAAAATGCGACAGGGTCGTTTTGCTGATTTCGTTTTGAAGAAAGCCGGTTTCTGTGTCCGTCAACGAGCAACGGCCGGCCAGGAACGAACGCTCAGTCTCGGCTTCTCGTTCCATGTGTGCGACCTCTATCTTCCAAAGCAGCTGGGTGTGCAGATATAAAGAAAATATTTTTCAGTGACCGGTTTCTTACGCCTCTTTGTCCGTCCGGCTTCAGAAGCACCCGGCGAGCGAAAAAGACTGCGCCCAAGATTTCTCAACATCGGCGGATGTTCGTTTCGCGCGTTCGTGGTTTTCGCTAAGCGTGCTACTGGCAGTATACGTGTGTGTGTCCGTGTGGTGCACCTGCGCGGTTTTATTAGTTGAACTACCGTACGTCTAGGAATTTACCCAGCAGCATTGTGAGTACCTTGACAGATATCTTTTGCGACGAAGAACTCGGTTGTTCCTATTTGGTCTGATTGCTTTTGTTGACAGCTGTGCAAATTGTTTCACTGGTATCGACCCTGTTAAATAAATACATAGAACCTTCAGGTCTATATGGGCTAACCACTTTAATTGTTACCGAATCGTCCAGTATCTGGTAAACATACACCAAGCACGGTTCACAGGCTTCCTCTTAAGTGCCTTCCGTTGACGTCCAAAAAAAGAAAGAAAAAACACCGTGAATTCCGGCCAATCTGGTGAGCTTCTGATAAATTCTGGCTTTGCTGGAAGTGAAAAGAGTCCCATAATCCAGTAAAATAGATTTTTACTGGAAATATACTTCCGGTAAAAATCCGGTGACATTCCGGTAAAAATCCGGTAACATTCCTGTAAAACAACCGGCGACATTCCAGTAAAAAATCCGGTGACATTCCGGTAAACTACGGCTTTACTGGAAGTGAAAACAGTCCCATAATCCAGTAAAATAGACTTTTACTGGAAATGACATTCCGGTAAAAAATAATTTTCAATAGGGAAGGGCAGAGCCGTTTATTGAGAGAGTTTGGCCATACATTGGTTTGAATAGGCGAGCATCTCGGGGCCAACCACAGGCCGCGAAACAGCCCCTAGCGGTGGTCGTGTGCTCTAAATTTGTGACACGACTATAGGAGGTATTCACTGGCCGCCATATTTGAGGTCACTGTTTAGAGCGCATGCTCAGAACGAGCTCGCATTAATAGGCTGCCAAGACCGGCAATCTTGGTGGTGCGGAATGCACGTGGCGAAAGAACTGTGGAAGCTCGCGTTCAGCACGCGCTCCGCAGCCGAGCACACAGCTATGGCCGCCAGTGAATACTCCCTATACATAGGTTGCACTGACGTAATTTGGTCCTCCTTTCTGGTGGCCGAACTTCCTCGAGCGTAGCCTTTACTGTGCATATTCTACGAGCAGTACACGAACGTCGCGAGCGAGCGGAAACGAGTGAGCACAGCTTCATTATACTTCGTTTCAATTTATCTGCGAGCGAAGCCAAAGCTAGAAGCGCGAGACCAGCGCTTTTTGCGTTTCTGCCCAGCTCGCGCGCTCGAGCAAAGCCTGAAGGCACAGAGCTTTCGTGCTCGCGCTTCCAGCTTTGCCTTAGCTCGCACATAAGGTGAAACGAAGTATAACAGCAGGTTTTGGCCACCAGAAAGGAGAAAGGATATGACGTCACGTGCAACCCATGTATACTTCGTTTCACCTTATGTGCGAGCGAAGGCAAAACTGGAAGCGCGAGCACGGAAGCTCCGTGCGTTCAGGCTTTGCTCGAGCGCGCGAGCTGGGGAGAAATGCAAAAAGCGCTGGTCTCGCGCTTCTAGCTTTGGTTTCGCTCGCAGATAAAGTGAAACGAAGTATAATTTGAGCCGTGCCGAGCGGAACTCCGCGTCCCAAGACGCTCGCGCACCCCACCCTTTGCACTGCTTTCTTTCAGCCAGTCTCAGGACGCTGTTCTAGCAGTGCAGACAAAGGCATGGGCACGAGCGCGTGGCTTTGGAAAGTGCCTCCTATGCACGAGGTCTCGTACAAACAAAAGCGTTTCGCTGAGCTAGGCTCACGCGCCTGTGCCTTTGTCTTCACTGCAGACATTTGTGAGATGGAGTAGAGGTCTCCTGATTGGTCGACGCTGTGTCACAAATTTAGTTTACGCTCTAAGCGTGGGGGGAATATTCGGCGCTGGCGGCGGCCTTTGCTCCGCCTATTGTTCAAACTCTCCTAATATACGGCTCTGGGGAAGGGCACCGGAGAAGATGTCTCAGAGAGTCGTCTTTTCCTGTGCCTTTTTATTCGACTTCAAAGTTTCCTATTTTTTTCCCTCGTTACTGTCTCGGGTGTTAAACATCACCATCGTTCACAAACCGCGCCAAGTAGTTCTTACAAGCATGCCTTGCACCTGACGTCATCCCGTCAGCTCTCCAGCAACCACAAGAAAAGAGGGAAAGGAGGAAGTCTCTTCTCACCGGGACTCTCATTTGTGTGTCCACTTGCCCAGAAGTTGTTATTGATGAATGTGAGGGTTTAATGTCGCAAAATGCAACTTAGGCCAAAGTGCGGCAAACTAGGTTATATATTGTATTATTTTAGTATGTCTTGACTTGATAGATATGTGTGATATTAGATGTATGGTATAAAAAAGGTCAGTGCTAGAAATAAAACTATGTACACGATCAGATGAGATGAGAGGGTTATCTCCCAGTGATAAAGCAGGGTGAAAGGGTATATGGTATCTAAAAAAAAACTCAGAAATATGATGCCGTCGTTTGTCCTAAAGACCAGAGCAAACCCCTAGAATGTGTATGATGGTCATAACATCTCCGCAGTGTGCACAGTGTGGTGGATCTTTGCCACAGAGGAGGTGTTTGTGAGTGATGTATGAATGGCCTATGCGAATTCGACATAATAGCACCTCGTGGAACCGATTCCTGAAAGAGGTACTCTCCCACAATCCAAGAATGGGCTTGGTGACGTATTATCAACTTCTCTGTCCCATTCTTCCTGCCACCTATCGAAAATTAACACTCTCATGACTGGTTTGATGTCACTGGTAGGGTATCGAGGCAGCTAACTGCCGAAGATTCCTGGAGGATGACGCGAGCCTATCAGCTTTCTCGTTGCCTAATATATAATATACCCACGTGACTTTGGACCCAACAAAATATAATATGGTATCTGTTCTGCAATGTTGTATTCATTTTTGCACGCACAAGCTGTACGAGGGTATTCCTCGTGTCTTTCAGGAAGCAAATGGCAATAATTACACTTTGAGAGTCTACAAATATAATCGAGTTTTCTATTCTCTTAAGTCTAAAGGAATCAATTGCTACAAGACTGCATACAGTTCTGCTGTAAAGATTTTGACTATTGAATTCAGGCGTTTAACCCTAGAAATATTCTCCGAGTGTGTGGCACATCCGGCAAATGATAGAGCCTTAGCACCATCCGTATAAAACTGGAGATAATCAGTATATTTAGCCTGTAATTCTTGAAATTCTTGAAGGATGACGGTCGGAGCAACAGTGCGCTTATTAAATTTTGCAAGAGTCCAGTCGCAACAGACTGGCAGTCTCTTCCAGGAGGCAATACAGTGAACTGGCTGGAGGAGCGTCACTCCATTGAGGGGAATAAGAGACGCGTGATATTCCGTGAGTCGGAGACTTAATGACCGCACGATGTTGGGTTTGTTTTCGAAAAGGCGAAAGAACCTTGAATGTTTCATGGCAGAATATGTTGGATGGTGAGGGTTAGCTAAAACCTTGTAGGCATAAGTCATGCTCAAATATTGCCGTCTTTTGTCCAATGAACACTCGTTAGATTCTGCGTATAAACTCAAAACTGGGGATGTACGTGGAAAGCGGCCGTGGCAAGACGTAAACCGAGATGATGCACTGGGTATAACATTTTAAGAGCTGATGATCTCGCTGATCCATATACTGTGGCACCATAGTCAAGACGCGATCGCACGAGAGAATTGTATAGGCGAAGGAGACATTTTCTATCTGATCCCCAAAACCTGTGGGCTAGAACTTTTAAAATGTTCATACTTCGAAAACATTTTTCGTTAAGAGTCTTCAGCTGAGAGATAAAAGTGAGCTCTTGTCAAAAATTACGCCCAGAAATTTATGATCGGTTCTAACAGGCACGCGTGTTGCCTTAAGTTCAAGCTCTAGATTAGAGTCAGCCCACGGCGTAAGGAAAATGGCACACAAACCGTTTTTTCTGGAGAGAACTTAAAACCATTTTCGTCTGCCCAAGTACCTAGCTTATTTAGGGCCAGCTGAAGCTGGCGTTCACAGCTGGAGGTGTTGCAAAAGGAACAGGAGATCTGAAGGTCGTCTACGTACAATGAATATGAGATTGAATGTGGTACTATCCTGGAAATGGAGTTTATCTTGACTGTAAACAATATAACGCTTAAAGAGGCACTGAAGTCATTTTTGAAAAAGGTCGTTTTGATCTTATATTGTTTAAAATGTGTTAGTTCCCACATATACCAAGTCCTATATTACAAAACCGCCTATTCATCTCAGGGCAATAGAAAAACACGTGGACTCTTTTTTTCTCGCGGACTACATTGTGTGGACCAATGAAAGCCTTACAATACTCGTAGATTTGGAATGATTTTATTATAACTTGTTTCAAAGAGATTCTGATAGGTACACATTCGGATAAGACTCCTATTTTCTACGCGGGCGAAGCCATCGCTTGCAACTCTCCGACCAGCGCCCTTCGTCGACCAATTCACTCGGAAGAAAATTCTTCCCAAAAAGGGTGTGTCGCGATCTTTGAAGACGCTTTTAACGAGAAAATAAGCTACGTACGTTTGCGATTTCGAGTTTGTTGGGATGCTTAGAGCATCTAGATTGAATTGTCACCACAAAAGGACGATCTCAGAATCGACTTCAGTGCGCCCCCCTTGGGGAACTACATGTTCCTGAACAAATGGATCCGACAGAGTAGAGCCCAGTGTAACCTGGAATGTCCTATCTGTCAGAAAGTCTGTTATACACCTTAGCATACGACCCCGAATACCATAACTGTAAAGATCCTTAAATCTGTAAATAAAAAAATTAAAAAAAATCCACGGTCTGCCAACATTATGGGATCGCCCTACCATCGGAAACGCTTTAGAGTCTGTGTTGCCTGCAGCTGCGTGTAGCGTAGATGTAGACCAACTGTTCCATGTACCCATGTAAAACTGCGTACAGAAATGTACTTTTTTTCCCTTCTTATTTTTTAGCGCGCGTTTCAGTGTTGGCGTATATAGGCGCTGGTGAGGTCTGGCAAGCAGTAAACAAAACCGCCTTCTTCCTGTGGCTTCAGTTTGTGTTTGTTTACTCGAAATGAACGTTACTTCACTGATTGATACACCAAATAATAAGGCTATTAAATTTGTCTATATGCGCAGTTCTGTCGGATGAAACCAGCAGCAGTCATTTCTCAATGCCAGTTTACGCATATGTTGTTCCCTCTCACGTGAATCTGAAAAAAAAAAAAAAAAAAAAGTTCACCGATGTGTACGTAATTATCACAGAAGAGGTCCGAGGAGCTCGTATTTGTTGACACGTTCTTGCTTTTGCACATTCCTTTCTCTCGTCCACTCCCCATTTTTTCCCCAACTAATAAACCGAGGAAAATTTTCTATTTCGGCGACAGTTTATTCGTTTATTCGGGCTTGCAGATATTGATCACAGAGGGGCCGCGAGCCTCAGAAAAACGAAATGGCGTCATCCGGTACTTCCGTGCACTCCTCTACTACGCAGATGGCGTGGACGCTTCCCTTCACGCAAATCTGGCTTCTGCGCATGTGTTCAATAAAGTGATTTCCTCCCGCCTCCCCATGGTGCGGGCAAACGCGGAATTGTTTGTAAACTGAACCGCAAATTTTCCCGAGAATCTTGGACACTCCAGTAAACATCTTGAAGCGGTCGGAGGCGGCAGAAAGACGTCACTGTTTTACCTTCCACCCAAAAAAACGTGCGCCAGGAAGAGCGTATAAGCACGTGTACGTCTGTTAGAACTCAAACCATGGAGAGCGCTTGCAATTTAATCGTGTGCGGATTAGTCACAACTTGCACGCGTTGCGCATAAGCGTGGCGGGGAGGAGAGCGGACGGAGAGACTGAAACGCGTGCAAACGAACAACGCCCCCCCCGGGGATCGAACAGTTGAAAACACAAAAAACCTCAGCGTGTTTTTTTTTTTTTTCATCGTTTTAATTTAGGCACGGCTTCGGGGTCGTATTTTTAATTTTGACCAAAAATATATATGTATTGGAAGCATTGTCGAAATGAAAGACAACGCAAACAACAGTTTGAAGCATTTTTTTTTTTATTTTTGTTATTGATTATTGAAGCGGCCGAAGCGAAAACTGACGCTTCTCCCACTGATCGGGTATTACATCGTTTTCTTTTCTTTTTTTCATTCCCTCTGCCCTGCGCTGTTGTCTCATTTCTCAAAATACTAATAATAATTGGGGTTGAGTGGATATTTATACAGCGTGTTTTTGGTCAGCCTGAGCCATATCCAAGTTGCGACGAGTCACTCGCTGTAGATGGGCAATTTTTTAGCTAGTGCAGTACAACCGCTGGCCTGGGGTCTTTAACGTGCACCGCGCAGTAGTGATACACGACCGCACGCCGGTACGTTGCTCATCCAGATCGAAACGGGCAGCGGTGGAGATTGAACAAAATAAAGCACTAAGACTGTCTTGTGACACTCTCGAAGTAGATTTCATTGAGCACAAAGGAGCCATGAAATGAATTTCGGGCTGGGATAAATGAGTTTAGTTTGGAGGAGGAGGAGGAGGAATTCCGTAAAGTAGTAGAGAAGACGAACTTTGTCATGCGGGAAAAACGCCGACGATGTCCCGTCCGAAAAACAGAGGGAAACGTAAAGAAGAGCAGAGAAAGGAAACAGGAGATGGGGAAGGAGGAAGGAAGGAAAGAGGAGGAAAGCCGGCGGCGCTACACATACACACCCACCCTCACATCACACACACGTGCTCAGTTCTGGAATCGGCTGCTTTTAAAATTGTGCTAAAAGTCCAGAGTCCTTTAAAAACGCAAAAAAAGGACCTGCATATGTCTGCAACGGGCTCGAGAGCCCCGTGGGAAATTAATGTCATCAGTTTCCTCCAGTGGAGGACGAAGGTCCTGAAGTTGCTGGGAGAATCTCTGCCTTTGAACGTTGTACTTAGGACATTCCCAGAGCATGTGGTCGGCGTCTTCTAAAACCTTGCAAGCGTCACATAGAGGCGACTTCCTTTTGCCCCATCGATACAATCAGTGGCGTACCAACTTGTTTTTGAGTGTGTAGGGGGGGGGGGGGGGGCAAACCAGACTCCCCCCCCCCCCCCCCCCCCCCCCCAGGGCCGGGGGCGGTGCACTTGGTATTTAAGAGTCAAAGAAAGAATAAAAACACTTAGGAACAAGGACATACAGCACAGTTCTTCCAACTATACAACACATATCTAGTGATGTCCCTTCAATACCTATACTATCTCCCTCCTAACTTTTGAAACTAATGAGGAAGTTACGGAAAAAATTAATATATTTATATACGCCTGAAAAAAGGACAAAATCCCCAAATACACTAGAAGATAAAGACAAAATAAGAAAGAAAAAAGGAAACACCATTGACAAAATCAGATAGAGGGCCCTTTGACTAATTCAGCTCTGGCTTCAGGTAGTGAATCTCAACTCTGGACTAGAGTCACTAAATAAAGCTACGCTTTCAGAGTACCGAAACTCCCAAACTACGCGTCTGAAGCGCGTCAGGCGCCGCCATCTTGGGTCCGCGCGCAAATGGAGGAGTGACTGTAGCTGAGCCAAGCCGAGCTGTAGCCGTCGTCTGCGCCAGCTGCCGCGGCCGCATCTGTGGCAGCGAATCAAAGTCGTATTGTTCGTATCTCAACGTAACACGAAAAACGCGCGTGCTGAGCGACGGACTTCAGCGTGCGCGCGCAGTAAACAGCAAACACCAGCAGGCAGAGGATCGCTGGACCCAAGATGGTGGCGCTGAAAAAAACGCGATGATGATGATAGCGACTCACGTGACTGCCGCTGTCCAATGATGCCGCAGCGAACCAGAATATTGTTGAATAGAGCGACTGTATTGTCGGCAAAATGCCAAAGAAAAGGAATGCGGTACTCTGTTCGTCACCGGCTATTCTGTAGGCTTCAATAATCTCTTGGCCGAGCTTGTTCTTGTGTCTTCCAATTATGCTGGTGTCCTGGAACCGGGCTTCACAGTTCTTGCAGAGGCGTTGATGAACAACTTACGGATGAAAAGAGTCGCTTGAAGCACGGGAAACCTCGAGGACGTGCTCTCGTAGGCGGATGTTCAGGCAACGCCCTGTCTGACCCATGTATCGGTCACCGCATGAAAAAGGGATGGAGTATACCACCCCCTCTTCGCAGGGAACGGTCTGATTGGCATGTTTGATGGAACATCCTTTGGGGGCTTGGTTGTTGTTCACTCGTCTGCAAAGTTGTTTTAGGTGAAACTTGCACGAGAAGACAATTGAAGTGTTGAAGCGCGCTGCAATTCCCTTCAGTCTGTGTGCAGAGTTGTGCACATATGGTATGGAGATAACATGTGAAGCCTTATACGTGGAGCACGGGGCCTTTGGGTGGCTAAAGGTAACTGAACAAGAATAGTGCTCAAAAGACCTTGTGAATAACCAGCTTTGAGGAGACGTTCTTGTTGTTTTGCAATGCTTAAGCTTAGCTTAAAAGTGTTTTTATTCTTTCTTCAACTCTTGTACTTTCACCAACCCGCTCTTTGTTCTTTGACTTGGTATCCCTTAGGCGCCGCCGGCCATGGTGTGTGTCCTGCCCAGTGGCGGCTTTTTCTGGGGGGGGGGGGGGGGGGGGGGCAAAACACATGCCTTGCCCCCCCCCCCACACTCTGAGAACTGGGGGGGGGGGGGGCAAGCGCCCCCCTTGCCCCCCCCTCTCCCGGTTGGTACGCCCATGGATACAATACTTTTCCGGTTTTCGCACGTCCAGTGCGGAGGCGAAGTAGAATTGTAGCCCACTTAGGAGGCAAGGTTGATGCCCTGATTCTTCCGGTGGACCAGGCACGTATCCAGGGGGGGGGGGGTGCATGGGGCCCGGCCCCCCCCCCCCCCCCGAAATCTTCCATTTTGCTGGGTCCTCCTCTCCCCCCTCCCCCTCATACAGCATGTTGTCATGGGCGGGCCCCCCCCCCCCCCCCCCCCCCCCCCCCCCCCCCCGCCCCCCGAAACAAATTCCTGGCTACGTGCCTGCGCTGGACCCAATGATGAAATATGTAGGCGAACTTGCTTTTGGAGCCAGCGGTCGTCTGTCGGACACTTGAGTGTCGGAGCGAAATCGTCGACTCGAGAAGCGAGACGATCTGCTGTTTCATTTCCGCTTACTCCCACGTGGGAGGGCACCCATACATGGGTTGCACGTGACGTCATATCCTTCCTCCTTTCTGGTGGCCAAAACCTGCCGTTATACTTCGTTTCACCTTATGTGCGAGCGAAGGCAAAGCTGGAAGCGCGAGCAAGGAAGCTCCGTGCGTTCAGGCTTTGCTCGAGCGCGCAAGCTGGGGAGAAACGCACAAAGCGCTGGTCTCGCGCTTCTAGCTTTGGCTTCGCTCGCAGATAAATTGGAACGAAGTATAATGAAGCTGTGCTCACTCGTTTCCGCTCGCTCGCGACGCTCGTGTACTGCTCGTAGAATATGCACAATAAAGGCTACGCTCGAGGAAGTTCGGCCACCAGAAAGGAGGACCAAATTACGTCAGTGCAACCTATGTATTGGAAATGAACGGTGAAACCAGCGTCTTCTAGTGCATAAAGAGCTGTTCTTGTTGTTTCCACGAGTTCCCCTATTTGGGTTTGCTTGCGTAGACAGAAAAGGTCTCCACGGGAGTCAGTTAGAATGACGGTAGGCTGAGGCCGATACGTCTAGCCTTTAAGGCCTCAAGTATGGCACAAAGTTCGGCTGTCGTATAGTGGAGACCATTCTTTCTAGCCGTCCAGCCCACTCTAGTCCAAGGCTTGCATGGGATGCAGAAGGCAGAGCTAGTGCTGCTTCTTTTGAAACGGTCAACCGATTCATCAGTATATACAGTACTCGAAGAAAATCGTTGAATTCGGTCGCAACGTGTTCATCTGTACAATATTTGAGAGTCGGGGGATTTGAATTATTTTTCTTCTTTACGTCTGGAACGTGCTCATGGGATAAGACTGTGCGAACAGCCGTAGATTTTCTGGTGATGACTGATGGTTTTGGTTTCCACCCGAGGTCATGCAGGGTGCGAAGAGAAGTGCCAAATCGTAATAGGGGTCGGCGGGTGATTCTTCGAAGTAAAGAAAGGCCCGCAGTAGTTTCTTCAAGGCGGAGCATCTGTAGTAGGAGGTGCTGGGAAGCCATTAGAGGCAGTGGCAGTGCTCGGGCTTCTTCGTAAAGTTTGAGGTTGCTGGTTCCTCTCGGAACGCCAAGGGCTGCGCGAAGTCCTTGTCGATGAATGCGTTCCAGTTTGAGAGCTGGCGTGGGTAGAATGTTCATATAAGGCAAGGCATACATAAGGCGGCTGACTACTAATGCTGAGTGAAGCGAGAGCATTGAACGAGGGGAATTTTACTAATAGCACATCGTTTAGTGGGCTAAAAGAAAAAAGGTAGAAGTTTCACATTTTCGTAAATTTGAAAACAGCAAACCATTTCATGCCTCCTTTCCTTCGAAAGCCCTCCGTCTTTTCACTGTGATACATCCGCGGTACTACAGCGGTACCCACAGCACGTCACCCCTAAGCTGACAGTGCGATGCACTCTCTCTCTCTCTCATTTAATACAAACTTAATATTATATATACAATATAAAATTTGTTACATTCCTTTGGAATAAACGAACGTGTCGGGAATCTTGCAAATTTAAACTCAATTGTCAAACAGAAAGAAAAAAAAAAAAACAGTTTTTAGTACCAAGGTGCATTACGAAATATAAATATAATATATAGAATTTTGTTTATATGAACGCCATTAAAGCTTGAACCTTGTCAAAGTTTCAAACTTCGCCGAACATCACCAAAGGTACACAACGTGTTTTCTGCAACCTGTCGGGAAGTGCATGTTTGACCTCTCCCTACTTTGTTACTTCTCAAAATACTGCACTATGACTCTTCTGTGACACTCTGAATATATATTTATTACGCTTAATAAATGAAAAAAAAAAAAATTTAAGTATATTTTTTAATGTCGAACTGTCTCTCTTTGATGATTTTTTCATAGTTTCCCAATTTTTAGGTGTGACCTCCTTTAATATATTTTAATAACCTTGACATCACCTGAAAGCTAAAACTTAGCTCTTCTTATTGAATCTTAATTAAATATTATATGTTTAAAATAAAATTTATTACAAACATTTGAATGAATGAATGTTTCGAAAATCCAGCAAATTCGGGACCATTTTTTTTAATAAACCATATTTTATTTGCTTCGTGTTCTAATGGTATCAAGGTATGATTGTGGTCTATCTGCAAATATAAAGAAAAAAATATTGCATTCTTAACGTGAAACGTTGCTTGGCAAGTTGCTCCGGATTTCGTGAAGCCGTGGCCTGTGACGTCCCGTGATGCAATGCTCGCCGTGTTGCATTGTGGGACGTCGCATTGGTGCAGAGGCATGGAGAATAGAAGTACTTCTAACCTCCTTGTGCAGAGGTCTCGTGACATCAAGTCGCGCGACATAAATTTCCCGCTGAATTTAGCGGGAAAATAAACGTCCCATGGGCCATGACCTACACACCAATTCAGTTTCTCCGTAAAATTTAGCGAGGAAAAATGGCGTCACGTGACCTGTTGTAACGTGACCAGAATATATGGCAATTTAATTTATTCAATAAATTTAGCGGGAATATTAATGGCACGTGACCTACAGACTAATTGAGTTTCCCTAGAGCTTGACCTATAGACGTGACACACTACACACTACACACGTGATCCCTACACACGAATTCACTTTCCCCTCGAACTTTAGCGGAGAAATTGAAGTAACGTGGCCTGACGTCACGTGATGCTAGAACGTTTCACGCATGCAACAGAATTGCCCAGCAATTTGCCATACACTTTTTAAGCTTGCTGGATGGATGGATGGATGGATGGTAATGGCTATGCCCTTTGTATGGGGCGGCAGCTTGCGCCACCTAGCCTAGCATTTCGTCATCCCTTCTTTTTTTAAAAAAAAATTGTATGAATTTTGTGGCAATTTTGCCATTTTACAACGCACATTGTTGTCAGTCGAGAGACTCCTCCTGGAATCCTCGCGGCCTGCGTAACGTGTACAATTCAGTAACTTCACGGAAAATTTTTATTTGTATAAAATGTTTTCGCTATTTGTTAAGAAAGGGTTATTGATGCGGTCTGTCAATTTCCAGTGAAATAGAAAACTATAAAAAATCTGCGCAATTAAAAGGGAAATGGGTGTCCGTTTAATTGCGATTATATAAACAAAATACTATATATTAATTTTCTAATAAACAACTATTATACCTTGCTACAAATTAAAAATTAAGCATATAAAAAATGTTTTTGCGGAAAAGCGATTTTGAGTTTGCTAGATCTTCGAAACGTTCGTTCATTCAAATGTATATGTGTAACAGAGCTTATTTCTTACATATAATATTGAATTTGTATTCATGGAAAAGAGCTACGTTTTAGCTTTCTGGTAATGGCAATGTCATTAAATTTTCTTATATAGGTCACACGTAATAACTTGCCAAACTTTACTGAAAATCAACAAAGGAATCAATTCGTCATTTTTTTTAATTATTAAAAATATAATATTCTGTTTCTCATTTCAAGTCTGTGGTTTTGGGGATGGGAGACCAAACGACTGTGTAAAAAAAATATAAAAAATACGCAGCACTTATTTCAGCCGAACTGACTGAATGCGTAAGACGGGCAGTATTTTTGGTGTTGGGCCAATGGCGTAACGAAGGGCGAGGGTAAAACGGGCCGGGGAGGAGGAAGCAGACGGAACGCTAAAGAGGAGAAGGGGAGGTTTCCCCTTCTCTTCTCCAGCGTTCCGTCTGCTTCTTCCTCCCCGACCCGCCTTACCCTCGCCCTTCGTTCTTGAGTAGCGAAGGGGCGAACCAACGAACCTCGCAGAAAGAAGTTTCACTTGCTGCGACAGTGTAATAAGGGTTGAAAATAAATACCAAACTTTTCCCTTTTTCAAGTCAAAATGAAAAAAAAAAAGAAGGCTCTCGTGGGATACTTGGTCGTAAGAATTGATGTATCGTTTTCTTTTCTCCCTCCGACAAGCTGGATCGAAAGCAAAACCGAAACCCTCCCAATTATAGATGATGATGATGATTAATAACAGATTTTTAACGCTACCCGTGTTTATCGTTTATCTTTACTGCTAGCGCTAGCTAGTCTTAGTATAAATGCAGTTAATTAATAATTGTTGACGTAACGACCAGTCCTGCAAAAATAGAAGCTCGTAAAGGTTTCTGAACTAAAAGTTGCACTACAGGTCATTGGTTCGCGAACTTGGCTGCACAACATGTTTACGTTTAAATTGTGCCAAGAAAAGTGCTGCCTCTCGCGATCAGAGATCAGAGGGTCAGGGACATTTGTAGAATTCAAAGAACGACAGAAATAGAAAAACGTAAAAATAGACCACCGCGTGGTGGAATTTCACAATCCTCGCCTACGTACAATGTGCTAACATGTCGGCTGCCGGGTTTCGAAATTTGAACTAGCGTTTGTCTTCCGATCGCCCGCACCTGGAAAGAAGCTAGTGCTCTCGCGCCGACGAGTGCATCGTTCCTAAGCGCTTGATATGCGTATTGAAAGACAGTTGTTTCGTTCTAAAGAAACTTTAGGGAGAGAGTGAGGAAGACGCTGTGCGCGCAATGTCCGAAATAGCATCACCGTCAACACCGCCGCTACCGCCGCCTGCACGACCAGCACCTACCCTTCTCCGTCATCTCAAGCAACCCGTTGTGTTCAAAGGTGCTCTGTCGAAAGCGTGGAAATGTTCGACATGGTCGCTGGACGTCTGGGCCTCGAAGACGAAAAACCTAAGCTTAAATTTCAGGATCGGACCGAGAACGCAAACAGGTGAGGTAGCGTTGTCTGAGTTATGATCGACATCAAGGCAAATAAAGATTAAAGGAAGGTAGTCTTTCAGGGGATGACTGAGAGACGTTGATAAATATTAACCGGTAACATAAGTTAGGTACTGACTTGGATCGAAAATGATTGGGTGTCGATTCGCGCTTTCACCAAATTCATTAACTACGCCAAAAATGATTCTCTTTTTCTTTTTTGCACAAACAGTCGCCTAAGGTTTTTCAGTGTAACCAACACAGACACAAAGCCTGGAACTTCGTCGCTGTGTTTTTATGTAGCACGTTCGCTTTTTGTATTTTTGTTTGGTTCTGATTTTCTATTGTATTATAACAGAACCGCTTTGTCTAATCCCTTAAATTGTTGCCAAGGGCTTGCCAAAACCCATAAAAATCGTTATATATATATATATATATATATATATATATATATATATATATATATATATATATATATAAAGTGTGTAACAGTTACCGGCTAAATAAAAACAAGTGGAGCATGACACGTCTTGTTTGTGTCTGCCTCTTGAGGCGAGCACAGAGCACACATTGATTGCACAAACATCAAATTGATTACAAGAAAGGGTTTTTGTAAAGGTCACCAAAAATAACAAAAATATAAAAAAGGTATTTCATCAACAAATTATGTGTCAAGGATATCTGGTGTCCAGTGCCCCAGTGCTTCCTCTTGCTGGTAGTTGCATACATATTTAATTGCGCCCAGCACCATCACCTTCTTGCATGTTTTTTTTTTTTTTTTTTTTCCCTGCATGTCCAGAGAAATTCTGTGAGGTGAAATGATCACATGTGCTGGATGGGTTCTCAAGAATGTCCCTGTCCTCACCGTGTAAAAAAAAAAAGAAAAAGTCTCAAAAGCACGCAGAGTGTGGAAACCTGTTGGACTTGTTCCTCACAGTTAAGATGACTCCGACTCATTTAGCTGTGGCTTTCACCAAATTTCAGGTCACCTTGCATTTTGGAGAGCTTGCTGAATTCTTTATTCATACTATCAAGGTGTGACCTCTTTGCTGACATCTTTAAACTATGTTACAATTTTTGTGCCCATTTTTTTTTTTTTTGAGGGGGGGGGGGGGGTGCTCATTCATGTCTTTTGGGCTCAATCATGTTGTTGCCAGTTGAAAGAAATTTTCGTTGTCCCTTGTCCGGAGTTTGTTTTATTCTTTCTGTTGCCAGTTAGATTTACATCAGACAAAATGTTGAATGCAAAGAAAACATTTTTCCTCTTTCATAAAAATTCCTCCGCTGAAAGGGTGGAGCATATCTATTGTTGTCTCATGATTTAATGACCTTGTTATAATCATACTTGCTTTGTGCTGTTTGTGTTATGAAGCTCAAACGAGGCGAACTCCTCAACCCGTTACAGCGGTCTCGATTCTTCTTTGAAAGGTGTCGATAGTAAAACTATATCCTGTCGGTCTAGTACCTCGGATACCCTTGTCCACAGACGAGGGCAGTGCACCAAAGCGCTGCTTTGCGTGCTCGAAGAGTCGAGTGTTCATACCGGAGGTGTCCCTTTTTGGTTGTTTTCTTTTCTTACAATTGCAGAGCAACCCACCTGGGAGAACGAAAGCAGCTACGTCCCTGCCAGCATTGAGGAGTTCAACCGGTGGACCGGCGGCCAAGCCAACACTTGCAGGCGAGCTTGGTAAAGTGGACGGCCTGTCGCAGTTTGCTTACTCCGGTTACAACTACATGTCCAAAGTCTTCGGCGACCTACCGGACGTCCTGGAGGTGCTTCATGGCTCAGATCAGTTACTCTTTAATTTATTTTTTTTTTGATTTAGGGGATAGTACGAACCATTTAAAGTCCAAGTGGGAGGACATACAAAAAAGAACAAAACAGTATACAGGAACAAATACGTGGCTAGTTCGCGTTGACGGGGGAAAAAAAAAATCAGTAAACAGGCATTAAAACAATGCAATGTACGGGAAACAAAAATCAACCATCAATCACCACAGCTGTTGACCCTTTGAGTGCCACTCCTCTTTGAGCAAACTGAACTGTGTAGCCCAATATCTTGAAGCCACGCCACAGCGGTGTAGCCAGTGGGGAAGCTTGTGGGGCTTCAGTACTTTTATTGGTTTTATTCGGTTTAAGCCGAAAACGCTGAACGATAATTATAATCAATGCACCTGATCTAGTGACTGGAGCTTTGGCGTATTTCGCGCCTTTATATGCATTCACCGGTCACACCAATCACTTTTTGTTTAATAAAAAATAGGTTGCGCACAAACATAGTGTTGGTTTTTTTGGGATGCTTTGTGCGCGTAGATTGAGCTTTTGCCAAAAACAAAAAGACAAACTCAAAAGCCACTTTGGTGCCTTCTCGACGGCCCATTCACAAAGTGCCGACAGTTTTCTTCGAAGGCTGGAAGAGCGACCTCCCCGTTTCAATGTCGCAGGCCGTCGACTGGAGTGGCTTTGGATTCCCGGGACGCGATGGCCGGGAGAGCGCCTTTTGGCTCGGAAGTGCCGGGTCGAACACGCCCTGCCACCAGGACGCGTACGGCTGTAACCTAGTGGCCGAGCTCAACGGAAGGTGAGCGCTCAGGGAGGTTCCACACAGAAATTTTGCAAAGGAAGCAAACGATTGGATTTATCCGTAGAGTTGGTAAATGGAAGAAACAGGTCCGCCATCTCCCCACGCATTTCAGTTGCCTCGGAGTGGCTGGGCATAGACGCAGGTATCGGTGTTCCCGGTGGGCCCGGGTTGCTGGCTTGGCTTTAGCAATCGCGAAGAAGCGGGGAACTATTACTTGCAAGGTTGGCATCTGTTGTCTTCGTTAACTTTATTTTGCAAGAAGACACTGGAGAAGAAAAAAAAAAAACATTATGAAAAGAAACTAAAGTTGTCAAGCAATCCAACTTCAGCGCGTCGTGGCAAAACGAATAGTATACCTAACCTTCCTTCTGCCTTTTTTTTTTTACTTTTCTGCCCTTCTGTCGCTTCCTTTGTCATTCTTTCTCTCACAACCGCCGATGTCAGCGCTTACAATCTGCTGCACTCTACTCCCACCTCTGCGCCTTAGTTTCAACACTTGTGCAGTATACATTTCAAGTACGGTAATCGGGTTACCGATAACAAGTTATTTTTGCAGTAATTCTCGAAAATTAGTTTATTACTTGTGTTTTTTTTTGATAGAGAGTGGTGGGACTAGTTTTTAGATTCTAATAAAATTACCTGGATCGTTCTAGTTTGCTTTCAACGATCGAACGTTGTAGAGCGCAGTTTCTTTCTCGCCTTCGTAAAAACTGGCAGGCGAACCCGTTTCCAGGAAAGCGTGGACCCTCTTTCCTCCAGAGATGTCCAACTCCCTGTACCCAACGAGAATTCCCTTTGAGGAGTCGAGCATCTTCAGCCAGGTGAATCTGGAGAAGATTGATGTGGCCAGGTTTCCCAAAACAAAGGTACGTCCTGTCACATCTGACCACGGACAGCAGAAGCACCGGTTATCGCAGGTTTAATGGAGTGGCATAAAAGGGTCCAGGACCTGTGCTGCAGGTCCTCAGAAGGTGGAGGAAGCATTAAATGAACAGCATACATCTCTGCTTGGACAAGTATCATTGTCTATGAGAGTCTGTTCGTGAGTTAAAGTGGAACAATTTTTTCGCTTCTCTTAGGATAAATACTTCCTGTTCAGAGAACAAGAAATGAGCGTCAAATTTTGTTTACAAGCGCTGTCGTTTTTAGCCTTTCAGAAAGGTGCATTTATGAGGCTGACTCGCGTTTCTTTTCCTCCTCAACTCCCTGCTCATCTTCCCCTAGACTAAACGGCCCTAAACATTGAAGAAACAAAAAAAATAAAAGATTTATGTTTTTACATGAAACATTATGTTATGTTGCCAGGAGACTACCCACATTGTTTTTTGCTGTAGAGTTGCATATTCTGTGATATAAACAAACAAAGTTGCACCGAAACCAAAAGAGCTTAGGGACTCTGATGTCAGCGTGTACGGCAGACATGGGCAGTACCGAAGATACACGTATCTTTAATTCTCTCTTTTGATACATTTTGTGTATTGACATTAGGCATTGCTTGCCAGAAGTTAAAGTATTGGTGTATCGGCATCGAAAATACATTTTTAGTGCGTCTTATATTTTCACGGTACTCGATACTCAAGAAGAAAAAAAAAAGGGATGTGCCGCAGATTTTGAAGCTGCTGTGAGTCAAACTTTGGGCCAGCGGCGCTCGCTCAGGCGTTAGCACACTGAAGAAAGAGATGGCATGGGGTTATAGAGCTTGAGGGAAAAAGGGGGAGGGGGAGAAGTGCTGCTCTTCACCCCTATTTCAAGTTGCAGTGGTTGCCAACAGAAATGGACGACATGCACCGTCATGCTCAGGAGCTTCAGAACAAGCTGTATCTGACTTTGTCAGCAGGTCAAAGGTCCCACACCTTTCCACACTTGGGTCAATGGGGTCACCAGCGCCGGCAGCGTCAGATGCGTCAACTGACGCATTCTTTTCGTTTGGAGAAGCAAGCTGTACACCAATCTGTAGTTCTCAAGAGGCACTAGTGAAACTTGAGTTTCGTAATTACCTTCAAAATCCTCGAGTCGACGTGGCTATGCTTCATTCATATATCTGTTGATAACAGCCGCTTTCATCAAATGCAACACGGCAACATGCTCCTCTGCTCCTGTGGAGAGGCTTTATTTATTTGCTTCGCTTATAGCACGGTCGCATCGCGTGGCTCTTTCGTACATGGCAGTTTGAGCAAATGCTTTGAGCATAGCTTTTGGTGTATGCAACATTCAAATTATGCGTGGAAGAAAGGTAGAGAAAAAAGTTGCTTATCATATATACAGACATTCTTTTCCTCGAAGAGAATGAACTTACCCTAAATCAGAGGTTCTCAACCACTGAAGCTTTGGAGGACTGGGGGCAGTATTGAACAACTGCAATGACAAGAGGGCAAATCAAAGAAACTAAATGGATGCAAACCAACTTTGCAGCCCTGAAGCAGAAAATAATCAAATCTACTTAATCAGTGCACGTGGTTTCGTCTATTTGACTTTGTGGGGCAGCCAGCATCAATAAAAGAAAACTTTCAGTGCTCTGCTCGACTGATGTTTACGGCTTCAGGGATCTCGAGAAGGCCTTCAAGGACCCCCATTTGAGAACCACTGCTCTAAATGATGTGCATGAGTGTCACTCACAGTTCTTGGTGACTGGTAAAGAAGTCGACCCCATCCTTGCTGCCTTGATTTACATTTGTAGTCTGCAGAACCAGCAGTAGCAATAAATCCGCAGGAAAATGGAGACTGATTTCAAGAGTGTGCTCTGCGAAACGAGCCTTTTATGCCACGATATTTCTTTTCAAGTCCCAAATTACCGGGGATGTCTTTTAGGCATCAGTGCGCATCCCCATAATGTACTGTAAGCAACTTAATTTGAGGATCCAACTTTTGCAATTTTTGCGACTCAAAAAATTTTGCGAGGAATCAATCACGAAAATATATAGCCAGAAGGACATAGAGCGTAGCGCACACAATCCCAAAATTTTGTGCCCACAAAATATTCCTAAACTCAAACTTTCGCAAAATGTTAATCTCTAGAAAATAAAGTCATTTACAGTACGTAGTGTCCTGACGCAAGGGTTATAACTACTAGGATTCCATGCTTTTGGTAAATATTGCTAAACCCCGAAAATTAACCCACAAGTTTTTTTGTTTTTTTTAAATTTGGTGAAAATAGATATACAGTCGACTCCCGTTAATTCAAAATCTCTTAATTCAAACTTTCGGATAATTCAAACTAACGTGCAGGTCCCATCCTATGCGTCTCTATGGTAAGAAACTCCTGATAATTCAAACTTTGCTTTATTCAAACAAATTTTCGGCCCCCCTCGAGTTTGAATTAATGAGAGTCGACTGTAGAAGCTTTCCTTGACTTCACAATAACCTGCTTCACACACACAAAAAAAAAAAAAATATTGTCTATAGCTTTTTTTTTTTTGTTGACCTAGAACGCAACTTTCAATGAACTGTCCGCGAGGCTTCTATATTTGCTTCAGAACCACCCCCAGTATTTTGTTACTTTTTCTTACAGGTGCGGGGACATTTTCTAAGTATTCAGGTTGCACGTACGTTCCCCGGAAATTGGGAAATTTCATGCACGTGGCCTATTTTCTTGAACACGAGCCCCAATGAACCCCGATTTTTTGTCCGGCAGAAAGAGATTTATATACCGAAAAACCCGAAATCTGCGGGAAAAAACAAACCTCGAAAGAACACCCCCTAATTTGAAGAAAAATGAAGCCCGAAAGCAGGGAGCCCCGGCTATAACTTGGAGTGCACCCGTTAACTTGGCAGCTCCTCAAGCCCTACTACGTGGTCCTGGAGCCTGGCGACGTGCTCTTCGTGCCTCCCCGCTGGTGGCACTACGTCCGCTGCATCGACACCTCCCTCAGCGTCAACACCTGGATACCCCTGGTGAGGGCGCCGTCTGCGGCGACATACGTTTTCCAGCATTCTATTCTTGTGCGCAGGTGCATATACTATATGTGCACCTGCGCGCAAGTTATGTGCTATATACTAAGTTGCACTTTTGTATAAGCAGGGTGGTTAATTGGGCTAGTTGGCTCAAAGTTTAAAAAGTATATAAGTGACGAAAACAACAAGGATCAAGACGAAGTAAGAATGACACAAAGCACACTTACAACTGCTGTGTATAGACCGGCACGCGGCCCTGACGTCACGCAGCTACGGTGGCGCTGTTGACGGCACTGCGCAGACGCAGACGCTTCACTTTGCGCGCATTTGGTTTCTGCGCACGCGCAGTGCCCACACCATGGTGTGGGCAAAGAGGGCTTGTTTGTAAACAGCGTGTCGGTCTATACGGAAGGAGTTATTTCCGAATTAACAACAGTCGTGAGTGCCCCTTGTGTTGTCTTACTTCGTCTCGGTCCTTGTTGTTTTCGGCGCTTTTATACTTTTTAAGCCTTTGTATAAGTCACACTTATATATTTGCGATCGATGCGGCAAGACTGCATCAATAAACCTGCATATGTGTATTATAATCGTAATATATCATAATCGGGAGCTAGTTTTAATATTCTCACCGATGAATCAAACGAGAAATATAGCCCTTGTGGCAAACTTGCACAGTTAAGGTGCATACTTATAGGAAAGGAATGAATGCAAGTGGCATTGATGGAAAATTTGGAAAAGAGCCCGTACCTCTATGCTAGAAAATATTCTGCACTTATAGTTCTCACACAACACATCAAAATGCAGGCACAGCCTATCGGTTACTGCAAGAGAAAGGGGGTGGCATGTCACACAGCGATGAAAAGGCATCTTCGGTAGGAACATAGGTGCTTGAAACACTCTCGACATATTAATGGCGGCTGACACTGGCCACCAACAGTGCCCCCGGGTGTTTGATTTTAATCAGACAGATTTAAAAAAAATAAGGGGTGAGGGTTAGGTTAGGTTAGGTTAGGGTCTGACCCTCACCCCCTATTTAAAAAAAAATCTGTTTGAACCAAAATTAAGCACCCAGCATAGTTTTGAGATGGCATTGTTAGATGACACAACATTTTTTAAAGGTGCTGTTGCTGTTCCAGTGTTGTGTGGAAAGTTGATTGGGAGTACATAGTAACATGCATGTGTACGCTGTGCAACACATTTAGTCCAAACAGAACACCTGTGCTTTTATGCATTTTGTATGAGGAAAAGTATTGACGGTCGTCAAATATTACAGCTTAAATTGGTGTTCCAAATAAGTACTCTCTCCCAGACTGGTAGTTTAGTGACATACATTCAATTCCAAAAGAAAAATTCAGAAAAAGAAAGGTGATTGGTTGTTTGCATTAACTTTGTCAAACAGAGTATGTAGCAGCTGTCTCAGTTTTTGCCACACACTCTCTTCTAACTGCTGTGCTGGCTGCATGCATTATTTGCATTTGGAAGTGCATAGTATAACTTGGAAATCCTGAAGAGATGCTTAAAAAGTACCGAAGGGCAATTCCGCTGATGGTTCAAACTGAGACAGATGACTGATACTATCATGTTATTTTAGTGGAACATAGTATTGTGTAGCACTAAAATACACCTTTGATGAAAATTTGAGCTCTCTACATGCAGGAACTGATCGTTAATAGCCTCACTATTTATGAGAGCGCAATTTTTAAATTGAGTGAAAAACGCAGATGTCGATTGATTAACATAAAAAAAACTATTGATTAGCATAAAAATTAATATCTGATTAACATAAAAAAAATCTTTAAATTGGTTGACCTCTAATAGTAATTGCAGTTAATACAGCAATTCCAACATGATCCCTAAAACCAATAATTGAAAAGTTAATCAACAGATTTTTGTTAATTAGTCAAATTACCGTGACAATTAGCTACTCTTCCCTTTCAATCTTTTTTGCTTCCACATATGAAAAGAATTGCCTCGAGTCTGATCTTGATACATATCGGGAGAAGCGTAAGAATTTTGGGACCGCTTTTAAAGGGATACTGCAACTAAATTCAAACGCCTATTTTATTTTCTAAATGTCAACCACGTTCTGACCACCCCACGGAGACACCAATTTTTTTGCTCGAAAAGACACCAACACATTATTTAAAAGGAATAAACCGAATGTCGTTACGTTGCTATGCACTTAAAAGCAGCGCCACTCCACGGAAGTACATATGTCGTCAAGCTGCGTTCATGCGAGCCCTGTCAAACCGGATTTCCCTTCTCTCCCGGCCTATTCAACTCTTGTGGGGAGTGGGGAGGGGCAGATAAAAACGGCCAGGTTGTAACGCGTTGACGATGCCATGTGGCGGAGCTCATAACCGCGCCAGCCCCTAAACAGCTTTGCCCGTGCTGGACCAGTTGTATCGCGCTCTTTGATGGCTGATCTTTGAGCCCTCGCTGGAATCGGTCCTTTGGAATTAAAAATATAGCCATCTGTTCAAAATAAGAGCGTGTAATTGTCTTTAGCAGATTGAGTTGATCATGTTTAACTTATTTTTGAACTTGAGAGGTTCAGTATCCCTTTAAAGCTTAGATGATATTAGATCAGTTTCCTGATTGGAAATTGGTGGAGAGTACCGAGGAAGCTGGCATCAATGGGAGCTGCAGTGCATTCATCTCCTTGTTGTTGTTTTTTCTTGCTGCATTAGTTACATATTATGAAAAAAATACACCTTATTTGTTGTTTTACAGTTGGTACAAACATTAGTGTTACGATGAAGATGTTCAAAGTTTGGTCCAATATAGCCGGTTTTAGTCTCATGACTTTGGCTTGGTTTAATTATTAAAATGTGTTGAGGTTGTGTAAAATGAGGTCATGCTACTATAAAACGAAGTTGACAACAAAATACCAATGAAGTCTTGGTACCAGGTCTCCTGACAATGTTGCTATGCATAAAAAAAGGGGACGAGTGCCAGGGACTATCGAAAGAAACTTTACAGTACGGCTCTTCTTTCTTCTGTGAGACTTCATGAATCTGTGTGGTCCCACTTGTGTGTGCAGAGCACGGACAGAGAACATCAGCTGCAGGAGGCTGTTACCAGGACCCTCGCCACGTTGCTGATACCCTGCTACGAGGACGAGGACTCCACTTGGCTAAATACCAACGAGGCAAGGATATTAATCTCGGCTGGCTCCGACCTTTCTTCCGAGTCCCAAGGGGCTGTAATATCGTTCACCTTTCTTTGGATGTCTTCGGTAATTTGTTGTGTTTGTTCGTCTTACCACAAAGCCTTGCTGGTGAGGCCAATCGTCTGGGAGATCTTAGCAACTTTTCTACAGGTTCTTTGCAGTACAAAAAGATGTGCACTACAATTCACTTGGTATAGACCTTTCCATCTCAGTAGTTACCTGACCGGCAGATAGAGGGCGCTGGCATACTTGCCGCCATGAGTGGCTTCAATTTGGTTGGTTTAAATTTCAGCGTGCTTGCAGCTGTGTTAGTGCTTTATGTCTTTTTGCTTACAATTATGTGATATAAATGCATCCGTTGTAGCACGCAACCAAGAAAACAGTTGTAGTACTGAGCTACTTTGAGATCCACAAAGTGGTTTCGAGTCATAATTGCAGACTTTTATTGCCGATTCACACGACGGACCGAATCGCGATTTTCGTCCGCGGACCGTGTACCACGTGACCGGCATGTCACCGATTTCGGCCCCCCCCCCCCCCCGAAATGAAATCCTGCGTATGCCACTGCTAGGCACACTTGATGAACCTGTGTATATTGCTGCGAGCGCAGCTGACCAAGTGGGCAGCGCAGCCGTGGCCTAACGGTTATCGTGCTTGCCTCCCACGCGAAGAACGAGGGTTTGATTCCTGGGAGCGACGCATCTTTTATTTATTCTTGCAATTTAGTGTTCTGGCAAATTTGAGAATCCTGTTGCTTGTTCGAGTTCTGAATGTTCTACGTGCCGAACCTTCTACGCCGATTGTTCCAGAATTCCACGCGTATTCATAAGGGGCTCCGCAGGCCGAGCTGCAGTCAGTCTTGCCTCAGCATCCGATCCTGCTGTTACGCCGACTTCGACGCCCGCGACGCTTTGTTGTTATATTCTGTTCCCTTTTCGTTTTGGGCACAAGTTTGCCCCATTAAACGTTTCAGTTTCCTCAGTTAGTCTTTGTTTCGTTACCCATTCATTCGTGACAATATAGATATTGTACAGTTCGGCGTCACCATTCACACGAAGTAAATCGATATCCAACATCGACCACGCCGTACTTGGGTGATTTTCATGCAGACAGCTTCTTTTCCGCGTCACATATTCTGGGTATCAGGCGATCTCAAGCAACCTGTGATGATAGTTATTTCACCGGGGCAGTTCCAACCTTTGTGTTGAAATATTATATTCTAAGTAAATTAATTGAATTGTATGTCTTAAGAAATTTGCTAAAGCACTTGAATGATTGCAGACATGGGACCAAGCACGGTGAACACTTTCTTTAAATTCAAAAATAAACAGATCAAGCGAATGAACATATTTTGGAGTAATATTATGAACAAACAAATCACCTGATATTGACGTTACTATTATTCCTAGTATCAAATAAAATGCAAGTTACCTAAATGTTTGTTAAAAAATCTCAATGAGTTGCACCATGTAATCAAAGGCAACTGTTTTCGATTTGTTACGGAAGCAAAGCACAATTCTTTTGGGAAACACATGCTCCCCCCTTTGCGGATATTTTTCACCTTTCGTAAGATCCTAAATGCACGATCATAAATATACAATGCGCTACTTATTTTGGATGTTCCATCACTACCACAAAGTGCACGTGAGTTGTCATAAATAATTGGTTCAGTGTGCTGCACGGCTAACGCTGATTCCTGTGCTTCCTCCCTTCTCCCACACACGCCGACACTGAAAATAATCAAAACGGGTTACAAAATTAACTGCAGATGCTGTGCACATAATGATGACATGGTATTAGGTAGTATGTATAAGCATCGGATGACACGTTGTAAAATAAGGCGAGAGACAGTAAAATGCGATGAAAAACACCAAAACAACGCCTTTGCAGAGGCACGGAGGGGAGGGCGGAGTGACGAGTTGAAGCCACCTTAGGGCGGCCGCGTCACGTGATTACAAAATGGCAGCGCCCATGCGATGGAGGGTGGAAAGGGCTATAAAGGCTGGTCCAGACATTTTCATTGACTGCACCATGCTACATTCCATTTTGTTCCACTACAGTATGTCGCAGGACCCTTGGTTGCCACAGTAGCACCGATCACAAGCAGTTACAAGTGGTTCTAACATAGTAGGTCATATTTAAGACACAGATGTCTCTTATAACGGTCAATTTCTAGAGATTTACATATTTCTGCATTGAGTAGTATATGTAACAGTGATGGAAGTGGCATTTGAGCTTTTGTGGCAGGTTCTCTAGCAGGCAAAATATTGGTCTGGAGCAACCACTGATGCTTTTGGAGCAGATGCCAAGATCTGTTACCGCATCACTTGAAAATGAAAAAGTGATTGCATCGCTAAATGAGTTCATCTTTGATAATGATTGAGGCTTCACCTTTGATACTAAAGCATATTACTTATTACCTTTTGTAATAAAAATAGATAAAGTGCAAAAATAATGCAGAGCCTTATTTTAGAAATTAGGCTCTGGTCAGAGTAGGTTCCATTTACAATCGGTATTCAAAAATGGTTAAAAAATGAAGCATAGCACAACACTTTAGTTGGGATAAAGCATCTCTCACCCTTTCTCTTTTACACTCGGTAATTTACTTAGCTCGTAAATATAATTTCCGTAAAATGACAGCAACAACCAGCATAACCGCTGACATGTCTATCAACAAAAATGCGTCCCTCAAGTTTTATGAGCGTACAAAACTCAAGACTCTCATATCATACACTGCAAAAGCCACCATCCGCAAATATGAAAACCTACACTTGTGCTTTAAAAGTGACACCGCTCTTTAGCGGCGTTGGAACCGGAGCTGAGGCTCATCCAGACATTTGCGTTTGAGCGCGATGCGTTCAGTTGCGGCAGGCGGCTGCAGAACGTTGCGGGGGACGTTTGCGCAAAGCTTGTACGTACACAGTTGCATTGAAGTACTGTCGACCGACCGCTGTCAAGAGCCCACAGGAATGCATTGCTTACGGCTCATCAATGGTGACACCTGGTGACAGCATCGACGTGGCCGGTCTTTTAGGGCGATCCCGCTGGTTTTCGTGACTTTTGTCCTGCTTGAACCGTTGCAGCCTCGGAATAACCATCTCCGGTAGTTCTCCTCGTCCCTAACAAGCAAAAGCAAGGTTCGTCTTCGAACAGGGAATCGGAGGCACGTTGCTCATGGGCATGAGCGAGCATGTGACCCTCCCTTTCTTTTCTTGGACTCTGATTGGTCTCTGCAACGCTCCGTAACCTGCAGCCACTTTAGAAGGCAAGCGTGGTTCTACTCTCTTGCGATGCATTACGGCAGGCTGCACAATGGCGCACTTCATACTGCAGACAACGGCTCCTGGCCGCGAGGATGCCGCTTTGCAGTTGAACGTGTGTTCAAACGCAAATATGTGTAGGCCTTTAAGTCAAAGTTCGCTGCTCATTCTATCGACGGCTGCATGGGAACTACCTTGACTTCCGTATTTATTAAAATATAAACCCACATTTTTTTTCCTTTCTCGACGCAGCTTTTTAAAATTATAGGTCAAACTACAATCAAGACCAGACAGGGTGGGCCTGTGATAGTACTAAGCATAATTTCCAAGCCTCTCGCGCTAACTCAGACGCTTTCCCGTGTCAGCCGCTGCTCCTAGCACTACGGTCCAAAATGGTGAAGCTCGACGTGCGCGCTGGTGAGACGCAGTGAAGATTGATGCAGGTGGCACTAGTGCCACAGCACACTGTAGCCATGGCACGGATGCATGTGGTAGACACAATAATCGAGTGATCCCATCGGGAGTACAAGACCCTGGTTTTATTCTTATCACAGTAGCCGCCATCCTAATTTTTAGCTCATTTTTTTATGACTTTTAGCTCCTGACATTATGACATCGTCTGGAAATTTGGACAACGTCGGTGACCAACCAGCCAGCACTGTTGACAAACAATCACTGTACTTTGTTTCACCATAATTAAAAGTTATGCTACGAGTCAGTGGGGCCAATCAAACAGCGTCTAAGCACGACATCATGGCCTTCGTCATCTTCCTGTGCATGTTCTTTGATCAGCTAAACCAATCATGTGCAACGAATGTCCCTTGACTTGTGCTTTTAGTATGTTTGTTTGTGGTTGTACGTGCTCGAGCCTCTGACTGCTTTGACCTAGAATGAAACAAACTATACAGTGAATAGAGACGCTATGAAATACATCTTTGTACTTAGTTTCCTTTCCTCCTTCATTATCATAACACTAAAGTCGACCAATTATAAATATTTTTTCTTTCTTTAAGACTATCTAGGCGCAGATGCGGCACAAAAATGGCATTTTGGTGCAAAATGAAGCAGACTTTTGCTCATGGCGCAATTTGGTGTAAAGGGAGCATCACTTCCACCACCGACGTAAAAATGAATCACACTCATAAGTGAGCTGCTTGGAAAGTATTTCCCGTGGAAACTGGGCAGAAAATGAACGAAAAATGAGAAAACCCACAGAGTGAACGATGCTGGACTTGCCGCAGATGCAAATTGAATGCAAATTAAATTCACTGAAAGTAGTTGCTGTATGTGGTTTGAAAGCCAACCGCCAACCACTGTTAGCAATAACCACAGCGATTCTCACATTTCAAGGATGGCCCTGACAGCAGCACAACTCTCGGTAGTTTAAGGTGTGGGATATTTGCATTTAGCTACCAACACAGGTACCGACAGAGTAACCAAAGGGTTGTCTCAACAGCGGCGATAGCTCAAAGGAGACGTCAAACCTAGTAGCTCGCGGTCCCCACATCTCCGCGAGTAATGTAGACGACGTTTAGGGCTACATTACCGCAGGTCGGTTCGATAAATTACCTCCGTCGGTGCCAATGATCGTCTACCTTGTCTCGCTCTCTCGAATATAGCGGAAGAGAAGACACACGTACCAGAGTAAGGACAGAGTCCAAGAGCATTTATTTGAACACTCTTAAAATGAACTACAATGTCCCCATCCAAAATGCCCGCCCGCGCCGGCAAGGTAAGAAAAGGTCCTTACCTGCCAGACGCGGGGTTCCGGAGAGCCATGACCGGGGAAGCATCGGAGAAGTCGCCGACACACGTCCTATCTCTTTCGCGGTCGCCGGACGAGTCCCTTTCCCGAAAGCGGGAAAACAAGAGGCGAAACCTCCTCGCCTGTCAGCAGTGATCCGCATCCGAGCGGGGGAACGGAAATCGGTCCCCCCGAGAGAGAGTGAGGAGGAGAGCCCCCCAAGCCAGGCGGCTCTCCTACGCTTCACGAACAGGTCGGAGCTCACGGCGAAGGGGGCCGAGTGTTCCGACCCGCGGCCGTTATCGCAGCCATCGGGGAAGGGAGATCACAGGAATCCCCACAAAGGGGAAATTAAACGAAGTATACTGAAAGACTTATCCCAAGGTTTCGAAGCTGGGAGCCTCGTCCAAGTGTATGAACTCTTCTTCCCTGCGTTTTCCTTGGCACCCCATGGTGCATAGCGGAGTCACAACCATGACTGCTGCGACCGCCGTTGACGACAACATAGACGACTAGTACTTTGAAGTTACATCATCAGTGGTAATTCGCCTCCAATTCCTATTCGAGGTGCTCTTCCTGGAATCCAGTTATTGATTGGTGTAGTGTACCTGGACGGATTAGTATTTAGACTGGAATTAGTGTATAATGGAGTATATGCTTGCTCTTACATGTTCTTTTTAATGCTCCAAAATGGGCTTTTGGCTACTCCAAAAGGTGCTTCAAGATAAATCACATCGCTGGAAAGGGCAACGTCTGGTTGGTGTGCCGGGCGTGGTAAAACTTGCGGATACTGGTCCCTTACTTGTGCGTTACTCTAAATTATATTCGGTGCTGCAGTGATGCGATTGGTTCCATTCATTTTGGAGCAGTAAGAAACACTTTTGAGGCACAAGTACTATACCCTTCGTTGTCATTCATTAGACTTCAGATAATGTTAAGATTCACGAGTTGGCTTGTCCCAATAAAGGATAGTGTTCATTTAGTTCTTTCCACTTCTGTGCAACCACTTCTTAGCATCCATTGCAAAGCATAATTAAATTGAAAAGGTAATATATAGTTCTGCACATAAGTGGCATCCTGCATGTAGAGAAGTATGATGGTGCAAGGTCGGCATGTGGATAGTAATATGCCTTAAAAAATCCAGCTGGGTTATTCTGAGGCTTTCATTCCACTGTTAAAGATAATATAGTTTGAATATAATCCATTTTGATTGCATATTCACAAACAGTTGGAGGCATATTTAAATGTGTTAACTAAACATTAACTACACCTAGTCGACATGATTCATCAGCCCTTTCCCGATACCGAAGTATCCCTTAAATTTCAAATTTGAAAACGAAGGAACACGACTGCCACCATTGATGCATGCAACTTGTCAGAATGGAGCAGTCCATCATATATGACAGACTGCATACACTACTCAGTTTTATTTCTTACCTTTTTTTTAAAGTTTTTATGGACAACGTGCAGTTGTGCATCATTCCACCCTGGAGGAGTATTTTACCCTTCAACACGAGGCTGCGCCACGCCAAAGCGACATACACAAAATCGTGATGTCTACTCCGTAGGTGCAGCTTCTCTGCAGAGCACCAGTGAAAGGTGGGAAGAGCAATCAACGGACGTAATTAACCGCCCAAATAAACCACAAACAATTAGAAATATCCCGAAACTTCCGACTGCTAAATTATGTTCAATATAAAGATTATATCAAATCACACGTTGTTCTAAGTGACACTTGAAAGTTTTGAAATTCCATCCAAACTTACCTTAACGATCCAGCAGCATAGTGACACCCGAACTATTGATTGCTGTACTCCAATAAAGTGAAATTAACTTTTGGTGCAGTGTTGACAGAAATTTCTCACATTTTGATGAAATAGCGCAGGATGTAATGGGGTAAGCACTTTTACATAGTTTGGCACAAATGGCGCAGCAATCACATCACTGAATACTAGCTGCTGTCTTTCTTCGTCTAAAAAAAAAGGTGCACAAAGTATTGAAGGTGAGGTTTGTTGCGGTTCATCTGGAAACAATGACAAAAAGCAAGATGCCCCAAAATTACCCTCCGGTGGTTCCTTGAAAGTGCTGGAGGAGTTTTGCAGAAATAGAACGGGAGGCCTGCGTTAAAAGATTATTGACACACGAATCCCATCGCATATGTATAGACTGAATTTATATTTTATTTATTTATTTATTTATTTATACGAGGATTAAAAAAATACTGCGGCTCTCTATAGAGAGCCATAGCAGGAGTGACGTACACATTGCGACACTGTTAGCGCGAACACGACATTGGCGCATTTTCGCATTTTACTTCTAAATAGTATTAGCGAGCACAAAATTTTACCGCTTACATTATAGAACTAAATGAGCTCTTTCCGTAGCAATAATAACTTGGATGACATCCCTTGGTTTCAAAGAGGAAAAACTGGAAAAACCGGCGATCGCTTGTTCGCGCTAACAGTGTTGCGCTCTGTACAATGTTGAAAAATGCAGAAAAAAAGGACGTTGCTCTTCTGTCATACTTCTGTCATCAAAAATAATAATTATGGGGAAAAAAAAAACAACTATTTACCATGATGGCCTACTTGACGCAGGAGCGTGAACAAAGAAATCTAAGGTGGTAGAGAAAGAGAGAGGGACAGGCACAGTTTTTTTTTACATGTTGTCTGTCCCCTTCTTTCTCTACCACTTTGGATTTTCCGTGCCCGAGTCTCAGGAGACTTCCTTCAGTTTACCTGCACACTACTAGTAACTGTCGGGACTTCGACATCTTGCTGCATCTTTTCTCCGTCCACAATTTATTTTTACATTTTCTCGTATTTGGAATCGTCAAGGTGAAGGTCAAGCTCACGTATGACAAATACCAGCAAGTTGTACATACACTGCACGGCATCGTTATTGCGAGCTTGACGTTGGCACTTTCTTGCACTTTACTCCAAAAGGGCAGACTCCAAAATTTAGCGATCTAGTTAGTGTGCTGAATGAGCACTTCTAACCACACAAGTAGTTTCGATGACAGTCTTTCGACTTTTTGCGAAGAATGGGAAAAAAAAAAGGGATCGCTCGCTTGTTGTAACAGTGTCACACTATGCACAAACAAAAAAAAGAAAAAGAAATAAACTGAAAGCTTTCTTTTTTTTTTAAATTAAGTTTGTGCTGGATTTTTGCAGGAACTGACCACACCCGACGAGAACTTGGCCTACATCTGGAAGCTACTGGGACCCCCGGCTGGAGAAGTGGAGTCTGCTGAAGAGGAGGGGCTGGTGCGCGATCACGAACCCACCCCGGTCGCGCAGTGCACCCTGGAGGAGTATGCGTCCACTTCCGGGGCGCACCTGCCGCTCGAGAGCCCGCCCCGCAAGCGCTCCAGGTTCACGGAGAACTCCGGAACGCCCCGGGCGCGAGACGTCGTCAACTGCTTCCTGCACCCCGACGTGGTTCGCCTGGTTGCCGAGAAGTTGAAAGAGCTCCGAGCGCCACCGGCAGAATGAAAGCGGTGTGGGTTTGCAGTTATCGAAAAAAACGTTTTCCAGTTTCTGCACTTCTGGTAGGGAGAACCGTTAAACTACGGGTGTCCAGCGTACTGCGGAGATCATAATGCCGCAAAGGGAGGCGTTAAAAGAAAATAAAACGAGACGAACCTCACGACCATCGTCGCCTGCTTTAAACTTTATTCCATACGTGGTTCGAGGCGATATTCGTCTCGAGATCGAACAGAGTAGCCACCGTGTGGTTAATGTTGGAAGCACTGCTAGTGTGGATACCGCCGCACGTCGTCGGCTAACGGCACACGTTGAAACATGGATCCTATACAATCGAAAAGATTGTATAGTTTTTCGAGAGTGAAAACTAGCGAAGGCAAGGAATATCAAGCCGGATACTTGTATAATGTTGCTACTGTGGTTGTTGTTGTGATGCGGTTATTTGTTTCAGTTTCATTGCCATTGCATACTATTATGGAATACATTGCCGACGGAAATCGGTGCCTTGTCGAAGGCGAACTTGTGAATGCCGGGCACACAGTCGTCGGCTCTCAGCGAGGATCCCCACACTGTGGATCCGAAACTCACGAATAATGCCACGATTGATAAACTTTTGTGTACTCGCCCTGCCGAATAACTATTGTTTGTAACTCGAACGGCCGCATATGTCTTCGAGAGAATTGCACGATTCATCCTCCCGATTGCCACATATGTAAAACCTTTTATTTTTGCGATTCCAATTATTCGCAAATTAGGCATAGGAACCTATTCACGGCCGCTAACTCACGAATTCTAAAGACAAATTCTGGCCTCAAAACAAGAGAGGTATCCGCGTGCCTTTATTTTTCGTCAATTTTGTAATTCTCGGAATATGGGGCTCGCGAAGGGTTTTACAATAAGCGGTGCAGTCGCTTCGGAAAAAAAAAAAAGCCTGAGCTTCGCAAGAGGCACCCATGTCCTTTAGTGAGCTGTTAACCTTAGATGTAATCATGCCGTTTTCGTGTGCATGTTGCGTGATTTGCCGTTGAAAATTCGTTTTTCAAGCGAAGTGGCACGAAACCTTCGCCACGCAGAGGGTAAGCGAAATTCATGGAGTATAAACACGTAATTGGTTAGGCTCGATTATCCCTGTTACTCCTTCGGTAGATGGACCAGCTGCCATCATCCCCATTTACCGTGTACTTCCTACCAAACTTCAAGAAAAGTGATGAGGTGCGTCCAACGCACACGCAGGCACCGATTGAGTCACTTCCGCTGCAGTCGATGCCTCCTTTAGTGTGGCATTGTATAGGGGTTTCGTAGGAGTGACAATTCTACAATGTTTGAAAAGTCGGATCCTTACGCAGTAATAAGTTCGTGGCATTTGCATCCTCTCCAAAAACACCACAGTGGGAGAAGCCACACTAAGGACGATCGCACTGCCCAGCAGCGAGCATCAACGCAAACGCTTTAGGCACACTATACTTTGGGCCACTCGGGACACTTACGTGAACAGTTTTATTTTCCCACTTACCTTGGTTGTCATGCATTATTGGTTTGAAGCCTTCGGCAGTGAAATATTTAGAGCAAACCACCGCGTGAATCAGGTCTCAACTTTGAGAGCCACTCTTTCCTCAGCGTAGCGGCAGCTGGATGTCGGTGAAAACTGACCCCCACCTCGGTGCAATAGGTATTGCGCTGAGGCAATGAGCAGTTTGGGACCATTTTCTGTTGAAATTGCTTTCCCAGTGATACTGTATGAGGCAATAAACGCAATATTCTGCAGGTTCTTGGCCGTGACCGCAGTAAAGTGAACTAGAGGAGGGGTAGTGGGATCAGGTGCCGATGCACACCATGCATTGCTGTGAAGCGGCGAGTGTGGAAAGGTCCTGGATGTAAGTGGTGGCGCTGCGGTCGTATGGGCTGGAGGATCCAACCGGTTCCAAGCGTTCCGAAGGCCTTCGGCGAGCAGGTTTGGCTTGCGGTCTGGCAGCGTGAAGTGGCTCCCGTTCTGAACCAATCTTTACCCTGTGTTACTCGTGTCTGCTGTCGTTTATGGCCAATGAATTGCTATGCCAAATCGATGTTGACGACGCCACTGCTTCGCTCCGGGGTGCCAGACAGGCTATCAGTGGCAGAAAGGTGAGCAATTGTCGCTGTTCTTAGTACCTAAGGAGGAAGAACAAAGAAAAGTTTGGGAACAGAACTTGCATCGCAAGGATAAACTCCTGGACGAAACGTGTTTGGTGTGCGAGCATTTTGAGCCATTGTTTATAATGCGAGACTTCGTTCACGTTATAAACGGAGAAGAGTTGCGCATTCCGCGTGGAAAGCCGGAGCTCTTGCTGGGCGCTGAGCCGACGTCGCTTCCGAATGCTCCGAGCTATTTATCAAAAGAAGCGTCGCAGCCAAGGCCCCCGAGAAAGGCAGAATGCCGATGCTTCCTCAGTTGACGGTAAAAGAAGGAACACTGCCTCTCCAACTGCCTGCAGCAGCACCATACTGGCTGCAGCCGATACCAGGGCATTTGATGAAGCCTGTCTGCCCGAAGAGTACTCCACGCTGCGTGTTCCCTCCAAGTACCGGAGCTGTCACAGAGTTCTGAGCCTTAGTGGTCTCGTGTCTTGTACACTTAAAATGTGCGACAATGCAAGTTTTATCCGAGAGAGTAGCGATCTTTTCACGAGACAGCATGCCTGGTGTTGTACACTGTTCATCTATGTGGCCGCATGGCTGAAGGAGGACGCGTCGTCAGCTGCGAGGAAGCGGAGGTTCTTCTCAGAGACGTCGACTCCTATCATCTGTGTGGAGGTGCCGTGCCGACGAGCAACATGCAAAGATCCTACCTTACAAAGGGCCTTGAGGGGAAAGTGGCCACTTGTGAGGGCCCATACTTCAGCAGCCGCTGCAGTGGAAAAGAACCAACTGAAGGTGTGTATCAGTGCCACTTGGGCAGAATTAGGACTGTCATGCCAAAATCTTTTTTGTCTAATCTAACATAGTAGATTGCAATGTCTGATGCATTGTTATTTAAGCTGAAAGCTGTCTTTGGTTTCGATTTTAAATGTTTTCTTTTTTTACTTCATAGGACAAGCATGCATCTCCTGCCAATACCTGAGAAAGGCACTTCTAACACAGTGGTCAAGGGTTCAGCGATCAGTTAAGACCGAACTTGCGAAGACCGAGAGCTTGGAGGTCGCTATGCTAACCTCCAAGCTCAGCTCAAGCGAATGCAAGATGATAACACCTCAGAACCTGACGAAGTACTACAGGCAGAGATTGCAACCTTGCCTCCCAATCAGCAAGAATGTTAGGCAGTGTTTTTCGGCAGCAAAGAAGAGAAATTCGAAGGGAAACATCTCCTCAAAGGACTGGGTTCTGGAATGTATCCTGATGAAAATGAAAAGTGCCAGGCTCTATAAACATCTTCGCAAACATGACATCATTTCCCTACCAATCAAAAGTATGGTGAAGCGCTACCTCAGAATCTGCAAAAGCTTGGTGCATTTGCCACCAGTGGAAATGCCAAGGCAGAGGAGCTTGCAAAATTTCTAATAGAGGCTACAATCCTGGCTGAAGCAAGCGGACTCATTGTTAATTTCCTCACTTCAGATGGTGCTTCATGGAACCATTTGATGTGAAAAATCTTGGGAATCGGCGCTAAGTCAGGGAAAGTTACCTGCAGGCTTGAGCACCCTGTTGATTCATCCCGGCATCTACATTTCCTCTCAGATTTTTCTCATTTGCTCAAGTGCCTCCGGAATACGCTCCTCAAGTATCCATTGAACACCCCGGATGGAATGGTACGTTATAACTTCTGTTATAACTTCGTAACAAAACAAGCACTTTGCAATTTTCCTGTTTCTGATCTCGCGTTTCTGGCTATTCTGATGTGAAGTCATTTTATAAAAGCTATTTTCGAAAGCATTTATATACTCGCGCTTAAACACGCATGTCTTTATGTGAAAAATATGATCTGTATGCAATCTGTTATGGCTACTGTTTCAGGTCTCCATGCGGCCTGTAAGGGAAGCATTCAAAAAAGACTCGAGCAATGTCACCCTGAAGGCGATGCCCGGTCTTGCATCTGTGCACCTTCAGCCAAACGGATTTGAGAAAATGATGGTGTCCTTCGTGTTCCAACTCTTCGGAAACCGTGTCATCAGTGGACTCCAGTTCTTCCAGGATGAGCTAGAGTCCTTGTGCAGCAACTTCGATGCAACATTGTCCTTCTTTAGTTAAGCAGAAACCTGCTAATCAGTTAGGTTGCTGCCCTTTGACCTAATGAACCAATCAGAAAAATAATGAAAACACGTGCCAAGTACCTCTGAGGGACTACCTGAGGGAAACTTTGTTTTTGTTAAGTCTATATCCTCTCTTTACATTCCTGTATAATATTGTTAATTTTTAGTGAGCAGTGCACGAAAATTTCATTTGTCTATCGCAGCAATTTTTATCTTGTATCAACAATGGGAAATGCTAGCACACTACCTATATAGTAAGTCTATTTGTATTCTTTCAGAACCATCAACTGCCTGATCAAGATCATGACTTCCCGCTTCACGGCAAAAGCTCTACGTCCAGGGTCTAAGGAAGTGGAGTTCTTGAAGGAATTTCTTCAGTTTTTGTTTTCTTGGGAGTCCCATGTAAAACAAAGTGGGAGGATTTTTGAGCGACTCCACAGCAGATGGCCTTAGGGTCACAATATCCAGCACTTTAGCTCTCTTGGAAAACTTCACCGCACACGGCTTCAGATACATCATGACATCTACGTTGTCTCTTTCGTAGTTTACGCCGGAGAGGAACTCAAGCAGAGAATGCATGGGCGCCGTGAGGCAGTTTCCATGGCAACTTGTGCGCACGCTGCGACGTGGCAGCTTCGCATAGGTCCACGTCACAGCGTCCTGGGTTGTTGCTATGAGAATCAGAGTGCGGCACCCATTTTTGCCGCTCATGTGTTCTCTGCTTCAGAGTTGCCACAGAGTGCAGTAAGCCAGTTTGGTGGGTAATGAGGAAGTTGGGCGACCACAAGGGCGACGAACATGAACAGATTCCCACGCACTGTCAAACCTCGCTTATTAAATATCTGGGAATGGCCACCGAGAAAAGCTTTACAATGCAGCCAGTCGCCGTTTTTTAGGGCTTGCTTTACGTTGTAAGCTTTCTAGGTGAGAATGCAGTCTTACCAGAAGGCTCTGGTCCCGCACAGGTTGCTTGCTTTGATTTCAGTTACTGATGAGCTATAAAATAAGGCACACACCTGCCCGACATGAAATCAATTGCACACGTTTTATTTAAACCACATCCAATGGAAGACACCTGTTTAGCAATGTGCGAACTCTTCAACTAGGAAAGTTAAACATGAGACAAAGCACTGCGGCAAGGGTAGTCTCAAATGAGGAGGCCAAGCACCACACACACAAGAAACTCTAGAACACACACAAAGTAACAAAATAAAGGTCAACTGATAGTAGATTACCTATATTTTGTTTTGTTTTTTTCAATGCAGTCTTATACATTATTATTCAATTTTATGAAGCATCTTGGAAGCACCAACCGGCAAATCATTTCAGCCCCAAACGATAGGCTGTCTCCTATTATAAAATGATACTCATAACAAAGTTGGACAAACAAGCTATAATGTTGACATAAATGCAAACAGCGCAGATAATGAGTTTTTTCTTCTTCTTACATTAGTTCTTCTAAAGGAGTAACAATAGGAATAAAGGCTATGCATTGATATCGTTTTTCTTGAGAAGTGCCTTGAGTAATTGTGTATATGCATGTGATCAGAGTGACAAGGAATCCAATGCCGTTTCCCTTCCTAACCACACCACACACACAAGATGTAAGTACTGATGGTCTGTTGTGACACAGATAAAAGGAACAAAAACGTCGGACAACATTCCTTTGGGGATTAGCTAACATACGCAAATTTGTTCACACTTCGGTCTCCTTGACATTAGTTGAGCGATTGCTTGTTTCAATCAACGGCAGAACATGGTGACCTCGCGCATGAAATGTCTCGACGATGGGCATTTGTTACTTTCTGAAACAAATACAAAGCAAGTTAAGAGGTGGGGCAACCTTGTCTGCTGTACTAAACCTCAAAGATCCAGACAGACACTACACAAGAACCATACAGTCCAAACCATTAGCAAAACTGGGGGAAGAGCTCTCTAGCACAAACTAGGCTTTGACACCAAGTTCACAATGCAGTCACCCTGGTGAAAGGCTCACGGAAGACTATGTTTACAAGTGGGGACACTTTTATCGAAACCTTGCGGGGGTATCACTGCCCAGTAGTGCTTAGTGTTGTGGGCTCTTGCTCTTGTATAGACTCCAAATGCAACACTGGCTCGTGCTATTGTTCCTCAATTCCATACAAATTAATTGTATGAAAAAGTTTGTCCATCCAACAGGCCGCACACAACTAAAAAGGATTTGCAGCTTGGCTATCAATATAGTAGCTCGCACCGAGTCCCTGCAATGACTACATGCTACCCCAAAACAAAGCAACAAGCACACTTCATAAATGTAACCTTCCAGATGTTTTCCTTTGCGGTCCAAACATACTCACAACCAATGCAATCTTTGTAATGCACGAGCCTGTAGATGATAAAAATTAAATGCACCCAAAAAATTTATAATTTGCCTGGTTTAACAGAACTAACTGGTTAAACAGACTATTCTGCCACAAGCAATTCCACTAAAAAGTGCCATATAACAAAACAAAAAAATATCTTAGTATGTCACAATTTTTTATTGACAAACAAACTATTCATTCCTGGTCTTCTTTCTGAACACTTTCAGTGATCAAAGCGGCATTTGACCTTTTGTCGCAGGTTCTGTAGCAGGCAAAATATTGGTTTGGGGCAGCCACTAACGCTTTTGGAGCAGATGCCAACATCTGTTAGCACATCACTTGAGAATGAAAAAGTGATTGCATCTCTAAATGAGTTCAATAATGATAGTGATCAAGGGTTCCTCTTTAATACTTGAGAATATTACTTATCACCATTTGTGATAAGCATAGATAAACATAAAAGGAACACACTAATGTTAAATCAGAGAAGGTTTCATTTACAATGGGCATTAAAATATGGTGGAAAAGTGAATCATAGCGCATTGGGATAAATCCTCTCTCCCTTCTTCATTTTACACTTGGCAGTTTGTCTAGCCTGTAAACATAATTTTTTTTAATGCCAGCAAGAACCAGCATATACACGTCTACCAATAAAAACGCGTCTGATAGGTTTAATGAACCAAAAAACTCAAGACTAATACTATAAACTGCAAAAACAAACACCCTGACCCAAAAATAGTATAAAAGGCTACATATGTGCTTTAAAGGTGACACTGCTTTTTAGCGGCGTAGAACCAGAGTTACGTCAAAGTTCGCTGCTCTTTCGATCGACAGCTGCATGGAAACTACCGTGACTATCGTATTTATTCAAATATATATATATAGACTCGTGTTTTCTTATCTTTTTTTAAATTAGCGATTAACTTACAATTAGGACAAAGAAGGTCGACCCGTAATAATTCTGAGCACAATTTGCGTGCCTATCGCGCTAAGCCAGGCGCTCCCCCAGGTCAGCCGCAGCTCCTAGCACTCCGGTGCAAAGCGGTGAAGCTCGACGCGCGCACTCTAGTGAGAGGCGGTGAAGGTTGAGGCGAGCGACGCAAGTGCCACGGTACTCTGCAGCCACGGAACGAAGGCATGTAGCAGACATGATAATCAAGCGATCTTATCAGGAGTACAAGACCCTTGTTCTGTCTTATCACAAAAGCTGCAATCGGCAATCCTACAATTTTGCAAAATTTTCTTGGGGACTCTTAGTTCCTGACGTCGACGACATTGTCTGGAAATTTAGTCGATGTCGACGATCAAATCAATCCAGAGCGGTTGACGCCCAGCATCAATGGCTCTGGTCAGTTGATTCGCAGCATCAAAGCGCAACATCATGACATTCGTCATCTCCCTGTACGTGTTCTTTCATCGGTTAAACCAATCAAATGCAGCGAATGTACTGTGACTTGTGCTTTTAGCATGTGTGCTTGTGGTAGTATGTGTTCGAGCCTTCGGCTGTACTCTGACGTAAGATGAAACAAACTATACATGTAAACGCTGTGAAATTAATATTTTTTAAATGTTTCTTTCCTTCTACTTCTCTAAATAGTAGTCGACCAATAATAATATTTTTTTGTTGTTGCTTTAAGCCTATCTTGGCGCAAGTGTGGCGCAATTCTTAGCAAAAATGGCATTTTGGCGCAGGATGTAGCAGACTTCCCATCATGGCGCAATTTGGCGCAAATGGCGCAGCACTTCCATCACTGCACTTTTCATAAACTGTACATTTCTAATATACTGAAATTGCCGAACGATGCTGAGAAAAGAATGTCGCGGAGAATTATTCAAGACACTCTAAAACGAGGTGGAAGCACTTCCAGATTACGGAAGTCACAACCATACAATGCCATCCCACGGAAATCACATTGTGGTGGATTCCTCCAGTGACCGGATTCTTCAACCCACACTGCCGTCGTCCAGCTCAAATAATTCGGAACGAGGTGGTGTCGACGAAACGGGAGCTTGAAACGAAGTCAGAGGCTGAAGCCTGACGCATCATTCGTTGCCGAAATCCATTGGAGTCGAACGGCGTTGCGTGCTAAAGCAAGAATGAAAGAATATACCATCTGTACACATAAATGGAGTTTTCTTGTCTTTCCCCAAAGGGGAACAATGAAGTCGTCCACGATATACACTAACTGCAGATGCCCGTGTCGAAGCGACATGCCAATCGCGCTGTCAAAGCAGGAGCAAGGCAGGACTTCCCAGGTGGAGCTATGGAGCAATGCAAGAGCAAGCCAGCAGTCTGTACTTCCTGAATCATCGCAAGCAAGCCTTTCGTGCCTGGCATTGCAGAAAGAAGGGCAGGCAGTTAACATGCAGTGGTTCTTTCCATTCAATGCCTGCAATCTTCAGGACAGCAGCAAGCATATAATGCTGGCAGGGATGTGCAAACAATTCACAATTAGCAGGCACAAACTTTGAGGGCAAAGAGTGTAACCTTCTGCCATGAGCCAAACAGTTAGCATTTGCATCGCAGACATACATACAAAAGATCAAGAGAAGTTGAAGCACTCGACAGTAATGGAAAAACTCGGGAGTCTGCATAAAGCAATGTCCAAACGTCTAACGCAACAAAAATAACCTTGTATATGTGAATGTACTAAACATAGAATTTTTGTTGCATGCGAAAAGTAGCAATGAAAAAAATGGTGCATTCATGCTCAATCGTTTCAGGCAAACTACCGGTACCCAATGCAACGTCTTGAGGCTTCCATAATCAGTCCACAAGTGCACTAAATGGTTGCATGCCAAGGAAGCTAAAACACAAAGTGGTACTATTGAGTGACCAGTGATGCGATTGGCCCGAGTCATTTTAGAGCACCTTCTGGAGCAGCAAAAACTTTTGGAGCATAAGCACACATTTCATTAATACTAATGTGAATATCATGTTAAGGTTTATGTGTTTATGCCTACTTTGCCTTCCTGCTTCTGTGCAGCCTTTTGATGGCATTAACAGCACGAAAGGTTTGATTCCCTAGCTACGTAGCAGTTTAATTGCACTTAGAAGCACAAGACACGGTAAAAAGACAGTGATTGACGAAGGGCAGTACAAACTTTTGTGCATAGTTATTTTATGTATGAAATCAAACATAAACCAAATAGTGTGTTATGCTGAAATGATGTTTAAATATAAAAATTTCAAGCACCCAAATCAATGTTTTCTTTAAGTTCTAAATGTTATTATAAAATAACAGTTCTTAATTTAGATAGAAAACAAAGCTTCTGTCATTTGATTATGAACATCAATGACATTTTATAAGCAGAACTTTACGATAACAAAGATCAGCATTTAAATAAAAAATGTTTCTTAAAACAAAATTCTGCCGAGCTTGTTTAGATTATTTCCAGGCTTGCATTTAGTTTTAATTTACTGTATTCACTGTGCCATCGAACGGATGGAACTTGTTTAAAGGTAAGAACTAAACGAGAGTTGACATAAAGAATAGCATATAGAGCAGTCGCTAACAGTTCTCTCGCAATACTCAAGTTTCCCTGATGACTCGCATGTGAAAAAGATATTGTCAGAATATCGCAGTCTACCATATAAACTAACCACAGTTAAGAACGGGTATGTGCACGTCCCATTTATGGCAACCACGTTAGCGTCAATTTGGCCATATTTCTCGCTTTACAACTTCAAAGCCACACAAATATTGCATTATGTTTTTGCAGATTCTGTTAGTACAGCTGCAACGGAAAAAGAATAGCACAAGTGACCGATGACCGGAGCGGCAAAATCGCGACACGCGGCGCTCTTGTTCCCAAGCGTGCCGATAGCGAGAGTGCCAGTCACGTTAAATATCTCAACGCGGGGGTGGCCGGCAGAAAATTGAGGGATAAGATAGCTGTTAAAATGAGGGCTTCAGGATGGGCTGTTTTCTGCCGGTCACCCCCACGTTGAGACATGGAACGTGACTGGCACTCTCGCTATCGGCGCGCTCGGGAACAATAGCGCCGCGTGTCGCGATTTTGCCGCTCCGGTCGTCGGTCACTTGTGCTACTCTTTTTCCGTTGCAGCTGTACATATTGTAAACATTAATTTCGGAGAATTTAAAGAATATTAAAGATCACTTTTTGATTATAATGCAATTAAATGCAAAGGTGCAAGCGAGCTGGGCAATAATGATGAAAATAATCCCTGGAGAAGGGGAACAAGGGGGAGAAAGGACCAGGCGGATTTTTTCGGTCGCGCACCAGTCACTTAGCTGTGTTTGGAGATTTGTGTTTGTCCTTTGTCCCCCTTGTTCCCCTTCTCCAGGGATTATTTTCATCATTATTGTCCAGCTCGCTTGCACCTTTGCATTTAATTGCATTATAATCATAACCTTAAATTGCAAGCTTCACCCTTCTTGGTGTTAGACTGGTGGCAGCTGATAAAACCCGTTTGCTCTACTGACGTCTAACCCCTGGTTAGCTCAGTTGGTAGAGCGCTCCACCTGTAATGGAGAGGTCCCGGGTTCGATACCCGGACCAGGCGGATTTTTTCGGTCGCGCACCAGTCACTTAGCTGTGTTTGGAGCTTTGTGTTTGTCCCCCTTGTTCCCCTTCTCCAGGGATTATTTTCATCAGATCACTTTTTGTTTTTTTGAAGGTTTTCAAAATAATGCATCTTTAGTTAAATGCTCCTGTATGAACAATTCTTTTAAATTTCTCCCACTAACCAGGACCACAATATTTCATGCAAAGATGAACTATATACATGGCAACACACTGGAAAACTTTGAAGACCTTAGCTTTTATAGATGTGGAGAAAAAAAACTAATCCAGAGGGTTATTGCGCAATGTGCCGTGTTTGCAATTTTGCTTCTCAAAATAACGACCCTAATACTCGGTGATTAATACTTTTTGTCAATTCTTCCTATGCCTAATTTGTCAATAAATATTCTTAGACCTGTAGCCAGAGCAGTTTTTTGGGGGAAGCTGCCCGAAATGCCAACTATGCGCGATACGCAAAACGCGCGCGTGACTGAGAGGGTGCTTACAAACTTTTTTCACAAAGACAAATTTCTTTTTTTTAGACAAGGATTGGTTTTATTTTTTTGGGCATGGAGCCAGCAAAATATTTTTTTTTTTTATCAAAAATAAAAATGGTCATCAAACATGGTTGTTCGATCTCATCTAAAAGCGCCCTGCAAAGATTGCCTTTTTTTTTTTTCTATTATGATAGTAGATTGCATTCTCATTGTAAGCAAGATGGTTAGCCCACTTAGAAATGCAAGTATGGGTGCGACCATTTCTACTTAAACCTTAGATCGTTGTAGTTTCTGAAGTACAGTAGCGGACGATGTGAAAAAGCCCAGGTGAGCGTGTGTCTCTGAAGGCCTCCAGTGCTATCTAACGGAAAAAAGCAGAGCTATTACTGAGGCTTTTGTGTGCACAAATGAAATTTCAGCGGCTTTTCGATTTTTGTCGTTTCTCCCCACTTGGTCAACAAACGATTACCGAGTCAACACCAATTTTGGTGTTGTTTTTGGATCAAGCTTGTGGCGTTCCAATACAAAGGACGACAGCGAGGAATCGTAGAGTTGACTGCAGTGTTTGTGCGTTGCATGATAAGATCGTGGGATAAAAGCAATGAGCGGTTTTTAGTTTATTTTATATACAGTACCAAATTTACTCACATAATGAACACACTCGTATAATGAACACCCCCCCCCACCCAACGGGTACCCACATTTTGACTTTTTAATGTGAAACCATTAACTGTCCCACAGAGTGAGCCGCGCCAAGCGGCACCTTTAATCCTTTCTCCAAGTGAAGCCAGCTCCCAGCTATGAAACCAAGCGAAAAGCTAGCCAACGGCACCTAAATTCCCCGATCCCAAAGGAGCGGAGTAAAGCTGATGGTTTTCGGCTTCGGTCCCATTGGCTAACGCGCATCGACGAGGCTCCCATTGGCCGCTGCGCGTCAGTTTCAATGACCGCTCACCCCATGGCGTTGCATGTCCATCAGCGCGCCGATAACACGGAGCGTCCAAGGTCAGCGCGCCCAGGACAGCGCGCGCGCTGACCGGCGGCGAAAGGTATGCAGCAGACGAAATAAGGGAGCGGACGGAGCGGATTGCATGCTTTCGCATTCACATCCGTGGCAGGAGCAACAACGGGAACGTCCACATCGACAAGCGCGATAAATCAAAGTTACCCTCGGTGGCTTTGTAGAGATCGTTGCAGCTATGGAAATCGTGCGTCAACTCGGCAAGTATGCTCACGAGAGAAAATTTGAAGTGTGCGAAGCAGTTGGTGATCTTTCATCTTCAGGTCGCGGGCGCGCTTTCTCCTGCATCAGAAACTTTTTGAAGCCGTCCAATATGCCTTGCTTGTTCTGCAAAACGGAGGACAGTGTGGAACAGCCGATGCCGGAATGTGGAATTCTTTGGTGATTTCGGACTTGGGCCGGCCATTTTTCTCAACCTCAAGTGACTTTCAGGTCAGGGGCGGACGCAGGTATTTCTTGAGGGGGGGGGGTCAGGTGTTGGTCAGCGTATCATATGTTTAAGAACCCCCTGCCCCTTTCCCGTTTCCAGGCCCTAAATTTTTACACATGCAGAATTCAAGAGGGAGGTCAAGACATCCGGACCCCCCCTCTGAATCTGCCCCTGCTTTCGGTAAGCACTCCCAATCTCCCATACGATGCACGTGTGCGCCTAGTACGCTGCAGGCACGCGCGTCGGGGGCTCCCTGAGGGATGATCTCTCCCGTGCCCCATCGCTCCCCTGACCCGATTCCGACAGGAGTCGGACAGCGTCGGCAGCAAGTGCCTCAAGTAGTGTCGGAACGTTGATGCTGCTCCCTGCCCGCGTCCTCGCATCAGCATCGGAAGCGGGGCTCTGCCAGCTCTGTGCGCTCTGTCCTTCGTTACTCATTTACTCCGTTTTCCCAGTTTGCCGTTTGCCTCGGTGGAGAAGGGGGAGGGAATGCAAGGGTCTCCTGTGCGCCTCTGTGTAGGCTTGCATGCTTTTGGCGTTGCAGCCTTCGTGGTAAGTGTGGTCGGCCGCTGATACACTTTGAATAATACAATTAAAAATGCGTGCATTTCGGTCGGGACCACGTTGAACTTCGATAAAAGGGATAATTCAAATAAAGTGATTTTGTTATAGCGAGGAATTACTGTAGCTGAACCGAAAGAAGAAATGCAGACTTCCAACAAATAGAAGTGCTCGTCAAAAAAAAAAAAAAAAGAAACACTTATTGTCTTTCTTCCGCAGACTTATAAAAGGCCCGAAAAGTGATCGCTCAACTTGATAACCCGGTGATCTCAGCCGCGCCTGATTTTGCCTTTTGTCGAGGAACCTCTAAATGGGTGCTCAAATCAGCATTAACTCAGCGACAGCTGGTCAAGTGGGGAGTGACGACAGAAATAGACCCTTTGCAAAAATCCCCAATACCTGCACGCGCCGAATAATGGGAGTCCTCGGTACGCCCCTCCCATCATCTTTCTCTGCCGCTACCCACATCGCATATGCGAGCAGGTGCAGATTACCAAGGCAACAAAGCTCAAGAAGCCGAGAGCCGAGTCGGATGAGCAACGATCGCACGGAAATGGGAGAGAGCGTTCCGCGCTGGCTATTTTGCAAGGCTGCCCCTCTCATCCCTCTCCTTTGAACCGGTTCCGCCGTCTGCTGCACCAACGCTTTGTCAAACCTAGTCGAACCGTGCCAGGGTTGCGATTCAAAATAAGTGTATTCGATGCACTGCAAGACGTGAAGGTAAGTTATGACGAATAACGCATTAAAATAAGTGAATAACTTCACCTGTCGCAATGAGTTTACGCTGCCAGATATGGTACGCCGCCAACGATGCACGACATTCTGGCAGATGATGGATGGCTGCGATGGCTGCGATGGCTGCTGGCAGTACAGTCAAACCCGTTTATAACGAACAGCAGGAAACGCTTCGATCAGTTCGATATAGCAAGTAATTCGATATAGCAAAATTCATCTACAACGAAGTTCAACAATGCGTTCGCTGTAAGCAGAGTTTGTTCTTTTAGCTTATCTCCCCTTCTGAATTGCTTCTCTTCGTGGGCAACCGTTTTAGGATGAAAAGATTTTTTTTTCTGTGCGTGCGTGCAGAGTGTATTTTTTAACCCTTCTGAATCGCTTCTTTTCGCTCAATTTAGCTTGCAACTTGAGCGTTTGGGATTTTCTTTCTTTCGTACTTTTTTTTTTGGTGGGGGGAGGGGGGAGGGACAGGCTAAAAGGCGATTGTTTGAGCGTTTTTGGAAGCTTTTCCGGGGGGAAAAAGTTCGATATAGACAATATGTTGTTCGTTATAAAAAGTACTTTTTACATGCATTTTTATTTAAATTTTCCGTGAGTTCGATATCGACAATAATTCGCTGTACATGGGTTCGTTCTAAACGGGTTTCACTGTAGCTGCCGCGACTCGTGCGCAGTCGCAGAGGCGCAAGGGGAAAGCGCGTGATCTGTACCGAGGGTTCCCAAAATTCCCTGCCGTCGTAGCGCCATACATCTTGCAACAGGTCTATTGAACAGCCGCTGAAGCCTTGATAATGGTCGAGCTTTTTTTAACGGTAGTGCTGCAGACCTTTTAAGCCACACGCTCACCTGGGCGTTTTTGCATCATCCGCAACTGTACTTGGTAGGTGATGAGAGTTTGGTAACCCAAACCAAATGACCATTGCAATTTGTGGGAACTCCTGCATCTAGCTTTCTTTCACTGGCAACTGAACCAAAGAACAAGAAATGTCAGAGCAAAAAAGATTGGGCTTAGAGCCTACCTGCTTGACCATTAGGTTTGCAACGTCAGGATCCAGAGAAGGAAAATCAGGAGGCATTTCAGTGGCATATGGCGAGCGAGCACAACCGAGAAGGAAATCCCGAGAATAGTTCTGTTTGGCAGCAGCCGACGGTGGCGGGTCAGCAGCCACCACAGAAGCGGCGGCAGGCACTTGCGTATGGTCAACCTGAAGGGGAGATGCCAAATAACGGTGTCACTGAGAAAATGTTGCAGGCCACTTAGCAAGTCGAGTCCCACCTTGGGAGCCACGTCCGGCATGTACCCGGGAACCTTAGACTGCCTGGATACTGGAAGAGGCTCTGCTACAGATTCTTTGAAACAACACATGCACACAGATGCTCAGGATGCAACCATCGCAACTTCTTACTAAAAAAAAAAAAACTGCAGAAGCACTTCATTCTTTTTTTACAAAATAGTTCACTCTTTGGAGGCTGTCATTGGCTACAATGGTTTTGTGTTTTTGGACAAATAAAAAAATACTTTAAATGCAAGAAAACAAATGTTCCAACATTTCGAATTTATCTGAAGAATGCCTCATTTCGGCAAGCTTTCTTGGCTCTGTTATCTACCTTTGCACTGCAATCTGATGTGCATTACATGACAAAGTCTGGGGGCTGCTTTGGATGACAAGCATGCACCCAATGCGAGTCCATTAAATGGGCTATCGCGTCTTGCTTTACCGCAACAAGCAATGGCTTCTTAATTGCCAATTTAAGATGCCAAGTAATTGCTACTGGCACCTGCAGCTTCTACCTCCCTCCAAATAAAAAAAATTGACTGCATCTCCACATAGTGAATGATGTTGATTGGGGTGAAGCTCTGGTGGTGCTTGTCTGCGTAGATGCTGAGCCGCAGCATGCCGAGCCTTTCGTTCGTTTTCATCCATGTCAGAAAGAGAATGTGTGGTATGGAACGTGGTTATATACGCATTTGAGCATTTGACCGCAGCGCCCTCTCGTCTATGAACGTTGAGCCAATGCATGCAAAGTTTAACGCGATTATATACGCATTTGACCGCAGCGTCCTCTCCTGTATAGACGTTGAGCAGCTACATGCAACGTTTCATCCATGACATCCCCAGCTCTCGAGTTACTACCATATCTCAAAGGCCCTACTCGTGCCGCAGTCGTGGCCGAGTGGTTAAGGCGATGGACTAGAAATCCATTTGGGTCTCCCCGCACAGGTTCAAATCCTGTCAACTGCGCAAACATATTTTTTCATTTTTTTTTTCTTTTTCCTACACGAGCACCTGACCACGTGCTCGTGAGCACGGGAGCTCACGAGCAGGAGCACGAGCACCGGACGCCGGACGCCAGACGGACATACGGACATGGCTAGCCCCTAAGGAGCTTCGCTCCTAAAAATGGCAAATTGCAATGGAACCAATAATCGTGGAAAATAAATCCTCTCGCAGAAGTCCCCCCCCCCCCATGAAACGGAAGCTGGCACTGGGAAACCAGGCAGTCCTGGTCCCTCGTGTATTTGGTGTTACTGGAATGCCATTATGAATTTCTTGCCCAGCGTCCAATGCTGCAGGTGGCTACTGGCTGCATAAAGTTTCATTTTTACTATTCAGCAACTTTAAATGCTTGCAGCCCCAATGTAGCAGCTCTCTTATTTGACCACCGATGACTCGATTGATCATCATACATGGCCAACAGATAACCCTGGTCTCATTCATTTCTTTAAGGAGGTTCTGTCAATGGCATATGTCGACACACATGTGACCTTTTTCTGGGATTTAATTTTTCATTACACTGATCATGTGCGATGAGTACACACTAAGTACCAGAAGGCTACAAATTTGAGAAAACACGAACTAGAAGCAAAAAAGAAAATGCTTACTCATCTGTGCTGGAAGGCTTTTTGCAATGCTGGTGGACTTTACAACATGCTTTGGGGAAGGTGTCACACCCTTGTCCTAACGTGAAAAGGACAAACTATTTAATTTGTTAATTTATCCATGAACATTTCAGCCTGCTTGACTTTAAAAAACCACAGCCACTAACACAATGAAAATGAACTGCCCAAAGGAGGATAACCTTTCAGATAAGCACCTCATAGGGTGTCATTTTACCTTTAAATATTTAGGTGTGCAGAATCTGAACTCTATGAACAAAATGCCATCACGCAAAACACTGAGCATGTGCTTAACTATTGGTGCATGAGGTCACATTTTTCTCTGCCTAAAGAACCGAAACTGGCCAGAATAGAGTATGCATAGAGTAAAACTCAAACCAGCATCCCTTTGCAAATAAAAAAATTGACTGCATCTCCACATCGTGAATGATGTTGATTGGGGTGAAGCTCTGGTGGTGCTTGTCTGCGTAGATGCTGAGCCGCAGCATGCCGAGCCTTTCGTTCGTTTTCATCCATGTCAGAAAGAGAATGTGTGGTATGGAACGTGGTATATACGCATTTGAGCATTTGACCGCAGCGCCCTATCGTCTATGAACGTTGAGCCAATGCATGCAAAGTTTAACGCGATTATCTACGCATTTGACCGCAGCGTCCTCTCCTGTATAGACGTTGAGCAGCTACATGCAACGTTTCATCCATGACATCCCCAGCTCTCGAGTTACTACCATATCTCAAAGGCCCTACTCGTGCCGCAGTCGTGGCGAGTGGTTAAGGCGATGGACTAGAAATCCATTTGGGTCTCCCCGCACAGGTTCAAATCCTGTCAACTGCGCAAACATATTTTTTCATTTTTTTTTTTTTTCTTTTTCCTACACGAGCACCTGACCACGTGCTCGTGAGCAAGGGAGCTCACGAGCAGGAGCACGAGCACCGGACGCCGGACGCCAGACGGACATACGGACATGGCTAGCCCCTAAGGAGCTTCGCTCCTAAAATGGCAAATGCAATGGAACCAATAATCGTGGAAAATAAATCCTCTCGCAGAAGTCCCCCCCCCCCCCATGAAACGGAAGCTGGCACTGGGAAACCAGGCAGTCCTGGTCCCTCGTGTATTTGGTGTTACTGGAATGCCATTATGAATTTCTTGCCCAGCGTCCAATGCTGCAGGTGGCTACTGGCTGCATAAAGTTTTCATTTTTACTATTCAGCAACTTTAAATGCTTGCAGCCCCAATGTAGCAGCTCTCTTATTTGACCACCGATGAACTCGATTGAATCAATCATACATGGCCAACAGATAACCCTGGTCTCATTCATTTCTTTAAGGAGGTTCTGTCAATGGCATATGTCGACACACATGTGACCTTTTTCTGGGATTTAATTTTTCATTACACTGATCATGTGCGATGAGTACACACTAAGTACCAGAAGGCTACAAATTTGAGAAAACACGAACTAGAAGCAAAAAAGAAAATGCTTACTCATCTGTGCTGGAAGGCTTTTTGCAATGCTGGTGGACTTTACAACATGCTTTGGGGAAGGTGTCCACACCCTTGTCCTAACGTGAAAAGGACAAACTATTTAATTTGTTAATTTATCCATGAACATTTCAGCCTGCTTGACTTTAAAAAACCACAGCCACTAACACAATGAAAATGAACTGCCCAAAGGAGGATAACCTTTCAGATAAGCACCTCATAGGGTGTCATTTCACCTTTAAATATTTAGGTGTGCAGAATCTGAACTCTATGAACAAAATGCCATAGCAAAACACTGAGCATGTGCTAACTATTGTGCATGAGTCACATTTTTCTCTGCCTAAATACCGAAACTGGCCAGAATAGAGTATGCATAGATAAAACTCAAACCAGCATCCGCCTCTATGTTTGATGCAATCTCCTGCCAATTTTGGGTGTTTTACTGTATTTCTTTGCAATACACACAACATAAAAATCATCCAATGAGAAAGTATTAAATACAGGTTCTTTCATTTTAAATTTATTTTGCATAATGGACATCCTTGCAAGCCACTGCAGTGAAGGGCAACATTAGCTGAGAAAACTATGTAGCACAACTTATTAAGCCTACATAGAATAATACCATGCAGCAAAACATAAAGATATGTCAGAAGCGAAGCAGGTAATGGATAAGTAGTAGTTGCCGACCAATTTTTCGGATGCCGATAATTCGGACCTAAAGGAGGAACTGTGACCTACTCGATAAAAATAGTGCATATTCACGACCAATGTTTCGGGCAGCTTGAAATACGAAAGTTCATTTTTCGGACAAAATCGGCACGAGCGATCAGCGGGAAACACCCCCGAGAAGCGGCCATTTTGGATTCTATGTTGGCTGCACAAGTCCTTCTGCTAAATGATGCTGTACGTCTTTTTTTTTTCTCCAGCTGCGAGTCATTATCATCATCATTGTCGTTCTCATTTTGCTTCGTTCATTCGCCATTGCAGTCATGGACTTGCGCCTCTCATCTCGATCTCGTCTCGGTGATTTGTGTTTTCAGACTACGCTGGCTTGGACGTCATTACCGATGCCGCCGCGATGTGTCGATAAGAAGCGCAGAAAGTACTCGACCATAATGCTAGAAAAGAAGGCAGCGATTCTCAAGCTAACAGAAAGTTGCTAAACGGAAACGGAGGCGTAACCTAAAACATGGCGCGCCGGCGTAACCTGAAGCAAGGCACTATTTACGACTTTTTTAAGCCCGCTTAGACGTAATAAAGGCAAGTTTTTTTTATCTGCTGATTTTTCAGACTGCCCTATTATTCTGGCATTTTTTCAGTCTCTCTAAAGTTCGAAAAATCGGTCGGTGACTGTATTTGCATTGTATGAAACTTTTGTTGTGTTGGGAAGGCCACTCCAATCCTTTATCATATTCCTGACATAAAAATATTAAATACGACCTGGAATCCTTTGATGATCTAAACTCCTGCATTTACCAAACCATTAGGATCAGTAAGAGTAGATCAGAGCATAGGACTTCATGCTGGTGCTTCCTATTCTCTGTTTCACCTTACTTTAGCCGCACAAGAAGTATGAAGTGCCGAATTGACTGGGATGGCTCCTAGTGTCCGCTGCGGCCCCACGCAAGGTGAAACGGACTGTTTGACTACACAGGGTGAAAAAAAAACTGCACAGGATAACGGGTTTGGCGGGCCCCTTTTGCAAGACGGGAATTGAGAAGGAATAGAATGCCTTTAGTGCTTCGAAAGAATTTTGAACAAAAAGCTGCCCTAAGTAAGAACATGCACGAGAAATCAAGACGTGGACCAATATTCGTACAGAACCCTGGAATCTAGGAATAAGAGCAAAAGCTTGCCGATGAATCCAGATCACCACTGTCATCCTTGAATGTCTCTTCATCGCTGGAACTACTGGCTTGACTACTGGCAGGACCACTGCGCCTCCTCGAAGCTCTAATAAACAGAAAGCAATTGAGCGGCTGAATCCTCGCAAGACACAGGTGTCTTAGCATAGCAGGATGAAGCACAAACTGAAGCATACATTGTACGAGTGTGGGAAGAAAAGAACACACGTCTGAACCTGCTGACGGTCTGCATCACACAACTTTTCTTTTATTAGTATTGTTCTCTGCCACTATGCTTTCTGGTGCGTTGGTGGTGCTAACAGAGTCTTAACATTCCTCCCCCCTTTAAAGTGTTCGCTCATTGCTCATGGGGAGTAACGCTGAATGGGCCGTCTGTCTCTTGCACTACGTCTTGGAGCAACGGGACTCGGTTCAACCATGGTTGGATTCCCTGGAGGGTATGTTTCCTCTGTTGATGTAGACTGCTCCTCGGGACGAGCCTGGCTCTGTGAAGTCGGCTCCGTCGGTTGAAGCACAGAAGACTGATCCTGAGGATGGGTCTCTGGCTGCGGTGGCTGTTGCATGGTGTTTGGTTGAAGATGGTCACCATGCCAATGCCAAGATGTTCCGTCTGGAGGTTTGAGCCAAAAGAGCTCTCAATCTGTCAATCCTCCATTACATTTTTCGTTGGAATATTGCTGGAGCAGAAGAAACTCCAAACGGAAGTCTTGTATACTGGAAGAGACCCATGTGGGTGTTGGTGGTCACGAACTTGCGACACTCTTCAACCAGGGGCACTTGCTGGTGCGCATCTCGCATATCCAGCTTTGTGAACTTGGTTCCCCCTGACAAAACAACCCACAGTTCTTTGACGCGTGGAACTGGATAGGTTTCTAGAAGAGACACAGGATTGACTGTTACTTTGAAGTCCCCACATATCTGCACTCGACCACCCTTCTTTTGAACAGGAACGATGGGAGCTGCCCAGTCAGATGTCTTCACTGGCTCAATGACACCCTCACGTTGTAGTCTCAGGAGCTCTTGGGTGACTATCACGTAATGTAAATGGCAGTGGACGGGGCTTGCAGAATTTGGGCGGAGCCTGTGGAGTCGAGGATTTTCGCAGAAATCCCCTTGAAGGTGCCCAAACCTTCTTCAAAAACTGTAGAATACTGACCTATGAGGTCTGCAACATTAGAAAGGTTGTTCACTGGCTCAAGTCCTTTGAGGCTCAGGCCCAAAGCTTGAAACCGGTTGCGACCAAGCAACGTAGGTGAAGTACCAGAGGTGATGAACAGTGGAAGAACTTCACTGTGACCTCGGTAACTGACAATGACATTTGCCTTGCCTTTGACTTGCTCGAGGCCTCCAGAAAATCCTCGCAGAAGGACGCTCGAAGAATCCAACTTGACACTGGGGAATTCTGGTTGAAACTTCTCTGCGGGCATCACCGAAACGCTCGCTCCGGTGTCTAGTTCCATGGAAATTGGTTTACCGAAGAGTTCAACGGTGACCAGAAAAGGTGGTACTGTCTATGCTATACCCAGGTGCCACATGTCGTAGGCGTCGGTTTCCACAACCTGACAAAGATCTTGCAGGGACATGTCGCCATGAAGTGTGTTCATCCGAGCAGATGGAGTTGACCTTGAATGACCCCGACGAGCTCGTCCGGAAGCTTTCGAATTGGGCGGGTTCCCACTCTTCTTCGAGTTGCACACAGCAGAAAGGTGCCCTCGCTTCTGACAGTAGTGACACATAGAATCGATGAGTCGGCACTGAGATGCCAGGTGGCTTTTGTCTCCGCAGCGATAACACGATGTGTCTTTCGCCGCTGCATTATCTTGTGCGTGGAAAGAATGCTTGTACTAGCTTGAGCTTGACAGAGCTCACCAGCATCTTTCTTTGCAGATTCCATGGCGCGTGCAGTTTGAACAGCAACCTCGAAGGTGAGGTTCAGAATTTCAAGAAGTCGAGTCTGAATCACGGCGTCGTTTATGCCGCAAACTATTCTGTCTCGTAGCATTTTCTCCAGCTCAGCACCGTAGTCACAGTGCTCCGATAAGCTCTTCAGTGCTGCAATGAAGTCACTGGCAGATTCAGTTTCGGAACGAACCCTTGAATTAAAGCGGAAGCGCTGAACCACGGAGGACGGCAAAGGGGCGTAATGCTTGCCGAGAATGGCCAGGATCTCGCTGAGGGTCTTGTCTTAGGTGCCTGCGGCTTCACCAGGTTTCGAAGCAAAGAGTAAGTCCTCGGGCTGCAGCAGCTCAGGAAAATGGATCTCCTCTTTGCAGCAGGAACACCGTTGACCAAGAAGAATTCGTGAAGTCGTTCCACGTATGCAGGCGATTCGTCGCCTCCCCACTCAAATGGTTCGGTCCTGCCAAACGTCGGCATGGTCCTCTTTTACCTCGTCGCCATTTTGTTAAGAGTGTGGGAAGAAAAGAACACACGTCTGAACCTGCTGACGGTCTGCATCACACTACTTCTTTTACTTTTATTAGCATTGTTCTCTGCCACTATGCTTTCTGGTGCGTTGGTGGAGCTAACAGACTCTTAACATTCCGGTGCATTGGTGGCACTAACAGATCTCTTAACATACATTACAGTGGAGAACAATCATGCTTTAATAATGTCCAAAGGGACTATATTAACAGAAGCAGAATGCTCGGCTACTGCGCTTCACTTTAAAACAATGGTGATGGTAAATTTCAGCAACTCACAACCCATGCCAGGACGTAGCTCTGCCCAAGTCAGACGCACTTCGGCTGTTGGAAAGGAGCCCCGGCTCAGGAGACACATAAGAGCTCCGGTTTGGTGGCGACAGCATATCCACCGTGACCTGAAGGGAGGCCAACAATAAGTCACTCAAGGGAAGCCCTTCGAAAGTTTGTGTAGAACCCTCTTACATTTGCTGTCAACCAACTGTCCACTGTTTCCAGCCTAGCGTGCACACCTCTTGTAGTTTGACAAGCATGGCTGCCATGCTTCCGTATGTACCCACTTTTATGGAATACACCCACTTCAATAAGCACTATTTAGTTCAAAAGGGGGCTATGCATAAAAACAAAAAGGCAAAAGTGTTGGCCGTCATCCCAGTGTAGAATTCATCTTTTAGAGCTTGGGCTTATTTATCCTAAGTATGTTATCCTAAGTAAGTAAGTAGTAAGCAAGTAACTAAGTAAGTAAGTTTATCCTAAGTAAGTTTAAAAACCCCATTCTGGCATGACCACGCACTAGTGGCTGTCATAGGAACTAAGACGTCTTCCAACAAATATTAATTTGTTCCAATAAAAATAAAAACTCTTAGTCTCTTAATACACTAATTATCAAAGTGGTGCTGAATTCCTACCCACTTCAACCCTCCTGTTGTTGTAAATGGAACTTTGGTTTAGGTTTGCAACACGAGAGCAAAGGCGGAGTACTTTAGCATATGAAAGAAAGCAGAAATGGCAGTCCTCAACTTTCTAATGCGCAACAGATATTTTATTACACTCTCGTAGCTACATTCTACAATTAACACTAGGAAACTACGTTTCCAAAGCTGAAATTGCCAGCGATGTTCATCCAGCTAGCATTTTCAAAAAAGTCGATGAGAGTCGCCTGCTTTGACATTGACACGACCACATCGGTTCAGAATTATCTAAACAAACACAACATGGTACACCATGGTGGACAGTAAACAAGAACTCCGATAAATTTAGCGATTAAAAAGAAAAAGATGCTTCTTTGGCCAGTTTTGACGCAACATTTGGGCTTGGGAGCAGGATGGCGCAGCGAAAGTGGAATGGCGCCAGAATGGCGCAGCTCTTCCGCCCTTGGGCAAAGCCAACAACAAAGGCACGAGCTGAAGATAAGCAGGACCACCAAAAAATGTGACCTCACTTCTGACAACATAAAACATGACAGCACTTGTTAAACAAGCTTAGTACATCATTCATTCAATAAACAAGCTTAATACATCACTCACTTGTTAATACATTACAAGCGCTACTAGAAAGCAACGAGATTGTTTGATGTACCTTGTTTGCACAGTCACATTGCCTGCCGAAGTACTTTTCCAGGACTAGTTTAGCTGTCTGAAAAGGGGAAACAAAACAGAGAACCAACTAAGCACTTCCAATCCATTCAGAAACAAACAAAGAGACCAGAAATGAAAAGTGCAAGTACCTCGACTAGGATTTCCTTGTGACCATTGATTCGAATTGTGTCCCTCCCGACGCTCACATTCCTCGTGTATTCCCTCATGCTGGCGTCGCCCATACTATAGCTGTGCACAAGGGAGGGCTTTGGGCCAGAGCTGGTCTGATTTTCCTTTGCAACCACCATCCCATAGTTTGGAGAGCCCTCATCACACACATCCTGCCAATGGAAATGTAACATGCTCTCAGCCTATGTCAGAGCAGCATTTGTGAATGCGAGTCGACTAACCCTGATGGGAGAGGCATTTCTGCGGATGGTATTTTCAATCAGATCTTTGGCCCTCCTAAAAGAAGACGGGTTGAGTGAAAAGCATAGAAGGCACAAGATGTACTTTTCAACAACTGGAATGCACATTACTGTCCCATCACTACACTCTCTCCAGATGCATGAAAGAGGCAGGAAATGTTAAAAGAACTGAAAACTCACAAAATATTGTTTTCATTGGCTCCAGTGATTTGCACAAGCCTGTCCCTCACACCAGGATTGACTGAAAGTTAGAAATGGCAAGTCAGATGCACAATGCACAAAGTGCCATCTCTAAACATCTTCTCAAGGTGTGGTCCACAACCTATGCAAGCCATCAACATGACACCAAAGCGCAAAAACCAATATAAATACAAATAATTAACTTCAACTGCGGTCGACATTCAATGCAGGAATAAAGCATTGCAAAATCAAAAACAAAACTGCTAGCAAATTTAGGAATAAGACCATGCAACACCAGCAGGTAACACAAACGTTAGAGCTTTCTTGAGAAAAATCACTGTAATCCCCAAATTTGATGTACGGGACCATTGCAAGAAAAGGAACCCCAATTACACTGGTTGCAACAACTAACCACACCAAATATTTTTTTTTGTTTTTTTTTTATGGTGTCGTAGCACCTTCGTTTCGCAATTGTTCCATACACTATAGGACTTAGAGTTTCCAATTAGGCCATTCAAGCAAACCAGTGTGTTATTAGCTTTCAGTAAACATTAAAATGAAAACAAGTTGACGAACCTGCAACAATCTGCTACACATACTCGGACAATAGATCACTGTCCACGCTTCAAACTATCGTGTAGTTTTGAGAAGCGGCGTGCGTGACAAAAGCAAGTAAATTTACCGCGCCCACTTCACGAGAACACTTGCAAGAACGACACTCATGCTTTCGCGTTCACATCTCATAAGAAGTGCTTAGGTGTACCTCGACCCTTTGTTTGTTACAAATATAGTTTAAGAGAAAAAAAATAATAGTAATGTTTTAGGGGGTCACAAATATTGCTCCATGGCTGAGCCACCAAAAATTGGGATTGAAAGTTGTCCTACAATATTTTCAATACAACTCAACTTTGAAGATATATTTTGAATGACAGAATAGCGATAGCATTCTGGAATCATGCAGCCACTATGAGAGGTAAATTCCCAGCTCAAAAGGACTTGACACAATAGGCAGATAGTAAGATGAAGCTGGCAAAGCTTACACAATACTTTGAAGTAACAGGCAGCCCTTTAAAACCAAAAATTCATGTTTGCAAAACGAGATCTGTCAGTTGATTTGACAACAAAGCTTTAAAGACAAGATGGCTCTGATATGCAAGGCACAATGGTGTTCATGAAGCAGTTTTAGAGGGCATCTAAAGACATGTCTACAAGTATCTACTTCACTATGCAAACAGATTAAAAAAACTACTGCTTCATTCCACAACAAACCAAGCCAAGAGAAATAAGGACACAAAAGCTACTCAAGGTGCTCATAGCTGCATACCAGGTGCAAGCATTTTAGAATTAGATTCACAATAGTTGGAAGGCCGAAGAGGAAAAAAGGGAAGCCTTAAATCAAGTCTAAACAAGGCAGAACTACTGCCAAACATACCCCCGGTGAAATTCTACACCAATCTTTTCTTACACTGCACTGCAACGTTTTTAGTTGTTGGTACTTCAAGGATTTACCTACTGCATGTTTTGCAAGGGCTCTTATGCTGTGTACTTCTTTTCTGCAAGCTTCGTCTTTATAAAGCTTGAAAAATAAAAGAAAACAGCAAAAACAATAGTTACAAGGTTTAAAATTAACAAGCACGGTCTTTTGTCTGAGATAGGTTGACTACCCAAGAACACCTTTCAAGATACTGCAGAAGTTTTAAGATTCTCAAAAGAATCTGATTTATCCAAAAACAATAACTGAATAAACAGAGAATCTGAAATCTTATTCGGATTATCTGATGAATCTGAATAATATTAAACTAGAACAGATGTTGATTATCCTAATATTTTCAATGGATATACTCTTCCATCACAACAGTACGAAAACAATTTTCTTATTGCCCATGCTACCCAAAATGCAAAGGAACATGGCAACAAGAACCAAACCAATATCATTGAAATGACAAAAACCAACTAAAGAGTTATGGCAGAGCAAACACACCCACATCCTGAAGAATGAAAGTAGTACATGAATGCTGCTCTCATGCATTACTAGAAAAATGCTTTTGTCCATCACCCAATGCCAACCAACTTCGGTGGGCTTTGCAAGAAAATGGGGAACTTGATAATATCTTGAACTTTAGGGACCTAAGCAAACATCGAAGAATAGCTTCAAAATGATTTTGCCTACCAAACAACTTACACAAATGTTAAAAAAAAAAAGAAGCAATCTTGAGTGCATTTTAGACAACTCAACACCTCGCAGAAAACCACCTAAGGCAACACTAAGACTCTAGAAGGCCTTCAAAAAAAGGCAAAAAAACAAACAAAGAATGTAATTTCAACAAATCACCGCAAGGTGCCTCAGCAAACTATTGGGAAACTCCATTTTCATTAGCAGCCGCAGTCCTAACTATGGAGGCAGCAAGCTTCTGAAGGCGACATGACGCCACCAGAGGTGAAGCCAGAAGCATGGAGGGACACGCCCCCCAACGACGACCAAAACCAAGAGATGCTATTGGATGAAAAAGAGAGCTGACTCAACAGCTCTTCTTTTCCATCCAACAGCGTCTCTTGGTTTTGGTCTTCGTGGGGGGCATGTTCACCTTCTGGCTTCACCTCTTGTGGTGTCATGTGGCCTCCAGAAGCATCCTACCTCCATGGTGCTAACGGCAGTCCAGCTTTGGCAGCAATTTATCATAGCCCAAAACGAAGCAACGACCGAGAAGTGGATTGGCACTAGGCAAAGGAAAAGGAGAAGGGTCTAGGGAGTGCACTACAGCTAGCATTACGGCAGCATGCCTGCAGTGGGAGCAAAAGCGCGGGCGGAATAGGTGAGTCAGTAGGCAACGCTGGCTACGCCTCGTGCGGTACATCACCTCGCTAGAAGGAGATCACCGTGTCACTCAGCTCCTCAATCATGTGAACGGGACGCCCTTTGATGCCATCACTTTTCCAGCAACAGTTTCGGGGCAGGCAAAACAGACGACAACAGGTGGAGGAGGGTCACTTAATACAATGTCGCAATAGGCAGCTAGGCCACCCTTCACTCAAATGCCCTATCACTCTTAATTAAGCACGCACGGCAAGTAATCGAGCAGTTCGCTTCAATTGCTTCAGTGTTCTACACATTATTGGCTCCCATTTTACAACTTTTCATAGCTAACGCGGCTTCTTCAAAAAGGTTTGGCCACAATTCGCGAGAAAGAGCAAAAATAAAAACTTGAAACCAAGTCACTCCTACCTTTCCCAGAGTCAGAGTTTTTAATGACAATTTCGTCTTTCAGAAAGTTGCGACCGGGAATTCTGAAAGAAAAAAACAAAAGCATGTGCCAAGTTAATTTTACTCCCGTCTTGCACGGTTATGCGCTCGTCGGAAATCGGAGTAACAACTGTCTCCATTTTATGGCCCACTTCGGTTTGCTTCCACTTACTTGGCAGGTTTTCCAAACTTCACCGAACTTTTGAGCACTTCGGTGGGCTGGAGAGAAAGCGGCAGTGATGCCGAGGCAGGAAGGGACGCCTGCTGCAAAGGCTGAGTTGCATTGGTCAGCTGAGTGGACGACAAGTTTGCGAGTGGGGTACAGTCGTAACTCTGGGAAATCTGCATTGAAGGAAGAAAAGCATCCATTCACAGATGAAGGGGACCCATTTCATGCACAGCTATACTTTCAGCACTACTGGAAAACACAACAGATCAAAAGCATAACAAGAGGTCATCTTAAAGCACTCCACAACTGTACCAAGCTACATCGGCCCACACCCCTGTACTTACACTAGCTGCCGTAACCCAACGAATTGTTAGTCGTTGACAGGATAAGAACAACGTACATCTCGACCCCACCTCGAGCCCCTGGCCTTTTATAGTGTCCTCACCATGTGTGCGGATGCGAAGTTCAAGCAATGCTACGAAGAGCAGCGGGATTATGCAGACATCAAGACCCCTCAAAATTACTGCCCGACTACAGTCAAACCCGTTAATAACGAACAGCAGGAAACGCTACGATCAGTTTGATATAGCAAAAACCATTTACAACGAACTTCCACGATTCGTTCGTTGTAAGGTGAGAGCTTCTCTTTCTTACTCATCGCTTCCGCCTTCTGAATCGCTTCTCTTCGTGGGCTACCGCTTTGGGATGATTTTTTTTTTTTTCTGTGCGTGCGTGCAGTGCTTTTTTTGGAAGCCTTCCCAGGGGGGAAAAAGTTTGATATAGCCAATACGTTGTTCGTTATAAAAAGTACCCGTTACATGCATTTTTATTTCAATTTTTCGTGAGTTTGATATCAACAATATTTCGTTGTACGTGGGTTAGTTCTAAACGGGTTTCACTGTATCTAATTCAGTAAGTAACAAGACTGCCACAACTGATCCGAACTTTAACTTATACGCATTCCTTTCTAGATACACCAATGAATCAAACATTGTTGATACAGAGCATTTATTAACTCTACTAAAACAATGCAGTTATAAAGATGTGTTGTTACAGCAAGGATACAGTTCCCTCATAAGGCAGTGAACACAAAATAATCCTCCAAACCACGTTAACAGCATCAGAAGACATTGCCAGACAGTCAGGGTTTCCTGAAGAGATTCACCTCAAGTTCTGTGTACTTGCGCTTGTAGTATTCTTCGAGATTCTCGTTGGACTCCCAGCCCATTGCACGTAACTCAATTACTTCCAGCAGCCTCAGACGATCCATCGCATCAAGCCTCTCGTCCCGGGAGGCATTACGCAGGGTGACAAAATAACAGTCCACTTGTTCTGGAATAGACTGACTCAATATATTGCCTTGCATTTCCAGGATTTTAAGGGCATGTTTACCGTAAAATACCGTGGAAGCACCCCAGGCACGTAGCCAGGATTTTGTTTTGGGGGGGGCCCGCCCATGACAAAATGCTGTATGAGGGGGAGGGTGGAGAGGAGGTCCCAGCAAAATGGAAGATTTCGGGGGGGGGGGGGGGGGCCGGGCCCCAGGGGCCCCCCCCCCCCCCCCCCCCGGATACGTGCCTGAAGCACCCACTTTGTTCAGGTGCTCCCTATTAACATTTCCCAAACTTGGGAATTCTGCAAGTTATGCGGAATGTGCCCGATTTGACCGGACAAGAGCCCATTTAACCCATTAATCGGTGAAAGTAGGGTGGGCACTGCCCCGGTATTTTACGGTAGTTATATTTTCATTTTACAAAAGCATTTTAACTAATAAATAAATAAAAAACCTTAAAGTGGCACTGAAACCTACCCTTACCTTACCACCCTCTCCCCTTCCCCCCACCGTCCCCTCGAAAAGTCTTTAATTGCATGAAACACTAGATTATGCTGTCTATACTTCGTTTCACAATAACTTGGAGAACTGTGGAGGCTAGGGCCCCGCGACCCAATACGAGCGTCGGAGCGAGGCACGTGACCCAACGTCACGGGAAAATTTGTGTCACTACGTCAAAGTAAAGTCCAGTGACTTTACACCAAATGAGAGGCGCGAGGCCCGGAGGAACCGGCTGTCGTCTGCTAGACAAGAGTCATCTGTTCCGGAACCAACCAACTTCGGATAAGCGTCCAGCACAGCAACATTTCCGTCAGCTAGAATAGCAAGCACTCCCAACAGTTCCAGAGACAACCATACGCTCAATTTAGCCACATATCTGTGGCAGATGCTAATGCTAGGCCACAGTGCAATGTTTTGAGCGTAAACGGCCAATTACACGGCTGCGATCGCCAACGGCCACGGCGCTACAAGAAGAAAAAAATCGGGAGCGGATACGGATGTGACGTCACTTTTTTTATTTAAATATAATTGAAACTCATAAATTTGTGATTATTTATTCTTCATATCTTTTCGTTAGAGATTGAAGCGCGCAAGTTCAATTGCCAATAAAAAAAAAGAAGCCTAGAACTACTTTTTGTTGCGGACGGCGCTGTTGCTGTGGCGGTGGTGAGGCCCCCGTGGCCTCGGCCATGGAGTGTTATCATGTGCCTTGCTCTGGCGCTCTTGTTGAGTCGCGGGGGCCGCAGCCTCCACAGTTCGCCAAGTTATTGTGAAGCGGAGTATAAACACTACCAGAACTTTTCTTTCAGCTGCAGAGTGAAATTTTTCCTGAGAAAAGCAAAGCCAAACTAAAATTAAAGGGCCAGCACAGGGGCCTTGTGTAGCCAGTTTGTGGCATTTGCCATTTTCAGGGAATGATCAAACTTGACAATGAGCACAAAATATTTTTAGATTAATGTGTTTTTGCCATTTCAGTGGTCATACAAATTATGCTTCATGGATCCTATTACTTCAATTAATGAGCATGTGCCTTAGATGGCCTAAAACCTGAAAATATATTGTGCATTGTTTCATCACTGCACATGACCAAACAAAAGACACAGAGTGGACTTGAAGACCGGGTACTTGATCAGCAATTTTTACTTGGGGAAAAGCCAGATTTAGAGCCATAACTCTTTTTTGGTGGGTAGATGGGCCCCTGTAGATTGAGTTGCAGTAAAGATCTCGGCAAGTAGAAATATATTGTCAGTGTCCCTTGAAATGTTGACAAAATATATCTAACTGCAGATAATCAAATCCCAGGGTTACCAAACTTAATCTGTTTAGGCTGCTTCTCTTGAAAAGTAAACCAGCCGAAAAGGTGCATGTCACTATGATCTTTCCATCCATTTAGAATAAAAGAACAAGCATCTGCTTATTTACTTTGCACTCTTTGACAAAAATATGAGCAGTTTTTTACTATATTTTTTACTTCCAGATATATCACTACCTGGACTGCTATAAACTTTTTATTCATAAATAGCTGTAAAACACAGTCCAGAACAATAAATTTTATGTGTTGCATTAAATTCGGTCAGGAGATGATGCTACCACTTTGTACAATAATGAAAATTGAAGTAAGATATGGCGAAGTGTCGGCAAATTGTCCTTTACAGAGGTTGAAAAGAACAAGAAAACCCATGAAACCTTTGTCATGCCAACATAACAGGTAGCATTGGCTGTACTTTTTTGGGGCATTTTCAAGGAGAGAAACAAAGTGCACGCACAGCTTTACCATAGAATACCGTGAATCAGCCCATTCCGCCACCTCCAAAATTTGAAACATCTGAAAAAATATGCACCGTATATATATATACATAAAACTGATGACCTCGCTGCACCCATCCCCTATGTTTTCGCAATTATCTTCAAATTTTGAGTGGGCGCTTGCTTAGTATTTTACGGTAATCTGAGCTCAAAATGGAAGGGGGCATGCATGCCCGTACCTGACTGCATTGCCAAGAAAATTTGTCCCCCAGTATAGTTTGAAACTTAAAAGTGATTACGTAATAGTTAGACATTATATAACCGAAGACAAAGGATAAAAAAAAGAAAAACGTTCAGCACAAACTGGGTACACAAGAAGCCACTAAAAAACAAATGTGTGCGATGAAAAAAAAAAAAAAAAAGAACTTTTAGCATAATAGTAGCAACAAGTGCAACACCCAAACTACACAGTTCACTATGTTTTATCCAAGAATTAAAAAAAAAAAAATTGCGGTGGCTTAGCTCGGCTATGCCAGGATATACGTAGCGTGAGCTTATGCGCACAAAATGAGAGGCGCTATCAAGCGGCTCCGGTGGAGCGTCAGACTTGGCTACTGCGCAACGGAGGCACACAGCTGGGCACGCGGCGGCGCCAGTGCGTCTGCCGCGGCTATGACGTCAGTCCTCTGGAATGAGTAGACCAGCGAGGCGGGCGAGGCAAGCGCGGCAGCGGCGGAGCGCGCGGCGGCGGCTTTGCGTGGCTCTCATGATGAGCCGTGCTCATTATGCGAAGCTCCGCTGTCGCCGCCGCATGCTCCGCATAATGAGCACGGCTCGCATAATGAGCACGGCTCATTATGAGGGCCACGCGAAACTGCTCTACCTCGGCCAGTGTAGCTAACGCTACAAAAACCAAACAAGCAACCCATGAGGATTACACAGCACTATGAACGAATAACCCAACTCCTACATACGGCATAAAAAAAAAAAAAAAAAAGAATCCTTGGTACACGAAACGGGAACATTTCTTTGTTGGGAGAATTGTTGCTTCTTTGCGTTCAGAAATGTCGATCCGTTTGAACAAAACCCAACACTTTTATTTTAAACTACACACACTACACATTCCAAACAGACGAGCCACTTTCTCACACTCGGCTCGCTTGAGTTCCAGCTTTCGTTCTGTCCGTCTCCACTTTCCCAGCTGTTGATCTTCGCAGCCGCATCTGGCCGCTGCGGGTACGAAGTTTACATCTCGCCCCCCTCGCGCAGCGCGCGATCGTGTCCGTCGAGGCAAGCCGTGGTGTAAGGTTCAGCTCGCTCCTCGCGTGCATCCTCTCCGCAGAGGGAATCCGATGCCGTTCTCGCGATAGTTCCAACAATGAACGAATAACCCAACTCCTACATACGGCATAAAAAAAAAAAAAAAAGAATCCTTGGTACACGAAACGGGAACACAAAATTATGTGTTCCTGTTTAGCAGTACCCGATTTATCGCAGAGCCCGATATATATATGGCTCAATCTTTGTGACCGAGAACACTGAGACATGCATTTCATATTCAGTTCCCTATCATGAATACTTGTCAACTTTGCACCCACTCTCATATTTGTCAAGATGTCACATCATTGAATGTTTGTGCCTAGAGAGATCAAAATTGTGAAACTGCTAGACTGCAACGTGTAACAAGCTCAGAAGGTAGGATAGCAAGTAAGGTGTAGAATGTCACTACACTCCGTCTCATCCTACGATGTACTGAAGCCCAATGCTACAGGCCGCCGGGTCCAATCACGAGCCTGTTAGAAACCATGTAGTATATTTGCTCCCTCGTACCTATCAGTGCGCCATGACATGTCATGCGAGGCGAGTTTTTCGTCTGCTTATTGAGCCCTCGTGGCGGCTCCGTCTGCTTGCTACCTGAAGACTACTGAAGGGATTAGATACCATTTAGAAGCGATGTGGCAAAGAGAACCCGGGATCAGAACCAGTGGCCATTAAGAAATGAAGATGAGTCGGATTGGTGTTCGACACAGGAGTGAATGTACGGACCCAGTGCAAAAGGGAGCTCAGATTGAATTGCTATGGCTAAGGCGAAACGACTATGTCAGTGTTGTCCGTGCACCCTCCAACTTCTCCAAACAGTTGACATGTTTACGAAATATGGCGTAAATGTTTATGAAACTAAATGCCATGTACCTTCACTTCACCAATATAAAATAGCGCACTATCACAACCGAGAACCATATGCCTAAGATTAGTGCTCTTCGTACTCTGCGTATTAGAATTTCTCTCGCGCACTCTTTTGCAATGCGGATGCAAAATTTTCAGGGTAGTGCTCCGCCCGCCAGCCTTCGGGCCCTAGTCCATCGTAGGGTAAGGCTGAGTTAGGTCTCACTTTCCTGTCCAAACGGAATGAAACGCAAGTGCCAGAACACATGACCTTGGCTAGATGCTGCACTCCCTGGAGGTTGATAAAACTGTGGAGTGGAAAGGGAAGGCAAGAGGGGCACTTTCTGTGATGTGCACACTGCACATCCTCGCAGCTCCTCCCCTTCCTCCGCCCCCTCTCTCCACGCCATTGTTTTACTGCCTTCAAATAGCCCAGCATGTACTGAAGGCCATGCGTTCCGGCGTTTTATTCTGTTTTGATAGTGCACACAATTCAGGGTTAATGACTCATTGGGTTTGAGTTCCAAAGCATCATGAGGCGCAAAAATGTTGCTACTCCCAAGCAAGAAAATCATGGCTAGAATTTCATACTTTGTCAAGAACATTACTATAGCAACTCGTAAATCTAAAAAAAACTTGACATTTTCACAAAACAGCTACCTTTGAATGACGATTCGATAATGGCTCCTTTTAACTTGAGGAGATTGCAGACATGAACAATCTGGGAGAAAGTTGTCTTGTCCAGGTTGCCATTGTTTACAGATATGTGAAGTCCTTCCAGCTTGCTCAGAATCTCCTCATCTGCAAGTCAATTTGAGAGTACTCAATGACATGTTACTTTTCAGGTTCAATGAAATTAGAACACGGGGAAACTGTCGAGGTACTTCAGCTTTCTCAAGAACGTCCTGCTTACCCGTTGTATCGTTTCGTAGCGGTCCATTATCAGTGGGGCTGAGAGTGCCTGTTGAACCTTTCTCCTGATCTGAATTTAGGTGAAGCGGACGAGGTCGTTCCAGTTTACGGATGCCTTTCATTGACTTTCCAGACATGGTGACCTACAGCAGTCGACGACAGATAAACAGTGCTTAGGATGGATAGGACCTCATCATCTCCCTCCTACACAGACCCTTGTACAGAATGACAATAGTATTTAAGAATGACATTCGGCTACAGTATTCAATCACTAAACCAGGCGTAAGAGATTGAACAAAAATAGGCGCGGAGGGGAAGATTCTACTGAAATGAGGTAGACGCTTTGCAAAAACAGTTTCTTTTTTTTACAACGGCTGGTTTATTAGGCTTACTGTCGGAAGATAATCATACATGACATGGCGCAAACAAAATGTGATCAATTTCGCCAGCTCTCTTGGCGTCAAGTTCATGGCAATGGTTCAGTTCGATGACACGCAATACCAACATGCAGGAACGCAGAGCGAAGTTGGCGCACAATCGTTGCAATGCATGCCAACACTGGCCGAGACCCAAATCACGGTTCAGTGGAAATTTTTTGCAGTCGTGCCTTCCCGAGCACTTCAATATCTGGTTGGGAGATAGCGTGTGTCATTCTAAGCACTTCATTTTCACTCGACATGCAAACGAGAAACCTTTTAAGCGAAAATTACGCACGAAACAATAATGAATAACTAATGCACTTCGTTCTGCTTTCTCATGTCCACTATGCTCCGGTAAAATAAATCTTCTGACTGTTGCTTTTTTTTTTTTTTAAGAGTAAAGCTATACACACTCCGTAGTGCATTCGGCGTAGTGCACTTCGGCTTGAAATGGCTATACGCACTACGCGAAACTCGTATGAAACGAATGCTTGCAACGACTTTTCTAAGCGGTGGCATAGCATGAGGAAGAAGAAGTGCTCGCCATTGAACGCCCGAATTTTCGCCTTCCGATTTTAAGTCACTTACTGGGGCACTTGTGGCCCTGGGACCCGCTACAAAAAAGGCAGCGATTTAGCAAGACGCAAGATGAGCTCCAAGGAGAGCAGCATGACGGTCCTTGCTGACCGGGTAAATGAACAGGCAGTGGAATGCTCCAAGCAGTCCAAGAATTATTGTATCATTCTTCCACGTCTACAGACAGGTATGCTAGTTACAAACTCCCTCTTTCTGCATGCGGACATGTTCGGAAAGCCCTACAAGGCAACAGATTTTAAGGTAGTTCTTTTTTCGATGATTGAGCAAACTGAACTAATAGCATTTGACCCATATCAAATAAGCCATGTCTGGATGGCTGTCTTCGCCAACGGAGCCGCAAAATGCAAAATCAAGGCATGCAAAGAACTTGAGATCAAGCAAAAAAGGTGCCTTGTGATTAATCCAACAAAGGACGAAATCAAGATGAAGCTTCTGTGGCTACCACCTCAGCTTCCAGACAGTGAAATCAAGAAGGTGTTGGAACGGTCAAAAATATAACAAGAGAGAAGTGGAGATTTTTAGTCCTCGAAGAAACGGACACCCTGACCCGAATTGTGACCCTCGCCCTCAAAGACCACCTCACGGTTGACAAGGTCACACACACGCTTAACATCTACAGAGTAAACACCCTGGTGGTCATTCCCGGACAACCCCCGCTCTGCCTGCACTGCAAAGCGATTGGCCACATCCGTAGGCAGTGCTCAACCCGACGCTGCACGCAGTGCTGGCGGTTTAGCCATTCGACCAAAGAATGCATTGTTACCTATGCATCTAAGCTACAAGGTAACGCCTCTCCAATGGCTGATGTGAGCGAGAACATCATGGACTCCAAGGAAACAAATAATTGACTCCTCACTTTTTATGTGTAAAGTTTTTGCTCGCTCCGCGTGTTCTGAGCAGCGGTAGCCACCGATCACCGACCGCACGTTTCCGCAAAAAGTATGAGGCCCAAATAACCAATAGCAATCAGCCGCGCCTCGAGAGCTAGTCTGGCCACCGTCGACGGAAAACACTTTTTTGGCGCCAGCCTGGAAACTGGGTACGCCTCAGAAAGGCTTGACTTTCAGACGATCTATCCATAGCCGCACCAAGATGGCGGCGCCCAGTGGCCTTACTCGCAAACGTCTTATAAAAAAAAAGAGGGGGAGGGGGGCGGAGAATTGTTCGTGTACAAGATGAGATCCGATGAGATGTTCACGAAAGACTTGGAACCAATGGGCGAGTCTCAGGAATCCCACGAAAATACCTCCAGTTCAGGTGAAGGGCCCTCGGGTCAACATGAAGAAGCACCCAAGCCTAGTCTGAAGGAGGTCTTAGTGCAAGAAACGCCAACTAGAACCAAGGATGACACCTCAACCAACAAAGCCAAGGAGCCAAGAAAGTTGTCCATCCAATCAACTTCGCCTACTTTGAATGAGGGAAAAGACGAGAGGACGTACAAGAAGGCGAAGGTGGACACAAGTGACGCCCTTTTGACTGAGGAACCTTGCTGCTCTAAAGATGTCCTCGTCGTTAGAGAAGACGAACGAGGGCGCGTGGACCTACAAGAACAGCGGGGAAAGTCGAAGTTTAAGGAACGGAAATAACGAACCTAACCCGATCAGAACCCAACGTGTAAATGACCACAGTCAACCTTGGCACCACCCAGATGAGCACTTTCACCATATGCTCTCTTAACGTTCGAGGTATAAATTCGTGCAAAAAACAATATCAGCCGTTTCGGATTTTAGAACCGCACGACATTGACATAGTAGCACTCCAAGAGACTAAAGTTTCCGAAGGAAATGTTCTGTTCTCGGCAAACACCCTATGGGCAAGGTCATACGACATCTACCACTGCCCAGCAATTGATTATTCTGCTGGGTGTGCGGTCTTGTTCCGAGAAGGTTTTGACTACAGAATTTGCAGTTTAATCGGAGGTGCGGATGTAGGAAGGCCCCTAGTTGCTAATGCCCTTATACAAGGAAACCCCTGCCGCATAGTCGTCGTTTACGCGTACAATGACCAAGCGCAAAGAGAAAACTTATTTAATCAAGTGAGGATACATGCCGATACCAGATTCAATGTTATTGTGCTCGGAGATTTTAACTGTGTTTTGCATGTCAAGGACAGAATTTTGAACACGAAAATTATGGACTCAAGTGTAGACGTTCTCCGAGCTCTGGTTAGGGATTGCGACCTTATAGATGTTTGTACAACACAGAACGTTCTCCAATACACACACTTTCAGGGTTCATCACATGCGCGTTCGGACCGAATCTACGTACCTGGTTCGGCTAGTAGAGCACTTAGTAACAACAATGTGATCCCTACATATTTTTCAGATCATTGCCTGGTCATTGCCAGTGTAGGTTCGGATCGAAAACGAAAAAAGGAAAGGCCGCAGTCATGGGAATGTTGGAAAATGAATGAAGCATTGTTAGGAGATAATGCTTTTCAAAATGCAGTAGAAGGTCTTATACATGACCTTGAAGAAGACAAAACCGGGTGGTGCCAAAGTTGGGATATGTTTAAAATGAGGATATGGGAACTAGCGATTGAGAGGTCTTCGATAATAAGGTATTATGAAAAAAAGAAGGGAAGCGCCTAAATGGAGACCTCTTATACCTATACAATCTTGAATGCCAGCAGCCAGGGATGTATAAGAATGAAATAAAAAACATTAAGATACAAATCAAAGATTACTACAAGAAGCGCTATGAAGGAGCTGCTGTGAGGACTCGCACCCTACAACTAATTGAAGGTGAACAGCCCACAAAGAGAAACATTCATGCTGAACGAGAGTATGTTCGGAAAAAGTTGGTGTCAGTGATAAAACTAAATGGTCAAGAATTGACAAATAAAAACGATATTCAGCAAGCATTCGTCTCTCATTACACAGATCTTTCTGCAACAAGTACTAAGTCTCCCCATCCCCGGCTGCGTGAAATAATAGCAAAATTACCCAGCTTAGAAAATGAAATGAAGGAAAAACTAAATTCTCCCCTTGATATACAAGAGATTATGAAAAACATCACCGAAATGAAAAGTAATAAAGCTCCCGGTCCTGATGGATTGCCTGCAAGCTTTTATAAAAAATGAAAGGAAAGACTAACACCAATTCTTTGCAACATTTTCAAAGAATCTTACGCCGAGGATACCTTGCCACTGTCGTTTCGGAAGGCACATACCATACTTATTCCTAAATCCAAAGACCCAATCAAGTTGCAAAGGGTTGAAGGCTATCGACCTATCAGTCTCCTGAACTGTGACTATAAGATTTTTGCTCGAGTGCTGGCTGGAAGACTTCAAACAGTAATAAGTCGAGTCGTCGGTGATCATCAGACATGTTCCATCAAGGGAAGAAACATACAAACTAATCTCCACACCGTACGATCAATGTTGGAGACATGCCAACGTGTACAAGACTCTGCAGCTATATTACAACTTGACCTCGCAAAAGCGTTCGACAGAGTGGACCACTATTCTCTTTTTGCGCTCTTAAAGCACCAAGATAAATATTGGCAAAATTATTGAAAAGGGCGTAAAGCTTTGTTACAAGGACATATCGACAAAATTACTTCTAAACGGATCTCTGACAAAATCTATTCTAGTTCGAAGGTCGGTACGCCAAGGTTGTCCACTGTCGCAGCTACTCTTCAATATCTACCTAGAGCCTCTCTGCAGAAACATCATCAATGACAAAGACATACAAGGGTTTCGCTTTCATGCGTGCGAAGTAAAACTCCTGGCTTATGCGGACGACTTGGTCCTGATTTGCTCCAACAAACCAAGCATTGTAACAGCTATGTCACATGTCGACGACTACTGCCCTGTGTCTGGTGCTTTGGTGAATAAGGATAAAAGTAGTGGTTCATGGTGCGGTGAGTGGGGTACAACACCTGCCAAGTTCGTCGACATCAAGTGGACAACGAACAAGCTGCAGCTTTTAGGTGCGCCACTGAATGCCATGGACAATCCGAAACCCATGTGGGACTCTTTAGAAACCAAAGTCAAGTCAGCCGTTCGTATATGGAAGCTAAGATACCTTTCCACGTTTGGCAAAGTTGCCGTTTGCAATATATTTCTTTTGTCAAAATTAACATACATTCTCCAGGTCATGCACTGTTCTAGACTTACAGTTAACAGGTTTAACGGGATTTTTGCAATGTTTATTTGGAATTCATCGTACGAGCCCATGCGGAGATCAAAGAGATGGAAATTTTATCGAACCCCACAGCACCCGTTTCTAGAAACAAGTAAAACATATTTCTTATCAAAGTACACAGGGACAGCAGTAAATACAGAGTCATCGAGCCAAACGATCACTTTACGCGGCTTCTACGAAGAGGTTGCAGACACCATTGATTTCCTGAGAGCACGGCTTACCGGTGACTTTTTAGAGACATGTTCCAAGAAAAGGTTACTTAAATGTCTACTTACTTCTCTGTTTCCATATCCACTGTACCGATTAGGTGCATTTGCTGCTCCCCCTAAATGCAAAACTGATGTTTTAAAAAGAGTCAAACGCTTGCCCATTCCAACGAAATGCAAGTCGTTCTTTTTTCGATTTCACTCACGGACAATACCTGTAAAAGAGTGGCGTGAGTCACGGGGTTTTGACGTATTTTGGAGCGCAAGCTGCAGGCTCTGCAAAACAACTGAGACAGTCAGTCATGCATTTGTGCTCTGTGTTGATGCAGACTTTTTCTGGGACGTTTTCAAGAGGACAGTAAAAAAAGACTTTGAAGTAGAAGAAAGTAATTTCCATTACCTACATTTTGGAGACCAGTTAGATACGGTTCTCGACACATTAGTTGTGCTAGGTTTATATAGCCTGTGGAAGACACGGAAAGTAGACACGGACGGAGGGGTTGCCAAACCGTCTTGGGTGAACTTTAAGAATATTGCCACATTTGTTTGTCAGAGCATGCTAGCATGCTGCGAAGATAATGAAGAATGGAAACAAGCCATAGAAGGCATCAGTCGTTCACCTGACGTCATACGAGTCTGTGTCACAAGAGCAGGATTTTATCACTTTAGGGCCCTCTTTGCCAACTCCCTGTAGAGGAAAACTGATGTGGGCTGAACATCCCTTGTTTTCCAACTATTACTGAACTTTCTAATATTTCTAGTAACACTCTCAGTGTTACTAGATAACCGTTCAATTCTTTTGTTTCTTTGACGCTTTGTACATAATGTATATTGTATATAGTGCTCTCGTGTATATACCCATGTAAATAAACACTTTTGAAAAAAGAAAAAAAAAAGCGGTGGCATAGCATAGTGGTAAGGTGTCGGCTTCATACGCAAGTGGACGCGGGTTAGATCCGCGGTGGACCTACTGGGGGGCTATGTTGCGCTTTTTGGACTCCCAGGAGACTAGGGAGAGGGAAGTGACGTCAACAACGCAGCAAATGCAGATGGATGTTGATTTTGTTTTCTTCTGTCAACATCCAATCTGCGTTTCTCTAGTCGTTGACGTCACTTCCCTCTTCCAAGACTCCTGGGAGTCCAAAAAGCGCAACATAGCACCCCTGGGCTTTGGTTGCCGGCTGGTTAACGCAGGCGGGGGGCTGTGTTAACGAGCTCCCCACTGATACACGCGCCGTTCGAAAAGGGTGACCCAAATGCGTGAGCTCTCCCCGTAGTGCGTATAGCCATTTCCGACCAAAGTGCACTACGTAGTGCGTATAGCTTTACTCTTTCGAACGTTACTTTTGGAAACAGCACGAACGGTTAGCCTCACGAAGCGCTACGCGGTGCTTAACAGACAAACAATTTTGCAAAAAGAGGTGACTGGGAAAACGCAAAAGTAGTGAAGCAGTCCTTACGAAATAGTCCGACAACGCAACGAAAAAGTCGGGCAAACCTTGACCACGAAGACTTCAAGGCTGAAAGCGCTGCAGCCGCTGAAGCGGCTGAAGCTGCGTCCGTCGGCCGTCGGCTGCGTCGTCGATGCCCCGCAGTTAATACGCACCAGTAAAAAAAAAAAAAAAAAAAATGTATGTATGTATTAACTGAATGTATTCTTATATTAAAAAAGTTTTAAATATATTATTTTTTTTTACATTCTATTATGTCAAAAATAATTCCTACGATGCAAAGAACCTGTTTCTGCCATAGGTTTCTGCATTGTTGCCGGAGAAGCGCTAGTTTTGGCGGCAGTTTTGAATCAACGGTTTCTAAAAACCAATTCGCTTTTCTTGTCATCGGGTAAGGGTTGATTTACATTCATGCCATGTACGTTATAACTATGGTGCCTGGAACCAACGAGCTTGAGTAAACTTAGAGCGGTAAACCAGCGACCAAAAATGGCACCCCCCCCCCCCCCCCCCCCGGTTGCTGCCATCTTGACAGTTTGCCACATTAGTGATCACGTGACTTTAAGAAGGCCGCGCCCATAGGTGCGCAAGATCAGATTGGCCAGATTACGGTAAGCAGGGCCGCGGTCCAAAATTTACTTGATCTCACTCTAGGGTAAATGTTCTGTTCCTTGGCGTTCGAAAACCTACCCGCGTCCAGTTTCTCTATCAGTCTTATCACGTGACATGACCCACCGGAGTAACTCGGATCCATTCGAGCAAGATTGGAACGCAGCCCCAGAGGGCCCCTCTGCTTACCGTGATCTGGCCAATCTGATGTGGCCCACCTCTGGGCGCAGCCATCTTGACGTCACGTGATCACTAATGTGGCAAACGGGCAAGATTGCGGCAACCGGGGGGGTGCGATTTCTGCTGCAGGCCTTAGGTTGCGGTTTACCGCTCTAAGTTATACTCAAGCTCGTTGCCTGGAACGCGTCTCCGACTGGTGTGTTTACCGCGTCCAAAAAAGTGGTCCCTCGACTTCCGCCTGATGACGTCATAGGAGTGTCATGCTGTCGCCGGTCGCGATCCTGGTGTCCCAACAGCTGTGGTGTATATGGCAGGCGCCTGTTCTGCTGCAGGTCGCTCTCCACTGTGACAGTCCACGGAAGCTACTGCAGCCGGAAGTTGGGACTCCTGAGACGCCGTGACGATAGCGACACTCCCGTTCGCTCGTGCTTTTCACCAGCATTTCTACGGCCAACCGCCAGGATCGCGACAGTCAACAGCATGACACTCCGGCTTCTGTGACGTCATTTGTTGCCACTTCGGGACCACCTTTGATGTATGGGAGGGATAGGACGCTAAACACACCAGTCGGAGACGCGATCCAGGCACCATACTTATAACACAGATGATACTTTGTGGGCTCCTTGATAAAAATGAAAGACGTTTACAATTCCCAGTAACACCGAATTAGAGTGCAGCTCTTGAGGATGAGAAGGGGAGGGTATGCCCCTCCTCCCCCATTTAGAAGGAAATTTTCGCTATTCGCAACTTTCAGCGATGGTGGTACCGCGGTGTGAGAATCGCGCTCCCTAGCTCCTGGATGATTAGTCTCATAATAAACGGGCTTGCCTGCACATTCCTGGCGTGAAAAAATAACGTAAGGCTCCAATACTGTTCGTGTACAGCAAAACTAGAATTACTTACGCATCGCAGACCCAGCCCCATACCGCTGTTTTACGACGATCATGCAGATGACAGCCATTTTGATAGGCACCAGTGCGCCCCCTATAGGTCGTGAAAGTTGCGAATATTTTCCGCTAAATTCACCGGAAAAAATTCCCCGCTAAATTTAGCAGGGAAAATTTTCCGCTATATGTAGGGGAAATTTTTCCACTTAGCGGGGAATTATTTTCGCTAAATTTAGCGGGGAAATTTTTCCGCTAAATTTAGCGGGGAATTTTTCTGCTAAATTTTGCGAGGAATTATTTCTGCTAAATTTAGCGGCGAAATTTTGTCGCTAAATTAAGCTTAGAGTTTTTCCGCTAAATTTAGTGGGGAATTTTTTCCGCTAAATTTAGCGGGGAATGTTTGTGTTCGTGGGTAAAAAAAAAATGTGAAACGAGCAGACGACAGTGTAGTCGACAGCTGCGAATCGGCCGTAGCTGGCCGGAACCAAGCTGGTCAAATGGCCAAGCCAGAGCCATAGCCGGAACGATGGTGCTGCAAGCGCCGGCGCCACCCACAACCATCTTACAACGCTGTGTCGCTTCTCCAGTTTCGTTCATTACACTACCCCCTTTAAGCCACTGTAGCTCTACAATTCAAGGGGCTTTGGAGTGCCTTGATGGTACAAAGAGATTGACTGGGTACGAGCTAGAAATGGACGCTTACACAGATCTTGCTTTCAATTCCTGCTTCACATCGTGCTAACGTTATGAATGTATAAGCCTCGAATTATCTGCTAAGAGAATCTTCAACTTCTTCCTTCATCAGTAAACAGAAGGCCGCCTAGTATGGCACATTTTGCAGATGATGATAGTGATCAAAGTTGCCAGACTGAATTTCGGAAAGGGTCTATTTAGCGGGGAAATTTTTCCGCTTAATTTAGTGGGGATATTTTCCCGCTAAATTTAGCGGGGAAATTTTTCCACTAAATTTTTAGCGGAGAAATTCTTCCGCTAATTTTAGCAGGAAATGTTTTCCGCTAATTTCAGCGGAAAACATTCCCTCCTCCTCCTCCCTCATGATGTCACTTGTGACCCCCGTGACGTCACATGTGATGTCATTATGGGAAGCGTCCCATAATGCAAAGCGCGGTTACGCCGATAACGCGCAAGCCGGCAACGGGCGCCTAAGAGCTGCGCTCTATTATATCGCACAAAAATAAATCCTTCATGGAAGATTTCTCTCCTTTCCTTAGTTTCTCACTCCAATTTTCTTCCCGCTTCTTTACGTCCCTCTCGAATGATAAGTGTCTAAGCGGCCTGTACACAAACTCGTCTCTGTTACGTCATGGCGCGGTGGTGGCGCGTCGGGCGCACTTCCAGTCTGGGGCTGTGGGCGGAAGTCCCCATGAGAGACGTGTATTCCTGTATTGTTTTGAAAGGAACCTGACAAAACTTGCTTTCTCGTCAAAACGCTGCAACTGGTGCTGTACCAAAAGAGTCGAGCAAGGTTTGAAGATCAGTTTTCATGTGCTCGGTTCGTCCAAAACGTGGATATGTGCCGTGAAAATGAAAAAGCAGACGCCGTCGGACCACGATTGCTTGGGCGGGAAGCAGTTTGGGTTGAATTCATGGATACTTGTGGTTATCAGATTTATTTGTTTTGTTCCAACATGAACGCCGGAAAACCGTCAAGTTGTACGGACCACCCGCGGACTACGTTCAGTGCGTCTCCAAGTTCGGACGGCCGCCTGATCGTTCAAACTGTCGTCTGCTCTTTCAAACGCTTTATCTTGTCGTCTGCTCTTTTAGACGACACCGGCCCATAGACCAAATGTTGGCCCGGTACTTGCGATAAGAAGTAAGTGCAGGCCTCAAAAGACTCAAGTTTGAAGGTTGGTAAGCAGGCTCAATGTAAACAGTAGATACAAGGGGATGTTGATCAATGTTACCAGTGGCCATCACCGACTTGTTATGCCCGATTCACCTGGTCCGATTCTGCTTGCGATTTTCAGTATCGACGTTGACCATCTCGGCTACGGTTCACGCTTTTGCAGTCCCAGCGACGTCGAGACTGAAAATTGATAGCGAAATTCATTATGTGAATCGGGCTTTAGCGTACATACTGCAAAGCCCACGCGGAATGAATTGGCGCATGTCACATTATTCACGCGAAGTTTTGCGCTATAACGAGCCTCGATAATTTCGCTGAGACCGCTCAAGTAGTCAGGCATTGCCAGAAAGACGTAGAATCAACAATTCGAACGTGAAAAAGGGCAGAGGGACTCACTCAGACGCCGACAACATCGCATTTCAATGGTTGTTTATGGGCGACGGCGAGTCTCTTGCCCACACTCCATCGCGCACGCGCAGCGCCGGTGGGGCCTGCTAGGGGCGCTCCGGTTTGTTTGTAAACACGAGTTGGTGTATAACCCCCCCAAACCTGAACAACAGGGATTAGTCACACTGGCAGGAAATGAGCACCGAAAGGACTGTTGCTATCGTAGGAATTGGATTCGTGGATCGCTCTTCGGGCTATTCTTTGACGGGCCCACGAGTTTCTTTTCGGAAAGGACCATGTAATCCCTTCATTCCTAAACTGACAGTAGGGTGGAACCTACATGCTCGTCGGACCGCTGCTACGTCTATCTTTAGCCACGTGATTATGCTTTCGTGCGTACACGCGCGCAGGGAATGGGGTCAGATGATGGAAGGGGGCAGTTGATTGGTCCGGCGAGGGCGCAACTCCCACAGCACTGTCAGCTCAAAGGTCAACGGAAAACTAGAGATATTTAGAATAGAAAACCTCGGACAGAAAAAAAAAAGTTGCTGTTCAGAATAAAGTTTTCGTGGGCAAAAAAGAAAGCCGAGTACAATAGTTACCCCTATGCCAGCCACGGTCCCCTTCACCTTATAAACAGCAGAGGGTCGTAGGTCACGCGACACTCGCACGGCATCGGATTGGCTTTGATGGCTCGTAGTGTCGTCTGTGGTTCGTTGCAAGTGCCGTCCATCTCTGCAAAGGCCCCAAAATAACTAATGTAGAACAGTGTTGCGGAGTTGCCACTCCGGAGTTGGAATGATTCCGGAATCATTCCGCATTTTCGCAACCCCGGAATGGAATGGGAATGGAATTGCGGAAACGTTGAGGGGAATGGAATGGAAATAGAATTAGATGCCTTTTGCCTGAAATGGAATGGGCCCGGTTTTTTGTTTTTTAAGGGAAGGGGGGGGGAGGTGTTAATGGTTGGCTAATCCGAGCCAGTCAGCGAGTCAGTTGCTCGGAAATAAAATGAGCGGGAAACTGCTAGCCTGCGTGGAGCCCTAACAGACTTATACTAAGAAAAAATGCAATACAAAAAACAAGCTTCAAAGCAAAGTACAGAGGGGGGAGGGGGGCAGGGGGTGGCTGTGGCGCCTTTTACAGATGCGCAGTAGAACGCGCAGGCGACAGGCTTCACTGGTGTTACACGAGAGCGAAACAAGAACCAAGCAAAAGAAACCGCCATGCACAGCTCCTCATCGTCCTTGTTGTCTTGCCCTTTTTTTTTTTTTGCGACGGCATGGAGGTTGCACGCTCGCACAGATCTGGGAGCGGGGGCGTCTCATAACTCGCAGAGCTCTGATAACTCGTTGACTCGCGCGCCGCCGAAAGATGATCAGTTATTTTTTCTTTTAGTTCGAGGAGCGTTGTTTAGCAGGCGGCCAACCCTCCTGCCTGCCGCGTTCATTCGCGCGCACTCCTTTGAAGTGCGAAATGTGGGTTTGCTTCGGCATTAAAACAAAGCGAGATTCACTTCTCTTCTCTTGTGCTTTGCTCCGACGCTTGTTTTTTTATACTGCATTTTTACGTGCAAGTCCGCCTTTCACTTGGTCTTCGTTCCGGTGCTTGTTTTCTGTGTTAAATGTTTTACATTCAAGTGGGTTAGGGTTACAAGCAAGCTAGCGGATTCCTGCTCATTTCCTTTAACTTTAGTCTCTGCATACTTTGTTTCACCTTGCGATGGACCACTGCGGATGATACGAGTCTCCCCAGGCGATCCAGCACCGTGAGCGGGACTACACGCACGGCGCGTTGCTGCACCCCAGGATCACGCGACACTCAGAAGGTCCTGGATTGGTTTCGATGGCTCTCGTTCTGTCTGTTGCGGTCCATTGTAAGGTGAAGTAGACTATCGTCACCGTTCTTGTCGCATGACCGAACTGACTAGACCTGCAGAAAAACAGTCCCGCGCCAGACGAGGCACGACCGTTGCTGCGAGAGTCACTGAGAAGGAGAGCTGGGTGCTACTGAGGTTTTGGCTTCCGCGTGTCTCGGCTGTCCGGTCTGCATTCGCGCTCCTTGTCCTGGACCCTGTTTGAGGCGGTGAGAACTGAGAAGTCAGTTGGACGGTGGTGTTGAGGAGAGATGGGGAATGTCAATTCGAACGTGCGGTATTCAAGCGTTAATTGTATCTTGGTGTGAAGCTAGCTTTGTCGATGCCATGCAGAAGCTGGTTATTTTTATGGTCTTGTAAAAAAAAAAGAAAACACTGGCCACGTATGTCCTAAAAGTGAAATACAAAAAAAAATTAAAAAAAAAAGAAAATGAGTGGATTTAAGTTTTGCTGCTTGTAAACACTTTGTGCCACCAGCTCAGAAAAATTTTTTTTTTTCTTTTTAGGCATTTAGCATTTTTTTGCAATTGTCAAAGCGTTTGATAATGTCAGCTTTATGCTGCTTATGCCGGCAACACAATGTAGCTGTCAAGTGCCAATTTTTACGTTTAGGAATTAGAGGAATGGAATGAAATGATTCAGCCATTCCAGGAGTGGGAATGGGCCCTGTGTCCCCATTCTATAGAAGCTGAAAGGAATTATCGAAAACTCTAAATGGAATTGGAATGGAAGGGGGGTGCCCATTCCGCAACACTGATGTAGAATTTGCGACAATTTTTAGATCCTCCACAAAATCTATTTTCTGCGAGATTTCTGTGCTGAAAAAAAGTTACTAATGCAAAGTTTTTTTTTGTATTAATAAAGTAATTACGTCAATATCGCCAGTCACGCACAAATCTGGATGCTTCTTTTAAAGCACTTAATTTGAACAGATGAGACAGGCTGCAAAAATGGCTTTTCAATGGTCAAATTATAGCAGAGTTTATTGCTTGCAAAAGATTCATAGCAAATCGCTGGGCAATTGTGTTGCACATGAAATGTTTGGCATGTTTACTTTGGTGTTTCACGCTTAGCACAATTGACCAGCAATTCGCTATGCATTTTTAATATGATTCCTCCGAAATTGGCGTCTACGTCTTCATCGGTTATTTTAGCGAGTGGCTTAACGCGTCGCATGTACACTCAATGGCAATTCTTGGAATGGAGATACTGGCGCTAACCCGGGTTTCAAACCCCTGGCACTCTTCCAGAACTTGAACCAGCCGATCAGAGTCGAGCTAGAGAATGCGACATCGTCACCTGGCTCGGCCAATCAACATCAAGTTAATCGGCGGCTTCACTTTTCGGCTTAAGCAAATTGACGGCATTTCAAACAGGTGTCAGTGAGTGCAAAAAGGCCCATAAGGAAAAATCGGTATGTTGCGAGGATGGTGTTGTGTATGAAATACCATTGGACTGTGGGTTTAAGTACATAAGGCAGACATCACGCTGCATCAATGGCAGATTAAACAAACATAAAAGAAATGTGAAGAACAATGCACAAAACTCGAAAATCGCGAAATATATCCATGAACGTAATTATGCATGGCGCTCTGGTCGGAGACTGAAATCATACACAAAGAGAGGAACGACTTAAAGATAGTAAGGGAGACTGTGCAGAAAAAATCTTTAGACAATTGTATAATTCAGGCTTCAAGCTTTTCAACATTGGAATTTAATTTTTTTTTATTTTATTTTTCTTAAGTGTGAAATTGGTATTTCCAATTGCGATTGTCCAAAATGACTGTAAAGCACTTTTGTTTTTTTCCGCTTTTTGGTTTCTGACGTGCGTTGGCCCAAAGGCCGCTTCTGTGTTTTTAGGGGGTAGTTTGTGGAGAGGGCGTCTTGAATTAGAAGTTGCAACTGTGTTTAGAATGGAAGGGGAGAGAGATTCCATTGTTCAAGTTTGAAGAAGGATGGATGTTGCCTTATCATGGCGGCCTGCAAGGCTCTCCACTTTCTCACACTGCGTGATATAGACTGTGGCGCTAGAACTGTATAGACTTCGTCCTTTGTGTCGGTGGCAATTACCTCGAGATTGAGACTATATAAGGAGGTGAACTAAATAAACGAGTTAACAGAGTTTTAAACGTCGTCCTGTCTATTTTCTACCTCTTCTACGTTTTGATGTTTCTTCTCTACACCAGTCTCGGGTTAATCCAACCTGGTCTGAAATAAACATTATCAAAACACTTTGTCCTAGTATCATTGTCCAAGTTTCGTTCCAAACCATAGCTAGCGAAATACTACGAAAATGTTGACTACACAGCTAGCGCGTGGCTCCATTTGCATTGTGGCCCCCGTCTGGTGTGCAATTGGCTGTTTTTGATCCAACGCACCATCGCTTTGTACATTTGCGTTTTCCCAAGCCGCGAGGATCGTTATGTTGTCATTATTCATTCGTCGCGCAATGCCGTGCCAGCAGTGTTTTGAAGGTTGCAGCTCTTCCTTCTAACATCCTGCCTGGTCAGAACTGTGGTTGTGGCAGCGGCTCGGCGAGAGAATGGTTCTGGTTTCGAAATATTCAAAGTCGCACGCAAGTACCAGCATGGAGTACTTACGGCACAAGACTGGCGATCCTCAATTCTCAGAAAACACAAATGTAGAAAGCGGTGGTATGTTGAACAAAGACGAGCCCGTGTGACAAAGCGCTATCAGAGGCAGAAAGCTTGCGCTCGAGCATCACAGACTACTACGGTGCTTCCAAACTGGTGAAAATTTCATACCCATTTATGCAAAAACCTGTTGCAATGTTTGCAAAAAAAAAAAAAAAAAATTGATTGAAGCATGCTGTTAAGGGTTCAATTTCATTTTATTAACAGTGTGATTTATAATTAAAAAAAAATAGTGCTGCAACACAGTTCCAATCGTGCAAAACATTCATCTTAACTTACAATGAGTACTACGTCCACCTCTCGGAACCTTCCAAACCACAATGAAAAGATCCTAAAACATTGAAGAAAAAACTCTTTCAAAACTGCAGTCATGCTGATGCTACACATGCTTTCCTAAATGCTTGATTTCGTGCACAACTGTAAATTGATAGTATGCACACTGCACACACACTTAAAAAGAAATGAGAGTGCTAAGCTTTGGTGTGGGTTTTCTTTTTTTTTTTTCTCCTTTGCTGTTTTCATCACAGAACAGCAGTTAGCATATCAAACGTGTGGCAGCCATTGTAACAAAAATGAACAAACCCCGTTTTGTCCGTTCATCAGTGATTGGCAAGTTCCAGGAAAACAAAAATTGTATTCTATGTACAAGATTGACTATCAAACGATGGTGGGTGGCATACAACTTCTCCAATCCAATAAAAAAAAGTTACCTTTATACACTGGACACATTCTCTTCAGTTCAATGATCCACGCCTTATTGATATTCCTCAAAATCTAAAAAGAGCACATTTCTCATATGCTTTTAGTGATGGGATTCCCAAAGAATACTGCAAGTTCAAACACACAAGCCCTTTAATCTTACTTCCTACTATGCAAAGGTCTCCACCAAAATTTTAGTAAATTCCTACTTCCATGCCCCCCGCCGCTGCCGCCGCTGCCCCCCCCCCCCCCCCAAAAAAAAGAAGTTCTCATTCTTGCATTGCAAGCTTGCCATAATAACCACAATCTTTGTCTCGATCCCAGATAGGAAGCCACCCACCACCTCCTCAAATTGTCTTTTTTGCATAAATTAACCTTTCCTCCTCACGACAGTTGCTATGTGACGACGATGGGGAGAGGGACGCACACGCGTGAAAAACATGCACACACACGTACACGGGGAATACACAAACACATTTGCAAAAGTCTTGACCGTCTTCTCCTTGACAGTTTTGGTGCGCTCGAAGGAAGGGAGGTTCCCAAACGCGCACGTGGGAATAAACGAAAAAAAACAAGGTAACTCCAGTTCTCACTCTTCCTCAAGCAGTCCTTTTTTTTTTCCTTCTTTCTTGCTCCAGTTCTGCCACGACGCACACCCCCACAAATGCGCAACACAAGCTCCCCATGCACAGCTTCTTTGCCACCGGGAAGAGAGAGAGAGACAAGTCTCGGTCGCGTCACTTCCCCTCATTCTTCCAAGACGACGACATCCTCCGCTTTTGGCTTTCTGGCTTGGATCACTCCTCTCCGTCTCCCCAAAAGAACATCCTCTTTCCCCCCCACCCACCTCCCTTCCCCCTTTCTTTACAACGAGGAAAAACTTCTCGGAAAGAGTTTGTGGCTGACGACGGAATCCGTCCGGTGTTTGGAATCACAGGTGGCGTCGTTCTTGATAGGTGCCGAGCGGCGGTTTGACTTTGTGCGCCCTTCCCCTCGTCCGAGCCGGGGAACGCTGCGGCACCGGGACAGGACCGCCCCCGGCATTTCGGAGGTACGGGAGGATCCACCGAAGAAGACCGACTTTGAGAAGAAGCATAAAAAAAAAATCCGTTCCACTCAGCCTTTTTTTCTTTTTTGTACAAACGAGAAACAAGAGAAAGAAGGCTCGGACCTGGGAAGGCGAAAAACGGCGTTGCCGCGGCTCTCGTCGCCCGCACGTCTTATCACTGCCACGCTTGGTACGCGAAGGGAATTCACTTTGGCTCCTGAGGAAAGGGACGTTGGTCGACGGGCCAATTGGTCGGTCGGTCGAGGCAGGGTGGCATCGGCCGGGTTTCCGTGCAGCGGGCGGCGGCCCTAGGACTGCTTGATCCGCTTGCGGGGAGGTCCGATGGGTGGGATCTGCTGCGTGGCCAGTGCTCGGAAGGCCTCTGCAATCAGGTGGGGCTGCCGGTGGATCATGGTCTTCCAGCCTGCAGTCTCCATCACGTCCGTGGCATGCCTGCTGGCAAGGAGCAAACCCCAGCCCGCCTCTACCTCAAATTCTAGCTCTCCCCACGGGCGCCGCCGCACCGGCCGCTTGCCCCAGAGTTTCACGACGATTTTAGCCCGGAATTTCTCGAACAAAACTGTATTGTCACGAGGGGGCAAGAAGGGCACGTTGCACTCTGGACAGATATGACGATGCGCCGGACGTAGGAACAAAGGATAATAAAACTGTCAAAAAAAAAAAAAAAAAAAAAAAGGACACACTATGGTGTTGCTTTTTGAGCGTCCTGCATCTGCCTCTATGTCCTTGACTCCAGATTTCAGACACAATCGTCCCGTTCCACATGTCGTTCCACGTGTTGCCTAGATTGAAAGGGCTCCCATGACTTTGCCGCAAACTATGTTCAATTAGTAAATTCATGAATTATTTCATATGAGAGGTACCCCCACAAGTCGTCTAAGCTTTTCAGACTGTTTATGAAAACCTGTGCCCTCTAAATCGCACAATTTTGTCCATTCAATTTTGCTTCCAGTTTGCTTCTTTCTCGTCATTCTTGTAGCATATTGCTTTTCTTTCTCGTTATTTTTGTAGTGTATTGCTTTTTCATGCTGATCTGACTACAATAAAGTGTTGTAGTACAACACCCAGCTGTTCTTCACAACAGGGTTATCGGCGTGTTATTTTTAATTAAAACAAAAAATGCCTCAAAAACATTTTTTAAGGTTCCTACCACAAAGATTCCTGAAAGTTTCAGTCAAATTTCCAGAACAACTTGGAAGCTAAGAAACCTTACAAGCACCACTCAATCATGGTTGTTGGCTGGGCATCAACATCACATCACTCTCTTTGCGACTGAGACAAAATTTTGGCCTCCACTTGGAGCATTCATTGCTCCATATGGAGGCCAAATTCATCGCACCTGCTTCTTTATTAAACGGGATTAGACTCTGTTCCTTCAACTCAAGTTGCATTAGACGAAAGATGGAACATTGCCCAAGACTGAACTGGTAGAAATGCGTACAGCAAAACGAAGGACCATTTCCATCCAGTCCCCTTGTGACTGGCACTGTTCTTTCATTGCTGCATCAAACGTGACCCACATCAACAAAGTTCCGCCCCAGTTAAGTCTTGGACGATGTCCCCAACAATCCTCAGATCTCCTTAATAAGCGCCAGAACGCCAATGGATGCGGCGGGACAAGGACGCAAGAAGCCAGCTCACGTGTTGATGAAGTCGATGGCGTGCGCCTTGAGCTGGTCTGCACTGTGCATGTCGGCCAAGATGAGAACTTCGGCCGCCGTTTCTACAGACAGGTTCGAGCAGAGTGCCTCCTCGCACATCACTTTTAACCGCTCCAGGGCATACTGCGCAGACACACAAACAGAGGGTTAGAGGGTCGTTCCCTTTGCACAGATGCCAAACAGGAGGTGAACCTCCCATTGTTTTTTAGGGCTCAGACACAGTCAATATTTTAGGTATAAACCGATTATCTAGAATGCTACGGTGTGAAGATCATGCACCGAGCAGTTGTCAACCTATTATTACAAAACTACACTAAAACCTTGGTGATTCGTTCCCAATTTATACATTTTCCCAGCTATTTATGTTCAGAAACGCCGATCCCTTTGAACCCGTACGGGGATATGAGTATTCATTTACCATTTCTTGCATTTGCCTTCCTGGCTGTTTAAAAGAAAAAGGACGGGGGCGGCGGTACTTTGGCAATATCCAACGAAATCACTGTATACAGAATACATTTTTAGGTCGGTAAATCTCTGTGCCATTGTTGATGTACCGAAAACTGCACATTGATTTCCGACAAGAATGTCATTGGTAGTCGTTATGGTCACAAGATCACTTATGCCAGCCAAAGGGAGTGAGGCATGACCCAACTGCTGCATCAGCGACACTATTACAATGACCACCAAACTTCGAGATATATCGAGCCAACAAAGTCCTCTAAATTTGGTGGGCGATGACTGCGGGCGAGACATTGCTCGCCAAAGTTAGCTGACATTAGACACTTTTGCGTAATGCTGCAAAGCACCTGGTCCATCCCTATAACATATTAGTATTCCCTATTCGAGGAAGGGAGAAGGAGATTCCACGACAGTCAACAAGAGTCATAGGCCTCTCAAATCTATAGAGCTTCAGTAGCCGTCGCACTATGTCTATGTGCAGTATGTGGCATTTTCAAGAGCATGAGAAAGAAGGAGGGGGAGAGAGACCTTGTCGGCAGCAGCCAGGAGGTCGTCGGCCATCTTGTCCAGGTTGGGTGCCCGCCCCGTGTAGATGAAGCGCAGCATCTCCCGCAACACCTCGTGGTCCATGTCCGTGATCTCCACACGGTTCTGCTTCTTCTCCTCCATCTCGTGCTCAAACATGGCCGCAAACACAGGGGACCGCGCTGTACACACAGAGGAGGAAAAGTGCATTTGGTGAATCTGAACAATGGACTAAACCAGTGGCGTACCAACTTGTTTTTGAGTGGGGGGGCAAACCAGAACCGCCCCGGGCCGGGGGGTAGTGCCCTTGGTATCAAGTAACACCTTGATACCAAGGGCGCCCAAGGGATACCCTTGGTATCCCTTGGGCGCCGCCGGTCAGTGTTTGCCCTGCCCAGTGGCGGCTGTTTCAGGGAGGGGGGGGGGGGGGGGGGGGGGCGAAACACATGCCTTGCCCCCCCACTCTGGACAGTGGGGGGGAAAATGCCCCCCTTGCCCCCCCGGTTGGTACGCCCATGGACTAAACACAGACAACTCGACCGAAGCAGCTAAATGAACCAGTCTGTTGAACACTGTTTGCAACCAAGTGATGCGAAAACTCGATGGATGGACAGATCAAAGAATTGCACAGGACAAGCACTCGCTCTCTGTTAATAATTGTCTTCCTTTTTTTCTCGCCAACTTGGTCAGTCTTTTTCTGAAAACAGCGATTGATGCAAACAAACTATATACTCCATTTCATTCAAAATATACAGTACTACAAAAAGCACCTGCTTCAGACTTTCTTCACCGCAAATGAAACAAATACAAAACAACTCACAAAAATGCTTGAAAAGCCAGGTGAGGATAAATAAAGCAAACAGAAATAATGTTATGATAAAAAAAAAAAGATTACTGCAAATAATTTACTGAATGCTGATTCAAAAGAAGACAAACTGCGAAAAATATTAGGTAGGCAATTTTTCAGGGTGGGGCAGCGAGAATTCCTACAAAAATGAGCGCTCAACATGCAATCACTCGCTGGGAACTTGGACAACATGGGAACAGGTACTAACTGATGTGGCTCTGTATTTGAGAAAACTGAATCGCTTTCATTCAAACTCCAAAACCAAATTAAAAAAAAAAAAAAAAAAAATTTCGGAGTCTTTGTTGAGCAGTTGACAAAGTGGTTCTCTCTTTTTGCTTCTATTGTTGGTTTTTTGGTATTTGTCTTTACACTTGTTTCTGCCACATTTTCTAGGTGTGCAATAGTTCTATCGCCTTGCCCAATTTTCAGGGGTGGCGGCTTCACCCGTCCTTGCGTGCCTGAGAGGTGCACAGGTACTTGCGCACCCTCCGTGCTTATCGAGCCACATACGAGCTCCCTGCACTCTATAAATGCCACAGGAACTGGTCTTTGAATATACGGAATGGACTGTTTGCAAAATTAATGAAATGCCAGTAAGCAGATTGAAACTGTAACTAAACACTTAAAACAAGTGCCTAAAGCAAACTATGGTTTGTTTTCTTGAAGAACCTCCAGGTTCCCCCCATGTGATTACGAGTGATTTTATCATTAGTGCAGGAAACAATTTTGGCCTTGTGACATCTTAGCAGCAGCCCGCGGGGCATTACACTACATATGCATCAGCAGCGTGCATGGCAACATGCTTATCATGGTCACCGCCATTGTCGGCCAGCTGTCGCGCAACACAGCGGAGCATGCAATCAAATCCGCCGCAATGTAACCAGTTTTATTTCTTTTAGCTAGTTTCTAACTTGCATATAAATAAAACGGGTCGAAAAATAAAACTGTGAGCAGTTCTTTGTTGACCATAAGCTTATTTATACACTTTTTTTGCGGTAAAACATCCGGTAATCCATGTATGCTCGAGTTCAGACTTGAAACCTGCCACATATTCACCCCTGTTCGCCTTTCTATTATTGCAGACACAGACTCAAAATAAGCCTTTGCTCTTCTACGAAAACGAGACCCCTGCACACATAAATACGTCATCCCTAACTTGCTGTTCTCATTCCAGCTTGCGCTTTACTAAAGATTCCTCCTGCATGGGATGCAAAACATTTCATTACACTATTTTTCTTAATGTATAAGGCCATTTTTTGAGTCTTTCTTTTTAATTTTTGTTCCTTTTTGCAATTACAGTTGCTAACCGATTTTTTGGACTCCGATAATTCGGACTTGTTCCTTATTTCGGACCAAAAGGAGGAACTGTGACCTATCTGATAGAAATAGTGCATATTCACGACCAATGTTTCGGAACAGCTTAAAGGGGTACTCCACAGTTTTTTTTATTGTCTCCGATTTGCTTGAAATTTTGCTAAGCTCCCCAACAAACATCGCTAAAATAGTATCCCAAATATAAGGTCAAAAGCTTGTTTCTTTGCGAAGTTATTGAATTTACAGTTTTGGTCCTCACCGTGTTTTTCAGAGTGAAAGTCTCTACTGGCAACAACAAAAAAGTGACGTCAGTGGAAGGCAGGGGTTCACTCTTTGGACTGTAGAATTTGTTCCTAACTGATTCGAAGCTGTTTCATGGTGTTAAATGAATGCTTTGGAAGCTCGCTCGAGTACCCGCGCTCCAGCAATGAACAAATAATTGGCATATTCTATTTTTAGACTGATTTCTCGACTGGCAAGCCTGCCTGCCACTGACGTCAGCGGCACTGAAAAGTGCGGGTATATTTGAATGTTGCTTCTTGCGTCATTTTCCTTTGCCGATTTCTCAATAACTATTATGAATTTCGCGATACTAAATAGCATACCGGAAAGGGTAAAGGCAGAGGAGTCAGATAATATAGTTAGTTGAGGTAGCTCAAAAAATCTGTGGAGTACCCCTTCAAGGGCCGAAGTTTGGTGTTTCAGACAAAATTGTTGCGAGCGAATAATGGGAACTACCACCAAGAAGCCGCCATTTTATATTTTATGTTTACTGCACATGGGTCAGCTTGGTTTGGCAGCGCTACTTGGTTACTCCATGGCTAAGTCCTACTGCTAGGCGACACTATGCTACGGCTTACTTTTTTCTCTGGCTGCGCGTCATTATCATCATCACTGTTACAACTTTGCTTTGTTCATTTGCCATTCTGCAGTCGTGGACTTGGGTCTCTCATCTCGTCTCGGTGAATTGTGTTTTCAGACTACGCTGGCTTGGACATTATGGCCCCATCCATCTGTTCTTCCGCCGCCACAAAGTGTTGCTGAGAAGCGCGGAAAGTACTCGACCATAACGCTAGAAAAGAAGGCAGCGATTCTTCAGCCAATAGAAAGTGGCCAAACGCAAGTGGAGGCGTAACCTAAAGAAAAGGCACTATTGGCGGCTTTTTTAAGCCTGCTTAGACGGAATAAAGGCTAGATTTTTAATCTGCGGATTTTTTGGACGGTTCTATTATTCGGACGTCTTCTCGGTCCCCGCGAAGTTCGAAAAATCGGTTGACGACTGTAAACAGTAATGATGTATAAATACCAAAATCAAGTTCAAATGGTAAATGTGTAGAGGGGGTTTTTGTATGCCAAACCAACGAAAAGCATCTGGCACTCGCCGGCAAAGGCCTGAGGAATAATTTCGACCATCTGGGGATTGTTTGTTGTGCAACCCGCTGGCGTGTAAGCACCTTGGCTAGGGTTCGAACTGGGAATCCGAAGACAGGCGACGCTTCACCTCAAAGCCACCGAGGCAGCAGATTTATGGAATCCGAAAGGACGTGCCTACGACACGAAGCACCAAGGACAGGAAACGGGCAGAAAAAGAAGCGTCTCCCTCACCAGCAAGAATGGCCTTGTGAGCGTAGAACTCCCTGCCGTTGACGCTAAGGATGACGTCGCTGAACTTCTGGCTCTCAAAGAGGTGGCCGAAGTCGTCCGAGAGACGGCACTCGGGCACCTTGAATTGGATGGCGTTGTTCTGACCAGAAATGTTCACGGAGTCTGCCACCACGCTCACCTGCAGTCACCAAGGGAAGCAGCCAATTAACGGCAAGCAACGAGTCGACCCAAAACCCTCTTTAAAACCCGCCTTTTCAATGTTCTTTTATCCCCAGTTGTTTTGTAGTTTTGGGGAATTTCTGACCCTCAACTGCTTAATTGTTTTCTTCAAAATTACATTTCTTGCCTTCAAAATCACATTTCTAGCCACAAACAAAATAAAAAAAAAATTTTAAAGTTAAAATATTTAGCGCTGTTGTTTGTTAGTACAGCCCACAAACTAAGCTATAAGTGAGCCTGGTTCATCCAAAATGGTTGAGTGCGTGAACGGTAGAAGCAGACGAGCTATACACATCCTGAATGGTTTGGGCATGGCTCCGCATTAATGAGCTACTGTAATACCGCGAAAGATGCCCCATTCCCGAAAGATAACCCACCCCTATTTTCGACATTTTCATTAACTCCAAAATATGGCATACTTCTAGAATTTGCAAAGCCCTGGCCAAAGGTGACGTTTGCCAAAATAAGGTTAGTTAACTACTGGTGGGAGATAAGCAAACCTTCCTGACAGGGAAGTCCATGTTCCATGGCCCCTCAATGTAAAGAAGTCTGGCAGGTCACAAAATACAAAATTGGCATTTTTTAAATTTTTCTTGGCCAATATGCTTTCGCTTCTGAGTGGGCTACTTCTAGGGATACTACTGTAGGTTCGTCCGAAACGCTTAGGGAGTGATTATCAGTGGAAAATAATTGCGAAAATCCCTAAAGTAACAAGCTTTTCATTCCTAAAACCCTTTAGCCTTGCATGCGCTTTTGATGCTCATCACATTAAAACACACACTGGACACATGTTGTTCAAGCAACACCAGTGAAAATTATAATGCTCTTGGAAACAATTGAGGTCTACTGGAGCGACTAGGTGTAACTGCCCTTTATTATTCAGCAATGATTTTAACTGATGTTGTATCCTGCTTTCTGGAGGATGATCTTTGGAGTGCTTGCCCAAATTGAGAAGACAGCAGCCTATTTAAGATCATAACGACAAGGCACAATAGGGGCACAAGTTTTGCTGCTGCAAGACCTAACATCCAGCCTCCAGCTGCTGAGAGAGCAGAGGAGGAAGAAAAATGCAGGGGTAAAATAGAAACTATAAGAAGGAACGAGTGCTGAAAGCACCACTTCTCTCTCCGAGGGAGGAGATCTGCAGCACCTGCCAACTTGCTTTTTCATTCACTCCAGACCATCACGGGAGATTATTTTAGCACCCTTCACATGCAGCTATTTTCACCAGCGAGAAACCCCAAGAAAATAACGGAGCTTTGGCACAGTTTCCAAAAAAATTTCCAAAGGTTTCAGTTTTGCTTTTGACGATATCGTTACTAAAACCAAGATCACTTTTCCTTCCAGACGACTGGCATAGCCGTGCGATCAAGAAAGCATTCTTGTGATTGGCAAAGAGAATCAGCCACAGTAAACAGGTTGCATATGGTTCATACTTCATATGCAAGTAGACAGTCTGTTGCACTCTATGCAAGCATATCACCGAGCACACTAAAATCGGACTGTATAGACCTTCATGCGAAATGTGCGAGGCCTTTTGTAAGAACTCAAATTGACGGTTTATATCTAAAGTTCATGTTCTCATTCGAAGCCTGCAAGTAGTCTCGTTAAACACTCCGATGCACGTTCGCAAAGGGCGTATGCAGCAAAACCATCCAAATGCTGAAATACCCAAACTTCCATCGCCAAAAGAAGCTTAGAGAAGTTCCAAAAGGATCAGAACTGAGCTACGGGTATTTCACCCGATCAACTGTACTCGCATTCACCTCGAGAACTGAAGTTAAAAAAGGTCCAGCTTCTCACGGAGCATTACTGATTTACTCCTCTACGTGGTGAATTACGATATATGTGGGCGAGTTTTAGATTAGTCTATCGAGACATACACGTTTCAAACACCAAAAGCGTAGTTTCTTCACCCGACAACCAAATCTCGAAAGAACTGCCTCACGCAACGCACAAATAATGCGCAAAACTTTTTTTTTCTTGATGCGACAACAGCATGGCTTTGACTCGTCCAAAGGGGCTCTCCAAAGTGGTCCCATATGCGACTACTTTGGAGGATGGCCCAGCTATTTGCCACCTATGGTCGGTGATGGGCTAAGAACTGAGTAGATGCTCCGTCTTGAGTGCGATCTTTCTGCCTTTGACGACAGTTTGTGGCAGGCGCAGCCAAAGCCTGGCAGCAGCCAACCAGCTGGAGGCAAAGCGTCTACCGGGTTCTTAACCTGTTGCCGACCACAGGCGTGCGGGATGTAGCGGCAGCAAGTGCCCCGAGGGGAGAGAGCAGAAGGGGGTCCTTGCCTCGCAGTACAGGGTGAGCTTGTCGTCGGGCAGCAGCCCGTTGGCCTCATCGAGCAAGAAGTCCCGCCGGATGAACTTCTTGAAGCCCCAGTCCTTTCCCTGCACAAACCGGTATGCCCGCTGGCTCTCTGCAAGGGAACAAACAACAGGCACCAGGTGAAACAAGGCCCACGTCTCTTTCCATCCCCTGTGACAGTGGGAACGGATCATGCCGGTCACCCAAGCTTCAATTTCCCAGACTTCACTTACACTTTTGGACGTTCTATACATCTTCCCAGACTCGGCCGACACTTTCAGATATTCCATACAGAGGCACTTCAGCCTTGAGAGTGAAAGAAATAAATACCTTTTTAGGTCTGTGAACATTCCATTGTTGCCCACTTCCTCCTCTTTCAAAGTCCCTGTTCTGCTCCACTCCTTCTCTCTTGGAGTGCGATTCCCTCACCCACAAGAAAGAGAGCCTTTTCTCTAAATTCCCTTTTCCCCTCGCTTCCTCATAGGTTAGAAAAGGAGGACGCAAATGAGGTTACTTTCCTTGCTGGAAATCCGAAACTGTATGTCAGTTGATAACAAATGTGCGTTGTAGAGATGAGCTTTACGCAACATGCTGATGCACAACTCGAACGAAAGAGGAAAGTGCCACTCTAAAAAAAGATTAATGCAAAAGCACTATCGTGCTACCATTTGCTCGAGACTTTGCCTATTTCGGAGATAGCGTCCCAAAGTAAAAGCATCTTTCCGAATCTCTTCCCATTCACGGTAAGCCCCAGCAATGTAAGCATTGCACCAAAAATATTTTATCTTCCAGCAATTATTTTATAATATTATAAAATAATTTTTATTGGAATACAAAATATCTTATATTCTAGCAACTGCCTTTGGGCGTAGTGGTGTAGCACCCATTTTTCTCCTTCACAAACAACAAAACACCGCACATATATCGGTGGCTCGCAGTACAGTCTACACGGGAGCAGGAGAGGACGGGAGAGCCCTGCCCACTCCCTCGCCACGAAGGAGCGACCAGCGGCAAAAGACCAAGCCAGTGTAAAGCGAGAGAGACTGAGCCGAAGAGGGCAAATATACCCATCAGCGCCTTTTCCTCCTTTCTCATCACTCGTAGAGAACCAGCCGTACAAGCCATCGCAAAGTCAACTCGATTTCCCCAAAAATGTATAGAGAAGTCGCATGACCCGCCCTTCCTCGATGTCACCCCGCAAACCCTTATCGAACCCATGGCCCTTCAGGGACCTCATGCCTCACCAAACTCATGAGCTCATTGACCTCATTGACCTCATGAAATCATTGACCTCACAAACTCACCGACCTCACAAACTCGCCGACCTCACAAACTCGCCGACCTCACGAACTCGCTGACCTCACGAACTTACCGAACTGACACCCCTCATTCATCCTCGAACTCCTGAATTTTTGGGGCTTACAAACGCGATCACCTTTACCTCACGCCTGATCGGCAATGGCAAGTGAGGCGAGTGAGTGCATTCGTGAGTGAGTTTTGCCGAGGAGTGAACCTAAAAGTAAGAAATTCCTCAGAACAGCTGGAAGTAGCAAACACTTCGATCCAGCTTTTTGCAAACTTTGAGTGAAGACTGCTAAGCTTGAAGACCAATCACTTCAGGCTCTGACTCATGCACAATAGGGCAGCACTCTGAAGCATGCTTAAGGGAGCAAACAAGTAGACCAAGGTCGACCCTGCCCCCAGGTGGCTACAGGAGTATTGGTGAGGAGATTGATATGTAGGGGGCGTTTTGTCCAGTTTGTTTTCCACAGGGCTCGGTGTTTACCCAACACAAGGCCTGTGGATGGGATTCTTTACGTCACTTTTCTCGATCGAGCGTAGCGCACAGATTGGAAGCAAGTGCTACGTCAGCGTCGGCTGGGCGCTTGGTCAGAAACACAAATACTTCTCATTGTTGTCCCCGTCTGTTTTTGTTCTCAACTTAGCCACTGGGGCAGCGTTGGTTGGATCTCCTCCTCGGCATCCACGGCCACTCCCTGGAGAAGTGGGCAGGCACGAATGCAGGTCGGCTGCTACCCTGGGGTGCTCACCCATTGCTTTGGTCTCCTCTCTCTTGGCGTTGAGGATGGAGAACTTGAACTTGGCTCGGACCTCGCTCTTGTTGCAGGAGACGAGCAGAAGGTAGAGCGAGAGGTAGTCCTTGCTCTCCTCGTCCAGGCCCTTGGGGTTCACCCGCAGGCACCTGGGACACACGGGCAGCCCTTTGGGACCCTCCTCTCCGACAGACACGAGCAAGAAGGCGCACACAACCGCTCACTCTTCAAAGCATCAAAGATCCTCACACAGTTCAGGATAAAAGAAAAAACATTCACTGACACTGTCTGATAAAGCTCCACAGAAATGGTTAGTTTCTCCAAATTTCAGGAGCCTACAAACCCATTGATGCAGTGCCATTGAGAGAACAGATGGTTTGAGGGCCTATCAAACAAATCTTATATAGCTAATGTTGTCTTCAAAGAATGTCAAACTTAATTTCAATTGATCAAGGTGCATGAACTGCTAAATAGGATACGGTGCACTCACTTCAAAGAGAGACCTGAACATTTTATGGCCATATTTTCTTTTCCTGATGGTTAGAGGTGAGGAAGGAAAATCTAAGGGACTGTTCACTGACCTTCTTGAGCCTAACATCACTCCCATAACCATCGAGCATTCTCTAGACCCCCAAACTTTGTGTACGAGAGAAGTTCTTTACCTCTCCCATTTCCAAGTACAAAGTTGCAATTTATTAGGTTATATTTAACCGAACGACAAAGCCCCACTGCACTAGAAAGGATGTGAAAGCTACTCGTGTAAGAGTAGCCTTCGAAAGCTATGCTGTAAGGTTTTCATCCCCATTGAATTGTGGCAGATGGGAACATAGTTTTTTTTTCCAGCTTGTTGCAAACGGAGATATTGGACGGCTGTGGACAGGGAGCGGTGTACCCACCACTTGAGCTTGTCGTTGGCTCCGGCTGAGAAGGTGGAGCTCTTGAGCACTTCACCCATCTCTTCTCGGCAGAAGCTGAAGTTGTTAATGGTCCACATGTAGGAAAACTTGATCACTTTCACCTGAAATGACACAAACGACAAGCATCTATCACACGGTGCCCTGCCTCGTTTATACCACGCGACATGTGAAGAGAGGTGTCATGCACAAAGAAGCAGATGCATGTATGTCTAGACAGCCAACCTAGTGCACAAAATAAAACCAGCGCAGCAGTCCAGAAAACGCATGTCTTGCTTCTTCTCTCATTTTTCTGTCATGCTAGCCACTCTGACAGTTGGCACCACCGGCTCCCAGCGAAATCGGCATGTCATACAGGTTAAACGAGGGGAGAAAGACCGTCCAAATTCAAGTCGTATCCTCCAACTCTGCATCGAGGCTACCCCACCCTTGCAACAATGGCAACCTTGCATCACGCCCCTGCATGGGCTTTGGGCAGAGTATAATTTCTTCTGGTATGCAGCTTGTTGACAAAGGATTGCATTGTGGGGAGGATGCCCACAGATGTCACATCAGGTTGACTATTGATTGGGAAATGCAGGTGCCAAGTGCCGAGACTCACAACAATTGGATGAGTAAAATGAGAGAGAAAATGGCATGTGAGGCAGATGCAACAGTGGCTGTTAGAATGCTCATCGCGATATGTCTGCTGGTAGCCAGGGATGGATGGGTGACAAGAAAACTTTAAAAATGCATTTGGAAGTCTTTCTTTTTTTTTTTTATAAAGGTTTTTTTTATTTTTTTTTAAAGTGAAATATACATTTAGAAAAGTCAATCAGCTTATCTGTTCACTACTGAGAGGAGCAAGCAATAGCCCGAAGAAAACAACTGTTACTCTGCACAAAATGAAACTGAACATAAGGTGTCGCCCTTTGGTCCAAATTAGTGAGCATTGTCTGACAAAGGGGTCTCCGAACCCCGGTCCGCGGATGTCTACCGACCGGCCAGCCGCTGGCCCAGGTGCTTCCAATGAAGCCCAGCCCCGCAGCCCCCTTCCAGCAGACCAGCTGCTACCGGCACAAAATAAAGCGCACACAAAAAAACGGCACTGCAACGCGCTCACAAAGATACCAGAAAGAATGAGAGAACTGCGTTGTAACCCAGGCCCTCTCGTCACAATGTTTATTGAACACTGTCACCAGCGTCACCAGCCTTAGTCCCCTCCCCTTGTTCATGCCTTTAACTTTGTTAAATTTATTTGTGTTCTCACGTACATTGTGCCTAGTGACCTTTGTCACACTTACTGCATTATGTCAGCATTAGTTTTATCACACTCATTAGTCTTTTACACTGGGTGAATGTGCCTGATTTCCCGTGCACTTTGATTTATGCCTGGTGAATTCTCTTCATCACAATTTTTGCGCAAGTTCATAGTCAGCTAAATATTAAATGGAAGTATACACATTCATCAAACTTAGGGTGCTGCTTTTAATACTTACTCTAACAATAATTTGCGTTAAAATGCTTATCTAGGTTCGTTTATTTGGTTCTTCCCCTTTTATAATTTACTCTTTTTTTTTTTTTTTCAGCCCTCGAGACTGCGACAGTTCCCTAATCCGGTCTTTGAGCTAACAAGTTTGAAGACCTCCGGTCTAACACTAAATGGAATTGAGACGCATTATATTCGGCTGGAATTTTGCTCCGCATAAAACGACGACAATCGGGGAACATGAGCCGTCGGGTCAAAGCGACACTCTTGAGCACCGCAAGTGCAGCTGGTCGCTAATAGCTAAATCTCAATAAAAATCAGTGGTTGAGTCTATGTGAATACAACAGTTTAATCATCTTTCTTTTTGTTGCTGAAGTAGACTAAGACAACATTTCTCTCATAGAAGTATTGTGTCAATCTTTTTTCCTAAATCTTTTCTTTATTTTTGCTGAAGTAGACTAGGACAACATTTCTCTTACAGGAGCATTCTGTCAGTTTTCTTCCTAAATGATCCTTCCTTTTAGTTGCTGAAGAAGACTAAGACAACATTTCTCTCATAGAAGTATCGTGTCAATCTTTTTTCCTAAATCTTTTCTTTATTTTTGCTGAAGTAGACTAGGACAACATTTCTCTTACAGGAGCATTCTGTCAGTTTTCTTCCTAAATGATCCTTCCTTTTAGTTGCTGAAGAAGACTAAGACAACATTTCTCTCATAGAAGTATCGTGTCAATCTTTTTTCCTAAATCTTTTCTTTATTTTTGCTGAAGTAGACTAGGACAACATTTCTCTTACAGGAGCATTCTGTCAGTTTTCTTCCTAAATGATCCTTCCTTTTAGTTGCTGAAGAAGACTAAGACAACATTTCTCTCATAGAAGTATTGTGTCAATCTTTTTTCCTAAATCTTTTCTTTATTTTTGCTGAAGTAGACTAGGACAACATTTCTCTTACAGGAGCATTCTGTCAGTTTTCTTCCTAAATGATCCTTCCTTTTAGTTGCTGAAGAAGACTAAGACAACATTTCTCTCATAGAAGTATCGTGTCAATCTTTTTTCCTAAATCTTTTCTTTATTTTTGCTGAAGTAGACTAGGACAACATTTCTCTTACAGGAGCATTCTGTCAGTTTTCTTCCTAAATGATCCTTCCTTTTAGTTGCTGAAGAAGACTAAGACAACATTTCTCTCATAGAAGTATTGTGTCAATCTTTTTTCCTAAATCTTTTCTTTATTTTTGCTGAAGTAGACTAGGACAACATATCTCTTACAGGAGCATTCTGTCAGTTTTCTTCCTAAATGATCCTTCCTTTTAGTTGCTGAAGAAGACTTAAGGTCTGTTCACACGATGCCTTTCTTTCTCGCGCATCTAGTGTCGCGAAATGTAGTTTCGCGAAATGGTTGCGCCGTCTGAACGAGTCTGAAAAGGACGCGCGCATCCTAAAAAATGTTGCGCGCACACCTCGCTTCGGAGCGAGCTTTTGCTGAAACTTTGCCGAGTCCTGTCAATCACTCTGAGGACGCCGCCAATGGCCGCTTCAGAAAGGCTCTCACGTGGCCTTTGAGGGGGGAGCGAGCTGTTTGGAGAAGACCACTTCACTGCCGGTGTGTAGCCGAGCAAACTCCCCCCAAAAAACCGAAACCCCGACCGATGGATACTGCCGGCGCTTCCGCAAGCACGTCAAGCACCACTGAAGGGAAAAGTGCATTAGCATATCGGAAAAAATCAGCCAATTGACGAATACAATTAGCGGAAATTGGCGAGATTAGAATAGTGCTCATAGCGTTGTTGTCGCGACGATACCGCTGGATAAGAGACCATCGAGTAAACTGAAACCAAGTTTGCTTTGTTTACAAGTGAACGTGAAACCATGTGCGCTCTCTGAAACAGTTGGCACAGTAAAATCGGGGCAGACTGGGCGCGAGAAGTAACCAGATTGGGCACGTAGCGTTTCTATGAACCACCATGTGCATGATTGGAGACAACGACGACGACGATGACAGGAGGCTGTGCCGGGTGACCGCGGCGCTAGGTTCTGGCCCTGAACATGAATGCATGGGGGGTGGAAGCCGTCTACCTCGACTGGGCCATCCCCCTGGAGCCGCTGCCCTTCACCGAAGCGAGCGACCGCACCTGTCATGTGCAAGGGACTCGCCATTAAGAATGTATATCGGACGGCCCGCCGAGGGCTTCGCTTGGCTCTTTGGCTGCTCGCCTGGGTGCTATGTGCGATTATTGGACTCCCAGGAGACTTGGAAGAGGGAAGTACGTCAACGACTAGAGAAACGCAGATTGGATGTTGACAGAAAGAAAACAAAATCAACATCCAATCTGCATGTTTGCTGCGTTGTTGACGTCACTTCCCTCTCCCTAGTCTCCTGGGAGTCCAAAAAGCACAACATAGCCCCCCTGGGCTGTCACCGGACCTCCAGGACTCACGCGGCGGTTCGGAGGAGCGGGTCGTACTCATCATGCATGGCGTCTTCGTCACCGCCGGGCTGCCAGGACTTTCCCAGCCCCAACGCACGGTGGGGCCTGCGAACGCCACCCTAGAGAGCTTACCAGGACACTTCTGCCAGCTGGACGGGGGACCGGCCCAGCGAGCAGCCCACTGGGAAGCACTGGGCCCTCATCGCCCGCAACATCGGCCCGCGCCCTCACCGCCCGCAACATCGGCCCGCGCCCTCACCCGCGGGCTTTATTTCACATCGTCAGCACCTCTCTGTCATCTATACGTCGTCGACTTCCCCTTGTACATATCATCTCATAATCATCATCACTAGACGTGGCACCGCGGGCCTCCATGGTACGGGCAGTCGCCTTTCCGCGGTGCCACGGCTCTCCTGAGCCAATAAAGATTATTATTATTATTATTATTATTATTATTAATTGGCAATGAATCGACAGCGTACGGGCTCGGCGCCGGCACATGTCCTGCCCGTACAGGTTGCCGCCTCAATCGGCTTTGCGCACATGCGAGATCGCTCCAAGTGGTGCAGTATGTGAGAAAAAAAAAATTAAAGTGAATTGACTGCATAAAATGCGCAAAGCAGGTCCCCAGATAAATAGCGGTCCGATTCGGAGCACCACATTTTGGTCAACACCGAAACTATTTTTGCGAGTCTAAACGTCATCGTTGTTGCACGTAAAGCGGTACGTGTGAACGAGCACATTTCGCGAAACTTGAGTGTCGCGAAACTATTGCGCGCCTAAAAGATGCATCGTGTGAACAGACCTTAAGACAACATTTCTCACACAGAAGTATCCTGTCAGTTTTCTTCCTAATTAATCTTTCATTTTTGTCGCTGAAGTAGTCCTTTCAGCTTTCTTTATAAATAATCTTCCTTTTGTTGATGAAGAAGACCAAGACAACACTTCTTTCACAGATGTATCCTGTCAGTTTTCTTCCCCAACTAAATGGGTCATGAAGAGAGAGCTCCATCATTCTCGGGTATGCACCTCAATAGTGGCGTAACTAGGGGCAGGGGGGTACAAGTGCCCCGGGCGCCACTTGGGAGGGGGCGCCGAGCCGAGTAATAATAATAATAATAATATAATGATGATGATGGATGTCATCAATATCGTCATGAGGGGGGCGAAATTTCATTTGCCATGGGCACTGTTAGAGGCGGGGTTTAAGCCGCACGTCCGGAGGCTTCCTGGATCGTGACGACGACCATTCCCCGAAGTGAAGAACCCAGGGGTCCAGTGGAGGTAGGAGAATTGGTAACGTAACGAACGGTTTAATTACATGGTTGCGATACAGTCGTCAAATCCGAGAGAACAACTGGAGCCGCCTCACGCTCCGCCTTATATAGGGTCCGTTTCTTCCTCACTCTCCGCCAGGGCAGCAGGTGCGACGTAGCAAACCGCCGCCAAGTGCGTTGCAGCAAAGACCGCCGCGTCGTAGCCAGAAGTGCGTCGTAGCCATGGTTCTCCGCAGTTAGGCCCTGCCTCTCTCCCTTTTAAGTGCGATGTAGCCAAAGTTCTCCGCAGTTAGGTCATGCCTCTCTCCCTTTCCTGAGCGCACGAACCCACACGCACACACACACGTCCCGTTGACGTCACGGACGCGTTGAGACTCGTTTTGGGCAGGCCCCGACAGATGGTCGACGGTCCTGGTACAATCGCTGGCCTGAAGAGGTGGGCTTGGAGTAGGCCTTGAGAAGACGCTGCAAGCACTAAACAAACTCCCAAACCTCTCACAACGGAGGCATCAGCGGAAACGTCCCCCACAACACCACGCCACACCGCAGCCAAACGCTCGGAATTCGCCAAAGACCCGCCAGACTGGATTACGGATTACCAAAATTTGGTACAATTCCGGGTATCGAGACCCCCTGTCGCCAAAAAAAACTCATTTTTCCAACGAGGTCACAATGAACAAAATACAAAGGACAAAAACACTTCGCAATTTGTGAGGTCCTTTTTGGGTTTTAACGAAGTGCCCCCACTTAGATCCTCATTCCCGTGGATGAATGAAGACCTCTGAGATCATCCCTACTGTTTTTGGTGATATCAGAAAAATCTGCTCAACCCATCGGCATTGCTGTTCAATTTACCTTTCTTGTACCTGACGCTGAAGTTATATTGCTGGAGAGTGAGACTCCATCGGAGCAAGCGGCCATTTTTGGGCGACATTTGGCGAAGCCACATAAGGGGACAATGATCGGTCTCGAAGGTGAAACTCGCCCCATACAGGTAGCACGACAACTTCTGTGCCGCCCACACCAAACAGGCGCACTCCTTTTCAGAGGCGCAATAAGCCTCCATGATCTCCTTCTGACGAGGCGACACCCTGTACGCCTTGGACCTGACTGGCTCGGTTGAAATGAGCTCTATCTCATGAGTCATGAGGTCTGTCCTTCCCGGTCGATCACGGAAAGTGTCGCGAAACGCTTGTAGGAGTACTTTTATATCATCTACCTGCGCTTGTTCGAGAAGCTCTGCGTTCACGGAAAGTGCCATGATTTCATCCACACTGCGTTCAGCGCCTGGGCTGATTCCGTTCCATTCTGGAATTTCGGTAGGTAGCTCCTCGGGCATGTTTAAAGTCAGGTTAATGACACCCTGTCTTTCAACGAACGGTTTCATCAGGTTGCAGTGATAGAGTTTCACCTGTTTTCTATGTCCTGGCATTTTCAGCGCATAGTTAGTTTGCGACAGCTTGTCAATGACCTCTACGGGGCCCTCCCAGTGAACTTCAAGTTTGTTCTTTCGCGCCGTTCTTAGAATCATTACACGATCACCAACCTCAAAGGTTCGGAGTCGGGCGTTCCTGTCATAGTACACTTGCTCGTGACGACGACCATTCCCCAAAGTGAAGAACCCAGGGGTCCAGTGGAGGTGGGAGAATTGGTAATGTAACGAATGGTTTAATTACATGGTTGCGATACAGTCGTCAAATCCGAGAGAACAACCGGAGCAGCCTCACGCTCCGCCTTATATAGGGTCCGTTTCTTCCTCACTCTCCGCCAGGGCAGCAGGTGCGACGTAGCAAACCGCCGCCAAGTGCGTTGCAGCAAAGACCGCCGCGTCGTAGCCAGAAGTGCGTCGTAGCCATGGTTCTCCGCAGTTAGGCCCTGCCTCTCTCCCTTTCAAGTGCGATGTAGCCAAAGTTCTCCGCAGTTAGGTCATGCCTCTCTCCCTTTCCTGAGCGCACAAACCCACACGCACACACACACGTCTTGTTGACGTCACGGACGCGTTGACTCGTTTCGGGCAGGCCCCGACAGGTGGGCGACGGTCCTGAACACGTCGGGACTCGTTTCCGCAGCGTTGAAACTCGGAAGAAGGTCGCCGAAGGTTCCATTCTTAACAGCGCTGTCATATCTAGTTACGCCACTGCACCTCAAAGAAAAGGGGGTATGGAAAAGGAAATGAATATGTTAGCCCCAGACAAAGGGAAGCAAGTAAGACCAATCCCTACCGTAAAATACCGCGGAAGCGCCCACTTTGTTCAAGCGCCCACTATTAACATTTCCCAAACTTGGGAATTCTGCAATCGCACGTTAAGCGCCTGATTTGACCGGACAAGCGCCCATGTCTAGATTATCCCAGTTTTCAGTGAAAGTTGGGTGGGCGCTCCTCCGGTATTTTACGGTAACTATGGGGGAAGCCGTCCAACACATTTTCCGTGCTGCAGGCGAGGACACATATGCGTACCTGTGCCTAAGGCACACCAGGAAGTGTGGGTGGGGCATTCAACCTTTGCTCCAGTTTAGGCTGCAAGCCCATCATCCCAGGTAACAGGAAACAAGACCAGGATAGCTACAGCGGACTGCCTGGAGGAGACTACTACATGTAGCACAAATTAGAAGCTAGAAAACAGAATGTGTGCCAGTTACACGTTTTGACGCATGTTATGTCCACTTCTCGGGATCAGGCTAATTCCAGGTCACATGAGCAGGGGAAGAGGGTGGGAAGAAGTTCAACAGATTGCCCAACTCGGCTCCCCGGACCTGGGCCTCTGGGGCCTGAACATCTGAGGGATGTTTGTACAAGGAAGAGTGAAGGGAAACCCCTCCTAGCAGTAAACTTTCCCAGTACCTGCAAGGAATCCCCTGAACCTGTCTGGCCCTCCCTGCACCACAGACCTGCACCTTGCAACAGATGGTTGCCGGGAAGGGGGGGGGGGGGGTCTGAAGGAACTGCTTTTTCTGCCTTCTTACAGAGAACCGAGTTGCAATTCTAATGAATTACTGAGAATGGATATGTCATAGAAAGTTCCAAGTTTTTTAAGTTTTTAAGAGGTACCTGGAGCAAAATTTAACAATGTTGAAAGGTGCAGTCTCCAGGCAACCGATTTTGGTTCCTTTTGGATGCTGCCTCCACGACAGCCCTCACAAAAAAGCTCGACAGTCCTCACAAAAAAGCTTCTGGGATGAAATCTACAACTTCCCAATCGCTGATAACATGTGCCCTGTTTATTTATTTATCTGGGGGGGGGGGGGGGGGGGGGGGGGCGGCTTCAGTGAACTAGGGAGGCCAAATCAAAAGCAATCATGACTTTGAGAGAGCCCCCCAAGCAGTGAAGCTGCTGCATAACTGTGTGTGTTTGAGCATGTGCCTGTGAGAGGAAGACAAAGAGAAACAAGGACCAGATAACAGGAGGCACAATAGCCAGCACCTCCATGGGCCAAACAGGCTGGATGAAGACAGATTTATAGTTGGAGGTCCCTGGTGCCCCACCATAACAGCTGGAGGGGAGTTGCCACATAGAAACAGCGGGGCAGTACACTCACCCATCCCCCCTTTCTTTTTCTAGAATGAAAATAATAATAAAAAAAAATGTAGGAAAAAAAAAGTATGGAAGTATGGAAGGAAGGAAGGGAAGTGATATCGGAGGGCCCACGCCCCCTAAGCTCGTCTGGGGAGCATCGCGGGGCCCCACGTGAGAATTTATGCTCCGAGGTCCGCGACCTTCCAGTCGAACCCCCGAAGACCGTTTTTCACGACGCCCTCCTCCGCCGTCGTCCTCGCCGCACGCACACAGACACACGATGCGGAAAGAAGGCCTCGAAACGCGAATGTGGCCATGTGTCGCCGGCCTCCCTCTTCCGTTTGGGCGGACGCTGCTGTCTCATCGTCGCCATCGTGCGCACTGGCTGCACTGGCCTCGAGCGCACGATCCCGCTCCAAGTTCGATACTGTGTGCATGTAGGCGTTGTAAAAGGAAATTAGGCCGGAAAAGTGAGAGCCAGTAGTGCACGGGCACAGGGCGCATTTGTCACTGGCTCAAGTTCGATACTCGTTCTGGACACTCGGCGAGATCTCTGGCCGTTGCGATTGGCCAGCGACAAGGTCAAGCGCGCCACTGGCCAATCGCGGCGGTAGATCTCGCCACCGACTTTCTCGCCAGGTGTCCAACAACCGAAGCGAGTCATTAGAGAGCCGCCTCAAGTAATAGTGCGTTCAACCCAAACCATGAAGAGCGTTTGCAATTTAATGTCGGCTTTAGAGATGGCAGATTATACACCTTGTTGCTTAAAAAAAAAAAAAAAAAATGCTTACCCTATCGGAACAAAAATGGTGTCTATAGAAAAGTGTTATTTTATTCTTCGCAAAAAAATCTTCAAGCATCTCCAGGGCTATTTATAACCGGATTTACGTTGAAAAACCACCCGTAGCCCCATAGACCCACAGCAAAAGTTTGCAATTTAATGGCGGACATCAACACGTACCCCGATCTAGCAGTTGAACACACTCTTCCTTGAGGCTCTCTACGAGTCATACAATAACGCGCACCGCTCTAACAATAAATAATAATAAAAAAAGTTTAACAAAGATTTATTGTGAACGACTTAATTTTCGCGGGCTCGATGTTTGGCGAAGTGAGCGTTTCAGGAGTATTCCGCGTGTACAAAATTTCGCGATAGTTCACGAGATTTTGGAATTCGCGAAATCTGCGAAATCGAGGTTCTCACGAAACTTAAGTCGTTCACGGTATAAAACCATCTTTGGTTTAGTTCTTGCCAGGTGAGGACAGCGCGCTCCTCGCGACGTGCCCGATAAAGTTCGCTCTTAACTCTCTCCCTTTCCCTCTCACTATGGCTTCAAGCGGCCCCGGTAGGTGACTCGTCGACCCGTGGGCACGTACAAGACGGCTCGTGCCGTCTCATGTACCACACGCGCAGAGCTCCAGCGAGGTTGTCGCACGCGCAGAAAGACCATGGTGTACCGGGGTGTCATGGCAACGAGATAATTTTTTTTTTTCGCTCTCACACAGTTTCGCCGTTTGGCCGCCGGCGACACAGTCAGCCGCGGGCACGATGGCAGCGGAATGATGCAGCCTTTCGGATGCCCGTCGAACGATGCCCGTCGAACGAACGTTATCTGATTCCTCGCGCCGCGCGTTCAGCCCCGCCGTGTCCTCACCTAAAGAGTGCATCTTACAGCGTAGTTCTCGCGTTGCAAGCCGGAAAGAGACCTCAAACATGAACGAGCTCTCTTTAGTTTGTTGGTAGGTTTTTCTAGAGGTAAACCTTACACGAGGATCATCAAAGGGCACGCGCAGACAATGGCACCGAATCTCGAGAACAGACGCGTCCATGGAAACCACGTGTGCCTTTCCATACATCCAGCGTGAAATGTGAAGAGCCTGGAAAGCCACAAAGAGAGCGGAGGCATCGAAAAAGCCGCACAACGAGAGCCGAGAACACAATAAGCGAGAAAGAAAGTAAATCCCGCTGCAGCGTCGGCACGGCAACGCAGAGGAGAGCATCGGCGGGGCAAGAAGACGCTGTGCCTGCGTTCGCCTGACCTATTTCGGGAGCCCCAGCCTTGATTCGCAAGGTCAAATTCTCGGCATTGGAACACGAAGAAGGAAGCCGAAAGACTCAAAGCGCGCCTTTTTTTTTCTTTTTTTTTTTTCTCGTGGCTTCTCGTTTCCCCCCCTCCCCCCCCCCCCCCCCCCCCCCCGTTTTCTTTTTTTCTCCTCGACAGAGGAAAAGGAACAAACACTCCACACAAAAACGCTGACACGACCACCACACATCTGAGGCGGAACCCGTTTGTACGTCCTGCAACTATGGAACCACGCACTGCGGAGTTCCTCACTGGTACCCGTACGCTGAGGTTGATATTTATGTACTATCACGATCAAAACGCCCCAAAAATCCGATTCGGCCTTTTTCGGCGTCTGCTGCTGCCCAGAAGCTGTATTTAAATCTCAATATGGAAAAAAAAAAAAAAAAAATCGAAGTATATTTACAGTTCACTCAAAAACTAAAAAATACAAAAAAAAAAATCCGAAAAATCGTGTTAGCTTACACTGAACGCGATAGTACGTAGGAATAAGGTAGCCCGTCCTTAGACGGCGCCTGCACCGCAGCAAGTCTGCGTCGGGCTGTGGGCACCTAGACCGGGAAAAACAGCAAGACCGAGGGGTTCTTGCTATAAGCGCAAGAATAATCTGGAACGCTCGGAAAACCGACGAATTACGTGCCCTCCACAACGAAGAGGCCGCTACTGTGCCTACGCGCCGATGGCCTTGACTAAGTTCCAGGTATCGTAGCGGGTTGCGGAGAGCGTTGCGGGACTGCCGAGACGATCTGCGAAAATTCCCTATTGACCCTCAAGTTTCGCTGTAAGTGCACCTGATCGCAGTACCATTCCAGTATCGATGATCGCAACAACGAGGCTGGCTCACGCATTTGCGTTTCAGTGCGATCGACTGGCCGTCGCCACGGTCGCCACTTACGACGGATGGATACGATCGAACCCTTTTCATTGGGCGGCGGCTTGTGCCACCTAGCCAAAGCGACGAGAGAGCACACTGGCGCCACTTCTCGGGTTCCCCCTTGAAAACTTCCGACCTCCGTGTCAAAAACGTCCGCGTAGCCATCCGAGTCCGTCAGTCCGCCAGCTTGACGACCGACCTCCTCCGAGCTTTACACAAATACTTCATCCCTCGCTCTCTGTACCCACCCTCTCCCCGACCCGCATTTTCGACCTCTCCCGCCCCCAATGCGCGTTCTTTTGTGTCCCCCGCCATCGCACGTCCCTACCGGGGCTTTAGAGGGGCTCTTTTGTGACACCGCGAGTGAACTGGAGACCCTCTTCGCTTCGTCGGGGAGGGAGCGAACAGGAGGACCCATGAGAAGACGGTGACCGGCTGAACTGCACAGACGCCTTTCTTTCTACATCGCGCTAGAATTCAACGTCCCGAGCCGAAGCCCAGAACCACGCAGAGGTTCGTGTGCAGGTCAAAACCCAAAAATTTATTTTAAACCTGCACCCGAAAAAATAAATAAATATATATTCCGATATAGCGATGTTTTCTCTTTTTATTGCGTTTTGTCCGTTGGTGATGCCCTCCACAAGGTGGCCCGGGCTACTTCCCTATAGTAGAAAGAGCAAGAGCAAAAGATGTGCATGAAGGCACTGGACCCAAAATCGATAGCGAATGCCAGAGGCAAGACTTGTTCAGTAAAGGCAATCGAAACACCAGAAAAATGAATCGAATTAAGACATTATCCGGCTAGTTAAACATATACATTTTTTTTTTTGTATATCTAAACAAAAAACTTTCCGCGAATATCGCGTCATGCGTAGCCAGCAATTTTGGTGGTGGTGGGGGACGGCTATGCAGTTGGGCGTGAACAGTGGAACCCCCAAACGAGGTTGGGAACCCCGAAACTTTTCCTCCGCCTACGCCACTGGCCCATGGTAACCAATTAGTCATGAAAGTCTGGGCCCGCGAAACATTCCCGAAACTCGCACTTCGCAACATCCGCGGAATATTGAGCCCACGAAAATAAAGTCGTTTCCAGTAGACGTATTAGCTGTGGGGAGTTCAAAATCGGTGGCGGAAGTAGCCGCCCGATACAAAAGGCACAGCAGTATCTGTCCAACCGTTCCATCTAAAGAGAGGAAGAGCGCGCAAAGCGGGCGTGCATGAGGACATTCTTTCCAATATGATCGCGTCTCGTTACCATGGACACCGTTATTACGATTGATAGGAGGTTTATGGCGCAGAAACATCTACGTCAGTGATGCTCCACACGCATGTACTACTAAAAATGTGGTTATGGAGGAGAAAGGGCCCTAGTAGCTGGTGATAATAGAAAAACTATGAGCGTAATTTAAGTAAAAAAAAAATGTATAAGCAAACTATAGGTATTGATGATTTTCATCGCATATTTTCGAACCCAATGTCACGGCTTCGTCTTTAGACCGCCAGGCGCTATGAAATTCTGATCCGCCCGAGAAGGCCGGCGAGCGAACCTGCCGCCACAGCTTCCTGTTTCAGCCGCTAGGGTTCCGTCGATTTCGTGGGGTCGCCAGAAAATAACAATAACCACCTAGGAGAATGCTGGGAACATATGTACACTCATGCAGCATGCGCTCACCTTAAAGGGGCGATGCAACAATTTTTGTACTTTGCACAAATACCACTTAGAACGGATCCTTGACGTTAATGAGCTATGAAACACGCGTTCGTTTTTCACCCCCCGCAATAGAAGTCCCAGAAAAAAATTAAAGAAAAACGAGCAGCGTTCACCCCCTCAACTCGCAGCCAGAACAAGCAGCCACGTGAACTGGAGCCGATTATATGCCGCCAATGTTGATCATAGCCACGCGCTGTGGTTGGCAAAGCACAGGACACGAGCTGAGTTCCAGACATTGTTATGGCTCGGCTATTGTCGTCGTTGCAGCGATTGGACACGGGCCCCCTACCCGAATGCTTCTCGAGCTAGTAATTATCACGAGCCCAAATCGAGTGCCCACGCAATGCTCGGGTCCAATCTATGAACCACATTCATATATCGTCATTGGAGTGTACTGCGATCCCCACGTTACGTCATCAAATTTTGCAAAGGAAAGATTGAATGGAAATGGTCGGTTTTGTCCTTGAAATTACACCGCAACTAAGGAGTTTCTTGGCCAGTGGCGTTGCGTGCGAGTATCCTTGAGTCCCACCAGTGCCAGTAAGCTCGTGGAAAGCGAAAAACATTCCAATTGAATATCGTTGCACAGCTCCTTCAAGGTTTCCCGACCCCACGTAAAAACTGAGTTATTTTTGATTCTCGCATCAGAACAGTTGCTGCTGTCAACAACCACGCGCAGGGCGCGGAATTACACTTTGAGCATGCTCCTCGGGTAATTTAGCAAAAAGGTCGACCGTGTTCCCTGAAGTTCTATTTATAATTTCGCGATACATGTTCACTTATATGAGCCTTCCTCCACATAAGAGCGATTACTTAACCGATTGAAGGTCACCGATTAATATGCACCAACGTTTTTGTAACAGAGCAGCTGCACACCGAGCGAACTAACACGTACCAGAAACAGCGAGTCTACATAATTTCCCAGTTAATAAAACATACAGCCTACCAGTGGCGTACGCAGGATTTCATTTCGGGAAAAAAAGGGGGGGGGGGAAGAGGGGGGGGGGGAGACCAACGAGAGTAAAGGGGGACAAGATAAAAAAGAAAAGAAAGTCCAAGAGGGAATAAAAGCATTTTCATTTTTTTTTTCTAATAACTATGCATTCTTCTATTAAGTAATTCAAATAAAGTTGTCATATTGGTTTTGGGATGATTATGATACCTAAAAATGATGCCCCGGAAATTCCCCACCAGGAAGGCATTTGCATTGTACTTTTTTCATTCACAAGTCACGTCAAAAGAAGGCACCAGAGTAAGCAGAAAACAAGAATCGTAAAAACAAATATTTTATAAAGCACGACTCCAATGCACGAAGCCTCCAGTCATCGGGGCTGGTAAAACAATGATGCATAAGTAGAAACGCGGAACACCTCGATGGAAAGACGATAAACCAGGCACGTAGCCAGATCCGGATCTTTTAGGTGTAACCCGAGATCTCGGTTGGAGGGGTGTCCACGGGGTCCTCACCTGAGTGTAGCACCAGCTCTCGGCCACGGGCGTGTTGACCTCACTCTGCGGGGGCGGCGTGGGCAGTCGCGGAATGGCCATGCTGCTCGATGACTCGGGCAACACCTCACCGCGCGCAGCTGAAAAGACAAGGGAGGGCGACACCGTTAGCAGAGTCCCGTGAAAAGAAAAAAGAGAACGCCACACACTGCCGCGAGCAAACCACGCCCGGTAGGCACGTGCGTGTGCAAGTCGGCACATTATCGAATTCGACTTATGGCACATAAGTCAAATTCGATAATGTGCCGACAAATCAAAAAAAAAAAAAAAAAAACCTGGATGGGATAGGGTGTTTTTTTTTTTTTGCGCTTCGGGGGCGACGTAAGACCACTTTAGTCGTGACGCTTTCGCTTCTTTTACTCCGCGCGTGGCTTCCATTGGCTTCTTTGCTAGAAGACGCATACGAATGAGACACAAGACGAAGCCACTTGTTCTCGCAGTAGTGCGGGGCTGCAGCACCGTGGAAGCTATAGGTTAACGAATAGCACCAAAGAGTTGACGCAGGGTTTATAATATCCCAACATTTACAAGTCCTCAGCCCAGCGTGCGATCTCATGAGCCCAGCGCTGGCAGCACCCACATGTTAGTCGCTTCAAAAAGCGAGCAAATCACGGGCCATACGCACGAACACTGAAAACGGAACCGGCCAGGAGCCTTATTTTATTTTTTTATTTTTTGAAAGGTCTATATGCACATGTCTCATGTGCACGAGAACGTGTACAGATCAAGCGCGAAATCAAGGCATAATGCTCGCGCGGTCTCTCTCTTTTCGGAGGCTTGAACACGAGTGGGTCACCGCCCGTCGTGCTTTTGACTGCCCTTGCACACTCACACGAAACGCCGTGATCGAAGTTGGGAGGGCTCGCGCTGGAGGCGGTAAAATTTCTATTTTGCAGATGCGCGCTAAGTCTAATGAACCCGATTTATGGGCACCTTAAAAGGCCCTCAGAATGGACTCTTTGAAAGAAGCGGGGAGCCAGCGCACGCCGGTGCACACGTGCAGCGTCGAGATCGCGAACCGCCGATACCTCAAACGAGTTCGTACTGAAGGCCATTTATAGGTGCCCGTAAAAAGAACAGGGGCATAACACTTAAACCAAAAAGTAAAAAAAAAAAAAAGGATATGGTTACGATTTATAAAACATCTCATTCACGCGCACCGTTTGACAGTGGCATAGCCTCCGTTTGACAGTGGCATAGCCTCCTGTATACTGACAAAGCCTGTTGATCACCACGAGAAGCGGCCGCCGAAATGGAAAAGGTGGAGCGGCAGACAACGAACGAGAGGAGAGCCACGTGACTGGCGCCCCGCTGCGGTGAGATGCCGAAACACACTTCTCCCGAGCGAACAGGTGTTTCGGGTCCTGTGCCGCTGCAAAAGCTGTGCGCTGGCGTCCAGGTTCCCCGAGAAATGGCTGTTTGATGCTCTGTGATACCAGATCCTCGCGCTCTAAATCTGCGAACGGGCACACTATGGCTCCGTCGTCGAACTGCCAGGCTTTGTGGGTATAGAGGAGGCTATGCCAGTGGTAACCAGCCGGGCGCACCGTGCCTAATATATGTACGCACGGGCACAGCCAACAACAGTGATATCGTGACAGTTGCGACACGCCCGCCGTGTCCAGGCCGAGAAAATCGGCCAAAAAGACAGAACTTGGCGACGAGACTTCATTTTCGACACCAAGGTTACGGACGAGCGCGAATGACAAAACGCATCGACATACAGACACAGGAAAGAACGGAAAATCGGCTGTCGACAGCGTGGAACAGGTTGCAGCTTGCACACGCTTTACTGACTTCACACGAACGATGTCATAGGCGACACACGCATTCGGGCAAAACGGTCGGGACAACGTGTGGCGTGCTGACTCGTTCATCATCCGAGGTTGCAGAGATGTTTCGCGCCGGTCCGCAAAAACTGCAACATCCAAGTATGACGATTGTCGACCAACGCGCATTGTGCTCGAACGCGTTTCGACAGCGATTGTCACCTACATTGTCAACGTTAGTTCCAAAGACATGCTGCACGCAATACTGTTAAGCAACTTTTTTTGCGTGTGTGTGTTTGTCAATTGTTTGAGGAGTGCGAGCGCCCAATGCACAATGTGGCCACGGATGGTGGTGGTAGCTGCACCAATTACGGCCCGAGTCGCACTAGAACAACAAACAGAAACAACCGACACCGACAAGCCGCAAGAACGTGCGGCATGCACGCGGCCTTTGGAAAGCTCGCAGTGTCTCGGTGCTCGCGAAGAAAGCGGGAGTGATTGCACGCCTGTCAACGATAGCTTCGCGTGCTCGCGGCCCGTCGGTGTCAGTGGTTTCTGTTCGTCGCTCTAGTGGAACTCGGCCAATATAAGGGGTTGTAGCTTGCGCCCGGTGCCTTATTTATTTAGGAATGCTGCCAATCTCGGGAGAATATTTGAGTAGGTGAGGTAAAAATACGCAAAACATAGAAGGGGAAAAAGAAGACCGATGACACAAGTCATACATCATACGACAAAATTGAGAAAGAGAGAGAGAAAAAAAAAACGACATCAAGAAAGCATACATTTATAAACTAAACACGAAGCGCAACAAACATCTCGACTATAATATTTATCACCCTCCTAGTCTATACTCCAGCCGTGAAGATGCACATTTAGCGCCGGGAAGGTGTATATAGGGCTCAGCTCGTAGATGGACATGCACGGCGCCACTTGCCTGTCAACGGAGAGAGCTTGAGCACCGACGGCACCCCGCCCCCGTCGCTCCGGCAACCGGGCTAAGCACACTCCACGTTCCTCCCCCGAGTGCGACGACCACGACGCAGCGCCGCCGCCTCACAGACCCGCACACGGACCGACCAGGACGCGACGGTGGACGGCACCGGTCTGATCGAAGCGCTCAAACCCCGGAGGGGGTGCACACCGAGTCGGCAAGGTCGGCCTTCGGAACCGGTCGCGCCGCGCGCGAATAGATACTATTCGAATGCTCCGGATCAGAACCTCGAGTCACGTGACGCGAAAAGTAGCTCCCCCCCCCCCCCCCCCCCCGCCAACCTCCAATTTGTCGACGAAAGCACAACATCGGCACGCACCACCGACCTCGTCCCAGTTTAATTTTCGCGCTTAGTACTTGAAACGCGTCTCAAAGAAAAGATCATAAATAATAATAAAAAGAAAATTGGGACAAAGAAAGCCACATCCCACGGTCGCATAAAAAGGTACGCAAGGGGAGCACGCCAATCTCTCACAGACGGGGAGCGAAAAATATGCGAATAAAAAACATCGCTCGAAAAAATAGGGAAAAACCGGTGAGTTAAAAAAATATAGAAAAAGGCATATATACCTAACTATCACAATATTGGGGAGAGGGGGAGGGGGCGAGGGTACTGATACGGTTCCCTCTTTCAGGTGATCAAAAGACAAGCATTATGAGGGAAAGAGGGGGGGGGGGGTTAAAACCCCCGCGTTAAAAGACGGGAGGAGCAAGGGACGGCCTATTCAGAGTCTGACCCAGTTTTTCGTGTTTCCTCACCCTAAGGGGAAACGGAAGAAAAAAAAAAAAACGATTTGGAAGCAGGATTGTGCGTCTCACGTCTCCGACTTGTCCGCCGTTCTGCCGTCCGACCGGCAGAGGAAACTGGCGAGGAGCCAGCCAACGCGTCAAATCAACATAAAAAAAAAAAAAAGGCGAGCAGACGGACAAAGGGAAGGCGACGGGATACAATGGGAGCAACGGCCTTCGGCGCCAAGAGAGCATTCTTCGTTCCCCTCCGCGATCGCCTTCCCCAACCTCCCTCCCTCCCTCCCCTCCCCTCCCCCCCCCCCCCCCCCTCCCCTCGGGAGTTGTTCCCGTTCTGTGGTTCTTCTTCGGCCCCGTGTTTACGCGCATTTGATTCGTGTCCTCGCCTCTTCCCCGCTGCCCCCCAAAGCGACCCGGTCTGACCTGTCTCGACCCAAAACACTTGACAGTTTGTGTCGCGTATGTACGCGCGCACATATACGAAAAATGGCCATTCTTTGGCAGCGGTTGACCTACATCCGTTCGAAGAACGGTCGAGCGGACAACATTTGCTCGCCAAAAAGAAACAGCGAGGCGCGAACGAGGGACAGAGATGTATGGCTCTCGTCGAGAAACTCGTTCCGAGCCATACGACATGAGGGCACCCTGCAGACCCGAGGCAGCGGCCCTAATGACGACGCACAAGTGGTCTCTAGGTTTAGAATACCACTCGCAGCTGTAGAAGACATACGCATATCAGAACATTCCGGTAACTCCTGGGACAAAAGACATCAATGTTCTTCGAAACATTTCCGGAAATGTTTGAAAAAATAGAAGAAAAAATTGACAGCGAATTTTATGTTTTAAAGTCTTATAATGCAGAAATTACAGTATTTAAGGAGCGATCATTTAAATTTCTTCAGAAAACATTACACGGTAGTTTTGGGGAGAAAAAAAAATATAGTATATATATTTCTTCTTTTTTTCCCGCGTGACGTCAAATTGTTTTTGTTAGATTTATCGGGGAAACTAAACTGCTGTACAAGGCAAGTGACGTCAGGTCGCGTGATGTCAATTTTCCCGCTAAATATAGCGGGGAAATTGAAGTGGTCTATACGTCTCGTAACGCCAGGTCACGTGACGACAATTTTCCCGCTAAATCTAGCGGGGACAACGAATTGGTGTACAGGTCACGTGACAGAAAATTTCGCCGCTAAATTTAGCGGGAAATGCAGAACGGACGGACGGAATTAAGGATTGGGAGTTAAGGGTTTCATGCTGTAAAAAAAGGTGACGTTTGGGATTGGCGTACCAAACCAACGTCAGGCGTCTGGCACACCCCAGCCCCGGAGGACTTATAACTAAATTAAACTACCCAAACATTCCTTTTTTTTTTTTTTTTTTTTTTTTTTACACGGTCACTACGTTGTTGTTGTTGTTGTTTTTTTGTGATACATTTGTGTCATTGCCCGCTCTCTGTTTTTTTTTTTTTTTTTTTTTTTTTTTTGGGGGGGGGGGGGGGGCATGCAAAGCTTAACGGCGTTTTCCGTATTCTCTCGTGCGCTACCATTCGAAATATAGCGCGCTCCGAGTAAGCGACACACCAAAATGGAGCCGAAAGAAACAAGACTCGCTTTCCGTCTGTAAAGTGTGTGTATTCCCACAAAAGCTGTGGCCCTTTACGAGGTAAGCGTTTTGCGCCGTTTTACAGTCAGCACCACCGCTTCGATGCGAAAGACACGCGAGTTGCCGCGTAGACAGCCCTCTTCCGATAACCGATACTTCCCGCTGAAAAACCGCCGGGCGACTCGCGCCAGGTCGCGCTTGCAGTGCACCGCAGTTAGGTTCAGCACTGCTGCTGCTGAGACCGCCACGACACGCACGGCTGATGTCAAGTGCCCCGCGTGCACGTCAAGTGCCGCGCGTGCAGTGACCGGTCCGGTTGCACGACGCCGTATCTGCCTCCAAGAACGCCGCGGCGCAAAACACCGCGCGACTAACGCCCCGCCAAGGTCACGGGTCCCTTCACACCGCCAGTCTTCCGACGGCGGGCGTGTCAATCTCTCCGGAGGTTTCTCTCTAAAGCCGCCCGCTCCGTCGATTGTAAACGAGAGCACTCCGAGGGCTCGCCCATCGGATTAAGCGAAGGCTCTCCATCCATACCCAGCACGTGAACTTCGGCAGCTCACTCAACGACGCACAGTTTCAGCGTGACTTAGCGAAAGACGAAAGCTACGGCCGTCCCGAGCCAATCAGAGCGATGAAACGAGTCACACGACCGCTCCGATTGGCTCGCTGGGAGCTGTCTCGCATTCCGATCCGAAATTGTTCCTTGCATGATTAGACAGCCTCGATGCTATACTTCGTTTCAGCTTCGGTCCGAGCGCGGACGATGTTATGAGCCGAAGGGCCAATCAAACAGCGCAAAAAGTGCAGCGTCATGGCGTGCTCTCTGCGCTTGATAGGACTAGCCGGCGGAGAAGCACGCACAGAGAGACGGCGAATACCGGCTTGTCCTATCAACTGCAGGGTGCACGCCATGACGTCGTTCCTCTTTCGCTGTTTGATTGGCCCTTCGGCTCATAACATCGGCCGCGCTCGGACCGAAGCTGAAACGAAGTATAGCATGCCTCAACAGGCGACGAGTGTCCCAGCTGTAGATTAGCAATTTAGCCAGTGCAATACAACCGCTAACCTGGGGTCTTTAATGTGCACCACGCAGTAGTGATTACACGAACGCGATGCCCGTGCGAAACGCCTCCAGATCGAACCGGGCAGTGGGTGGGGATCGAAGCCAGGAGGTTCTGCAGGGCAAGCTTTCGCTCCACGCTCCAAGCTGAGACTCGTTTTAGCCCACCCTAGGCCACCGATCCCCTTATTCCGATCCTCGGAGTCGTCAAAGTGCGCGCACGTCGATCCCCGACGCCCGGAGGCCCACCCCTCCAAGGACGACTTCGGGCCCACTGGGGGGACCAGGGTCGCGTGGGAACGACGCGAAAGGCCAGTGTTGCTTGCGGGGCCCCGAGGGGGGCGCGACGAGGCACCACCCCTCGACCGAGCACGGTTCAAGGACGCGTTTTTTGGGCAGGCTGGCAGGGCGCCCGCTGCACGGCACGCCGTCTTGCCGCCAGCTGGCAGGACAGACAGGTCGCTCTGCTCTGCTCGCCCCTACAGTGCGCTGGCAGCTACGCGCCCTTTCCGGGCCAATCGGACGCCTCCCTTTCATCGCCTGACTCTCTGCACGCGGGAGGACCGTCATCACGTGACGAAAGATAGACCCGTGACTGGTCCGACAAACACGTAGCTTCCAGCGCACTGCCAACGGAGTCGGTCTTTGCAGACTATTTACGAGAAACAAACGAAAATAGCGTCGTATGGGTGCGCGCGCGTGTGCGAACCAGAGACGAAGATCTGGCGTCATGACATCTGTCGTGACATGCCGCGGAGTTTGTTTATGCTCGGAACACGTGGAGGACCGAAAGTCACGTGACAGGATCCGCTTAGACACGACTTAAAGGAACGAATAAATAAATGCCACTGCACGCAGCAGGACAACTAATTTTGCTAAAGTCGCGAGAAAAAAAAAATAAAATTGATCGGTGCATAGGTTTATCACTACGGCCGCAGCGGAAGAAACGTCCACGGGCTCCTGCCGCATGACGATGTCGGGTGCGCCAGAAGCGAATGCCGGTGGCTCGGAGTCCGGCAGAGGCGCATGTGTAGTGCAGCCTTCCGAGGCGCCATCTCCGAGCCGCGTATGCGAAATTCCGTCCATTGCTTTTAACGCTTCGCCTCGCCAAGTCGCGCGAGAGGGTCGCGTGTGGAACCACGGCTGCCGGGGCGGCGTCCATCGCCGTTGCAATCAGACAGGAGCGCGTCACGTTGAAGCGAGCAAACGAGCGAGCCAGTGGATCAGAAAGGACGCGCGTGCGCACTGCCCGGTTTCTCGGCCGCAGGCGGCGATCTGCGTGGCGACACTTCCGTGACCACGTTTTCGTGACACCGACCTCCCAACCTTGCACACCCCTTCCGAGCGCGGAGAAAGACGTACCTCTACGTCAAAAGGAAAGATTCCGATGTAATCCGTCATCGAACCAATTTCACGTTTAATCCCAAACGCGGGTATTAGCTCCGCAAGAAAATCGCGGCCTGTAATGAATATTTCGAGCGATGTGTGATTGGAGAACCTTTTCTGGAAATTCGCTTCAACGAGAAAATTTTAAGCAATTCTCTAAGCCTTGCCAAGCCACAGGCCAAACTAATATGGACATTTTAAATCATCGACCGCTAATAGAGTTTACTATACACCACTTGGCAAAATCCCGAGTCCCAGCTACTCCCAAGGACCGCGGGGAATTTCCGAAACGCCTCAAGTTCGTTTATGCGATAGAGCGATCTCACCAGTCCGTTTTGTTACGAGGCCGAGGCGCTGCCGCAACGCGCAGAGGGAAGCCTTCCCGCACGTATACGACAACCTCGCCGAATCTCCGCGCCTGCCGAGCACGAGACGTCTCGTACACTGCAGCCATGTCGCTCCTCCATAAAGCGCCGTCACGCGTGCGTCAAAGAGCTCGGTGAGGCCGGTCTCGAAAGTTCACCAGCCTGCTCGGCTCCAATCACTGAACTTCCCAATCCCCACGCCACTTTTCATTTAAAAAGTTGGACGGTGCGCACATACTATTGGCCCCCCCCCCCCTCCCCTCCCCCCTCCCCCCCCCCCTCCCAACTTCACAGCGCTTAGCACCAGTAGTAGCAAGAAGTTGGAGTTTATTCGCGAGCTTTCGTTATAGGGTCTCCGAGAAGAAAGACGCAAGGTCGGAGCTCAGATCTTGGCGAGCCCCCATTCTTCCCGAAATACCTGCACTGTGGCTTGGCCGAAGACGCAAGTGCTTACGTCACAAGACTGAGGCTCGCGTCAACAATCGTCACAATGGGGCCACGTGAACCTCCGATGGCGAGGCCGTCGCCGCCGGTCGGGCACGTGTGAGCAGCAGCACGGCGCCGGAAAAGCGCGTGCAAGCTAAACGCTCGTTTCATCATCACGACAGCTGCCCGACAGAATAGACAGCGTCGAATCACCGAGTGTTGCATTGGGTGGTTTCTTCGTGTCTCGAATCATGTTCGGCGCACGATTACCTCGTTCCTTTTCGACGGGTTAGTCTCATTGGCAGTGTCTTTCGTTCGATGAACGCTGAGAGGGCTTCGTCACACTAACTTCATTTTCACCTCGAAAACCGTGATACTAATTTAAGAAAAAGAAGCTGGACTTCTTGCTCGAAAAGTCAATTCTTTTATCAAAACGTACAAGTTTCAATAAAAATAAATAAAAGTAGCAGCATTTTGTTTTCTTCGTTTTTTTTTCTTTTTTTTTTTTTCAGATTTGAGCCGTCTTCAACGCTGCTACTTGTGTTCAATACATGCTATTCTGCGTTCAATACATGTATTGAACGTGTTAAATAATAACAGCAATAATAACAAGATTGAACATGTTCAATACGTTACAATGAGTGTTATATACATATTATTCTGTGTTCAAAACGTGCACCATACATGTGTTTTTGCGGCCATTGAGTGAGTCTCCAAGCACAAACAAGTTGGACGAGAAAAGTGAAGGTAAATTATGCGATGCCAGCTCGACCACTATTTGCTGTTTATCGATTTTAGTTACGCAAACCCGGACCGTTCTCACAGCGACAACTTCCCACCATTCTGCAACGTCATGGTGTCGCACCCGAGGCGCATCGTCAGATCTGAACCACCCACGACTCGAAACCTGTCCCAACCTTGAGCCCTCGAAGGCTGGCATTTGCGTGAAGACGGAAAAAACATACTTGCGGGGAAAATTGAGGCGCTGCATTAGACACTACCGCCTCCAGTGCATCGAGTTTGACAGAGCACTTCGAGGGAGTGCGTGCCGGCTGCACACAAAAAAAAATATGCACAGCATTCTTGCGGGCCTTTTGTTACGGGGATGTACAGAAGCGCATCGAGCTAAAAGCCTACGATCGGTTAGAAAGGTGCACAAGGGTGGTCCCCGCTCGATCCGATGTGCAAACGGCAACACCCGGTAGAGAACATGGCGCTAGTGCTTAGCGCCAAACTTTCTACGCCGGAGGCCAGATCGGGGCAGACGAATCGAACACGAGTGCTGCTTTTGGCTGGAAGTCGTGTTCTCGCCAACCGAACGCGAGTCGCAGCCCAACGCTGACGAAGCACTCGTGTTATCAGAAGGCGTTGGGGCTACGGTCGAGTCAACGTAGACGCAAGCACGGACAACGAACTACGCTTTCGCCGGGAATGGCGCCACCGTTGTTCGCCTAGGCGGCGCTCCGATCGATGCACGCGCCTTCTCAGCGCGGGAGAAGGAAGGGAACGCGGACAACAATGCACGCGCGATGCGCTCGGGAAGGGTCGGGGGGACCCGGAACGCCCGATGCTCGGCGGCCGGGAAACAGATCGCGCAGCATCAAGGCCGGCGCTTCATCGATCACGCCGACATCGAATCGGCGGCGGGAATGACCTCGCCAGGCTCGCTCGAGGCGGATCACACGCGCTCACACACACAGAGACCAGACGAAGGTTTCTGCACCACCGTGCCCCGGGAAAGCGCACCCCGCGGGAGCGAGAGGAGGGCCTCCCCGCCTCACCTTACGATGGACCCCGGCAAACGCCACGAGCCAACGACGCCTTGCTGTCAGTGTCACGTGACATTCGGGAAGAACACAACGACGAGCGGTGTACCTCGTCACGTGACACGTTATCAAGGGGTTTGCCTAGAATGGTTCCAGTTCAAAGTTCTGAACAGCCGTGTTTTTTTTTTTTGTTTTTTTTCTTCTCTCTTTTTGTGGGCTCGCTGCTTTTTCTTGATCGCTCAAGGGCGCGCGATTGATTTCTTCTTTTTTTCTGTTCCTTTTTCCGGCTTTGTCCTACGGCAATCTGAAGCGCAGATTGACGCTTCCTGTCGACGGCTCACGTGGCAACAAGGCGAGAAATCGAATCCGGTTGCCCAAGGCAGCTGTGGGTGCGTCAAAGTTCTCGTTTTTCGTATCGCGCACACTTCCCTTTGTTTCGTTTCTTTTTGTTTCTGTATTTCGTGGTTTCATGGGAACTGAATCGGGCGCTGTTATGCCCGAGCTCACAAAGGTGTATAGACCTATTTCACAAGAACGCCGCCATCTTGAAATTTCGTCACTTCCAGTACGGGCGAAAACATTGTTTTGCCGTCACCACCCCAATGTAATGCATTTAGGACATAAGCATAACCGTCACCCACTCTTGTTTTGCCTTACTTTCGTCCTCTGCCTGGTGGCTGAGGACGAAAGTAAGTGAAAATGGCTTATACACCTTTCTAAGAAACACTCTGCACCAGGGGCAACAAACCGTTCTCGAGCCCAGTCGTCGGGTTTGAGGCTAGAATCTCACCGGTGTTCCTGCTAACCCTATCAGAGTGGACTGATTTGGATAGGCGGAGCCTGCGTAGGTGCAGTTTCTAACACCACTGGGGGCTAAATTTTCGTCTTTTTAAGCTGTATTTTGTGTGTCAGGGAGTATGCAATTTCCCGAGGACATTGAGAAAGCATTGTACCACATTTGAAAAAAAAAAAAAAAAAAAAAAAAAAATAAATTATTTTTGTTGGGTACGCACGCGACAAAACGACAAGTTTTTGCGGCTTTGCCCGCTTAGCCGCGTGTCACACAACAAAGCGTTTAGCTGTCGACAATAATTTACAACAGAAGATAGCCGAAGGGCATGCAATTTTCACACTCGCAAATAACGTGTTTATCGATGGACAGGACACGGACATACAATTTAGCAAGTGTTAAGATTTGAACAATATATATTGTACGTACCACACGATGCAGCGTTGTTTGAAAATAATTTATTTGAGAAAGATCTCAAGTAACAGTCACAGTCGACGACGGTCCCACGTTGACGATCGGACGGAATCCAAGATGACTTCGTTTTGGGGAGAGGCAAAGGAACGGGTGCGAATGGCTCCAACCCGAACAACTATTTTTGGCTGTGGCTGGGAATGACTCTACGCGTCGCGGATTATCTCTGAGAGGGGGGAGAACAGCTGTCATTGTTCGCAAGATCGCGTCGAGGGCCGCTCGATGTCCCTCCCCTCCTTCGTTTCCCGTAAATGTCGAGCAGAAACGCTAGAATGACAGGCACTTACCAGCCCTATTTCTCACAGTGAAAGATAACACAAGACGGGTACGCAGCTGGCATCAAAAAAATTCAGTGGAAACTTTCAAGAGGGGCCAGAAAACCTCGAATGCAAAACCGCAAAACATGGGTAGAGAATCGCGCTGAGCGCGTTTTCACAGTCCAAGAGAGTGACGGAACATTTCTAGCGATAGGGGGCGCGAGAGTCGCACCAGCCGCATCGGCAACATGGCGGCGGCCTAGGAGCGGTTTTTGGAAAGGTGTTGGAACTGTCGACGACTGCTCCGAGCGACGCTCCTCTCTTGTCCCTCACGGGATGACAAAGGCAGGGAGACCGGAAGCAACGTGCGCGTACGCAAAAAAGGACGGAACCCCAAACCGGTGATGCACGGAAGGGCACACCTCTTACAGGTTTTTGTTTAGAAAACCCCGAGGATTTCCGGAAATTAGAGGACGAAGAGAAGAAACACGCGCCTCCATTGAGCGCCGCGTTAATGACCGTACGGGCAGCCACCCACGACCTGCGCCGGAACCGTCCAACACACACGTACACGTGGAGGGATAACCCGCAGCGCACGAGATTACGTACGTCGCAGTAGCAGCAGAGAGAGGCCGGTCCTCGACACGCGCAGCTGTCGAAGAGGTAAACACTCCGAGCAGCTGGCCGACGATAGAGCGGGCAGCGGTCATTTAATGGGCGACCTGCGGGGGACGCTTCGCAAGACCGCAGTCCGTGCACAAGTCGAGGGGGCACGCTCAGACAAAACAAACGCCAGCCGACCAGACACGAACTCTTGGCTCGGAGTTCCTTACTTTGGCTGGAATATGCGCTCGTGCAGCGAGAGGACCAGACAAAGCTACTCGCTCGCGCCTGGCAGTGGCCACTACTGGGTCAGCACGCCCAAGGCGAGCTGGACGAGGAGACATCAAGACCCAGGACACGTTCTTGAGTGCAAATAAAAAAGTTGAGTCGCTCTCTCTCTCTCTCTCTTTACGTGCTTTGTGCGAGCTCCTGCTCGAGTCGTGTATCTGCTAGTCACGCCGTGGGAGTGTATAGCCTAACTTTTTTGAGAAGCCTACCAGAGAACGGCATTTAAATGTCTCGGCGTGATCAGCAAAATTTGTACTGTTTCTCGGCAAAAAAAAAAAAAAAAGGATATGTGCAGTGGAAACGAAGGCAACGCCAGGCGAAGAGAGAAAGGGCAAGCACTAAGAAGGCGGGAGAGGAGGGCAAGGGGAGGAAAGGAGAGCACCGGGAACATTAGAGAGGAGATTGCTCTCTTTCCCAGCCTTCCTGGTGCTTGCCCTTTCTCCCCTCGTCTGGCGTTGCCTTCGCCTATAGACCTGTTTCACAAGGGCGCCGCCATCTTGAATTGTCGTCACTTCCAGTATGGGCGAAAACCCCAATAGAAGACATTTAGGATATAAGTATAACCGTCACACATTCTCGTTTTGCCTCACTTGTTTTTTTTTTTTTGTTTTTTTTACTATATACAGGTTGGAACATTTTATATTTTTTTCGTCGCCCATACCAGATACGCCCCCTTCAGTGGCTGGGGACGAGAGTACACGAAAGAGGTCTATACTGCACGCAACTCTACCCGTTTTCATCTCAAGCACCATTGTAAAAAGGTCCGACTTGCCGCTGAGTGTTACTGATTTCCCCTTTATGTAGGGAATTAAGAGATGTGTAGGTGAATGTTAGATTAAGTAGGTATATGTTATCAAGACGTACACGTTCCAAACGCCAAAAGCATCGCTTTTTCTTCCGACAACCAAATCTCGTAAGAACTACTTCGCGCCGCGTATGAACAATGCGCAAAAGCTTTTTTTTTTTTTTCTAAAGGAGAACGAGTACAGTGACACGGAATATAACTGTGGCAATGCAGGCGGCAAAGCAAGCACTGCGCGTGCATAGCTTTGACTGCGTGGCCTCGGAAAGCAAAGTTGCCTCAAAACAAAAGTTAAAAACATGTGGCGGTGGTTTTTTAGTGTGACAATCGCACTCCCGAGTTCGAGGATGGTAGTCTTCAGAATCAGAATGCTTGCGTATACATTTCTGACGTACAAAGACAAAGCAAGGCTCTAAGATCGTTCATATTTAGCAAACTTCGAACTACGTACGCGTCACAGCGATCTAACCTCGTACCGCTGTAATCATTCGGAGGTGGCTCCTTAAATTCAAAAGGCTGGTTCAAACGTTTACCTTAGTTGCGCTCAGAGCGACAGCAAACGACAAGGTCAGCGGAACAAGCGTTTGTCGTACACAGCGTGACGAGCAACGCAAGTACACCTTCGTCGTAACGGGCGTCCCCCGTGCTCCTGTCGTCCTACAGCTGCCGTCGACGCAACCGCCGCGAACGCGAGCCCTCGAGACGCCAACGCTTCGGCGACACACATCGCCTGATCAGGCATGCGACGCTGGAACTCCGTCTCGCGCGCGAAGCAATCGAAACAAACATTGTCATCGGTTCGCTCACCAGATTCCGAGTGCACTCGAAATAACAACGTCGTGACAACTCAGACTGGGCCAAAAGGTGTTGACTGGGCGGGCCAGCGAGACTGGACCACAACGGCGATGAAACCCGGCACAAGCCACTCTGTTCGCGTCAGTGCAGAAATCACGCGCCACGTGCGCGCGTTCGCGAATCAGAATGCAATATTGCGGCAAAGGGGGAAAAAAAATTCATATAACGAGACTAAACACGCTCCACGGCGGGTGTACTCATCATTCGATTATCGTCGACCATGCAACTTCCCCGCCGGGTTCCACGCCACCAGAGTCGAGGGAAAGGGAACGAAAAGCAAGAGATCGACGACAGGCTCGAACGACGTTCTAGCGAATTGCGAAAAGGACCAAGATGGCGGTCAGGCCCGGTTAAATAGGAGTGGATAAAAGGGATCCCTCGCCAAGTTTCTCTAAATCGAGTTCCCAACAAAAGCCGGGATCCAATGAACTCGGGTCCCCACACTGACCTTCGGCACATGCTGAGCGATTCAGGGGTATTATGCCAGGGTGTCCAGCACATTTGCGTTTCTGAACTCCTCGCCGACTTATCAGTAGGAAAGAAAAGCGCCTACAACGCCCGGCAACTATTGTCCAAATTCCCTGCCAACTAGTTTATGAAAACTCCTTGCAACTAGTTTATCGAAACTCCTCGACTACGTTCCAAGTTTCCCCTCTAGGTCAGCGGTCTCAAACTCACGAGTGTGGGGGCCAGATAGGCCGCGCCGGAAAGGTCGAGGGCCAACGTAAAACGAGAGTGTGTGTCTGTGTGTGTGTGTGTGTGGGAGGGGTTCAAACGATTTCAAGAAGAGACCTTGTGCTCTATGCTTTTTCGTCCACTCACAGTACTGCCAGTCACATCTCTAGATTTGAATCGTTTATATGACCACTTTCGACCCTGACCTGATGTGATAAAAGGAATTAAGATGACACCGTTCCGCCAACGTTCTGCCCTTTTTATCAGAACCAGAGAGCAAGTGCACTGTCGTTCCCGTTTCTCAAGTCACTCAGGAATTAATCGAGCTCGACATGTCTACTTTCCTGGAGATTTTGTTTGTTACAACACTCTAAACACACACTTGTCTTAAAGTAGAAAGTTGGGCTAGTTAGTTTTAGTTGTACATAATGAAAAAAACTACACAGCGCAAAAGGGCATAAAGGGAAGAGACACACCGGATAGAACAGCGCACTGTTCTATCCGGTGTGTCTTTTCCCTTTATGTCCTTTTGCGCTGTATAGTTTTCATTATGTACACTTGTGTTTTAATGGTGATTATATTTTTGAAGGCGAGAATTCCGAGGTTTAATCTTTATCTTTGGCAGTTGCTCGTGCTGATCGAGAGTTCGCGCAGCCGAGATGCATTCTTCAACGAAGAGCTGGCGCTTCCAGCCTAGTAGCGGAATTGTTGTGCGTTACAAAGAGCTGGGAGGCAAGAAATAAAGCGAAACAAAGGGCGAATGAACAGAGATAAGTATAAGCTATGTGAACACGTTACAAGAGCAGAGCTACTTTTCGAGCGAAAATGAATCGACGAGATTAGTGCTCGAGGCATGGGAACCCGGGGGAGTCGCGGGCCGTGTGTTTGAGACCCCAGCTCTAGTTAGAACACTGAGTCCGAGCTTCTGTTTCCCGGCACATTAGTGGCAAGGGGGCGCCAAATAAGGCGTCCCATTTGACGTCATCCTGGGGTACTCGCGGCAAGCATGGCGCCCCGACTGGTGCTCCATGCGTGCAAGCACATGCAGCGTACGCGTGAACATGGCTTTGGCGAGCTTGCACTTACACGGGCTTATCCGTACGAGCAGAGACATGGCGGCGGCCAATCGCTTTGCTTGCAATCGCCCATACATAGCGAAGGAAAAGCTACAAGAGTGAGTGCAAAGCTTTGCATAGCCCTGCTATGTACGCACGCTCGTGAAATGAAAGCGTCCTTCGAGACGACATGCTCGTGCGTGTAACATCGGCTTTGCTCGCACTTTTGACGACACAGACTATACGTTCGAATCCCTCAGCGTCTTCAGTCAAAACTACTCGCGGAGAGAAGTTTGAGTATCGCAGCTTGGTGAATTTTGTTTTACAACCCAGATTGAGGATATTTCAACTTCCTCTGCTGGCGCAAGCACGTGCAATGTCAAGCTTCTATGCACTACGAGAATTAAAACAGAGCCGCGTAGGTAGCCCGTGCACTACCCACAGTCAGGAACACAGAAGCGCCCCTAGCGAGCTTCTCTACGCGAAGTGCCCTTAACCATCATAGCAACATTCAGAACCCGATTGAAGCAGCCGGCAACTAATTTCTCCCTCGCACGTGAAATGGTACTCGGATATGATCACATTTCGCCGGGTACTCCGACATTTGGGATTTGAGTCAGGAGCGAATGGGTCCCGAAAACGACGACCAGATCTCTTTTTTTTTTTTTTTTCCACGGTTAACGTCATCTGATGTAGACTACATCAAAGCGACTGCGCTCGCTCAGTGTCGTGTGCAAAGGGCAATGACGAAAAGAATGCGCCCCAAAAAGCGTACATCTGGGAGGCGTGCTGCTGCCGTACGAGCAGAGCCATGCTGGGCCGCGCACGACGAGAAGCTTTCGCAACAAATGCAATGTCGTCTTGAGCAACGGATCAATCATAGAAAAACAGTGGGTTAAAAAAAAAAAAAAAAAAAAAACGCCTTCTCTCGTAACCTTTTATGTTAGCTTGGAAAAAAAAAAAAAAAAAGGCTCGGGAAGCATAGGGTGCATTTGTGTGTCTACTTCACGCACATGCTTTGTTGTCGTTTACCTTACGCAAGCATATATCTCCCCGTTCGGACGCGATGGAATATTTAGTAGAGACAAAGGCAGCTAGCCTTTATGTTTACCCACTAATCATTCCAGCCAGAGCTCGTCTCCTGCTCCGCTTCAGTTTCCACACGCGCTGGTTGCCTTCCGTCGTGCTTTGGCTGCGCGTGCACGCTTCATGTTCACGATACGAAGCATCATCGAAGGCGCACGAAGCTAACGCTGGAAAGAACTCCGTGCCGCTGTCGTCCATCGGCGAGTGATCCAAAAAGGTCCCTCCCGAACGCCAGGGACGCAGCTAACGGAACTGACGGCATTTTGGCACCGGGAGACCGCGAAGAGCCCGACGACAACCACACTCGTGTCAACCTCGCTCCGGCAACGACAGATGCGAGAGGTGCCGCCCTCTACTATAATAAGCCGTCGAGATAGTTTTTGTCGGAGAAGAAAAAAAAAGCTCGCCTGAAATGCAGTCGGAACTTGTTACTCGGTTCGAGAGTAAGGAACGCACGAACCCGTAAGCATATATGCCCCCTCGCACATCGGACAGGTGCGACGCCGACACCAGGCAATGGCCAATCGAACGCAGACTGAAACGTGCCACTTGTATGCAAGCCGCACGGGTAGCGATACACGTCACAAGGCCGGGTTACACAACGTCGCGGCGGGTTGTCTCCTCGACGCCGGTTAAATAACCTTCCTCTCGCAAAACGCACGGCTTCGTAAACAAGAAACCGCGTCAATGATGGTGCGAACAATTGCTGTCAGTTTAAGCTTTATATATATATATATTAAAACGTGCCCACAAACATAAAAAAACGAGCTTTTGGGAGTACATGTACTACCTACCACAGCAAAGTAGCATTGTGTAAATATATGTATCTACATATACTGTATATAAAAATGTGAGATTGTTGTTTTCTTTTTTGTCGCTGTTGAGGCAAACAACTTACGGGCATACGAGTGAGCTGCGCATCTCGGGCGGCGTTAGCGACGTCGTCGACGCCAAGTTTGGCCGGTCCCCCATCGTCGCCGATAGGCAAAGTCCGTTCAGGGTAGGCCCTTCTCCTCGGGCGAGAACAACAAAGCCACGGTCACCGCGGCGACACCGATCCCGCAATGGAAACGCCCGCGGTTCGGACCCAGGTTCGGGACGTCCGACGACGGTGGACGGAACAGCAGCAGCAGCAGTGCCCCCGCACCCCATCACCGAAGCACAGCGTCCGCGTCCACAACCGCACCACACATCACACCCCGACGCGAAGCCGACGCTCGGCCAGTCGCACGCGTCTGCGAGCGCACGGACGAGGAACACAGAGGGGGCGACCGAAGCGCCGCCCCGAATCGCGCTCGCTTTGCCCCCTCCGAAGCGCAGTAGGGACGCGTCACTTCGAGGGGCATCGTGACGTCACGCCCTCAGCTGGGCCCGTTGGCTGGGCCACTGCGAGCCCGGAGGAAGAGCCGCGTACTTCAAACACACACACACACAAAAAAGGCATCAGCTTGGCAGCGGTGCTATCGAACGCGGTGGCACCGGCCCCTTTCCGAGTATTTTTTTTTTTTTTCCTCCGTTGGGGCCGATGGTTTCTGTCAGATGGCGCCACCAGTCACATAAAAGAGAGTGAAAAATGAAGAGGGAGAGGAGGCGGTCAGGGGTTACTGCAGTTCTCTGACGACGGACACGCGATATTGAAAGAGGAAGCGACGGCGAGGAGGACGGACCCCTCGAAAGTGGGGAGGGTGCGGAAGCATGCCTTGGCAAGAAGAGGCTGGTGGCAAATACCAAATACTTTACAAATACTGTGAGGCGGAAATACCTTCCAGCGGCGTGGAGAGATCAAAACGATGTTTTACCACGTACCAGAAGTGACGACATTCAAGATGGCTGCGCGCCCTAGCAGAAAAGGTGTATAGAGGAGGCTATGGTACAGCATACAAAAGCCACGGTGTTCGTTGCAAACGTATGATGAGAGGACTGCCTCACATATGCCTGCAGAGTTTTTTGTACGGCCTATGTGACCGTCCTACGAGGAAGAGCTCAGCCAGCCTCTGCAGACAGTCCCCCCCACCAAAGACGGGCGTAGCCGGCGGCAGGTGGCGGGGCATCCGGTCTGCAATCCCAGGCATGCCCCCGGACGAGAGGCTAACCGGAAATCGTCGCCGCTGCCAACGACCGAGGGCATCCAGTGCACCACCTCCTTGGCTGTCCCCCTCTCTCTCTCCGGTCCAGCATCCGCTCGCAACTCCCGGAATTACCTCCCTCGTTCCCTTCTCTTTTTTTTTTTCCTCATCCCGCCCCGAGTTGTGCGACCAGCAGACGCCGCCAACGAGGTTACTCACACCGCTTCACACGGGGACGAAGGACGTCGGCTCCTGCCGGAGGGGCCCTGCCCGCGGGACTCAACGAAGGAATACCGTACAGTCGCCGAAAGGAGGAGAACACCAGGACGTCTCGTTTAGGTGTCCGGCCTCCAGAACGCGCTCGGCGCCTTCCGCCATGCCCGAGGAGTTTTCGAAGGTGAAGGCACGTGCCCCCCCCCCCCCCTCCCCCCCTTAAATCTTCTATTTTGCTGGGGCCTCCTCTCTGCTTACCTGTAGGAACGCGAAAGCATTCTTACAGGCAGCGCATTCCTATAAGCAGCCCGCCACGTCTTCCTTTTTCACACTGCGCTCCGGCGGTGACATCACGCTCCCCCACTGCGCAGGCGCGGCGCCCGCTCCACGGCTTTTGTGACGATGCATCTGCGTTGCTGCGCTTTTCTTTGGGTTTTGTTTCCGAGGCGCGTCCGCTTTGACCTTGACCGCCCCGCCGGCTTTCGTGACGAAGCATCTTCGTTCCTGCGCTTTTGGCCGACGGGATTTCAGGTGCCGTTTCGCTTAGCCAATGGGAATTGAGGTGGCGTTTTGTGCTGTTACAGACGGAATTTGGGTACCGTTTTTCGCTGCTACAGAGAACGCCGGCTTCGCTTCACGGGACCGTTAATGCTTTCGCACTAAAAAGAAGGCAACCAAGATATCTTACATACAGTGGACACTACACTCAATGTAAGCGGGAGACAACCCCGAATATTTGCCGAGCAGTGCTCCTCGCACGTGCAGATGTGCATCCGGAAGGGACGACTGTTGTTCTTGACTTATCCAAGTACCGAAGGGGGGTGGACTAAATATACGGCGTGCGACTTGGTCTGCTCTTTGCGCCCCTCGTGCGTTTGTTTACCCTCCAAATGCGTGCACGTGCTTTTGTCCCCCTCCCAAACTGATGACGGCGCTCGATTGTCATGCCCCGTCATCGCGCGTTCCCTCCCTGAACGTCCCCATATGTCGCCCATTGATTGGCGTGTGCCGCTCCTTGCGCTCTAATGTGCTGAACACGCGTTTTAACACTCGCACTCGCGGTATAACGCTAACCTCGAAAAGAAAAAAAAAAAGTGCCAAAAAAGAGGCCCGTTGCCGTGTAACAACATCAAGAAGGAAAAAAAAAAATGGGGAGAAGAAACCTTCCTTTTTTTTAATTGAATTGTCATTTCTTTTTGCGTTCTAGGCGTATTTTCACCGCCGCACAATGCGCACTCGACATCAAGCTATGTCCAAGTGCGCTATCGACATACGAGAGATGTCGACGCAACAAAACTCGACCACAGACTCACCACGCGGACATTTGCGTAAGATATTTAACGGCGACAGCCGTTAGTGGGATATTTCGCGGTTTCGCGCCGTCGACCGCGCTTCCTGTCGCAAGCGCGCGACTCGCACCTCCACCGTTCATTCTTCCATGTGCTCCGAAATGACACCGCTCCAACTTCACATCTCAGCTATCGCCGTGTTTCACCTTACGGGTTGCCTAAGTGCTTACAATTTTTCTTACATAAATGGAACGGTAAAGTTACTCTAAAACCCTTAATGCACGCGAGCCACTAATTTTCGCCAATTTCGCAACTTGGAAAACGCGCGAACTTTAGTGGCCGCCAATCCTTCGAAATTGGTGAAATTTAATGGTTGCGAATACGACCCCACTGCCCAATTCATAAAAAAATCGGGGCCACGAAAATCAAAGGTTTTACAGTATATTATCCCCCCCCCCCCCCCCCAAAGGAAAACAAAAAAATAAAAGACAAAGAAATAAACATGCAAGCAGAAGAGACCTTTATCATGTCGAAGATGCTAACAATGCCGTCTCAAGTGACGCAAACGGCTCGAAATCTCGGCAGCTATACATTCCACGCTGCCGCGTTTTCCTAATCAGACGAAGCGCGAGAACAGCGGCTTGGGATCGCGCCGTGGTACGGAGTCTAAAACGTGTCTTGGACCGTCGTGTGTTCAGCGTCCCATTCCACGCGCCCATCGGAAAGTCTCCCGAAGAGGAAACAAATGACGTCACAGGAGCCAGCGCGTCATGTCGCGATCCTGCCGGACAGCTACAAAAAAGAGCGAACGCAAGTGTCCATTTCAGTCGCGGCGTCGTCACTCCTCGCTGCCGATGTTGCATTTGCAAAACAAGAACAAAACGCCCGATATTTCCGCGTTGAGATGACACCAAAGGCGATTTGGAGGATGGGGACAAAATAGAACTCCGGCGGCGCAACACTAAAACGCACAAATTGGGCTAAAAAAAAAAAAAAAAAAGAAAAGAGCAATGCGGCGGCGGCATAACTCAACAGGGGCAGGAGGCGGGGGGCGACCTCGGCGACGCTGTCCGTCGACACCCGAAACGTACTTTCCCCACCAGCCAACACGGCCAACGACCACCAAGACTTCTCGGCAGCGAGAGAACGTCCTCCTCCCCTCCCGATCCGAGGTCGCTCACCTCGCCTCCGTTCCGCGCACGGAAGGCAGATAAAATACGCGACGCGCTTCCTTCCAAATTGGGAAGGTGATTCGGGCGCTGCTCCCCTACGACGCGTCTCGGAACAACACCGACAAATAGAGCGATCGAAAGGCGCACACAATGAGGCAACGTCAAGCAACAGCTTGCGAACAGGATGCAAAAAGGCGTCTCGCATAAGCACTTTCCCCGCTCCACGTGACGTGACGGAGGCGTCTCAGCTGCGCACTTCCGCTTCCCTCCCGAGCGAAGAACGCCGAAATAAACCCGACTGGAATTATTAATCGTTCGAGCGGGGACGATCGATCGATCAACTATACGACCGACGTTGTTTTGCTTTCTGCCCAACCTATGTGGACGAGAGTTTCACGAAAGGAACGAAAGCACCACGACGACTGGCGAATTCCGCCTCGGCCTCCCTCACGTACGCGAAGAAATTGCGCTGTCGCCCCACTGCGCTTGCGCAGAGCCCAAACCGCGTATGACGACGAAGCTATTTCTGAGAACTGAGAAATTACGAAGCGAATGAGCAAAGACGACAGCGCGCAAAACAAGTACAGATTCATGAGCCCTACCGCCTACCACACAATCCATAAAAAAGCAAACGGACAAAAAAGAGAACAAGAAACAGGGACGCTAGATATATATAGACGCTTTGCACACGCGCCAGATTACAGCAGCCATTGCTGACCTTCTCTTGTCTTAGCCAGATGCCGAGCCACTGAAGCGAGCGTTGACGAGCCTCCACAAAGGCCAATGCTGGGGAGAAGGACACGATAGAATCGAAGAAATAACCTGCCCTGCTAGAATAATGACGAAGGGAAATAAACGCCATAGGAGGAAACAAAAACTGAAGGTCAGTCATGGCGGCGCCCATGCACACCTGCTGCAAAGCGTCTATATTTACACACACCACGCAGGAGTCTGCCCATCTTTCTTTCCTTTCCGAAACTTCTTTGTAATGCAGGCGCACTCGTCGCGTGACTGTGCGTTTCTATTTCTCCGTCCGTCAGCAACCCTCCGAGAATCGGCACCACGCGTGTCGACCTCGATTCGTCCTTTTCGCGTCCTCACCCCTCACTCGCGGATCAAAAGGCAATCCAGCCAAGAGAAGCAGGTGCGGAACGTTCGCTGTAAAGTCACACGGTGTATACAATCATCCATCTCTCATAGCGTACAATAAGCAGAGCACAATGGAAGTACGAACGGAGAAAACTGTTTACCGGTTTTTCTTCACTCGAAAATGATTGTCTGCCAATGTTTGTCTTCGACGCTTTTTCACCCGAGACGAGAAAAAAAACTCAAATAACGGATCTAGCGTATACGCACATACCGTCTCGATTGATGCGGTGAATGTCCGTTATTTTGTTTGCCTCGCAATTCAAGTATGTGCAAGTCATGCACCAGCTTGGAATACGTTTTTTTTTTTTTTTCTTTCGTCCGCGTTTACTTCGTTACTCCTGGCTAGGTGGGTTCTTCCTCTGTCACCGGCCAACCACCGGTCCATAACGGACGAAGCTCAGACATATGCCACAAAACGTCGCTTTTTTCTAAGCGTGCATGTGTCCCGCGCGTGACAAAGAGAGAGAGAGAGAGAGAGAGAGGAGGCGCCATTTGTCAAAGAGGGTCCCGCCAAGTTTATCGATTGTATGCTCTTTTCACAAGGGCGCCGCCATCTTGAATTGACGTCGCTTCCAGTATGGGCGAAAACATTGGTTTTGCCGTCGCCACGCCAATAGAAGACATTCAGATATAAGCGCCACCGCCACACATTCTCGTTTTGCCTGCCTTCTATTTTTTTTTTTTTTTTTAGCTACTTACAGGTTGAAATTGTCGCCTATAATAGATGCGCCTGTTAGGTGGCTGGGAACGAGACTACACGAAAAATGTCTAAAGCGGACCCTTTCGGAAATCTGGCTTCCTCCTCCGGGGGAAATAAAAAAGAAAACTTTCGAAGAAAATCGAGGGGACAACAATGACTGATGGATATCTGACGCCGCGCGACTGTCGGGTTCCGATTCGGGAGGCATTCCTAGGCGCGATCTGGGACAAGCGGGCCAACAAACGAACAAATAAAAAGAGCGTCTGCACTCCGTATAAATATACACCGCCGCAAACAAATAACCCAAAGAAAAACTACAACGCCGCGACGCGGCTTGCTCAGACTTCCCCCACAACGCAACAACATCGGGAAGCGCAGTTCAGACTGCCTGCCACCCTCGTTCTTTCAAAACGGAAACATGCCGAGCACTCCGAAAAAAAAAAAAAAAAAAAAAAGGAGAGCAGGGTGAGGGGGGCATTGAACTCCTACTCGTTAGGAAGCGTGTCAGATCTCAATACAAGGAGCCCCTCCGAAAACAAGCACGCACCGCGTGAACCCCGGCGAAACACGGCCACGCGAACCCCCCGATCTTCGAAAAACTGGCTGTTATCGAATTGAGAACAACCCGCCGTCAAGGAGCGAACGCCGCATCGCGCTCCTGGAACGTGGACGACGAAAAAAAAAAAAAAAAAAGGTCGGACACATGTATTCGACCCGACTCTCCGCGTCCGAATGACCATAGCGCAGATCAGCGTCCGCGCACGCACGCGAGCGAGGGAGGACCCCATAACAGGCCAAAGACCCGATTAAAGGTCACTCACCTACGCCGCACCACATGCCGAACATCCGTTGCTCCAGACGCGCCCTCACGCCTCTTCGGCGGTCAATTAACGACACCTACATAAGGTCCGCCCTCCCGCCGGACGCTGAAACCCCCCAATCTGGATTGGGGCCACATGTTTCGCGAGCTCTTCTATAGACCTTTCCAATGTTTACAAAATCACAGTCCAGCGTGCGATCTTCACAGCCCAGCACGTGCATGTTCGTCGCTTCGTAAAGCGAGGAAAGCACGCGCCATACGCACGAACGCTCAAAATGGCACCGGCCACACGCTCTTTGAAGAGTTCAAATACCGTGACCTAAGCGATACACAGCTTGCGTGTGACGCCATTCGAGGTCATGCCAGCATTTTTTGCGCTGCGAGTGTTCGGTTCGGCGGACCATCAGTGCCCAGTAATGGCGACACTTGCGAGCTATGTATGCGTTCCAACGAATGTTCGGATCGAAGCTTCTTGAAACCCTGACAAGTAAGCTATACACGTATACGAGGCTACTTCGGCCCATTGTTCGCAGTACTATATGTGGTCGTGTGTAGTCCTCAACACGCAAAAGCGAAGCGAACTAACACATTGCTCACTATCTCCACCGTCGTTTTCTTTCCCAACAAAATACACTAACATAAAAAAAAAAAAAAATAAATCCGTACTATAGTTGCGAAAGAAAACGACAGTCGGCGCCGTGTTTGTGTATGTCATGTGCTTGCCATTGTGTTCTTTTTTACGCCGTTTTATTCTGGTCATGCACCGACTCTTCCCACAAAACACACCGCATGCGAAGCAAATTCAGACGCGTTTCGACAGCTTGCCACGTTTGTCCGCCCGTGTGTGGCGACACTGGTTCGAGGGAAATTTAGTCGATGCAGTCAGTATAAGACTGAAATATAGAGAAATCTAGTCCACGCAGTATAGACAGCTTTTCACGTGCACCGCCGTTAGGCATTATTGGCAGCGCCCCAACAACAACGAGAACCCGAAAGACACGTAAAGTCGGTCGACTTTTATAGATCGCGAACTGTGCTCTCCCCTTGCGCCGCTTGCCCGCGGTATCAACTTTATTTTTAGACCAAGAAACGCGGGCCGCTGTCCCACTTATCCGACGATCGGTTGCGGCCAGGACCGAACATATTCGACACTCACTTCATCGAGATCAATTAACGAAACAAGTTGTCGGTCGAAGGGTTTCACACGGGGCGGCGAGGTGTCATTAGGTGTCTCCGCAGATCATGCACTGCATACTGCGAGCTCTGCGGTATGCAATGCTCCTAGAAATCAGTTCGTCGCAAATTTCTCCGACACCCAAATTCCTCTAGTAACTTGCCTATCAAAAAACGCCGTTTCTCTTTTTTTTTTTCCTTTTTTTTTTTTTTTACATGCGCGAGCGAAGTTACAACACGAGCATGCTGCCCTGAACTTCGACTGCACTGCCCGACCCCGCGTGCTTGGCAGGGACGTTCAAAGCCCGCACACGTAGCACTTCTGCTACGCTCGCACTATGGAAAGGAAACCGAGTACGGGAAGAGACGCCTCCGTTGGTGTGGGCGGCCTAGAAAAGGGATCGCTTTGACACGCGCCAGAAAACGACGAAACGGGCGACGCGGCAGAGCAACGAGGACGACGAGTGGCCCGTGCCAACCGACCAGAAAGCCGGTCGCCAACGGCCGCCAGGTCGGCTGTCCAGCGAGCCGCGCTTCTCGGTCAAGCGGCCACGCGAGCCCTTCCAAGAGGGAAACAGCGGCTTTTATTTTAGACCCGAGAAGAGCGCGCAGTGCGGCTTCCCAGGGGTCGACGACCCGGCCTCAAGAGCGGGAGGAACGACTCCCAGGCAGATTACCGTACGCACACGCTCCCCTCGGAACGAGAGCGCGCCCTAAACAAGACCGCCCCCGAAGTCTCGGGGCAGGCGCCCAACACAGCCTTCTCAAATCGCGCCCCGGCACCCCGGGGAACAAAGCAAGCAAAACGTCACCCGAATAAATATCGCTTTTTTTTTTTTTTTTTTTTCGGCGCTAAGAAATATTTGCATGGTTCGTCGAATTCGAAGCCAAGCGGCCGGGGAAAACCTCAGAAAGGCAGAGGCGTCCAGCTCCCTAAGTCGGTCAGAGCTCTCCTCAAATATAATCATCAAAATCTTTTTTTTAATACGATTTTGTATACGTTTTTTATTTAACGCATCGAAAGTGAAATAAACGTTTTCCCATAATCAACATCCTCCTGTCCGCACCATCACTTATAAGTTATGCAGTAGTTGGCATGTAGGGGTTGACACGAATAGTAATTCAGTGTTAAAGTGTATTCCAAAACAAACTTAGCTACTTTTTCTTATTCTTCTTCGTAAAATTAAACTAATTGAGAAAGGGGTGAAAGTTACACTGCTAGCAACAGCTTCAAAAGAAACATCCTAAATGCCTCGGAGAGTCGACGTCTCGGCCACACCATCCGAAAGTCTGGTGGCGAACCATCGGCTGACATTCTGAAGACTTCAACGACTCCGAGGTCCTCTCAAATAACAAAGAGGAGGTGTGACACGACGGGACACGGCGGCGACCAAACGCGGGTCTCACCTCTGAGCAGAGTCCATAGGCAGACCATCAGAAACCCGCCGGCCTTGCCTCCAGATCACCCAAATCACCCCGTTCAGCGACGACGACTCGCGACCGGCACCGGGGCCTTCGAGAGCACGGTCCTTCTCCGGCGAGTACGCGCGGCGTCGCGCATCTTCTCGACGAGGACACACACGCACGCACACACTCAAACACGGTATCCTGCGCCAGCACCACCACCCTTGCAGGAAAGAACGCGATCGCGCCAAGAATCCGTCGCCAAGACACAACAAGACCGACCACGATTCAGGAGCGACGGATATCCAAGAGCAGCCGGCGTGCGATTACGGTCGACGTCGTGGGGGCAGGAATTAATCTGCCGCGCGGCAAAGCGGCGAGGGAGGAGCGAGGAGCAGGGGCTGGATGCCGAAGGGCGACAAACTCCGGCGGCGGATGGCTGACCGGACAACGCCGGAGGAGCGCGAGCGGTGCACCTGGCACGACGATGCTCCCTCAGCGCGCGAACGGTCGCTCACTCCGTGCGCCGCTGGCGGCGCCACGCGAGGACGAAGGCGCATTGCCCCGCCGACGGGCTACTCGCGCCAGAAGCCACTCGATGGGCCTCCTCGCCCTCGCTTCGATCACACACCCCCCTCGAAACGCTAACGAAACACAGGGGAGACACACGCAATACTGCCATTGCGCTCATAAACAGGAACAAATGCGCGTGGTGGCGAGCGGGTTGGAGTAACCCCTCCTCAACAAAAAAAAGGTAAAAAATAAAAAAAAAAGAAAGAGGTAGAGGACAAAGGAGAAAAAAATTGAGAGCCGAAGGAGAAGCGAAATACAGCCGACATCCCGCACGGCAGCGAAACACTCCCACGTCGAAAAGCAAAGCTCGACGAAAAGAAGGCAAAACTGGGCCACTGGAGAAGTGGAGCGACGACGACGACGACAGCGGGTGGAGGAGGAGAGAGCGCGCGCAACAAAGCTCTCTCTCTCTCTCCCGACCAAAAGGACCATTGTTCCACCCCTCCCCCGCCGCTGCAGCAGCACTACGGCGACCGGGCATAAGGTCCACGAAACAAAACACGACGAGTAACAAGACAACAGCGAGTGGCAGCGGCCCCTTTCCCAGCCTCCTTTCTGGCGGTTCGACCGCCGACGGCCGTCACCCCCTGGCGCGACTTGGAGCAGCCCGGAGCGGCTGTTGCTGTTTACTGCAGCCTTTTGCCTCGTCCCAGTTCGTTCCTCTTCGCAGCGCTCTTCCCTTTCGACGGAGGACGCGCGCGCGTGTTGCCTCCAGGGTTCGACGAACTCGGCGCTCCCTTCCTCCTTTCTCTCCCCCCCACGACCACGTCGCTGGTTTCCACCCCTCCACGTCGTTCATTTCTTTTGCCGCTCACCTGCAGCTTTTATATCTGGCTCGATATCCGCGGGTTGTTGCCTCCCGACGACTCGACTGACCCGTGCCGAAAATATAGGCTACGCATAACTCCGTTTCGCGCGATGTCCAATCAAAAACCGTGTCCTGCCGCCCCAGCGAGCGCGCTCTTTCGAGGCCGGTCCAGACTCTCTCTCTCTCTCGCTCTGACACGTCGGAGAACGTGCAATGGGACCTAAGGCGAATAAACTACGATGCGGTGCGTCGATCCCGAATGCCCCTACGTGAAGGACCTTACGGACTTTACGTAACCCGACGTGCATCCGCGTCGGGGCGAAAATGATCGCTGAAAGCACGAGCATGTGCAGTTGCGCGGTACACCCAGGAAGTCCACGTCGCAGAATATTCGGCTATCGGGGGCTCAACGTGGCCGGATACGCCGCGCAGGGGAGCTTACTTCCCTATTCCAGAGATGCGACTGATCCAAGTCGTGCGGGAGTACATTTTAAAACAGCTAAGCTGCAAAAAAAAAAAAAAAAAAAAGCGCTGAGATTTTTTTTTTTTTTTTTTATTGATACTATGCCATGCTAAGACTCACCCGCTGGAGCCGTCAAATTAAGACACAGCACCCTCTTTGCTTCGCGTCGTTTTATTCCTTCTCATCGTGCACCAAGTCAACTCGGCCACCTCTACACGACTCCGGAGGACTGTTTTTCTCTAGCTCGAGGCTGCGCTGCGGGGAAACGAGGCGCGCAGGAACGCGATGGACACTTCATGGGTTTCGTCTCTCCTCAGCGCACCAGTGCGCTGAGGAGAAGCGCGCTCAACGGGGCTAACCGCCGACTGAATATTTAGACCCCGAGCAATGAGAAATATTACGATATTACCGAGAACTCGGTACAAATATCGAATCGAAGACTATACGTTACCCCAAGCTATAACAAAAAAAGTTTTTCAATCTTCGCACGCGCGTATACCGCGACAAACCGGCAATTTAGCGGGGTCTGAGCTATTAGTGCCAGTATTGAAATTAACTTCTGGCTCCATGCGGGCGCACATCGTCCGCATGTATCGGGGCAAGTTCGACGCCGGAGTTCGGAGCAAATAGAGCAGCAATCACACCACTGCAGTGTTCTAAGCCAACAACCGGACGGCTGCAACGCAACGATTAGACCAATCGGTTACCGATCGCTCACCACGTGACAGTGCTCACGTGAGACCGGGTCAGTGGCTGATTGTGTTCGAGCCAAGGTTTTCTTCTTTTTTTTTTTTTTCTGGCACTTTGATAGCGTGCTTTTCTTTGTGTTTATTGAGAAAAGTTTTCTTCCTACGGTGTCAACGACCGCTTTGTAACCAGATCGCGAAAAGGTAAATAGTCGCACTACAAAGCACCCTGAGCGGCGAGAATCATCCGTCCGCAAGATTACGCAGCAACCACAATGACGCCAGTTAAAGGCCCTTCGGCACCGATTGGCAACATAGTACTAAATCCGCGATCGATCACAATCAGGATACAAACATCGCACATAGAAGGAAAGAAAAAAAAAATAGGGAGGAGGATAAGCGGCCTCACAACGCAGGGAGGCAGCGTCGTCGCCGCGTTCAAAGAGGGTGAGAGAGACAAAACACGATACAAACCACGCGTGTGGTCCGCTACGGGTCGGGTCATATATATACGTGCGTTATTACTCCCCACCCCCTCCTGCTCAACCTCACGAGTAGCCAAAACTCTCGTGCTCCGAGAGCAAACGTCTCGTTGCTGCTTTTCGGGATTGCAGGAAACAGCAGGCGCATGCAGTTTTCCCAGCGAATAATTTGTTTTTAATGATGGCAGGAAATATACCACGAATTATATCTCTCTAACGCGGACACTTGGTGCACAACTTTTTCAGACTCGGAGCACCTACCCCATCGGAACACCCACGTACGAAGTTGGCATGCACCAGGTTTGGTGGCGACCGTTAGCGCAGTGTATACAGTGTGTAGTTTGGTGATTGACTGTGGTTCTGGTTTTATTGCGATTTCAAATAAATAAATTAATACATAAATAAATAAATAATAAAAAAGCCGGCTTCGAAAACAATCAGAAGAAAGAAAAACAGTGAATGCGAGACGCACTACGTCGTATACTGTCATTGGTCGTGTTTTCTTGTTTCGTTGATTCGAACAAGTTTCCTTTGTGCGAAGGCCGGGAGAAAATACAATTCCACAAACTGCCCAAAACATCGAAGAAAAAAAAAACGTTTTCACCACGTTTCGAAGTGTAGTGAGCATCACCGGCCGTGGACGACGCCTTGGTCAGAGCCGTTTATTGAGAGAGTTTGGCCATACATTGGTTTGAATAGGCGAGCATCTCGGGCCAACCACAGGCCGCGAAACAGCCCCTAGCGGTGGTCGCGTGCTCTAAATTTGTGCCATGACTATACTTCGTTTCACCTTATGTGCGAGCGAAGGCAAAACTGGAAGCGCGAGCACGGAAGCTCCGTGCGTTCAGGCTTTGCTCGAGCGCGCGAGCTGGGGAGAAATGCAAAAACCGCTGGTCTCGCGCTTCTAGCTTTGGCTTCGCTCGCAGGTAAAGTGAAACGAAGTATAATTTGAGCCGTGCCGAGTGGAACTCCGCGTCTCAAGACGCTCGCGCACCCCACCCTTTGCACTGCTTTCTTTCAGCCAGTCTCAGGACGCTGTTCTAGCAGTGCAGACAAAGGCATGGGCACGAGCGCGTGGCTTTGGAAAGTGCCTCCTATGCACGAGGTCTCGTACAAACAATAGCGTTTCGCTGAGCTAGGCTCACGCGCCTGTGCCTTTGTCTTCACTGTCGACATTTGTGAGATGGAGTAGAGGTCTCCTGATTGGTCGACGCATGTGTCACAAATTTAGTTTACGCTCTAAGCGTGGGGGGAATATTCGGCGCTGGCGGCGGCCTTTGCTCCGCCTATTGTCCAAACTCTCCTAATATACGGCTCTGGCCTTGGTTGGAGAAGTCTGTTAACCGCGTTACGTCGAGAAGTAAACGGTGGCTCGTGTTTACAGTGCCGCGCGTACACGAACGACGTGCCTTCGAGGACAAGGCAGCGTCTCTGTCGGTAGGTTGCGGTGACGGCGAGGGAGAGAGAAGACGGAGCAGGAAAAAGGAAGGGAAAGAGACCACCCGAACGGCGTACCACGCGATGATCGAATCGCGCTATTCCCGCGTCTCAAAAACCGCGTACGCCCCCCGTTCGCAGAAGGGGACATCCCGGGGGACCCCCCAAGACGACAGACATTGCCCCTCCGGGGGGTAATTAGGGGCAACAAAGGGGGGGAGGCCACCGCAAGAAATGCCCGCACAAAAACGTCGCTCACTCTTCGCTCCCTTTTACGCGGAGAAAGAACGAAGAGAGGGCCAGATTTAAAACGCGAAAAAAAAAGTCGCGACCCTAATTTCATAACGTTCGGCTATAGGGTCAATTCCCTAAAAAAAACTTCCTAAGGCGTTCTTTGGCGTAGCCGGAGCTGAGAACGACTTCCCAGAAACAATTTTTCACAAAAGGACGGGACATTTAAATACCAGCTTCCGGCCTGCTTTGTCCCCGGTGTCACTTCGAAGGCGGTGGTTTTAATTTAAAAGAAAGAAGGAACTTACACCGAAGTAAAAGTTAAAAAGGCGTTATCTTTTGCCTGACGTACAATATTCTGCTTCACTGTTAAAAGCTAGAGACCTTTCAAACAGTAGCGGCTCTACCAGTTTCCGTTCGTTTCTATGCATTGACGGTAGACGGCATGGACTGGTGTCGCCTCTAGCGGGTGTCACATGCACTCCTTTGCACAGAAGCATGGCCTCAGTAGTATCCGAGAGATCCTGTGCACCAAAAATCTCGAAAACCGCGAGAAAAAAGAAAATCATTACGTAACAGCTGGAGAGAAAACATAACATAACGTAAAGCTGAAAGAAGTCCCCTGTGTTTGTGCAGACATACCGCAGAAGGCACTGAGCGTCACAAAATTCCTTCGCGCAATTTTTTTTTCTCTTCACCAGAAACATATTTGCCAAAGCGCCGACGGATTTTCTGATAGGTACACTTTTCATTCCATTTGGCATCGAAGCGGAGAAGCGATGAAAAAAAAAAAAAAGAAAAAAAGGAAAGATTGTACGATATTATTTTACTTCATGCGTAGTACGACAGTGTCTATTGTGGAGGCGGAAGGCAAAATAAAAGTATCGAATACGCTGGCCGGGAGAAAACGGGCATCGATTCAGAACTCTCAGAAAGCGTGTCACTGCCTCCACCTGGCGTCGTACGTCGGAACTAGAAACGCTCTAAATGCACGACAGGTTACACTGCCTCCTCCAATTCGGAGCACACTACAGGACGGGGTGTCCTCGAAGTAATTAGGTGACCGGAAATCATAAAATACATAAATGGGAGAGAAAAAAGAGAAAAAGAAATTCGAACGAGAGAAGAAAAAAAAGCGGGGCAAACAAGATCAACTTCAACGACCTCGCGAACCTGGCGGCCCTCACCGCCTGGTCGTCGACTGGTCGCCACCAAACCACTCAAGAAGGAAAACCCAAAGGCACAACTATCACAACACACATACTTTCCCGTATGTCAAAAACAGTGAGGCCTAGCGGCCACCGTGCGAGACCGGTAAGTGGCATGCCTCTAAGTTCAAGCGCCGCGCTCTGGGAGGCACGGGCCCGAACGCGTGGTTTTAGGGAGCGCTTTTGTTGTGCGAGCGGTCGCCCAAACAGGGCGGTGTAACGTTCTCACGCCACCAAGCGGAAAAGACGTGAACGAGAAAAGCGGGCGCCTACCCAAGTGTGCAGCGAAAATAGGCGCGGCCTGGCGGCCGAAATGCGAAACAGAGCGAAGGGAGGTTAAAAGAACGTAGTGGGAGTTGCGAATAGAGAGATGCGGACTAATCAAACTGTTTCTTAGTCGATTTTCTGCTCTGCATGTCCCTCCTCTTCCGAGTCGCCATTCGATACTCCGGCTGACGATAAGCGTGGCTTCCGAGAAAAGTGGAAGAAGGCGAGGAAGAGGGCGCCTGTGTTTATTCGACCACGCCGAAACGCTAAACTCGGAAGGAAACGTAACAAACACACGCAAGATAGGTACCCGGCAAATCGTGCACAGAATCTACGGGGAGCGTCTTACTCGTGTGCCTATGCCGCCAAAGTTAACGCCTGCCATAACGCAAAAAAAAAAAAAAGTTTTAAAAAGAAAACAGTGGCATGACTGACAACTGAGGCAGAGGAAGAAACCAATCGGACGCAAGGAGAAACGCTGTAGTGAGGACATTGAAGGAGGCACGCTGAAGTCGCTTCGTTTCCTAGTGTTTAGCTGGGCTGCAGCCCAGGGCCCCAGGGGGCTTCGTATACTAAACCCCAAAAATTTGAAAAACAAAACAAAAGCCTGTTGTTTTAGTTTAAAACCGCTCATCCCTAAAGGAGGAACAAAACTCACAGAAGCCTCTGGACCTGGCTTTCTAGGTGTCGTCCACCAACCCCCCCCCCCCCCCCCCCTCCAGCCTCTTCCTTTTTTTTTTTTTTTTTACGGTGAAACAGGATTGTTACGAAGTTTCCTTCTTTATACGAGCTAGTGTTTGTGAGCTTGTGTAAAAGACTGTTGGAGCAACGAAATGTAAGCGTCGCCTCCCACCCTCCTCGTGGGTGGAAGGCAACCCTATTGTACTGTAGCCCCCTTGACGCGTTTTACGGAAAATGGTGGGTTGGAAGGTTCATCATCTTCAGTACTATCACCATCATTAGGGGCTCTAATGAACTGCCTTAGCCCTGGGCCCCAAAATTTCTTAATCCGGCCCTGCCTCTTGCCTTCGTATATTAAATGTCGTTTCGAGTCTTCGGGACAACGCCGCCTGACAACGTTTCAAGAGAGACGTTGCGAACTTTTGTCGAGGTTGAAGTTCGACTGGTTCAGAGAAACCTTCGAACTTCCGTAAAAATTCGAACTTAAGACTCAAACAACGCAGCTGCCCGATTTCTACACAATACATTTCAAATTTCGAAAAATTGTCCATTAACTCGTTTTAATAAAAAAAATATAAATTACCAATAATCCCTATGGATTACGCAATATAAAAGGAAACGTATGAACTTTTAATGATTTAGTTAGTTTGTTAACCGCTGCCCTCCCCATTCTCCACCAGGTGAAGCTAGCTCGTTTCCAATGTACACGCGTGCGCATGATGGCCGAACTCATGTCGATACTTGAGTCGCAAGTTTGAGAAACTCCTGGTCGAATTCCAACCTCGGCATGTGAGCGACATTTCCCAGCCTCACTCGGGTCGCGCCGGAGCCCCCACAAAGAGGACGGGCGATAGTACAAGGACGGACAAACGCACGAGCTTGGTGATTGGCGACGGAGGTGCAGCAGCGTGCCCAATGGTCATCGCTGCGACCGCCGACGGCGTTGGTCAACCACGCGGTCGGACGGGTCAACGACCGGGTCAGAGTTTCAGAGCGCAAAAGACAACGGGGACTGGCGACACAACGACCATGACGACGACCCACACCCGTCTCGGAGCGAGCAGAGGGGGGAGAGACTCTGCAGAGGACAAAGGCCCCTCCAAGGACTTCCAAAATGAACGAGGACGTCCCGGCGGACTCACTCGGGGCGAAGGAGGACACGGGGGAGGGAAAAGAGGAGAAGGAAGACGATGAAAATAAACCGGAGGAGGCAAAGGGAGAGTTCTAGAGGTAAGGAATATGAATGAGCGAAGGACCTCAGTTGAGGGCATCTCTGACCAGGAGGCAGCCAGGTAAGAGAGAGAGGGAGTGAGACCGGGCGCCCTTCGTCCGGGAACGACCCTTCACGAATGCGGTTCCCGAGCCGCCACATGAACTGGCCCGCGAAAACGCCGAGCGGTCACAGCGGCCAATCAACCGCCGAGGTGACAGGAAGGCGAGCAAGTCCGGTACAAAGAACCTCGCCGCGGAAACAGAAAAAAAAGGAAGCGAAGCAACAACGGCGGTGGCGAAAGGTCATCGAGAGATACAGATGGAGGCGCGCGGGCACGCTCGCCCCCCAGAGTTCCCTCCTCCGACGGCACGGTGACGCAAAACGATCGCGTTCGGATTACGAGTACAGCGGACGGGTTACGCGGGCCCCGGTGACGCAAATGAAGAACGAACTCGGGTTTCACGGCGGCGCCATTTCAGCGACTCCGTCGTCGAAAAAACCACGCATCGCCTAGACAGCTGTCGGAAGCCCCCTTCCCTTCGTGGAACGGTCCGCGCAACCGCCAACAAAATGCGGTCTGGGTTCGACAGGTAAGAATGAAACAATGTTTCATTCTTATAATCTAAAAAGAAGAAAAGAAAAGAGCAACATAGTCGCTCATCCAGTACTCGTAGACATATCTTTTCAGGCGAAAAATGCTGAGTCACTGGGCTGGTTGGGCGCACGCCCGGCGTCCAATATTATGCTGAAGAGTTACTCGCATGACCAGAGAGCATTCCACGAAGATAGCAGCACGAAAGACGATTATGGGAATCGTTTAATACTGATCACGGAAATAACTGCAGACAATTACGTCATGGCGGCACATTCCAGTGCAAACACCGATATCCCCCCTTCAACAAGAATGCGCAGCTTTTTTTTCTAACATTTTATCGTAGCAGTTAGTCGCGGAAAGACGGCAGGTTATTACGATTTGGCCGATTCATCGTGAATAAATTAATATCGTATCTTTTGTTGACATTCCATGTGCAAATGCATAATAATAATAATAATAAAGTCAGCTGTCAAGCGGCTGACGTCTTGGGGACGTTTCGCCACCTCTCGGGCGACGCGGGCCACCTGGCGGGTGCTCGAAACATCCTATCCAGCTCACAGAGAGGCCGCTAAACATTCAGCGTGTATGCAAAACTTTAAAGGGATACTACAACGAAATTTCGGCGCTCGTTTTTTTGTCTATTGTGTTCAAAGGAGCAGTATCACATCGAACACACCAATATCTTGTTAAAAAAAGTCACGAAAAAGAATTTTAAAGCGAATTAAACGATTAGCAAAGAGCACCTGGTGGATGTCGCGAACGCCCCGCTTGTAATGCCCGTCTAGGAACCTTCACAGCTAGTGACGGTAACTGTCTCGCCTCCGGCCACGACGAGAGAAGAGGGGAAGGAGGGACTCCCCTCTTCCCGAGAATCCCTTTTGTGTGTCCCACTCCCAGAAGTCGCTATTGTCCCCCTACAAGATTATACACAAACTCATCATGTTTGGATGGATGGATGAATACGGCTGAGCCCTTTGGATCGGGCGGTAGCTTACGCCACCTAGCCATTTTGTCTTACCTTTTAAGCTTAGAATATTTAAATGTGAAAACTATATTCACTCCGCACTGAAAAGGAAGTGAGGCTATAAAACCCCCTTGCCATCCGTTAATAAGAAAATACCAAGTTTTATCTCGCTTTCTGCCACCATTCACTTAATCTTTGCTTGGTAATCTCTACTGTCTTGAAATCCACTTTTCCTTCGCTGTCTCTAAAACCCAATGACTTTATTAAATCTATGTTGTCTTCGGTAGGCATAGGGTGAAGCCCTTTACAGTAGAGAATCAAGTGCTCAGCCGTCTCGTCCTCCTCTCCACAAGCAGCGCACACTGTATCCATTTCCTGGTACTTCGCTCTGTATGTTCTGGTTCGCAAAACACCTGTCCTTGCCTCAAACCTTTACAAACAAACCGGAGCGCCCCTAGCGGACGGCACCGGCGCCGCGCATGCGCGATGGGTGTGTGGGCAAGAAGCTCGCCGTCACCTATAAACAAACCATTGAAATGCGTGTTATCGGCGTCGGTGTGAGTCCCCCTGCCCTTTTTCGCGTTCGAATTGTTGATTCTACGTCTTCCTGGCAATGTCTGACTACTTGAGCGGCCTCAGCAAAATTAACTAGGCTCGATACACCGCAAAACTTCGCTTGAATAATGTGACATGCGGCGATTCATTCCGCGTGGACGCCGCAGAATGTACGCTAAAGCCTGATTCGGACGATGAGATTTCGCTCGAAATTTTCAGACGCGACGTCGCTCGGGCTGCAAAAGCGTGAACCGTAGCTGAGATGGTCGACGTCGATACTAAAAAGCTCAAGCAGAATCGGATCAAGTGAATTAGGCATAACAAGTCGGTGATGGCCACTGGTAACAATGATCAACATCTCCTTGTATCTACCGTTTACACACAGCCTGCTTACCAACCTTCAAACTTAAGTCTTTTGAGGCCTGCACTTCTTACCGCAAGTACTGGGCACACGTTTGGTCTACGGGCCGGTGTCGCCTAAAAGAGCAGACGACAAGCAGAAATGTTTGAAAGAGCAGACGACAGTTCAAACGATCAGGCGGCCGTTTGAACTTGAAGACGGACTGAACGTAGTCCGCAGGTGCTCCGTCCAACTTGACGGTTTTCCGGCGTTCATGTTGAAACAAAACATAAATCTGATGACCACAAGTATCCGTGAATTCAACCCAAAGTGCTTCCTGCCCAAGCAATCGTGGTCCGGCGGCGTCTGGTTTTCTCTTTTCACGGCACATATCCACGTTCTCGGACGAACCAAGCACATGAAAACTGACCTTCAAACCTTCCTCGACCTTTTTGGTACAGCCCCAGTCGCGGCATTTTGACGAGAAGGCAGGTTTTTGTCTGGTTCCTTTCAAAACAACGCAGGAATACACGCCTCACATGGGGCCTTCCGCCCACAGCCCCAGACCGGAAGTGCGCCCGACGCGCCACCACCGCGCCGTGACGTAACAAAGATGAGTCCGTGTATAGAAGATCAACCCGTCACTCAAAATTCGTACAAAAGCAGCCGCTTCGGTGGCTGGAACGACTAGGCCATCCTCTCGACGTCAGCCTTGCCGTAGCTTTGCTCGTCCCGAGACTAACTACGTCACGATTGCGTTGGATGCCACATGCTCTCCGCTGGCTGTTCTCCGAGCGCTTGCCAGAGTGGGCCGTTTATAACGAAAAATACAGCCATCAGGCTCAAAATACAAACGTTCGATTGTCATTTCCGAATATTGTGAATAATATTCAACGTATTTTTGAACACGGCGGGTATATTTCAGATTTCGTTGAAGTATCCCTTTAAGCCGACACGTTCCCGGATTTTTTTAACCGTTCAGAAGTTCGGAAAGAAACGACAAGACACCGGAGAAGAGGACGAGAGAGAGGAGCGCTCAGCTGCGCACCACCGACCTCGTCACATATTCCCCAGGCGTTGTCCCATGGTCGCCGCCGCCTCTCTCCGAGAGCAAAGGCCGCCAAACTATCGGGCGCAGCAACAAAACTAAACTATATACAAGCGCACACACACAACAAAAAAGGCGCATACAAAATTTGTTGGCGGGCGGACCGCGTCGAGCCCCATTAAAAAGAAGCCAGGCAAGCACAATGGGAGTGTCCTTCCGCGTTTGATTGACAGCGAAACGGGGTCGGAGGCCCCACCGCCATTATCGCCCCCTTACATCTATCTGGCCGGCGAGGACAGCCGCGGCCGCTTCAAAGCACCCCTACTGGTCTCTCCCCCTCTCTTTACGCAGACGAGAAGAATCTAGCCCCTCTCCGGTACATAGCCGAGGACATCCGGAAGTTCAAACAGAACCCCCGATCCCCGTAAACCACCAGTTTATCCCTAAGGAATTCCCTAGTTTCCCCCTTTCCCCTAACTCTGAACAACGAACCAAAATGTGTTCCCTAGAAGTACCTAGGAAAATCGTTGGCGGCACCTGTGGAGGAAAGGGCGAACTTGGGACTGGTCACATCCGTTCCTCATACCGTTGGCGCCATCTGTGAATGGTGGCATGCAACTCTCCAGGACTTTCAGAGAAAGGAAAAAAAAAAAAACAAAAAAACAACGAACTAACGCTAACGCATAAAAGCTGGCGAGTCGCACGGCCGCGATTGCGCACACCTTGACCTGGCAAATACGGCTCACGAGAGAGGGATTTGAAGACCGCGTGCGGGACTTCTGTGCCGGCGCAGAAATTGTGGCCACGATTAGAGAAACAAATAAGTAACAAAAATAAAATCCGGAACGCGCAGAGGCTACGAGCTTTCCGAGGCTTCGGCCTTTCATTCCGAGTGTGATACGCTTAAAAATTCTTGTCCACGTGTCAAAGCCGCCGTTTCTTGTCTATTTTTGCTAGCTGTCTTTCCGAGTGTGCACAGTACATGGCGGAGGTCGCCGACACTTAAGTATTTCAATGTTCTTTTTTTCCTTTCGTTGTCATTTAATTTTAGCGACGAAAGCTGCCAAGTGAAGAGAAGTTAAAAGTAGTGAGACATCTGTCGTTAAAGTGTGACACTTTTACGACAGAGCGCAGTCCGAACGCACAAATCATACACATTCGCGATGCAAGCGTGAAACCCTTGTCACATGGGCACATTCTGTGATACTTTTTACGATTGGCATTCGCCCTTAGTGTCATTCGTGTCACACCGCCACTTTTAATGGCATTCGCTGAAACACAATGGCTGCGGAGTAAGCTTTGCCTGGCCAACGTATTCCACTGGATCCGGCAGACGAAATGTGTAGCCTCGGCACGAGTGTTGCTAGAGTGAAAAGAAACAAAAAATAGTAGAAACAAAAAAGCAAAGCTGCGTAGAATTTGAGTTATTTTTATAGAAGTGTTATTATGCGTGTACCTATTTTATGACAACAAAAACGTAATATATCACAGAGCTACCTATCTTGCCAGTTCGTCCCACGACCATGTAGCAGCGGCTTGAGTTGCCTACGCGCTTACGCGTGGTCATAGTCATCAAATTAAATTTAAATGAGGCAACTATCGAAGAAGTGCCTTTCAAAAAGTCACAAATATTAGCCAGAAATTTACGTATTTACTTCACTAAATAATAATTGGGGTTGTGGGGATATTTAGACAGCGTGTAGTTGGTCAGCCATTTCAAAGATGCGACGAGTCACTCGCTGTAGATGAGAAATATAGCCAGTGCAGTACAACCGCTAGCCTAGGGTCTTTAACGTGCACCACGCAGTAGTGGACTGTGGTACACGATCGCACGCCGGTACGATGCTCATCCAGATCGAAACGGGCAGGGGTGGGGTGGGATTGAACCCAGGATCTCTGGGTTCTGCAGCGCGAGCCTTCGCTCCACGTGCTCCGAACTGGTGTGCACTAGCCCACTCGGCCACCGATCCCCCCTTTTACTTCACTAATTTGTGCGTATGTTGTTTTATTGTAGACATGCTACGTACAACCGAGACCAGGTGATCACGTTTGGCCTTTACCATTTGACAACGTGACGTCAGTGACCGCGTGACTCCTGCGACGCTGAAGCGATAGGCAAAACCCCCAAAACATCCCTCATTCAGCGCGGTATCTCTAACGAATGGCCGTATTTTTGGAAAAGTGCGCGATTGACGGCCGACGAGGCATGTGACGTCACATTTCTCACTTCCTCTCCTCCTCGCTTCGTCCCCTCGAGTCCTTAGGGGTGACGAACTGTCCTGAACTGTTCGAAGAGAACCGTGACGCGTTCCTCACTCGATCGCACCCTTCGTTTTTCAAAAATACGGCTGCCCATTTGAGATATCGATGTATGCCTGATGTTCTGGAGCTCGTAGCCTCCCTTCAACGCTTCTGCGGCCTTACTTTGCGAAATCCCAATTTCGGTTTAGCATCTCTTTGAGCTGAGACTGCGGCCACTGCTAGAAGCGCGAAAGCACGAGGTCGAGGCTTTGCAGCGTTCTTCCACAGTACGAGCGCTCGCGCTAAAAAGACGCGTCTCAAAGCCAGGAGCGCACAAACAGATACTAACATACAGACGACCAAACCTCGGAAGGTGACTGGCTCATCGGTCTCACTTGCCACGATGAAATCTCCGAAGCTTCGAAAGGGTCCTCCCGAACCAGTCGCACCTAAAGCCCCTCGATAAAAGCGTTCTTTTTAGAAGTGAAGCCCACCATTGCTGTGGAAACGCGCAAGACAGCTGCCACGAGCGTGAGCTCAGCCGCCGTTCGCCTCCAGAGGCCGCTCATTTCAGTGCTGCGCCGCCATTTGCTTCCCAGGGCCGCTCGAGACACGTACCTCGTGCACTGGCGCTTATGATTGGTTGATAAGTGGATTGCATGCTGAGTCCACTTATCAATCATGCTTATCTCCGCAGATCTCTAACAATGGTATTGTTGTTCTTGCGTATTTCAAGACGAGGAAAATCTGTTTCAATGCCGCCAAGCACTCGTGCCGTATCTGGTGGCAGCGCGAGGAAGGGCGCTTGTTTCGCCCGTGTGTATGTGGATAACTAAGTCTCGGTGGCGACGTGCGCGATCAAAAGCGTCGCTGTTGTCGACATTCGCGGTAGGTCAGGCGCTCACTACGACGTCTTTATTCGAATTAATGTTGCTTTCGTCGACGGAAATCAGAACCATGTCGGAGTGTCCACTTTGACGGTGTTGGTAGGAAAAACCCCATGACTCCGAGCATCCATCGTGCTTTTTACACACACCAGCTCGCAGCGGACGATAAGTAGCGAGGATTAATACTCGTGACGTCACGGCGAGGCAAATCCTGATCGTGACGTCGAGACCGGAAACGACAAGACGGTGCCAGCGAAACATCTAGGTGCTAATGGAGCCCACCAGCGAATGTAGATCAGATCACCAAGAACGGAGAGGTCGAGGAGTAACCGTTCATTCCGTGAACCAAAATGACAACCATACTTGGCGCTACTTTCCCAGGATCCGGTGAGCTTAATTACCACCTTCTGAATGGAAAGACCGTAGGCCGCATCACCTATCGGAGGCCAGCGCAGACATACTTGGGCCGGGACTCTGTGTCCTCTCTGAATGGACCCGAGCCCCAACCCAAGTCCGTCTACGCTGGCCTTCGATAAGGTGACGTGGGAAAGCCAACACTATAGGGTCTTGCCAGCCAGGAGGTGACGATGAATACCAGCCGATTTTAAGAAAGATGAGCGCGAAGGAGAAAGCCAACTACGAAGGACTCCCCGAGTCGCGCAACGAGGCGGAAGGATCTCTGCCCTCCCAACTGCTGCCTCGACGCCACCGGAGTCGTCGAGGTCCGCGCAAGAAAGCCAGCCAAGCGAGGCGGCGGCACCAAGGACCCGCACCGTTCCGTCTTCCCGTCGCAGCTTCCGGACCTCCAAATTTCGCGGACGTGTGGCCCCGAGGCCCGACTTCCGCCCCGACGAAGCAAGGGCAGCGGCGGCAGCAGGGAGGTTCTCCGGAAAAACCTCGACGCGCGGGCTTCGCATGACCAGAACGGAATTCGAGGCTATATGACGAGGCCACACCGGCCACACGAAGACGTCCGACTTGGCGCTGGCAAAACGGACCAGAGTTTCATCCTATACGCTCGCCACACACAAAAAGAGCGCATCACAAACGATGCAGACCAAGTGCGAGTCCGAGTGGACCATTTCCCTCTTCATAAAAATCGTTACAAACAGAGCGGAAGCAGCTGCGATACTTGGCGCAATCGTACGTGACGTCGTAGCTAGCCTCGGCGGTGACGACAGTGGACGTCTACAGTTCTTAATGCCGCTTTGCAAAACGTCTGAGTGCGATTGGCGTCCCAGCAATCTGGAGTCTAATTCATGGCGCTTCATCAACAACCCAATTTCAATAAGGTTTTATTTTGCTCGTGGCAGACTTTGGTTGGGACTTTTCTTAACTTTAAAGCAAAATGGCCGCGGGGTATTTTTTTTTTTTTTACAGATCTTTTTTTTTTTTTTAGATCTTTTTTTTTTTTTTTTTAAGCGCGTTGATGCAGGGTATTACGTGGCTAACCGGCTTTTCCAATGTGGCGGTTTCGCGACACGAAAGCCGTTTACTACCTTGCAGGTAGCCTCTCCGCCAATTCTGCCAACGGATTCGCGAGTAAACCATCCTTGTTTAGTGCCATTCTAGCTTTCGTATTTCGGAGGCGCCTGACGGGCAGCTCCGCCAACAAACACACACACGAAAAAATCCTCCTGGGACGTATTTGGGTTGCACGAACAAAGCAGACCGCTAACTGCCACACGAGACAAAAAAGAAAGAAACAAAAAAGACGGCATTAGGCTCACCTTCAAAATTTTGACGAAACATCCTTGCACGCGAGTAGCCCATGCGGGAAGCTATGGAACGACTCTTCGCACAGCTCGCCAAGTAAACCGTGCGGGATTAAACTCAGCCTGTCCGCGTGATTCTCGAGCGCGGCCTCAAATCAGACGTTTCCAGTCCAGTTCCCCCAGTTTCGGGGCGCGAGGCTCAGACGGCCTTCCCGCGATAATAGAGGCCTGTCGTTCTTTGGCGACCTTGCTTTGATGGAGAGCACGATGACTCCAGAAAATGGGGTCCATATTGGACTGGGAGAACGGCCACACAATACATCAGGATCTGCATAAACCCTCACTCGCGGTAGGCTCCACTAAACTCACTGCGATGCTGAGGAAAGTAGCGCCATTGCATTGACTGAAAGCGTTGCTCGCCAAGCGTCTAAGGCGGTGTGCATGCAATCCACTTATCAATCGTGTCTATCTCCCCAGATCTCTTATTCCCGAGTCCCATTAGAGCGACAAACAAAAACAACAGACACCGATGAACCTCGCACAGGTGCAGCCTGCACGCGAAGTTACCTGCGCCAAGACTCGCAGTCTCTTGGAGCTGGTAAGTAAGCGATTGCAAGCCTGCCAAAAAATCCCTTCGCGCGCATCCTCCACGTGTAAATAGGCTCGTAGGTGTCGGTTGTTTTTGTCTGTCGCTCTAGTGGCACTCGGGCATTACAGCGAGATTGTTCTTCTTGCGTTTAAAGACGGGGAAATTATTTTTCGATGTCACTAAGCACCAACGCCGCACGTGGTCGCGGTGCGAAGGTGTCCGCTTGTTTGGCCGGAGTGTGGATAGCGAAAACTCGGTATACAAGCAACGTCGCTATAAAGGTACTCGTCACCAGCGAATTCCGATCGGCTCACCAAGAAGAAGGAGAGGTCATGGAGAAACTGCTCATTCCATGAACAAAGATGGCGACCAAACGGAGAGCTCTGCTCTTCTTTCCCAGCATCCAGTGAAATGCTCCGGAACCGCCACTGCCAGCTTTTTCGGCTGGCACAAAACGCGTTCGACAACATGACGTTAGCTAGGTCAAAAGATAATTGAGGAAAACTAGATTTCTCTATGAGCCGACGTCCACCTAAGCCTAGTATTGACAAAACAAGGTATGACATTGTGGGCGCATGTAGCATCCATTTCAATGAAAATCACTTGTCAGCAAGAAAGGAACCAATATCCTCTTTCTGGCTGGCAAGTGTTTTCCACCGATATAAAGTTCACAAGCGTCCACAATGTCGAGTTCTGTTTCGACGATATTAGGCTTAGGTGGACGTCGGCTCATAGATCGATTTCCTCTCGCTCAATTATGTTTTGATCCATGGTAACATCGTGTTCTCAAGCTTTCGCTTTTTATCCCAACTGCGTCAAGTTCTCACGGAGTTCGATCCTTCTGCGGTGCACAGTTTCGTCCTATATTTTCCAGGACCGCACGCGCCACAGTCCGGACCTCGACCAGCAGAGATCGTGCCAAAGTACAAGACATCAGGGCTGACACAGCGCTTCAAGAGTACAATCTACGTATACGTCACCAACGGAAGAGCCAATCGTACAACACCATCGGAATTGGCCGCAAAGCAAAACACAAGCTACATAAGCAACTGTTCCCGGCCGGCCCCGACACAGGCAGTAGCGGCGGCGGATAACAAGCAACCTAAAACTTCGTCCTATATTTTCCAGGTTGGTTAACAAACCTTTTCTGCTGAGATCTGTTTGCAGCTGCTGCTGCCATACAGCCTTAGAGTGCACTGTGTCCGAGCTGAATTTTTGTGCTGCTGTGAAAAAAAAAAACAAAAAAAAAACTGCAAGCATGAGCAAGAACAACAAGGAACTCGCTAAAGCGATTGATGATTTGCGACGTGAGATCAGAGCCGAGATTCGGGGCGTAAAAGAGTGTAAAATTCAGTAGCGACACTCATGACAACTTCGAGGAACTTAAAAAGATTAGATAAAATAACTACGTAAGGAAGTTCAGCAGTTAACCAACCGAAACCGGGCGCTTGACATGGAGAACGCTATGTTGGAAAGAAAGATTGAGGAAATGGAGATGTACCAACGTTCCAATAATCTGGAAATCAAAGGAGTGCCTTCAGAAGGAAATCCACTAGACGTAATAAAAAGAATCGACACCATCCTAGACAAGCCTATTACGGAAGGTGACATTGACATCTGTCACAGTGTTCCAACATTCAAAGAAGGACAGAAAAACACTGTTATCCGGTTTGTGCGACGTGCAAAGAGAAATCAAATACTGGCTAAATCGAAGAGTATTAGGCTAACCACAACGGCTCTCGACTATGACGGCCCAGGTACCCCCGTTTACGTGAACGAACACCTTGCAGGCTTAGGCAAACAGTTGCTCGGGGCAGCCACCGCACGAAAACGAGTAGTGGGGTGGAAGTTCGTGTGGACTAGGGGCGGGAAAATGTTTGCACGCAAGGACGAAACTCCGTAAGTAATACAAATCAACAGTCAAAGTGATGTCGACCAAATAGCCAATTCGACTTCCCACGAATTTCTCCCTCTGGTGAGGTTTTCATAATGGAACACCAGCATGAGTGCAAATATTATAACTCTTCATCCTTCGATGAAATGTACAAAAATTACCGGACTCACTTTTCTGTCACGCATTTAAACGCACAAAGTATTAGAAACAAACGGGACAAGCTCGACCTTTTCTTCCAACCACTATCAGTTAATTTTGACGTAATGTTATTTAAAAAAAAAACGTGGCTCACTGCGCACGAGGCATCCGCCCTATTTTGAAAGATGCAAATTTGAAAGTTTATGCAGAGCTACAAAGAGGGGTGCTGGAATAGCCGCGTATTTTAAAGTAAAATTAAACTACGAAGTATACTAGAAGATTTTAAATTAACGAATAATCATATTGAGTGTCTGGTTGCCAAAGTAGTGTCTGTGTATATTGCAACTGTGTATAGGCCACCTTCTGGCAGTGTTACTGACTTCTTAGAAATTTTCGATAACTTGCTACAATTTTTGGGTGAATTTTCTCGACCATTTCTGATACTTGGAGATATCAATCGTAATGCAATTGCTAATGATGGACACGCCAGAGAGTTTCGGGATATTTTAAACCAATATGCCCGTAACAACGAAATGACGCTGCCTACCAGCGCGAGTCAAAATAGTGCAACTTCAATTGACATCTGTGTTACAAATGTGCTTGCAAATAAGCTTGTATCTGGTGCGTTCATAGAGGACATCAGCGACCATCTTCCTATTTTTAGCCTGCGCCCTTTCATGCACAAAAACACAAAGCAAACTGAAACACTTTTTATAGAAATATAAACGATGAATACTTTTACTTGCCTTTTAAAAGAAACAGAGGCCAGATTCACGAAGCGAACTTACGAACAAAAATGTACTTACGACAAAACCTGCGAACAAATCCGTATTCACGAAACGAAATTTTCGTAAGTTTTGCGCAGGTTACGACGAAATCCTACGACAGCTCCGAAGCTGTCTTACGCACTTCTTACGATCAAATCAGCATGGCCGACAGCGTCGCGGTTGCGACGACCGACGGACGTTTATTTTTCTACGTGCGTTTCTCACGCGACCCGACTTAAAGCAGCAAGAAAAAAGTAAAATTACTTGAAACAGACCACGACGAACAAGAACGCTGGATCCACAAACACCCGGAAACAGCTCCAACGGCCACGATTCAACCAACCCTGACCAAGCGAGCTCGGCAGATAGGCCTAGCAGCCACTCCGACCACGGTGGAAGATCGGCTCGGCGCAGCGGTGCTACGGTCCTTGGCCAAGACCGTCTGCCCACGACCGGCTGGCGTGCTGAATGGAATATGCCCGCGCGGCCTTTCTGAACCCTTCCCGTATTATAGTTTGATCGCTGACCTCAATTTTAGATTAAGAGGTCAATCTCTTCCTCTTGTCATCTCCTAGTTTTCCGAGGCAGCGGTGACGAACGCTGTCGTCGAAAAGGGGCTCTCATCGATTCTATCTCTTTGTTTTGTGTGATATAGAGCTCAAATAAACGCCGTATGGATTACCCTCGCAACACGGTATGTACACTTTGTTATTAGTATTCCATTTTCATTCTGACACGACTGCACCTCACTGTCGATCGCTATAACAGTTCGTCGGTCACAATGCCGATTCAACCTTTCTTTGCCGGGTGTCACGTCAGCATCGAGTTGCAACCGTAAAGGATCGGCCCCGAAGCGCTTATCAATTCGCGGTCCAACAGCGCGAATCCAGCACTTCGATCAAAAGCGCGCGTCCGCTCCGAGTGTGAACAGGTATTACGTGGCTCTTGCTAGCACTCTTGTAGTTCAAACGTATCTTTTTTAACGTCGGCTCGCTCCTGCATTTCCGAGGCCGCGAAAAACTCCGCGGCAATTTGTTTCTATCTACGTCGCTTTGCAAACGACTGACACGGGCCTTCTTTTACCAACGATGACAGTTGTGTTGACTTCGTAGCGATCGAGTTCGTAGCAGTCAACGGAGACAGTTACGCATCCCGGCCTCAGCATTCGGGCGCGTTTAAATTGTGTTAGCGTCGACATATCACTGCACGGACACGAACCCCAGACAAGCGGTGGCAGGAAGGCCGCCTGTGTTTGTTATTAAAAATCCCCGTCTTCCGAATGACTCCGAACCTTGCCGAGGTCTCTGATTTTTTGGTCGTTCTTCCGGAGACGCGTCGCGATAGCAACAGTATCGGTATGTTTTAGTTTTTCCGTACGAGAACGCCGCTTTCCTCCTCTCACTTAAGAACGCGTTCGTGAATACCGATTTCTCCTCTTCTTACGATGTTCTTAACTTACGAGCTTCTTAGCTAAGTTGTCGTAAACTAAGAAGCTTTTCGTGAATCTGGCCTCTGATTGGAAAGAAGTGTTCACAGAGGAAACTCCTTGTTCTGCATTTAATATCTTTCATCGGAAGTACAAAGCTGCTTATGACGCATCCTTTGCTTTAAAACAATCAAAACAGAAAAGTAATAGAATTAGGAAACCTGGGTAACCGCATGTTTAGTAAAGAAAATAAAAAAAAAAAATATATTACGCATTCTTGCGTTCGCGTGATCTGAACGTACTAAGAGAATTTAAAAAAAAAAAAGTTAGGAACAAAGTAAACTCGGATTTGAAGGCGGCCAAACGCAAATAGTACCAAAAAAATTATGTCTGTTCACAATGACCAAAGAAAAGTATGGAAAGTTTTTAATAGTGTAGCAAACCTGAAAGAACAAGAAAAAACGCAGTGAAAGAAATCCTAATCAACGGGAACGAGGTGGCGGGCGTTGAAATGGTAAACGAAATGAACGAGCATTTTATAAATATCGGCGGACGTATGGTATCAGAAGGCAATACAAACGCCGACGTTGACGTGCACGATGACAACGACGAAGATAACAAATTCAATAATGTTCTTCCCGCAAAACAATGTATGAAATAGAAGCACTCATTGATAAAATAAAGAAAGACGTAGCACCGGGTGACGACGACTTGAAGGCTCAACACCTCGCGAATAGCATGTTAGAGAGCGGTATTTTCCCGACTGATTCGAAGCTGGCTAAAGTTACTCCTATTTACAAGGGCGGTAGTAAAACAAGTATCCAAAATTATAGGCCCATTTCTGTACTCACACTATTCTCGAAAATATTTGAAGGCGTAATAAAAAAACGCCTAGAAAGTTTTTTCACAAAGCATAGTATCATATCCACCGCCCAATGATTACGTGTTAGCACATCCATCGAGCCAGTACATCCACCGAGCCATTACATCCATCGATGGATGTAATGGCTCGGTGGATGTACTGGCTCGATGGATGTAATGACATGCGTATGGATGTAGCTGCTCGATGGATGTAGTTGCTCGTTGGATGTAGTTGCTCGTTGGATGTAGTTGCTCGTTGGATGTAGTGACTCGGTGGATGTAATTGCTCGCCCTTCCTGTTATCATGCTTAGCGTGCCATTACATCCATCGCGCTAGTACATCCATAGAAGCCAAGATGGCCGCCGTGGGGTCGCAATTATATTTAAGCCAATTTTAAGCTAATTACTTTTTTACGTTATTCACATTCTTATTGGATTGGGAGCCTCAGCAAACAAGGGGTAAGCCACAGAACATTAGTGAATCTCAATTAAATTCGACTAGGCATTCAAACTTTTTTTTTCCTATCAAAAAGCGCAATGAAAAGTAAGATTATGTGTACCGTCCTAATCCTCTATTAAAGTAGTTTACTGTAAACGACTTAATTTTTGCGATGACCTAATATTTGCGAAAACCTAATTTTTGAGAATTTCGCGATTTGATCAAATTCGCGAAAAATTGGTCACGCGAATAAGTCACCCCGTGAATACGAATACATCGCGTATATCTCCCGTTCATGAAATTTTTTGCCCGCGAAATATTCCCGAAACCGGCACTTCGCGAAATGTCGAGCCCGCGAAAATAAACTCGTTTATAATTAGTTAATTATGAGAGTTAAAGAGCAGCGACAATAGTTTGGTAAGTGTGGAAACAACAAACAACGAAAATAACGCCTCGTCAACGGGGTCGTCTCCCAGCGGCGGAAGTGGCGGCACATACGCAAAGCGGGCATACGACGGCCACGTCGGGCCCCAAACGCCTTCGAGAAGGGTTCGCGGAGTGTCTCCATATGGCATGACACCCATGCTTTCTACCCCTCTTGACAATTTGAAGTTCGAGCTCCATTAAATCCGGTAAATTCATCAGGACTGGTGGAGGCTCCCTGAAGATTCGATGCAACGAGGCTTAGCGACTAAAGCGACACGACGAGCCGACGATGCGCGTGCGGCTTCGGTGAGGCCGAGGGCCGCACAAAGCGCATGACGCACGAGGGGTCATTTTACTTGCAGTTGTGCATTTAATTTGGCATATAACTCCTGAAATAATGGGAACTATTGAGAAATATATGTCTCGTTTGCTGCTGCGTTCACTGAGGTCGGGCTCAGCGCGAGATGACAGGCACGCTAAGCGGGTTCGCTCTTTGATATTTTGCTTTGCTAGCACTTTATGGTGAAATTGCGCCGAGCGTACCACATTTCCCAATGTACACATAGCAGAAAAACTTTCTAGGCTTAAGTATAGAAAACTCCGACCACATTCACGACTGCCAAATTTGCCTGGGTTAAGGCTACATTTGCGTTCAACTGCGTTGCGAGTGGTTGCAACTAATGACGATCCTCACGACGAGCCAATGTGGAGTCAACGCATTCAACGCACATGTGTGAGCTCGCACCGTCACAAGTGGTCGCAACGCAGTCGTTCCTAAGCAAACGCAAATGTCTGAAGTAGCTTTTAAGAAAAAGAAAAACGAAAGGTGTAGCGGATAAAGTCTGCGTGATTGATGCATGCAATGGCATGTTCTTGGACGGAGCTGCTTGATGGATGTCATAACACGATGGATGTGACGGCACGATGGATGTAATGACATGCTTTGGATGAAGTTGCTCGATGGATGTGATGGCGCGGTGGATGTAGTGGCACGATGGATCTAAAGGCACGTTGGATGTGGTTGCACGTTGGACGAACTGGCCCAAATTGGATCTACTGGCACTATGGATGTACTGGCACTATGGATGTACTGGCACGATGGATGTAATGGCACGAAATTGGACGTATTTGCTCGATGGATGTAATGGCACGATGGATGTGCTGGCCCCAAGCCCCGCCCAATACGGGTTCCAAAAGGAAAAATCTACAGAGCAAGCTCTCCCGGACATAAAAGAGAAATTGGCTGCAAATATTGAAGACAAGTTAATTACACTCGGACTGTTTCTAGATTTGAGGAAAGCATTCGACACCGTTCAGCATACTATTTTATTCAGAAAACTAGAACATTAAGGCATCCGCGGGGTCGCGCTCGCATTACTAAAAAGTTATTTAACAAATCGGCAGCAATACGTAAAAATTGAAAGTCTCGAATCAAATAAGGAAATAACGCGTCATGGTGTCCCGCAGGGTTCCATATTTTTGCCCTTTACTTTTCTTAGTTTATATAAATGATATCGTAAGCGTTTCTGGTTCCCCGGAGTTAATCATGTATGCAGTGCAGATGACACTAATATTTTTTTTTAGTGAAGCAACTCCAGAATGCCTGGAGGAAAGGGCAAACGCCTATCTTGTAAATCTTTCAAAATGGCCGAGTTCCAACGGGTTACAATTAAACACAAGCAAAATAAATTATGTTATTTGTAAACCAGCAACAAAACGTCTTACAAACTCCCTTAAGATTACGTTTGAAGGTGATTTAATAGACCAAGTAACCGAGCAAAAATTTCTGGGTGTGTGGTTTAACCAAGAGCTAAAATGGAATACACACGGAAGTAAACTAAACTCGGAATTATCGCGAGTCCTTGGCTGTATTTATAGAGTGGCAAGCCTTGTGCCTAGGTGGTTAGTTGAAACATTGTATTATTCCTTTTTTTTTTTTTCCAAAATGTGTTATGGAATTCTTATATGGGGCCGCACAACTACAGTATCCGATTACTATAAATTACTAATCCTACAAAAAAAAAAAGGTTCCACGCATATTCGAAAACTATAGGGGGAGAATAAGAGAACTGCGGACGGAACCACTTTTTATTAAATACAAGATCATAAAGGAAAATCAACTGTACTACTTCAAATTATTTCAATTAATTTATCAAAACAGGTTATACGGCACCCCAGTCGCAACAGAAGAATCGTACCCGCTCCGTCATGTTAAAAGAAGGGAGCCCTATACAAGAACAAATTACGGAAGGCAGAGTATACACTATCGAACGAGTAGTCTATTAAATAACATGGCCTCTACGAACTATGCAAAATCGTTCCCTTTCTCGAAGAAAGAATGTAGAGCACTGCTGGTAGGCAGTGATAAAATTCGTCTAAGCTTACAAATCACAATAAAGCGTAGTATTATGCTTTATACCTTCAAAGCTCATCTTAATTTCGTTTTATTTTATGTGCCTGACTCGCCTCGTTATATTTTGTTGGTGATATACTGTTCAGTTTCGCAAAGTGAGCTATAATGATGCTTGTTATTTGTGTGTTCCTTAGATGACTTGTTTTTTTCTTTGTGTATTGATTATAATTTGTATTCTCATTTTTTTCTTTGCATTCAGTGCGCATTTTTTATCTTTATATATATATATATATCGCCTTTATTGTTGCATATGTGTTAAGTATGTGTGTCTCAGTTCTGTAAAAGTTTTTATCATGTTGTATTATTTTGTCAGATCGAATGCATTTTCACGTTATTTTTATATCTGGACTGTAAGGAACCGGTGCCACGTCAAGCTTTTTTAGCCTTTTGCACCGACCCTTCTTTCGGGCTCTGCCCGAGGGAAAACAAATAAAGAAAGAAAGAAAGAAAGACTTGAGAGTCGAAACGTCCCATCTCACAATGCCGTCAAATAGAAGAAAAAAAAAAAAAAAGCCCCGCTGACGAGGTTTTTGGTTTGACTCCCAGTGCGGTCCTTGGAGCAGCGACGCGCATCGCCGAGCAGCGCACCAGAGGCGCGCGCCCACGCGTCCGCCAGGCGGACGTCCCAGGGACGTGCCGAATGAGATGATGTCCCCGCGTGCCGACACCCCGCAGACGCGTGCCCAAGGAGAGGTTTCATTTCACGTGAATTAACGCCTTGTTTTTTTTTTCCCCTCTGTAACGTACTCTCAGAAAAAAAAAAAAAAGGACTATTATTACATCCTTTGTACCCCATGAAACACCGACAACTTCAGTTCGACCTACAGCGCATTGACGTTGAACCGACGGTACCAACTTTAACGAGCGGCTTGATAGCCGAGTGGTATAACCTATTAAAATAGTTAATGTACATGTTACTAATTCCAAAAAAGAAATCGGGGTTTCCTTGGCCCTATTGCAAAACCTCAGTGTATTTTTTTTTCTTTTTTTAGTCTTCGATACGTACTTTAGCCGTTTAATGTTATATCGCACCATTATCGAGTCACTCGTAAAAGTTATTGTCGGCTGTTTCATGTCAGTGCTCTGTACGTGGCACTAAGGTTAGGGGGTGCATAGTGTATTATGTGACAAAAGAGTAAAACTTCGCCTTTTGTTATCTTTTTTCTTTATTTTTTTAGAGTGTACGACGCGATGATGAAAAGTTAGTCCTTCCGCACCTGACGTCCAGAATAATTTGGCACGTGATAAAACTAACACCGACACTTTGCTCCTCGGAGCGACACCAATAATCCCATTAACGTCGAAAGAGACTATATAAACACAAAACTGAAACATATAACAAAAAAAAAGTGTCGAAGTTTTAAGTTAGTTAAAGCACTCATTCACCTGTGGGGTTGTGTATAACTATCTCAAAGGCATTTGCGAAAGAAAGGGGAACTATGATCCGCAAAATGCTTTTAGATTACAGTATGTGAAATTACTTTCGTGAAGGCACGCTGTCAGCACGCGCCCCCCAGCAACACTAATATGCGGCTGGAATACGTTATAACCAGGGTTCCTTGTTTTCGGGATTAATTTTTCTACAAATCCAGGTGGCTTTTTTTTCTTGCGGCGAGTTCTTTTTATTACAAATTCGGTATTTTTAATGTTTAATGTCGGTGTCGGACTTAAACATAAAAGAAAAAATTGAGGTTTTGGGGGGCTTACAAGAGAATAGGGCACGGGATTTCCTCAACCTCATGGAATATGCCAACCTCATGGCGTATTCGACCCGAATACGCCAGTTTCCGAAATCCTAACCCCCAGCGATAAATATGGGAAATAATAATCCCAAATGCAGGCTCTCGTGAAGAGAGGGGCTTCGCGTAAAACAATCGATATTTGCTTTTTACGGCACTCTTAGCATCGGTGTAGTTCTCGGAGCTTCGCGACTCTGCATTTCTGTCGTTCTTACACTACAATACGTGCGAAAGTTCCTAAACAAAATAGAAAAAAATACAGTCTCGCAAAAAATGAGTAGCCCCTCTACTTTGTCATAGCGTCAGCATAAACAAACATGGCGTTCACGTAGCGAGATAAGAGAAAGGAACGAGATAAGGCGTGTGATTCCGAAGAAAGAAGCAGGCTCGCAGACACTTCAATAAGACTGCATAAAAAAAAAAAAAAAGAAGAAAACCTCTTAAAAAAAAAGTTTTCTTTTGAGGGGGAGGGAAGGGGGGGGGGGGGGGTAATCAGCCCCCCCCCCCCCCCCCCCCCCCCCCAGCTCGGGGTTTCTTATTTTTCCAAATTTTTATGAAAACCGGCTCGGGGGTTAATTTTCGGGGTTTATCGGCATTTCCCGAAATCGCGGAATCCTAGTCGTGACCTACTATAGTTTGTGACAGGTTAAGAACAAAGTGGAAGCTTTCCCCCCCCCCCCCCTCTCTTTCCATTTTGACAAAGCGAACGCTGGAAAGGGAGGTCTCCTTTTCTCCAGCATTCCCTCTGATAAAGTGGAAAGAGGTGGGAGGAGCTTCCACTTTGTTCTTCACCTGTCACCGACTACACAGCCTACTGCAACAGAACTGCAGGACCCAAGCTAAGCCCTCCACTGGTTCCGCAGAATGGGGCACCGCTTACTACATACAGTAGCTCGAAAACTAGTTTAATGGAATCCATTGAATTGACAGCCTCAATGGGGCACAGAAGCCCAATTTTGTGTGCGCGAAATCTCGTTTTTTTTTTTCTTTTTTTAGAGGGGGGGGGGGGGGGGGAAGCGGCAGATTTGTGTTAACTAACTATAACGGTCTAACCAATACAAAATAGGAAGACGTCGTGCCCCTGGGTCAATTGGAGTCTGTCAAGTGGAGTACGGCGTAGGCCAAATTTTCTGGGTGCAAGCACAAAGCATACGGAAGGTTTTGGCGGAAGCCAGTACCGAGCAGAATTCGACAAACATGTCTGGTCCAGGGCTATATATATATATATTGTATACAACTAATCAAACCCCGAAAACCGAGGTCAGGGCGCGCTGGGTCCTGCGGCGTCACCAGCACGGTACCGTAGCGCAGCCGGAGTTTTCGTAGACCGCGTTTCTCCCCTCCGCTAAGCCCTCAGCAACTAATAGGGAGTTTTCGTACACCGCGTTTCCCCCTCAGCTAAGCCCTCCGCAACCCGCTACGATACCCGGAACTCTACAGTCAAGGCTATCGGCGCGCAGGCGCAGTAGCTACTTCTTCGTTGCGGAGGGCTTAGCGGAGGAGGAAACGCGGTCTACGAAAACTCCCTAATAAGCCGCTACTGCGCCTGCGCGTCGACGGCCTTGACTGTGTAGAGTTCCGGGTATCGTAGCGGAGGGTGTTGCGGGACGCCGAAACCGGTCTACAAAAACTCCCTATTAGGGAGTTTTAGGGAACCGTACATCCGATACGGTACGATGGGCCCTCCCGGTACCAACTGCGCATGCGCTACCACAGAGCACTCGCCGACACGCACTAAAACTTGTCAGAAAAAGAAAACAGTGCCAATGCTGCACGCAACTTGTCGCAATCTACCATTAAACTGTGGTTTTAAAAATTTCACTGCGATGCAGACGCTGTTACATCAGCATTTACAGTTTCATTTATTTACTTATCCGACGCCCAGTCATGCACCACTCCACCCTGGGTGAGCGTTTTACCCCTTGACACGACGCTGCGCTGAGGCGAAGCGACATACGCAGAATCATGATATCTACTTCGCGGGCGTAGCTTCTCCGCAGAGTACCAGCGCGCTGTAAGAAGCCCACCCAACGGAGCTAATTAAACCACCCGAACTGAGCAAGGACAACGAGAAATATCACAAAACTTTCGACTACTCACTCATGTTCGATTCAAAAATAAAAACGAACAAGACGTTATTCTAAGTGACCCCTGAAAGTTTTTGAAACTTGCGCAAGGTTACCGGAACAATCTGCAAGTGCAGCGGCGCCTGAACGCGTCGTTTTCGTAGGGACAGAGTGAAATGAGCTTCGGTACAATGTTGGCGCAAATTCCTAATATTTTGGTGTTATATGATATGTAGCAGGGTGAGCGCTATGGCGCAGTAATCCCATCACAGTATCATCGACACAAGCGTTCTCTTACGTTCCGTTCATGTAGCATCAAACTTGCGTCACCAGTCTCGGCGTTATCGTGACATAGAGTAGGTTTCAGCCTAATTTGGCAAAGTGAAGGCTACGGCATCAGCGAGCCAATCAGGGTATGGGAACGCCTGGCACGGGGAAAGCTGCCACATGTTTCACTTCGTCGTTTTTCACTGGCACACGGGGACCTTGCACTCTTTGTCAAGTTGTGCCGAAATCTCGTCACAAATATCGGACCAAACGGCGCCAGGTCTCTTGGCTATCGGGATATATAGCTCAGCGTTTGATTCTGCGAATACAAATCAATATATGGCTTGCACGTGGCGTCACATGCCCATGCTCGAAATCATTAATACTTGTCCCCCCCCCCCCCCCCCCAAAAAAAAAAAAAAAGAAGAAAAAGGAAACAAACAAAAAACGTGGTGTGCCAACGCGTGTTGCAAAAGGTACGCGTTCGGCAGCAACGTCACCACAATGGCAGCTGGCATGATGTCAGTGCAAGCAACGCATAGCATCTAGCCAGGCGTAACCTTAGCCTTAGTTAATAATCCGTCTACGAGACTACATAAACATTTTATCAAATACGAGATTTAGGCAATGTTTCGGCTTGGAACTAAAGCGGAATTACGAGGGAAACAAAAAATATAGCCCGAGATAATCTCCTCACTAGCAACACGTGAGGTTGCCTGTCTATTTCCGTTTGTGCCCTGTGTTCTGTGCGAATCATTTTGTTTTTGCTATCTATTGTAGTTATATACGAGGGGCGTTCATAAAGTTCGTATTATTGGCACACAAAATCGAAAAAAACGGAACAAAACAGGCATCAGCATGAGCGCGCGTCCCTCTAGTTTCCACAAAGTATAAACATCGCATGCCGCTGGGGAATCGAAACGAAAATGGCACCGCCCGTCGGTGCCAAGCACATGCAGTGATCCGTTTTCTCCATTTGAAAGGAAGCAATGCCAAGGAGTTTCATTCCGAGCTGGTGGCGGTGTTCGGGGACAACGCCCCAGTTTATGACACTTTGGTTAAATGGCGCAGACGCTTCCAGTGTGGTCAAATAAGAGAAAAGCATTTCAAGGACGGCGACCAAGTGATTGCTGAAGTGGAGCGATTCCTGAACACTCAAAACGAGGAGTTCTATAACAGTGGTCTCCGGCATATGGTGCATCGCTGAAAAAAGTGGGTAACTTTTGGTGGCGAACATGTAGAGGAAGTCTCAACTCCTACTTGAGTTTGATTGCTGGATCTCTATTCCATCGTGACAATAACACGAACTTAATGAGCGCCCCTCGTATATATATATACATAAAAGAACTCGGAGCCATGTGTTTCGCGTTTTGTAGTATCACCCCCGTTTCCTCAGTATATTGAGACCCGACTGATATGAATTGAAGCAAGAGACCAAAGCACACACGTGGGGAGAGGGAGGGAGAGGGGGCAGAGATTGAAGAGAACGAGGGCAGGGCGGTCAAGGTTCCCGAGGCGCTCAGAGCGAAACCTCGCCGTTGTCACACAGCTGGGCTGCTCAAGGCGCCCACGGGGGAGCCTTGGCACGAGCTGCCGGCACAACCAAGACGTTCCTCGTCGCGAGACCCGCAAACGACTCACCGGGGCCCACCAGTCACATCCCCGCGTCCGGTAGCCGACCGAGCCAACCGTACACATTCATCTGTATATGGCTCCCATATATTTTTTCACGCATAAAACACAAACATTGCGAATGGAGAAAAAGAAAAACGTGTGCAAATCTCCAAATGGGAAATTAGAGCGCAGCACTTGAGGAGGAGAAGGTACAGAGAGGAGGGTGTGCCCATCCTCCTGCGCACCCTCCCATCCATACCTTCCCCTCCTCCCACAGTTTCCCCACTAAAGTTAGCTAAAAAAAAACTGACGCCACATGACTACAACACCAATTCAGTTGTCCCGCTAAATTTAGCGGGGAAAATGACGTTACATGACTCGGTGTCACGTCACCTATGAATAAATTCAGTTTCTCCGCTAGATTTAGCGGGAAAATTGACGGCACGTGACCTCAACACCAATTTAATTCACCGCTAAATTTAGCGGGGAAATTCAGTGACGTTTCAAAGGACGTAAAATTAGGCGAAAGACGGCGGCACGCTCGCCACCTGGCAGCCATTACCTCGCACGTCTGGCTGGTTTCCACACCGCTCAGGGTGACAAGCGCACTTCGCACGCCGGCCGAAGCGCAGAAAGAAAAGCCGCCGCCTTTTCCAAACATCGTGAGGTTTGCTCTTCACGCGGTATCTGGGGCATTTGCGGGGGGGGGGGGGAAGTTGCTCACGTCGACAATCAACCGACACTCGGCCGCAAATATGCTCACTTCATTTCGTGAATTGCGGAAAACAAACGTCAAAACGAAAACATGACGGGGCGAAGGACAGCCGCGCAGAGGGAAAGAAAAGAAACAGGGCCACTCGCCAGGGTCGGGTCAGACTGACGTCAGACAAGGAGGGGGGGCGCTCGCTCGAGCACGCGATCCGCGCGTCCGTCAGCGACCCCCGGTGGAGAGGAGGCGCACAAGGGGAAACCTTGGCACGCGCCCCTCGCCCCCCGTCCCAGTTTATGCAGGCCCGCAAAGCCATTCCCTTCCCCACTTCCGGCGAGGCGCGCGCACGCGTCATTTCCGGCACGAGCAGCGGCGGGCCAAGTGTGCCGCATCGTCGCACCTGGGCACGGTCGAACCACGTAGAACGCCGAAATCGAACAAGGGGAATCACCGGCCGTGCATCCTAGACAGGCTTCGGTTCCAAAGACCACTTCGGAATTCAAGAGAAGCGCACTAACTACTGACTGAAAGGTGCGCGTATCGATAAAACGCACGAACTGCCGACTGAAAGGTGCACGTATCGATAAATACGAGTGACGAGTTTACGTCACGTAAACATCTCCGCAGCTAAAAACAACATATAAATAAAACGGTACGCTGTTCTTCTACTCGGCGCCAATATTCGTGCGCTGTCTCCGGTTTCTGCCGCCATGATAGCTCGCAGGTCAACGTTCTTCGGCATAGGAGAACACGCGTTCCTTCCCCAACGGATCTCGTTCCTTCGACTTTCGGCCGTAATGGCGATGTGGGGCTCAGCCGCACGATGATTAAACCGGCACAATTATAAATACGTAGCACTTTTGGTACGAGTCTCGCGGACGCCCGTCCGCAGCTGGCAACGATACACGAGTAGGCGCAGTCAAAAGGCGAATACACACCGTTGGAGTCGTTGTTCGGCCGCAGCACCATGTCTGCGTCGTGTGGCGTCCGCACGGAGGCGGAGGCGGCGGGAGCACAGCAGCGACCACGCAGCAAAGCAGCCTTTCCCCAGAAAGTTCACACGGATCCTCGGAGGACCGGCATCACCGCCGACGACGACATCGCAGCGCAGCGCAGAACACGTCGCGGACCCAACACTCGGAGCCGCACCACCAAACCGGAAGATGATAGGTCCCGGGGGGAGAGCGCGGCTCACAGCACGTCTCCTAGCACAGCGGCGGACAAGGAACGGCGACGACGCAGGCAACGGGATCGAGCAGAAAACGATCACCAGAACGAGAGGGGGAGGGAGAAAGCTAACGTAATCGCTGCGTGGCGAGGGAACCGCAGATAAGAGAGAAGAGGGACAACACTGCGCGGAATATAACTGTCCTTCTTAGCGGGTGCCAAAATACTAGGCCTATCCACCCGTCCGCTGGTCCCGAGCGGTCGTGAAACAGAAAAGCAGGGGGGGAAAAATATGTTCAAAAACGAAGACAGTCAAAAAAGACAGAAAAACGAAGAAAAAGGTACGGGCCTGGACAAAACGTTAGCGAGCTAAACGGACCGTCCTCTCGTCGCGAGGGTCAGATCGCCACTGAGGCGCGACAGCACCCGCCACATCGTGAATAAGTCGAAGCCGGGTAGAAGAGAAATAGGAGCGACGACGATTACGGTGCCACGGAAATTGCTAACTGTAAAAAGAGATCCGGAAGTGGCCGCCCCCGACCATCAACAACGAGGGACCGGAAGTTGACGAGGAACCAAAACAACGGGAGGAAAAGAAGAGAAGCGGCAAGAAAAGCAGTCTAGACGGAGTCACAAACTTCCCCGTTCGGGTAAATAAATAAATAAAAAAACGGCAACGCACCACCACACCACGTCGCCCGGGTCGCAGCAAGCACGCACTCCACAGTAGGACCTGTCGCCGTTGGAGCGGGGGGAGACGCCGCCGAAGCGGACGGGCAACTTTCGCCCCCAGAACGTGCTCCTAGGGAAACGTCTGGGGACAGGGCCAGGTCTAGGGAACGAGTCGAGGAATGATTTGACGCCGGCTCGGGGACGCTTCGACGAATGGGGACGATGTCTCCGCGCATGCGCGAGCCGGTTTCGCACCGGCCGATGACGTGCGCGTGGGCGGCACAGGCCTCGGTTGTTCGCAGACGCTACAGGCGGCGAAACGCGCCCACCGACGCACGAAACGAAAACGACGAGAAAGTGCCGTCAGCAGAACGGAAGCAGGTCGATCGCCCCCGCTCACCAGATTTCTACGATCAGTGTTCTATTCCATTACCCTGCTTGGTGAATATTATCTATTCTAGATGATGGTTGGGATCAGGACCAATGTACACACACAATAAAATACAAAAAAAGCGTTCCACATAGAAAGCAGCTGCGGAAAAAAATTAACGTTTTATGCACTTCTGTTTCGTGTAGAACGCCTGTCGTGAAAAGTCGATTAACACCCCTGTTACACAGGCACACTTAAAGGAGCGGTGCAACGATATTCAATTGGAATGTTTTTCAATTTACACGAGCTTACTGGCACTAGTGGGACTCAAGGTTACTCGCACGCAACGCCACTGGCCAAGAAACTCCTTTGTTGCGGTGTAATTTCAGAGACAAAAGCGATCATTTTGATTCAATCTCTCCTTTGCAAAATTTGATGACGTAAAGTAGGGATCGCAGTACACCCATGTGAAGATATTTGAATGCTGTTCATAGATTGGACCCGAGCATTGCGTGGGCACTCGATTTGGGCTCGTGATAATTACTAGCTCGAGAAGTATTCGGATAGTGGCCCGTGTCCAATCAATGTAACGACGACAATAGCCGAGCCATAACAACGTCTGGAACTCAGCGCGTGTCCTGTGCATTGCCAACCCCAGCGCGTGGCTATGATCAACATTGGCGGCATATAATCGGCTCCAGATCACGTGGCCGCTTGTTCTGGCAGCGAGTTGAGGGGGTGAACGCTGCTCGTTTTTCTTTAATTTTTTTACTGGGACTTCTATTGCGTAGGGTGAAAAACGAACGCCTGTTTCATAGGTCATTAACGTCAGGGATCCGTTCTAAGCGGTATTTGCGCAAAGTACAAAAATTGTTGCATTGCCCCTTTAACCGCGGTTAACTCAGCTTTAACTGCTGTTACGCGCCACCACAGACACCGCAAAGACGATTGCAAGCAGGGCATTCTGGCCGCCGCCATTTCTTTGCTCGTGCGGTCAAGTGTGTGCGTTTACAAGCTTGCCAATGCTACGTTCACGCGCACGCTGCACATGCTTGCACGCATGGGGCACCAGTGACGCGCCATGCTTGCAATTGTCTATACTTTCGGACAGCTATTTCATAAAAAGTGAAGGGAGCGCGTGCACTGCTTTGATGGGTGCTCAAGATGCTCAATCGCACGTTCGCCCATAGCTTTGACTGCATAGTCTCAGAATGTTGTCGGCAAGTACTGTGTGCTAACCGTGGCTTAGCGTAACTGCAGTTAAGTGTGCCCGTGTAACAAGGGTATTAGTCACCTATATTTTCTTGACGTGACTACTCTTTATCAAGTGCGTAGCTTCCAAATGCCAGCAGGACAAAGAAAAAGTCACGCACGCATTCGGGAGAAAAAAATAATAATAAGAAGAAGATGTTCTTCGAGTCGAGAAATTGTTCACCATAGCGTATTTTTACGAGCCCGTTTCTTTCGATGACTCGACTTCGCTTAATTTATCCTTTTACGATTTGATAGGAAAGCTTCGGCCTTGCTTGCGCTTAAGGTGAAACGAAATATAGTTCCACTGTTGTGACCATATCTCGCCGTCTTATAATCACGCATGTTCAAACAGCCCGCGTAGTTGCAAACTTGTCTTCGATGACTTTTTTGAAGATGCCGGCGGTCTAGCAACCACGTCAGAAGGAGTCTGGCAACGAGGAAATGGTGCCTTCCCACCGCCTCCTTGTGTTGTTGACGTACACCAAATCGTGACCGTCTCTTCGATAAGATAACACGCCACACCGTGTTATCGCGACGTCGGCTCGTTCCAGCGGGCCGCAAGCTCCGCCCATTGGCCAAGCTCGCTCAGTATGAAAGGCTCCGATTGTCTTTGGTCAGTCACGCCAACCGGTGGGAACAGTCGAGAAAACACGTTCGTTTCAGATGTCAAAAGAAAAGCGACGACGTTGCTCATGCTCTTCCCGTCTGCTTTATTTTTCCTTTTTCTTTCTTTTTTTTTTCTTTCAGGAACGCTGTACATCCAATGCACCTCCGTGTAAACGCTTAAAATTTGGCAGGTAAAAAAAAAAAAAGAAAGAAAGGAAGAAGGCCGTTTTACACGAGTTTAACATCAAATACAGAAATCTTACTGCTGCTGTTAGCGAAATCTTAGACGCCAGTAAAGTAAAAGCAATGAAATAGAAGCTGAGGTAGAGCTTTCGAAATCCTAGGCCAGGTGGCACAAGTTACCACCCGTTTCAAACTAAGCAGCCATTATCCATGCAAAATGTCGCAATCGGGCCTCGCGGAAAGCGAGCAAAGAAGAAGAAACCCTTCGGCTGACCTGCTTTTTAACAAAGTAACCAGAGGCAAAGCTCTAACGTCAACGGCGCGTCAGCCGTCGGAGCCTGTACACGCAACGCCGGTCTCGAAAGGGGTCAATATCATCCGCGGCTCGGGAGTCGATGCCCCGCCGCGGCACACATTTCCCCCTGGAGCGACCACGGCTCCAGTCCCCCCTCGCATAGACTGTCCTATACGAGGACGTGTTAAGTGGCGGGTGGCCCTACGATGACATCTGCTTCCCACACTCACCTTGTAATTGACAGTAAAATATTATATTACACGCTCAAGCGTAACGAAAAATCGATACACACAGGCCAAGGCAACATAAAGCATACATAAGCCTATAGCGGGCAATGCATAAGCATGCAAAGTATAGTGTACAGGGTGTCAAAAAAAAAAAAAAATACACGGTCTTTTTTACCGGAAAAATAAACTAGGCATCGCCGAACGCTCATTCTCCGCCCAAAGGTAGAGCTAGAGGTCACAACCAGATGCCAAAGTTTCAGCCCGATCCGATAACTTAATCAAAAGTTATAAGTGATTTTCTGAAAATTTAAATGCGAAAAGGGAGCCCATTTTTGCCCGTTTTCGGTTTCTGGTGCCATAGAGCCCCATGTGTTCGAAAACTCCGTCGGCCGCCATTTTCCCATTACAATGTTCAGAAAATCACTTATAACTTTTGATTAAGTTATTGGATCGGGCTGAAACTTTGGCATCTGGTTGTCACCTCTAGCGCTACCTTTGGGCTGTGAATGAGCGTTCAGCGATGCCTAGTTTATTTTTGCGGTAAAAAAGACCGTGTAAATTTTCGTTTGTGACACCCTGTACTTATTCGCAACTTTCACGACCTATAGGGGGCGCAGTGGTGCCTATCAAAATGGCTGTCATCTGGATGATCGTCGTAGAACAGAGGTACGAGGCTGGGTCTGCGACGCGTAAGTAATTCTAGTTTTACTATATACGAGCAGTATTAGAGCCTTACGTTATTTTTTTATGCCAGAAAGGTGTAGGCAAGCACATTTATTATGAGGCCAATCATCCAGGAGCAAGGGTGCGTGATTCTCACAACGCGGTACCACCATCGCTGAAAGTTGCGAATACTCGGCGACAACTTTTCTTGGCAATGAAGGGAATGCTAGGGGGGCGGAGCTCCTGCACATGTATCACTCCGCCAAGCATCCGGGCTTTCATTACGTCAGTTTTGGTTTCGTTGTCGGCATTCAAGGCAAGCACTCTATACAGCTCGTTAGTGTCTATGAAACCGTTTCCAGTGGACATACCCGGGCTCAGAGCAGATGCCATCTTTAAGGAAGAGATCCCGGGCACGTCCGTTTCGATGGTGTCGGTTTATCGTTCCCTCTCGTGCCGTTCATGATCTCGTGGTTCTGTGCTCCTCTACCTCCTTTTCCTCTTGTTACCTACTACCAGATCTTTAGTAACTAAAAAACTAATTTCATTTTTTATATATTTATTGTTCAAGATTCATAGTGATGTGACAATTATTATTCAAATGACGAATATTAAGATTATAATTTACGTTACAGCCAAAACACAATTTAGACCCGGGGACTGTGTTCAGCTGCGTAAGAAGACCGCGTGCTTCGGATCTGTAGCTTTGGCAGCATTGTCAAGAAAAGTTGTCGCCGAGTATAGCCACAATGAATCGTAATTTGTGAGATTTGCCAAGCGCGGCGCAGGGGAAATCGATCCGCACGACGAGGCAGAGGCAAACGGAAGCGCAAACAATCGGACCAACTATGACTCACGGGAGCCTGCGGTAGAAGAGACCGTCAACGCGCGCAGCAGGCTACCGAATGATGAAGCGTTGCTCCTCATCATGCGCTCTCACGACGTCATTGGGCGGATCGTAACGCAGTAAAGCGACACCGACGGGGTATGTATGCTCGCCGAGGTTTTTAGTTGCACATGACATATGACAGCCCAACTATACCCAGAACGGAATTTTCGGTATTTTGTGATTTCCGGTATCTTTCTCCTCGTCTATACTTCTTCTTGCTCCCCAGTCCAGTTCCAGTTTCGGTTTCGGTTTCGAGCAGTAGCGCTTTTTGACTTTACTAAAAATATACGTGACACTGTAGCAAAATATTGATTGGGTAGTTTTCTGACACCATAATAAATCGCCTAACAAAAAATAATTAATATTTTTTTTTTTTTGGTGGGGGGGGGGGGGGGGGTGTCAGTGTCCCTTTAAATCGTCTTCATTTGGCCTCCTGGATCACGAATATCTATATTATTTTTCAATTTGGTGCACAGAAGGTTTTCCAAGCACCGCTGAAGCCCCTCCTTCCCGGAGCGTTAAAGGGATTGTCCGGTGAAAACCGGAAGTTCTTAAGATTTCGTGATGGTTACCTGGTGGGAGCCTAATGATTAACATAGGCCATTTTTATTCCATTAAACGACACCCCAATTTAGTGTTATCCACGACGGATAATTGAACGAAACTCCATGCCGAATTTCGCAAGTATCAACGGCTGCACTCCCATGCCTGACGTGACGTCACACCAGTCTTGCAATTGTCATATCCTATGCCTCATTCCTCCGTGGGAACACAGTGCTCCCGACGCACCGCAGCATTCTATATTACTCGCCACTGTAAATGTCGCGGAGAAGTGTGGAGCGTGACAACCGCACAACGAAAATACGCTTTCATTCTAAAAAAAAAAAAAAAATAATAATCTAGCGCAGCAGTGAGGGTGAACCACGTCGTACCGCTCACGCGGAGGACAAAATTCGAAGTGCACTTCAGTTCGGCGCGTTCTTTGCCTGATGTTACCTCAGAAACTCCACTTTCCTGAAGGTGGAAGAGGAAAACGCCGTTTATGCACGCTTGGGTTAAAATACAATTACTCCTCCAGGGAAGCACACAAAATTCAGATTTGTCGTGGAAGATGCCCCTACAGCCATTGACAATGAGGTCTAAATGTTTTCATGAATACGAAATTTGACCGGATAATCCCTTTAAGTCATAACAGGAGCTTTCAAAATGTCCGCTCTCGCACATCTTCAGCGCCCATCCAAGCTATGCACGCGCGCTGCTCTTGCTGTCTTCAAACGGGCCAAAAAAGACGTTACGAAAGATGTCAGCGCGGGCGAATATACCTGGCAAGTTCGCAATGCCCACACGAGCGACACGCACTTGGCGGCCGAAAGATCCCAGTGTGACGTAACGACTGGTCGGAGGTGTTTCGTGTTTTCACGCTCTTAGTTACATCTTCAGCGGAAAACGAACGTGATCTTCGGTTTTACGGGAAAAAAAAAACAACAAAAAAACTATAGAATTCACCTCTAACTCTTTTTTGTGTTCAAAAACCTCGTTTTTTGTGTTTTTTTATTGCGGTTCTAGACAGCTGAGAGCACGCGCTGCATACATGCAAGTACAACACAGTAGACGGGGGTCGCAAGCGGATGAAATTAATGAAACCCTATCGCTGGTGTCTCAGGGTCCCGTACGCTCGATCGTGTCTGGGCCCAATAAACAGCCGCGATAAATAGCGGAGTTTGTAAAGACCAGAAAATAAAAGGCCAACTTTTCTTGTTAGTAATTTTACGCTACTGGCATTCTCCTTCTCAATCTGGTCCCAATGTTCCGGATCTCAACGGAATGCAGAATGTCATGGGATTCGGCATTCGCAAACCCGAACATGTTATTTCTGTTTCCTTCCCATCCCCATGAAGGCGTTCCACATCCTCGTCCCCTTCTGCTCGCTTCCTCCTCTTCCCAACCTTTTCCATCTTTAACATCCATAAAAAAGAAAAAAAAAAATCTTCCGATCTGTCAAAAAGTTGAGACTGGCATCTAGATTTCGTGCTCCGGTTCTACCTGGACCAGAGCTTCCTCGCCGGAGACCGTGCCCAAAAAGCATGGCGGGTTGCGCGCAGACACACATCTGCACTCTTCTGACGCACCGAGTGCCTCAGAATCGGAGTATAAGCCTCCTACGAGTCTACGACTGCCGACGACCGGCTGCTGTGCTGCGGTGCCGGTAGTAAGCGTATCACAAGACGCTGCTTACAAGAGTGCATGAACCAGCCTTTAAAAAAAAAAAAAAAACTACATATAAAAACGTTTTCATTTTTTTTTTTTCTAACGGGACACGCATACTTATATAAATTGCGTCTAGAAACGTAAATATGGCTATTTTTTTTCGTGGTAAATTTTTTGTTTATATATATATATATATATATATATATATATATATATATATAAACAAAAAATTTACCACGAAAAGAAAATAGCAATATTTACGTTTCTAGACGCAATGGACCTTTTCCACATACCGACGGCACCAGGCGGTGGCTGCACGAACTAAAAATCGAGGAAGTGACCTACCTGCGCTACCAATCGATAATGGGAGCTACGCTACCAGTTTCTTCGCTCTCCGAGCAGCGGTGAGTGCCCAACGCGACTTTAAAGAGGGGCATCCGTGGCGTCCGTCCAGGCGTCGTGTTTTGCTTTCCGTCCACTTTCTTTTTTTGTGTAACGCAATTATATGTATGCTGAAATTACGCGTTCTACTCGTTGATTCACAGCGTCCTTCCGAATTTCCTCGATTTCTGGTACCGACTTCCGCCGCTTGGCATCGGGCGCTTGCGCGTGCGCAGAACGCTTCAAGGAAAAGGTCCATTTAGGTGTAGAATGTGGGGGTCGCACCCCGCTAAGTCCCTCCCCGTGCTTACAAGGTGCTTCCATCTCTCATTGGCTGGAGAGATGATTGACGTGTGAAAGTTTGGTTGTAAATTTGTATACCCCTGCAGTAGTAGTATTTTAGTCAACTATTTCCTAATGTTTCAGAAACAAATCATCTAGATAGTAATTATTGGTTTCAAAAATATCCCGAGACTGCCTTTCCGCTTCGGTTTCAAACGATAACAAACATGGCTGCCGGCATATACGCGGAGTGCTGAACGAGCCTAGCTCGTTGAGCTCGTCAATTTTATTGAGTGCGGTTCGTTTTGAGCTCACAAAGGCGTTTAGAGGAAGACCTCATCAACGGACATAGTTTGCAGCAAACAACTGTCGCAAGCAGGCGCCTTCGGAAGCGCTGTGCGGATGCTTCTTTTCGTAGCGGGACTGGCCTAAGCCTAGCGTCCCTCATTCGCTACTTTGATCGAACTGGCTTGATTTCTCTCTTTGCCCGTGTTGATGCCGAGTAAAGATGTTGGTTTCCGTAAAAGCGGTCCCGCTACTCTGTGAATTGTGCAGCCGTCGTGATTGCGACCGTGGCTTCAATGTCCAGAAGATACCTACACAGGTAAGAATTTGCGAGCCATTTGGCTGGAGGCAATCGGGCATTCGCCTCGTAGCAAGTTAGTCCAGGTATGTTCCCGTCATTTCGCTTCGAAAGGCAGCAAGTCACGTCTTGCAGTGCACCTGGCCCGTCAACGCGAATAATTTTACGTCACATTTTAATCGTCCGTCATGACGCGCCGGATGTCGGGAAAGGGAGACACCAGGCTTGTTAGCGTGTTTCACCGAGCAGCGAAGCCAACCTAGTAGTAATGGGCGGCGAAACGTTTTGTTGGCGTCCTCCAGCTTGCGTCTACCAGCCGTGACCTCCAGCTTGCGTCTAACAGCCTAAATATTGCGCGAAATATTTCTTAATTATAGAAAAATGACGAAAAACAATATGTCCCATCATGCTGTTTAAAACAAACTTTTTTTTTTCGTTGCATTCTTTTTAGTAGGTTCACTAAAAGTGGTGAACCTACTAAAAAAGTAGGTTCACATAAGTGGACCCTTACAGAAATTCCATAATTCAATTACTTTGGAGCTTCCAGTAAAGGAAAACTACTTGCGCGCACATAGAGAAAGAAAGCCAAATTGTTAACGAACACTAGCAACCGCGTATTCGTCAAAGCGTGAGCGCAGCGCCTCACGACAGCGGCACGGAAGGCAGAGAGGGAAGGGAGCGCTCACCTGCAAGGCGCCCAGGCCCAGTTCCGGCGTCCGTGGTGGTCGGTGCGGCGTGCCACGCGGGTGTCCGAAGAAGGCCTCAGCTCCGGCCCGGGTGCCGAGCGACGGGCCGGCACGGGACCTCCTCGCGGGAGGGACCACTGCTGAGCGACGCTCCGGCCCGCATGGCTCCCTCGCTGTGCGCCTCTCACGTCCTGCCGGGCACAAGAAGTTACAGGCAGCGTTAGAACGGCGGCAACCTTTCGCGTACACGCCTAGAGCGCAACCACGCATTCGATGGAAACAGTCTCGGTCACAATGACGGGTCACAACACCACAACAAGCTGAGTCACACCGTCACAAAATCAACATTCGCGAAGTGAGACAGAACCGACGCTGCAACAGCGTTAAATGAATCTTTTCTCCCTCGTAAAACACCGTTCCGACATCTTCGATAACGATACGACGAACACGCAAAGGCGTCGACGGCGTACCGGGTTATCGGAGATATCGGAACCATCTACTGAAACTCCCCACGTTCCGGTGAAGCGTTAGTTGGGTGCCGAAAGTGGCTGGTGGCTGCAGGCTTCGGTCTTTTTTCCCTTCCCTATTTTTCTCCTTCCAAATACTCTACACTATCGGCTCTCATCCGCCACCACCTACGAGCCTGATTGAACACGTTACACGCGAAAAGAAATAGGCGCGTGTGCCTATGTAAACATAAAAAGGGAAAAAAAAAAAGAAGAGCGAAACGAAATAACAGCAAAGCTAAAAACACGTTCGACGCTGCTTTGTGCTGCTTAGGGGTATGAACATTTGTCCGCGGCATCCGACGCGTGACGTATGAGACCATCCGTTTTAGACAGAAAATAGTAGCCGAGAAGGAAACAACAATCTGACCGTCATCAATCTTCTTTCTTTTTTTTTTTTTGTAACAAGAAAATTGACAAAAGAAAAGTACATGCAGTCCGATAGTTAATGAAATATTGTATAGATAAAGCTGCCAAACCTATATATATATATATTTTTAATACAAAAAAAGAAGAAAAACAGAACTGGTGTGCTGATCAATGCGGCTATTTTTTTCCGGCAGGCTACAATAGCCGAACGAGGGATTTTCTCGCCACGTATACCAGCTCAGAGAGAAGGAAGAACCTAGCGTTTCGTTTAACAGGACCTCAGCCAGAAATAATTTTACACGCTGCTCCTATATATAGTATACACGAACGCGATTTATCTCCTCCGTTCGAGCCTTTTTGGTCATTTTCTGCGTGCGAAACAATCATCGAAGCGAGGACGGAACCATGGCAACCATCCGCCTCCCTGGCCGTCAACTCTTTTGTACCGCATAGCGAAAGCCTCCACGCTGTTCCAAAGGACTCCAAGCACAGCTGCTTTTGAGAGCGTTTGACTGCGTTGCGCCGAGACACGAAAGCGAGCCACCGTCACATATCTGTGCCTCGTACGAAGCGTGGAATCCAATCCAAGGAATAGCTTGACACGCGACATAAGTAGCAGTAATGTCCTGGTTTCTTGCAGCCACAACGCAGTCAGACGCACTCAAACGCAACTGTGCGTAGGGGGGTCTCGCTGTCAAAGCTACTCGCGGGAACGCGTCGTTCCGTTTGGCGTCTGATTCGCACGAGAAAGCGCGCGAACCAATAAGACGCAATACTCAAAGAGATCAATTGCTGAGTGTTTTTTTTTTGTGTTTTTTTAAGTGCTGGATATTTTATTTTTATCCCAACATGATTCATTATCCAGCGTTTCAAGTGAGGTAGTGCACCGCAGGTAGGGAGCGAAAGCTCGCACTGCAAAAACAAAGGAAGGGATCCTGAGCTCAAGAGAGTCAAAAATCCCTTTCTCGACAACAGCGGATTGCTGTAGTAGAGCGCTAGAACTACACAACTCTGGCATATACATTACATTATTACATAGAAAGAAAGAGAGAGAAAAAAAGAGCCCGCACATTTGCACGAATGTACAAATGTGCACCCAAGCGTAGAAGGGAAAGCGCGAGCGGGCCTTCTGCCGTACCCACCCAACCTTCGAATTCAAACAAATCGAACAATGCGGCTGAGGCAAATGCGCAAAATACAAGGGAGAGAAGGTCCCAAAGCGCGCCGCCGCTTTGGGACCTTTGGGATCAGCTATTGCTGGCGCCTTTTCATCGAGACGTATGAACAGGGCCCGCCAGGGGCCACTCGTTGGCGCATAGCCTTGCTCGGGGCGGCCGAGCCTTCGCCCCGGCGGCGTCATGCCGGCCATTAGAGCACACAAAAGACGGGGGAGGCGGAGAGACGGCGTCCTCGCTCCCCATGCGTCAAGACGTTTGTGGGTCACTGCTCGATTTCCGGAGCGACAGAGCGCCCCTGACCCCATCTCCAGAACCTCCCTCCGTGCTACGGCCGCGCCGCCGTAATTAGGTTAACGCCAACTCCGCCTAGGTGGCGCAAGCCAACACCCGATCGTCGGGTCGACGGCGCGTACCACACTCGATGGAGACGAGCGCTCTTACCACACTCGGGTGTCGCTTTACCCAGACCCCGTTTTTTGGTGATCAGGTTGCGCGGAGGGAGCGGCCATGTGTGCGTCCTACCTGCATCAAGCTGCGCTGCGCTGAATGGATTTGGAAGAACCCTTCGCTCGAACTAACGGGCTACAGCCTACGGTCGGCGACAGAGTTTGGGGGAAGCTCCTCCCACCCATTTCCCCTTTAGCAGAGCCAACGATCGAGAGGAGGCAACCTCCTCTCCAGCCTTCGCTCCGCTAATGTGGAAAGAGGTCCTGCCACTACATTTCCACTCTTTGTCTACATATAGAATGATCTTAAACGGTTACAAGTTAAGCATTGTAATAGCAGAAACTCATACTGGACGAAATATTGCCACTTGTGGTTCCTGAGGTCTAAAAATGTAAAACCGCAACATAATCAAAATCATTTCTTTCTTTAAAAGGGGGGGGGGGGGGGGGGGGGGGAGGAGGGTGCTCCAGACATGTACACGTTATCCCCGTTCCTTTTCAGGTATCAAGCTTAATGTTTTTCGACTGGGGCGTCACGTCGTGGCCGTAAGGTTCAATTTGTCGGGGACGTGACATCTGGTTGCACAGCCTCCCTCTCCCTAAGCCCGAGCCTTGGATAGTCCGCCCCTGTTTAATAGCGTGAGCATGTTTACACTGTAGACAAAGGCACAAGGGCCCGAATCTATGATAATGCAGTTAATGCAAAAATGCGAGCGAGCTGGACAAGAATGACGATAATAAACCCTGGAGAAGGGGAACGAGGGCGACAAAGTACAAACACAAATCTCCAAACACAGCTAGGTGACAGGTGTACGACCGAAAAAATCCGCCTGGTCCGGGTATCGAACCAGGGACCTCTCCATTTCCAGTGGAGCGCTTTACCAACGGAGCTAACCATGGGTTAGACGTTAGTAGAGCAAACGGGTTGTATCAGCTGCCACCAGTCCAACACCTTAAATAAACGCAGGCCGTTCATTCTTGTTGGTGTTAGGCTGGTGGCAGGTGATATAACATATAACCCGTTTGCTCTACTGACGTCCAACTCCTGGTTAGCTCCGCACTCCCATAAGGCAAGCTCCAGTACGTCTTCGTGTTCGAGTTATAGCTTCGAAAGCGATGAGTCATTTCTTTTCAAACAGACTTCACATCCTAGCAAGAAGCAGTCTTGCGAAGGGGTCTTTTTCAAAAACGTAAACAAAAATAAAGATATTTTCGAAATCGTAGAGGCGCACAATGCCGGTAAGGTTGCTGTATTTTAGTCAAATGAGCACGGGGCATTTCACACGATTGCGGACCAAAATAGAGGACATACAACCAAAATATTACATTTCTAGATTGCTTTTTTTTTATATAATCGACTATTATATCACAACATAATAAAAAAAAAAAACATTTACAAAAATGGTTTTTTTTTTTTAGAAAAACCGACTTCAAACTTTCAACTTTTGTTATTTCTCACAACGTTTACGTGAAGGTGGCGGAGCGGCGAGTCGGCAGATCATAATGGTATTATTATATCTATAATTGGCTTGCTTTGGGTTTTCTATATTGGGGAGGAGATCGAACAGTCACGCCTCTAGCGGTGCGCTTCAGCTGTGGGGACAACAAACCGTATTTTCTTGTTTGTTTTTGATCCGAGAAATCGAAGATGACGATTCGAAGGCCACTCCTCGTGCGACCAAAGCACTGGTCAGAGCGAAGCGCTCGTGCCCAGACCGTGCTCGGCCAGGTTCAATTTCTTTGTTATGCTGTGTTGGTAAACACCGGGCTGTGGGGACAACAAGCGCGATAAAGCGCCCCCTATAGTTCGATCTCCTGCCCAATAGCTAAATAACAACAATTTACCTTAAGTACAGACAAAGTAAGGACCTGTCAAAGTTGACCAAAAATAGACCTGAACGATGAGTTTGACATTTGTTTTAGAAAAAATATAAAATTCTTAAAAATATTTGAATACATCAAGGCATCTTCATAGTACCTTGAGGAGAAAAAGTTAAGATGATGGACGAAAAACAGCGGCAGCAGAGTGTGGCAAACACGCGACCTGAGACGGCAGGCAAAACTACTTGTTTCTGCAACTGTGGCTTCTATGCTTCGTAACTCGAGAACAAAAAAAAAAAAAAAAAAATCTGGGCAACACGCCGTTTGCGCCCTCCTTCATTTCAGAAACACCCCCAAAACATTTTTTTTTTTTTCGTGAAAATTAAAAATGAGAACCCTTTAGCCTGCCCGATTTGAGATGAAACCACCCACATATATATACTACAAAGAAAGGAAGCGGCGGTTCAAGCTTGGCCGCAAAAGCGCTGCTTAGTGGTTCGAGCCCTCGTCCACTCTCCCCCTTGGGCGGCGGAGGAGGAGGAAGAAGAGGTCATCCTCCGGCCAAGACACCGTGGTCCCATTCCCGCCAGGCCCGTGTGGCAACCCGAGTAACGAAACAGGCGCCTCGGCAGAAAACCGGCCACACAACGAAGGAGAAATATGCGCGCGCGGGCAACGATCGGCCCCAAGTGGGACGGCCCCGGCTCGGCCGCCGACAGCGGGGGCTCAGGCCAAGGTGTCGCTGCTACGCGAGGGAGGGGGGCCAACCCAGATAAGGGGGGGCCGGGAAGAGGGAGCGGCAACAGATGCCGCGTGGGAGCAAGGGTCGACGACGCCGACACGCGGCCAGTCGCTGCCTCCTCTTCCGCCTATGCCGCCGCGAAGCGGGAATGCAGAGCCCTGCCTGCAGGGTTACGACCAGACTTGTGCCTATCTGAAATACCATACTCAAGATACTGTATTTCAAATACTTTTTGAAGTATTTCGGTATCTTGGAAATACTTTTGATCGAGAGTATTCGATGCTGTATTTTTTTTTATTACATTTCTGAGTATCTTGTACTCATTATCTGAAATACATTTTTGACATTCCGCAATTTTCGGAGTTTTTCGGTATGAAGTAGCGTGGACTTGGCACGAGCAAACGTGAATATTGTTTCGAACAATCAAATCCTGTTGCTAGCTCCGATAAGCTACGGTGACTTGGTCTGAGCTCGTGAAAATATCGCTTTTGTGCCGATTGTGACTCATATTTCACACTATAGAGTTCGTAGAATGAAGGTCTTCCCCCTCGCCTTCCCAAAGGCGCCTTTTGTTTCCTAGAGTTTCCACCAAAAAAGGAACCTTCAAACAGAAGGGGTCGTTCTACGGAAGTAAAGACTGCTAGACTGAGGCGCAATGCAGAACGGGAAACGACCCACGACAACAGTGTCAAGAAAGTAACAAATAGAAGAAAATTAGAAGTGAACACAAAAAGAAGACACAGTCTGCAGTACCGTTTCGCGTTTCAGGCACCATAGTGCTAAAGTCCCTTGATACTTCTTTTACAAGTAACGACAACCAATACAAATGACAAAGCACATTCCGCTGGTACAAAATGGCGGCATCCAGCTCAAACCTCTGCTGTGCGCCGCCATTCGCTTCCTAAAACCTGCACCGAAACGCAACCGGCGCTTCAAAGAATGTCGCTACTTGTATGATGCTCTTATCTAGGGACTTTACATAGTACCACTTCTAGCCGAGGGTCTTTAACGTGCATCACGCAGTACTGACATACAACCGCACGCTGGTACGATTCTTATTCAGATAGAAACGGGCAGGGGTGGGGATTAAATCTAAGACACCCGGGTTTATGCGACACAAGCTTTTGCTTCATGTGCCAAGCATCTGTGCGTTCCCGGGTTGCCATTGAGATGCATGTATACTTGCATGAACACAAAAAGAAGACACCTTTTTTTTTGCTTGTATATCTGATCCCGCCACGTCAAAACGTCAAGATTTTTTTTGTCGTTAGTTTGGCATTTATTGCTCTTGTGAACATTGTCTGTAAGCGAACATTGATGAACAGTGAACAAGACAGCAAACGAACTACGAGCGGGATGATTTCTCAAAATGCCAACAAAGCGTCCTCCAACGTTAAGTGCCTTTCTGAACGCAACATCCTAGAAGAAGGTGCGACCAGTGCCGTGGCTATTATGTGGGCTCTTTGTTATCCATTCACTAATTTCCGTATCCCAAGTTTGTTTATAGCGAACTCCCCATAAAGGGAATATGGATTGTATTAAACAATGCGTCTAAGGTGCGCCGCAAGACGCACCTTTCAGCTATTGGCGACGTGAGCGATCGAAAGCGTCGCTGTGGTCGGCCCACCACAATTGGCCGAACGGTGACTATGACGTCAGCAAAGGATGTCTCATCGACGGAATAAGAATGTAAGAACTTCAATTTTGACGGTGTTGGCAGTGTTGCTGTGAGAGCGCTATGATTTCAGGCTTCCACCATGCCCATTACGGAGACCATCGAACTTGTTGTTCACAAGGTAATGACGTCACGAAAGGTAACCGAACGAGGGCGCCACCGAAACATCTCGCCGCTAATAGTGACTTTCAGTTGTTTGTCCCAGAAATGTTTTGTAACATGTGTCATTGATATCCTGCTCCTTGTAGTTGGACTGCATAAAATAACCCTAGAATGTTTTTTTTTTTGTTTGTTTTTTCTGCCGCTTTTTGTTGTCGCGCACTAATAAACCATTCCGGTAAGCCAAATTTGCGCAACTGTACAATTATGTTTGTCCCTGACGTCGATACAAATTACGCAATGCGGAAGTATCTTCAAAAGTAATGTAATTACATTTCTAAGTATTTGACCCTACTCAAGATACTTTACAGTGAAAGTAACTTGAGTAGCATTTTAAATACTTTATGAAGCAGGTATTTAGTAACTTAGATACTTTTATCGAGTGTTTCGCCCAACACTGGTTACGACCGCCAGAAAATCTTGGGCCTTGGGAAATCGTGTGTTTACAGCGGGAGCTGTTCGTTTCCCCTTTCCGGCAAAAGCCGACGTTGTTCGAACGCAAAAGTTGTGGTCGCGGAACGCGCGCCGCCCCATCGCCGTCGCGCTGCGCACAACAATATCCTTCCTTCCCCTCCCTCCCTCCTCTCCGCCGCCCGCATTGCAGCAGTTTCGAAGCCACAGCCGCCGTCGCTTCGGGGGTCAGGAAGGTTCTCCGGCGCGTCTAGCACACGCACCACTATTCTACCGAAAGCGAAGCTCACAAGGAAAATACCATAAAGCACATCTTTCAACAACGCGACAGCTGCCATTGTCGCCGTCCATCGCAGCACAATTCGTGTGGTCGTTTGCAATTTTGTTTGTGCTTCGATACCGATATATGACAAAGTTAGCAAAACGGTTCACGACCCATTTTTAGCACATCCTAATCACGGCAGGTTCTCCTGATGTGCCAAGCAAGCAGCATTGCCCGAAGGAAATATGCTCTAGAATAAACGTAATAATAATAAAATAAACGGGAGTTCTAGCGCATAATTTAAATGATTGCACTGCACGAAATAATAATGCGAGTCGTAAATTACGTTATCAACGTCAGAAAAAAAAAAAAAGAATCGGTCCGAGTTTAAATTTTTGGATTGGGATTTGAACAACGCTCACAGATCCCTGGAACACAAAGCCTGGCAGATCGCCACGAGAAGCAGCCGCCGAAATGGAAAAGGTGGAGCGGCAGACAACGGATGAGAGGAGAGCCACGTGACTGGCGCCCCGCTGCGGCGAGACGCCGAAGTACGCTTCTCCCGAGCGAACAAGTGTGTTTCGGGTCCTCGCCGCTGCAAAAGCTGTGCGCTGACGTCCAGGTTCCCCGAGAAATGGCTCTTTGATGCTCTGTGCTACCAGATGCTCGCGCTCCAAATCTGCGACCGGGCACTCTATGGCTCCGTCGTCGAACTGCCAGGCTTTGTGAGTATAGAAGAGGTTATGCTTGAACAGAACCCGCAATTAAGACGCGCGTCGGCGTCGCCGTCAGCGTGTCTAGCAGCGTCTCACAACACGCTATGACGCCAGACGCGCGCGCGTCTGCCGCTTAAAGCGTAGACCGCATGGAGCGTTTTTGCTCGCGATTCGGGCGCGTCGGCGTCAAATTGACGTCATTTCCTGCGCGCGGCCGCGCGTTTTCGCGGGAGCGTTGGTTTCTAGCCGACCCAGAACAAGACGCGCGCGCCGAGGCGTCGAAGCGGCTCTCGCCCAATGACAGTCGCTCGAACCATCACATGATTAGCACAGAAAGCCGCTTCTGATTTTGGCGGTTTGACTGCGCTTCTTTTTGTTTGCCGATTGCACGTGCGATGGTTGAAAAACGTGCATTCAATGAAATGCTCACTGACGAGGTTGAGAAGCGCCCCATTCTTTGGGATCGATTTTCCAGTTGTGCCTGCTTTAGCACAAGCATACTTCTTAGCAGGAGGAGCTTTCGACTTCGCTCCATACTGGACTAGAGCAAATCTCAAATTCTGGCAAATAGAGCTTGCACTAAAGTAAACTTTACTTGCACTCAGCGCAGAAAAGCACGCAACACGAACAACGCGAACAACACACCACTCGCGACGCGGCTGGCTCAATACGCTGTTTCGTATTCAGCGCAATTCAAAGTGTTCAAAAACCTTTTTATTGGCCATATAAAAATTGAAAGTGTTCTTTTTGACACGAAAACCCATTTAATTTACTTATTTAGTACTTTAACTCTTATTTTGTAGTATTTGCGTGAGCAATTACATCGCGCGTTGAGAAATCGGTTATCTGGCAACGTTGATAACGCGCGGCCGGCGGCGCTTGGCTTTGGCTGCATGCGGGTGCCCCCGCGTCAGCTTCCGCGCGAGCGTTCATAGCGCGTCGCGTTTTCGCGTGCAGAAAAACGCTCCATGCGGTCTACGCTTTACGGTGTACCCTAGCCGAGCTTCCTGGTGTCTGCCGCTTGGGAGGGGGTCGGGCGGTGACACACTAACGATGACGTCACGAGCTCAGGTCTCGGTCTTTATTGGCGGTATTGAATGAGCGCGCGCGGGGCCACACGGGCAACGCGGTCGCCTCCCTCCGCCCCTCGTTCTCGCAACAAAGGGGCAAAGCGGGACGAATGACAGCGGGTTCGTGCCGCGTCCACGAACGCTGTCGTCCGCGATTCCTGTCCCAGCGGGGGAGGAGGAGCGCGACCAACCGTCCTACCGGCCGGCCGCGCGCGCGCTCAGAGGCGAACAAGTGTGTCAGCCGCGGGAGTCGACCCTTGTGCCAAGGCGGGTGGGCATCGACCAGCAGCAGCCACCGGAAGGGGGTGTCGTCAGAACGCACGTCGATGGCAACGCGGCTCTGTGCTTCTCGGACCGCCGTGCCGCATTGCGCCATCGGGGATACCAGGACACCGGCTTGCCACACCCGCGGTATACTATACTCCGTTGGACTTCGTCATGGACCGCATATATAGGACCAGCTATCAACGCCGATCAAGATCCATGGACGTGCTTATTTGTCTACTACGGGATAGAGCCGGCCAAAATTCTGGCCTAAGCAGGAGTTCATTTTCATACAGAGCTAGATTACCAAAAATTATACAATGCAACGCAAAAAAAGACCGGAAGCAGGTCGAAAAAAAATATATATATGTAACACAAACCAAAAGGTTACGCAAAACTGCGGGTGAATAGTATGTGTGTATATATATATATACAGTCATATCTCGTAACAATGGACCCCGTTAATATGGATACCCCACTATACGGACAACGCACATTATAGACGATTTTTTGGGAAAACGGAAGAGTCCATATTAACATGACATCAGTGTATGTATGTACACATTGCGACACTGTTAGCGCGAACACGACATCGGCGCATTTTCGCATTTTACTTCTAAATAGTAATAGCGAGCACGAAATTTTATCGCTTTACATTATAAAACTAAATGAGCTCTTTCCGTAGGAATATTAACTTGGATGACATCCCTTGGTTTCAAAGAGAAAAACTGGAAAAACAGGCGATCGCTTGTTCGCGCTAACAGTGTCGCGCTCTGTATATATATGTATATGTGTGTGTGTGTCTGTGTATATATATATATATATATATATATATATATATATATATATATATATATATATATATATATATATACAGACACACACACATATATATATATATATATACCAAACAAAAGTTTCATTGTCTGGACTAAATATAGGGGGGGGGGGGGGGCAGGTTGCTGTTCCATTCTGCTATGGTTGTGGGAAAGAAGAAATATACTGAAAAGCACGTATGCTAATTCAATTCGATTAATGTGCCGAGCAAGTCTGGTGTGTCAAGTCGAGGATGGTCGGATAATGATTCCAGTCTAAGTGTGTTGTGAGACGCGGCATCTGATTGGCTGGGATGGCTCGTATACAGTACCCTGCAGTTCATCCTTACGTTTAAGCGGACTTGGCAAGGGGGCCGGGCGCTGCAGGCGGGTCCGAACTTGCGAAACACGCCTGTCCCGTTAGGAAATCGGCGATCGAACGATTCGCGGTCGATTGGAAAAACTTGACCGAGCCCGGCGATATACCGGCCCTCCGGGCAATCTCCAAACAAGAGCGATTCTTTCGATAAACGGAATACGCGTATACGAAGTCCATATCTTTAGTCAAAGCGCCTGAGAAACAAGTTTCTCTGGATACGGGAGGCGCTCTCCAAACGCGCGAGAACGCTGTTTTCTTTTCAATCGAAATGGCAGGAAAGCGCGGTAAACGAGCGCCAGAAGGGGAAACTCGTGCACCGGCAGTTGTCGGTCAAGAGCAGCATGCTCCTTGCAGGAAGCCTCCCAGCGTCACCGAGTCATTTCTTTATGGCATTACCGATCCCTTTCGGGGAGATAACGGAGGACGTAAAGGTCGCCAGAAACGGGCACGCGTCCTTGCAGTGGCCAAAGCTGGACGCAGGACAAGATCCGTGGATAAATTCGATCACGACCACGTTTATTCATCTTTCGTTCCCCGTACATCCCAGGAGTGGAACCACCTTCCCCGGTCGATCGCCATTATCACGGACTCTGAGCTCTTTAAGAGTACAGTTACTAATTACTTTGTTACCGAGTGTGTCTAATATGTATTATGTTGTTTACATTAACCTTCTTGTTGCTCTCCCCCTCTGTAATGCCTTCTGGCCCTGAGGGTATTAGCGGCGAGAAGTTTTGGTGGCGCCCTCCTGTGGTTCCCCTTTGTGACGTCATTACCTTGCAAACAACAAGTTCGATGGTGTTTGTTATTAGCATGGTGGAAGCTTGAAATCATTGCGCTCTCAAAGGAACACTGCCAACACCGTCAAAATTAAAGTTCTTTCATTCCTCTTATTTCGTCGATGATAAATCCCCTTTCCGACGTCATAGTCAGCGTTCGGCCAATCGTGGAAGGCCGACCACAGCGACGCTTTCGGTCGCGCACGGGGCTAATAATAAATGAAATGAAGTCAATCGATGAATCCTATTAGACGCTCGTGCGTTCCACGTGCTTGCCTGTAACACGTGCAGGCGTCTAACGCAACGGTAAATTATAAGAAAGAGGGGCTTTAAGTTCTCTTGGCTATTATAGCGCCGAGATGTTTCAATGGCGTCCTCTGTCTGTGACGTCATGACCATGATTTGGTCCGCCACGACGTCACGCGTTGTAATCACCAGCCGCGAAATACAAGTTCGACGAAGTGCGTCAAAATCTCGACAGAAGCTCGGAGTCATCCATTGCACTCTTAAACCAACACCGTCAAATTTGGTAGTCTGGCATCACTCTTATTTCCGTCGATGAAAGCAAAATTAATAGAGTCTGGCCAATCGTGAATGCCGATCACGGCGACTATTTTGGTCGCGCACGTCGCCAATAGGTGGCGCAATCTACCGCCGGTTACGAGGGTACAACGAACACCAGCAATCCGTCCACTCCAACGAGAGCAGCAGCAAACTGCCAGGCGACGAGAGGTCGTCCAGCGACGCAACGTCGGTTCAACTTCTCTGCCGATTCTAACCATTTTCGTGCGTCTCTAAAGCTGCCAAAAATATGGCGGCCGAGAATGACGTTTCAGCCGCTTCTGGTCGTTTCTGAGCGTTTCTGTGACCCCGACAAGCGGCCAAAGTTGGGCGCCCTCGTTCTGATCCCTTTTCATGAACAGACACGCACTTTGCGAAATGTTCATCGTCCGACGGGCGTCAGACAAATTGTCGAAAGCCGCCGAAACGTCGTGACCGGCCGACAAATTCGCCGTTCAAAATGAAGTTACAGTAGATCGTTCCGATTCCTCTGGTAACGATACCCGACAATGACGCATGCGCAAATGCGACGGTCGAGTATCGGCTTTCGTTATCGGAGTCATCGGAAGAATCTCCCTTATGTTTAGTTGTGACGCCGTCTAGAAGTCGCGCGTTCAACCACGTCGCGAGCCGCGCGCCATCTGGTGGCTGAAACGGACGAATAAATAGAGGTACTGCGCCCTCTTAACAGCCCCGATCCGCGCTCGAGGAATCATGGGACCGGTGTTCCTTCGGCTCCCTAGTCATCGGTAATTTCAACCAATTCGGTAGTTACACACATTTTGAGTGAAATCCGGAGTCCTCCTGAATAGGCGTCGTGAAGAGTTCAAAGATCTGTCATATAACTTTTAATTTTTTTTTTTTTTTGTGGATACCGTGCATGCAATCCACCTGTCAACCTGGCTGAGCTGCCAGAAATCTCTTACAATATTATCAATCTCGTGATCGTTGTTTTAGCAGGAATTGCTTAAAAAGCCGAGAATTCACAGCGACAATCAAAAACAGGACTTAGCTCGCGGGTCTGTTCATAGAGTTTTTAGCGTTTCTAAGTTAACATCAGCGTCTTTGAACTATTACGAAAATGATAATATTGTAAGCGATTTCTGCAGCTCAGCCAGGTTGAAGGATGGATGGCATGCACAGCATCAAAAACGCTGACACTGACGAGAAATTGTAAAAGTGATACGACAACTCTTTTGACTCCGTACGACGCTTATATTCAGGATGACTCCGGATTACACTCAAAAGTGTGTCGGCGTCGAATTGGTCGAAAAATCACCGATCACTAGGGAATGAAAGGAACACTGTTCCCCTGCTACCCCGAGCGGGGCGCTTAGCAAATGGTCTATTGCCGAGTTGCCACCATCTGAGTGTGACGACGTCACGCGGACCTCTAGAGGAGACTGTTCGCCCAGACCTTTATTATTCTACACTCGCATTCACCTCAAGAACCATAGTAAAACAGCCCGGCGCCTCTAGCGGAGCATTACTAATCTCTCCCGCAATGTGGCGAATGAAACTACATGTAGGTGCATTTTACCTTGAAGGCCGACGACCAGACTCGAGATTCTGCAAGGCAGAAGATCCTCATCACCATGGGGGAGGAGGAAACAGGCAACGGTGGAGAGAGTAGGATGAGGGGGAGGAGGAAGCGGGGGAAAAGTGGAAAGCGCGAACTGGCCGTCGGTCTTTAAGAAAACGTGATTTCATCAACACGTAGACGTTTTCAAAGCCAAAACCATCGTTTCTTTCAGCCGAATCCTGTAGGAACTACTTCGCGCAGCGTTTGGACAGAGCGCAAAATTCGTGTTCGTCTTGAATTAAGTGATATCGATGTTTAGGTGGTGTTGGTCTCCGCTAGCTGACGTAGAAAACCCAGCATTACGGCCCTGTTGGTGTTGGTTCCTTCTGTTCCTTCCTTCCAACACGGTTCCGTTGCCCCTCGAGCTCGGAGAGTCGACGGGGAAGCCAACCGTGCGCGCATACGGGCGGCGGCACTGACAACTCCGCGACGCCTACAATGAAATTAGGCAGGCGCTGCAACAGCGGCCACCGGCAACCCAGTTTGCAGGGTTGCAAAACGCCGCCTCCCGCTGCTTGCCGCACGACGCCTCCCGCGTACCCGTTCAAAACTCAGGTCGAAGTCCGCCGCCCCTTCTCCTTGACTCACCCGCGCGTTCTCATTTTTCTCTCTTCGCACAGCCGCGCCTGCCGCTATCATCGCTATACACCGAGCAGCCCAATCTCGCGAAAGACCCCGGTCCACCCTGCCCCGCTACTAGCAACCACTTCGAGTCGGATAAAAGTGACCTTAGCATGCCGAGGTTCGAAGCGGTCGAACACAATTCCTAAGGAAGGCGAAACAAAAGTGTGGTGGAGCGACAAATACCGATTCTTTTGTTCCGCGCCGCAACGGTGCAAAATCAGATTCCTGGCGAATCCAGTACTCTTCAGCCGACAAACCAAACATGTAAACAAAACTAAAGACTGTATCTGACATGTTTGTCACACAGGGGCGAACTTAAAAAAAAAAAGAAGAAGGAAACCTTCCTCTCCTCTTGCCCCTTCCCCCCAGCCAAGCCTGACCCATATATGTGCCCCTGTTGCCTCCCTACTGGGAGAATAATACTTTCCGCTCTAACTTTACAAAAAAAAAAAGTATTTAATTTTAAAATGAAACATAGAGGTAAATATTTTTATTCTTTTCTTTATCATGCTGTTTTAAAATTTTGTATTGTTCAGAACAAGTGTAGGCTTAATGGAACTAAGAAATGAGTCACCAAACTAAAAATGTACTTCACAGGAAAGAGTCTTCGGCTATGGCTTTGACTAAAATTATTCGGCCGTATTACTTTTAGTACAAATATAGCGAAAAAATAAGTTCAAGAGGCCGTCATTTTTTTTTTCTTGTTTTACGGCAAAATAGGATGTAACCAGATTTCGAAAAGCCACATGTGTTCAAGATGAAAGTATACACAGAGTTCTGCGCGAAAACGGAGAAACTTTCCATGTTCGCATAAGCCTGCCTAAGGCTTACATCGCTCACACGAGTGATTTTTAAACTCCGTTACCCCGCGATCCCTCAAAAGATACAAATATCGGGTCGCATCGCCCTCGGAGTCGCGACCCATGCACAGTTTGAGAAACGATGGCTCGAGTAATCGGATGTTGCTATGGCCACGTAGTGTATACAACATTTCGCTTTCTTTCACAACTTCAACACGTGTGTTCAGCCGAGTGCGGTGGCCTCCCCATGTCACGTGGTCAAGCCAACGTCCGCCACGCACCTCCTAGGTAAAAAATTAATCGCGAAGCTTCTCAGTGGAAAGGTGACCTTCGACGGCCAACGTATTTTGCGGCGAACGAATTAGTATTTCGAGAAAGCAACCCAGTTAATCGAAATCACTGTCAGGCACACTTACCTCGTTATCAGACATTGTTACGAACTACGAATGAAAATAAACAACAACTTGACCTGCCCTCGCAGCTGAGTTGGCGCGTCAACCACACGAGCACAGACATCGAAACAAGCTCTGTATCTGCGTAAAACGCGCATTGGAAGCACCAGCATGACGCAAGCGTAAAAAGCGAACTACAGAGACGTGTGAACCGTGTCCGTGGCGGGTGTCTCTAGTCTGCAATTCTTTTTCCTCGTCAGTATTTTGGACAGGGAGCGTAAGCACATTGCTCCTGACGTGGGAATAAACGAAGAAAAACAATGAATGGATAGAGGCTCCTGTCGAAAAAAATGCACACGCACAAAGACAGCACATGCACACCGGCGCTCTTACAACACACGAAAAAAAAAAAAAAACTTGTTTCGTTTGTAAAAAAAATAACAACAACTCGTGCGTGCTTTTTATAAAGAAAAAGAAAAGACCGAAACGAGTAAGCGATCAAGGGACAAATGCGTCAGTCGGCGAAGCGCAGCGACCCGCTAAGCTCAGCGGTGCAAAAGTAGAGCTCGACCAGACAGAACTGAGAAGCAAAAAGACCGCGGGGGTGCGAGAGAGAGCGAAGACTGAAGTGCCTGCAGTTTGTGCGCGAATGTCCTGGCGCTAACAACGCCGCACACTTGCCTCAAAAAGAAGGAAGCTCAACAAACAGCTGTCGACACGTAAAAGCTCGACAGACCGAAAAATCCCAGAATCGCTTACACTGGACGATCGTAACCCTTATTATGATGGCACGGGACAGGCTAGGCAAGCTGTTTGCGCAGAAACCAGAACCACGCGTGAGGTGAGGCGTCAGCGCATGCGCGATGCGTAGTCGACAGCAGCGTCAGCGCCCTGGCGTGACGTCAGGGAGTTGAGTTGGTGCATAGAGGGCACCGCGAGGGTCAGAGCTAGGCGAGCTAGGGGAACGTTTCAGCGTGAAGAACCTATTGGACAAGTGGCGCCATCTTACGGGGAATTTCGGCAACTCTGATACGGACCCGCGGTCGCGGTCATTGGACCCGATCTCGAATCTCTCGCTCGGTGACACGGCCTTCCCAAAGTGGCGCTTTTTGGGGCACCAGTGTTGCTGACAAGCAGCCCACCGAGGCGCCTCCTGTTCCCTGCCCCAAAGACATGTCACACGCGAGCGCCGCGGCAGCGTTTCGGTTCGAACATCGTGTCCTCCACTGACTGGACCCGAGTCCCAGCTGAACACTGTCGCAACATTGGCGTCCGAGGCTGCGCCCCGCGATGGCCTCCGGTGGGATGACCTAGTACGGAACTCCAGTTCGACGACGGAGCCATAGAGTGCCCGCCGGGTAGCAGATTTGGAGTGCGAGGATCTGGTAGCAGAGGGCATTTCTCGAGGAACCTGGTATTCAGCGCACAGCTTTCGCAGCGGCGAGGACCCAAAACATGGTTTTCAAACCCGACGAGAAAAGAAGCGGTAGCAAGAGGAGCACGAGCGGACATTCCATCGCTCGGGGCAAGTGTGTTTCGGCGTCTCGCCGCAGCGGGGCGCCCGTTACATGGCTCTCCTCTCATCCGTTGTCTGCGGCTCTACCTTTTCACTTTCGGCGGCCGCGTTTCGTGGCGATTTGCCAGGCTTTGTGAGTATAGAGAAGGCTATGCTCCAGCACTTACGCAGCACCGTTCGACCACGTCACGTTGGCTGCGTTCCAGGTATCACTCGGGTAGATCCGAGTTACTCCCGCGGGTCAGATCACCGCGATAAAACAGACAGAGCAACGCTCCACTCCCGTTGCAGGTTTTTTTCTTTTCCACATGTTCCCCTTACCGCCCAATCGTTACACCCAAAATACGGCGGTTCGACGCAGGCAATAAACAGGAATACAGGTGCCAGTCACGCACGGAGTCATGCCTTCATTACTTCGCGTTACTTGTACAAACACCAAAACAAAATTTGTAAACAAAAAAAGAAGAAATTAAAAGAAGTTTACGCAACATTGTTCCGACTGTTGGGCGACAGCAGTGTTGTAAGCGCTACAAAAAAAAAATGTAACAAAATACGCTACTCGTTACTTGCAAATAAAAGGAACGCGTTACCGTCCTACGTCACTTCAAGATAGAGAGTTATACGGAACCGTTTTCTCCCATCCGATACGGTACGATGGGGCCCTCCGGTACGCACTGCGCATTTGGGTGACTTGTGTGCTAGCGCATGCGCAGTTGGTACCGGAGAGCCCATCGCACCGTATCGGATGGGAAAAAACGGTTCCCTAAAAACTCTCTAATAAAAAGAACGCGTTACCGATAAAAAGTAACGCGCATTACTGTCTGTAACTACGAATCAATACCTTTTTACTGTTTTGACGTTACAGGTATGCATAAGCTCCATATTTGAAGAAGCATTATGTCCATGCAGAAACTGAACATAATTAGTTTATCTTTTTTTTTATGGTTTCACCTAACCCCCCCCCCCCCCCCCCCCCGAAAACAAAAAAAAACACAAAAAAATAAAAATAAAAAAAAAAAAATTATTATAAAACGCAGAAAAAGCTCGAAACTTTACTTGCTTGGCGCCTTGAAACACGAAAACAGTCGATGTGTAATATTTCTAAGTCTAGCAAAAGAAAAGTAATGAGTAACGTACCTCCGTCGCCCATCACTCTAAATACTGTAAACAACTTAATTTTCGCCGGCTCAATTTTTTGCGAATCCGGCCAAAGCTGAAAATTTAAAATTATTCGCGGGTTCTAATTTTCGCGAATCGAGTGTAGCTTCCGTAGCGTTCACATATTGCCCGAATTTTTCGCGGGACGTATTTTTCGCGAATTGTAGGCGATTCGCGAAATTCGCGAAAATTAGGTCCTCGCGAAAATTTAATCGTTTACAGTAAGTAACGTAAGTACGTTACCCGTTACTGTTTTGAAAAAAAAAAAAAAAAAGTTACGAGTACCTTACAGGTGACCGAGAAAAAGTAGCGCGTTACCGCCTACACTGGGCGACAGTCATTTGAAAGGCATTGGAGTGCAACACTACTTTCATCAGCTCGAGAAAGATTGGGCACCTCTAAACAGGTAAAGCACTCGTTTGATTTACCTCCCAACGTTCCACAGGCAGAATGCGTGCATTAGCGATATGCACGCAAATTTGGGTAGCGTGACGTCACGCTGCTAAGTCGTGGTGCCACGTAACACGATACTGTGTCAAAGGACCAGTGATAGCACGAGCCACGTGACCGCGCGACTCATAGTAGCGTCTCGCTAAGTTTAGCTGATGACGGTACGGCACCAAACATTGTGTCTAATAAAAATGCATCCTGCAGAAAAAGAAAAAAAAAATGCACGCAAATGAGTGGCACTAAATCTACATTTCGAGAAAGATTTGGAAGCAACCACATAACAATTTTAAGGACATGTTCCTCATCCGGCAATTCAATCGGAAATTTAAATTTCGCAAGAGCCCAGTGAAACAAGGTAGCAATGGCGTAACCAAAAACTCCCCCCCCCCCCCCCAAAAAAAAAAAAAAAAAAAAAAAAAAAAAACTTGGCAACGTTTTTGCAGGGTAGTAAGTAACTCGGTCATCGCTATAAAATTAATAATGGCATCATCATGAACGCGGCCGAGATACCTCCCAGTCGTTCGGCTGAAGCGGACTATCAAACCCGTGGCGCCATCTGGGGACGCCGTAATGAACCAGGCTCGCAGTTCGCCCTCACAAACATTCAGCACACACGCTCGACACGCAAGCACGCGTCCTTCCGCAGCCGGCGTATCGGCGGTGACGATCCGTCCCGTCCCGCACCGGCGAAACATGCTTTCTACACTGGCGAGCTGGTCGGCAAAAATCGGTCGCTGCTCTTATCGAGCCCCGAGTCGTTGTGTCCCTCGCCATCGGTGTCGGGGATCGCGTAGAGCGCGCCCTGCGGCGGGACAACCAATTACAACACGCTCTCCTTTCCCTCCCGCGCTTTTAAAGGTCGCTTTGGTCCGAAAGGCCCCTAGCCTTGAGGGATAAGGGGATGACCTTCCCGCGACTAGCGCACTTTACGACATACAGAACGCCCCACCTGCGCACAGCAAGACAAACAAGTGCAGCTTTCACGGGTCTTTTCTGCTCCCAACCAAATTTCAATAAAATATAAAAAAGAAAATACGAGAGGACTGCGAGTTAATTTTTATGCTGGCCAGATGAAGGACAAATCACCGAAATTTACTGAATGACAATAAGGAGTTTTAGAATAACGTACACATTTTTAGCGCACGCTACGCCAGAGTGTTTTAGAACAGAATTTTTCGGTTTCTCCGGCGCGACGCAAAAGCCCAAGCATCTTGCACTTGCAGCGCCACCAAGATACAGTAACCATTTTTATTTCACACACGAAATGCCGTAACTAGAAAAAAGAAAAATTGGACCTACAGCCGCGAGCGGCGGCCATGAGAAACACGCGGCATGACGTCAATGGGGGGGGGGTCTTGTAGAAAGACAGCAAGTTGTGCGAATACCTGCTCGATAAAAGGTAACTTTTCTATAAATCTTGTCGCTCCAACATAAATATAAACGCGTCAAAAACCTGGTATCATCGACAACACTTTTATTATACGGAGTTTTAGTGGCGCCCCGCCATCTATCCTAGGTCCACAAAACCGTCAGCTCTATCTGCTACCGCGAACAGCCGCCAGAAGCCGGAGGGGGAGGGGGACAGGGCCGGACGGGTATGGCCGGACCCGGATGAGACTTTCCTCCTTTCACCATATTGTTCGCGCTGCGCCCGCCAGCACCTGGTCACGCGGTCGCGAGCGGATGAGTTCTCGCTGCTCACTGATGGCTCTAGAGAGAGAACTTTACCGGAACCCCGCGCGGCCCCCATTGACGTCACAGCGCACGTGACTCGGAAGATGGTGAAGGAGTTGAGAGGTACTGAAAACCTCAATTTTTGTCCATTTTTAAAATAAAAATTAGGACATGCAGGCGAAAGCGGTTTTTTGTTCTTTACTTCAGAAAGGTCGAGACACCAACTCCCAAATTATTTAAGCAAAGCACTGAAACTGTTGCACAGCTCCTTTGAGCAAAGCACTGAAACTGTTGCACAGCTCCTTTAAGCAAAGCACTGAAACTGTTGCACAGCTCCTTTAAATATGAGAAAGCCACGGGAGGGGTCGACCGGTCGTGTCCGCTTGCGTCACTTTGGCAAGAGTGGTCTCGTGTACTGACCTCCGCACACCGTACCTTCGCCCAGAAATGTTCGCGCGTGGCAAAGCAGCCGACGACCGTTGCCCAACTTGCTTTGAAAATCGCAGTCGCGAGAATGCCGCCAACGTCGCGCTCACGACGCCACCACGCAGCCGCGGTCCTGAGCACCGCCATTTTCTAACTACGCTCGCCCTGGCTTTAGCCAACATCTCATCACGAACCCTCCTTGGAGGAGCGCAAAGACTCTTTGCGTACGCACGCAATTTCGGAAAAATAGCGTACGCTAATATAGCGCACGCAAAGCGTGTTTAGCGTTTGGCACTGGCGAAGACGCTATCCTTTGCGTGTGGAAACCTTTAGCGTGCGCTGTTCTAAAACTGCCTAATAAATAGACTACGGACAATTTGAGAAGAATCTTCGTTGCACGCATGGAGGTTCCAATGCTCGCGCGGGAAGTCGAGCGTCTGAAACGCTGTGCTGTCGTAAAGGTCTCGCTCCACGGACACCTCCTAAAGCTACGGCACGGATCCAATCCCGAGCCAGTTGTAAAAAGGTGGTATATGACTCCGCCGTGGTTTCTAACTGGGTCATGACTGGATCTGGTGGCCCGCGACGAAGTATCTTACTTTAGCGAATGAATGGAATCACGCGGTCACTTCGACTCAAACGTGCAATTTACCGTGAAACACTGCGCTCGCGAAACATCATGCCCGGCATCCGCTGCACCTCAGAGAGAACGCGTTCGAACGGCTAAGAGAGACAGCTATAGCTTTGGGTCTATGCCCCACTGATCATTCCAACCAGAGCTCGGTGTCCTAACGTCTCCTCCCCTCCCTCAGTTTCTACCCGCATAGCATTGACAAGCTCAGTGACATGGCGGCAGCCAAATCAATACCACCAACCAAGGCCTCCGCATGACGTCATCGTTAGTGGATCACCGACCCGCGCCAAGCACGCTGAAGTTCGGCGAGTGTATACGCGCGTGCGTCTTGGCGTCACGGCTCGGTAGAGTCGCGCTCGTTGTCGGATGTTGCAAGACGCGCTGGCGGCGATGCTGATGCAAGCTAGGCGGCACTGCGTAGATCTACAGCGTGTTAAAAAAATAAAAATAAAAAACCTAATGTTTTTTTGACAAAAAAAAGTAAAAAGAAAAAAAGTAACGCTATGCATAGCCGAGCGCTCATTTTCCGCCCAAATGTAGCGCTATAGAGGTCAGAACCTTAGACCAAAGTTTCAGCATTAACCGTTCTCGCGGAATCATCTTTGGGAGTTTCGTGCACGTCTCGTCCTTCCTCCCCTGACTGACGGAAGGGACCGCTGTCGCTGAAGGTGTGCGCATTGTAGGGGCGGATGCAGGAATTTCCTGAGGGGGGGGGTCAGGCGTTGGTCAGCGTACATTTGTTTAGGAACCCCATCCCCCTCTCCCTCGTTTCACGCCCTAAATTTTACACATGCAGAAATCAAGAGGGGGGTCAGGACATCCGGACCCCCCCTCTAAATCCGCTCCTGGCATTGTATAGTGGCATTACTCACGAGCGCAGCCTACTTAGCGGCTCCCGCCGACGATCGACCCCGGGCCTTTCTCCGTGTCGGCGGACGTCCCGCGGATGTATACTTCCTGGTTGACGGACGTCTGAGCGGTCCGCGGGTACACCGGGGACGGTCTCATTCCGGCTACCTCGGATATCTCTAAAGACCCGCGCGTCGGGGCAGAAAGAAAAATGAGCCTGGAGCGGAAGAAGAAAGAAACGGCCCTAAACGGGGGCAGGGTTCCATCTGCGCTGAGCAAACAAGACCGTTCGCATGATTGGGACCGTGTGCGCGCTCGGCTCAAGGCTACCCTCAATAGCTGTACGCGATCGGGCAACGAGTCGGCCGCAGCCTCCTTCCACGAGGAACGCTTGCTACACCCTCCCCCGAATCTCATTCCGAGTTAACGTCTCTCGACTCGCCGGATGACCACAACCGCCCGTATCCCCCGTTTTCTGATCAAGGAACCCAACGAACGAGTATCTTTTGACACAGAATCCCCACGTCTAGTTCCGCGGGCGCAGCTTCTCTGCAGCGCACGTGCTCATGCCGAGAAGCGCACTCAACGGAGCAAAGTAAATCGCCCAAACAGACCACGAGCAACGAGAAATATCCCCCAACTTTCGAGAACTGAGCCACGTTCGATACGAGGATCATACAAAAATCGGACGTTATTCTAAGCGATAGCCGAAAGTTCCCTCAATTTCGCGCAAGTTCACCGGAACAATTCCGACCGCGCGGCGACGCCCGATTTCGTACTCGTAAAGTGAAACTAACGCTTTGGCGTAAAGAAGGCGAGAAATACCTCGCATATTTGCGCAATGTAGGAATCACACCAGCGAAGGAGTAAAGCCTTTTTTTCAAAAGTCCGCGCCATTCTAGTACGAGCTGCTGCACCAATTACTATCCCGGTTCGCCATCGTTTTCACACGGATACTCTCCTGTGACGTATTGGACAGGAGGGACAACGTCAGCGTTCGGCTAGCCTCGTCTCGGCTCGTATTGGGCACGAAGGATGACGTCACCGTTCGGCGAGACTCGTCTCAGCTCGTATTCGGCACGAGGGATGACGCCAGGTTCGGCGAGCCTCGGCTCCGCTCGTATTGGGCACGAGGGATGACGTCAGCGTTCGGCGAGCCAATCACGCGCTCCGTGACCAAGAGATGCGGCGACCGCGAATGTTGCTCGACGGACTGCCGAAAAAAGAGACCCTATCTCAATCCGAGCTGAGCGAAAGGAGCGGCGCGCCAGATCCCGGCGACGCGGACGGACAGCGGTATCGCGCCCGCAGGTCCACATCGGCGAGAGGTGTACCTTTGTCCGCGGCAGGCAGCAGCGCGTGCTCCGTGGCCCAAAACGCGGGTGTCCCCTCCCCCGTGCCACGACCGAGCGACCGACCGACCGACCGGCAGGGCAACCCAGTTACACCGAAACCCAGTTGAGCAGTCGACGCCGTCAGGACCACGGCACGAGCAGCGTCGCCCCCTCCCCTCTTCTTCCTCAGCCCGCGCTTCGGGATGAGACGCTCTATACAGAGTCACTACTTAGCGACACCGTAGGATGATGCAGAGTGACCCGCGGCCCGGCCGGGGTCGAGACCGCTCAGCAGCGCGGGAGTCCCTCGGCGCATGCATGCTCCGAAACGAGGAGAGGGGGGACCCCGGGTGCCAGATAAACCGCCCGTTTCCTTCGCGCTGGCGTCTCCTGCGGACGCCCAACCTCGAGCACGCGCTCCGTTATGTAGAAACTTTTCTGAGCTCGGAAGATACTCAAAATTTTGCCGAAATTATCCGGAAACGTTTTTCCTATATTTAGCAGGAAATTACGCGTTACACTTTTTCTAACGTGATTTATGACACCTTAGCCCCAACACAACCCGAATAAAACGTATAAGCATTATTTATTTTGATTTCTTTCTTTCCAAGCAGCCGCGACCTCACCTACACATATCAGAGCCACGAGGGCGATATTCCCGAGCATTGGCGGGGATGTCAGGAAGGCGACCCGGGGAGAACAAAGGGCCGAAGGAAAGGAGGGCGTCCCTTGCCCCGGCGAGCAGCAGATTCGGCTGGCGGGCGAAACAAGACGACGACCCAGAATCCTCGGGAGCGGCGGTTTAAATATGTGACCTCCCCGGCGGCTGGGTCAGATCGGGACACGAGTGGGTATCGGAGCAGCGGCTATTTTTATAAGGGCAGCGGCGAAGAGCGGCGGGCAGGCCACCCGGGGGGCCGGAGGGGGACAACGCTGCGCCAGATATCGCTCTCCGACCTCTTCTTCGACACCCTCTCCCTTCGGGAAGGGGGGCCAGATGACGGGGAGCCTCGCCTCCCCCCAAACACCTGGCCGGCGGTGCTGGGGGGGGTCCGATTGTGTGCGAACACGACCGAAACGCCGGAGGGGCGAAACGGGGGCCACAACAATGGGTAGGTAGGTAGGTGAAGCAGGTTCGCGTACGGAGATTCTGTTCGGGACGAAATGGTGATGCGTGCCTGCCCGCGAATCCGTAACGTGTCTACTTTGACGTGTTTGCGTCTGATGTACGCTTTGTTTTGTGCCTAGCGCGCAGTGCCGTGGAAGCTAACGGCGCGGGAGCGCGGCTTCGTGTTTCATTCATTCGTAAGCGCTCTCGTACAAATGACGATCAAATCAGACGCTCGCGAGTGTCGTTTTGGTAACGATGTGCAGGCGCGCGGTAAACGTGTGAAACGGGACGCTACGACGCGGGCACCCGTAGATTACTTAGCGCTCGATGACTCTTGTATGGAGATTTCTTCAACCTTCGTTGTAGCGGGCAACGTGGCCGGCGAAGTATACTAACCATCGTTCACGTGCACCACGCAGCGGTGGTTATATGAATCAGTCCGATGAACCCATTGCTAAATTATCCAAGCATCGAGGAGAATACTGGGAAATGTAGGTACGTCCGGAGCATGTAAATAGCCCAAAGAAGGCGCTGACGAACGCGCGTGCAAGATGCCATTTGTTGTAGGCTTTTGCTTTTAGAAAAGTGACTTCCGCAGACGCCAGCACGTGCGAAGCATGTAACTACGCTCGCTGCATGCTCCTTGGTGCTTGGGTAATTTAGCAAAAGGTATATTTTGTACCCACAATCTCTTGCATGGTGCATTATGCCTGAGGCAGACGAGGGAAGGTAACTTCGGAACACTGCACGAGGTCTCATTTCGGTCTTTCGCAAGGATAGACCGGTTCGCAGTTGCAGCAGAAAAGTAGGCTGATATTGCCTTCACATTTCAACTCGGGTTGAAGTGTGGATATTATTTACCAGCCTGACTGCGTTCCTACTCTTTTTTTTTTTTTCCACTTTGTATTTTTAGTCTGGGCACAACCGCGCAAACGCAACTATACCTCACGCATTTGTGTTTCTTTTTTTTTTCTTTACCTCAACGGCCGCAACAGGAATGATTAGTCGATATGGTAGCTTCAGAAGCCGCTTAGAAGCAGGCAAGGGCGCGTGGAACACAAGCCCATCCAACGAGACAGAGCACGGACGGACCGGCGCGATCTCGCCACCAGCGGCAGATCTTTCAACAACCACTCACCGGTCGGTTCGTGCGGCACCGAAGCCCCTGGGTTCGACTCGTCGTCCCGACTCGTCCGGACCGGCGTCCCCGGCGCCGCCGAACTCCGATCAACGCGTCCCGGACTCCAGCGACGTGCACGGCACAAAGGAGGCGCTCCCGACGACGACCGCACGCACACACGCAGCCACCAACGAACCGACGACTGTCATCACCGGCGGAGGCGGCACCGAATCGCCTTCAACGGTGTCCGTTGACCCGCCATCCCAAACACAAAAAACACAAATAAAAAAAATAAATAAAAAAGGCAACCACTAGCGAATGAATCTGACGATGCAGCCGAAATACGTTACAGTAACCCTAAGAAAACTCGGGGAAAAATAAACACACTTCCAAGTGAGCGACGTCGCGCACTACAACGAGACTGCAATGCCGCGTGCAGCAAGCAAGCTCAGCAGCAGAACTACACAAAAGCCAACAGCCGCGGCAGAAGGCAGATGGACCAAGCAAGCAGCCACCGACACGGGCGCCGCCATCTTGGAACCTCCTCTCCGGTAGAGGACAAGAGAGAAACGAAATGCACGCTCCCCATTGGCGGGTTCCGGGGGGCCAATCGGGGGCGCGGCTTAGAACCAGCATCCAGTCGCGCAAAAACGGACAAAATGCGCGCGAAACACAAGATAAAATAAGAGCGCGCGTCGGTTCTGCTGTTCTTCTGCTCGGTCCCTGAACAGTGCATTCTCGGGTGCAGCCGTCGACGACGTCGACGGGGATGGCTGCTCTCGCCGGCAGGGGGAGGGAAGGAAGGGGCCCACCATTCCCATTTTCACGTTTTGCTGCTGTACCCCTCCGTTTTCGGTACTTCTCCGCAATGTTTCTTTCTTTCATTTTTTTTTTCCCTTCTCTTTGCCGGCTCTGCAAAGTCTCGATGAAGCTTCTCAGTCGGCTAAGTAGAATTAAACGAAAAGCTTCTATTTTTTTTTTTTTCTCTCTCTCGCTCTCTTTCTTTCGTTCTCCGATTTGAGGTACGACGCGAGACGAGCCGAATAAAGCGAGGTGTCTCTCTCTTCCCCGAGAGACATTGAATCGGCACTCCGCCTTCATTTCGGCCGAATATTGTAGGACGGCTCCCGCCACCGATCCGGAATTTCGACAGTCCGTAAAAATGGCTAGCTCCCCACTCCCCATGCCAAAAAACACCTCCTGCCATTGGCGGCAGTCACTGGAATGCTGCAGTGCGAGAACATCACTGGGCACGCTCGCGAAACGCTGGAGGCGGGACAACTAATAACATCCCAGCCGTTCTAGCCCTATCAGTGACTTTAGTCGAGCTTTCATTCCTTTCGGAGAACAATCGTACGCGCATGGGGCACCGATTGAGTCCGTTCGCTCCCAACACTGCAAGCAATCTGACTCGGCGTATAAACCCCCCGAATGAAACCCGATCTGCAGAAAATATTTTCAAACAGTACTAAAAAAAAAGAAAAAAAGTAAAGCTTTATGTTATCGTTTTAGTTCCTGCTAATCGTGGCCTTCCGTTTTTGTTTTTTCTTCCTTCAGTGCCGCTTCTTTCATGGCCTCAGAAGAAGCAGGCAAACAGCGCCAGCCCCGGGTCGTCCGTGCTTGTACAGTTGTTCGGACCCCAGAGGTAGAAGCGAGGACGCCGCGTCCTTGACGGCCAACGCGCGTGCATCGATCGTCCTGCCGGCGGCCTTGGTACTCCCTCGCACCAAGAAGCTGTCAAGGTCGTGGGTTTGAACCCTGTCGCAACCGCCGCGGGCTTCTATCCCGGGTTCGCAGTCTGCGTCCGCCCTTTTCCGACCTTCTCGCTCGTTGGATACACTCACGCCGAACGAGATACCTCCTCCAAGATTCCAGAATAATCAATAATCACGTACACAACCACCGCACTGAAATTCAACGTTTACACAAACGCGTGCAGAGAAAAGAAACAGCTACCACTACGACGACCGTTTAATGTGCACATTAATCGATCGCTGCGTAGTGTGACCCCTCCTCAACGAAACCTTGAGTCGCAATTTACCGCTATCTTTTTCTCGTTTCGTATCTGAGGTCCACACGTCCCTCCTGATTACTGTATCATGCCAGCAATTCACCAGGCGAGAACGAACGTGTACACATACATCGATTCGTACTTTCCCTCTATACACAGTCACGCCTCGTTAATCTGGACACCTTTGCATGTTACCCGCAACATCGTCCGTAATATGAGTTGTCCCTAATAACGAGACAAAAATGCACGCCTTTCCCCAGGGCGTATACCCGAAAACGTTGTCTATATGGCGGCGTATTCGTATTAACGAGACATGAATATACGATCGATGCTTTCCAACTATTTTGATGAGCGTTTCTCTCGTGTGACCCGACTCCCTTCTCCATACACACAACGCTTGTTTTTCGTTAGCTGACCAGCGTTGCTTGCACACTCCCAGTTCATGTTAGCCCAAAACAGACGTCATTAATTCATTGCACAAGGTGTTGGAGGGCTCAATTATATTATTCCGTTTGCCCCACCGACGGAGCCTTGTCCACACTCAAATTTACTACTTGGCGCTGCGTCGGTAAACGCCCTCAGCCTTCTCAACACCGCGAACGATCTTGACATTCGAGAAAAATTCAAAGTCTCCGCAGAACGAAATTCAAACCTCTCCTTGCAAGCCTGGGTATCGGCAAGGAAAATCATTAGGGAACACTCTTATCTACGGGGCTGCTGGGCCTTTTTGTGCGAACGTACCTTGACAACCTCATCAGAAATACAAATTCACACGTACACAAACACATTTAAAACATCCCAAACGTAAACCCCTAAAAATAAAAGAAAAAAAAAAGTGAGAAGGCAATATACAAGCCCCAAGCGACCCGTCTCAAGACGTGCGCGTCCATGCCGATGAATTTTCCCCCAACGCACCAGGCCTAGCGAAGAACGCCAAGCGCGGACCCTCGTCGCCTGGCAACCGAGGCGGGCATCGCCTGCAGCAAGCGTCCGTCTCCTCGCTCGCTCCCCCCGAGTTACCACCGGAGCCGGGGAGTAGTCCGATAAATAAAGGGGAGCGGGAAGAACTCCCCGTCACGGGCAGCAAGCCCATCAATGAGTCGAGGAAGAGGGGGGAAGCAGCCGAGAGCACGGCTTAATGTCACTTCGGGTAACGGAACCCGCAAGTCACCATGCTCTCTCTGCAGGCTTTGGACGGGCGTCGCCAAACCTCCAAAGCAAATCGAACTGTCGTTTATGCGGGCATTCATGTTTGTACCTGATATCTGCGAGTATATCGAGTGAATTGACTGATCGTTTAATTCATGTATACATTTACAACGCTCTATTTTCTTTACTTCTGTTTCCCCATATTTCAAAGTGTTTCCTCACCTAAATGTTTTTTGTTTTTTTTCATTATTTGGCAAGGATGACATTATATTCGCCCGTGTTTCTCATTTTCTAGTTTTACCTATATTTTGTAACTCCCGAGATCGTTGTGAGGGAGAAAAACGAGGAAACTGTCAAGTCGAAGCAAAAAAACCTACGAGGAGAAACGTCTGAAACCCAGCTTGAGAGCATTGAGACGTTCCTGGGTCTTTTTCTTCGACTTGCAAGTTTCTTCGTTTTTTTCCTCGCCTCGGTTTCGGGTTAGTAATTATCACCAGCTCCCCCGCACATTCACTCTCTTCTCGTTAATTTTACCTCTTTTTTTTTTTTTGTTGCGGATTCTGTTGTTTTTGGTTGTCAAAACGAAGGGAACAAATGCACCTTCAACGTGCACTATTCTATCCGTTTCATTTCGAGTGTCCCCCAATCGGCTCAACCTTTTTCCTCGGCGATTCCGACCGCGCGTGCAAACCAGTGCAAAACGTATGCGCACCGACGGTTAGTCGCGGGCCAAGACCCACGGCGGAATTTCTGGACAAGCGCACTGTTCCTAGACCCTGCACTCTGGTAAGGAGGACACAATACAGATAAGGGGAAAGGCCGGGACACTGTTTCGCGGTGCCTTCGACGAGAGAATTCCAAGTGTTGGACAACCTCCTCGACACACACATGCCGATAGATGGTACGAATGTGCAGACACCAGGGAGGTTTAGGGAACCGTTTCTGACCATCCGGTATACGGTATACGATGGGCCCCCTCCGGTACGCGAACCGCCACTCGCGCATGCGCAGTTCGTACCCAAGGGCCCATCGTATACCGGATGGTCAGAAACGGTTCCCTAGAACTCCCTGGTGTCTGAGGCATGTTTACTCTTCGTGTTAAGGTTCGGCCACGTTGTCCATTGGGTCGCAAATAGAAAATTCTGCCTTTAGACACGATTGAGGCCTACATTAGTAAAAATTGAACATGCATGGGGGAGCAGATTCATCTGTTATCGTGTCTCCAGTGAACCAGTATAAAACTGCAACTTAAAAAAAAAAAGAAAACAAAAGCTACGGAATTATTTTGTGTGTGTGTGCAAAAAAACATACACATGGAGTAAACACTCGACGTTCACGAATCAGGAACAGGAATATTAAATCAAAATAACGCATTTCTTTTTTTCTGCCCCCATAACTGCTAACACTATATACGGTAGCCGCAGGACAAGGCCTGATGACGCAACAGGTCAGTTCATGCGACATCTAGCGAATGTAATCGCAGGGTCTGAGGTTCGACCCTAGGAATTAGGGATCATCACCGCCCAGGCGTCTTTAGAAAAAAAAAAATGAATAAAACAACATTTGAAAAGCTGACTTCAGTTTTCACGTGATGAAACTTTTGAGGACTTCATAAATATGAAGAAAATGAGTTGGATGCAGTCGAGACGGACAGAAAGAAAGCTAGAATCAAAGCGAGCGAGCGGTAAGTGTCCCCTCTGTTTGAACGAGTGCATGTGTGCAGTTAAAAATAAAGGGGTTGGGGTTTTGTTCGAGACTGATCGCTACCTCTGAACGCCAAGAAGCAACGATTCCAACATGCACAGAAGGCAGCGGAAGCAGTCACTTAATATCTCTGCAGACTTCTAGTTTCTCCACTTTGTCTCACCGAGATTAATGCAAAGATTATACAGCCTTCGGGAATATGGAAAAGCGATTTGACGATTTTATTTTAGGTCGCTACGCTATAGATTCGCTTTAGATAGGCACACACTGCTTGGGTTTGGGAATAAATAAATGTTCGTTCTATTTTCTCCTTCAAAATAAAGCGCGTCCGGCCAAGGTGGACTTGGCACCGCTGCATAAACAACACCGGCGAATGTGTCTTTCATATTGCGGGAGACTGTACATCTCGTGCTAATGTCACCTTAGGTTTCTGGCCTGGCTCGCGCACCGTGCATCACACATATGTGAGGAGCGTATCCCTTTGCAAGCACCTTCTTTTTTCTTTCCCATTCCCATTCTTCTTTTTTTTGTGCTTCCTGAATGTATCGATTTCTTTCTCCGGTAAGTCGAAAAGCACAACGCGTCTTGTCTTTGTTTTAATTTTTTTTCAACGCAGTCCTTTGACGTCCGTATCAAAAAGCCCTCCGGCAAACGAAAATTGTGTACTGTGGTAAGGTGCTTCAAGCCTTACAAGCTGTGTATAGCACAAACAGACATATTGCCGCGGGCGCAGCTGCCAAGATAGGCAGCGCGCCCGTAGCCTAGCGGTTATCGAGCTTGACTCCCACGCAAAGAGCCGAGGTTCGATTCATGGCTGAGGATACACCTCCTTCTGTTTCTATGTCGCGTTCCGGCAAATTCGGGAACCCTGTAGTTTATTCGAAGTTAGAATATTCTACGCGCCGAGCCTTTTACGCCGATTGTTCCAGAAGCCCACGCGTGTACATAAGGGGCTCCGCGTGGCGAGCCGGAGGCAGTCTCGCCCCAGCGTTCGATCCTGCTGTTGCGACGCCCGCGACACCCTATAGTGTTATCTTCTGTTTACTTTCTGTTTTGGGCACAAGTTCGCCCCATTAAACGTTTAGTTTGCTTCACTTTCCATCGCCTCGTCATTTGTGACAATATGACCCCGGTCTGGCAGGCACGTAGCCAGGTGTGTGTGTGTGTGTGTGTGTGGGGGGGGGGGGGGGGGAGGGCTCCCCCCCCCCCAAAAAAAAAAAAATCCTGGCTACGTACCTGCGGTCTGGCTACATAAAGAGCTCGTTCCGTTTTCTCCGCCTTTTGTGCCCTGGCTTTACACACCGGATAATGAAACATCCGCTGCACCGCTAACGATCCAACTAAGGTATGTCAGTTGTCATCATTACAAAATTAAGAAAATACAATATGTAGCCAAGCACGAGTGTTCTCCATCAAAATAAATTAACCGGCTGTCTTCTAACACAAAAGTTAGTATAGTCTGCCGCGAAGCCGACCTGCGAAAACTGCGTTTGGTCGTTCCGAGAACGTGGGTTCAATTTCGATCACTTCTAGAGAAGATACAACAAAAAAAAAAAAAAAAAGGGGGGGGGGGAAATCGAATCAAGCCAATTGACAGTTAATATGATCGGAAGCAATAATAATAAAAAAATGAACGAAATAAAATGTGGAGTTTTTCGATAAAGTGGGTTCAAAATATCGGCAAATCTAATTTTTGTCGATATTTCAGATTTTATATAAAATATTCCGTAAAAATAAAAACAACTAAACTCGTGCCCGTCGATAGCCCATGTATAGGACTACACCCGCATAGTATTTGGTAAACGACAAATATAATAACTCACGAGTTACGAGGCTCTGAATATGCCACCGGATTGTCAAAGAGACGATGTTTGGCATTTTTTACCTCAGTAAAAAAAAAGTACAAAAGTATTTTTCTTCGAACTAAAAAATAGTCGGCACGGTATACAAGCACGCAAAAAAAATTACCGTGAGTCTCGTATGCTTTCCGTATTCATACCAGTGTACAGAACTCGAGATTCACTATTGGCACACGCCTACTTGCAACTCATAATTAAAAAGCAAGATGGAAAATACAAAACTATCGCACCAGCGGTTTTTTTTGCGCAAATAATCACTATACGGCTCTTGGCCGAACCCAAAAATGCTGCGATCAAGTCATTTTCATTCGCGCTGTTTCCCGTATACAGTTCGCTCGCAGGTGGATGCAGGCTGGGAGAACGCATGGCGGCGACAAGCAAACGCATCCACACACACAAATGTATTTGACAGATCCTGACGTCCTCGCGGGAACCACCACACACCCGGATGCCGTTCATCTTGCGCACTCGAGCGCTATGGCGTTTCTTCTCCCTCCCCCGTTCGCACCTCTCGCGACGCCTTCCTCTCCCGGGAAAGGAAGGCGGTGCTCCTCGCGCGCTCCGCTGTCAAACAGACGGAGCAGCAGACGCCGATCGCGCGGTCCAAAAGTGCCCGCGCGTCCGCCGCAGCAATCCCCCCCCCCCCCCCCCCCCCCCAAAAAAAAAAAAAGAAACATTCTGTTAAAAAAAAAAAAAAGACAGGGCCGGGAAATTTCTCCGTAACCATAAATTCTCGCCTCGCCTTGACCCACATCCAAAGTTGGCACATATTCGGCCTCCTTCCCGAGGAAAAGAAACTCAAGATGGCCTCCCCCTCCCCCTCTTCCGCTCGGGTATATGAAGTATAACGCTCGTCGTCAACCTCGCCTGCACCCGCAGCCTAAATATTTACGACTCAAAGTTCTCTTCCGCACTCGATTTTTTTTTTTTTTTTTTCTTCTCCGCCGGCGCTACTGCCGTCATCGTATAGTCGCCGTGGAAACAGAACGTTTGGAGGATGAATGGATATGGATGGACATGCCACACGATTGTAACGCCGTCCCGAGGCCGGAGCGTAGCTCGCGCCATCTGTGCGGGCTGCTGTGTGCAGTCACTCGTCGCGGGAAAAAATCTGGCTACACGTTTACGAGCGGATATCAATCGGCTCGACACTTAATTCGGACAATCGAGCTTGAGTGCGACGACCGCGTTGTTACGACCTTCGTGACTGTACTGCGAAGATAGTTATGAAAACCGAGGTCCGCGCAACGTGTCGTGGTGGAACGTCCGGAATGTCACGCTGGCGCCATCTATGAGCTAGCCCCAGAACTGCACTTACTTAGAGTGAAGGTTTTTCAGTATTCGCGGGGTCAAATGTACGTATACTATGGACGAGAAATGGTCGTTTATATATAGGGTGACCAGACGTCCCGTCGTTTTGCCTCGAAACAAAGCCTCGTGGCCCGTTTTCGTGGGGAACGTGCAGTTGCGAAATCGGTTCTAAGCGAATGGAATAAAAAATGAAATACGTTCACCATTCACTGTCATGCCGAATTAGAGCGCAGCTCTTGAGGAGGAGGAGGGGAGGGTACGGACGGGAGGGTATGCCCCTCCTACTTCTCCTCCATGCCCTCCTCTCCCTTCGTCCTCCAATTCAGTTTCACCGGTAAATTTAGCGGGGAAAATGACGTCACATGACTCGGTGTCACGTCACCTACGAACAAATTCAGTTTCTCCGCTAGATTTAGCGGGAAAAATTGAGGTCACGTGACCTCAACACCAATTCGATTCCCCGCTAATCAGCGTTTTTGTATTTTCCCGCGAAGCCTAGTTTGCTGACAAGCCACTATATACCCGTTAATTTTGCGCTGCGGAGTCGTCTATATCGGCGAGTTTTAAAACAGCAGCCCCAAAAAGCTTCGCGTACGCAAAAGAAATATACTTGAGCATGCGCTAATAAGCCAGAACGCCGATTGAACTCGGTGCATATATATACGCGGTGGCGACGACGCTACTTCTTTGCAAAACTTTTGGGGATAGGCTATTCTAAAACTCCATATTTGCGGAGGAACACAGACCATTTCAAACCGAAACCACAGGATTAGAGAACGTGACGGAAGAGACTCCAGAAAGAAATTTTCAACGTATCTTCGATAACAAAAAAGAAAAAAAAAACGATTATGCTGTGTTATTATTCAAGACGTGCATTAGGACGCAGATGTATTCTGCGATCTGTTGACGTCATCGCGCCGCGCCTAAAAAAATAAAGGAGGGCGACGCTAAATAAATCCACTGGCAATGCGCGCGCAAAAACACGAAAAGCAAAGCAACAAAACTTTAAGTCACGGCGATTTTTTTTTTATCTAGGCTTTTGTAAGTTTTGTTTTTGTAACAAAACCTATGCCATGCATACATTCCTTCGCAGAGGTCCGCAGAGGCTATCATAGAGCGCTTTGACGGAGCTGCATGCTGCTGTCTACTCCACGAGACTTGACGCGTAACCTCCGGTATCCCCCTATCGAGCGTCCTTTTCTCCAAAACATCCCCGGTCCACCGGTTCCGTAAGGCTCGATTGACCGAGACGGAAAGTCGATATAGAGCACCGTTCGTGGACAAGAACGGAATCGACGCGTGTCGGCTGTACCCTCGAGACGTCGGGACCCGACATCGTCTTCATGTAAACACGATTTCTGAAGCTACGAAGTCATCCAGAGCGTTCGCCGCCGTTACGAAGGGGTCTGTTGGCGGCGAGATGTTTCGATGCCGCCCTCCGTCACCGTCAACACCGTCAAGAGGGAACTTCTTCAGTTCCTCTGTCCGCCGTCGATGAGAAATTCTTCGCTGACGCCAGGCACGTACCCAAAGAGGAGAGCATAGGGCCCGGCCTCCCTCCTCCCCCCCCCCCCCCCCCGAAAACTTCCATTTTGCTGAAGCCTCCTCTCCCCCTCCCCTTCATTCAGCATTATGTCATGGGCGGGCCTCCCCCGAATCAAAATCCTGGCTACGCGCCTTGCTGACATCATAGTCAGCATTCGACCTATCGGGCTAGGGCGACCACAGCGACGCTTTCGATCGCTCACGTCGCCAGTAGCACCTCACAGTTCGACGACGGAGCCATAGAGTGCCCGGTAGCAGATTTTGAGCGCGAAGATCTGGAAGCATGCAGAGAGCATCAAAGAGCCATTTCTCGGAAAATCTGGGCGTCGGCGCACAGCTGTTGCAGCAGCGAGGGCCCGAAACACACTTGTTCGTTCGGGAGAAGTGCGTTTCGGCGTCTCGCCACAGCGGGGCGCCAGTCACGTGCCTCTCCTCTCATCCGTTGTCTGCCACTCCACCTCTTCCATTTCGGCGGCCGCTTCTCGTGGCGACCTGCCAGGCCTTGTGAGTATACAGGAGGCTATGCGAGTAGCCACTGAAAGAATGAGAACGACAAGCGGATCCTTCGGTTGTCCCGCCTTCAGCGGCGTCTCGCGAGCCTCGAGCGTGCACGCCCAGTCCAAGCACAGCGGAAGGCAGCAAGCGCGTGCCGGGAATCTGAAAGAGACGCCCTGACGTTATCATCCTGTCAGTAACTACTAGCAGCGTTCTCACCCTGTTACCAGGGCGGTTTTTTTTTTCTTTTTTTTTTTTTTTTTTCAGACAGCCTCGGCGCTCTTCCGCGCCACGCGAAGACTGTCTTGCGCGCATGCGGTGACGGAGGTGGTCTTGCACAGGTGCGATGACGACCTGGACGCGGGCTGCAGGTTGGCCGCGTAACCAGCGCGCTGTTGCGCTGCTCCCGTGTCGGTCGGCGGCGGTGAGGGAGCGCCGAGGAGGAGGCCGGCCCCGTCTGCCCCGTCGGCCCCTGTCGGTCGGGAGGCGACCGGAGGCACGACGCGGAGGCAACCCGACGGCCTCGTGGGGGCCAGCGGGTCGGGCCGACCGGTGACCGCAGGACCGGAACACTCTCATCCGCCCCACCGAGATCCCCGTCGTCCAATCACGATAGCTTTTAGACGTATTTGTACGGTACACGTTGCTCTTTCTCAATCAATCAATTTGATTGAGTCACAGGTCTCACGTACCATATTTTCCGGAGTGTATATGAGTGGCGGTTTTTACCAAAATTTCCGTCGATGCGTCTTAGGCAACAGTGCGACTTCTTTGCGTTCTGTATCCCCGTAAGTATGAATGAATGCCCAGTAAGTACGAATGAAAGTATACACAATATTATGATTACGCGAATTCGCAGTGAAGGTAACATCTCTCCTTCGATTCATTGGGGAGATTGCGTAGATCGTTTTCGCCGTCCCGCAACGCTCTCCGCAACCCGCTACGATACCCGAAACTCTACAGCCAAGGCCATATGCGCGCAGGCGCAGTATACGGCTTCTTCGTTGCGGAGGACTTATAGCGGAGGGGGAAACGCGATCCACGAAAACTACCTATTGCGAGAATATTGAGAATTGATGCCGCCCGCACACATATCGCGATCACATAACACATACGCGGGCTTACCAATGCAACTTCGCCGTGCCAAACTTACAGTTATAAAAATGCAACTTATCCACCAACTTTTTTTTTTTTTAAGAACCAGTTACATGGAAAAGGGGGGAGGAGGGGGAGGGGGGGATGTTGCAACTTACAGACGGGAAAGTAAGGCACGCGCAAACATAAATGGAATGCGGCATGCATATTACAAATGTACAACCACCCACTGGAAGATGATGCGTTAGTATCGGAGAAATATTTACTTATTTATTTATTTAGAAAGTAGTAACCAGGAGTTACCAGTAACCGTAACACCCATTGTTTGGAATAAAAAGGATACTTTCTGGGCAGCAGACGACCACAGAGAAGAAGAGCAAGCTGAGAGCTCAGGATCATCACCATAACCTTCAGTTTGAAATGTCCTTTACCTCGGTGTAGATTAAATCGCTGTTTACATTCGTCCTAACAATATCGTCTTTTTTTTTCATTATAATTTTTACATTTCGCAGTTATATCCGTGTTAGTAATTTCTTTTTCCTAGAGCGAATCGCAAATACTAATTCGAGTAATTTCAAAATCGGTAATTCTGAAGTTACTAAAAAAGAAGTAAAAATGATACTGTTATATGGGAAACAAATGTTAATAAAACAATTTTCAGTAGTGGTAAAACAATTGTAGCTTACTTTTGGAACTAGAAGGCTTTCAATCGCGAGGAAACGAGAAGATGAAGAAACGATCATTTCTATATACAACATGAACTGAGTGATGTTACCATTGCAACGAGTAGTCGGCGTATGAAAACAATTTAAGCGGCGGATGAGCTCAATATCGCCCGCGATAATCCTCCTCCCCCTCAATGGAACGTCCTCACAGTCGGGTGGCGCCAACTCGGCAATGGGTCCCGATGCCGAGCGTCCTTCGAAGCGCTGATTGGACACGACGCCCAGCCGAGTGCTGACGCTGCACTCGTATCCAATCAGTGTCTTCGCTCGATCTCACTGTAGATGACGTCAAACTTCCGATGCACAGGCGTCGATAAACAGTGCCCACCTCGCCTGGATCCCGGGACCTCTTGCCTCCGTTAGGATTCTTTTCACTGATTTGTTACGCTGGCCCCCGAGAACTGGAGACGCGTAAAAAGTCGCGACTCACTTGAAATTTGAAAAACCCGCGTCGTTTCGTCTTGTCTGACGGTTAATTCTCGGGGGCGGGAGACAGGATGCCAGCTGCGGGGCACGAGACCGGGCAGCTGGGAGTCCTCGACGTTGCCCCGTTCCCGACTACGTGTGTGTGTGTGTGTGTGTGTGTGTGTGTGTGTGTGTGCGATTGGGGGGGGGGGGGGGTGATTCTGCTTCGTCAAGCGGTCACGCTCCGAGGGCCCCCGCCGTGGGCTCCGTGCAAGCATCCGCACCCGGGGGCCAATGAACGGACATACGCGAGGAACCCGAAATTGCTAAGGTGGCTTAGATGGATAAGCATTACGAACAATAAATAGCGCGAGGGACAGACAAAGACAAGAACACGTAAGGGAGTTTTAGAACAGGGGGCGTTGACACGCTGGCTCCCTAAAGCAGAGCTTGGGGTGTCGCAAAGAACTTCTGCGCTTACGCAGTGTGACGGCCCCAGCTGCTCCGAGGACCTAAACGTAGAAATTTAACCCACAGCGCAGTTTACGCCTCAACAACGCTTTTCATCGATTCTTTTGAAATCTTAAACAAATGTAACCTTCCTAAAACCTAAAAAAAAAGATTGCATACAACAATTGTGATTAATGACGCGCGCAATTTGTCAGGACGTTACGGTCTTTCATAAAGACTAGCCGTAGTTTTATTTTGCAATTGTACAGCAAGGAGAAATGCTGTCACGTCAGCGTTCACCAAATTCAGTTTTACCTGGACGCGCCGATCGTGCGCCATTTAACCCTGGAGAAATGTTTTCCTCTTAGCACGAGGCTGCGCTGCGGCGAAGCGACATACGCAAGACCTCGATGTCTCCTCCGCGGGGGTAGCTTCTCTGCAGTAAACCAGGGCGCAACGAGAAGCGCACTCAACGGGGCTGATTCAACCGCGCGGAGAGAGAACGGACCACGTAATCTGTTACAAGGAACTACCTTACTTGTAATCCCTTACATTTATTAGTAATTGTGTAAAGGAATAATTACATATTTCAGAAAGTAATTGTAAAGTAGTTTCCTTCCTTTTTTTTACGTAAGGGAATGATTGGAATCCGTTACATTTTTGTTCTCATTCGCTGAGCGAAAATGTGGGAACTTTGAATATTGACAAAAAAAAAATCTTAAGAAATATATATATACAATTTTTTTTTCGGTAAGCGCAAGCTCTGCCGGATATCACACTTTCACCTGCATATACAAAACGCAAGGCCTGTCATTCTTTAGATGCTCAATGCCTTTCTTCATTCACGTCACCTAACCCCTCAACACAATTTTTTTTTTTTTATTTCTGGTGTTTGGTTGTTTGCAAATCGTAACTCGTCCACTTGCTCGCGCACAACGAAGTGGGAAGCACACTGATACAAAGAAGTAGACTCTCCGTGCATACAATATTAGGCAAACTCCCGAGTTCAAAGTGTTTCCCTCAATAAAAAAAAAAAAAAATGCAAAAAAAAAATTAATGTGTACGCGAGCTGGTGTAGCGGATCTGTGGGCGTCTTTTCTTTCTGTCTCTTCACTCTTTCTTTGCTTCCTTCTGGCCGAGAGAGAGAGAGAGAGAGAGAGAGAGAAAATATGACTTGTTTGTATCAACTTCAGGGACCAAAATTATCTACACTGGGGAGAAAAGCGAAGTTTGGTGGAGCCCAAGTTAGGGCACAGCGCCTCAATGGGCCAACAGGATCTAGCTGACGTTTTGGGTGTGGAGCCGGTAGGGGAGGCCTTGCTAACGCGTTGTTTCGTAGCCAGTCAGTCGCGCGTCCAGGTGGCAGCACCTCTGTGGAAAAAGGTGGACTGAAAAGGTGTTTAGTGCGGCGGACGACCTCTTCGCATAGAAACGAGGCAAGATGTCTGATGAGACTTTTTGAGAGCCAGATGTTGCTCAAGGTCAGAAAAGTGCGAGTTGCGGCAACAATAAACGCTTCCATAACACTTGCCTTTTGTTTCTCACCCTAAGACACTAAGGTTGAAAGTTACACCACGAAAGTAACGGATTACTTCTTGAAGTAACGGTCACTTATTTTTATAAAAGTGTAATTGTCACTGTAATTAGTTACATTTAGCCACGGGTAATTGATATGTAATTCCTTACTTTTTTTTAGTAACGTGTACAAGCCTGCCATGGACAATGAGGAAGAAATATCACGAAACTTCCAAGTACCGACTCATAGATAGAAAATAGAATCAAATCACACGTTATTCTAAGCCATACCTGAAAGTCTCGAAAATTCGGGCAAGCTTGTCCCGGTTGTCCAACAATAAGCGCCCCCCCCCCTCCTCTCCCCCTCCCCCCGCCCCCCCCCAAAAAAAAAAAGAAAAGAAAAGAAAACGCATTGCGTGATTTACTTTTGTGCAGAAATTCAGGATCGCAAGTCGTTCACTGCATTCTCGTCATGTTCCCTGCATTCTCGTCATGACGTGAGAAAGGAATCGTATAAAAAGAACGCAAAAACGTCATTACCCTTTTGAGAACCAAAATCTCTCTCTCTCTTTACCCCTTCTCCATCTGAACCGCTTTGTTAAATCGCAATAAACATAACGGCTCGGTGCTTGACAGAGCCGCTGCCGCCCCTCCCCCTCCCTCCCTCCTTTTCAGCGGTGCAGCGCAACAACGTAACGACGATGACTAATAGCGAGTTCGTTTCACACGCACTGGCACCGTTCGAGTTCTCTCCCAGAATGCATCGCACTCGCAGAGTGTTGCACGGAGAACTGGACTCAAACGAACTCGCCAAATGCACCGAGCGCAGAAGAATGATGCTGTCCGCCATCTATGTTGTAGAAGAGGTACCGACCTCAAACCGAAACTAGCACCTTTCTGTTCGGAGTGATGGGTGGGAATGCTAGAGTGCAGTCGTTACCAACTACAAACAAAATCTACAAACGGTGGTTGCTGCGACCTGTAGTTTATAGTTCCGATGACTTCCAGCAACTCGGCTGTCGTAGAGATAGTTACAGACGGCGTAAATCTCCGCAACCCGCTGTCTACAAGCCAGCTGGTTGCGATCTTTCAATTCTTATAACCGTTTACACTGAAGAAAACTGATGATGCTGCCCGAGCAGAAGCTTGATCCGTTTGAGCTTGGTAGTATGCGTGAACCACTGCAAGGGTACGGCTTAAAACTAGTCTGTTGGAATATCCAGCAAAACTTTCCGTGGGACTTTCGATTTAGATCGCGTCGAGAACGAGAGCTTTCTCGAACAAAATACGACGGGGCGAGTTAGCTGACGTAGGTAGATGTTAAACATGATGATGTTGCCCAAGCCTCGGGTGAAGTCACTATGCTAAGCTTTCTGTGATGCTTATTGGGCAGTCAGAGGTTTTTGCTGGGAGAGTTTTGTCGACAAATGTTCCAATTTTTCACCCGCACACGAATGGTGATAAACATCTCGGGGGCCGCTGATGCGTTTGTTCTGAGCATTTCTTTACACACTGGTATATTTCAGCGTTTGTACGGCAACAGAGCGACTTAAAACCTTCAAATAAAGCACGGTTTGTCAATTGTTTCCTTCATGAAATAGCAGACGCTCACAATTCAAGCTCGCGTTTGATTCCGTTGCCCGCGGGACGCGATATCTATCAGAAAATATATTTTTTTCCTTTCGGTTCCGCGACACATCGTAGCAGACGAACTTTCGTCGTCTGCTCGCGCTCCTTTCCAGCCTCGCCGGAGCTAGGCATGACGGGATTGCATTTTGGCGCACTCTCGATTTTCTCGGTGCAGCGAGTGCATGCACGCGCGGGGGTGTCAGCGATGAAACGAACTCGGGGAGTGCAACCACTCGTGGAGTGCCGGCCGAAACGAACCCGCTCCACGTACGCTGCGAGTGGGCACGCGTGGGCACGAGTGCCGTGAAACGAACTCGCTATAATACAATATAAATAAATGTAGCGATCCATCCACCGAAGTGATTCAAAACAAGCCAAAGGGGTGTTCGAATACCTACGCGAGCTGAATAGAGAAGTGTCATCATGCGCCGAGAAACTGAGAGAGAGGAGGAGAAGAGAGGGACGCCTAGCTCTGGTTGGAAGGATTAGAGGGTCGACACAAAGCTAGCGGCCTTTGTCTCGACTGCACTCGTCGAACGCGTTAGAACGCGGGACGCCGGCGTCTGGCTCTCGCATTCGAACGCCTTCGACGAGTGCAGTGGAGACAAGGACAGCTGGCTTGAGGTCTACCCACTAATCCTTCCAACCAGAGCGCGGCGTTCTGACGTCCCCACACGCTCTCGTCGCATTAGCTTCCACACTGTAAGGAGAGACGGTGGTGTCTTTCCCCTCCACCGCGAAAACTACGAATGACGCGGCGGTGTTCGAAACTACTATTCGCACATCCTTACAATTTCGGCCTTGCCCCGTATCCTCCGAGGTTTCTTGAGCGTTCATCCGGGCTTCCTTTACCCAAATCCCAACCCCGCCAAAGCAATGCGACAACGTCTGTCCCACACCGTCGCGTCGCCCGATTACCGACCCGGCAGTTCCATGAGTACTCACTCGGAGTCACCCCTCCCGAAAATAGACACACGACACGCGCTCCCCGCGCCGCTGCCGCCATCTAAGGTACAAGCTGGCAATTAATCGAGCGTCCTCCTCTCGAGCCCTCGAGGCTCAGCCTCGAGGGCTCGAGGCCACACCCACCGTCCCACCCACGCGGGTGACGCCGACGAAGCAGCGTCGCACTGCACGCCAGCGGCCCTGCCGCGGCGTAGCTCAACGCAGTAGCGCGGTCGACAGGAGAGGGGGGGGGGCTCTTTGGCGAATAGCCGCTTCTTTCTCCCCCCCCGCGAGAGGGAAGCTCACCTTGGACGCTTCAGCAGCCTTGATCTCCAGCGCAAGGTCGCCCTTCTTCCAACCACGTCACGCGGCAGCACAGCCGGAAGGCAGGCAAGGTCCCGTCTCCCCTCCCTCCCTCCCCCCCCCCCTCCTCCTTCCCCCTCGCTCCCGTGCACATCGGCGACCAGCGCAGCAGCGCACTTGATTCCCCAAAGGATGGACGCGCGTGGGACGCATCTCGGACTTTCTCCAATTCAAAGTACCCATTGCAAATGTCAAGGACTCGCTTTTCTTTTCGAGTCTCAAGAGCACTAGCGTCGAGTCTCGAAGCAAGAGAGTTCTTAACTTCCAAATAAAACTGAAGAACGGCGGACGAAATGCGTGACGGCAGACACTCGCGACTCGCCTCGACTCTGGGCTACGTTCAGCCAACGGAAGGAGGATAAATAAAAGACACGGAAAGCGAAAAAAATGCCGCAACAGCCCTTGCTGGCCGAGGCTGGAGCAGGTTGTCAATAGACACACACGTTGAGAATGCGACAGAGTTCGCACGAACGCGCAAACACGTTTTTTTTCATCTTGGTTTTAAAAGCGCACAAAAAGACGAGGACACTGTCTCTTTTTTTGTGTATATATTTATATATATAAGGCGCACCAACATGGGCGCTAGAATTTGTTGTACGGCTGAAGCGGAAAAAAATAAGCAAATGTTGCGTAGGTAGCGCCTCGTAGCGCAGTGCGCGCCGGTTGCCACCCGACACTAGCCTTTCGGAAGCTCATTTCTTCGCAAGGCAGAGAAGACAAGTCAGGCTGCTTGCTAGTAGGGTGCAAAACATGCACCATTCATAATTCATCGGAGCACACACATACGCACGTTTGATTTTCTTCCGCGAAATGCCGATTTTAGAAACAACCTATGTTAGTTCTGTCTGCATAGAGCGACATCATTTTGGCCAACAACAAATAAAAAGTTTTAAATATTGATTCGTCCAATAAATATGCCAATGATAATAATAATAAGAAAAGCTTGATCATGCTGACAAAGACCGGCGAGCAAAGAATGTGTTGAGCGCTAATTACCATCTCGCAGAAATTTGACGTCACGCGACATCAATTTCACCCCCTAATATAGCGGGAAAATTTACGTCCCGTGACTCGAGCCTCACATGACGAAATGACGTCACGCCATTTTCCTCGCTAGATTTAGCGAGGAAATTGATGTGACGCTCCTTCGTGACGGTTTTCAGGTGGAATTCAGATGCTACGTTAAAAGGAGAAACAATCGAACAAACGAGTAGCGATCACGGTGGGGAGCCGCAGACACGGCTTGAACTCGCCGACGACTCGAATCCTCCAATCAGATCCCCCGAGTGGCCGAACAATGCAGCCGAGAACAAAGCAAGGCGGGAAGACAGACAGATCGCCGGGGAGGGTGCCGAACGGGAACGACGTCCCTTTCTCTGCTCCTTCGTCGTCGCACGTCAAGCAACGAGTCAAAGCCGCCTTGCCGTCTCTTTACGGGACAGCTGGACAACCCCGGCTCCTTCCACCAACCTCACTCTCTCACGTCTAGACGTTTACCAGCCACCTTTGATTCTCTCCTTTCGCCATTCTACACGGTGTGGGCGGCAGCGCTTTCATCAGCTCGTTTCACATTACAAGGTATACACATCGTTTCACAAACCGGCTGCCATTCCTGAACATCGCGTGTTTCTCAACGAGACGACAAAGCTACTGAAACTGTCGATGATGAGTCCCTTCGTGCAAGACGCGCGTTGCTCATCGAGACATCGTGGCGTTGCGTATGAAAAAAGCGAAAGCGATCCCCTCTAGCGTGAAATGAAGCGAAGAGGAGGATAACAAGAAACGAAAAGTGCCCTGAACGACTCCGGAAGAGCGGCAAAGCGCAGGATCACGATGACTACTCCGCGGCTGTCGCTTCTCCGCAATGCACCCGTGCCCGGTAAGAAGCGCCCTCGACGGAGCCGACTACAGGCCCGTTCACACTCTTGCAACCGAGTACGACCGAGAGAGACGAGATCTGTTAAAACTTCTTAAAAATTTTTAGGACGAGGCGCCATCTATGCGGTGACCCTGGAACTGCGTTTCACAAGAGCGAAGGTTTTGCGGGATTTCCGAGGTCAAATGTGCGTAATACCTATAAGAAAGACTCGTTTATAACATTGACAAAAGTTTTTTCGAGAAAAGAGAGAAAGGATAATGCGCGAGAGAAATAGAAAACATGCCGGACAGTCAAGTTTACACTTTTACCCAATAGATGACGCCAGTGTGTCCTCTTGTTGTAAGAGATATTAAGAGGTTCTAAGGCACCTGATTTTAAGAGGTCGCAAGAGTGTGAACGGGCCTTTACCCACCCAAAACAGACTACAAATAAAAACACACTCACACACACATATATATATCTATACTGCGGAAATTCCGATATTGTTAATGATCGATATAAATAACAGTTCGAACAACAAGAGTGAGTTGGGCTACACACTAAAAAAGAAAAAGGGGTGTTAGCCCTTACACCCCTTGTCACATATACGATACCCCACAAACTTCAATTGCACGTACGGCGCACTGACCTTGAACCGACGCTACCAATTTTTACGAGGGGTTTGATAACCGAGTTGCGCAACTTACTAAAATAGCTAAAGTAAGTGTGACTGACTACAGTAATCGGGGTTTTCTTGGCCCTACTGCAAAACCTCAGTGTTTGTTTTCTGTAGTATTTGATACATATACTTTAGCTGTTTAATATGTTACATCGCACCGTATTCAAGCTCTTGCAAAAGTTGGGGCCTTCAGGTCGACGTTAGTGCGCTGTACGTTAAACTGAAATTTTGGGGTGTTGTATACGTGACAAAAAGGGGTGTAAAAACTACACTTTTTTGTTTAGAGTGTAGTTGGTTCCTTATGTACTAAAAGCGTCAGAAAACAGGGACAGAGAAAGGATTGACGCCCTGTTTTGTCGTCAATTCTTACTCTGTCCCGGTTTTCGGAGCTTTGAACACCCCAGTCGAAAAGAACAGTCCGTTATTCGAAGAAATAGTAAAAAATCGTCGTGGTACGCAGTTCAACATCACTGATCACGAGGTACCGCGCACTCCATAACACATATCGACAGGTTGAGGGTTCAGCTCCCAACTGGAATATTTGCTTTCCACGAGCTCATCTAGTCGTTGTTCACTCGATTCGTTCATCTGCAAATTAAAACTTCGCGCACTCAAAAAAAAAAAGAAAAAAAGAAGATGAATATTACATTCTTTAAAAACGAGACAAAGGAACTCCAAACACATTCCCTTTTTAAAAATAAAAAAATACCGCAAAAAAAAAAAGAGAAAAAAGAGAGTAACACTTGTGATACAAGGTGCTCGCACAGCTGCGGCGTTTTTCACAGCGAGAAGCGACGAGAAATGATGGATTTGGAAAGCCCCACGTGCTTTTCACGTGCACATGTATTCACCTTCTTTCGCAAACTGGAGCGCAATCTACACGCAGCACAATCTAATATAGTACCTATGTATATGAAGGCCCGACTCAGGCCGAAATGTCGACCAATATGAGATAAAACTCCACTAAAACCTTCGAAGTACGTTTACTACCTTATTTACGAGGGGCGTTCATAAAGTTCGTATTATCGGCACAAAGTATTGAAAAAAATGGAACAAAACAGGCATCAACATGAGCGCGCGTCCCTCTAGTTTCCGCACAGTATAAACATCGCATGCCATAGTAGCTCAGAACGCCGCTAGGGAGTCGAAACAAAAATGGCACCGCGCATCGGTACCAAGCACATGCAGTGATCCGTTTTCTCCATTTGAAGGGAAGCAATGCCAAGGATATTCATTCCAATCTGGGAGCGTTGTTCGGGGACAACGCCCCAGCTTATGACACTTTGGTGAAATGGCGGAGACGCTTCCAGAGTGGCCAAATAAGAGGAAAGCATTTCAAGGACGGCGACAAAGTGGTTGCTGAAGTGGAGCGATTTCTGAACCCTCAAAACGAGGAGTTCTATAACAATGGCCTCCGGCATGCGGTGCATCTCTAGAAAAAGTGGGCAACTTTTGGTAGCGAATATGTAGAGAACGTCTCAACTCCTACTCGAGTTTGATTGCTGAATCTCTATTCCTTCGTGACAATAATACGAACTTTATGAACGCCCCTCGTATACTATAAGCAGAGTTTTCTAAGCAGTTCAATATATTTTACTTCCACGCGTTGGCAAGTGCAAGCCACCTCTGAGGCCCCCAATATGTCGGCCACCCAGATGTCGAAATCCCGGCTCAATTGTTTCGCGGCAGCCGAAGGCAGCTCCGAAATCGAGAAAGCGTCGCCGTCCGGGTCGGGGTCGAACCCGTGACCTTGAAGCGAGGCGCCCGAGGCCCGCCGCTGCGATCGATTGACCGTGGCCCAAGCCATCCCCCGAGGCCGCCTCGAGGACTCTCCCGCATTTCCCCGGACTGAAAAGGATGGTTCCACACATTTGCTTTGGAGTGCGGTCCAGTGCGCTTTGCCAAGTGTCTCAAACGTGGCTCAGGCCTGTGGGGCCCTGGACTAGGGGACCCAACCACGAGGCTCAATGACGCACACCCCATCTAAATAAAGTTTGTCTAACCAACCTGCAAACCTTCCAACTTCGGGCAAAGTTGAAGCAAACTTGGCTTACGGACAGTATATGGCCCGTCCTCTACTCACGAGTTTTGAAGTTTGGGAAACAAATAATTTATGAAGTAGTTTATTTTATATTTATAGACTGATCTTACACAGTATACAAGTAAAGACGATTGAGGCTTTAGTTAGTTTATTAACGTGAAACTATATATATATATATATATACTTAACACTGCACCATTTCCTTCACCAGGTAGCGTCAGCTCGTTTAAAAAGTTTCGCGCATGCGCACAGAAGTGGAAGTTGAGTAGAACTTCTGTCAACCTTGGCGTTAGAAGTTGGAAAAAGCCGAACCTGACCCAACTCGAGCCTCGGCAGGTTCGCCGCATTCCTAGTTGTAACCGCCAACGACGAAAGAACGATGGATGGATGCGTGGTTATGGTTGAACCCTTTTAATCGGGCGGCGGCTTGCGCCACATATAGTCCAAGCTTCTAAATACAACAATGAACTAATCTCCGATTCAATTCTCATCTAATGGAGAAGGGCAAATAATTTCCTATCGCCGCTAAGCACAAGCATTCGTCATTCTCCACAACCGAAGGTTACGATCCGCGCGACGGTTCTCCACAATCCGGTGCGCGCATTTTTCGCCCTCTACGAACTGAAAGGAAAATCATAACGCTTTAATCTTACCGCGACTTTTGCCACCAGTCCTATAACCGGTGTTTTGTAATCTCCGCTTTCCCAGCGTCTAATTTACCGTCGCTGCCTTTAAAGCCCGCGACGGCTGTGGTATCACCTTGAGCAACTGCAGAGCGAAGCCCTTTACAGTCAAGTACAAAGTGTTCAGCCGTCTCCCTTTCCTCCCATGCTCCACACGGCGTATGTACCGATATTTCTGTTTGGTACACACTGGTACACTGGCGCCATCTATCAGGCAACCCTGGAACTACAAAACTTAAGGTTTTGCAGTATCTGCAAGATCAAATCTGCGCAATATCTAGAACGAAGGATCGCTTTGAGGTCCGAGGACACCTCAGCACTTTTTATGAGCTGAGAATGCGAAAGCATGCTGCCTGCGACGTATTGCTTCCGCCTCGCTTTGTCAAAGGGCCTCGTCTTCTTGCCGCCTCAGACGCATTGAATCGCGATCCGATTGCGCCTCCCGACGGCCGAGCGCGCGCTCTCGTGAATGGCCGCGCTGTGCTCGGCCGTGCTGCGTCTCCGGAGTCTGCCCGCACAAGCTCTGCAGGCTCTGCGGCCAGCCGCCTTCTCTTACCGGAGGCCGGCCGTAGCGCCGCCATGGAGAAGGCTTCTCTGGTGGCGTTCCTTAAAAATACGCCGCGCGAGAGCCAATGGGAGCCTCGTTCCTTGAAACTATAAAGCACGCCATCCAATGGGAGCCTATCCATCCGATTTCTGCTAAAGACGACAGGCTTCGCTCCATCGGGACTGGGGAAGGTGCCGTTTGGCGCCGATTCAAAAGCTGATGACGTCGGTTCGCTCCATAAAACAATTATTGCTTTCGCATTACAAAAAAAAAAAAAAAAAAAAAAATGATGCGTATTTTTTTTATTTTTAAAAAGTACCCAAATCGGAGGTGCTTCACCAGGGGTACCTGATAGACGGTAGCCCTGGAAGAGCACATTACCAAGGAGAGAAGAGCGCATGCACAGTGTTAATAAGCGCTGCAAATGGGAGGGGGCGCGTGTGCCCGTACCTTTTGACTTGCCCCTGCTCCCAAGCGCACTAACTTTAGAACTACACCAATGGGCGCAACAACAATGACGCAAGGGCTCGGCTGCCGTAGCCGAACAATGCGTCAGCATTTGGCTGGGGCTCGAGTTCTCCCGTCGCCCGGGGAGGGGATCTTTTGTAGCCAATCCGGCCTGCGGGAACAATGCAGCATGTACCGCGCATGTGACCAGCACCTGCCCAGCACAAAGGCCCAAGTGGGTCAAGCTCGTATCCCCTGACGACTGCTTTCGGGAGAAATCCGGCGTGTGGCGTCCCGCCGACGTCACTCCGTTTATTGTTAGCACTTTTTTACATCTTGTTACGCGATTAGTGGCTCGAATCTGCCCACGTCATTCGTAAGGGATAGACACGACATACCGGCCCTCTTTAAAGGGTTCAAGATAGAAATGACCGTGTGCTATTCGATTTCAAGCGGTATCCGCGCAGCCAACTTTACAGCGCTATAACTTATAAGTACTCACCCAGGCGAAACATGTCGAGTCCTGGGCTGCGGACGCTTGCGCGGCGTCTGATATGCCGCGGAAGAGAGCAGCTACGCATGCTCAAAACGCCTTTCACAGCCAAGTAGACAAAGATGGCAGCGTGCAGAAGATGATAATAGGAAATATTACTATGTTCTCTTTTTTTATTCACGCTACGGGACGTCCTCCATTTCCCAACACACACTCACACCTATTAAAGCGGTACCTTTATAGGGCCAACCAACCTCAGGAGCCGCGTGTAAGTTCAAAATGTGAAGGTCGGTCAGTCCGTAACCGCCAAAACAATATATTTTTTTTAATAAGTCATTTGGTGAAAGGGATTGAACTGCGGTCCCCGGTGTGGAAGCCGAATGCGCTGCTGACTGAGCTACGGAACCAGTACGCAGGAACGGGAGGAGCAGAACCAGGTGGCGTAGAAAGAGCGCGTGAAACGAGGAGTGAAAATGGCAGAAAAGCGTGCTTCCCTTCTCTCGGTGATCCAGAAAATTCAGCGCAAAGGCTTTGTATCCGGGTGGTGCTGAATGCAAGCGCACGCAGTGTCACGAAGAGACAATGGTTTGACGTAATCTGTTCCTATACAAAACCTTGCTCTAGGCACCACCTGAACTAAGAGCACCACCCACCCCAGGCACTGAAAGACTAAGGTCATCCTGCCCTAGGCGCCACCCGAACTAACAGCACCACCCACTCTGTAAAGCAACGCGTTTGTCCAGCCAATTTTTGCAAATATTAATATATCTCGTGCGAACCGTCATTTCGGGGTAAAAATAGCGGCTCGGTGAGATGGCGACTGGTTGGATTGGTTTTCTTGGATTTACTTTTTCCCTCAATACGATCCCCGCGTCCATTTTCTTCACTCTGGTAATGCCAGATCCACATGGTGCGATTTTGCTTGCAATTTCACAACTTCGACGTCGGGCACTGCAGCCTCCATCGTGCTTTTTTTGCCACATGAGTGACGTCGCAACGGTGAAATCGTGAGTAAAATTCCTATATGCGAATCGGGCATTACCAGGGAATTGCGAGCCGCACCGAACCTGCTAAGAGTCGCGTGCGACTTGCGACCCGCAGTATAACCACCCCTACAGAGCCACGCCTTCGTGCCAGCACCTCTGAAGGCCCGTTCACACTTTTGCGACCTCTTAAACCTGGGTTCCTTAAAACTTCTTAAACCAGAGGACACACTGGCGCCATCTATTGGGTAGCAGTGTAAACTCGGCGGTCCGGCATATTTTTTTATTTCTCTCGCGCATTATCCTGTTCACACTCTTGCGACCGAGTACGACTGAGAGAGACGAGATCTCTTAAAACTTCACTGGCATTGTGGCGCCATCTATGCGGTGACCCTGGAACTGCATTTCACAAGAGCGAAGGTTTTGCGGGATTTCCGAGGTCAAATGTGCCTAATACCCATAGAAAGGCTCGTTTATAACATTGACAAAAGTTTCTCGAGCCAAGAAAGAAAGGATAATGCGCGAGAGAAATAAAAAAATATGACGGTGTTGTGTATACGCTAAATAAGCATGTGTACGCTGCATGCACTTCCGCAGGCGGACATCAGCCAGGATGCCACGTTCACAAGAATACCGCAACAACTACCGCCAGTGGCTCTAAAAAAAAAAAAAAAAAAAAAAACACGTGACGCCGTTTGCAGTTATGTGACCGAAGCAGTGTTGGGTAAAGTACATCTAAAATGTACTTCAAGTAAAGTACAAAGTAAATGAGACGTGATGTACTTCAAGTAAAGTAGTAAGTACACTGGGTGCAATGTACTTGAAGTACTATAAATACAATGTACTTCCAAACCAAAGTAAAGTACAAGTATTTTAATACAATGATGCCCTTTCATTCCCCTATACAGTGATTTGTTAACTGGTACGCATTGCCCAGGGATAATCAGGGGTGCAGTCCTATATATATATTTGCAAAAAAAGCGGCGAATATTTGATAAAGTCAAGTGGCCACAGAGTAGTTATTCTCAGGAAAAGAGCCAAATCCAGCTTCTGAATTTGGCGCCGCTTGCACCGGTTTGTTGCACCCAAGGGGGTTAAATGGTGATACAAGGAGACGCCAGGCTCTTTAAATCGACCGGAAAATTCGGTTTCTTAACCTATCGCGCTACGACTTTGTGCAGCGTTGCCCACAGATGGTGCATTTTTTTTTGTAAAATTTGCAAAGAGCGAACTTACTTGAGGAAAAAGTAAAGAAAGAAAAAGGCTTAGCTCCTATGGAAACGCAGCGACGCCACCGGTCTTCAAAGAACACGACGCCGTTTCGCACGGGAGACAAGAGATGGCACAACGAACGCCGCCAGCAAACGAGCATACGGCGCCGAGAGCCGGCGTCTTTTCTTTAGCAGACGATCTTTTCGACTCAAAAGCGGCGCGCGTTCCGCAGGGGGCGACAGTCGCAGAAACAAAAACAACAACTGATGTGAAAAAAGCTAGCGCCGCTTTTGATTCGAAAAGATTGTCTGCTAAAGAAAAGACGCCGGCTCTCGGCGTCGTATGCTCGTTCGTTGGCGGCAGTTGGCGTCGTGACCGCTTGCGCCATCTCTTGTCTACCGTGCGAACTTGGCGCCGTGTTGTTTGCAGACCGGTGGCGTCGCTGCGTTTCCATAGGAGCTAAGCCTTTTTCTTTCTTTACCTTTTCCTCAGGTAAGTTCGCTCTTTGCAAATTTTACAAAAAAAAAAAAAGAAAAAATGCACCATCTGTGGGCAACGCTGCACGAAGTCGTAGCGCGATAGGTTAAGAAACCGAATTTTCCGGTCGATTTAAAGAGCATGGCGTTTCCTTGTATCACTCGTTAGGAGAGCGCATGACGTCAGCCCCGTAGCTTCCGCAAGCAATTCTTTCATAGAGGAGTGTCCTCTATTTAATGAAAAAAACAGTGAGTGTGCAAGCGAGCTGGTGACAATTAATCATAATATGACACTTGAGATTGGGGTGCGAAAAAATTAAGGAACTCTCAAGTCGAAGGAAAAGAAAAAAGAGAATGTCTCAAAACAATGTGACATTCTCTGTCGTCTTTTTCTTTGACTAGAAAGCTTAATTTTTCCGCACCCCAGTCTCAGGTGCTTCATTATAATTAATTTTGCTCTCCTAATATTTTTAACCTACTCGCTTGCGCTGACCGACCGAGAAGTAGCGAGAGTTCATAAAGCTACGGGGAAGCCGCCCCCAGAACAAACGGAGTAATGCGTCGTCTGCTCACGTTTGTGGCAAGACTGGAATATCCCTCCCAGTATTTCTTTGGAGTTGACAAAGCATCATTTCGTGATACAAATTTAACAATACCAAATTTGGGGAATGTACTTTGAAGTCGGGAATTGTACTTTCCTCGAAAAGTACCAGAAAAAAATACTTTAAGTAAAGTACAAGTACATACTCACTGAATGTACTTCAAGTAAAGTACAAGTTTCCTAAACCTACTTGAAGTAGTACTTTAAGTACAATGTGCTTAAAGTACTTCCCAACACTGGACCGAAGGAAGAGCACAAAGCCGGAAACGGAAGGGTCATTGTGACGAACCCTGGAGAGCCGGCCAGTCCCGGGGCCGCCCCAAGGCGAACCGGAGATTACTGGCGTCGTCTCGCACACGCCCCGCGGACCCCCGACAACGACATCTCCCGGTACGGCCCATTACACGAGTTCACGAGCGCCTCATTAGAGAAACATGGCCGCGGAGGACAGCGGTGGGAGGACGCGCGACGGGTGCCAAGGTGCTGTGCGCCGAATCGGGGATTCGGACCCGGGTGCTCGCGAACGAATGTGCGCACGCTCGCAGCGATACACAAACGTGAAGGTGTGCCACTCTAACTGGGAAAACCAGGGGAGCCACAGCTAAACACATCGTAAGGTTGCGTAGGATCGAACGCGAGAAAGAAAAAAAAGCACCGAAATGATACCAAATGGAATCGTATGCCCTGCACATACAAAGCAAATGGTCATGCCTAATATCGGGCCCCATGTGAGAGTTCTGCTTTTAGTAGAGTTTTAGTATAGATCGTTCCGGTAGGAACACCAGATACTCCGTTGACGTCTTTCCGCACGCAAGTTCGTAATATTATTAGTAAGTGCCACTATACGAGGTGTGATCAAAAAGTTCCGAGACTGATTTTGTAGCGTAAAAAGGAGGGCAGCACAGTAGTGGTGCGTGCGGAGCAGCCGAAAGCAGGGACTTTCCCGCGCGTCATTATGCCCAAGGGCGTCGCTCTGTGAACATTTGGAACTGCGCCGCACGAGATTGTTTGAGCATATGCACGAACGAAATGGCGATCTCTCCATATATATCTGCAAACAAAAGCGACAGCGAACATCAATTTTTGCGTCCAGCTCGGCACATCTAAAACACAGACATCTGAAATTATGTAGAAGGCCTATGTAAAAAAGCAGTGAGGTGTGCGAGGTGTTTTGAGTGGCACTCGCGCCTAAAGAATGGCAGAACGTCACTGAAGTCCAGGAGAGGTCGGATGAGGTCACCGTACCGCTCTTCGTCTTCCAGAGATGTTCTGCACTTCCTGAAGCGCGAGTGCCACTCAAAACACTTCGCAAAATTCACTGCTGTTTGACACAAGCTTGCTGAATCGTTTCAAAGGTCTCTGTTTTACATTTGCTTAGTTTAACGCAGAATTGGTGTTCGCTCTCGTTCTGGTTTGCAGTCTATGTTGAAATCGCCACTGTGCCCGTGCACGTGGTCATAAAAACTTGCGTAGCGCAGCTTGTTCACCGAGCGACGGAGGACTGCCGCGCGCACATCACTGTGCTGCCCTCTCCTTTTACGCTACAAAGTCAGTCCCGGACCTTTTTGATCACACCTTGTAAATCACGAGAAAGACAAATAAAACCAAAGCGATAAACTTTTTTTTTTTTTTTTTGCTTTGAAGGCGGCTTCTTCCGAACAGACTCAAAGGCGGTACACCTCATTTCGTTCAAATACCCGTACAAAACGACGGGAGTACCAACCGCCTATTCTATCACTAATACGGTGTCTTTCGCTTAGTTACTTTGATAACTTTTATTTGTGTAGCTAGTTTCCCAAGTACGCCATCTGTTCGTCCGAGGTCTCGGTGTACCTGTACGCGCGCCAAGTCAGCGACAAAGGCCACCAGGTCGCTCCTCTCCACGCAGTGAGCTCTCCCATAGGCGGAACGAGTATCGGCCATGAAATCAAGCCGCTTCTGCCCCTCACCGCGGCGTTACCCATTACCGAATCAGCGATGGCGTAAGAGCGACCATGAATCCCACAAGGCTGTCCCCTCCTCCCCCCTTCGGTCCGAGGTCAGGCTTTCTCCCCGCTTGAGGAAATGACATCCACCGCCAAGGAGGAAGGGCCTCTTTGCTGCACAGACACCCAGGCGGCGCTCCCGATGCCAACTCTGCTTCCAGGGTTATCACCGCGCGCAAAACCTCCCCAAAGTGTGCCTCTCACGCACCGCCCTCTCTCTCCCCCTCTCCCAGACCCGCGAGCCCCCTCCCTGAACCTCCTTCGCGATCGAGCACGGCATACGAAGAGAGCAGCCGAGCGACGATGTCCTCGACCTTGACAAGATTAAACATCCTGCTCTGGGCTTCGCAGGTGAGATGGCATACACATACACGCGTGATTTTTGCTGATACAATAAAAAAAAGAAGCAAAACAAAAGACACCCTTTCATCGCTTAGGCGGGGCTGACCAGGAAACCGGACAAGCACCGTCCAAAGGTCAAGTCAGACACTGGATGCGGCTTCAGACTCGAAGGACCGCTGCTATCGCAACGAAGATCATTCCAGCGACTGCCATCACTTCACTGCCCAGTAGCTAACCCCCAGTCAAACTGGGAGGGGCTTTCTCCGAAGAACAATGAAGTCCACATCACAGACGAACCAATCGCCGGAACAAAACGTGGCGAGCACCAGTACCGTCCAACTTAAAGGGGCGATGCAACAATTTTTGTACTTTGCGCAAATACCGCTTAGAACGTATCCCTGACGTTAATGACCTATGAAATACGCGTTCGTTTTTCACCCCGCGCAATAGAAGTCCCAGAACAAAAATTAAAGAAAACGAGCAGCGTTCACCCCTCAACTCGCAGCCAGAACAAGCGGCCACGTGATCTGGAGCCGATTATATGCCGCCAATGTTGATCCTAGCCACGCGCTGGGGTTGGCAAAGCACAGGACACGCGCTGAGTTCCAGGCATTGTTATGGCTCGGCTAGTGTCGTCGTTGCAGCGATTGGACACGGGCCACTACCCGAATGCTTCTCGAGCTAGTAATTATCACGAGCCCAAATCGAGTGCCCACGCAATGCTCGGGTCCAATCTATGAACCGCATTCAAATATCGTCATATGGGTGTACTGCGATCCCCACGTTACGTCATCAAATTTTGCAAAGGAGAGATTGAATGAAAATGATCGCTTCTGTCCTTGAAATTACACCGCAACAAGGAAGTTCCTTGGCCAGTGGCGTTGCGTGCGAGTATCCTTGAGTCCCACTAGTGCCAGAAAGCTCGTGTAAAGTCAAAAACATTCCAATTGAACATTGTTGCACCGCTCCTTTAAAGGGGCTATGCAACAATTTTTTTACTTTGCGCAAATACCGCTTAGAACGGATCCCTGACGTTAATGACCTATGAAACACGCCTTCGTTTTTCCCCCGACGCATTAGAAGTCCCAGAAAAAAATTAAAGAAAAACGAGCAGCGTTCACGCCCTCAACCAATACCACCTAGAACACAAGGCCTGCGCGTTTCCTCCTCTAAACGTCATCACTGGTAGATCCCCTCAGCGCCCCCTAGGTAGCCCGGATGAGCACCGTCGTCTGCTACATTATCTGCGACATCGTCTGCTCCATCGCCTGCTTCAGTGGTTTGTGTAGCAGATAATGAAACAGATGCTCACACCGAGTGTCTGTTGCTATAGCATACGATGAAGTTAGACGTTCACGTGGAGCGTCAAATGCATGAGTGAAAATGCCTTACTGCTGTGCGAAGGGCTGCAAAGCCCTTCGCTGGACGCTGGACGCTGGCACTGGACGCCATTTTCGAGGGCGCTGTTTATACTCCGGGTCGCTGCTTTGAAGCGTTCTTCCGCAGAACGAGCGCGCGCTCTAGAAATGCTCGTCTCAAAGCAAGGAGCGCGTGCTAGCTCGCGCTTGTGGCCGAGGGAGTGTTCGCGTGCGCGTTGCAAATGAACTCGAAGCTCGCAATCAGCTCGCGCTCAGCAGTCACGCACACAGCTGTGACCGCAGGTGAATGCGACGTAGTTGCGACGCGGCCCCTACTCTCGTCAAGCTTCGGGTTGTTTGCCGCTTGGGGCGGGTCGGGGATCTACTAACGAAACGTCATGCGCAGGCCTTGTATTCTAGGTGGTATTGCCTCAACTCGCAGCCAGAACAAGCGGCCACGTGATCTGGAGCCGATTATATGCCGCCAATGTTGATCATAGCCACGCGCTGGGGTTGGCAAAGCACAGGACACGCGCTGAGTTCCAGACATTTTTATGGCTCGGCTATTGTCGTCGTTGCAGCGATTGGACACGGGCCACTACTCGAATGCTTCTCGAGCTATCAATTATCACGAGCCTACATCGAGTGCCCACGCAATGCTCGGGTCCAATCTATGAACCGCATTCAAATATCGTCATATGGGTGTACTGCGATCCCCGCGTTACGTCATCGAATTTTGCAAAGGAGAGATTGAATGAAAATGATCGCTTTTGTCCTTGAAATTACACCGCAACAAAGGAGTTTCTTGGCCAGTGGCATTGCATGCGAGTATCCTTGAGTCCCACTAGTGCCAGTAAGCTCGTGTAAAGTGAAAAACATTCCAATTGAATATCGTTGCACAGCTCCTTTAACTTATACGCGTGGCTAAAAGCAGTCATTTTTTTTTAGCTACTCATAATTAATACATTTTCGGAATGTCCAGGATTCGCTCTTCCCGGCATATTATATATATATATATATATATATATATATATATATTGAAAAAACGGCCAATGAAGTTTACGCCAAAATAAAGATTCAACATTTCCCGCGCTCCCCAATGGGGTGACACTACAAGTTGCAAGTCGAGCAGGCAGTCTTGGTTAAAAAACACTACACACTCTTTAAAAAAAAAAAAAAAAAAAAACCCTGTATTTCAAAAGTATTTTGACGCCCTAAAAAGTCTTGCAGCTCGTGAAGAACGGTTTCAAGCAGTGCCGTCCCCTGCCTCGGCCCTCGGCGCACTAGAAAGGCAACTGGGCGATGAGAACTCCTTCGCATCAAAAGAGGAGCTTAAAACCGTCGTAGGTTTTTCACCAAGAACCCTTTTAGGCTGTGCTCCAAATAACTTTTTCAGGGTGCAAACTATAGACAAGCCGAAGAACTCAAAGACTTCTTTTACGACCAGATTTTTTTTTTAATGTATGTTTGTGTTTGCTGGGGGGTTTTGTTGCTGGCGTGACTTTTTTTAACGTTCATTTTACAACTATACTTGCAACCCGACGGGAACAAGCTGTACCCTTGATGGATGGATAGATGTTGATGGCAATACCCTTCGTAACGAGCGGTAGCTCGAGCCACCTATAGCCTTTTGCAGTATTGCCAGTCGAGTATTTCAACCTCTCAGACCAAATTTACAAAGAAAAATGAAATCACTTCTACAAAAAAAAAAAAAGAAAATAATAATAATTACTTTGACTCGTAACTTGAGTTACTAGATCACACGTGCTTATTCGTGTGTTTAAGCAATTTTGAGGCAAATCAGTGACCATCAAGAGGGACTAGCCCAGCTGGCAGACCGACAGCGCAGCCCAGAGTGGGCATCCCGCAGCGATATATCCGACCTCTAAAAACAGCCTCGGCGTAGGCCGACACCAGGGATGAGCTGGAACGGCTGACGTCGTCATTGGCAGCCGCTCGGGACTTGTGGAACGGGCCCTTTCTTCTTGGCAGCCTGCTCTGCAGAGGTTGGCCGACCTTCCGTAACTTATTGCAGCCAGCATCCTTCCCTGTCACCTTCAATGCCTAACGTCTGCTCGAGCTAAATCCAAATCTGACCGCCATTTTTTTTTTTCTTTTGTGAAAACAAGAACGGAATGTTTCATAAAAAAACAGATCAAGGCAATATGATACGACTCCAATCAACCTATAGCCGCCCACCTCCCACGTATGCGCCTGCGTTTTCATTGTGCCCAAGCTCATAACGATTAGTATAGTCGAGGGTTTAGAGCGCGAGGGTCCCAACAAGAAGTCTCTCAGAACGTTGCGAGGCTGTTGCCATTTTTTTTTTTGTATTTTCCCTAGCAGCTGCGCAGGCGCGCGAGAACCACTAATCATACTAATCGGGCCCGGGGATAGGAAACGTAATAAACCGGAGACACGGAAACAAAAAAAGGACGTACACAACACCGTCTCTGACGGATGACGCCGTTCTGGCTTCAGGGAGCTCGCTCTTTCCTCCTCTCGCGCAAACAATTCTGCTTGCACGCTGTATAGAGTGACGACACATTTAGTGACGATATAAACTGCGGGAAAGAGAGACCCCGGCAGCTGATTTAGTCGGTTTCACACATAGCCAGTTGATTGGAGGACAAAATATTCGTCATTTCCTCATTTCTATATCTATATCTTCCTCTAGTGTCCACCAACCTGACATTGCCGCGAGAGTTTCTCAACGTGACGGTTGCTGGAGCCCAACTGCAACTATAAGTTACAATTACCTAAATTGCAATTACCAAAATCCCCCCCTTCCCCGCCCCCCCCCCAAAAAAAAAAGAAAAAAGAAAAAAAAAAAAGGCGCATAGCATTTGAGTTGCTGGCAACAATAAGTTACAATTACATGAGTTATAACGTAAGCCAGCACATCCAGGAATGGGCAGTATTGCAAATTTGAAACACGCATTTAAAATACTTTGAGTATTTTGCATTTAATTACATATTGGTTAATGCATTTGTCATTTCTATTTAAATACTGACAATTTAGTATTTCAACTACTTGCATTTCAAATACTGCCCAAATACAATTTTGGTCGCTGCTCTTCTTCGTAATCAAATAGTATCCGATATTATGCACTCTTTGCAATGGGAGTTATTCGCGAAGAGTATGAAACTTGCTAAAATCTTTGCTCGTAACAAACATCGAAGAAAAAAAGGAAGAGTAGAACAAGGAATGAACGGGGCGGTATAATTATTAACTTTTTGGTAAGCTCATTTAATATTTTAGATGTCGCTTCGAAAATGCTTCATTGTCTCAACTGAACCTTTTAGGTTATACTTGTACGGATGGAGCAGTATTTCAAATAGAAGTCCTGTTTAAGAACCCCATCATTACAAACTGGTTTTGCTCGTATCTTTCATCGAGAGTTCGATTCGTTGAGTTGAGAAGCTGTGTGTCTAGACCCGCTCCAGTTGCTTCTAAAGTTCCCCAAGGTAGTGTGCACCGCTTTTATTCTTAATATTTATAGATGACATACGCTGTGGAATATGTTCCAATTAAGCTGTTTGAAGATGATTGTATTTTGTACAATAAAACAGAAACTAAACAAGGTCAACTAAAACTGCAAAATGAACTCCTCAAAATCAAACATTGGTGCCTCGAAAATCAGTCATTATATCTATAACAAGAAAAATACATTTCCTAAATTATGATTACTTATAGATAACACCAACCTACCTCGTGTAGACGAAAATAAGTACTTAGGAGTGACCTTTACAAGCGACTTACGATGGAATACCCACAAGGAAAAAGTGTCCAGAAAAGCTAACCAGGCACTATGGTAACTCAGAAGAAATCTTGCAAACGTCTCGCCAGAAATAAAAACATTAGCTTACAAAACACTGGTGAGACCTGTCCTCGAATACGCAAAAGTAGTGTCTAATCCATATACAGTAGCTAACTCGTCCAAACTTGATAAAGACGACAGACGAAGGGAACAAACACCAATTGAGACGTTTTCTGTTTGTCCCCTCCTTCGTCCGTCGCCTCCGTTTTTTCTTCAATATGCGATATAATATGCGCTCTTCATTATGGGAGTCATAGGCAAAGAGTAGTGCCACTAAATAAGCTACGCTTTAGAGTAACGAGACTTGTCCATGTTGTGGCTTAGACTCATGGTTGCCAGTTATATAAAGCTCTATCTGAAATCACAGGAAACGCTTTTCCGTCCTCCACAAATGTTTAAGCAGTTCACGACAAAGCAAATCAATATTACATGAGCTTCCTAACACCGTGGCACTTTTGAATGACGATCGGCAGTTGCGTCTGCTTTGCACAAGCACCAAAATGACAGCACCCACAACAATGTCGGGGAAGGGAGTGCCGATACTCTAAGCGCAGCTCATTAAGTGGCTCTAGCAAAGAGCATAAAACTTGCTGTGCATTGCTCATAAATTAATATACATAGAAGAAAACAAGAAAAAGAAAAGAAAGAATAGTAGGACAAGAAATTAACGGAGTGGGTACAATTATTGACTCTTAATTTTGGATGATTAAATTTTTTAGGCGATGAATTGACAACATGTTGTTTAAAAAGGGTTTATTGCTTCAACTGAACCTTTCACGTTAAATTCATACAGGACACATTTAGTTTCCTGACGTTGCACACGCCTATTTTGTAACAAATTTTATTTGAAGAGCTGCAAGTTACTATTAAGCGCTTGATTTTTTTTTTTATTTATTGGCAAATATAGGTAGTATTCACTGGATGTGCACATTCGATTTTGCCAGGGAGCGCCACCGTCGCGTCGCCATCTTGGAGGTAACGTTTGTGTTTCGGCGGCTTTGGTATAGTGCCCTAAAACCCTTTAAACTTGTAAACTGCGGCTAAACCACGCTGAAAGAAACGGTCATACGAGAGGCGACACGCAGTGTGGCCTAAGCGGTATGAGATAGAGACCTCCAAGATGGCGGTCGACGCCAGCGCACCTAGAGAGAGACGTCATCTTTATTTGGGCATGCCCTTTTTTTTACCCAGAGTTAAATTTATTTTTAAGATTATGGGAAAAAGTGTATTTGTAAAAATATCTGAAGATGATGAAATACATTTCTTGGATTTCTATCAATATTGAAATACTTTTCTAAAAACAAAAATGTAGTTGGATTTGTAATAAATACATTTTTGTCGAAGTATTTCGTATTTATATCTCGATACATGTTTGGGGGTATTTTGCCCATCCTGGTACATACTTAAAGAGGCATTTACTCTAGTCAGTTACCTCCCAAAATAACTAATTATATTGAAATCGTTCGTAAAATATCGCGCAGCATCCAGGCCATGGGTGCTGTGGTCCCGTTTCGATTCGGAATACTGTTGATTTCGAAACAGTGCAAGAAAGCGAAGCGACAGAGCGAATTGGTCGGCTCAGTCAAGAGCTGTGTGATTCAAAAAGAGGGGGAAAGAGAAAAATAAATTATGCTGCGGACAGCGGAATTTGAAGGAGGAAGCAAATAGACTGAAAGGGTATTTAAGTTCTAGAGACAGCCAACGAACAAGTACTTAGTTACTGCAGCATGAACTTTAACAAGCACGTGGTTACGAAAATAAAGAAGTACTCGGTTACTGAAATCGTCACCCTACGAGAATTTCGTAACTGAAATTTTAACTGAACACATACTTTTATTGCATTTTTAGCTTATCGAGTACTTATATAGTTATTGAATTTTTAACTTGGCAAGCACTATAGCTATTGTATTTATAAACTTACCAAGTACTCAGTTACTGAAAAAGTAATTTAACGAGCACTTATTTACTAAAATTGTAACTTAATAATTGAGATTGAAACTCATTACAACAACTCAAATGCACGTAATTAATTACTTTACGGCTCCGGTGCATTTAACTCGCGTTCCTATTGATTCTCGGTAGATTCTGCTATGTACCAGATATGATAAGTTGACCACTTATAGCAAGTTCACATTTCCCTGTTGGCATGCTCTGTATCGCATGTTTCAGTATTGCTGCACTCAAATTTAAGAGCAGCTTAAGTGACACATGTTGAGTGAGGGACGCAAGAACTTAATAGGAGAGGACCGTGATAAACAAGGACAGGTGGTGTGCTGTATTGAAGAAACAGGATAAGTTGTTTACGTTAATTTTGTTGAAACTAAAGTGGGATCAACTGTGTGTCCCAGATGTTTGGAACACATGTGAGCAGCTAGCACTCAAAAAAAAAAAAAAAGTAACTATGCCCTTTTTCATATGGTACGGTCACGCATCACTCAAACCGACATTGTTGTTTAGAATTCGCAACAAAATTGAGTGAACGAAGGCATGTTTAAAAGACGTACAATTTCCATTACTTAGCTGCCCTCCTTGCAAAGAAAAAGAGGGAAACTGTTAGGCAGCACTGCATGTGCTGCATATGCAATGGTAGACGATGCACGAAAATTGGCTCAATGCGACGATATGAAAATGAATGAAAAAGTGAAAGCTTTCTTAGGTTATGAACTATGCCCTCACAATGATAATGCAATTCCTTAACCAGAGGACAAAAAAAAAAATCATCACTACCAAGGATCGTATTTTGATTTAGGGCTTGCTTGATCCTTATTTGAGCATGTTTTCAAATTCTCGCCTTATCACTGAAACCCTAAAACTAACCAAATGTATTATACATTTAGTTAATTTTAGCTAGTTTAGTTTTGTAGTTAAAGGTCGACAATACTCTGGAAAATTCTGAATGGCGACTTCAACTTTAAACTGACACTACCAAAATCTGCCCTTGGGCCTTCCCAAAACACAACAGGAAGCAGCGGCTAATAGATGGATGACAGACACAATCGGTTCCCAGACAACAATGGCATGCTTAGATCCTGAGCCGCGCTAAAGTAATAAAAGATCAGTCTGGAAAGCGAGATCACAATAAGAGAGATAACAAGGTCACGCACAGTTCTCTCTCGACACAAAGCGCGATTCTCGAAACTGCTAGTTAATGCTCCGGAACATAACCAACCAGTCGCGGTTGGAGAACACTCTCCATTACAAAAATGAAACAGCGGAGTACGCTAGACAAAGCCTTCTTTGGCACAGGGTCCTTATGCATCCAATAGTATTCATAAGTTCTAACAAACACAAACTGCAACAGGCCTGGTTAAATAACGAACCAACTAACCGAGCACAAACACAGTTAAGATAAACCCAAATGCAATGAAATATGTGATTTTTGGAGCTAACTGAACATTTTGTAAGTAGTCAGGCTCAGTGATATCTTTCTGGTTTCATCGTAGAAGGTCATGCAAGTTTTATTGCCAAAGCCTCACTGCTGTTAATTTGCTCCGCTGCGTTCACCTCTGATGTTGGTTTACAAACAGAGTTGTAGAACCTAATATGTGGCTTGCATGTGCCATCACCTTGCTGTGCTGCTCATTTTATGCTCAGAAAAATACATGTGCTGTGGTGAAAAATGGTAACACTGGAAGATGTCCTTTGAGTAACGAAACTGCTAGGGTGCACTACTTTTGAACATGCTTCAATTTCGATGCTTCAGTCAACTGCTAACAGACAGACGACAATAATTACTCTGGCTGCTTAATCTTTCAAACGTGCGGCCAGCCATCAAGTTTGAGAGGCGAGAAGGTTGTGAACACGGTCACATTCATTACCAAAATGATTACATTTTTTGCAGGATCCATCATTCAAGACATGACAATTCCTTATTCTGGTGGACGACACACTACGAACAAGATATAGGAGTAGGGCTGTGCTGTAGCCAAGAAATGTTTTTCGGGGGCACGGGGCTGAGGTGCTTCGTGGTCCGTACCTTGCGGTGCGGGGAGGGTTAATGTCCGAATGCAATCGAGGGGCGAAAAAAAAAAAAGGGGGGGGGGGGGGGGAGCTGAAGCTTCGCTGGCTACACCACTGGAGTGGGGCGATGAAAACCTGTCAAGGATTGCCCCTGTTCCCTTCGTGTTCAACTTTCCTGAGTTTTTGTGGACAGCTAAGAAGGGTAATGTAAGATTAGGCGCTTTTCAACTGCAATAAACATAAATAATAATAATAATAATAATAGTAGTAATAACTGGTGTTTATTGGCCTAAAAGATCTGTCATGATGCTGGTGGAACTTGAAACGTTGTGCGCGACTCCCGCCCTGTCCGAGAACACAGAACCTAACACATAATGAAAAATTTCGTTTCTTTTTTTTTTTTTTTTTAATACGAGTGAGTTTTTTTTTTTTTTTGTGGTGTCTTTGTTGCTTAATTTGTAGGTTTACTTTTCTTCGAATAGACTACTTCCATAAATACGTCATCACGCGCGTTGGATTCTGGGAATCTGTGGGCCAGGAGCGGATAGCGTACGGCTTTTACTGGCATTACGCCGCGAAGCGGCGTAATGCCAGCAAAATGCAGCAATGCCAGCAACGTGGCATTACGCCGCGAAGCGGCGTTTCGTGTTTTGGAACAAATCTGTTCGGGAGTGTATTTTTTCCCCCCCTTCGAGGTTTATTTTTCTTTCTAAACTGATTTAGTGATGTCCAGTAAATATTTTCGGTGGGCATAAAAGTCGGCATTCATCGGAACACATGTTGTAGAAAACGGGTCAGGGAGCTCTGATTCGGGGTGTTTTCTCCGATTTTGATATCAAATCCGGCTCGGCGTGGTCACTTTTCGGGGTGTAACGGTATGCACAGAAAACACAGAACTCCCCAGTCATACGATATCGTCAGACTCGAGTCCACGGCGTCGCCAAGACGTCCGGTGAGCCAAATATATGCGTATCTTCTCTACCAGTCCTTGGAACCTTCCCTTACCGGCCAGGAATGCACGCGGTGCGCGTCGTCTACGCAGTGGGCTCGGAGCCGAGAGTCACACGCGAGCTGGCGGCAGTGACGGCGCACGTACAGCGGCGAATACGTAACCGACAGCGATGTTTTCATGGTCAGAGCCTTGACACAGGGAGAGCTGCCAAAACGGGAAATCCCTTCCCTCTCCCCCCTTCCCCCCCACCGACGCCGTGTGACACTTGGTGACACACGCGCGTGCATGTGCAGAAGCACCGTTAACTGCAGCTGACAACGCGGTACATTCGTAGTTCGATCCAGCCGAGCGTTCGAGAGTTTTCCACGACGGTTCGGCAGAGCAGAAGGACTTGGGCGTCGCGTCACGTCTGCGGCCATCGTAGAGGGACTTGGGAAAACTCTGTCGCAACCACGCCGCGCGACCGTGAATCCGCGAAGGTCTCTCGCGCGAGCCAAGTTCGACGGATGGATGGGACGAGCCGGAGAGTAAGAGGAGAGAGGAAGGGGGGAGAAAAAAAAAAAAAAAAAAGATAAAGGATAAAACGTCAACACTGAAAGGACTGCAGTTTCTCCTGACTGCAACTCGTTCCCGATTACGCGAATCGGACCTAAAACTGCACTGTTGTGAACAACGAAGCTCGTTGTTCGGTTGCGCCGTGTGCGCGCGCGCGGTGAGGTCTGCATCGAAAAAACGCGTAGTCGGCGAGGTAGGACGGCAAGAAACGCCACATTGCATAAATCTCCGCCTTCTTTTGAAGGGGGCCACAAAAGAGTGCACGCCCGAGACCTCGAGCAGAGGACGGCACGCGGAACCGCCGATAACATTTCGGGGTCTTCCTCTCAGGGTCGCCGTTGTTTCACGAACAACGTCTACTGCGTCGCCAAGAGGAAGGCCGCGCGTCCGTGAAACTCGCTTATGGCACATGCGCGTTTACAAAATCGGCACGAAGGCCGAGCTCTTCCGTAACTCGGAAGGCCACCGAGATCGCTCTATTGCAGAGATTAAGCCTAAAACCTTCCGACCAAATCAGCTGGCCTTCGTCCTGATGAACCGGTAGCGATCGCTTCCCCCACCGACCTCTCCCGGCTCTTCCGCGTAAACTCCGGCCCCTGCCGCTTCGTTTCCAGTTCGAAAATAATCTAGAATTGGGCTCACCTCTGTTGAGTCTGCAGCAGTGCGGCTAGGTGTCGAAGCGCACGACGAGCACACTCACGCACCCGGGCACACACCGATGTCTTCACACAAACACGATCAGCCGCAACGCCGTTTCTGCTGCTCTCGACATCCACTCGTCGTATGCGATCGCGCTGCTACCACTGCTACTGCGCCTGCGCGCAGCGGGCAGACAAACGTTCCGTTCCTCTCGGCCGCACTCTTCTCTTTTTCTTAGTCCCAGGCGTCGTAAAAGTCGAGAACGGGAAGGCACAATGCGAACAAGGTGATGAAGGACCCACCTTCGCGAAGAACCCCAGAAGAACGGCGCTGCGTTTCCACAAGTTTCACAAAGCGCCCGCGATCCAAGTTACGCCGCAGTGAATTCGACAAGGACACCCCTCTGCCGGCTCGCACGCATCGACTAGCAGACGAAATCGCGTCCAGTTCGTGTACGATGCAACGTTTCGGTCGTATCAGCCATCAATAACGTTTCAAATCTTGATAATTTTTATTTTACTAATGGTGTACTACAATTTCGTAAAAAATATATTAGAGAACTGACATTTCTACAAAGTATTTTAGTGGGCCAAGTTTTATCGATAAAAGGCAACATTGTTCCAAGATGGCGAACGCCTTGTTTCCTGTTTCTTTTCAATCTTCCACCGGCTACACTTCCGCTGCTCCTTCGGTAGGTCCAGTAGGTCCCACCTCAGGTGAACATTTGCTCAATTCAACAGCTTTTCCGACTCGCCCAGTTGTAAAATTTTACATTCCGCTCGTCACACGAATGACCAGGCTGTTGTCACTTCAAATTAACGCGTCCTAGCAGCTGGGAAGAGAGAAATGTGAGTCTGACAAAAGAAGACCACCATCCGGTTTTCAACCTTTACGTGGCTGGCGTGGCTAAAGCCGGTCGTCTGCGACCTTAGCTAAATGTCTTGGAGCGTTTCACTTCTGGGAATTCTTTAAATCAGAGTACAAAACAACAGCGTCCGCACACTACAAGCCTTCATGGTACGGGCGACTTGCCTTTCTGCGGCTCCGCGGCTCTCCTGAGCTATGTTAAACATCACTACCACTAAAATGCAAACTTAAAAATAATCAACTCCATGCTACTTAATACCTGGCCCCCCACATATTGCCCAAGTAAAAAATTTGCACAAACAAAAAAATGCTACTACCCAATGTAACTGTGAAAGAAATACTGAACCGAAAATCGGGGTCGAAGTGATTCGTTATAATGTAGCGCATCACTAATTTTTATATTACGTTTATTTAAGCAAGAATGCCCTCAAAACTCAATTAAACAAGAAAATAATAGTACGCCTCGGGGGTGCTATGCTCGACAAATGTTTTGTTTCTCCTAAAAAGAAACAGAAGTGAGGGAAGTGACGATATAGTGTCTGATTGGTTAGAGCCTCAAATGACGAAAGTTCCCTCTTTCGTCATTTGAGCCTCTAGCCAATCAGACGCGATATCATCGCTTCCGTTTCTTTTTAGGAAAAACGAAACATTTGTCGAGCATAGCCCCCCTGGTGAGCGTTTTTAGAAGCTTGTTTTGTGACGTCACAGTCCTCGCTCAGCTCGCCCCTTGGCAGTGAGGGTTGCGATGCAGCAGCCATCTGAAGCTTGTGGCAGTCTCTGGGTTTGAAACAACTTAAAAGTTATGCCACGGCATTGCGCTGCGCAAAGCTTTTCCAAACCACGTAGGATACAGCAGCAGGCCTGTACGTATGTCTTCGTGCAAGCTCGCAGTGCAGAAACTCTGGATTGAAGCGGCCCGCCCCCTACAGCTGGCGTTGGGCCCCTGTCGAACGCAACTGCCTTGTACGGACAACTTCGTAGACCCTCAAAACTATTATAAAGTCTCGGCCTGCCAATGAAAAATATCAGCTTAAAACCCATCAATTTGCTCTCCTGTTTTACTTAGAAACACAGCGAGAGCAATTCAGCAGGCCATGAAAAAACGGCAGTGCAAAGAACTCTGTTGTTTTCTTGGCGTCTCTTGCTTTACAGTAGAAACAACAAAATATGTGCATGTAGCAGAGACGGCCTCATTTGTTACTCGAACGAGTGAGAGTGTAAAGACCTTTCCATCCCAGTAGTTACCTGACCAAGCTGGGTGGCTACAGCTTGATTGGTTTCGGTTTCGGCACGCTTACAATTGTGTTGGTGTGTTATGTAGTTTTCGCTTTATTTTGATAATAATTCATTTATTTCCATCTACGTTGATGGTGCAGCTCGAGGGAAAAAGCTGTGAAATACAGCTTGACAAGGTTCTCGACCCGCTATATAGGCACAACAAAAATACAGGAAAAAAAAAAAAAAAGAAATGCTACTTTATGCGAAAGTACAAAACAAGTGGATAATATATGCACACAACACACAAATAAAAAAAGGTTGAATAATCCTGGAAATATTAAACAAACCGCCAGATCACTGGTATTTTACCTGTCTAGGTTTACAAAATATGCTCCAAGTTGCTTAAATGACGTCCTAATAAGATCCGACTCACTAGCATCAAATTGGTTGAGCAATTTAGGCAGCGTATATCTAATCATCTGAGAGCCGTAATTTGTCCTCCGCGCTATCGTTTCCCAATGTTCTGCGTGACGAGTGGGGTAAACCGGTTTCTTTACAGATATACTATGTCCCAAATTCGTAAGAAAACGCGTTTCTGTAGCTTTCCAATTTGAAAGTATTGCTAAGTGTATAGTAGTATAAATTGTATATATTAATAACGCAGAGCGCCGTAAACAGACCAGCTGTATGAGAGTCAAACGGGATGCCACCGATGAACCTCAACACCCTTTTTTTGTAATAAAAGTATTTTCTCAAGATTGAATAATGTAGCTGAGCCCCAGACGAGATGGCAGTAATTTAAGTGGGAATAAAACAGTGAATTATAGAATAGTAACTACACATTCTTTGGCAAAATTGATCGATGACGACATATCGATCCCGCTATTCGTGACAGTTTAGGGGATATAAAATTAATGTGATTGTCCCAGTACATATTTTCAGAAAAAATTACTCCCAGTGCCCTGAAATGACTCAGAATCTTAATTGGAGTTGAATTTAGAGTGATATCTCGCATTAGTCTGACCGATTTACCTTTGATGTGAAAAAGTACAGCTTTCGTTTTGTTTATGTTTATTCGTAATGAGTTCTCCCGACTCCAAATTTCCCGTGTGGACAACGTCAGATTTGCGGTGTCTACTAGTATGCAAATCAAAACCAACCAAACTTCACAAATCGGTATGTTATATCCAAATGTCTGTTGTAACCAGGTCTGTTGTAATGAGCTTAGACTGTATCGTATTGTGATGCAAATGTGTCTCCTGTGTTGTGGCCACTTTAAAAACTACAAAGTGATTTTGAGCCTAAATTGGGGACGTCCTCACGAACAGCTTCATAGGATCATGTTCGGCGTTTGGCGACAAAAGGACTGAACTGACGCGGGTGGAGGAATGCTATTGTCTACGGCTGTGCCCACTGACTATAATTTCCTTAAAAATAAACGAATAAAGAGATTATTAATTCATGGGTGCATGGTAAACAAGTAAGTAACAACCTGATTAACAATGTGCTGAATCGGAGAGAACAGGTGAACTCGCAAGTTTAGTGCTCGCTGACTTCTTCCGAACATCGCCGACTGGAAAATTCCTCTGTGATGAAGCATAGAGTGTAGAAAGAGAGCAATAATGTCTCCCCTTGTTTTTTTATTGTTTTTTTTCTTTGTCTCGGAAATTAAGGATTTGAGAGATGTTGCGATGGTTCATCCTAGGCCAAGGAGGAAATCTTTTCAACTATATCGGTTCTGCTAAAGTATTAATTCACTAACAAAATTGCGCAAAAAAGCAACAAATATTAAATCAAAATTTAGTTTGATGATGCAGGATGGGCAAATTATGTGGATGTTCCTTAAAGTTGTAAAAAAGAATAAGTATACAAAAATGTTTGATTGGGAGGAGGAGGAATTTTCCTCTGTCTCGCCTGTCCCCAGCTGTGCTAGTTAGTTTCTTTATTCGGTTTTCTCCAGATAATTTCCACCAATCTTCTAACCTCCTTTTTGTGACTGTAATCCTTTTCTCCTTTGCTCTTCCATCCTCGCTAGCCAAATTCAGCGCCCCCGCTAAATTCGTTGGCCCAGGGCAGGGCCGAAGCTGTGTGCAATTCAAAACCGAACGTTCTAGTGTCTCGCTCTCTCTATGGCATACGGCACATATTAGTGTCTCTCTCTTGATATCTAGCCCTATAAATATTTAGTAGCATAGTCCACTAGTCTAGCCATCTGCTAGACTATGATGTGGCTAACACCTGTTTGCAAAGGAGTGCATACAATATAAAAAAGTGAGGCAATGAGTTCATTAGAGGGGGCTATGCCTGAACGCAGGGAACCGCTGAGCAGGAGCGGATTTAAGAGAGGGGTGGGAAGGGGGGAGGAGGCGAGCGCCCCCCCAACCTCCCCCCCCCCCCCCCCCCCCAAGGTCAACTTTTTTTTAAATTAAAAAATTTATATACATCAGCAAAAAGTTCAGTTTTTGGCGACATAGCAAATATTGGGTCAACAAGATAGATCTGGGCAATGTTTCGGCCGTATCGTCGAATCTCAACAGACCCCCCCCCTCCCCCGGCCAGCCGAATGACTACTGCCCCCCCAAGCCTAACCCATAAAACCACCCCTGTCGCATGGGCGCACTTGCGTATGGGTTCTAACCTTTCTGCATGGCCTTGCACGCCACCCAGGATCACATTTTTGTATGCAAGTAAATATTATTATAATTATTAGTCCTAACTTGGTCGCTCGGTTCCTTTTCATCACATCTGTTTGACTCAAATGCATGAAGTAACGACAAACTGGCAACAAAAAGAGCATGTCACATCCAAATAAGAACCAACTTCATTGTGAATATTGTAGCCGCAGTATAACAAACTTCACGTCAAAGAAAGGCTGATGTTAGACTTCGCTTCAACAAGGTTGCTTCGTTCTTCTCCACTGGGCTTCACCAAACATGTCAAATTGAGGGAGGAGGAAACAGATGGCTTCATCGCATCTTTTTTGTCAGGGTGTGCAGAAAAGCGGGTTTACAGACCTTGTTCATTAACGGTGTCCAAATGTTTTGAGTGAATACCTTGAGCGGACATAAAATTTAGGATGCACCACAGCTGAAAAATACCTAATCTTCTGACAGCTTCATGAACCGTGGGTAAAGCCATCAGTTTGATACTTTCTTCAGTCAGGTAAGGTTTGAGTTGGGGTAACTGTACCACAGGCTCAAGTATTTATTTGTCTTCTGTGCGAGTCGCTTCTGAGCCCAAAGCTGCAACCTCACAAGCCGAATACAGTCATGGGTTTCTAGCTCTTGTTCTGAACTATAATCAAAATGTTTGCTTCTTTGTTGTGTCACGACAGTGATCACAAAGAGAACAGAGGAGGAAGCTTGCCGAGCTAATCCTCATAGACTATACCTGTTTTTGAAACCATATTTTCTGTATTTTTTCCGCTTACGATGTGAAAATGAGACATAAAATGACTATGGGGAGGCGGCACGTCGGAACCCCTTTAAAAGATGACCACGGTACGACTCTTTCCGTGCGACACCTTTCTTTGTGCAGCTCCGAAACGGATCAAGGTCCGCAGTTGCCGCTCCCTCCGCCCAGACCGGAGCCACAATGCGCGCAGTCGTCCAGCGGGTCAGCTCCGCCGCTGTGCACGTGGACGGCCGCCTGGTGAGCTCTATCGGCCGTGGCCTGTGTGTGCTCGTTGGCATCCACCGCAACGACACCGATGGCGACGTCGACTACATTGTCCGCAAGGTACTCAACCTGAAGCTCTTCAACGGTGACGACGGCAAGCGCTGGCGGCGCTCAGCGCGCGAGCTCGGCCTCGAGGTGCTTTGTGTAAGCCAGTTCACGCTCCAGTGTACCCTCAAGGGCAACAAGCCGGACTTCCACCTGGCGATGGACGGCGACCGGTCGAGGGACTTCTATGCCGAGTTCCTCCGCAGGATGAGGGCGGAGCACGGCGAGCAGCTGGTCAAGGACGGCGAGTTCGGAACGCTCATGCAGGTGGACATCCGCAACGACGGACCGGTCACCATCGAGCTGGAGTCGTCCGGCTTCAAGAAGGTGCCACCGCTTCCGCAGGAGAGAGGGGAGCCAGACGGGGGCGTGGAGGAGGACCCCAACCCGTGATGACAATACACGATATTCAAGGTGTAAACTGCCCGAAGAACCGGGTTTGGGTGCAAGGAGGATGTTGCACGCGCTTGGGAGAAAGGAGGCTGGGCTGACACAGAGCCTCTAAGTGCTTGGGAGAACCACAGTAGAAGGAAACGTGGCATGGGTCGGCCAAGTGAACCGTAGCTGGTGAAAGCCGGAACAGAGAAGCCGTAGCGATGGCGTGCGATAGTGTGCGACAGCACCGAGGGAGGATACATTGTGTGCTGGCATAAAAGAGTGCACATTTGGCATGGCTAGCAATACGCTGGACTCCCGGCCTGAAGAGCCGTTGCAATGCCAGTTAGTTTAAAAATTCCGTGGAAGGAAGGGGAATTGACTGCCGCGCCTTGCTGCTTAAATTATCGGGCGACTCTACGTCAGGATATGGTATTGGAGGAAGGGAGTGAAGGTAGGAGTATGTCTTTCGTTTTAATTCTTATATTTATAAGCAAGAGTCGCATCTTTTTCCCCCTTTCCCCGTCACAACCAGTTTCTACGCTGCATCTTTTTTTCCTATCACAACCAGTTTTTCTGTGATCTGTAACGGAAGCCGCTCGGGTTTGACTGGAGTGCCTCAGTGTTGCCAACATTGATCTGCCCTACGTCTTCTTTTGCTGATGACGAGCACCCTTTATTTTTTTTCAGAGTAGACCAGTGGCATAGCCAATGCGGAGGCTTATAGGGCTTCAGCCCCCTTGAAATTCAGCCAACCCTATAATATGCGCATGTATTTTGAGCCCCTTTCTCCCTTTCCGCACCCCAAGTCATGGACACCCCAGCTGCCTCAGCCCCCAAACCCCGCCGAAAAAACTTTTCTGGCTCCGCCTCTGTAATAGACCGATTTCGAAAGTCCATTGAGCAACAATGACAGTCGCCATTCGTAAGGCACGAAGCGTGTGATTGGATCCGAGTCCTTGCCAAACGCTGACGCAGCACTCGTGTCCAATATATGCTCAGATTACTATGCGGAGTGCAAGTTTGTCTGCTTGTTGCACGGGGTTGTGGTGACGTAAGAACGCTGAGTTCTGATTGGCTCAGATTGGAAGGATAGTGGGTAGACCTCAATGCTAGCTGCCTTGAGCTGCCTGCGCAAGAAGCAGACAAACTTGCGCTCCGTGTATGACAAAACACTGGCGGACTCGAATAATTGACGCCGCAGTTACTAGATGTGTTGGATCTGTACTTGAAAGGATGTGTTGGGGATTGATTGACTCCAAGTTTCATGACCGGGGCTTGACACACCGCAATTTTGTTTCTTGGCAACTTGATGAAGCATCCATAAAATCTTTCAACAACAAAGCAGTGAAGTTGTGTCTGAAATTGAGCGCTTTTTCGCCTCCTTTCGGTATCTATCCGCAATTGCGGAATGTGGCATTGCACCATTTGCTTCCTTTGTTTGTGAGTGGGCACTGTACACTTATTGTACAGATTAGTAAGCTCGAACCTTCACAAACACTTCAACCTTAAGTGACGCAGAATTGAAACAATGCCAGCTTTCTTGTAGTGGTGAAAGCTTGATAAGCAGTATCTCTTTGAATTGAGTAGGCCCTGTTGTGGGCCTTTTAAAGAATTGCATGCATGTTTTCGTTGCTTAATAGGTAACCTCCGATAAGTCAAATCTTTGTGCAGGTTCTCAGTTTCTGCTGTGCTTGATTGGCCCCATGACTGTCAGTGTAGTCTGAAATTTGTTTTCTTGCATGATTTGATGATGTTTTTTTTTGCAAATGTTTGGTTTTCATTGTTTGGATTGGAGCCTGAGGACAGCTTTCATGAGGAAGGCTGTCACAATGTCATACAAACCTGCAAAAGGCTCGTGTGTGCGTAGATTTTTCAAGTCTTTTCGATTCCCTTTCAAAAGCCCGCTTACAAGTCTTTTATAACCAGTGCGTGGCCTAACGGAGAAATTTGTTTCGGGGTGATACTGGTGATAATATGCGCCTGTTTCAGGTTACGAAGATTGTGTTGCAGCGTTGCACAACACAAACAAAAGTGTGCTTAGTTGCAGTATGCCAATATTAGGAAGTATTACTTTTGTCTGAAGCCAGCATTGGGAATTCTGGGACAAGCTCGCAGTAGAGAGTGATGCTGCTGCTCAGAAAGCCAGTGTTGATGAGGCTTGGTTTTCGTCTGCCTTGATGTGGGAATGCAGAATGTTTGCCTCAACCAAATTAATCCATTGCATTGGACAAGATTCCACTCCCATTTTTTACTGTTTGAGCTTTACATTCATCCTCAGTTAGAGCGCAGCTCTTAGGTGCCCGTTTCTAGGTTGAGCAACGTCGGCATCGCTGTCAGCGTAACTCGCGGTTGCATTATGGGAAATTTTCCCGCTAAATTTAGTGGAAAAATTCCCCCGCTAAATTTAGCTGAAAAAGTTCCCTGCTAAATTTTTCAGAAAAATTTCCCTGCTAAATTTAGGAGGAAATTGACGTCTCGTTACCTGAACACCATTCAGCTTCCCTGCTAAATTTAGCGGGACAATTTTCGCTAACTTTCCCTGCTAAATATTAGCGGAAAAATTTCCCCGCTAATTTTTGCGGGTTATGTTTTCCTCGCTAAATTTAGCGGGGAAATCGACGTCACGTGACCTCAACACCAATTCAGTTTCCCCACTAAATTTAGCGGGAAATTTAGTGAAAATTTTCTGCTAAATGGGAGGGCAGCAGGTGAGGAGGGGAGGGGGAGGAGAGGCATATTCTCCCCTCCTCCTCCTCAAGAGCTGTGCACTAATTCGGCATTGCAGAGAATTGTAAACGTCTGATTTTTTACCTCGTTGCTACTCCCCGAGACATTGCACTTTAGTCGAGGAGATCGGTGACCGAGCACCCCACAACTCTGAGCACGTTGAGCGAAAGCTCGTGCTGCAGAACCCGGTGATCCTGGGTTCAGTCCTTGCCCCTGCCCATTTCGATCTGGGCAAATGCCGTACCAGCGTGCGGCCAAGTACCTCCACTGCGCAATGCACGTTAAAGACCCCAGGCTGGGTACGGCACGGGCTCAATTTCTCATTCACAGCGGAGACACCAGGTGCTCATTGGGGCCAATTACCTTCCTGCTTTGTCAAAGCATTGAGAGGGGGTTATGCCCTGCAAGTGTTTACACCAGAGAAGCACCTTTCAAGGCAGTTTGAGCACGCCGGTCCTTTGATCTTGGATAAAAAATGTGATTTGTAAGCTTCTGTCATGAAGGTATTGGTTTTTTCCGGATTTTTTTTTTCCAGATGTCGTGCCTTCGTGTGACACCTGCGCTAAAGGCTACACTTTCTCTGGCTGCTGCCGAATGAAATGCTAACGCGATAGCATTTTTCCTAAAATTGCCGAAGCAATGCTCGAACAAGGAGCTTGCAGTGGTATTAGCACACTGTAGCCACCCATGCGACGCAGTCTTCGCTAGTGTGCGTTGCTCTTTGTTCTCGTTTGGTGGCTGCTGCGGTGGTACGCTGTCCATTGGTCTGGCAGGCGTATTGTTGTAACTTGGCTGCGGCAGCTGTTGCACATTATCCACTGCATTGATGATCTCTTCATTGGCCTGTTGCTTCGGTAATTCTAGCGCACTCTTTGGACGTCCGTTGAGCATTGCGCTCTCGGTCTGCCTTAGCGTGGCACCGTATCCGTGACAATTCTTCCTTGCGATCCATTGGTCCCCTTCTCGGAGGCCTTGTAACGAGACTAAGCCACTGTGCGTGCCTTCTACCAAACTGTGCATACTAGCCGTGAACTACAAAAATTACCTTCACATTCTAATTTGTAGTTTGAGGGTGCACACACCCTTTCTCCTTATTATTTTAATAAATTTTGTATACTTTGGCTAAAGGTAACAGTTTGTGACCTTTTAATTTCGCTGCTCGTTGTAATCTCTACATCTCTCCGTACGTCAATCAAATACCATAATATCCGGAGTCATCGCCCAAGCCCCTGCCGCCTGAAATCCAAGTCGGGCACCTTGTCAATCGCAAGGAGCAGGCTCTTATGCAACTTTCTTGTTTGGTGCATACATGCATGCGTCCGTGCGTGGCATGCTATCAACGCGTGTTGAGACGGTGTTGCTGTGTGGCGTGGACGGCACCACGAACGCGGAGCTCGGAATGGGACGCGTCTGTGCGTGGCGTTCCATCAAATCTTTATTTACTCGCTGCCTTTGTCTAAAACATTGCACAAGCTTACTAGCTGTGGTTGTGACATTCCGGGAGAAGAAGCGGGTTCGCGGTGACCTAAGTTTGGTGGAGACGAACTTTGACCTTACACTCCACGGTTACACTCCTGGATGTGGGGCGTTCGCTGACCTTGCGATCTATGAATGGGTTACTGCTCGTGCTATCTTGCTGATTTTTTTTGGTCTCAACAAATCTTTTTGTAACAAAACAAAGTTTCATTTTGTTATCTCCATCGTTTTCCTTTTGCACGAATGTACCCCGACTTTGGGGTCGCAGAAATCGGGGAGGAAATGCGTAAATAAAGAGAAGTGCCTTTCCCTTCATTTTACTTTGTTACTGACGTCCTCCAACTAAGGTCCACGGCTGCATCATTCGGGTAGAATGATTGTTTGCGGATCGACCGGTCTGTGCTTTTTGGAAATCAATATTTGCCCAAAAAGTTGGGTGGGCAATGACTCGGGATATTATGGTACATAGCTTTCTTGTGTCCACTTTCTGAATACTTTTCATAGGTTTGTGGGCATGACCAATGTTACACTCCTAAATTGAGAACATTCAAATTTGCAAAGACAGCCCACTCAAGAACATGATTCATAAACCTGAGAGCAGTGATTTGATTCATCGACACATATATACACTTTCGCTGAAGATCTATAACAGGGGTGGCCAAACCATAACTCGCGAGCCTCGTACGACTCTTCAGGGGCCCAAGTGCGGCTCGCAACTCCCTGTAAACCTACCTCCCCAACAGGATCAAAAAGACATAGAAAAAAGTAATTTTTTTTGCCCACAATGTGCGAAAAAACGAAAGCGATAGCTGTAGCACGGTCGTGCAATGTGGGTGGAATGGAGCCGTCACGTACCTGAGGACGGAGGTGCGACGTGGCTAATTCTGATAGCTGCCATGGTTGGCGTCGTGGATGCCACTGACGATTGCCACCAGTGATCCATGAAGTGGGTAAGCGCAATGGAAGTTTAAAACAGTCCAACATTACGCTTAGCAACTGAATACTGCCAAAGTGGGATTTCACATAACGCAAGTAATGTTGTAAAACAAAAGTCTTTCAAGTAGACGACACAATGAATCTCCCTTCGTTGTGCAATTCTTGGCAAAACGCCAGGGCTGCCATCTTGCTCTTTGCGCGTGGCACGGGAAGGACTTCCCTCTCCTCGTGGCAAGAGGGGAGAGAAGAGTTTTTACATTTTCCCCACACACGCTGCGACGACAAGGGACAAGGACAAAATCTCTGCAAAGTGTCGTCCATAAAGCTATCGCTTTAAAAAACGCTGCTTGCCTTTTGTTGACTTGGTACCATTACACGCACGTCAGACAAGACCCTTGTTTTATGAATGGGGACTTACAATAAAAAAAAAAGCATACTGAGCAATCGCTTTACAAGTGAAATTTGTCGTGGCCACCGACTGAGAAAAAAAAAAACTTTTATTGCGGCTCTTCACTCAAAATTCCTTTTTGTGGCTGTTTGACTATGCTCATCTGACCACTCCTGACCTATAACAACGCTCCATGACGACTCGTAGCAGGATTTTTATGCGACTGACTTCCGGCTCGAACCTCTTGCCGTAAACCATGCTGGGACATTTCATCCTATGTGTTTCGATTCACGAAGCCATGTTTTCCAGCTCGCTCAGTTCCCTTGTCTTGTGGTACGACTGCCCATACTGCTGCCTAAGCAGTCGGCGACACAAGGGAGCGGTACCCAAGTTTTATACGTATGTACCAGTTTTTATTTGGAGGAGCCGGCACTGGAGGAGTTGCATCCCACTTCCTCTGCAGCCAAAATTTCTCCAGCAGACGATGCTGGGGCAAGTCCGAAAGAGAAAAGACGCAAAGTGAGCATGAGTTTGGGGGGCACAAACGTGTCCCTGGTCATGCTTCTCGAGTTCTACTGGGTGATTCAAGGAGCGGCCAGGCTCTTTAAATCGACCGCAAAATTCGGTTTCTTAACCTATCGCGCTACGACTTTGTGCAGAGTTGCCCACAGATGGTGCATTTCTTTTGTAAAATTTGCGAAGAGCAAACTTACCTGAGGAAAAAGTAAAGAAAGAAAAAGGCTTAGCTCATATGGAAACGCAGCAAAGCCACCGGTCTTCGAACAACACGGCGCCGCTTCGCACAAGAGACAAGAGATGGCGCAAGCGGTCGCGACGCCAACTGCCGCCAACGAACGAGCATACAGCGCCGAGAGCCGGCGTCTTTAGCAGACGATTGTTTCGCCTTTCAAAAGCGATGCGAGCTTTTCTGATATCAGTTGCCAATGCATTATTTTATCATCCTTACTAATAAAACATATTGAATGGACAGATAATCGATTAAAAAATGGTTTGTCGGGATATTTTGACCGTTTTTTTCAGGGTGCTGATGTCGTCTGCTTTGCAGTTCCTTGTTGTTACCGCGCCTGTTTCTGTTTCTGCGACAGTTGCCACCCGCGGAACGTGAGCCGCTTTTGAGTTGAAAAGATTGTCTGCTAATGACGCCGGCTTTCGGCGCCGTATGCTCGTTTGTTGGCGGCAGTTGGCGTTGCGACCGCTTACGCTAACTCTTGTCTCCCGTGCGAAGCGGCGCCGTATTGTTTGAAGACCGGCGGCTTCGCTGCGTTTTTATAGGAGCTAAGCCTTTTTCTTTCTTTACTTTTTTCTCGGGTAAGTTTGCTCTTTGCAAATTTTACGAAAAAAATGCACCATCTGTGGGCAACGCTGCACAAAGTTGTAGCGCGATAGGTTAAGAAACCGAATTTTGCGGTCGATTCAAAGAGCCTGGCCGCTCCTTGAGTCACCCAGTATATCATTGACGGTGCCACTCACCATGCTTCTGTTTCACATTCCAAAAACAAGGGCAATAAATAATCGTCTGCGTGCGAATTAATGAGAAAAATGGCAAGCGGCCCTACATGGCTTACCAAAAGTGCAAAGGTAGCAAAATTAAGAATTTCAAAAATATTGAAATGACACTTTCATCTGGATGTAGTGAAAAATCTACTTCAGCGAGCAGATGACGCACTCTAGGTTGTCTGCTCGCTGTGCCTATCGGGAGATGGCACCACAAGTAAATAGCGTCGCTAACTTGTTCATCTGCAAACTCGCCGAATCTTGACTTCAGGAAGTTTTTTGTTCTCATTTTTTTACAGGAAAAGAACTGCACCTTGAAATAAGTAGCTAGAAAGTAAAAAAAGTTGCTAGATTTGGAGCTAAAATTCTCAAAATAGCTTAATTCGAAGCCAGATTAAAAAAAAAGAAAAAAAGAACCAATTACTTTGGGGGCGGCCACAAATTGGCTGTCCCCAAAATTCTTTTGCCCTGGGCAGCTGCCTATTGGTAAGTCCGCCCCTGCTATACATGCATTCTGGCAGATGAACACTGCGTCCAACCCCTCATCAGCCTCTACACCATATAAACACTCGTATTGGCACCAATACATGTTTCAAGAGCCTTCGCAGAAGACAGAATAGGCCAAGAAGATGGCTGTCGACCCTAATCATGCATCTGCCTAGCTGGGAAAGATACTGGATACTAAGAAGGACGAGAAGAAGGCAGAGCGAAACAGAGACGAGGTAAAAGTGCCCGAGCACAGTGACAATGGCGTTTATGGTGTCGGAAGTCAGCACAGCTCAAGACTCAAAAGAATCGTTGCCTTTGGATCACATAGCTTTGACAAGCCCCGTAAGAACTGCTGTAAATAATACTTGGTGAGCACGACAGGTCTTCCTGTACATTTTGTGCCATTGCAGGCATCTGCATAGTTGCTTGAATTTGTATACAATGAAATCAATGGCTACGGGTCAAAATTCTTGCATTCAGGCGTGGAATCGCTGTTAACAGAGGTGCAGGGCAGAGGTACTCTGCACAAAGACAGTCGGAGATATGGCAGCCAGCAAGAGCAATTCACGTCCCCAGCCCCAGCTGCCCTGCGTGCCTGCCGTTGCTGCTCCCTGCAAAATGAAGGATTGCCTTCACCACAGGCACCTTGCTTACTCGGTGCCACCGTGTGGAACCCAAGTGCACCTTTTGCCCACTGCCTTCCTGTTGTGTATGCTCAAATTTGACAGGCATAGCGAAGCTTATATAGGAGGCTTACTGTCGGCGTTGGCTTAGGACAATTGGTCAGTGTTGAATGAAAAAATTGAGAGTGCAGGAAAGCTGGTGGAAGTTCAGCATGATGCTAAATAACCTGAAATGGAGGAAAGGAAATTGAAACATTCAAAGGCGGAAGGGACAGGCAAAACATAAAGGACAGATCACGTCGTTGTCTGTCCATCAAATCCTTCATCGCGTGTGCCACATACAATGTCATTGTGGCATGCATTCATAAAGATGTATGAATGTTAGTCTTCAACAGTTTCCCAACGTTGTCCGCTGATTTAATCATGTGCTCAAAATCTCTTTAGTCCTTTCAAATCACAGTCCATGTTTCTTTCATGATTGCTACTACTGCAGTCATTGGCTTGCATTAGTACTATAACTCATTAATTCCATGCAACAGGGTTGTTCTTTTTTGGCACAATTTTCAAACTTAATAATTGGCCTAATTAACCACTTTGCTACGAATGTTTCCCTGTAACAGCACTCTTAAGGAGCTTTGGGGATCAATGACGCTACCAGTATCGTGACCGCTGATGAGCTTCAACCTCGGTGTAGTTCTGGGGATAATAATTCAAAAAATGGATCTGCATGTTTCGTTATCCAATCTTGGTATGCTATAACCTACTCGGCTCTGCCAGTTTCAGAACTTCTTGTGAGGTGGTGTTACAGTGTACCATATTTTAATGCGAAAGCATTAACTGTCTCATGGAGTGAGCCGACGTCGTCAGCTTTGAAACCACGCCAAACGGCTCTTTTACACCGCTTCGATCCCGTTGGCTAGCGTGCGTCCACAGCCAACGGCACCTTTTACACCGCTGCGATCCCATTGGCTAGCGCGCGTCGACCAGGCTCCCATTCGCCAGACACACAGTGGAATGGGGTGGTCGGTCGTTAACCTGACGTTGCGCGTCAGTTTCAACGACCGGCCACCTTATGACGCTGCGTGTCCGTCAGCGCCAGTCAGCGCGCCGACACGTATAGAGCAAGATTGATGTACAGTTGTCAGCAAACTTATTCGGAACGCGCGAACCGTGGCTTATCTCGTGGGAGCCCTATCCTGGCGGCAGCCGACAAAAACGGCTCCATGACGTGGCACGCGATGGAACAGTCCAAGCAGGGGAGGCCGCTCCGGTCAAGGTCGAGAGCGGCACCAAGGGCCTCGTCATGCTGATTCGCTTGGAATCGCTGAGTCCTTGGAGCAGAGCACGGAAGCAAACAATCTTCAATGTGCCAAAATTTCCGCACGCAATCTATATCTCGCGAAGTTATGCGAATGAATTTTAAAACCTAATCACAAGGAATATGACCATATTTTGGTGAATCCGTACAACATCAGCAGAACGAACATACTTGTCAACCACTTTGTAATTGATATATGACGTAATTAAGATGCTGGCACTGTCAACCAAAGACCGCAAACTTTTCAGAGAACTTATTCTTTGTGAAACGTTAAACCTGCTTATCTATTGGCTGTTCAGTATATGCTCGTGTATGCGGTATTTTGTTTCGTCTTTATTTTTCAGTAACTTTCCGCATTTGCAAAGGCCTAAATATTTGAGCTGATGCTCTTGTGCACGTATGATGCTCCCGCTACACAGGTGCGTCGCTGCCATATAACTTTTGTTTATTATTATTATTATGCAGAGGAAGCGGGGGGGGGGGGGGGGGGGGGGAGTGAGTGAGGGCATTAAAGGGGTACGGAAACAAAATTTGAAATATTCACATTTGGTTCAGAAATGAGTCAAGCATGACGGATAATAACCGTAAATGATAATCGCACGTTTGTATTTTGAACGACTGGCTATATTTTGTTCCAAACGGTGCACTCGAGCAAGCGCTCGAAGAGAAGCGAACGAGAGTGCGATGCGTCATGGGATATCTGGTGCAAAACAAAACAGAAAGAAAAGACTCCCCGTTGTCAGCATTGTGGTGGTGTCATAGCGTCGACGCGTTACAACCGAGCCGTTCGAAGTACCCGTACGGTGACGAGCGTGTGGCTGGCCCTAGCTTCCACAGCACTGTCAGCTTAGGGGTGAACGGGGTGGGAAAAAGCAACGTTTGTCCGAGTTTTGAGCGACGGGCTAATCTTCTAGGGAGAGGATGGCTGTATCCGGGTGCACAAACGAGGGTCCTAGAAAGAGGGGAGTCCCTCCTTTTCGTCTTCTTGGACTGGTTGGTTCAATGCGCGATTTGTGAGTTGAGGAGGAAAGCTAAGAAGGAAAATGTTGAAATTCCAAAGAGAGGCGCTGCTCTGAAGGAATCTGCTACGTCACGACTACGTAGCAAGTTCCCCAACGTTACTAGATCACCTCCCAAATAGGCTCCGCATGCATCCACCAGGTGCACATTGAAAGATAGTTTATTTAGCTTTAAAATTAGTTTTCTTGTGCTTCGATCCCGTTGGCTAGCGTGCGTCCACAGCCAACGGCACCTTTTACACCGCTGCGATCCCATTGGCTAGCGCGCGTCGACCAGGCTCCCATTCGCCAGACACACAGTGGAATGGGGTGGTCGGTCGTTAACCTGACGTTGCGCGTCAGTTTCAACGACCGGCCACCTTATGACGCTGCGTGTCCGTCAGCGCCAGTCAGCGCGCCGACACGTATAGAGCAAGATTGATGTACAGTTGTCAGCAAACTTATTCGGAACGCGCGAACCAGTGGCTTATCTCGTGGGAGCCCTATCCTGGCGGCAGCCGACAAAAAACGGCTCCATGACGTGGCACGCGATGGAACAGTCCAAGCAGGGGAGGCCGCTCCGGTCAAGGTCGAGAGCGGCACCAAGGGCCTCGTCATGCTGATTTCGCTTGGAATCGCTGAGTCCTTGGAGCAGAGCACGGAAGCAAACAATCTTCAATGTGCCAAAATTTCCGCATCGCAATTCTATATCTCGCGAAGTTATGCGAATGAATTTTAAAACCTAATCACAAGGAATATGACCATATTTTGGTGAATCCGTACAACATCAGCAGAACGAACATACTTGTCAACCAACTTTGTAATTGATATATGACGTAATTAGATGCTGGCACTGTCACCAAAGACCGCAACTTTTCAGAGAACTTATTCTTTGTGAAACGTTAAACCTGCTTATCTATTGGCTGTTCAGTATATGCTCGTGTATGCGGTATTTTGTTTCGTCTTTATTTTTCAGTAACTTTCCGCATTTGCAAAGGCCTAAATATTGAGCTGATGCTCTTGTGCACGTATGATGCTCCCGCTACACAGGTGCGTCGCTGCCATATAACTTTTGTTTATTATTATTATTATTCATTTTTGTTTATTATTATTATTTTTATTATTATTATTATTATTATTCGTATTATTATGAGTCTTCAATAACCCGTATGTTCACGCATTTGTGATTCGTGCCTTAGCGCCTAGATGGAGCGATAGACTCCCGTGAAGAATAAAAAAGACTCCGGTTTTCGTGTTTGTTTATTTGCTCGGTTGATTTAAAGCATGATTTCAAAACGAACAAAACTGGAAGAGACGAATGATGTCCTACTGAGGGAGAGGCAGAGGAAGCGGGGGGGGGGGGGGGGGGAGTGAGTGAGGGCATTAAAGGGGTACGGAAACAAAATTTGAAATATTCACATTTGGTTCAGAAATGAGTCAAGCATGACGGATAATAACCGTAAATGATAATCGCACGTTTGTATTTTGAACGACTGGCTATATTTTTGTTCCAAACGGTGCACTCGAGCAAGCGCTCGAAGAGAAGCGAACGGAGAGTGCGATGCGTCATGGGATATCTGGTGCAAACAAAAACAGAAAGAAAAGACTCCCCGTTGTCAGCATTGTGGTGGTGTCAATAGCGTCGACGCGTTACAACCGAGCCGTTCGAAGTACCCGTACGGTGACGAGCGTGTGGCTGGCCCTAGCTTCCACAGCACTGTCAGCTTAGGGGTGAACGGGGTGGGAAAAGCAACGTTTGTCCGAGTTTTGAGCGACGGGCTAATCTTCTAGGGAGAGGATGGCTGTATCCGGGTGCACAAACGAGGGTCCGAGAAAGAGGGGAGTCCCTCCTTTTCGTCTTCTTGGACTGGTTGGTTCAATGCGCGATTTGTGAGTTGAGGAGGAAAGCTAAGAAGGAAAATGTTGAAATTCCAAAGAGAGGCGCTGCTCCGAAGGAATCTGCTACGTCACGACTACGTAGCAAGTTCCCCAACGTTACTAGATCACCTCCCAAATAGGCTCCGCATGCATCCACCAGGTGCACATTGAAAGATAGTTTATTTAGCTTTAAAATTAGTTTTCTTGTGCCTTTCAATGGAAGACTGGTGTTTTTGAGGTTAGGGTGCAACACGCAACACATTCAAGCTAGAAAATGAGCGCTGGAATTTCGTTTGCCTACCCCTTTAATACTTTATGGACCCGCCTTGGGAGGAGATGACATCCCTCATTCGTCGAGGGAGAGATTGGAACAACACCGCCGGCAGCTGATCATCTAATCGCAACTTCTCCCATTCCTCGCTCAGTGTAGCCCATAGGGTCTCTTTTGAAGAGTCCTGCAGGTTCCTCTTAACGAGCGTTCGCTTCAAGAGGCCCCAGACGTTCTCAATGACGTTCATGTCCGCGCCACCCGGCGGCCATGGCAGCTGGCGGATTGCCGATTCCTCAAGGAAGTCTTGGACCTTCTGTGCACAGTAGACGGGACTACGGTAAAGCTGGAGCCAAAAGAACCCGTCCGGGAATGGTCCGTCTAAGACATGTGGAAGCAAGACCTCTCGCAGGATTTCGACATATTTCGAGGCCGTAAATGACCCCTCCATCCTATGAAGAGGTCCCAGTCCGCTGCTTGATATAGCGCTCCGGACTTGAACAGATGAGCGGCCACTGGCGGCTATCATCTGAATGTATGGAGCTTTATACCTGAAATCATAAACACGAACAGTTAACTGATATGCTGAAAAAAATGCAGCGTAACATATGAAAGTGAAATTAATCTCACCTGCATCTGACCGGCCACCACACTTGCCGCTTCTGGTCCCAGCAGCCACTGAAGCTCGACTCGTCAGTGAATAGAACCAGCTCCCACTCTGGATGGTTCCACGCCATATGCGCCTCCGAGAAAACGGGCACTGCGGTGGTAGGAAATGAGCCGGGGCTTCTGGCATGCGACACGGCATCGCAAGCCAGCGTCTTTAATTCTATGTCGCACAGTTGACGTAGATGCAGAAAGCTGAAGGGTGCTTTTTACCTCCCTGGCATTCATGAACGGATCATCAGCGACGCACCCGACGATATTCATATCTTCCTCTTCTGAAGTCGCAAGTGGTCGCGATCCACGTGGGGCATCTTCTAGGCGTCTTTCGTAGCGATACGCTTAAATGATGCAATTAATTGCGGAGAGCGAAACATTTGTCAAAATTCGAATTTCTCTTTGGGAATGGCCTGCTCTTGAAGTGATACTATTCGTATCCGGTCTTCAAGTGGGACTCTTGGCGGCATGGCCAGTCAAAGGATTATGAGGTGCCTTTCCTCTCTAAATGTTTCGCTGTGCAGCTGCAACAAAACAGCTGAATGAATAATCAATACCTTACCTGACGTTTTCGCAAGTCATCTATCCAAACCGAGCAAACGGATTGCGATAAGAGTAAATTGCCTGACCGGCAAAATTGCTGCGGTGTTGCCGGTCCGGCTGCGATATCGACCTTGACCGGAGCGGCCTCCCCTGCTTGGGCTGTTCCATTGCGTGCCACATCATGGAGCTGTTTTTGTTGGCTGCCGCCAGGATAGCGCTCCCTCGAGATAAGCCACGGCTCGCGCGTTCCGAATAAGTTTGCTGACGACTGTACATGCTTTCACATTCACAACTCATAAGAAGTGCTTAGGTATACCTCAATCTCTTTTGCCCGAAAAGTTGCTGGTGGCTAGAAGCCTAACCTGTCTACACCAAAATCTCTCTGAAGAAAAAAAAAAGTATTTGTAATCTGGTTCTTTTATAACTACAAATTGAAAGTTTGTGCCAGTATTAGAAGCTGACCACAAGTTTTGGTTTTGGAACCTTAATAAAAACATTCTAACAAAAACAGTAAAATAATTATTGTACAGATTTTACTGCATACTTGAACAATATGAAGGAAGTGAAGAGTGCCTATGGTAACCTTGTAATAGCAGTCAAACAATACGAAAAAGCCCAGGCGAGCACGTGGCTCTGAAGACCTCCAATGCTGTCTAATCGAAGAAAGTTGAGTTATCATTGAGGCTACTGTATGAACAAGCAGCATTTCAGCGGCTCTTTGAATTCTATCGTTACTCCGCACTTGGTCGGCAAACAATTGTTGAGTCAACCAGTAGTGCTCGGTGAAATAAAATTAAAACTGCTTGTCGTCATTTATCCCGCAAACCCTTTACCAAACGCCTGGACACTGATCACTCAACCTAATGACCCGGTCGTTTCAGCCACGCTTAATTTTGCCTTTTGTCGCAGAATGCCTCTACATTTGGTGCTGAATTTAACATTAAAAAAAACACTCAACCTAGGACAAAAATACTTTTTTTTTTCTCTACCTGCTTAGGATTGGCATGCCTCAAAATAAATGTTTGTCGGAAAAAAAAAAAAAATTTTTTTTGCACAATATTTATGTTACATTACGAATTTTTAGAGTTGCGGGCAAAACCGAAACTGTACCCTTGTGGTATGATGATGATCGCACCCAACTAGTGCGCGCTCCAAGTTCCAGCAAACTCGAAGTGCACACTAGTTGGGTACGAACACTATCATCATCATACCACAGATGAACAGTTTTGGTTTTGCCCACAAAACGAAAAATTCGTATTGTAGCATAAAAATTGGGCCAAAAGAAAAAAGATTATTTTTTCGACAGACATTTATTTCGAGACACACCTGTCCTAACTAAGAAGAAAATAATTTTTTTTTTCTCCCTAGGTTCAGAGTTTTTTTTAACTTACTAGTGACAACTGAGTTAATTATGCAGACAGCTGATCAAGCGGGGAGTGGCGACAAAAACAGAACAGCCGCTAAAGCCTCGGCAATGATTGAGCTTTCTTCCAATAGGTAATGCAGCAAGCCTTGCAAGACACATTCACCTGGGCTTCTTTATATTGTCTGCCACTGTACCGAAATGGACTTTATTACAGACTGGTTCTACTATGCCATTGCAACCTCACATAATGTCATGAGGTGGCATTATTCTTGAGTAAAAACATGCACGTCCTTGTGGGAAAACAAAAACCAAGATTTATTATCAGTGCCTTAGCCTTCAGAAAGGCTCGACACTGTTGGTGACTCCCACAATTGAGCAAAGTTGATGCAGCCCATTGAGCGTTGTAACCTTTACGGGGTGCAAAGTGGAGCATTCGTGCAAACGTTTGGGCACCAAAACCTTTTCATTCCAGGCATCTAAACCTGAGAGCAAAAGCTCCCCAGTCGTTGCGTACAGGCACAATGAGGATTCGTACGGCGCTGCAGACTACTTCTCTATTCGTTGCAGGCCTCCAAAGTGGGCTTTGGAAACTTGTAACCGATAGAGAATCAATACGATAGAAGTGAAGCTCTTCCTTTCTCCTAATGGCAGCTATTTGCATTCAGATGCCACTCCTACAACCCAAAAAGCTCAAAGCCCACCTACCGCGCCTACACCTCAGTCTTATTGTGGCCACCGAGGTTCTTGGTGCCCATACATCTGACCTTTAGTGATCATGCCCTCCGACTACTCTAACGATCCTCCTCTATACAAACTACGGTGTAGCACCTTCTTTTGTTTTCTTCATAGCTGTGACCTACGGAACGTCGCAGTTTTCCATTTTCGCTGACGACATAGTGTCCCGCTTCACCGTGATAACACTAAATGTTGACTCGCACAATGTCCTAAAATGAGTCGGTACTGTGGATGAACGAGGAATACGGGCGAAGGCAGTTAATACAGCATCCACACACACGCACACACACACACGCACACTTTTCTACACATCCTTACACACACGCCTACAACCGCGCATAGAACAAAACAGTCACGAAACGATACCTGACATCAATGCCTGTCAAAGGCCCACAAGGTCCAACGTGAGCAATCTGTACATTCCGGGAACTTCCCTCCACCGTCCACTTTCGTTACCCTCTCCGTGCAGGTTCAGATGCTCTCTTCTCGACGTGCACATCCACACGCACATGCACGCACGCACCGCACAGGGTTTGTCCAGGAGGCCCCTATGCTCCCGTGGCCTCAGAACGTCCCGAAGACCTCCTCCTGTGTAGGCACAGGCCTGATCTGGGGTCCCAGTCTTGTCCAAATGAAACCACACTGCGGCCCCTCGGGGGTCTGCTTTGGGTACGGGCTGTTGCGGGACTTGAAGTACTCCGATGGCGCGTGGCACACAAACTCCATGCACTCCAGCTTCCGCGGGATGTCCTCCTCCGGACCTGCAAGTTGAGCGTGAGGTGAGAAATTACTCGCCACAAGTTGGGCCCCAGCCCCCACCTCTGGGAAATTGAAAACTGTGACCTGTCTGCCTATGCCCTACATGGATGCAGGTCAAGATTCTAAAATTCCTCGTTGTATAGACCTGCTTTTTTTTCACGGATGCCTTGATTATGAATTTTATTTTACGACCACTAAGGGATTGTATTTTTTTTAATGCAAAATAATTCTGACCTGAGGGGCCAACAAGGCGAAAAGTCACATGACCCCAAAAGGTAAAACAATTATTGTTTTTTATAAACTAAAATGTCACATATGTAAATTTATGAATACAACAGGAATCTGTTCACATCTCACAAGTTGTATGCAGTGCTATCAGACGCATGAAAATGCGTAGACAAAACTTGGCAGAATGCCTCCTTTACGCAATGAACACTTTCTGAAGTCATGCGCGTGTGTCCAAGCCTCCAGTAACTCTATATGAAACCTTTGAGATGGAGTGTAGTGCAGATGTGCTAGTGCTTTCACCAGCACGAAAGGTCTGGAATCTGAAGTTAGGAGGAATCTGAAGCCGCTGGAATGTCGCGGAAGCAAACGCACCAAAATGAAACTGCATTGAAGAAAGGATGAGCTTTTCGCCTTCAATATTTTCATTTAATACCTTTAAACCTAAACAGCAGGCAAGCACTGTATGTGGTCTTACTAGATAATTAAACAAAACCGGTGCCTTGACCTTTTAATGCTAAAGCATTAACTGTCCCATGACACAAAGTCGGCATTGTCTGTAGTAGCGAAAAACTGTACCTAAATTCTGTCTGTAGCAGCGAAAAACCCCATAGCACCCCATAGCAAAGATCGGAGAGCAAGAGCAAAAGCATTCAAACTACCAAAGCCGTGCTTCCACCTCTTTGCAGTCAATACAGACCAATAGCCATCAGGTGTGTAGCCGAGATAAACAATCATAAGTAATTCTAGGGTCCAGCTTGCCCACTATTTACCAAAAAATGCTAAAATTGCCCGACAAAATTATTATTACTTTTTTTTCAAATTGCTTTTATTTAGAAACACTACCTAATATAGAAAACGCGAAAGGCCTCAGAAAAACAAACAAAAATAATGTTTTGAAGTTAATTTTTGTTACTTAGAAGCAACAGCAAGAAGGCTGTTTTAAAATAAAATGACGACAAGCCCGCCACAAAGCAAGTCAAGGACTACTCTAAAAGTTGTTTGAGTTAAAGGATCGTTTGATAAGATCAAGATAAATTATTTATCATATAGATGTGTGAGCCCGGCCCATTTTTTTAAAGCCTGCCACTGGTGCGAGATGTCGCACCAGTTTTGCCAGTGCCGCATTAAAAGTTGCCCAAGTATACTTGCATGCAACACCACTGACTGAGAGCTTCTTTGTCATTGTATAATTTCAAGGACAAAAGCTGACTTCTTCTTTACTTCTCTCCTTGACAAAGTATGATGACATAGTCACAGCGATCACAGTGCTGATGTAGTAAAGGAGATGCCAAGCGGCAACATTAGTCAAATGCAGCTCATAGCTTGGACACAAGTACTGCGTAAGCACCTGATTTGGGCTTGTGACCGTCAATACCCCAAGCGTTCAAGTAGTGCCTCATGTCTAATCGCTGTAATGATAAAAATAGCTGAACCCAAACAATGTCTGGAACTTGCGCTTTGCCAAACCCAGTGTATGGCTTTGGATATTAGTGGCATAAAATCGGCACCAGATCATATGGCTGGTTGTTCTGGCTGCAAGTTAAGGGAATGAATGCTCCTCGTTTTTCTCTTTTTTCTTTTTTTTTGAGTGTCACTGTGTGGCAAGTTATGACCGTAAAGGTTTAATTCTAAACAGTATCTACTGAAATTACAAAACTAGTTGCACCGTCTTCGACATGGGAGTTTTCTTTGTTTTTTCCCAAAAAGATGTTTTTTAGTGATTGGGCTTTGTTTCCAAAGGAATAGTACAAAAGAAAGGCTAAGAAGAGAGTTAAAGAAACAGAGAGAAAAATTAAACGAAGGCATCTAAGATAGCTTATGTGTAGGAATGCAAAAGCACTCCTACATGCAGCACATTCCTACAAGTAGCGCACCACGTCTTCCTTTTTCACATGGTGCTCCAGCGCTGACATCATTCCCCCCCCTGCGCAGGTGCAACGCCCGCACCGGCTCCACAGCTTTTGTGACGATGCATCTGCGTTGCTGTACTTTTCTTTATGTTTTGTTTCTGAGGCGCGTACGCTTTGACCTTGAGCGCTCCGCCGGCTTCCGTGACGAAGCGTCTTCATTGCTGTGCTTTTGACCAATGGGAACTTAGGTGTCGTTTTTCGCTGCCACAGATGGAATTTAGGTACAGTTTTTCGCTGCTACAGACAATGCCGACTTTGTTTCATGGGACAGTTAATGCTTTAGCATTAAAGGGTCAAGGCGCAGGTTTTGTTTAATTATCTAGTAAGACCACATACAGTGCTTGCCTGCTGTTTAGGTTTAAAGGTATTAAATGAAAATAATGAAGGCGAAAAGCTCTCTCCTTTCTTCAATTCAGTTTCATTTTGGCGCGTTTGCTTCCGCGACATTCCAGCGGCTTCAGGTTCCTAACTAGAGGTACTTTACAGAGCTTCTCTGTCGGATGACGAGCTCTCATTCTCTAAATTTAATTCCTAAAAGCGTTGGAAGTATGAGCAGCTGCTATGCAAAGGGAGCATCACGTATGCAGAGCATCTAAGTTGAAAGCTATAAATAGCCCAGCAAAGCGAAACACCGTGCGAATATAACATTTATAGTTTGCCAAGGACATAACAAATGGGAACATCTCCCGCGGTGCGCCCAGCTTCGCGTTTAGGCAGCCACTTTCAAATGTGTAATCACCGTCGTACACATACAATGACGACGGTAAAAGGGTTAAGGTAGCCAGCGCTTGGTGGCACAATCCGCCCCTCGACTGAGCTAGAGCTCTTGAGATACAGACTGAGGTGGCCGTTCGAGAAAAATAGTTCACAAACATGCCAGATAGTACACATAATGGTAGCAAGCACACTAGCCGGTGGATGGTGTGCTTGCTACAACATGTTTTTTATGTGTTCAGTTCTTCGTTACATTATCAAAATGTACATGTTTCAAGTGCAAGAAAGACTGCTTTCTTTGACTACCAACTCTTGTAAACAATATTCCGTGCAGTGTATAAACTATATGTGCAAAAATTGACTTTTTTCTTTTTTGTGCTCTTGCAAATGTCACATTGCACTGAGCAAGGTGACATTCCACTGGTCTGTTTCATTTCGACGTAGCTTTGTGTAATTGAGCACATTGAGCGTTATGCATAATCACCTAAAACTGATTGGGTAAGTTTACATTATTCATAAAATATAAATTCTGAATATGAAAGCTTCGTCTCTTTTAGGCATTCCCTCATGTTACTTTCAGCGTCTGACGAAATCTGGTGAAATTTCGACGAGGGTCTGGTATCGCGACCGCTTTCCGATCTGGTAATGCCGACTCTCGCGACTCTCACATTGCACCAATTTCTTTCCCTCCACATCCCTGCCGCTATCACCGGATCAGAGAAAATAATCACCAGGACTACCTTTGGGAAATCGGGCGAACAAGAACATGAATAAACATAGAAAAAAATGCATCCCGACCTCCTGCCCCAAGTGAAGGAGTTGCAAACTTTCTTCTGTTCTGTCTGTCCCCCCCAGTTGTTTTATTATTTCATTATTTTTACTGTAATCTGGTCTCATACCAAAGGGCAGATGAAAGATGAAGAGAACATTGACACTTGTTTGTATGCGAGATGATGCGTGCCAACTCAAAGTATAGGGACCATATTCGGAAAAGAATGGTACAAAAGTGACCGCCATTGTTGTAAAGCATTAATTTGAAGGAAGAAAAGGACCTAAGCAAACATATGAAGGCACTGATTATCCCCGTGACAGCGACTGTACTCTTTTGAAATGGGCGGAAGCCTCCGCAAACTTCGGAGCCCACCAAGCTAACCAAGATGCTCCTCCGTGCCGGGTGCTCCTCCGAATACACCGGTGCAAGGCGGTGAAGTTTTACCTGCAAGCGCCAATGCAAAGCGGTGAAGCCCGACACAAGAACTTTGGTACAAAACAGTCTTGTTGGGAGCGGCATGGCTGCTTTACAAATGAGGGGTTCTGCCAGATTCCTATACTGCTATTCGCAACTCCAGCCTGCCGCTCGCCCTCTCGCGGACGAACGGGGAACCAGAGGAGCGGGGACAGCAGCGGCGGCGCGGAGATGGTGGCAGGGACTGTCGGCATCGATGCGTTAAGCCGTTTAAACGAAAATAGTGAGCGTGTTAAAATAGGAATTCTTGTGCTCCGCCTTGCAACAGCGTTCCACGAAGAACCGGGATGTCTAATTTCACTGGGGACTTCTCGTATATTGTATACACTGCGGATTTCTGGTCTTGTGCATGGCCGCCAGCTCAATCTCTGCTCAACGTTACGGCAAACGCTCCCGCTAATAATGTAGAGCTCTAGCGTACGGTCTACAAAAAGTCTATTTTTTGCCATAAGTAGGAGAAAACTCGTCGCGCAACGGTATGTCTTGCAATACACATCGAGAATGGGTTCGCATTTTGAGGCCGTTACAAGGAACATGACCATTTATTCCAAGCACTTTAAAAAGACATAATGCCCATACTTGTTTTCAGGTAATTACAAAACAAATAAAGAAATGCTCGAAGCATTTAAAGCGCGTCTGTGTTAGCCAACCATTCCTGATGAGAGCTTAGAATGGGCAGTTGTGGCGAGAGGGGCCGCAACGTTGAAAAGAACACGGTACAAAATATTTACCGTATATTAAAATTAATTCTTGATAGAGCAATAAATAAAACCCCTGAACATGCCGATTATGTTAATAGGCAGTTTTGGCATAGCATACGACACCCCTAAACTTCAGTTCGACGTACAGCGCACTGACGTTCCACTGACGCTACCAACTTTCACGAGCGGCTTGATAGCCGAGTTGTACAACTTATTAAAATAGCTTAAATAAATGTAAATAAGTGTAAAAAAAGTAATCGGGGTTTTATTAACCCTACTGCAAAACCTGTTTTTTTTCTGTACTTTTTGAGGCACACTTTAGCTCTTTAATATATCGCACCGTCATCAAGCCTCTCGTAGAAGTTGGGGCCTTCAATTTGACGTCAGTGCGCTGCACGGCGAGCTGACGTTTTGGGGTGTCTTATATGTGACAAGGGGTGTTAGGACTACAACCTTTTTTTTATAGTGAAGATCACGGCAACGGTCCCTGCGCGCGCTGAAAATTGTGCTTCAAGGGCACAGCACGAGCTTCCGGTTGTAATGCTACACCGCACGGTAACCTGCGGTAACAAACTTTCTATCAATAACCATAGAGCAGTTTGATCACGTGTTGCAATACACTAAAACCAAGACAACCAAGATGGTGAGCAGCGAGTTGTGAGCCTCTAACACGAAGACACCAATACTGTGAACGCTGCCCTTCCGAAGCTTGACGGTCACCGTTCGCGGCTCACTTTTTAGAGCACTAATGGCCAGGCAAAGCGCAAACATGATATCTTGCTCACCCTCAAAAATATTCTGCCACAAACAGTGACATGGCCGGTGCCTAAAACGCGCTCACCCACCACAAAGCTTCGCAAGTTAAGGTTTCTGCAACTTTTAAATAGCAGCATGCTCGTTTTCCTTACGTGCATCAATATCTCCGTCACCAGTAATATGATCTCTCCCTAACCGCTTCGCATTTGTAGAGAAATAAATCATTTTTAGCGCTCTGACCAGCGTCAGCGAGCAGGCGCACGGGAAATCCTGGAGGATCTATCCCAGTCTCTTCCGCCATCTTGGAACAACCGCCCCGCCACCTATAGGGCGTTGGAGTTGCGAATAGCATTCCACTGGATCAAACAAGAGCCCACCCTATTACGTGTCCCTCCTGTTTTTCCACTCACGGACCTAAGAAGTGCCCATTTCCATTTTTGACCAATTATCACTTTTGGGCGGGTGCTACCTCAATGTTTTATAGAATGCCTCGCACCTAGGACCTTGCACATTTTTTGATCATTTGTGGACCATCACAGCAAAATTTGCGAATGCCGATACCAAGTTAGTTAACAAATTTGGTGCAATGTGAATTGGATGTAGGTACAGTGAGCCAGAGGCAGGTTGAATGCAATCTGTGATTTGCACACTAAAGGGGGTGCCACAGCTGTATGCGTGCGAAAATGGCAAGGCAGCTCGATGCTGAAGTCCTCATTTTGCTCCTCTCGCAAAGCAGTTGGCACGTGTCACTCTGTAATTTTACTAATTTGTTGGAACGAGTTGAGAGTTCGCAAAAGTCTGTGGATTGCACGTCTCCCGTGCAGTCCTGTTGCTCCCTCTTAGATGACTGTCCTTAGGCCCTTGTTGAGCTACTTGCTCAGGCATCCGTTCTGGTGAACGACGTTTGCAGTTTCATCTGGTCGCTTTTAATGGTCACAAGGCGCTTGCCACGCAGCAAGAGTCCAGTGGCCTTTATTACAAGATATTTTTAGGGACTTGTGCATATTTCCTAAGAATCTTGGCCACTGAAAAGTATTTGCAAAAGACGGGATGCGGCTGCGAGGTGTGCAGCCCTGCAGAAATTTTTTTTGCACGAGCACACGTGCCGAAAGCGCTGTTCAACCTTAAATTGTAATCAAACATTGTGACTTAGGGACGGGTTCCAGATACAGCTACGATTAAAGTGGCAGGCGTGGTATGGTTGGGGTACAGATGTGGGCCTTAGGTCACGATAGGACCGATCTCATCGGAGACTACCATATTTACCCAATCATAATGTACTCCAATTTTAAGGGGGGACGAGGCTTTTCAAATAGCTGAAAATGACAACACAAATTATTTTTAAGAAATCATGATTTTGAAATTTTGACAAACTATGATTGCACAATTCCATCCTTAGCTATTTTAAAAACAACAAAATTCAAGTCTCCAGGAGCTGGATTTAAAGTATATAAGAAAATTTGAGTGATTTTCTTATCTTTGCCTTTTTTGTCAAGTGCCATTGCTTTACGGGGGTTTTGAGGAGGTTCTCCTGAATGGATTTCAGAAAACTTGATATCAGTTTTTTCCAATAACTGAACTGCATCCTAAATCTTAACGATTCGCCCTATAATAGATAAAAAGTGATTAGCTGCAACCATTGTTGGGTAAAGTATATCCAAAAGCTACTTGAAGTAAAGTCCAAAGTACATTAGAGGTTATGCACTTCAAGTAAAGTAGTAAGTCTACCAGCACATTATACTTGAAGTAAAGTACTATACATACAGTGTACTTTCAAAGTAAAGTACAAGTACTTTTTAACACAATCTTTCATGGTGCCCTTTCATTCCGCAATCAGTAGTTGTGACTTTCCGGAAATGGCGGTGAATATTGGTTAAAGTTAAATGGCCACAGAGTATAGTTGTTCTACCCTCACTGACAAACTATTTTAACACTACCAACATATCGGGCATTTACTTGTATCTGTCTTATAGCCACCATTACTTCACTCAGGGAAACGACCAGATAAGCGATATGTTGTCTGCTCGGGTTTCTGGTGAGAGTAGAATATCCCTCCCAGTATCGCTTTAGGGTTGACAAAGCATCATTTTGAGATACAAATTTAACAAGATCAAATTTGGGGAATGTGCTTTGAAGTCAGGAGCTGTACTTTCATTGGAAAGGATCAGAAAAAAAATACTTTAAGTAAAGTACAAGTACATACTCGAAGAATGTACCTGAAGTAAAGTAAAAATATTGTAAGTCTACTTAAGGTAGTACTGTAAGTAGAATGTACTTAAAGTACTTCCCAACACTGGCTGCAACAAATTAAGATAATTATTTTCCCATTTATATTTTTTTGCAATTGTGATATATTTATAATAAATAATGTTCCTTTATAAACATGCCATTAACTTTAGGACATATGATGGACCCTAGTAAATCACCATATGTATTGAAAATAAGCTTTTAGTGTGAAATTACCCTATTGACCCATAAGAAATGACCTAATTATGAATACATATTTTGCCATATCTTTTGATTGAGAAAAGACATCTAAATCTGATTACAGATTCAAAATTAGGACTAAGCATTACATTCTAACACTATTTGAGTGAGATATGTTAATAAATAATAACATTTTAAGAACCCTCATTCCCCCTTAAGGCATACCTAGTTTTCATACTAAAGAATAACAATTTGAACATGCCCCTGATTTCAGTTTTGTATCCGATATTAACGCACAGGCAGTTTTTATGCATATGTTTCTAAAAAAAAAGCTGTGTGCACTAAAATCGGGTAGTTGCGGTAATTAGAGTCACCTGGAAAAACTTAATCAACAGACAATTTGCTCAAACTTTAAAGACGTGAAGCACACAAAGAATGATGGGAACATTCTGCACGCTCCTCCTCAATCTGCTGCATGTGCCACATGACACTGAAGGAAGGAGGAGGGGGAGAGAAAGACAGTACTGCAGTTGCTCGCCTGCCCCCGCCCGCTCGTCTGCATCGCCTTCGTCGTCCGCTACAGCCAGTTCATTTATACTGCCAGTTCCCAGAATTCCTTCCAGTGCCACGGAGGGCGCTGCCCGTCTTGCAGTGGGTCCATTGGGGCGGTACTGACCCAGGAGGTAGGTGGAAGGATCGAAGTGGTCCTTGGGGCTGGCAGTGGTCGGGATAAGCCAGGTGATGACCGCACTCTTCTCGCAGTACTGGTCCTGCAGCAGGCCCCGGATCTGGGCGTAGTAGGTGTCGTCCTCTTCATCCATCATGGACACTATGTCCCCGACCTGGTAGTACGTGCCCTGGGGGAGGGGAATAAGTGACAGGGACGTCAGCACAGCATACAGGCTGTACACACCGCACAACCGACGAAGAAAACTAATGCCGAGTCGAAAGCCTCGCAGATAAGTGCCGTTCTGTGGCACCGATCCTGAATGTGGAGTGGTATAAAAATGAAAGCTGATTTAATGAGTGGTCAGACTTCCGCTCACCACCCGTGAGCGAGCACCTCTTTATCCCTCAATGTTTTCATTAGTGGTCTGATAATCCCTGCCAGCCAAAGGCAGAATAGGTCTTAAGGCCAGGAGGATGAAAGAATGTATGAGGCATATTGAAACCACCCTCAGAAAGCACACTTCATCGCCCAACTTGCTCCTTTCCAGTCTTGCCTGGAGATTTTGGAGAAACAACATAGTCATGACACACTGGGCAAGCTCTTCCCTTCACTTTGGTTAATCTAGGCTATGTGGCTTGGGTGTAATTTAAGGATCCATTAAAATGTGTCCATACACAAACTTTCAACTGTTGTCTCTGAATTATTTTTTTACCGTATTCACTTTTAAAATTTTTTGCTGTGGAGAGGGCACCGGGTTTTAAATAAATTAATATGAATATTGCTTCCAGAAATATTTACCTTTCCTAATAGTAACATGCTGCACAAACCATGCAAATAAAAAGCGAGAGAGAGATAATAGATGATGTACTGTTCTAAATAGATTGTATCAGAAGCCTTCAAGGGCACTGCAGTTAAACATATTATTAGGTTGCCACCTATACATGAGTGGAGAGTGCTTCTAAGGTCACGGTACTCGGTGATGGAAGTGGCATTCAACCTTTTGTAGCAGGCTTTGTAGCAGGTAAACTATTGGTTTGGAGCAGCCACTGATGCTTTTGGAGCAGATGCCAACAACTGTTAGCACGTCATTTGAAAATAAAAATTTAGTTGCATTGCTTAACGAGTTTATATTTGATAAAGATGAAAGGTTCCTCTTTGATACTGAAGCAAATTATATTTGTTATCTTTTGTAGTAAGAATGAATAGAACGCAAAAGGAACACAGTCTTCTCTTTAGAAATTAAGCTCAGCTCAAAGTAGATTTTATTTAAAATCTGGTATTTAAAAGTGGTTGAAAAATGAATCATAGCACAAAACTTCAGTTGAGATAAAGCCTCTCTCCCTTTTACACTCAATAGTTAATTTAGCCCATAAATATAATTCCTGTAATGTCAGCAAAAGTCAACATATCCGCTAAAAAGTCTATCAATAAAATTACGTCCCACCAAGTTTTATGAACACCAAACTCAAGATTCTAATATAATAAACTGCCAAAACAACCGCCATCACATATTATGAAAACTTACTCATACATTTGTGCTTTAAAGTGACACTGTGCTTTAGCAGAGTCCGAACCGGAGCTGAGTCAAAGTTCACTACCCTTCCGATTCACTGCTGCACAGGAGCTACCCGATTACCAAATTTATTCAAATATAGACCTTCGTCTTTCCTTCTTTCTTGTCACAGCTTTTCTTAAATTAGACGTCAGCCTACAGTCAAGATCAAAGAAGGTTGACCTGTAATTGTACTAAGCGTAATTTCCGAGCCAATCGCTCTCCCATGTCAGACGCTGCTCCTAGCATTCCGGTGAAAAGCAATGAACCTCGACACGCGCGATAGTGCGAGGCCGTGAAGGTTTACGCGAGCAGTGCAAGTGCCACGGTATCTCCTGGTCGCGGTATAGAGGCATGTGGCAGATATATTATCAGGAGTAAAGGACCCTTGTTCTGTCTCAATACAGTAGCTGCCGTCCCACTATCTTGGAAAATTTTCTCGTGACATTTAGCTCCTGACATTGCCAATATTGTCTGGAATTTCAGAAGATGACTGGGCCAGCGCAGTTGACGAGCAATTTCTACACTTCGTTACATCTTAAGTGGCAGCACAGGGGACGCTACTAGCCAAGGAAACCAATCAAATTGCATCAGAAGTGCGACATCGTGGCATTCAACATCTATCTGCATGTGTTCTTTCATCGGCTAAACCAATCAAGCGCAGCGAATGCCACTAGACATGCATATTTAGTATGTGTGTTCATGATTGTATGTGTTTGAGCCTTCGACTGTGCTCTGAACTAAGATAAAGAAAACTATACGGTGGACAGAGATGCTGTAAAATATGGATTTGTACTATTTTTGTTTCCTTCTGCTTCTCTAAATATTAAGACCGAGCAATAATAAAATATTGTCATTTTGTGCTTTGTTTAAGCCCACCTCGGCACAGGTGTGGCGCAATTCTTAGCAAAAATGGCGCTTTGGCGCAAGATGTAGCGGATTTTTGTTCATGGTGCAATTCGGCGCAAATAGCGCAGCACTTCCATCCCTGGTTACTACAGTCAAACCCGTTTATAACGAACAGCAGAAAACGCTACGATCAGTTCGATATAGTATGTAGTTCGATGTAGCAGAAAACATTTACAACGAACTTCCACAACGCTTTCGTTGTGAGGCGAGAGCTTCTCTTTCTTTCTCATCTCTTCACTTCCGCCTTGTAACAACGTGCCGAAAAGCTTTTTTGTTTTTTTGCATACCTGCAGAGTTTGTTTTTTCAGCTTATCTCCCCTTCTGATCGCGTCTCCTCATGGGTAAATGTTGATGAAAAGGTTGTTTTTTTTTCTGTGCATGCGTGCAGTGTATGTTTTTGCTTTCTCCCCCCTTCTGAATTGCTTCTCTTCGCTCAATTTTGTTCGCAACTTGAGCTTTTGTAATTTTTTTTTTTCCTGGTTCTCTTTGGGGGTAAGGGACAGGCTAGAAGACGATTGTTGACGCATCTTTTCAAGCCTTCCTGGGGGGGGGAGTTTGATATAGTTAATATGTTGTTCGTTATAAAAAGTACTTTTTACATGCATCTTTATTTAAAGTGTCCGCGAGTTCGATATCGACAATAATTTGCTGTACGTGCGTTCGTTCTAAACAGGTTTCACTGTATACTAGTACAGTTGAACCTCAATTTAACGAGGTCACCGGGACCTGCTAATTATTTTGTTAAATCGGAGACTTCGTGAAATCGAGGAAGGGAGACCTCGCGCATAGGCTGCGTGGGGAATCCGAATTTGTTCGTTAAATCAGGAAATTCGTAAAATCGGGTTTCGTAAAATCAAGGTTCAAGTGTATTGCCCACATCCTTACCAGCGCTTGTTAGAAACATTAAATTGAGTGAACAATTCCTTAATTTCCTTACAAAGAGTTTCATATCGCCACGAATGACAATGGATGAGACGAATGACTGAAGAAAACTTAAACATTTAATGAGGCAAACTTGTGCCCAAAACAAAACAGAAGAAGGCTAGCATCGCAGGCGTCGATGTCGGCGTAACAACAGGATCGAGCTCTGGGGCAAGAATGACTGCGGCTCGCCACGCGGTGCCCCTTATGTACATGCGTGGGCTTCTGAAACAATTGGCGTAGAAGGTTCGGCACATAGAACATTCGGACCTCGAACAAGCAATAGGGTTCTCGAATTTACCAGAATGTGAAATTTACAGAAACAACAAAAAGGTGCATCCGCAGCCAGGCATAGAATCTCGGCCCTTTGTGTGGGAGCCAAGCACAAAAACCATTCGGCCACTGGCGCACTTGCTCGGAGGCGCACATGGCATTACCCCCCCTTTAAGAAGAGCATTGTCTCGATGCAACGTGCAAGGAAACAAAACTGAGCAAAGCAAACAAAAGAATGGGAGAATACAAAGGCTGATAAAACACAGTCCTTTCGAGCGTAGAACGGCTTCAGGTGCACGACGTGGATGACTTCAGGTCGTGGTGGGTGGCATGATGATGTTCTTGTTCCGTCGAGCATCACCTCGTAGTTCAGATCTCAGAGTCGACGAAGTACCTTTTAGTGTTCAAAGTAGCGCTTCTGGAGTTTCTCGCTTAGACCGTGTCATTGTATCGGGGTTCAAATGCACACACGGTCTCCGGGCTTGAAGGAGACGTCAACCCGACGAAGGTTTCACCGGGCAGCGTCGACACATTGCTCATCTCGAATCTGGAGTCGGGCAAGCTGACAAACTTCTTCAGCTCGTTGAGCAACCACCTGGGCGTCGTGGCTCCCATCGTCAGCTGGTTCGTGGGGCAGCATCGCGTCGAGCATGGTCGTGATTTTTCGGCCATGCACCAGCTGAAACGATGTTACTCCTGTGGTCTCTTGCACCACCGTGTTGTAGGCAAACTAGACGTAGGATATCACCTCGTCCCACGTCTTGTGCTCTTTGCCGACGTACATGAAGATCATGTCGGCGATAGTTTTGTTTAGCCGGTCTTTTAGCCCATTTGTTTGCGGATGGTTCGCAGTGGTCCGACGATGGCTGGTGCTACTAAGACGAAGGATCTCTTGAGTCAGCTGGGCCATGAAGAATGATCCACGGTCTGTAATGAGGACTTTGGGGGCGCCATGCCAGAGGACGATGGACTCAATAAAAAACTTGGTGACTTCAACAGCCGTACCTGATGGAAGGACTTTCGTCTTGGTGTAATGTGGAAGATAATCGGTCGCAATGATTATCCATCAATTTCCTTGTGTCGATGGTTGGAAACGGTCCAAATAAATCCATCTCGATTAGCTGAAATTGAGCAGATGGTGGAACAATAGACTGAAGAAATCTCGCAGGTCTCATCGGTGGCTTCTTCCATCGTTGATACTTGTGGTAAGATCGGCTTCAGTGATGAACTATCTTTGCAAGTTTGGGCCAGTAGTACTTCTCACATATCCCGGCAAGAGTCCTGCTGTAGCCAAGGTGTCCTGCCGTCGGGTCATTGTGGCAAGCTTGAAATATTTCTACTCGAAGACTGTAAAGGCCCGTTCACACTCTTGCAACCGAGTACGACCGAGAGAGACAAGACCGGTTTTTAAGCCTCTTACGACGTCTTAGAACCAGCTTTGCAACAGCACATCCGGTCCTAAGACGTTGCAAGAGGCTTAAAAACCGGTTTGTCTCTCTCGGTCATACTCGGTTGCAAGAGTGTGAAAGGGCCTACGGGCCTTAAGGGATCACCAACAGCCACACCGTGTTGTTGTCGCCGAAGTTCTCTTCGTACAGCACACCTTGTCGGATGGTGAAGGTTGGCAGTGTTTGCATGAAAACGCGGGGAACCACACTTTCTTGTCCCTATAGGTGTTCGATGAGTCCTCGCAGTTCAGGATCATCTCTTTAGAGTGCTGCCATGTCACTGACATCTAGTGCACCGAGGAAACACTCGTCATTGTCTTCAGTGCAGGCAGGACCGGCCTCGACAGGGGCCATTGACAGACAATCGACGTTACTGTGATTTCAGCCGAATTGTACACCACGGTCATGTCAAACTCCTGCAGCCGTAGACTCCACCTGACGAGTCGTCCTGAGGGGTCCTTCAGATTCGCGAGCCAGTAGAGCTAGTGGTGTTCTGTAAGCACTCGGAACAAACTTCCGTGCAAGTACGGGCAAAACTTGGTGATGACCCAGACGACGGCAAGACATTCTTTGTCCGTCGTAGAGTAATTACCCTCCACCTTGGACAGTGTCAGGCTTGCATAGGCGATTACATGCTCCGTTCCCTCCTGTATTTGGATGAGCACCATGCCAAGCACTGTGTTACTTGCGTCTCTGTGAATTTCTGTTTGTGCACGCTAGTCGAAATGGCCAAGGATGGGAGGTGTTCGAAGTGTTAGTTTAAGCTTGTCAAACACCCACTGGTGCTCTCCTGTCCACTGAAACTTTACAGCGTCTTTTGTAAGGTATGTCAGTGGTGCAGAAACCTTCGTAAAATCTCGAACGAAGCGCCGGTAGTAGGCATGGAGGCCTAGGAGTCTTCTTATGATCTTTTTGTCTAATGGCTAGGGAAAAGAGGGAACAGCGCGCGTCTTTTCGAAGTCAGGAAGAACACCCTCGCAGCTCATGACATGGCCTGGGAACTTGAGCTCACCATAAGCGAACCGACATTTTGTTGGCTTGAGAGTGAGTCCGGCGGCCTTGATGGCTTGAAGTACAGCAAGGAGTTGTCATAAGTGCTTGTCGAAGTTGCTAGCGAACACTACAACGTCGTCAAGGTAGACAAGACAGTTCCGCCATTTTAAGCCTGCTAGCACGGTGTCCATGACACTCTGGAAGGTTGCCAGTGCTGTGCATATTCCAAAGGGCATCACTTTAAATTCGCACAGTTTGTCAGGCGTGACGAAGGCAGTGTTCTCCCGGTCCCGTTCGTCAACTGCCATTAGCTACTCTTCAAGTCCATCGACGAAAAGTATCGGAAGTGGCGCAGACAGTCAAGAGTATTATTGATGCGGGGGAGCGGGTAGACATCTTTCTTTGTCACAGCATTGAGTCAACGATAAATTACACAGAATCTCAGGGTTCCATCGTTCTTCTTTACGAGCACAGCAGGTGAATCCCATGAACTGCTCGACGGCTGGATGATGTCATCGTTGAGCATTTCCTTAAAGGGGCCCTGCAAGGACTTCTTTACTGGTTTTTAATTTGCACCGAACCTGAGCGCACTGAACGTAGTAACTTAATGAAACTTTTCTTTTCTCGAAATTCGCTTTATTTTAAAAGTTATAGGCAAATTAAAATTACAAAAACAAGCAAAAAATAACCTCCCTCATGACGTCCTTGGTTGCTTGAATGGCCGTGAACTAGAGGAGGGGTAGTGAGCTCAGCGAGTACTCACGGCTGCCGCACTCCGTGTCGACGGCGCGAGAGGGCGCCACTAAAGCATGTTCTGGATAGGCTGTATGCAGCGGGCGGCCAGAGCGGCTCTCATTGCATTTGCTGCGCGTCCGCGTCGTCCGGTTAAAATATGACGCACTGATATTTAGTTACTGTCTCCGTGCCCGCTGGCTTGCCCGAACCCCAAGAGACGTGGAAACCGCGAAAAAGGTAGACGCTTAAATATGATTGCAGGGCCCCTTTAACCTGTTCTTGGATGATTTCCCTCTCTTTCAAAGAGACACAGCGCGGTGACTAGAAAACTGGGTGCACGTCGCCGTCGGTAACAATGTAATGTTTTGCCACTGGTGTGTGGCAAACTTTCAACGACATGGCAAAACAGTCACTATGTCCAGCGAGGAGATCAACCAGTTGCTGGCACTTTGGAGCTGGGAGCTCAGGGTCAGTGTCAAGCTGCGGCGGCGGCGTGCTCTCGTACTGTCACGACGAGGTTTCCTCTGAGATTGCGGTGACCACGGCTGGCGCTTCAAACTCCTTAACTTGGCCCACGGCTGTACCTTTCGTTAGGTGCTGCCGCTCCTCTCGCAAGTTTGTCACAAAAACGGTTGTATGTCCTTCTTGGAGATCCATTATGCCTCATGGGATGCCAATTCCTTTTTCAAGGAGCAGTTGGATGCTGGCTTCCGGAAGAGCCTCACCGCACATGGCTGCGTCGGTTATGACGGTTACGAAAACACTCGACCGCGGTGGCAGGTTCACATGGACGGCAATAACTAGGATCGCGGTTGACATCGTCTTGGGCTCCACCGGCGGCAGAACAGGCTTTCGCAGCATCAGCTGGTTTGCCACGAGGTCGATGATGGCGCCATACTCACAGAGAAAGTCCATTCCGAGGATAACGTCCCTCGCACAGTCTTGCAAAACAACAAACTTCACGGGGTACGTCTCACCGCGGATCTTGACGCGACCAGTGCATCTCCCGACTGGTGTGACGAGGTGCCCTCCGGCGGCTCGTACTTGAGGTCCATCCAATGGTGTTGTCGCTTTCCGAAGGCGGCGAGAGAGCCTCCCACTTAAGACTGAGTAGTCTGCGCCGGTAACCAAACTGCCGATGCGTCTTGGCCATCGATAACAATGTTTAGGTTGTTGGGCACTGTTGCAGGTAAGTTGTTGCGATGAATACATTGAGAGAGTGGGAGTGCTCCGGCGTTCTTGGAGGCTCTTTACTTCGGTCGTCTTCGGCAACACCACCTCCAGGTGTTGCCGCACTTACCATAGTTTTCTTGGCGAGATACGGCGTACAGGCTGTGCCGCCAAGAGGCAGAAGGGCAAAACCGTACATCAAGGCGAAGGCAAACGGGAACCTCGTGGTAGAGTCGGCACCGGGGACAGGGGTCATTGGAGGTACTCCTCCATGTCCCTTGGTCGCTCCCCAAGGCGGGTTTGCGGGGCGCTCGTTGCATAACCTTGCAGGCCCATTTGTCGATATAGGCACCTCCAGTAGACATGGTCGGCCTTGCTGCAGTGATAACACAGGGGTCGTCGATCGGCCGTGCGCCACACACCCGTCTTCCTAGGCACCGCTTGTTCTCTACGGACGAGTTGGGGCTTCCCTTCCCGATGTTGGAAAGTCTGTGGTGCTGGTAGCTCACACCGAGGCGGTGTCGAATACCGCCGGTTTCCGAGCTACTGCGGCGTAGGTCAGGGGGGGCTCCTAGGGTGCTGCTACGCTGGCAGAAGTCTCCGGTTGGATTGCCCGCTGTTAAGAATGGAACCTTCGGCAACCTTCTTCCGAGTTTCAACGCTGCGGAAACGAGTCCCGAAACGAGTCCCGACGTGTTCAGGACTGACGCCCACCTGTCGAAGGCTGCCCAAAACGTGTCTCAACGCGTCCGTGACGTCAACGGGACGTGTGTGTGTGTGCGTGTGGGTTCGTGCGCTCCGGAAGGGGAGAGAGGCCTGGCCTAACTGCGGAGAACCTTGGCTATGACTCATTTCTGACTACGTCGCGGCGGACCCAGCTGCAAAGCACGTGGCGGTCGCACCTGCTGCCCTGGCGGAGAGAGAGGGAGAAAACGGACCCCTATATAAGGCGGGGCGTGAGGGCTCCAGTTGTTCTCTTGGATTTGACGACTGTATCGCTACCATGTAATTAAACCGTTCGTTACGTTACCAATTCTCCCACCTCCACTGGACCCCTGGGTTCTTCACTTCGGGGAATGGTCGTCGGAACGAGCAAGGAAGCTCCCGGACGTGCGACCTAAACCCCGCCTCGAACAACTGGTTGGCAGCGGTTGGGATCGGACCATGCGACATCGTGCTACATCTGCGGGTGAGCGTTTGGACTTTGCTTTGAGATTCGCCAGGCTTCAGATTATGGGTAATTAATTTTGAACTGCTGGGAATCCTTAGTGTTTGACTCGTGCGCTAGGTTTTGGTATAACCTCGCCACAAGTTTTAGAACAAAGCCAAAGCTAAAAAGCAGCGATCATGGATCTAATGAGGTTACTGAGAACAAATTTACTCTGTTTATGTGAAGAATTGGGTGTGGAGGTGGAGCAAAAGATGAAGAAATCTGAGATCAGTAAAGCGATTTCAGAAAGCGCGGAAGCAGAGGAAATTAAAATTGCGTGGGAACTGCTTCAGAACGCTAAGAGTGAAGCTGCAGCAAGAGAGGAGCGAGAACAGGCTGCAGCGAAAGAGGAACGAGAGCGAGAACAGGCTGCAGCGAAAGAAGCACAGACTGCAGCGAAAGAGGAACGAGACCAGGAGCGAGCGCTGAAAAGGCTAGAGCTCGAAATTGAACAACAGCGATTAAACTCGCAGAGCAGTAGAGTTGGGGCTCCGGTACGAGCAAGTGAGACCGAGTCGTATCAAATGAAGAAGCTCATGCAGCCGTTTAAAGTTGGGGAAGACGTGGGCCTATTCTTAGTTAACTTTGAGAGGACATGTGAGAAGTTGAGCTTCGCCCCAGAAACGTGGCCGCAACGGCTTTTGACTCTGTTGCCCTGTGAGGCTGCAGAGGTTGTCGCGCGCCTTAGTGCTGGAGACGCGGACGACTACGACAAGGTGAAGTCCAGCCTTTTGAAGCGGTACCGCCTTTCTGCCGAGGCGTTCCGTCAAAGGTTTAGAAACGCATCCAAAAAGAGCAGCGAGGGCTACTCGGAATTCGCGTACGGGCTTAAAACCAACCTGATAGAATGGTTGAAGAGCGAGGAAGTGTACGAAAGCCGAGACAAGGTAGTCGAGTGTGTGTGCCTCGAACAGTTCTTTCGTAGCATTCCGCAGTCAGTCAAGCTCTGGGTGCAGGACAGGGTGGGAGTCGAGTCTGTCGAAAGGGCCGCTGAGCTAGCCGAAGAGTACGCAACGCGTAGAAAGCTGAGCGGAGAGGAAAGCGAATCCGGCCGAAGCGATCAGCGCAAGACCTTCCGACAGGGTAACGGCTCGCGAGAAAACGGGCCCGAGAAGCCCGAAGCAGGACAAAAGGTCCCAGAAAAGAGCGCAGAACACTCGAACGGAGACGAGGCGCGGAAAAGCCCAACAGGGCAGTTCGAGGCAAGGAAGCCGTTCCTGTGCTACAACTGTCAGGAGCCGGGACACACAGCGGCCAGATGTAAGAAACCGCGGGTTGTATTCTCGTACGTGAACGTTAGTGACAAGGACCTGAAGCTTCTTCGTCCCTATCTTCACGAGCTCCAGGTAAACGGAAAGCCGTGCAGGGTGCTTCGGGACAGTGCAGCGACGATGGACGTTGTCCATCCGTCGTATGTAACGCCATCCGATTTTACGGGAAAGGTAGTTTGGATCAAGCAGCTGCTCAAAAAGCACAGTGTCTGTCTGCCTATGGCGAGAGTGAGGGTAACTGGCCCGTTCGGAGAGCTAGTGACAGAGACGGCTGTCTCGCAAACAGTCCCGTTGGAGTATCCTTATTTGTTTTCTAACCGGTCAGATTTCCTGCTGCGCGAAAGGGGTCAACAACTGGGAGAAGGGCTAGTTCAGTCGTGTACGAGGTCCAAATCGCGTCAGGTCGCCCCTTTGTTGACGAGTGATCCAGAGCCAGAGGCAGCTGACGGGGAGCAAGCACTCCCAGAGTTGGAGGCAGAAAACCGGGATGAGAGGGACCAGGTTGTAGAACAGCCTGACCTCGTAGCACCAGAAAGCGTACGCCGTCCCAACGCGCCGGCGAAAAAGGCGGAGGAAGACGGGATCAGAGAAAGATCTTTCGTAGCTCCGGCGTCACGTAACTTTGGTCCTCTGCTACGAGTAGACAGAGTCGAGCAGAAGAGCGACCCTAGTGTGTCAGGGTTTCGCGATACAGCTCAGGAGATTGCTAGGACCAATGTGACGGGGCATGAAAGAGGCGGATTGTTTTATCGGCGCTATAAGGACCGCATTTTCACGTCTAGAAATCACGTGAAAATCGATCACTATGACTTCAGGGTAAGAAAAAGGAAAGGCAAATTTAACGGCAACGCCGATGGGTTGAGCAGATTTTTCTGACATCGCGAAAAATAGTAGGGATGATCTCAGAGGTCTTCGTCATCCACGGGAATGAGGATCTAAGTGGGGGCACTTCGTTGAAACCCCAAAATGACCTCACAAATTGCGAAAAGTTTTGTCTTTTGTCTTTTGTTCTTAATGACCTCGTTGGAAAAATGAGTTTTTTTTTTGCGACAGGGGGTCTCGATACCCGGAATTGTACCAAATTTTGGTAATCCGTAATCCAGTCTGGCGGGTCTTTGGCGAATTCCGAGCGTTTGACTGCGGTGTGGCGTGGTGTTGTGGGGGACGTTTCCGCTGAGGCCTCTGTTGTGAGAGGTTTGGGAGTTTGTTTGGTGCTTGCAGCGTCTTCTCAAGGCCTACTCCAAGCCCACCTCTTCAGGCCAGCGATTGTACCACCGGCCATTCGAGGTTTCCCTGGCCCCGGAGGGGCTGTTAAGAATGGAACCTTCGGCAACCTTCTTCCGAGTTTCAACGCTGCGGAAACGAGTCCCGAAACGAGTCCCGACGTGTTCAGGACTGACGCCCACCTGTCGAAGGCTGCCCAAAACGTGTCTCAACGCGTCCGTGACGTCAACGGGACGTGTGTGTGTGTGCGTGTGGGTTCGTGCGCTCCGGAAGGGGAGAGAGGCCTGGCCTAACTGCGGAGAACCTTGGCTATGACTCATTTCTGACTACGTAGCGGCGGACCCAGCTGTAAAGCACGTGGCGGTCGCACCTGCTGCCCTGGCGGAGAGAGAGGGAGAAAACGGACCCCTATATAAGGCAGGGCGTGAGGGCTCCAGTTGTTCTCTTGGATTTGACGACTGTATCGCTACCATGTAATTAAACCGTTCGTTACGTTACCAATTCTCCCACCTCCACTGGACCCCTGGGTTCTTCACTTCGGGGAATGGTCGTCGGAACGAGCAAGGAAGCTCCCGGACGTGCGACCTAAACCCCGCCTCGAACACCGCTGAACTTCCTCATGGACAACATCAGCTATCGACAATGAAGAGGGCTGGTTGGCAGCAGGCAGGAGCTTCCTGAGCTCTTCTTGGACGATGTCGCGAATGATCTCGCGGATGCTTGGGATGCTGGAGCCAAGATCGCAGCTAGATGGCCCGAGGGTAGTTGCTGGTAGTGACTAGCTTTGGCTTGCAAGGCACGCTCAATGTCCATGGCCTCGGTGACAAAATCTTCGACTGCTGTCGGAGGGCTGTGGACGAGGCCTCCAAAGATGTCGTTTTTCACCTCGTGCATGGGGACCGGCAGCTTCTCGTCGTCTGTGGCTCGCGGGTCAGCACGGGCACTAAGGCGCAGGACATCTTCTATGAAGCTAATATGCTCTTGTTGGGGCCCTGGGTTCTGGTTCAAAGTAGGTCTTCGGCTCTTCCTCGGCGGTGTGTGTTGACAAATATCCCCTTCAGCTTGTTCTTTAAAACGTCCCACGATGTCAAAGACTCGTGATTTTCGTAACAATGCCTAGCAGTCTCCGCCAGCGAGAAATAAACGTTTTGCAGGCACTGCTTGTCGGTCCAGCCATTGTGGTGAGCAACGCGTTCATAGTGGTCGATCCAGTCTTTGACATTTTCGTATTGTTCACTGTGGAACAGAGCAGCCGTCTGTGTTGCGACGGGCAGGTAAACGATGGCAGAAGTGGCCGGGATCTGCAACTGGTCGGCCATCGTCGTCTTCTTTCAGCTTGAGTCTGTCCAGCAGCAGACCAAATTCAAAAGCCTATTCTTGGGTGTGGCGGCTGGCCTGAGTTTCAGGTCCCTCGAAGAGCGGCCTTCTCGCCGGGCTTGGGATTGGGATTGGACTTGGTTGACGGGTCCACGGGGGAAAATGAGTAACCTTGGGCACAAGGTGCTACCCCGCACCTCCACCGAAAATGTCACGAATGACATTTGATGAGGCGACGAATGACTGAAGAGAAAACTAAACATTAATGGTGCGAATTTGTGCCTAAAACAATATAGAAGAAGGCTAGCGTCGCAGCGTCAATGTCGGTATAACAGCAGGATCGAGCCCTGGGGCAAGACTGACTGCGGCTTGCCACGTGGGGCCCCTTATGTACATGCGTGGGCTTCTGGAATAATCGGCGTAAAAGGTTCGGTGCGCAGAACATTCATACCTCGAACAAGCAACAGGGTTCTTGAATTCATCAGAACACGACATTTACAGAAACAACGAAAAAGCGCTGAACCTCGGCCCATTGCGTGGAAGCCAAGCACGATAACCATCTGGCCACGGGAACGCTTGCTTGGAGGCACACGTGGCACTATTGGCTATCCTATACCTAGAATGCGGCTGATGACCAAATGTTTCAGCTGTCACGGTGAATTTATGTTGAAAATTGTGCAATGAAACTATGATACAGAAATCATGCATTCCAGAAAATTTGCAACTCACCTTGATCCTTTGCATAAAATTGAGATGCAGAACATGTTGTATGTAAGCCACTTTAACCTTTTTTTGAGCTTTTAGACTTCTAGGTCTATGTTAATCTTGCTTTCTTTTTTTTAGCACTATTAGACTTCTTTCATGTGTATTGCTCTCTTAGAGTGCTTGAAAGGCTAAGGCAAACACAATTTATTCTCCATCTGCCAACATTATTGAAAGAATTAAAGTAAGTTGCAAATTTTTTCCATTAAATCACAATTTTAGCACTTCAACTTGATTCGCAGGGCGCATTCCATTCCTGCTTCTAGCTGCCTGTTTGACGTTATGTGGAAGTCCCATGACACACTCATCAGGCCATGACACCATGTGACATGATCCCTAGGTAACTCTGGTGGATCATGTAACACCTATAATGGTCACGTGATCATGTATTGTAACCTATAGTTATTCAGCAACGCAAGTACATAGCAGCTGCATAACGGCACTCATCCAGGCCACTCACTGGTGCAGGGGTAGAGCATCAGACTACGGAGCGAAAGGTCCAGGATATGATTCGTAGCGATGTGTGAAGCTTTTTGCCTCGATGCACCTCTACATCTGCACGTATCTTGTCAATGACTTGCCAATATACAATGTCATGGTCATATGACCAGTGCATAGCAACTGTGACGATACCTAGCTGTTCCCATGGGAAGCCCTGTCACATATTTTCGTTACTGCTGCACTCTAGATGGCAAAACCAGTTCATAAACAGAAACACTGTGAACTGGTTTAAACTAAGGGCGTGCGAATAGTGGTTAGAATCGAATAACGCTGCATCATTCATAGCGTTTACAGTGCAAGGGAGAGCCAAGAAGGCCAGTTCTTTTATCAGTGCAGAAGCTAGGAATGGCGCTGCGCTATTCGACTCGAAGCAGTATTCGCACACCCCTAGTTTAAACAAATCAAGCATACTTCATTTTTTTCGTCTTCAATAACAGACATTATAGCACGGGTGACAAATGTCTATGTTGACATTTGTCACCCGTGCTATCATGGGTGACAAATGTCAGCTAAGTAAAATGTCTGATTTGCCATGTTCCAAGACTTTTTACTGAGCTGACATTTTGCTGGCAGTGCTTGGAAGGCGTTTACATCAAATTTTCAGTGCTGAATGCAATTTCAGAACTGAAAAAGAAGCTCCTAAAAATGTGGAGGGCACCAATCTGCCCAACAACTTTCATTTATATTTTCTCTCTCGCCATCTCTCCTTCTGCGGAGGGCACGCCTCAGATGTTCTTCGTGACAAACCCTACCCAAAAAACAAAGCATATGATATCAGAACAAGAAAAGCTATGTCATTGCTTTCCAAGTGAGGCTAGCACAAAATTTTGTTAAGATGTGCTTAAATAATGCGTGTATTTTATCCCCTGGGAGTATTCATTTTATGTAAATTAACGCTACCCACGTGATCACATTTTTCTCATAGAGGCAGAATTAGGTGCCATATTTAACGGATTGAGATTAAAAAAAGAAAAAGAGTAAAGCTGCGTTTAGATTTTTAATTTTAGTGATATCGTCTGCTCAAAATTTGGTATGACAAACTCATCATTTCAGTGATACGTATTTGACAGGTAATACACGACTGATGAAGCAAACTACACCAACTTGACATACCAATATTAACAATTTAATCGGACGTTTCGTCTCCCATCATCAGTGCATGTTTAGAAACATGTGATTAAGACAAAGAGCTTATCTCTGCAATTTAGTCTTTCAGACTCCACACATAAAGGTAAGCAATATAAATCCGTGTCAAATAGGCGTGCAGGGTCAAAAAAAAGCTTCAGTTGCCTGAGAAAGCGATATTGCCCCCTTCACTTTGCTAAGCCAAGTATTAAGCTGCGTGACATAAAACTGTTACTGCCTGCTCTAAATGGCCTTTGAGTAATCAACTGTGATGGTAATAAAACAAACAAAACTGTTAAAGCTCACTCCCCAAAGAAAGCTGAGCAGCATAGGAGAACAATAGTATGGCACGCTAAAACATGATAAAGAACAATTTTGCGCACTTACCCTAAAGAATACAAAATCACTCGTCACACAGGTGGCCACTGCAGTTGGAGCTTTGAGAGGCTGGAAGAAAAAAAAAAGAGAAAGAAAGATAAAGCAAAATGAAGGGCACACGTGGCAATTATTCCAGACGTTCGAACCGGCGAAAAACTCAAACAAAGTGGCGCTCTTAAGCTAGTGTTTCGGAACAGCGAAGAGTGCTCGCAGAGACACAGCATTAACGCTGTGTCAATGTCATTATCTAAACGCAGTAGGTTCGAATAATCGTGTCGAAAGCGGCCCGTTCTAATGGTCGCCCCGGAGCGACACAAAACGTTCCCTCCTCCCAGAGTAGAAACAAGGGAAATGAAAATGTTGATCACGACGACCGTGAGCTCGACGAGGAGGCGGACAGAAGCAGCCTCGGAGGTAAGCCTTTGAATCCGCAATGAGTACGTTTTTGCAAACCTCGATGTGTTAAACGTGCAATTACTCAGCCAGGAAACCTGATAATCTTCAAGAGCGAGTGAGAAGGAACCGAGGCTGCCCCAGGCCGACCGATCCTGTTCCAATCTTTCCCGCTGCGATGCAGGCGTTCCTGCCTTCGATTTTCAAACCGACGCCGTGTCGGACGCCTCAGCCGCCTCCTCGACCCACCTACACCGTCGCCGTACCCCGCAGGAAAACGCGGCCGTCCCCGCGCGTACGAAGCGCAAAGCCGAGCAAAGTGTGCCGAGCTCGGCTCGAGTTCTGTACGAACCCCTCGCTTGAAGATGGCCCTGCGGCCTTTCCCCTTGGGCACGGCCGCCTTGGCCTGCTGCTGCTGCTGTCTTAGCTTCGAGCTCTTGGCCCGCGTGCTCTTGCGCAATGTGAACGGGCACCCGTTGCTCGTGCCGCCGTTGGCCCCGTTGGTCTCCTTGGACGAAGCCGCCTGGTCGCCGTCGCTCACAGTGTGCCCACGGAGCGCGCATGAGTTGCAGATCACGTCGCCGGCGTCGGTCTTACGCCACATGGACGACACGGTCGTCTTGCATGTCGCGCAGAGCGGTTTCACGCCGAAAGGCATGACGCGGGCGCCGATCGAGCTGGAAACGTCGCCGTCAGGAGAAGAAAACGGGCCCCTTGGTCGCCATGTTGTTTGAGTGGACGGGAAGGTGAATGGATGCGCGCCGGCTGAAGCCGATATGGTTTCGAATGAGACGGTAGTGCGCGCCGTTTGTCTGCACTCCGGCACCGTACGCAACCACGAAAACGCACAAATCCGAATAAGCTTTTGGCTGTTATAAAACATGATTAATAAAGTAAATTCAATTACATTGAAATAATAAGCTTGGTTTTTCTGACGATCAGTGGAAGAAAGACGTATGATGTTTGTCGATGTTTTTTTTTTCTTAGTAAGAATGCGAGTCTAAATAAATTGATGTGAAAAATAAATAATTTTAATATATGTGCGATATTTATACATTTTTATTGCTCAATAATAAATGAACTAAGTCCCTTTATTCGCTTTTCAACACTCAACGACAGGCCACAATCCAGCTGAATGCAATCCAATCCAGTCGAGCCGCCAACATGGCAGATAGTAAGCGCACGAAGCGTTCGCAGCCGGTCTGGAAAGCCCCCGTCAACGAAGATGGCCCTCGTTTACGCCTGTACAACAGCCTCAGCAGGGAAAAGGAGGTGTTCGTGCCACAAAAAGGCAAGAGGGTGCTGTGGTACAACTGCGGACCAACGGTCTACGACGCCTCCCACATGGGACACGCGCGCTCTTACATCAGCTTCGACATCTTGCGCCGGGTGCTGGCCGACTACTTCGGCTACGATATCTTCTACGTGATGAACATCACGGACATCGACGACAAAATTATTAGGCGCGCCAGGCAGAACTACCTCCTGGAGAGCTACCGTAGCGAGAAGCGGTCAGTGGCTAGCCTGCTGAACGACGTGAAGAGTGCCGTCGATCTCTACAGCCAGAAGGTGCAGCGTGAGGAAGACCCGGACAAAAAAGCGATGATGACGCGCTTACTAGAACAGTCCCAGGCGGCGATCGCAGCCGCTGAAAAGACACCCGAAGACGGCGCTAGCTCAGAGAGTAAGCGAGACGCGCTGCTCGACGCAGCCGCCGACCCGGTCTCTGCCTGGCTCGACTCCAAGCTGGGCTCCGCGGTCTCCGACCATTCCATCTTCACCAAGCTGACGAGGCACTGGGAGGAAGAGTTCTACAAGGATATGACGGCCTTGAACGTGCTCCCACCGGACGTCGTGACGCGGGTGAGCGAGTTCGTGCCGGAGATCGTCGACTACGTGGCCAAAATCGTCGAGGCCGGGTTCGGCTACGAGTCCAAGGGGTCTGTGTACTTCGACACGGCCCGCTTTGATGGCGACCCTGGCCACTTCTACGCCAAGCTTGTCCCGGAGGCCTTCGGCGACCGGAAAGCGCTCCGTGAGGGCGAAGGCGACCTCAGCGTCGTGGGCGACGACGAGAAAAGGAACGCCAACGACTTCGCCCTCTGGAAGGCCTCCAAACCGGGTGAGCCCGCTTGGGACTCCCCGTGGGGCGCCGGACGGCCCGGTTGGCACATCGAGTGCTCCGTCATGGCCAGCAACCTTTTGGGATCGTCGTTGGACATCCACACCGGGGGCTACGACCTCAAGTTTCCACACCACGACAACGAGATTGCCCAGGCAGAGGCCTACTTCGGCAACGACCACTGGGTGCGCTACTTCCTGCACTCGGGGCACCTCACCATTGCCGGCTGCAAGATGTCCAAGTCGCTGAAGAACTTTGTGTCCATCAGGGACGCACTGAGGAGCCACTCAGCCAGGCGGCTGCGGCTCGCCTTCTTGCTCCACTCGTGGAAGGACACGCTTGACTACAGTGACAACACGATGGAGTCGGCCGCCCAGTGGGAGAAGACCTTTGGCGAGTTCTTCCTCAACATCAAGGACGTGCTCAGGTCGGCTCCCATGCCGGATACCATAGAAGCCTTCGCCAAGTGGGGCCCCGAAGAGGCTGGCCTCAATGCCAGCTTTCAAGACGCCAGAGCAGGAGTGCATGCAGCCCTCTGCGACAACATCGACACAAGGAGCGCCCTCGAGAGCCTTCGGTCTGCCGTGACAGCCTGCAACGTCTACTTGAAAAGCAAGAAGGCATCCAAAGCGATTCCGCATGCGGGTCTTCTCAAGAACGTGGCTCTGTACGTGACGGACATCCTGAAGGTTTTTGGAGTGGCGGGCGAGCAAGAAGCACCGACCCTCGGGTTCGGAGGTGGCGGAAAGGCGGAAAACTCTGCGGTCAACGAGGAGAAGCTCGTGGCACCTTACTTGGAGGTGCTCGCCGAGTTCAGGGAAGGGGTGCGCCGCTTGTGCCGGGCAGCGGCGGGAGGGAAGCCGGAATCCCGCGACCTCCTGAACCTCTGTGATGCCCTCAGGGACGACGTGCTTCCAGAGCTTGGCGTCAGGCTCGAAGACCACGAGGAAGGGGCGCCGGCCATCAAGGTGGTGGGCAGGGAAGCCCTCCTTGCGGAGAGGGAGGAGAAGAGGAAGGTGGAGGAGCGGAAGAGGGAAGAGAAGGAGAGGAGGAAGAGGGAAGAGGAAGAGGCGAAGAAGGAGAGGGAGAGGCAGCGGAGGATAGACCCCAAGGAGATGTTCCTCGGTGAGACGGACAAATACGGCAAGTTTGACGCCGAGACAGGGCTTCCCACGCACGACCTGGAGGGAAAGGAAGTCAGCAAGGGGCTGCTGAAGAAGCTGAAGAAGTTGCAGCAGGCTCAAGAAAAGAAGTATGCAGAGTACCTCAAGGAGATTAGTAGCAATGGTGTGCCAGAAGGTTCTGAACGCTGTGGGGATTCTTAATTATTTGCTGTTGTGGTTCCTAATTTAATGCAGGGGATGATAAGATGGGTATGGGTTTGCAACAATGTAACATTGCTTAGTAGTTGTAGTAATTGTTTGCAAAAAGTAATGCAGTCATTGTTTTCTTTTACTTTCTTTTATTGAGCCTGAAACAGGCCTAGCTATACAGAGAATTGTTGTTGCATAAATCAAATGGAAACATTTTTACCCATGCAATTTGCAAGAGACCAAGTCAGTTAATTTTTTTTTTTTTTCAATGCCATGCAGCCACGCCACCAGAAGAAGCTCTTGGGTGGCTCTGAGATATTTTTGTTTGTTTGTTTGTTTTGCCATGGTTTTCAGCAAAGCAAATCTTTAAACATATGTGGTCAGTTAATGTGGCATAGCACAACATTATTAACCAGAAGGATACCAAGCTTTACTGTTGTGCGTGATATGTGCTAACGGAACAGTTGTGATGTGCAAAATAATTCAAATTCTGAGCAGTGTCTTTTTATGGTTTTTCACTTTATTTTAGTGCTAATTAAAAAAAAAACAAGAGTGAAATTGGAAAAAAAAAGTTATCTAGTACAATGTGTTCATTGTTGTTTTTGGTCACTGATTAGATGTGCCAGCTTATTATAAATGTTTCTTAGAATTATTTTGTCTCCTGCAGCAGCAAACCTACTTGCTGGGTATTGTGAAAACCGTGTTTCTGAGCCTTTCTTAAAAACAAACGAAAAATTATCTTGAAATGCCCTGCTCTTTGCATACTTTATATTTATTGCTGCGAATATGTTTCTTAATTTGCTTACGAAAACTTAATAAAATGCACAGCATTATAGTTAAAATGTCAGACTTTTCAACAATTCCTTCTCTGGTAGTGTGGTTCTGCTGTTTTGTATATCTAAAGTCATGCTAGCATTCTAAAAGGCCGCTTGATTCTTGCAATTTCTTGCCTGTGAATCCAATAAATGCACATAAATTTCTGTGTTTCTAATGTCCAATCTGAGATTGCTTGCAATGGGGCTTCAAAACAGTTGGTGTTGAGCACCACTGCAGTAGGCAGGATGTCCTAACAATCTGGGATATCCTTTGAACGTCCACAAGACATCCCAGAACATACTAAGTTTTCTACTACAGAAATTTCTTCGTGCAGAGCTCTTGCATTCTGGAAAGGTGAAATGGTCTATTTGCACCTTGAAATACCTATTTCCCGACGCTCACTTGAGAACTTCATGATTTAGCCTCCGCGCACCAAGATGTGGTTGCAACTTGCACTGGACCGGGCGTATCACACTTTGAACGCGCGATGCCGTTTACTTTCCTGGAGTAGAAGACAACAGAATGCTATATTTTATGAAAGACGCTGTCCATTCCCTAGCGACAATTCCCATAAAGATTTTTTCAGGACCATTAGAGATTTCTAATAACGGTGCACTAAAGACGTTTCTGAGATCGTCTGTTCTTGGTGATAACTCATTCTACGGGATCTAAGCATCCCATAAATCTAAATATTATTCTTGTCCGACGTTTCTAATAAGAAATAGCATTTTGGTCCGGTTATCGGAGCCTAAGACAAAAGAGTTGTAGCTTCCCTAGAAAGGCCGTAAGAAAGGACAACACATTACATTATATCTATTGTTTCCCCGTCTTCTAGTCTCCTAATGGTGTGCCTTGTTCACGTGGTTATTTCCGGGGTGTGGCTGGAACTATCTTAGCAGCCAACGAGCGTTCGACTGATCCCTGCTTCTCAAATATTGCTTCCGGCGTGTAAGACAAAGGACAAGGAGCTGAACGTGGTCATCTTTGACCTTGAAGGTGGAACCTTTGACGTGTCCACCCCGAGCATCGAGAAGGCACTGTTCGAGGTCAAGTCTACGCCCGGGGACACGCATCTGGGTGGTGAGGACTTCGACAGCCGCATGGTCGCAATCCTTGCACGGGAGTTTAAGCAAAAACACAAAAAGCGCCTGGAGCCAGACTTGTACGTAGCTCAACTACTCTACTCAAGTTACTGTAGTTTAACTACTTTTCTGAGTAGTTTAGTAACTTCCAACTACATTCTTATTTCGGTAGTTAGTAGTTTACTTAATTACTTTTTTGAGTAACTTCTACTCAAGTTACAAATTACTTTCGAGTTTTAGTGGTTGGTTTGCCTATCAACAAACATTCCTGCACAAAGGAGATAAGATGTTGGAAGATCAGCTGATATTTGCAAAGAGGCGGACGCATGTGGCGTAGGAAGGCGGGGCTGGTGAGAAAATGGTTTGGAGAGTCCGAAACCCCTCAAAATGTTCACAAGCCGCCCCCCCCCCCCCCCCCCCCGCCACACACACACACACACACACTGCAACAACACTGTGTTAAGAATGGAACCTTCGGCGACCTTCTTCCGAGTTTCAACGCTGCGGAAACGAGTCCGGAAACGAGTCACGATCTGTTCAGGACTGTCGCCCACCTGTCGAAGCCTGTCCAAAACGAGTCTCAACGCGTCCGTGACGTCAACGGGACGTGTGTGTGTGTGCGTGTGGGTTTGTGTGCTCCGGAAGGGGAGAGAGGCATGGCCTAACTGCGGAGAACCATGGCTACGACGCACTTCTGGCTACGACGCGGCGGACTTTGCTGCAACGCACTTGGCGGTTGCACCTGCTGCACTGGCGGAGAGTGAGGGAGAAAACGGACCCTATATAAGGCGGAGCGCGAGGCTGCTCCGTTGTTCTCTCGGATTTGACGACTGTATCGCTACCATGTAATTAAACCGTTCGTTACGTTACCAATTCTCCCACCTCCACTGGACCCCTGGGTTCTTCACTTCGGGGAATGGTCGTCGGCATGAGCCAGGAGGCCTCCGGACGTGCGGCTTAAACCCCGCCTCGAACAACTGGTTGGCAGCGGTTGGGATCGGACCATGCGACATCGTGCTACATCTGTGGGTGAGCGTTTGGACTTTGCTTTGAGATTCGCCAGGCTTCAGATTATGGGTAATTAATTTTGAACTGCTGGGAATCCTTAGTGTTTGACTCGTGCGCTAGGTTTGTGTACAACCTCGTGACAAGTTTTATAGCAAAGCCAAAGCTAAAGAGCAGCGATCATGGATCTAATGAGGTTACTGAGAACAGATTTACTCTGTTTATGTGAAGAATTGGGTGTGGAGGTGGAGCAAAAGATGAAGAAATCTGATATCAGTAAAGCGATTTCAGAGAGCGCGGAAGCAGAGGAAATTAAAATTGCGTGGGAACTGCTTCAGAACGCTAAGAGCGAAGCTGCAGCGAGAGAGGAACGAGAACGAGAGCAGGAGCAGGCTGCAGCGAGAGAGGAACGAGCGCAAGCTGCAGCGAGAGAGGAACGAGAGCAGGAGCAGGCTGCGGCGAGAGAGGAACGAGCGCAGACTGCAGCGAGAGAGGAACAAGCGCAGGCTGCAGCGAGAGAGGAACGAGCGCAAGCTGCAGCGAGAGAGGAACGAGAGCAGGAGCAGGCTGCGGCGAGAGAGGAACGAGCGCAGGCTGCAGCGAGAGAGGAACGAGCGCAGGCTGCGACAGAAGAGCGAGCGCTGAAAAGGCTAGAGCTCGAAATTGAACAACAGCGATTAAACTCGCAGAACAGTAGAGTTGGGGCTCCGGTACGAGCAAGTGAGACCGAGTCGTATCAAATGAAGAAGCTCATGCAGCCGTTTAAAGTTGGGGAAGACGTGGGCCTATTCTTAGTTAACTTTGAGAGGACATGTGAGAAGTTGAGCTTCGCCCCAGAAACGTGGCCGCAACGGCTTTTGACTTTGTTGCCCTGTGAGGCTGCAGAGGTTGTCGCGCGCCTTAGTGCTGGAGACGCGGACGACTACGACAAGGTGAAGTCCAGCCTTTTGAAGCGGTACCACCTTTCTGCCGAGGCGTTCCGTCAAAGGTTTAGAAACGCATCCAAAAAGAGCAGCGAGGGCTACTCGGAATTCGCGTACGGGCTTAAAACAAACCTGATAGAATGGTTGAAGAGCGAGGAAGTGTACGAAAGCCAAGACAAGGTAGTCGAGTGTGTGTGCCTCGAACAGTTCTTTCGTAGCATTCCGCAGTCAGTCAAGCTCTGGGTGCAGGATAGGGTGGGAGTCGACTCTGTCGAAAGGGCCGCTGAGCTAGCCGAAGAGTACGCAACGCGTAGAAAGCTGAGCGGAGAGGAAAGCGAACCTGGCCGGAGCGATCAGCGCAAGACCTTCCGACAGGGAAACGGCTCGCGAGAAAACGGGCCCGAGAAGCCCGAAGCAGGACAAAAGGTCCCAGAAAAGAGCGCAGAACACTCGAATGGAGACGAGGCGCGGAAAAGCCCAACAGGGCAGTTCGAGGCAAGGAAGCCGTTCCTGTGCTAGAACTGTCAGGAGCCGGGACACACAGCGGCCAGATGTAAGAAACCGCGGGTTGTGTTCTCGTACGTGAACGGTAGTGACAAGGACCTGAAGCTTCTTCGTCCTTATCTTCACGAGCTCCATGGTAAACGGAAAGCCGTGCAGGGTGCTTCGGGACAGTGCAGCGACGATGGACGTTGTTCATCCGTCGTATGTAACGACCTCCGATTTTACTGGAAAGGTAGTTTGGATCAAGCAGCTGCTCGAAAAGCACAGTGTCTGTCTGCCTATGGCGACAGTAAGGATAACTGGCCCGTTCGGAGAGCTAGTGACAGAGGCGGCTGTCTCGCAAACAGTCCCGTTAGAGTATCCTTATTTGTTTTCTAACCGGTCAAATTTCCTGCTGCGCGAAAGGGGTCAACAACTGGGAGAAGGGCTAGTTCAGTCATGTACGAGGTCCAAATCGCGTCAGGTCACCCCTTTGTTGACGAGTGATCTAGAGCCAGAGGCAGCTGACGGGGAGCTAGCACTCCCAGAGTTGGAGGCAGAAAACCGGGATGAGAGGGACCAGGTTGTAGAACAGCCTGACCTCGTAGCACTATACGTACGCCGTCCCAACGCGCCGGCGAAAAAGGCGGAGAAAGACGGGATCAGTGAAAGATCTCTCGTAGCTCCGGCGTCACGTAACTTTGGTCCTCTGCTACGAGTAGACAGAGTGCCTTTGACAGTCGAGCAGAAGAGCGACCCTAGTGTGTCAGGGTTTCGCGGTACAGCTCAGGAGATTGCTAGGACCAATGTGACGGGGCATGAAAAAGGCGGATTGTTTTATCGGCGCTATAAGGACCGCATTTTCACGTCTAGAAATCACGTGAAAATCGATCACTATGACTTCAGCGTAAGAAAAAGAAAAGGCAAATTTAACGGCAATGCCGATGGGTTGAGCAGATTTTTCTGACATCACGAAAAATAGTAGGGATGATCTCAGAGGTCTTTGTCATCCACGGGAATGAGGATCTAAGTGGGGGCACTTCGTTAAAACCCAAAAAGGACCTCACAAATTGCGAAGAGTTTTTGTCTTTTGTATTTTGTTCTTAGTGACCTCGTTGGAAAAATGAGTTTTTTTGGCGACAGGGGGTCTCGATACCCGGAATTGTACCAACTTTTGGTAATCCGTAATCCAGTCTGGCGGGTCTTTGGCGAATTCCGAGCGTTTGACTGCGGTGTGGCGTGGTGTTGTGGGGGACGTTTCCGCTGATGCCTCCGTTGTGAGAGGTTTGGGAGTTTGTTTGGTGCTTGCAGCGTCTTCTCAGGGCCTACTCCAAGCCCACCTCTTCAGGCCAGCGATTGTACCACCGGCCATTCGAGGTTTCCCTGGCCCCGGAGGGGCTGTTAAGAATGGAACCTTCGGCGACCTTCTTCAGAGTTTCAACGCTGCGGAAACGAGTCCGGAAACGAGTCACGATCTGTTCAGGACTGTCGCCCACCTGTCGAAGCCTGTCCAAAACGAGTCTCAACGCGTCCGTGACGTCAACGGGACGTGTGTGTGTGTGCATGTGGGTTTGTGCGCTCCGGAAGGGGAGAGAGGCATGGCCTAACTGCGGAGAACCATGGCTACGACGCACTTCTGGCTACGACGCGGCGGACTTTGCTGCAACGCACTTGGCGGTTGCACCTGCTGCCCTGGCGGAGAGTGAGGGAGAAAACGGATCCTATATAAGGCGGAGCGTGAGGCTGCTCCGTTGTTCTCTCGGATTTGACGACTGTATCGCTACCATGTAATTAAACCGTTCGTTACGTTACCAATTCTCCCACCTCCACTGGACCCCTGGGTTCTTCACTTCGGGGAAGGGTCGTCGTCACGAGCCAGGAGGCCTCCGGACGTGCGGCTTAAACCCCGCCTTGAACAACTGCTACTAGGCGCGGGGAGCGAACAGACACGACACAAGAGAGGCCGAGTAACTGCGGTGTTAGCGCCGAAGACTGGCGTTTCTCTGTGTCCCGAAGCTCAAGGAGACTTGACCCATTTGAAGAAAGGGCTGGTTCCGCTTCTCCCCAACGTAGAAACTCTCGCCCACTACAGGAGGTGCACACACTGCATCCTCACTCAAGGAGGCAACAAAATGCAGCACCTGCTCTGAAACTCATCTGGTGCTCCCGTCCCGTAGTTTGTGATGTACTCGAAAAATCGCGTGCTAAAGGGCAATGCAAAGATTACCTTCTTGCGTTGCCTTTCCTCCCAAAACTCAGAATATGCAGATCTTCAAAGATTCAAAGAGCGTTCGAGAAACCTGTAGTAATTCCCCCAACGTTTTTATATAAAAAAAATATTAAACAAGCAGTGTTGAGAAGGGAGGCACTCACTTGATCGAATGACACTTTAGCGAACGCCCACGTTTCACCGAATGACACTTTAGCGAATAGTCGGACGCCGCGAAGCGGCGTTTTCGGGTGGGCCAAATGGGCTCACATTTTTTTAATGAGCCGACAAAGACTGTCGCCGCGAAGCGGCGTAAGCGCAGCGCGGCGGATGGGTTAACGCGCACCCCCGTTATTCGCTAAAACGTCAATTCGCTCAAATGTCGCTGTTCGCTAAAATGTCATTTGCTCATGTGATATGGACCCTGTTGAGAAGTACTCTATGTACATGGTACTTAAAGTACTCCTGCTTAGAAAAATTGTACTGTACTTGAAGTAAATTCTCTGAACATGTACTTGTGTTTTGCGAGGGAAGTAAATCTCCCGACTTGAATGTACATCCTCTGAATTTGAAAACAAAAGATGGCGATATCGTCGTGCGAAAATGCGCTCTTTCGAGACGCCATCAGGGTGAAGTAATTGCGGCTGTAAGACCGATGGAAATAAGTGCCTTATAAGTTGATTGTGTCAAATAGCTCGTCAACGAGAGTAAAACAACTACTCTGCGGCGACTTGACATTATACAATATTTGCTGCCATTTCCGTAAAAAACAGATGCACCTCCGATTACCACTGGAGCAATGCATACCAGTTAAAAAAAAAAACACTGTATAGGGAATGAAAGGGCATCATGAAAGATTGTGTTAAAAGTGCTTGTACTTTGCCTTGAAATATGTAGTATTTATATACGTTACTGCAACTACATTGCACCCGGTGGACGTACTACTTTACTTGAAGTACATAACCTCTAATTTACTTTGTACTTTACTTCAAATACTTTTAGATGTACTTTACCCAACACTCTAAACAAGCAAACACTGTCTAAAAAATCAAGCTCAAACAGTGCTAAACATCAAAGTAGAAATGACACATTCGCAGTACATCATTGACCATACAAACAAGAAAGCGCAAAGCAATTAGGCACGGCACGCAGTAGCAGAACCAGCTAATAAAGAATTTCTGTGAAAAAAAAAACCACAAGCCGACTTATATTTGGCTAGCACAATTTCGCTAGCGGAACAAAACCTCTGTACTTTCTTTTTACCATAAAAAAACAGATAAAAGTAACCTCAAAAGTAATTCGCTACTTTTTACGGTAATTAGTAATTTTCTCAATTACATTCCATTTGAGTAATTTCTACTATACTTAAATTACTTTTGACGTCAATACTCAGGAACTTCACTTAATTACTTTTTTTTAGTAACTTGTACCATAGTTATTACAATAAAGGCGTTTATTGTAATAACTCTATGACTTGTACATGTCTGCAGTGAAGCACGCATGGAGAATAGAAGACTAGGAGAGGGCATGACGTCAGTCGCGCAGCCTCCACAAGCCATGCACCCTTGACGCCTCGCCTCTTTCTCATTTTCCTCCTTACACTCCTCACTTATCAAGCCCGCGTGACCACATCACGTACGTGACTGTAGCGTGGTTGACGGTTGCGGGTAACAGGGAGCATGGTGCTTTCTATTTATCAGTCATCAGAGCTGGAAACTGTGCGTGTCGTCCGTGCCCAGCCGACCGATTCTACGCTTGCTGCGCTCCGTTATGTACTTACCCTCAACTATGAAGCAAATGCATTATGTTTTCTACAGACCGTTACCATCCTGGCCCGTCACGACCATTCCTCTGACTACGATGAACGCCTGCGGACTTTTGGCTGGCACCGCCGAGCCACCGACGAACAGTGGCGCGTGTCCGACTCGTTGCCGTTGCCGCTGGCCCCTCGCTGGCCGGCTCCTACCTAGCATCGGTTCCCCGTATCTCTAGCCGGACAGGCTGTCCTATCCCTCTCCGCACCTGCACCCGGCGACACGAAGCTTCATTGTTCCCCTCCGCGGTGAGCTCGGACCTGTCTTTGCAGAGCGCAGGTGCCCGCCCCTACCCGGGACTGGGGACGAACTCCGCGACTTTAGCAGGACTGCGTCGCGTGCCCTCCGAGCTCAGTAACTTTGTGTAACTACCATTTCTCCCTCCCTTTCATTTGTATAATCATCTTCATCATTTCACCTGTTGACACACAGCCGAGAAGGCAGCCAGCACTTGGTTGTACGGGCTTTTGGCTGCCTCAGACACTCGGCTGTGTGGAAGTTGGGCCAATAAACACCTTGAACCTTGATAGTATTCAACGTGGAACGTCAACGCTGTAACAATTGCCTGTTGGCGTGTTTTGGGTAACGTACCGGCTTGCCGGTGAAAGGTAACTCCCGCCGAGGAAAGGCCAGTTCGATTGTGGCAGCCGACCACGCTACAGGCGCCCATCCCGTAGCCGGCGGAAATCAGCATCCCGGCGGCAGGCCGGGCCACAGGGCCGGGCTTTCGTTTTCTGAACCGCCCGACCGCCCGCCTCAAACGCTTGCCAGCGCTTGCCTGCTTCACGTCTTCACGCCTTTGATCTGATAAAAGACGGAGACTAACGGAGCTGCTTGCTTCACGTCTAGCCTTCGATCTAATAAAACCTACCGGACGGAGCGCGCGCAAGCCTGCAAGAAATCCTTCTACAATCAACCATCCATCTCACATGTGACATGTCACGCGCACCAATTGCCAGAGAGATCTACGGTCACGTTGGCCACAACATCGTTTAAACTTTTTATGACTAGGCTTCACGTCCCTCTCCCAGAGCCGTATATTAGGAGAGTTTGGACAATAGGCGGAGCAAAGGCCGCCGCCAGCGCCGAATATTCCTCCCACGCTTAGAGCGTAAACTAAATTTGTGACACAGCGTCGACCAATCAGGAGACCTCTACTCCATCTCACAAATGTCGACAGTGAAGACAAAGGCACAGGCGCGTGAGCCTAGCTCAGCGAAACGCTATTGTTTGTACGAGACCTCGTGCATAGGAGGCACTTTCCAAAGCCACGCGCTCGTGCCCATGCCTTTGTCTGCACTGCTAGAACAGCGTCCTGAGACTGGCTGAAAGAAAGCAGTGCAAAGGGTGGGGTGCGCGAGCGTCTAGAGACGCGGAGTTCCGCTCGGCACGGCTCAAATTATACTTCGTTTCACTTTACCTGCGAGCGAAGCCAAAGCTAGAAGCGCGAGACCAGCGCTTTTTGCATTTCTCCCCAGCTCGCGCGCTCGAGCAAAGCCTGAACGCACGGAGCTTCCGTGCTCGCGCTTCCAGGTTTGCCTTCGCTCGCACATAAGGTGAAACGAAGTATAGTCGTGGCACAAATTTAGAGCACGCGACCACCGCTAGGGGCTGTTTCGCGGCCTGTGGTTGGCCCGAGATGCTCGCCTATTCAAACCAATGTATGGCCAAAGTCTCTCAATAAACGGCTCTGCCCTCTCCTAGTACTTCTAACCTCCTTGGAAGCACGACAAGAAGGCGCTACGCCGCCTCAGGACCTCCTGCGAGGTCAAGAGGGCGCTGTCATCCTGTTCGCAGTAAGGCCTTAGTTCGCAGGCGAGGTTCGCAGGCGTCGATCTATTGCCGGCAAATGGTTGCGTTCTACATGACGGGAATGAACAGCTCAATAAACGCAGGCGAAGACAAGACACGACCACAGCAGGACAAAGTTTTGTATTCTTGCGGTTTTGTCTTGTCTTCGTCTGCGTTTACTGAGCATTTCGTCCCCACCATGTGCAACGTTTATCAACTGGCCCATTTGACTACCTTATAGTATGGTTAAATTGTACTTCTGCTATAAACGTAAGTGTTTCCTAAATAATATCTTTACCTTGCCGTCTGTCAATAAGGCCGAACAATCCACGTGCTCATTCAAGGTGTCAAACCTATCTTCGAAACAAAGTTCAACATGATAAATATGGTATTTGTGGCAGATATTATTCAGGCATTAAAATTATGCAGATATATCATGATTTTGTTAAGGCCCGTTCACACTCTTGCGACCGAGTGGCGCCATCTATGCGGTGACCCTGGAACTGCATTTCACAAGAGCGAAGGTTTTGCGGGATTTCCGAGGTCAAATGTGCGTAATACCCATAGAAAGGCTCGTTTATAACATTGACAAAAGATTTTCGAGCCAAGAAAGAAAGGATAATGCGCGAGAGAAATAAAAAAATATGCCAGACACCGCCGAGTTTAAACTGCTACCCAATAGATGGCGCCTTAGATCTACTGGCATTCTATTCAGTTTTAAGAGGGATTCGTGGGCTTTCCGCCATCTATCATAATCCCAGGAATTTTGGACATGGGCGCGTCCTCACAACTTGCGCCATCTCTCGGCTTTCGGGAACGGGACCGACCGTAACTCGATGGGGAGAACCGTTTTATTTTTATTTGCTCAATACCAACACAAATAATCGGCTTGCTCTCATTGGAGTTTTATGGAGTTGGGATACTTACATCTGCAAACGAAATTTCAAACTCGTTTTACCATATTAAGTTTAGAGTCACTAAATAAAGCTACGCTTTCAGAGTACCGAAACTCCCAAACTACGCGTCTGAAGCGCGTCAGGCGCCGCCATCTTGGGTCCGCGCGCAAATGGAGGAGTGACTGTAGCTGAGCCAAGCCGAGCTGTAGCCGTCGCCTGCGCCAGCTGCCGCGGCCGCATCTGTGGCAGCGAATCAAAATCGTATTGTTCGTATCTCAACGTAACACGAAAAACGCGCGTGCTGAGCGACGGACTTCAGCGTGCGCGCGCAGTAAACAGCAAACACCAGGGTAGCTAAACTCGTGGAGCAAAACATTCTTCGCTTTTTGACGTAGCGGGGGGAGTGACCAAAAGAACGCCGCAAAGTTTCCTCCTCCCTGCGCGCGCTCAACTTCGCAGCTTTTGACGAAAAATCCCCCGCGATCCCTAGGCGGTGCACGAGAGCACGAGACAGCGCGGGGAGGCGAGCGTTCACTCCGCTCGCTGTACGTTGTCTTTGAGCTCTTTAGCGCCGACAATCCCGTCATGCCTCGCCCAGGCGAGGAGCGAGAGCAGACGACGGGAGTTCGTCTGCTACGAGGCGGCATTCGCACAGCGGAGCTGAAAGAAAAAGTTGGATATTCTGCTCAAAATCGCGTCCCGCGGGCCACAAACTCAAACGCGAGCTTGAATTGTAAGCGTCTGATATTCCACGAAGGGAGGAATTGACGACCCGTGTTTTATTTGCAAAATTCGGGTCGCTTTGTTGCCGTACAGACGCTGAAACCTACCAGTGTGTAATGAAAGGCCCAGGACAAACACAGAGGCCGCGAGATCTCGCATCATCTGTGTGCAGGTGAAAAGTGGAACATTTTTCGACAAAGAAACCTGTGACGCATTCACTCAGCGTCCGGGAAGGCTAAACATGGAGACGTTGCCCGAGGCTCAAGCACAGTCATATTTGAACGGCAGCTATCTTGCCCCGTCGTATTTTGTTTGAGAAAGCTCTCGTTCTCAATGCCCTCACCAGGGAAATAAAAAACGTCTTACGAAACGTATTGCTAGATGTTCCAAAGAACTAGATTTAAGCAGTATCCTTTCAGTGGTTCACTCATAATACTATGCTTAAAACGAAGCAAGCTTTTGCGCGTACAGTGCCGTAAATTTTCTCAAGTGTATGCTGTTTTGTAGTCAGCTGGCTTCGGAAACTTACGCCGTCTGTAGATATCTCTGACAGCCGAGTTCCTTAATTGGAAATCATCGCAAATATAAGTGACACGTTGCAGCAACCAACGTTTATAAATAAACGATGGCAGTGACTGCGCTCCCGCATTCCCACCCATCACGTCGAACAAAAAGGCGCTAGTTTCGGTTTGAGGTCGGTACTTTTCTATAACATCTATGGCGACAGCATCAGTCTGCACTAGGTGCATTCGGCAAGTTCGTCCGGGGCCTGTTCTCCGTGCAGCACTCCGCGGGTGCAATGCATTAGAACTCTCACAGTGCAAGTCTGGATCGCGGATCGGGAGCCCGTCACTGGCCTCACCGGCGGCCATCGCTTGACAACAGGCAATACGCCGCGTCCTGTCTAGTTCTCCCTTCGTTTTCGTCCTTGTTGTTTTGGCGTATTACACCATGAGGCAATACACGAAAGTCTAAGGGAGAAACACGCAAAAATAGGAAGCTTGTACGCGGTGCTCGAGGGCGAGTATTTTATGACGTGCTGCGATGATTATATCGGGTGCTTGGAGATCACCTAGACATTCGTCAAACGTTCGAGCATTGATTTAAAAAAGAAAAAAAAAAATAAATGGGCCGAAGCACCACCGACTTTACTGACGTCGCTTGCTTCGGTTGCTAAATAAGCGGCACGTTCAGCGACTGAACGGCAAGCTCCGAGTTTCAGTTTGTCACGGAAGCCCTCACAGCAGTTCAAAGAAAAAGCTTTCACCATGAAGTGCTATGTACAAGCGGTTAAAACGATGCGAATGTCCTCAGTAAAGGCCTTCTAACTTATCGTTTGCTGAGCTCTGATGACTCCGAGATCACGGATGACACCACAATAACTCTCGGTAGCCCTTGTCTCATTAAACACATCACAGTTAACGCCCAACAAAGTCGCCCTCGACCCTCAACCACTCAACGTTTATTTAAACAAGATTGGTATTCTAACGCGTTTAATATTCTTGTCCACAATATTAACTGTTATTTGCGGAAACACGATAGAAGTTTCATGATCAAGAACAACCTATTTAACGTAATAAAATTGAGTTTTCCCGTTTCTCCTATAGCATGCATTAGATCGTGTCAAGCGATGGCTGCCGGTGGTGCCGCTCGACCCCAGCAATACAGGCCTCTATCCGCGATCCAGCCTAATAAGAGATCAGTGGTGCCAGTGCTATTAGACATAAATCGTGTATTTGCATCGGTACACCCTGTTCGAGGCGGGTTTTAAGCCGCACGTCCAGAGGCTTCCTGGCTCCTGACGACGACCATTCCCCGAAGTGAAGAACCCAGGGGTCCAGTGGAGGTGGGAGAATTGGTAACGTAACGAACGGTTTAATTACATGGTAGCGATACAGTCGTCAAATCCGAGAGAACCACTGGAGCCGCCTCACGCTCCGCCTTATATAGGGTCCGTTTTCTCCCTCACTCTCCGCCAGGGCAGCAGGTGCGACCGCCAAGTGCGTTGCAGCAAAGTCCGCCGCGTCGTAGCCAGAAGTGCGTCGTAGCCATGGTTCTCCGCAGTTAGGCCAGGCCTCTCTCCCCTTCCGGAGCGCACGAACCCACACGCACACACACACACGTCCCGTTGACGTCACGGACGTGTTGAGACTCGTTTTGGACAGGCTTCGACAGGTGGGCGACAGTCCTGAACAGATCGTGACTCGTTTCAGGCAGGCTCCAACAGGCGGGCGACTGTCCTGAACAGATCGTGACTCGTTTCCGTAGCGTTGAAACTCGGTAGAAGGTCGCCGAAGGTTCCATTCTTAATAGCCCCTCCGGGGCCAGGGAAACCTCGAATGGCCGGTGGTACTATCGCTGGCCTGAAGAGGTGGGCTTGGAGTAGGCCTTGAGAAGACGCTGCAAGCATTAAGCAAACTCCCAAACCTCTCACAGCGGAGGCATCAGCGGAAACGTCCTCCACAACACCACGCCACACCGCAGTCAAACGCTCGGAATTCGCCAAAGACCCGCCAGACTGGATTACGGATTACCAAAATTTGGTACAATTCCGGGTATCGAGACCCCCTGTCGCCAAAAAAACTCATTTTTCCAACGAGGTCACTTAGAACAATATACAAAAGACAAAACTTCTTCGCAATTTGTGAGGTCCTTTTTGGGTTTTAACGAAGTGCCCCCACTTAGATCCTCATTACCGTGGATGACGAAGACCTCTGAGATCATTCCTACTATTTTTCGTGATGTCAGAAAAATCTGCTCAACCCATCGGCATTGCCGTTAAATTTGCCTTTCCTTTTTCTTACGCTGAAGTCATAGTGATCGATTTTCACGTGATTTCTAGACGTGAAAATGCGGTCCTTATAGCGCCGATAAAACAATCCGCCTCTTTCATGCCCCGTCACATTGGTCCTAGCAATCTCCTGAGCTGTACCGCGAAACCCTGACACACTAGGGTCGTTCTTCTGCTCGACTGTCAAAGACACTCTGTCTACTCGTAGCAGAGGACCAAAGTTACGCGACGCCGGAGCTACGAGAGATCTTTCACTGATCCCCTCTTCCTCCGCCTTTTCCGCCGGCGCGTTGGGACGGCGTACGCTTTCTAGCGCTACGAGGTCAGGCTGTTCTACCACCTGGTCCCTCTCATCCCGGTTTTCTGCCTCCAACTCTGGGAGTGCTTGCTCCTCGTCAGCTGCTTCTGGCTCTGGATCACTCGTCAACAAAGGGGCGACCTGACGCGATTTGGACCTCGTACACGGCTGAACTAGCCCTTCTCCCAGTTGTTGACCCCTTTCGCGCAGCAGGAAATCTGACCGGTTAGAAAACAAATACGGATACTCCAACGGGACTGTTTGCGAGACAGCCGCCTCTGTCACTCGCTCTCCGAACGAGCCAGTTATCCTTACTGTCGCCATAGGCAGACAGACACTGTGCTCTTCGAGCAGCTGCTTGATCCAAACTACCTTTCCAGTAAAATCGGATGGCGTTACATACGACGGATGAACAACGTCCATCGTCGCTGCACTGTCCCGAAGCACCCTGCACGGCTTTCCGTTTACCTGGAGCTCGTGAAGATAGGGACGAAGAAGCTTCAGGTCCTTGTCACTACCGTTCACGTACGAGAACACAACCCGCGGTTTCTTACATCTGGCCGCTGTGTGTCCCGGCTCCTGACAGTTGTAGCACAGGAACGGCTTCCTTGCCTCGAACTGCCCTGTTTGGCTTTTCCGCGCCTCGTCTCCGTTCGAGTGTTCTGCGCTCAGCTTTCTACGCGTTGCGTACTCCTCGGCTAGCTCAGCGGCCCTTTCGACAGAGTCGACTCCCACCCTATCCTGCACCCAGAGCTTGACCGACTGCGGAATGCTACGAAAGAACTGTTCGAGGCACACACACTCGACTACCTTGTCTCGGCTTTCGTACACTTCCTCGCTCTGCAACCATTCTATCAGGTTGGTTTTAAGCCCGTACGCGAATTCCGAGTAGCCCTCGCTGCTCTTTTTGGATGCGTTTCTAAACCTTTGACGGAACGCCTCGGCAGAAAGGCGGTACCGCTTCAAAAGGCTGGACTTCACCTTGTCGTAGTCGTCCGCGTCTCCAGCACTAAGGCGCGCGACAACCTCTGCAGCCTTACAGGGCAACAAAGTCAAAAGCCGTTGCGGCCACGTTTCTGGGGCGAAGCTCAACTTCTCACATGTCCTCTCAAAGTTAACTAAGAACAGGCCCACGTCTTCCCCAACTTTAAACGGCTGCAGGAGCTTCTTCATTTGATACGACTCGGTCTCACTTGCTCGTGCCGGAGCCCCAACTCTACTGTTCTGCGAGTTTAATCGCTGTTGTTCAATTTCGAGCTCTAGCCTTTTCAGCGCTCGCTCCTGGTCTCGTTCTTCTCTCGCTGCAGCCTGCTCTCGTTCCTCTCTCGCTGCAGCTTGCTCTCGTTCCTCTTTCGCTGCAGCCTGTTCCTCTCTCGCCGCAGCCTGCTCTCGTTCCTCTCTTGCTGCAGCTTCACTCTTAGCGTTCTGAAGCAGTTCCCACGCAATTTTAATTTCCTCTGCTTCCGCGCTCTCTGAAATCGCTTAACTGATCTCAGATTTCTTCATCTTTTGCTCCACCTCCACACCCAATTCTTCACATAAACAGAGTAAATCTGTTCTCAGAACCTCATTAGATCCATGATCGCTGCTCTTTAGCTTTGGCTTTGCTATAAAACTTGTCGCGAGGTTGTACACAAACCTAGCGCACGAGTCAAACACTAAGGATTCCCAGCAGTTCAAAATTAATTACCCATAATCCGAAGCCTGGCGAATCCCAAAGCAAAGTCCAAACGCTCACCCACAGATGTAGCACGATGTCGCATGGTCCAATCCCAACCGCTGCCAACCAGTTGTTCGAGGCGGGGTTTAAGCCGCACGTCCGGAGGCTTCCTGGCTCCTGACGACGACCATTCCCCGAAGTGAAGAACCCAGGGGTCCAGTGGAGGTGGGAGAATTGGTAACGTAACGAACGGTTTAATTACATGGTAGCGATACAGTCGTCAAATCCGAGAGAACCACTGGAGCCGCCTCACGCTTCGCCTTATATAGGGTCCGTTTTCTCCCTCACTCTCCGCCAGGGTAGCAGGTGCGACCGCCAAGTGCGTTGCAGCAAAGTCCGCCGCGTCGTAGCCAGAAGTGCGTCGTAGCCATGGTTCTCCGCAGTTAGGCCAGGCCTCTCTCCCCTTCCGGAGCGCACGAACCCACACGCACACACACACACGTCCCGTTGACGTCACGGACGTGTTGAGACTCGTTTTGGACAGGCTTCGACAGGTGGGCGACAGTCCTGAACAGATCGTGACTCGTTTCGGGCAGGCTCCAGCAGGCGGGCGACTGTCCTGAACAGATCGTGACTCGTTTCCGTAGCGTTGAAACTCGGTAGAAGGTCGCCGAAGGTTCCATTCTTAACAACCCATACCTGCCGGATGTCGGGACGAGGCGCAAAACAGTACATCCGGCCAATATTGAAGCCGGTTTTCGGCCGAAGTTGCCTCGACACTCGCCAAGAAGCAACGTGTTGTTTCGGCGACTCGTTTGTGTAATTTAATTTTTCAGTCATTTTATTGGGTCCCGGGCCACTGTGCACACCCCAAAACCGCCAATGAGTGATGACTGCCAGTAAAATTTCGGGGAAATAATTCTGCCGGCTGCCGGGAGACTCGAACCAACCCAAGAATTATCCCGGTTCTTGTTTGTTTTCCAACATTCTGAATTGTATACCAGCTTATTAGTACCTCTTCGGATATTGCATAAAAAAAAAACAAAAAAACGATGGCAGCCGCAAAAACTCTGACAGCCCGGCTCACAGTCATGTGGGAGACTGACAGGTGCTCGTCAGTCGCCACCATGCCTTGAAAGCTACCGGTTTCGAAGAACCGGAGCGCGCAAAGAACTTGTGGTTCCACGGTCATGGTAGACGCGATTGTCCGCCGCCTCGAAGTCCGGGCGCCGAACGAAGCTCGTCACAGAGTCAACGCACAACGGCTTTCGATAGCCGGTACTGTCGCCGAAAGTCGTCGTCGGGGAGTTGAAAGGCGTCCCCGGTGGTCTCAGTAGTGACGCCGACGGTGGCGGAAGATAAGCTCGGCCGCAGCGTACGGCACCGCCATGTTGACAAAGTTTAACTTCGCCTCGATCCGAAGCGAAGATCTCGAGCTCAAACCACGGCTCTCACAAAGTTCGGAAACGTCACTTTGACGTCAGCGACAACTTCGACAAACGAGGTTTCTTTTTTACACAAACTTCGGAGGGATTTTGAGCGTCAGCAGGTCGCCTAGGGACAATCTGTAAAGCATTAATTTTAGCTTGGCGTAGGGATGTACGGACAAATGGGCGCTACGTCATCGGAGAAGCCGTTCAATCAGCGGGCTCCTCGCGCCCCTCCCGCGCCGCACGCGCGCCTCGATGAACTTTGCTACATTCTGCCTCTCTCAAAGAAATGAGCGTTCGAATGATTGACACCTCGCTCGGCGCGACGTCAGCGTCGCGAGAGTCCAATTAGCGCGTTCCGCAAACTTCGGGCACAAAGTTGTGCTTGACGAGTTTAGCGACCCAGCAGGCGGAGGATCGCTGGACCTAGAGCACTATATAGCTCCTACGGAGCAGAGTAGCGCAATCCTTTGATCCGCGTGTTTTGCCGACAACATGGCCGACAGAGCAGCTCGGCGCGAGTCACGTGGTACTCAGGGTTCCAGGAGGCGACCCGCCCTATGGGAGAATACATGGAGATCGACGTAACACGGCTAATTAAAAAATAAACGGCGAGTTCACACTTTTCAAAACTAGCCTGTCGTGAAGTTGGCAATGCACTAAACACTTTATCAAAGTTTTAATAATATCGGATGCGTGTGCAAATTTTGAGAAGGCAATTTCCAAGGCAATGGCGTTTGAAGCAGACGATTTTTGCACGCAGCGGAGATGGGCTCTTTGGGTTGCCCGGAGCGGGTCACGTGGACGCTGTGACGTTGCCGCGTCGTCTGCTGCATGATGCCGCTCGTGCAATTTTTAAAAACAAATTACGTCCTTACTTGGCACAAAACTCAGCGCAAATGATTCTAAAATGTTCCTTTATTATGTCAAAAACTATTGTCGTTCCGTACATCTCCACAACGTTGAAGAAACAACGATTTTCTCACGTTCCCCATGCATTTCTGACCGGAGTTGGAACCTCCGGGCGTTCGCCGCTAGTCGCCGAGAGACGGCGTTCGAGATTGCGCTACTCTAGAGTTCCTGTATAGGCTCCCTAGTAGCTATATACAGGAACTCTACGCTACTCTGCTCCGAAGGAGCTATATAGTGCTCTAGCTGGACCCAAGATGGTGGCGCTGAAAAAACGCGATGATGATGATAGCGACTCACGTGACTGCCGCTGTCCAATGATGCCGCAGCGAACCAGAATATTGTTGAATAGAGCGACTGTATTGTCGGCAAAATGCCAAAGAAAAGGAATGCGGTACTCTGAAAGCGTAGCTTTATTTAGTGACTCTAATTAAGTTTAGCCAAGGGTCAATCGAACATTTTCTCATTGCGCCTATGGAAGCACCCGAAAAAAAGACCGTGTTTTCATACAAGAACCATGTCCTGAGAAGAACTGCCTTTTATACGGGATTGCTCTTATTGATAACGGGTACCCAGTGAACTCACCTAAACTATGATGCATAAATGGGCGCATTCTATGTGTGATAGGCGCAATCACAAAATATTCAAGCAGTACATAAACAGTATCAACAAATACACAGAACCCCTACACAGGTCTTAAGATCCGAGGTTTGAACCCGGGTTTACAATCTATAGTGATTTTATCCAGTCAAACCACGATTAGACGACATTACTGTTGAACTGCAATAGCATACCAATGAAAGCAATTGTTGATTTCGTTCAATCACACGTGTGTTACATAAGTAAACATGGGCCGATTCCTTAAAATTGCGACATTACGTTCTCTAAGGTCAATTTTTGGACAAACGCGCATGCTTGCTGCCCAAAGGCTAAACCCCGACTTGTGTCAAACCCGAGTTAGAGAATAGGTCCGTCCCTCTAAATTGGCATACCGCTGAGAGCAATTGTCTATATCGCCTAATTACGCGCGTGTCACGTCATTAAAGAGGAGCCAAATCGTTAAAATAGCAAAATTACGCTCTCCAAGTTCAGTTTTTGGACAAACGCACATGTTTGCTGCCCAAAGGCTAAACCCTGACTTGTGTCAAACCCGAGTTAGAGAATAGTTCCGTCCCTCTAAATTGGCATACCACTGAGAGCAATTATCTATATCGCCTAATTACGCGCGTGTCACGTCATTAAAGAGGAGCCAAATCGTTAAAATAGCAAAATTACGCTCTCCAAGTTCAGTTTTTGGACAAACGCACATGTTTGCTACCCAAAGGCTTAACCCCGACTTGTGTCAAACCCGAGTTAGAGAATAGTTCCGTCCCTCTAAATTGGCATACCACTGAGAGCAATTATCTATATCGCCTAATTACGCGCGTGTCACGTCATTAAAGAGGAGCCAAATCGTTAAATAGCAAAATTACGCTCTCCAAGTTCAGTTTTTGGACAAACGCACATGTTTGCTGCCCAAAGGCTTAACCCCGACTTGTGTCAAACCCGAGTTAGAGAATAGTTCCGTCCCTCTAAATTGGCATACCGCTGAGAGCAATTATCTATATCGCCTAATTACGCGCGTGTCACGTCATTAAAGAGGAGCCAAATCGTTAAAATAGCAGAATTACGCTCTCCAAGTTCAGTTTTTGGACAAACGCGCATGTTTGCTGACCAAAGGCTAGAACCCCGACTTGTGTCAAACCCGAGTTAGAGGATAGTTCTGTCCCTCTAAGTTGGCATACCGCTGAGAGCAATTATCTATATCGCCTAATTACGCGCGTATCACGTCATTAAAGAGGAGCCAAATCGTTAGAGTAGCGAAATTACGCTCTCCAAGTTCAATTTTTGGACAAACGCGCATGTTTGCTGCCCAAGGGCTAGAACCCCTACTTGTGTCAAACTTAGTTAGAGGATAGTTCCGTGCCTCTAAATTGGCATACAACAAACAACAAACAAGCAACACACAACAAACAACAAACAAACAACGAACACAACAAACGGACAACAAACAAACGTGGCCGCGCTCGCCTTGGTGCCAGGGACGTGAGAGGTGAGGCTACAGAAAATCATTTTCAAAGTACCACTGAAGCCCCCTCCTTCCCGAAAGGTTACGTCATAAAAGGAGTTTTCAAAATCTCCGCTCTCGCGCATTTTCGGTGCCTATCAAAGCTATGCACGCGCACCTTTCCTACTTTAAAAATGCAAAAAAAGAAGAAAAAAAGAAAAAAAAAAAAACAGACGTCGCGACAGATGTCAATGCGGGGGAACATACCTGGCAAGCTTGCAACCGCACGCGCTGCCCACACGAACGACACGCGCTTGGCGGCCGAAATATCTGGTGCGAGTTTTTTTTCGAGTCTTCTCGCGTTTAGTTAAATCTTCGGGGAAAGCGAACGGATATTCAGAATCAGGGGATAAATATACTCTACAATTCACCTCTATCTCTTTTTTTTTTTCAAGAACCTGTTCAACTTCCTTTCGAGGTGAAACGAAGTATTGAGATTGCTCGTCAACTGGCGCTGGTTGGTTGAAACGCTGACGGATTGATCGCAGACACCTTCAAAATTTCCAGGCGATGTCGGCGATGTGAGGAACTAAAAGTTGTGAAAAAACACTGCCAAATTGTAGGATGGCGGCTATTGTGATAAGACAGAACCAGGGTCTTGCACTCCTGATGAGATCACTTAATTACCATGTCTTCCGCATGCCTCCGTGCCACATCTCACCAGCTCAAGCATGTCGAGCTTCACCGCTTTGCACCGGAGTTCTATGTGCAGCGGCCGACACGGGTGAGCAGCTGGGTTAGCGCGATAGGCTCAATAATTTCTCAGTACTATTCTAGGTCTACTTTTTTGTTGTCTTTAATCTTTAATTTTAAAAATCTACGCCGATAAAAAAAAAAAAGCGGGTCTATATTTGAATAAATTGTAGTTAGGTTGTTCCCGTGCCGCTGTCGACCGAAAGAACAGCGAACTTTGACTTCACTGTGGTTCCAACGCCGCTAAGGACCCGTGTCACTTGTACAAGCATACGTTTTCATATTATTTGGGGGTGGTTGTTTTGGCAGTTTATAATAATGAAGTTTGGTAGGCTCATATAACTTCGATGACGCATTTCTTGCCGATAGACGAGCTGGTTTTTGCAAGCATCTTACAGAACGTACATATACAGGCTAAATGAAATGCCGGCTGTAAAAGAGTGAGGGGAGAGAAACTGTGTACTGGTACCGAGAAAGTTTTTCAATAGTTTTTCGATAGTCGACTACTGATAGTACTATCGATAGTTTTTCGATAGTCGACTATCGATAGTACTACCGATAGTTTTTTGATAGTCGACTATCGATAGTACTATCGATAGGTTTTCGATAGTCGACTATCGATAGTTCTGCGACATTATCGATAGTTTTATTACTATCGGTAGTCAGATTTCTGGCGACTATCGATACTATTGATAGTACTATCAATAGTTTTGCACCACTAGAGCGAACACAGTTGCCGCATCGTCGCTCGCCTCCCTTCCTCCCATCTTCGGCCAAACTACCGTCTTGGCCATCACTGAAAGCTGAACCAAAGTTGGGATGGTAAGTGCTTGGGCTATTGGGTATCCCATTTGAAAAAAAATAAAGCGAGAAACAGAGAAGAGGGATCGATGCAAACTACTACAGATATATTCACCAGTCGTGACTAACTAGCGCTTTTTTTAAAGTTAGTATCGCGACTAAGTAGTCGCAAGCTAAACGAGAAATCCGCGACTAACGAGCGATTATGTCCTCCGGTATTCACGAGCGCGAAGCGAGCGGGTGACTATCTAGTCAGAACTAAGAAGCGGAAGTGGCATAAAAATATAGGTCACGCGCACGCGTACTTAAAAGCCGCTGCGTAAACGGGTATTTTATCGTGTAAAAACTAATACTTAAATGTTTATTAGGAAGAAAAAAGTTACAGTGAGAGTCTAATTGACTCCGTAAGTGTGACGTCATGGGTCCAAACAAACCGTTGCTAAGGTCGTTGTTATGGACGAATACATGTGGCTCGGTTTGGCTACGAAAACCCGACCGTTCAAAAATCAGGAGTAGGATTTAAACTTCTAAAAATCACAAATGTAGAAAGCTTGAATGTCATATATGTTTCGACAGAAGTTTGCCGGTAATCGCTTGTTTCTGAAATATTTACGACTGCAACTTCCGGTCCTCAAGATGCCTGCAGCAGACGACGAATGCAAGAAGTATGCCGCCTGCCGCACGCCGGCCGGTCAAACCGGGGCCGTCGTTTGAATCGTGTGAATAAAGACGATATTCTGACATCGCATTTGTTTGAAATATAATGAGTTTCAGACACATAAGAATTCATAGTGGGGTGCGATGCAAAATATGGTTTATCGAAAGTCTGGGCGTCGATCGAGATGATTGTCTGCTTAAAGATCGCATTGCACCCGTGAGAAAAGCACTTCAGGCGATCGGTAGAGATTCCAAACTTTGTTTGCGGACTCGCGCTATGCGAGGGTGCTTCGTATACCTGGTTGTAACCATCGCGTGGTGTAAGACCCTTGCAGTTTCTTCAGATTTCCGCAAGACCCCAAAGCGCGAAAGAACTGGATAAAACACATAAGGTGAGTTCATTACAGATTGTACTCGCATCGCGGGTTCGATGGAGATCTTCCCCAAAAGAGCACATCCACGAAATTTTATGTATACCAAGGGGAAAAAAAAGCAAAATACTGCGAAATTGCGATAGACATGCAATTCTTTATTAACCTGACAGCCACAATAATAATAATAACAAACGACTTGCTTCGACGGCGTACGATTTGCTTCTCATGCTGGCCTGCACTACGCCGGTAATGCACTTCAGGTCGTCGTCGTAACTGATCTGCATGACGTGGTTTGATTTTACTGCATTTTCACCCCTCGTAACTAAGCTGGGTTCTTCACAGAAAAAAAAAAAAAAAACGCACATTGCGGAGGCCTCTACGGCCATGGCGATGCACTTGTTTTTGTCGCTCGTTTACCGACGCAATTCAATGAAGACGCCCGCTGCAACAGAGGCCAGCAAATCTGTCGTGACGTCTGCTACCAAAGCAAAGCGGAGTGTAAGTCTTCAGAAATGGCTTTCATCGTTGCGATACGACACTGAGACGAAAAGAACATCTTCAGAATTCGATATCAAGAAGTTAGGTTGCTTACAAAAAATTATTTACTTACTTGTAAGCAAAAATCTAGCCTCAACTGGAGTCTCCATGCATTAGTCCATAGCAACGTCCCTAGCAACGGTTTGTTTGGACCCAGACGTCTTGTTGTGACGTCATCACTTACGGGGTCAATTGCCAGAGACAGTTTTACAAAGAAAAATTAAAAGAAACGCAAGGAAGAAATACGGAAGCCGCATTGCCAGCGACATAACCAAATATGGAAGCGCCCGTAAATGCGTTTTTTTGCGCCGTCCAGCGCCCTGCTGAGGTCGCTTTAACGGTGTTTCTGGCCGTTTAACATGGCTATTTACACAATGTTTGCTCCTCCGATTCTTTCTAGATATGTCCCCCAGCGTTCCGAGACAGTAAGTGCTTCGCTATAGCGCTGGCGGTCAGCGGTGATACGAGTCGGCCATGGCGCTGAGCCGCTATACTTCGTTTCAGCTTCGGTCCGAGCGCGGCCGATATTATGAGCCGAAGGGCCAATCAAACAGCGAAAGAGGCCCAACGTCATGGCGTGCTCTCTGCAGTTGATAGGACCATAGAGTTATTACAATAAACGCTAGAGGCTCAGCTGGCGCTAGTGTGCTGTTGCATTTTGAAGCAGACAGCAAGCAGTCAGAAATTGACTTCCGGTAATGCATTTCTATGGAAAAAAGCGAGTGCATTTCCTCTCTGCGCTTGATTATAAGAGCAAATATCACCAATAATTTGCACGTACTAAGCACATTGGAACATTTCTCAGTCACGCAGACGAAATAATTGGTCAGTTACAGCATTTTTATTTGAAATTCGTGGCATGAAAAACGGTGTTAAAACCACTTCGCACGTGTATTTATGTGCACTGTCGGACACTGTTAGCGCGAACACGGCGTCGGCGCTTTCCAGCATGGGGGATATAAGTGCCAAACGAACGAAGGACATGTGGAAAACCAAGAGAGACGGCAAGAACTACGCAGTGACACTGGATAAGGAACTCCTTGTGCATGCAGACGATCAAAATAAATTGAAAGTCACGTAATATAGTCCGATTTGCAATAGATAAGTACTGCTTTATTCTTTCTGCTCATGAATATGTGCGAAGATGCTTGTTCTGGGTTCAAATCATCACCCGCACGCTCCAAATCTTGGCAAATAGGGAGAAGCCAGAGAACAGGTGCCCGATAAAAACTGCCCGACATAGGAAATAATAAGAAAACACACCTTTAGTAGCCCACGTACTTTATTCTTTACGTTTCGAACGTTTTTTTACCCACTCGTAAAGATGCACGACGGGGTCATTTTCATATAGTGATAGGACGGGCATATTAACAATATATAAGCACCAACGGAATGCTGGCGAACTTTGAACATACTGTACATTCCTTTCGATCGTTATTTTGCTTAGAATCGTCGCTCGTTTCTACATACCTGCCATGGAACAGAGGATTGGGCCTGAAATATAGCGAAGTTTAACATCGTTCAGTGGTAAAGAAAAAATGCTGTAACTAAAGCAATTACACTTTCACCATATTAATAAAGATACATTCTATCCGGTACAACCGAAATAACAAAAGTTATTCATGTTATTTTCCGGCAAAGAGACAAAATTCACGCGCGTTTTCCCATAGGAATACACAGGAAGACTGGAAAAGTAGACTGCATGCTGTCTGCTTCAATTTGCAACCGGAAGTCCCGTAGACACTAGCGCCAGCTGAGCCTCTAGCGTTTATTGTAATAACTCTATGGATAGGACTAGCCGGCGGACACCGGCGGAGGAGCACGCACAGAGAGACGGCGAATACCGGCTGGTCCTATCAACTGCAGAGAGCGCGCCATGACGTTGTGCCTCTTTCGCTGTTTTATTGGGCATTCGGCTAATAACATCGGCCGCGCTCGGACCGAAGCTGGCTAAACTAGCCCTACCCCATGACTAAGATTTGTTACTCGAGTCGCACGGGGCGACTATGCCCTAAACACGACCGGTGAATACCAAACGCTCACTTAGCGGCGACTATCGTTTGCCACGTGATCATTTTAGTCGATGACGTCGCTAGTCAGTGGTTAAACGGGCGCTACTTGCGCCTGGTGAATAAGGCTAGTGTCGCAAAACTCTCGATAGTAAACCGTCGACAGTACTATCGAGAGGTTTACGATAGTCGACAATCGATAGTACTATCGATAGTGTTTCGATAGCCGACTATCGATGGTGCTATTGATCGTTTTTCGATAGTTTTTCGATAGTCGACTTTCGATAGTACTATCGATAGTGTTTCGATAGTCGACTATCGATGGTGCTATTGATCGTTTTTCGATAGTTTTTCGATAGTCGACTATCGATACTACTTTTGCACCACTAGCTAGCGCACCTCAGATCGGAGCACGTGTAGCGAAAGCTCGCGCTGCAGAACCCAGGATCCTGGGTTCAATCGCCACCCCTGCCCGTTTCGATCAGGATGAGCATCGTACCGGCGTGGGGTCGTGTATCACTACTGCGTGGTGCACGTTAAAGGCCCCAGGCTAGCGGTTGTACTGCACTGACTAAATTTCTCATCTACAACTGGGAGACTCGTCGCCCGTTGAGGCGGATCAAGTTCTAGGCTGTATAAACGTACACAAAATCCTGTTTTTTTTTTTTTTTTTTTTTCGCGTGGTGCTTTTAGCGCGTTTTACAGCGCTCTTCTGGGAGCGCGCCAGATCGGGTTGTGGAAAAGGAACGCGGCGACGTGACCGCCTGGTTCATTCCGAGGACCTCCCTCCCTCCCTCCGAGAGCGCCACGCGATCACGTCGCCGCTTTCTTTTTCCGCCACCCGATCTGGCGCGCTAGTAAAGAGCGCAACGGAGCGCGCGCTGAAAGCACCATTTGAATTCACCATATGTTCCCTCCCCCCTCTTTTTTTTTTTTTTTTACAGCGGAGCTTTTCTTAGGAACAAAGGCCGTAGTGCTTTTTTCGTGACGTCGCAAAGGAAGGCCACCGGGCTCGCGCGTCGAAGCAAAGGCAACGCGCGTGGATCGACCTTCGTAGCGCGCTTTTAGTCACGTAAGAGTGCTTTATTAGCGAAAATGAAAGCTGCACATAGCAACGGGGTTAGAAAACATTTTATTACACTGGCAAAATATTACACCGCAAAATAATCGGTATGAAATGGCACGAGATATACGCGTAGAAGACGTCTATAAAAAAAATGTGATTGTTTTAAGTCGAAAACATTGAGTGACGCAATTATTGCTGTAGGAACGCATATTTTATACAGGATTACTTCCACAAAATTGATAGACACGCAGTGTGATTAGATGCAGCAAAACGGATAACAGTAAAAATCAGGTAGATGTAGTCAACGCGGCAGTGGCGCACCCACGGGGGGGGGGGGGGGGGGGGGGGGTCATAACCCCCCCAGAGCTCCATGAGAAATTTTTTTGTGTGTGTGTGTGCATATTTTGACGATTTTTTTAATGTAATGTCCGCAACGAGGACCTTTAAGGGTAAATAAATTCATCGACCCCTCCCATCCTCCTTCCCCCCTCGTCGCTGCACTGGTGATGTGCACGGCACGAGCGAGTCATTTCCGTAATATACAATCTTACATTGACAGATGACACACTATTACCAAAATTATCTATGTGGTACGTGAAAAGTGCTCATCTGATGCGCCAATCTAGGTGTCACAACCTTGCGCCCCTCGATACACTGTCCGAGCAAAATGCAAAAACCGCCGATGATCGTGTTCACGCTAACAGTGTCGCGGTCTGTACAGTCTCCCGCAGTGGCGCACCCACGGGAGGGTGGGGGGGGGGGGGGGGGGAAGGTTGAGGGTTGTAACCCCCCCCCCCCCCCCCCCCTCCCGAGTTCTGTAGCGGTCAATCGGAACCCCTTCGCCCCCGTTGCATTGACGATGATGCAAACGGCGTGACAGAGTTAGTACGAAGGAGTCAGTTCCGGATTTTTTTATCGTAAGTACATTAACAAATTACACTATTTTCGCAATTACTTACGCGGTAAAACGGGCTCATCTCAGGCCCCAACCTAGGTGTTAAAGTTTTGCGTCCCTCGACACGCTGTTTGAGCAAAATGAAATACCGCCGGTGTCGCGGTGTGTACATTCGTATATTTTATTTTCCTAGAATTGCTCTATCTACTGTAGGAGATATAAAGTCATTATTAATTCTATGTTCAGACATGTTTCTTATTTGAAGAAATAAACTCCCCCAAAAGACGAAGCGGGACGTTGGGCTCCAGCAGTTAACCGCTCTGTCGTTTTTGAATCGCATTCTGTCCCCAACTGTTAGAGAAAAAGCCTCCACACTTTAGGTTATTATAACGCTTTCTCATTTTTGTGCAGCGCGGGTAGATGTTTTATAAAAAAAGCTGAGATATGCGTTACACACAAACTTTCGTATTTGTTTCCAAAAAGGTTTTTCAGAAGGATTCTATATGAATTGATTGCATGGACTGCGTGCGTCATCACATTTCGAACCATCTAGGATCGAGTTATACATTTACTGCGTATTTTTGCAGGAAATGTCCTTGAAGGTGATAAGTTCAGTTCAGCGCGCTTCGCGCTTGTGGCCTTCGCCGACTTACGCTAGTCTTCGTGGATTCCGAGTCAGGAGGTCCAACGCGTCAAGAGGTCCAACGAGTCAAGAGGTCCAATATTGGACCTTTTGACGCGTTGGACCACCTGACGCGTTGGACCTCTTGACTCGCCGTGGATCTCTTGACTCGTTGGACCTCTTGACGCGTTGGACCTCTTGACCCATATTGGATCTCTTGACTCGTGCCTCGATGTGTCAAGAGGTCCAACGCGTCAAGAGGTCCAACGCGTCAAGAGGTCCAATATTGGATAGCTTGACTCGTTGCATCTCTTGGTGTGAAATATGTACAGGCAAAGGGTGTGAAATAAGTACAGGCAAAAAAGAGAAAAAAAAAAAAAAACTATGAGGGCGGGCACCTAAGCTTTCTCTTACAATGTGAGAATGCGCGAGCACTACCTTTTCCCGAGTTGTGTTGCCGTAACGGATAGCGCGCTAGTTGCGCGATCAAGAGGGCCTAGGTTTGAAACCAGGCAGGAGATAGTTTCATGATCACGTAACCAGAAAGGTCACGTGACCAGAGTTTTTTTTTTTTGGTTTGGTCACGTGACCACAGACTTTTTGTTTCGGGGGGGGGGGGGGGATTTGGTCACATGACCAGATAGGTCACGTGGCCAGAGAGATCACGTGACCAAAGATATCACGTAACCAGTTTTTATTATTATTATTATGTTGGATTGTGTTGGACAAGTCACGGATTTTGACGACGAATTTTGCCGACGGCTTTTTCGCTGACTGAGCCAGGTAATGCTCACGCATTAAAAAAGCAGACAACAGAGATGCTAACAATAAAAGCGGAGAAGAAAAATGTCCGAAAAAGAGCACAAAGTTGAGCTGTGAAGACTTCCACACGGCAGGGGGGATCTCACGAACACGGCTTTGATACATGGTTTCTGGCCGGTGATGTAATCAGTGTTCGTGCGTATGACCCGTGATTTGCTTGGTTTCTGAAGCGACAAATACGCGCGCGCTGGGCTGTGGGGATCGCATGCTGGCACTGGATTTGTAAACACCGGAAATCATTGTTGTTATAAACTGTCAAGCTTATGGCAACATTCGTTTGTTGGGGACCTGTGTGCCTTCTCTCTTCTACCCCTGACCACAAAGTCGTAAATCTGCAACTCCCGTGTTGCTTTCCCCCGCGAATATTGAACACGTAACCGGAAAGGTCTTAACATTTCACGATTTGAGAGCCTTTTTTTTTTTTTTTTAGGAAGTGACTACTTCGACATCCGGGTTCGAAATAATTTTAAAACTATTTTGAACACATCTTTCGTCACATACGAAAGATATGTCCATAGTTATTTGCTATTTCGACGTCTACCATCAGACTAAAGATCTATTACGGCGTTTGACGTCAGGATAACTCAACATAGTTATTTTTTTTAATTTCTGTGACATCATTTTCAAAAGTTGTAATAATTGTTTAAATTTGTTCACGTCTCGTCAAAATAGCTTCCTTGATATTTTGAAGTGCTTGGTCTTCGAAGAACTTAAAGATACACTTTGCCCTGGCGCAGCATGGCATGTAAAGTTAGTCATTTTTCCGTTCGCCATGGCCTAGCACTGGACACACTAGATCTATCGGCTTCAGAGATCGACCTGCTTTCCGACACGAACAGTTCTTCAATCGACTTCAATCTCTATCCCTATTGAAAAAGGCCAATATGAACTCGGCTTATTGGAAATATTGTATTCCAATGAAGTTGATGGAAACCAATAAAAACTTATTGTTATCCGATAAACCCAATACGCACGATGGGAATTCTTATTGGAGCACAATATCCCAACATAATGTGTGGTTATTGGTATACAACAGGATATTGGAGTACAATTTGCGGTTATTGGTATACAACACTATATTGGAGCACAATACCCCGATACAATGCGCGGTTATTGGAAAAGAATACGACATCGCGTGCATATTGGTGACCGACACGGACATACTGTACGGCCACACGATATATAAATATCGGTTGTCGACCACGGGCCCAAAGGAGAATACAATATGACATCGCGTGCATATATCTCAGAACGAATTCCAAGTTACCAACATGAATTACGTCGGCATATAGCGCGGATTGAGAGGAAACGTAACACAATATTGAGCGTTCGTGAAGCATCATGTTGATATCGGTATGCCCACATACACGACATCGCGTGAATGATAACGTAAAACAGCACGAGTTACCATACGGCAATACGCGAGAGAAAGATATTGGGTGGGGATACACACGGAACACAAACGCTCTGCGTTGCGAACACATTAACATTGATCGACAGTGCAAGTATGTACACACAGCCCCGCGCGCTTGAAATGCTAGACAACCACCAAACCATTCAGAATAACTAGCTGGAACACCCGCGACTTACCTTTCAATGAGAAAGCCCAATAACGACGTGCTTATTGAAGTGATCGTTTTCCAACAAATGTTTATTGTAGTTGTTGTAATGCAACAAAAGTTGATCGCCGAACGATAAGTCCAACGTACCGCGATACAATTCGATGTTGCAACACAACATCGCAATACAAGAAGAAACTATCGGTGTTGGGACCCAAATCGAACGCGATACGCGACAATGTCAGTTCGGACGATAAAATAATGAGGGTGAATAGGTTTGACAGGACACGTGCATGTAGTTCTTACGCGCATTTATCGATATTTACCCACCTTTCTGGTAATCCTACGTCGTACACAAAATCCACGACAACATGCGAGCACATTTCACCCACCACTCTTCGTCGCCTGTTTCGCGAAATTCACACACTGTATAAAAAAAGGACGTGAAAAATACGTGCATTGGCGCTATCAAACGATACGTCACAGTCTCGTTTTTTTAGATGAGTTTCCATGATTCCATCGTCAACCCGCGCGCGCGCCAGTTCGCGTTCCGGATGCAG